>CP106732.1:132726697-135126697 GCA_025506655.1 Gossypium rotundifolium
GATTTTGTGATTTATATAAGGGTAGAAAAGGCATGGAACGTAGAATAGAATGATAGGAACTTGAACTTTAGGATTAGACTACTCAAACACAAACACATAAGACTTAATGTACTAAATCAACCTATGGCTAAGTCATCGAGCTAGTGGTGTGGTAACCCTTGCACGCATGTCTAGGATTGGATCCGGAAGAGCTTGGTATTTAAGCGGTCCTAGTGACTCACCTCCTCTTCGGGAATCCTACAGTGCGTAGCAGTTCACCATAACTCGGAGGGCTCGGTGGTGTGGTAACTCTGTGCGCATGTCTAGGAATGGTTTCGGTGGGAGCTTGGTATTTAAGCGATCACGTGACTCACCTCCTCTCCACACGAATCACGCACAGTGCGTAGCTTTGGTTCACCACGACCAAGAGGGCTCAGTTATAGGCTAAACATAACGACTAAAACCCGAAAGGAACTAGCCATGTTTTAAAAAAAAAAAAGAGAACAAAGCAACAAACCCTAGTTTTTTCCAAACTTTTAAAACTTTCTTTTAAATCGAGAAAAAATTATTTTTACAACATTTTAGAAAAACTCTTGATTCTGAAAATTACAAAAATGCCCTTAGCGTTGAAATTACCAAACGCATACGGTTTGTAAAAGGTTCAACTACTCAACGACTTTACCAAAATTTCATGATTTCATAAACATTCAAAACCCTAATTTGTAAAATATCAAAATACCATGATTTAGAAAAATTACAAAATTGCCCCTAACATACAAAATTACCAAAATGACCCTAATTTCCAAATTTTTGCAACATCCCCATCTTTGAAGGTGGAACTAAGGCCAGACTTATCATACGAGGAGGAACCAATTCGGATCTTAGAACATGATGTGAAAGTACTACGAAGGAAGACAGTTCCTCTAGTCAAAGTGCTATGGCGCAATCATGGAACGGAAGAAGCTTCATGGGAGCCAGAAGAGGCAATGAGACAGCAATACCCTCAACTATTTTAGTTAGGAAATTTCGGGGACGAAATTTTGTTTAAGGGGGGTAGAACTGTAACATCCTGAATAGGGCCTATGCATTTCCAGTTTAATTGTATGAAATGACAAGTTTCAAGTACTATGAATAAATTTTTGAAACTTTTGGAAACCTAGAAATGCATGGAAATGGAAATGAAAATGAAAATGGAAATGGAAATGGACATTTTTGGAAACTTAGACATTTTTGGAAACTTAGACATTTTTGGAAACTTAGACATTTTGGAAACCTAAACATTTTGGAAACCTAAACATTTTGGAAACACGAAGATGTAAGGAAAAATGGCAAGTTATAGAATCATGTGAAAATTTTAGGAAACTTAGAAATAAGGCCGGAATGACAAAATTTAAAGCCCAAAATAGGAGATAAGGGCAAGAGGGTCTTAAAAGAAAAAGTTGGTGAATTTTGACATACAATCGAGCTTGGAAATGTGGCCTGAAGATGCCACCTAAAGCCTTAGGAAATGGCCCAAATACAAGAGGCTTTTGGGCCTGAGTTTGAGACATCCAGGAAGCAAATAATGAAGGCCTTATTTTGCTTCCAAGGCTAGGAGGTGGGACGGCACAAGCATGTTGTACAAGAGGAGTTTTACTTCGGTTAAAACTTGTTTAATTAAGAGTTAAGTAAAGGGATTTCTTTTAATAAAATAATTAAGGAGATAAAGGATGGATAATATACTCCTAATTTAATTAAAGTGATAATTAAATGGTAATATTATCACTTGTGGGGAGTGGTGGCCAAGTCAAGGACTCTTGGCATATCAAGTTCGATTAAAAGAGGAAAATCAAGGCCAATCTCTCATCTTCCCTAGTGTGTGCGAAATTTCATAGCCCTCTTCCCCATCTTGTGCCGAATTTTCTTTGAACAAAACCATCTTCTTTTCTTTTCTTTTCTCCTCTGTTTCTACTATCAAAGCCGAATCCCCGCCGATTCTAAGTAAAGGAGAAATCATCCACAACATCAAAAGGGTAGGATCGTGATTAGTCAACTTCTATTCTTTTCTTTTTACCAAAATCAAGATACTAATCCCCATTCTTGTTCATGGCGAATCCACCATGACCACTTAGGTTTCTACCATCATCAATTATAAAGAGCAAGGAACTAAGGTAAGAACAATTAATTTTTGTTCTTCTAAATCTTTTAATCAAGAACAAGGAAATAACCTTTTCCATGTCTTATGGTAGAATACAAAAGGGGAGTTTGGGATTTCAAAATCAAGGAATTAAGGTAAGACATATTCGCCAAAGGCCAATTACAACTATTCAAAGTTAGATCAAATCTAACCTATGATCTTTAGGGATTTTGACAGATATTCAAGACAAAAGGAACTTTCGGGATTTGGAATCTCTAAGGTAAGCCTCTAAAATATTGGCTAAGGGTTGTGTGAGTATCTAAATCCATTCCTTAATTTTTGAAAAGCGAAAAACTAACCATATTAAACTACAAGGGTTGGTCGAATATCAAGTAGAGGAAAACCCAAACTTTCGGATTTGTGTAATCACCAAATCGGCAAAGGTGAGTTTTCCTTACAAATCCTACTAGGATTTGGTTTTGTTTTAAAAGGTTTTATTAATGTGTGTTAATGGATGGGCGAATATAGGGATTAATAGATCTAAAAAATTAGATCGGGATTCTCGAAATCAAGGAACCTATTAAGCGAAAAAGGTGTGTACCTTACTATTCTTCGATATATTATGGTTAAATATTTTAATATACGATATGAATAATAATATGAATGTGGCTATGTACCACACATGTGACAAAAAGTACCAAGGTACGTTTCCTACTTCTGATAGGATTGTGATAAAAATGTTATTTTAATAACATGTGAATATATGAATATGAACATGAAATTAAATTATGCTATATATATACATGTTTTGGGGCATTCGGATTTATGTTAAAGGGGAGAAACAGTGTTGACTTGGTCTCACCAATGAAGGTGTTGACTTGGTCTCACCAACGAAATATGTCGACTACGGTCACATTGCGAAATTTTGGTAACCGGTTACAATAGTGTCGAATGACACAACGTGGAGAGTAGCGGATGGAGGGTCGACTTAGTAGTCCCCACGGTGTGCGAGTTGGTACTGGTGGAGAGTAGCGGATGGCTTATAGGTTTTGGGTTTGGGTTGCATCACAATTTCGTTATTATATGGACTTGATGATTTGAACATGAATGCACGATTTATTGAATGATAGTATTGTGTGCACATTGAGTGCATTGACTCACCCCATGGTGGGAATTATTTTTCGGTGATGATCGGTGTGACCGGGTAGGTAGACCATGAGGAGGCCATGCATCACTTGATGAATTTATTCGAATTTGGACTTTATTTAATTTTAATACTTTTAATTTTATTTTGGGTTTATTTGATGTAATAAGGCCATAAGGCCCATGGATTTTTCTTTGTTTTACATTACCTTTTAATATTTTGCTAAGAACTATTTTGGACATGTTACATCGAATTGGATTTACAAGATTAAATAAACAATCAACGAAGAACAAATCGAATGTTTTTGAGATCGGAGCAATGTGTAGGGTGTGGGGTGTTTCAAGCCATGGAGAAACATCGGTCAAGGATTTGCTTCTTGTTCCTATCTCTTTAAATTTTGTTGTTGTTTTGACGAACATGTTTATGGATATTTACCTGTTGGAATGATTAATTTAATCAATTTAGCTTGAATTTAATTCGTGTTGGGTTGATTGCATTTCGATTTCTTAAATTGTTAAAATTGTGTTTATGCTGTTAAAGGACTCGGTAAAATGTTTGATTAAGTAAAATCATGTTAAGTTATCTGGCATTATAATTGTTTAGATAGCTTATGAGTTAATTATTTAAATGCATTGAAATTGTAATTAATGGACACAATACTTAATCTGTGCATGTTTAATTCTTCTAAGGTAGCTGGAGATTAAATTTGCATTGTATTTGACGATATATATGCCTTGCATAACTTGCAAGATGTTTGTGATTAAATTCTTTCAAGGTAAAAATACTTTGTTACTTCGCATGATCTTTTATATGCTTATTAGGTTCAATTAATCATTTGAATTGACATAGAAATATGCAAGAGATTGTTTAGCTGAATAAGTATGTATGTGCAATAACATGTTTACTTTTATAAATCTGTTTAATCAGTCAAATTGACATAGGAATATGTACAAGAGATGAATGGATTTTTATTTGTAAGTATGTTCATAAGTTAGCAAATTACCGAGTTGCCATGATTTAATAAGTATAAACATGAGTTTAATAATTCTAAGGTGAGAAATGTGATTAATCCAGCACAATTATATCATCTTGATTAAAACCAGTTTTTGAAATCGTGCATTTGAACTTTGTTTTATTTTATTTTTACTTTGTTTTTCTTTTAGTTTTTAATTATTTTTCAAAACCAAATATTTTCCCGTCACCAAAGTGTTTGAAATCATTTTCATAAATAATTCTTTTACAGTTCCTGTGGGTACGATAACTCGACATTTATTTGTCACTTTATTACTTGTTACGATTGTGTACACTTGCACATTTCCACTGTTCCATATAAGATGAATTCAACTACTAAAATAAAATAATTAGGTAACTGATCAAATCAAGTCTCGATAGAAGGGTAGTCAAGGGGAATGGTGATAACAAATACAAGATGGGTATTGGGTTAATATTAGTGGGTGAATCAATAAAAAGGGTTGTTAGGATCAATGGGGTTCACTAGGGGTTAATTGTGAGGGTAGGCTTTTAGTGGAGTAAGTGGGTTAAATCCTAAGTGCCTTTATCATCTCAGTATATCAAATCAAAGATGTGGTCTTGACATGTATAATCGAAGTAAGTTCTAGAATAACAAATCAATATTGACACACTCATAATCAATAAAGTGAGCACGAAAAGAATGTATGCTCTAAAAGGTTCAAATCTCACAAAAATTATGGGTTTTTGATGACAACCTTGTAAATTTTAAACTTCAAGGTAATAATTAGATTCAGGTAGACAACCTAACAAACTTTTAATTTTTGAAAATAGACTCATTGTAACATCCTAAAAATTTGAGTATCAATATGTTGCTTGTCTTTGGTGTTAGCTCTGGTATGATTTTATTGTGTGCTTAATATAGTCTTGAGAAGGCTCGGGTTTACATGGAATTAGAATAAATTTTAGTAAAGAGTACTTTACTGTAGAGGAATCAGGTGACCTTGAAGTTTAAGTTAATTAAGTGATAAAAGATGGCATAAGATGAGTAATTGGCAAAGTGGTGATGGCGCCATAAGTAGGACTTGAGGGGAGAGGTTCGAATCTCCTAGCATGCAAATTGGGAGCTTTTATTTTTTCTTTTTCCTAGCAAGTGTCGGCCAAGCATCATTCATGGATAAGATGGACTAAATTTTTATGGTAATGAGACTTAAAGTTATGGCAAGCATGAATTAGGGATAGAATTGCTTAATTTTGGGGATAGGATTTCTCAAACTTTTGAAAAATGAAGGATTGCAAGGCTTGAATCAAGGTTGATGTTTTGGAAACTTTTTCATGGCCATTTTGACCATGAATATGGACGACATTATGGACAAAAGAGGGGAGCCAAAATTTGGTGGTTAGCTTGGGGTAGGATGGTAGCTTGTTAGAATTCTTTTGGTCATTTTTGTTTTGTTTGAAGACACTTTTTTCTCAATCCATCTTTTCCTTCCCTTGGCCGAATGTATTGGTGTAGAAGAAAACAACATTTTCTTTATTTCTTTTGGTCATCTTTTTGACCATTTGGTCATTTTTGCTTATCATTCTAGTGTCTTTCTCCTAGTGCCGAAACTACCAACACAAAAAGCCATTCTTTTTCCTTCTCCTTTCCCATTGCCGAATGCATTTTTGCTCCTAAATTCATCTCTTTCCTCATTCTCTTTTCTTCTATTTGAAAACTGAATTATAACACCTTCTTCCCATTCTCTCATCTTCTTCATTTTTTATTTATCATTCAAACATTTTCTTCATTATTTTTCTCTCATGGCTGAATGGTATTAATACCATTTTCTCCAATTTTCTTTCAAAGTCGAATCTCCTATTCATCTATATTGTCTTGTTGGTTATTCTTTCAACCCTCGTTTAAGCCATAGGTAAGAGCTTTCTTTTTGGTTCTTATGTTGGCTTAAGGAATGTCTTGGCCGAATCTTAATGGTAGTAAGAAGAATCTCTTTGATCAAAATCATCGTTCATTCTATTAAATGTTTTCTTTCGTTATATTTTAGTGTGATAGTGGAGGGCCGAAACTCAAGTGTTCGTGAGTGTCGTGAATCATTGGAATCGATTTAAGGTGTTAAGGTAAGGGTTTATTAAGGACTCTCATATTACTCATCATATTGATATAGATGGATTATTAATCGATTTCGTTTTAGGGAACGTTATCGCTCAATTTTCATATTGTGGAACAAGGATATTTGTGGTAAGCCAATCTCACGCTTAAAACCATTAGTCATAATTTCGATATATTATTTAGTCGGATTAATGATCTTTTGTCAATGGAGACAATCAAGATAGGGACGAAAAGGGGGTAAATAGTGTTTAGAAGAGGGGTGGTTCCGCTATTCCCCCTAAGTTTAAGCGAAGGGGTGTTTCGGGAATCCGAGATTTTCCACCAGGTTGTGGACCCTCATCCAAGGAGAACCAGTTGTTTGAATTCGTTCGTACTCCCAAACTTTTGCTTGTTCGTGGATTTTCATCGGGTAACGAACCAACAATCGGGGAGAAACCGCAAATAGAAGTGGTTTAAAATTCTGAGGGTAAAAGTCTAGATCGTTATTTCTAAGATTAGATTTATAAATAAATAATAGTGTTCTAATTTATCGCGATGCATTTAGGTATCGACGAGCGGGAAAGTCTAGTTCTCACAGTAACCAGGTGTGTAACTTCACACTTATCTCGGGTTAGATACTATACCGTATGTATTGGGATAAAATCGTAAAGATGAAAAAATCAGAAAATGCGTAATAATTAACACTTTTGTGCAAATGCATGAAAACAGTTAAAGCCGTGAAATTTACGAAAATGCCCTCAATGAGTTATTTGGTAAATAGTAAATTTTATGCCTTATGTGATAAATGGGCCGAAAAACTGCTAGATTGATAAATGGGCCGAAAAATTGCTAGATCAATAAATGGACCGAAAAACTGCTAGATCGATAAATGGGCCGAAAAACTGCTAGATTGAGTTATGGGCCGAAAAATTGCTAGATCAATAAATGGACCGAAAAACTGCTAGATCGATAAATGGGCTGAAAAATTGCTAGATCGAGTTATGGGCCAAAGTTTGCTTGATCGTTAAATGGGCTAAAATGCTATTTTGTCTTGTGGGCCAAAATGAAAATTTGAATTTTTGGACTCACATGTATTATGGGCTTTTGTTAAATTATCATATGGATATATATATTGTTATGCATACATGATTACAAGGGTTGGGATAGTTGACGAAGAGAAGAAATGCATGTTGCCAAAAATCTAGTTCGGTGGCTCTGCCACAAATATATTTTAAATGGCTTAATGGCTCTAGTTCGGTGACTTTGTCACAATCTAGTTCGGTGGTGCACCACAATATTATTTAAAATGGCTTCATGCTTACGATTGGTGGGTTGGTGGGTGGGTTGACTTGATCCCCACAGGTGTGCTGGTTGGTACGGGTGGTGTGTAGCGAATGGAAATTAGGATCGGTTGGGAATTTCATTTTACATGCATTTTGTTTATTATATTGTTAAATCCGTAAATGGGCTCAAGCCCAAAATAATGTCTTGATGATCTGGCCCAATGACTATGGTAAGTGAGTTATACACTGAGTTCTCAGCAACTCACTCTGTTTAATTATCCATCTCAGGTAATGGCAATTGACGGAGGCTTGGGCCGAGGATGACTTCGTGGAGGCCATACTTCGAACATGAGTTTTATAAACTATGAACTTTTATTAAGTATTTTTATTTAATTACTATTTTGGGCATGATGTAATAAGGCATTTATTAATATTTTATGGATTTTTATGTGTGGATAGATTTAATTTTGTTTTAGACACTTAATATGGGCTGATGTTAACTCGATAATGTTTCCTTAAATATTTTGTTTTAAAACATATGAGATTCTTTAAATATTCTTGTTTTCAAAATTCTTTTGAACTCTTTCTAAAAAAACTACTTAAAGGTTTTGACAATTAAATACTAAATGATAAGATTTCAAACTAGTATTTCTTTATTCATTGATTTTAAATCAAATTCTTGATTTTACTAAACTTCACTTTCAAAAGGTTTTGTAGAACTGTTTTACCTAAATCATTAGAGAATTAAATGGATGTTCGATCTGTGTGACAAACCAAATCTCATCTTAATGCATAGACCTGGTTTGGGTTGTTACATTTAATGGTATCGAGCCGTTTCAAAACTTCTACCGTGGTTGGGTTCAATAAATAACTTCCGTTTGAAAATATTTTTAATTATGTTTTAAAGTTAGTATGGCACCACAAGCATCTGGCACCAAGTCAAGTAAGTATTCATTACTGAATGATTATTATGATGATATCATCGTAGGAACACTATAGAACTTCTAGTTTTAAATGTTGAAAATCGTAGAGATCGAGATTATAGGATGTATTTGTGAAAAACAACTTTATCTCTTGAATCTCATAAAATATCATTAATAAACACTGAAACAGTTTTCTAATTCATAAAATTCATAATCAGATTAAAACAAGTTAGTCAGTATGAACGCCAGAGGACGCGGACGTGGTAGACGTGGCCGTGGTAGAGGCCGAGGTGCTAGAGCTGTGTTTGAGGAATCGAGACATATTCTGGAAATGGATGCACCGGCATCACCAGCGTCAAAAAATGATTCAAAGAGAATAGGAGAGAAGATAATGCTTTGACACAAGCAATGTTGCGAGTCCTTGAAAGGGTCGCTGGAACTAGAGCTGGGCCAGCAATTCGTGGGTCGATATCGGAGCGATTGAAATCAAGTGGTGCTGAGGTTTTCAGAGGTGTCTCAGGTGTAGCTCCAAATGTTCTGAATATTGGCTTGAGGCGATGGAACAAATTATGGACGACCTAGAGTGCCTTTGTAGAACGAAACTAAGGGAGCGGTGTCTTTGTTAAGGGATGAGGCATATCAATGGTGGCTTCTTGTCAGAAGGCACTTGTCGCATTAGTTACAGGATTTCTTCAAAGCTGCCTTTCAAGGGAAATATGTAGGAACAAGTTATGTGGATGCCCAGAGGAAGGAATTTTTGAATCTGGCTCAGGGAAATAAGACAATGGCAGCGTATGAGGCTGAGTTTTTACGCTTGAGTCGCTATGCTCGGACAATAGTGCCAATGGATCATGAGCACTGTGTACGCTTTAAGGATGGGCTAAATGATGAGTTGTGGGTACTGATCGCCCCACAACAAGTGAAAACTTTTGCCACGCTTGTGGAGAAAGCCAAGATAGCTGAAGAGGCTAAGAGCTCAGAACGTCAGAACCGGGAAAGAGTTAGAGGCAAGAGAGATATAAAGTATTTGGGTTCTTCAAAAAGGTTTCAGAAGAGGCCTCAGAATGATGAGCCAGCTCAAGGTAGAGCACCTGGGGTTATTATTCAGAGTCGAGATTGTGCTGAATGTGGGTAACGACATTCCGAAGAGTGTTGGAGGAAAATTGGTGCTTGTTATAAATGTGGTTCGATGGATCATCAATATAAGAATTGCCCTCGACAGATGGATACGACTCGGGAAGCTCGTAATCCTGATGTACAGCCGGCCAGAGGTACTCAGTAGCCACCGAGAGGCCGTGGACTGGGTCATGGTGGTAATAGGGCTGGACGTGGCCAAGGTGCGTCGGGTTGAGGCAATTGTTCTAGAGGTAACACGGATGCAAGATAGCCAGGATTGGTCTATGCAGTTAGACGCCGCGAGGATGGCAATGCACCTAATGTGGTAACTAGTATGTTCTTCATTTTTGATGTGCCTGTTACTGCTTTGATAGATATTGGTTCTACCCACTCGTATATTGCTAGTGCCATATTTGGAAACCTGAATCTAGAATCTAAAATTATCGATAGTGAGGTGATGGTAATTAGTCCTTTAGGATAGTCAGTAATTGTAAATAAACTATTTAGAGACGTGCCTTTAGAAATCCAAGGAGAAATATTTTTGGCAAATTTGATGGAATTGCCTTTCGGTGAGTTCGATCTCATTCTAGGCATGGATTGGTTGGTTAAGCACCGGGTGTATTTGGATTGTGCTAAAAAATAGATGTCAATAAGGCTTTAGATGATAAGGAAATAGTAATGATAGGCAAACGAAGGAATTATTTGGCAAATGTGGTATCTACGTTATAGGCAGAAAAGTTGGTGCGGAAAGGGTATGGAGCATTCCTAGCTTTTATTAGTGCTTTGGATGCCAAGGAGTTATCAGTGGAAGATGTGAGAACGGTGAAGGAATTTCCAGATGTATTTCCCGAATAACTTTCTGGTATACCTCCAGATCAGGAAGTAGATTTGGTATTGAGCTTTTGCCCGGAATGGCTCTAGTGTCCGCTGCTCTTTATAGAATGGCATCGAAGGAGTTGGTGGAGCTTAAAGCTCAAATTCAAGTATTGTTGGATCGGGGATTTATTCGACTGAGTGTGTCTCCGTGGGAAGCACCAGTTTTGTTCGTTAAGAAAAAGGATGGGTCGATGCGTATGTGCATTGATTACAGGCAGTTGAATAAATTGACGATCAAGAATAGGTATCCTTTGTCGAGAATTGATGACCTGTTTGATCAATTGAAAGGTGCTTCGGTTTTCTCCAAAATTGATTTGAGATCGGATTATCACCAACTCAAGGTGAAAGAAGCAGATTTTCATAAGATGGCATTTCGAACTCGTTATGGACATTATGAGTTTTTGGAGATGTAGTTTGGGTTGACCAATGTACCAGCTGCATTTATGGACATGATGAACCGGGTCTTTCAACCATATTTAGACCGGTTTGTGGTAGTGTTCATAGATGACATTTTGGTATATTCGAGGAATGAAGAGGAACATGACTCACATTTGCGTATAGGATTGCAGTTACTTCGAGATAAGCAACTTTATGCCAAATTCAGTAAATGTGAATTTTTGTTAAGGGAAGTGACTTTCTTGGGTCATGTGGTATTAGCTGAAGGAATAAGGGTGGATCCTCGGAATATTGAGGCTGTACTGGATTGGAAACCATCGAAGTCAGTAGCTGAGATTCAGAGTTTCTTGGGTTTGGCTAGTTATTATAGACATTTTGTTGATGGGTTTTCGCTAATTGCCGCACCCTTAACTAAGTCATTGCGAAAGAATCTTGTATGTATGGTGAAAAACAACAAGAGAGTTTCGAGAAATTGAAGAAGATTTTGACTAAGCACCAGTTTGATTCAACTTTGAAATTTGGAAAAGAATTTATAAATCTCTTGTGATCGTCACACACGGGTTTAGGTTGTGTCTTGATGCAAAATGGAAAAGTGGTGGCTTATGCTTCTCGTCAGTTGAGACCGCACGAAGTAAAGTACCCTACTCATGACTTGGAGTTAGCTTTGGTAGTGTTTGCTTTAAAGATTTGGAGGCACTATCTCTACGGTGAGAAGTCTATCATCTATACGGATCACAAGAGTCTTAAGTATCTTCTTACTCAGAAGGAGTTATGTAACATCCTAAAAATTTGAGTATCAATATGTTTCTTGGTGTTAGCTCGGGTATGATTTTATTATGTGCTAAATATAGTCTTGATAAGGCTCGGGTTTACTTGGAATTAGAATAAATTTTAGTAAAGAGTACTTTAGTGTAAAGAAATCAGGTGACCTTGAAGTTTAAGTTAATTAAGTAATAAAAGATGGCATAAGATGAGTAATTGGAAAAGTGGTGATGGCGCCATAATTTGGACTTAAGCGAAGAGGTTCGAATCTCGTAGCATGCAATCCGGGAGCTTTTATTTTTGCTTTATCCTAGCATATGTCGATCATGGATAAGGATTAGGATGAGTTGGATTAAATTTTTATGGTAAGAAGACTTACGGTTATGGTAAGCATGAGTTAAGGGATGGAATTGCTTGACTTTGGGGATAAGATTTCTCAAACTTAAGGAAAATGGAGGATGGTAAGGCTTGAGACTAGGTGATGTTTTGGTAACTTTTTCATGGCCATTTTGACCACGAATGGGGACTGTTTTGTGGACTAAAGGGGGGAGCCAAATTTGGGTGGTGAATTTTGATGATAGGCTAGTTTGGTTGGTAGCTTTTGGGGGTATTACCTTTTGGTCATTTTTGCTTTTGCAAGACACATTTTTTCTCTCCATCCATTTTCTCCCTAGCCGAATGTGCCAAAAACTTTGAGTAAACAATTGTTTCTTTTTGCCATTTCTTTTGACCATTTCGGATTTAGTTGCTCTTTCTCTCCAAATCTTTTTCATCTCTTTGTGATCGAAATCACATAGCTAACAAGGATCTTTTCTTTTCTTTTCTTCTCTTTTTCCTCCCCAATGCCGAATGCAAATAGCTCCTAAATTCATCTCTTTCTTTCTCTTTCTCTCTTGAAAACCGAATCAACATCATCCCTTTCTTCCATATTTTATTTTCTTTTCAACCATACTTTCTTCATTATTTTTCTCTCATGGCCGAATGTTAGATTACTCCATTGCCGAACCATTTTTCTTTTCTTTGTTTATTTATAGCCGAATCTTCCACTATACACAAGTATCCTTCTCGATCATTTTTTTTCAAGCTTTGGACAATAGGTAAGAGTTCTTTTCGGTTTCTATGTTGGTTAAGGGAAGTCTTGGCCGAATCTTAATGGTGGTAAGAAGAATCTCTTTGATCGAAATCATCATTCATTCTATTAAACGTTTTCTTTCATTATATTATAGTGTGATAGTGGAGGGCCGAAACTCAAGTGTTCGTGAGCGTCCTGAATTGTGGGAATAGATTTAGGGTGTTAAGGTAAGGGATTATTAAGGACTCTTATATTACTCGACATATTGGTATAGATGGATTATTAATCAATTTTGTTTTAGGGGACGTTATCGCTCGATTGTCATCTTGTGGAACGAGGATATTTGTGGTAAGCCAATCTCACTCTTAAAATCGTTAGTCATAATTTCGATAATTTATTAGTCAGACTAATGATCTTATGTCAATAGAGACAATCAAGATGGGGACGAAAAGGGCGGTAAATAGTGTTCGGAAGAGGGGTGATTCAGCTATTTCCCCTAAGTATAAGCGAAGGACTATTTTGGGAATCCGAGATTTTCCACCGGGTTGTGGACGCTCATCCGAGGAGAACCAGTTGTTTGAAGTCGTTCATACTCCCGAACCTTTGTTTGTTCGTGGATTTTCATCGGGTAACGAACAAATAATCAGGAAGAAACCGCAAATAGAAGTGGTTCGAAATTCTGAGGGTAAAAGTCTAGATCATTATTTCTAAGATTCTATTTGTAAATAAATAATAGTGTTCTAATTTATCATGATGCGTTTAGGTATCGATGAGCGGGAAAGTCTAGTTCTCAGAGTAACCAGGTATGTAACTTCACACTTATCTCGGATTAGATACTATATCGTAAGTATTGGGAAAATTCGTAAAGAGACAAAATCAAAAAATGCGTAATAATTAATTTTTTGTGTAAATACATGAAAACTGTTAAAGTTGTGAAATTTACGAAAATGCCCTCAATGAGTTAATTGGTAAATAGTAAATTTTATGTCTCATGTGTAATGGGCTGAAAAATCTGCTAGATCGTTAATTGGGCCAAAAAATCTGCTAGATCGTTAATTGGGCCGAAAATCTGTTAGATCGTTAATTGGGCCGAAAATCTGCTAGATTGTTAATTGGGCCGAAAATCTACTAGATCGTTAATTGGGCCAAAAATTTGCTAGATTGTTAAGTGGGTCGAAAATCTACTAGATCGTTAAATGGGTCGAAAATCTGCTAGATCGTTAAATGGGCCAAAAATCTGCTAGATCAATATATGGGCCAAAGTTGCTAAATTGCTAAATGGGCTAAATGTTATTTTATCTTATGGTCCAAAATAAAAACTTGAAATATAGACTCACATGTATTATGGGCTTTTTGTTAAATTATCATATGGATATAGACTGTTATGCATACATGATTGCATGGGTTTGGGGTAAATGATGAAGAGAAGAAAGGCTTGTTGCCAAAATCTAGTTCGGTGGCTCTGTCACAAATATTTTAATTGCTTAATGCCTCTAGTTCGGTGACTTTGTCACAATTTAGTTCGGTGGTGCACCGCAACATTATTTAAAAATGGCTTTGTGCCTACGATTGGTGTGTTGGCGGGGTGGGTTGACTTGATCCCCACAGGTGTGTTGGTTGGTACGGGTGGTCTGTAGCGGATGGAAATTAGGTTTGGTTAGGAGTTTCATTTTACATGCATTTCATTTATGATATTGTTAAATCCATTTATGGGCTCAAGCCCAAAATTAATGACTTGATGATCTGGCCCAGTGGATATGGTAAGTGAGTTATACACTGAGTTACGAGTAACTCATTCCGTTTAATTTTTCATCTCGGTAATGGCAATTGCGGAGGCTTGGGCGAGGATGACTTCGTGGAGGCCATACTTGAATATGGGTTTTATAAACTATGAACTTTTAATTAAGTGAATTCTTTTAATTACTATTTTGGGTATGATGTAATAAGGCCTTTATTAATATTTTATGGATTTTTATGTGTGGATGGATTTAATTTTAGATATTTAATATGGGCTTATGTTAATCCTATAATGTTTCCTTAAAATACTTTGGTTTTTAAAACATATGAGATTCTTTAACTATTCTTATTTTCAAATTCTTTTGAAGCTGTTTAAAACTACTTTAAGGTTTTGACAATTAAATACTAAAGGATAAGATTTCTTAAATTCTAAGAACTCATTCCAACATACAAGATAATAAAAGGAATATACATTTCATGAATTTCATCTTCATTAAGCAAGAGTTTGCTAAGTATTTTCCTAACTCAAAAGGCCATTTACAAAATGACTTTTACAAACTTACATAGCCAACACTTTGACTAACAATTACAACTTAACAAAATACTCAAGTCCTATACATGCCATACTCAAAATAAGTCTAAAATTGTTATACCAAAGTGCTGTCGATAGTGTGATTTCTGAACTCCTACGTCCACGATCCTCGAGTTACCTTGACAATACTACAAGAAAGAAGGGCAATCAAAAAGGGGTAAGCATAAAGCTTAGTAAGTTTGCATGGAAATAAATAGCAATAATAAGCTCATAAGATAATCCATCCACGGTTCTATCTAACCATACACGGGTCAAGGCTTCTTGACAATACTTACATACAATTGCCCTTATCTAGCACATACTGTGCCACATATCGAAACCGGTTCTTCGTGACTCATTCACGAGTACCTGTATCCACTCATTCACATGACTTAAACATCATTCACATTTCTACTTCTAAATTCATCTACTTATCCCACTATTCATAAGGGATAGTCAAAGACGTGTGTTTATTGTCATTGCTGTAAGTATAAAACTAATGCCACGTCCTCGAGGTGGTCTTACGTGGCATCACCTCTAGATGCCAATGCCATATCCTGGATATGGTCTTATATGGGATTACCTCTAGATGTCAATGCCATATCCCGGATATGGTCTTATATGGAATTTCCTATCATGTATCGATGTCATATCCCGAATATGGTCTTATATGATTTTCATATTCATTACCGAAGCCATATCTCGGATATGGTCTTATACGGGATTTCAACTCGGTGCCGAGGCCATGTCCCGGACATGGTCTTATACGGGACCTTATCTATTTCATATCTCAATGATAGCATTTTTATAATCAATATGGCCCATTAGGACTTCAACATCTCATTCACATTAACTACTCAGTTTAGTAGTGCATCATGCATTAATATAAAGCCAAGCATTCCTCAACATGCTAATATAAAGGTTGCTTAAAACACATACAAACTTACCTTGATTTTAGAATGAGCTAACTTGTCGATCTAGTCCGAGACTTTGTTCTTTCTCCGATCGAGGTGGGACCTCGATTCTTCTTACTCTATAATAGTAATTTAACTCATTTTAATCACTATATTAATAAAAGCATTTCAAAAATCATGCTTAGGAAAAATTACTATCCTACCCCTAGACTTTGGCAAAATAATTATTTTGCCCCTAGGCTCAGAAATAAATTCTAATGGCATTTCTACTTTTAACAAGCCTAGGTGAACACTTAATGCTCTTAAAGCTATCATCAAAAATCAATATCTCATATATTAATCACAAACTCTATAACCTTTTTATCAAGGTTCTATTTGGTGTTTTCATGCTAACACCTTTCACAAAAGTTGTTTATCAAACAACTAAGACTCATTTTCTTCCATAAAAATGTAGAAATTAACAATGAAAGTTCTCATGGTAACTCTCTTAACATTTCACCATGTTGCACAATAGTCCCCTCATTTGAAAGCTTAAGCTTTAGAGGTCTCAAAAGTACAATTATTTTCAAAGAAAGATCACTAAAACACTTACTAGGATGAAGGAGAGCTTGCTGAAAATTTTGAGCTTTCAAACCTCTATTTTGCTTGCCAATTTTGGTGGAGAAAGATGGAGAGAAAGATTATATCTTTTCTTTTTTTATTCCAATATTAAACTATCAATTTAATCTACCTACTCACCAACTTTGACCAACTTGGTCAATTCTTGTCCCCTATGGCCTGCCAAGCACTTACAAGGGGCCAAATTGCCTTTTAGAGTCCTCAATTTGTCAATCTATGGCCATTTGGTACTTTTAACTTATAGAATGGAACTTTCGCACTTTACGCAATTTAGTCCTTTCTCGTGATTAAGCATGAAATCATTAACATTAAAGTACCAAAATTCTCATGCACATATTCTATCATACTCTAACTCATAATATAACATGAAAATAAATTTTTCAAATCTTGAATTAGTGATCCCGAGATCACTATTTTAACTAGCCCCTAAATTGGACTTTTACACTCTTTGCTCGTAAAACACTTGTAGACTTTCCGCTCAAAGCATCAGCAACACCATTCGCTTACCCGGATGATAATCAATCACAAGTTCGTAGTCTTTCAACAATTCTAACCATCTTCTCTGTCAAAACTTCAATTCTTTCTGAGTCATCAAGTACTTCAAGCTCTTGTGATCAATAAAAATATAACATTTCTCACCAAATAGATAGTGACGCAAAATCTTTAATGCAAATACAACAGCAGCTAATTCAAGATCATGTGTCGGGTAGTTCTTTTCATGCGCCTTTAACTGCCTCGAAGCATAAACAGTGACTTTACCTTCTTGCATCAACACAGAGCCCAAACCATTCAATGATGCATCAATGTAAACTATGAATTCTTTACCAGATTCAGATTGAACTAACATTGTCACCTCTGTCAATAATGCTTTCAACTGCTCAAAACTCTGCTGGCACTTTTCTGACCACTCAAATTTAACGTATTTCTGTAGCAACTTTTTCAACGGAGTCGCAATCATCGAGAAACCTTTCACAAACCTTCTATAATATCCTGCTAGCCTTAGAAAACTATGGGTTTCAGACACACTTTTGAAGGCTTCCATTCTAAAATAGCTAAGATCTTGCTTGGATCAACTCGTATTCCCGCAGCTGATACAATATGCCCCAGAAAACCAACCTCATGCAACCAAAACTTACATTTGCTAAACTTTGCATATAATTTCTTCTCACATAGAGTCTGTAACATAATTCTCAAATGCTCGACATGTTGTGTCTTATCACAGGAATAAATCAGAATATTATCAATGAACACTACCACAAAGTGATCTAAGTACGGTCTAAGTATTCGATTCATCAAATCCATAAACACTGCAGGATCATTCGTTGGTCCAAAAGGATACTAAGTATTCATAATGTCCATACTTCGTTCTGAAAGCAGTTTTCGGTACATCTGATTCTTTAACTCTCAACTGATAGCAGCCCGATCTCAAATCTATCTTAGAAAATACTTTAGCTCCTTTCAGTTGATCAAAAAAATCATCAATACGTGGCAGGGGATACTTATTATTTGTCGTCACTTTGTTCAACTGTCGGTAATCAATACGCATCCTCATAGTACCATCGTTCTTTCTCACAAACAACACAAGAGCACCCCAGGGTGAGAAACTCAGTCGTGCAAATATTCTATCTATCAATTCTTGCAATTGAGACTTCAACTCTTTCAATTCTGTCAGTGCCATTCTATACGGAGCTATTAAGATAGGAGTCGTTCCCGGTACTAAGTCAATACCAAATTCAACTTTCCGTATCAAAGGTAATCCCGATAGTTCTTCAGGAAACACATCAGGGAATTCACAAACCACAGGTATAAATTCAACTTTCTTTTTTGTCACTTTAGTATCTATCACATAAGCAAGATAAGCTTCACAACCTTTTTTCACATATTTCAGAGCTTTCATCGATGATATAACAGTTGGTAGCTGATAAACCATAAAAGTAACATATTTTAACCCCATATTTAGTATGCTTTTGGATGATTTAGCCCTGATTTTATGTAAAACGATGCTTTTAATCCTTTCTTTTCATATTTATACTAAGTAATGCACCCGAGGATGAAAAGAACAAGAAACATGCTTAAAACAGGCAAATTTGGGCCAAATAGGAAATCGACACGGCCTGGACTTCAAGCCACATGACCGTGCCTCGTCAAAATACTTCACACGGCCATGCACTATTCACATGATCATGCCCCAATCGATAGAATCGAGACACGGCCGGAAGACGATTTATACGGGTGTGTGCCATGGGCGTGCCCCTGCCACGGGAACGAGCAATTTCACTTGGATTTGGATGCTTGAAGCCAAAGAAACATACTCCTAAGTCTACTTAAACACCTTAATAGTAATTATACTTGAATGAGGTACTTAGGAGCCAAGTAAAGCATCTAAGGAGCCTATATAAAAAACCCAAGCCAGCCGTTCTATGAGGGAGTTTTGGGCAGAGGTTTCTACCAGAGCTTTAATTAAGGGAATTACTCGAAGATGGCCAGTTGATCTATCTCAAGAAGCTGGAGTTCTACTTAAGACAGAGGATCTCCTTTTCAATTCCTTCAGGGGGTTTTAGGGATTTCTTAAGTTTTGTTTTATCTTTTCTCTTGAGATGTTTTCTTATTTTGTTATGAACTAAACCCTTCAGATACCTGAAGGGGATGAAACCTATGATGGATTTTGTTATTTGATTTTTAAATTATATGATAAGTACTTACTTTTTTCTTAATTATGTTGCTTATTTAATCTGATATGCTTAGTTGGAGGAGGAATAGACCCTGCCTAAGAGTAGATCTAGTATAATTAAGAGGAGTTGATCGCACGCCTAGAGATAGGGTGTCAAGATTTTGCCAGATTAGGGTGAAACTTAATATGGGAGTCCATTGATCGATTTACTGCTTCCTTAGGGGGTTATTATAAGAGAACTAGAGTTCCACTAATTTACCTAAGGTTAGACGTTATTCGCTTCGAGAGAGGGTTTAATATAGGTTAGGGAGTCTCACGGATCAAGCTAAGTAAAGAAGTCGTATGAATTAAAAGTTAGATAACAAGAGAAGTCATAAGTGGATTCTTCCTGAGGGTATCGTCGTAATAAACTAAGTTTTTCCACAGTCTTTTCCCAAAGTTTCATTCTTTTGTCTTTGCATCTAGTTTAGTTTTTTTTATTAGTTTTAGATTAGTAAACCAATTACTCCATATTTTAGGGTAAATAATAGAAAGAAAGTGAGTTGTAGTACCTTTAGGTTCCTTTGGGTTCGATAAAATAATCTTGCCTAAACTATACTATTGTTCGATAGGTGCACTTCACTTAATCGCTGTCATAGTTAGTCTATAGGTTCGATCATTTTTTATAAATATTAAAACTCGACTGTTTGACACGATCAAGTTTTTGGCGCCGTTGCCGGGTAACACTAAAATATTAAGAAAGCTCTATTCTATTACTTTAGCCATTATTTTATTATTTTTCTTTTCTCGTAATTTACTTTTTTTTAGTTTAGGTTAAATTTATGTAACACCCCCAAACCCAGCCCACGAGCCTTGACCGGATCTGGTATGTCACTGCGAAAAACGTTGGAAAATATTTTTACTTAAAAATAAAAGATGAAATTTGTTATTGTTGGTAAAAACATTTCACATTTAAGATTCCAAGTAAAACCTTATTGGTACAAATTATCCGAATTTAAAAGCTTTAATATAAGTTGTTATAAAATAAGTTGATTCAAAATATTGCCAATTATTAGCTCAATAATAGGATAAACTTCAAAACCATAAATAAAGTTGCAAATACTTTAAGTGGCCCTTATTACATCAAATAATTATTCCAAAACTACTTAAAATATAAAGTATGCAAAATTAAGTAAAACATCTTACGCATGGGCCACCTTTGTATCCGCTCAGGCCGGTCCAAGAATCATGTATCACTGCATTGTTTGGTAAAAAAATTTAGGTGAGTCAAACCGACTCGATGTGTAATTAGTCCCTGATTTCAACACATGGGCTTAGCCAAACCACACCAATCCACATATCAAATAATAATGCAAAATGCACCCAACCCACCTAGGGTCCATCCTCTACACACCCGTATCCGACCCTTCGAACACCGGGGATTACTAAATCAACCCTCCAACCTCTATACACCAATTTGGCAAGCAATGCCATCCACCAAGTGCTCAAGCCCACGGTCCACGTGAAATAAATCACAAGATAATCCACAACGCGACCTCGGTCAATGTCAATCCACGATGTAGCTCGTAGCTAACATCAAATCACGATGAGGCACATAGCCATCAAGCAACCACGATATGGCACAAAGCCGATACCAACCACGATGAGGCACGAGCCGATCATCAATCCACGTGAGGCTCGTAGCCATCACTAAACCACGTACATAAATGTACACCCTATCCTTCAATAATCATATCCCAATCCCTATGCATATGTCAGTATCATGGCCAAATAATAGTAAAATTCCACTGAGCATAAATCACATGCTTACCACAATCCCACACATATACCATGGTAAAATAATATCATAAAACCGACACAGTTAACCGAATACCCACTATGGGTAGCCACCATCTCAACCATTATTTACGGCTATCACACACATCTTATATATATATATATATACATAACAACAAATCAAACAACGAGGAGATCGGTCGATAACTACACACCTTTTTTAAGACGATCGACTAAATCCCGAAACCCAAAGCCTAAACGACTTGCACCTTGCGATTTGATGAATTCCCTCCTACATAACTATGTTAGATTCGGCTCTAACATAGAGCTCATGAGATTGGCCTTTGGCCGAACGCTATACCCTTACCTTGAGTAATCAAACCCAAAAGAATCATTTAATGCTTCTTCACGTTGGCTACAAAAGAAATCCCGAAACTTTCCTTCATGGTTTCGGCCAAAGAGAATAAAAGAGATTAGAGTTTTGATTTTCAACCATCAGAAAAAGAAAGAGGAAAAGAAATCAGCCTAGAAAGATTCTTACCGAAAAAATAATGACCAAAACGCAAATGGTCACTAAACTCCAAGAAATCGACAAGAAGAACCTAAAGTGGAGAAATCGGTTCAGATGAGAAAGATGATAGGCTTTTGGTCTAATGAATAAATCGGCAGGGGTAGAGATGCAATCGGCTATGGCCACAAGATATGGGATTCGGCTTTTGAAAGAACTATGAAAAGAAGAAGGGAATGATGGAGTGGTTCGGCTCTTAACAAAAGAATGAAGAGGGAGAGTGTGAGGCTTAGAAGTTGTGGCAAAGGTGAAATAAAAGGGATGAGAGGTTCGGCCTAAACAAAATAAAGAGAGGAGAAAGATGATCAAAAGAGAAAGAGGTGCACAAGAGGTCACTTACTTGGTTTATGGTATCAAAAAGAAAAGGAACACAAAAGCTTTCGGGAAAAGAAATCACACAAGGAAATGCCTAAACCTCCCTATGCAAAATCGGCTACAAAAGAAAAGGTGTTTTGGATACAAAAAATGTCCAAATGGGAAATACACCCAACCACTCATCCTTACCAAAATCAACAACAAAATCTGGCCACCCCCTTGTCCATAATGCCATCCACATTCATGGTCAAAATGGCCATGAAATAATTTCCAAAACATCCACCTTGATACATGCCTTGTAATCCTCTACTTTCCCAAAGTTTAAGAAATTCTATCCCCAACATCAAGCAATTCTATCCACAAAGCCCTTGATTCATGCCTTATACCCCCTTATCATACCAAATTTTCTTGATTCCATTCCTTTAGTTAACACTTACCTTATTCCCTTAGTCTACTATCCATAAAAGATAAAATCCAACCTTACCTTAATTAAAGTTTGACCAACACATGCCATACAAATGCAAAATAAAAGTCACCTTAAGTCTATCCATGGGATTTGAACCTAAGCCCCCCTCACACTGCTTGTGGCGTCACTTTCCAAAGCCCTAAGTGGTGCCCCCTTGCCACTTTGCCAACTGGTTACTTGTGTTAAAATTCCCCACGAATTACTCTTAACCCCTAGCTCCTTCAACTCCCTTTAACTAAAGCTTAAAAATAAAATTTTTCCTACAGCTCGAGCCTACCCTTGGCTTATTCCTAAGCCCTAGAACATCTCACTTAACAACACAACAATCCGAACTCATGCAAAACAATACAATCACAAATAACCCCTAATTCAAGATATTACAATTCTACCCTCCTTAAAGAAATTTCGTCCTCAAAATTTCCAACTAACTAACAGTCGTGCATCCTCACTCACCACACTACGCTCTTGCTGCGCATTCAGATCTTAATAAAACTAACACACTTTCTATGAATAGTCTCAAATTTCACACTCAAGGTTCCACACATTTCACTAGCAACACAAGAATGAACTAGCTCTATAACAAACAAGGCAATAAAGGGTATTCCAGAAATGAGGAACGTACCCGTTGTCACCTCTGGCATATCTTCCTCCTCGCGACACCTGGCTGCATAAACCAACCTTGGCTGCCTCGCATCTGTACCTTCAGCTCCTCTACTTGGTGCTCCACGACCTTGGTCGGAACCATTTCCTCCATGGTTCAGTCCACGACCCCTCGTCACTTGCTGACCACCTCTGTCCATTTGACACCACCACGACCTCTTGTCCTGAGCCCTATTCGAATCCTGAGGATAATCTTTAATCAAATGAGCCTTAGACTTACACCTAAAACACTTTCGATCCTGATTCTAGCACTCGCCAACATGATACCTCCCACATTGAGCACATGGACGGTCCGGATTTCCAGTAGCTGGCTTAGCAACACAAGCAGAATTCTCAACCCTCGGTCATTTTTGAAGGCTCCCAGACAATTCTGACGGTCCAAAACTCCTCTTATCTCGGTTCCTATCCTTATCTCTATTTTGTCTCACATAGTCCTTAATTCCTTCGGCTACCTTAGCCTTTTCTACTAATACGACAAACTCCTACTCCTGCTGTGGAGCTATCAACAGCCTCAGGTCATCCCTTAGTCCATCCTCAAATCGGACACATCGCTCATGCTCCATAGCCACTACTCCTCAAGCATACCGGCTCAACCTTAGGAATTCAGCCTCGTACTCCGCCACGAGTTTGTTCCCTTGAACCAGCCCTAGAAAAGCCTTTCTCTGCGCATCAATATAATGAGTACCAACATACTTCTTCTGGTAAGCCGCCTTAACGTACTCCCAAGTGAGATCTTCAGCTGTAGCACCATCCCGAACTGTGAGCCACCATTGATATGCCTCATCACGAAGAAGCGACACCATTCCTTTCACTTTCTCCTCATCCGTTAACTCAAGCTCATCCATAATCCGTTCGGTCGCCTCCAACCAATACTCAGCAGTACTGGGTGCCACACCAGATACGCCACGAAACACCTCAGCTCCATTGGCTCGAAGTCGCTCTGGTACCGATTTCTGAGCTCCCCTAATTCCACCGCTCGCCACCATCTCAGAACTTCATGACCTGCTGCGATCATAAAGATCATCCCCGTCGATATTGCTGCTCCACACCAATAGCTGGTGGTGGTGATGGTACCTCATTCTCAGACCCTTGACCCGATCTAACGGGTTTCGATACAACCATTCTGCCTCTACCATGGCCTCGCACATTACGACCACGTCCCCTAGAGCTCATGTCTACTATCGCGATTTAATATGATTTAAAAAATTTTATGAATTAGCATTTGTTCCACTGTTTATCTGCGAGCAATTTTATGAAAAGAGCTTAATAGTAGTTCTTTCGATCATTCGAGTTTTCATTTCAAGTTTTGACCCTAATTGAGAAAACACACATTCAATGATATCCATCACACACACATTCATCATTCGAACATCTTTGTCCATTCTTATTCCAGGGGTGTTTTCGTCATTTATCTTACAGTGTATTTTGGTAATAAATCGAGGTCAATTTGAAAATCTTTACAAATCAAAGGCATTCCAAAATATACAAATCTCGAGCTTATTTTGAAAATTCTATCAAATCAATGATATTGCAAAATTTGAAATCGGGGTTATTTTGGTAATTTTGGAAGTCGAGGGCATTTTAGTAAATTTTCCCAAATCGAGGTATCTTAGTATTTTGTAAAATAGGAGTTTTGGTATTTTGTAAAGTAAAATGTTTTTACAAAAGTCGTGGGTAGTATGGTAATTTTATAAACAAAGGGCATTTTGGTAACTTTACACCCAGGGGTATTTGGGTAATTTTGTAAATCGAAAATATTTCAAAAAATTTTCCAAGTATAAAATGGTTTTACAAATCAAAGGAGCAATTTTGAAAACTTAAGGTTTTTATAAAATAGTATGACTAGTCCCTTTCGGGTTTTAATTATCGAGTTTAGCAGTGAATAAGTCCTCTTGGTTAGGGTGAACCGTTACTACGCACTGTAGGATTCGAGTAGAGAGGAGGTGAGTCACTAGGATTGCTTAAATACCAAGCTCCCACCAAACCAATCCTAGACATGCGCACAATGGTTGCCACACCCTAACTCGGTGACTTACTCATAGGTTTGTTTAATTAGGCTTTAAAATTTTATGCAATTCTGTGTTGGAGTAAGTTAATCCTAAAGTTCAATAACTTAATACACTAATCTACGTTCCCATCATAACCACATACCAATCATATAATAATTCACACAACAATTAGAGATACTTACCTGGTGGACTTCAGGTCGGAGATACAAGTGCCATGCCCGAATAAACCTGAAAATTTTATGAAAGCCCAAATCTTTGAAAAGCCCACCTTAAAAAATGTTTTTGGGCCCAAAACCCTCAAAGCCGAGTTTTGAACCGGGCTCTGATACCAAATTGTAACACCCTCAAACCCGGCCCACGAGCCTTGACTGGATCTGGTATGTCACTGCGGAAAACATTGGAAAAGATGTTTACTTAAAAATAAAAGATGAAATTTGTTGTCGTTGGTAAAAACATTTCACATTTAAGATTCCAAGTAAAACCTTATTGGTACAAATTATCCGAATTTAAAAGCTTTAATATAAGTTGTTATAAAATAAGTTGATTCAAAATATTGCCAATTATTAGCTCAATAATAGGATAAACTTCAAAACCATAGATAAAGTTGCAAATACTTTAAATGGCCCTTATTACATCAAATAATTATTCCAAAACTACTTAAAATATAAAGTACATAAAATTAAGTAAAACATCTTCTGCATGGGCCACCTTTGTATCCGCTCGACTCGGTCCAAGAATCATGCATCACCTGCATTGTTTGGTAAAAAAATTTGGGTGAGTCAAACTGACTCAGTGTGTAATTAGTCCACAGATTTCCACACATGGGATTAGCCCAAACCACACCAATCCACATATCAAATAATAATGCAAAATGCACCCAACCCGACCTAGGGTCCATCCTCTACACACCCCGTATCCACCACCACACACGGGGATTACTAAATCAACCCTCCAACCTCTACACACTAATTTGGCAAGCAATGCCATCCACCAAGTGGTCAAGCCACTTGTCCACGTGAAATAAATCACAGTATAATCCACAATGCAACCTCAGTCAACGTCAATCCACGATGTAGCTCGTAGCTAACATCAAATCACGATGAGGCACATAGCCATCACCAACCACGATATGGCACAAAGATGATACCAACCACGTTGAGGCACAGAGCCGATCATCAATCCACGTGAGGCTCGTAGCCATCACTAAACCACGTACATAAATGTACACCCTGTCCTTCAACAATCATATCCCAATCCCTATGTCAGTATCATGGCCAAATAATAGTAAAATTCCAATGAGCATAAATCACATGCTTACCACAATTCCACACATATACCATGGTAAAATAATATCATAAAACTGACCTGGTTAACTGAATACCCACTACGGGTAGCCACCATCTCAGCCATAATTTCTGGCTATCATACACATCTTATACGTATATATATATATACATAACAACAAATCCAAACAACAGGAGATCAGTGCGATAACTCCACACCTTTTTCGGCACAGTCGACTAAATCCCGAAACCCAAAGCCTAAATGATTTGCACCTTGCGATTTGATGAATTCCCTTCTACACAACTATGTTAGATTCGGCTCTAACATAGAACTCATGAGAGTGGCCTTTTGCCGAACACTACACCCTTACCTTGAGTAATCAAACCCAAAATAATCATTTAATGCTTCTTCATGTTGGCTACAAAAGAAATCCCGAAACTTTCCTTCATGGTTTCGGCCAAAGAGAATAGAAGAGATTAGAGTTTTGCTTTTCAACCGTAAGAAAAAGAAAGAGGAAAAGAAATCAGCCTAGAAGAGATTCTTACCAAAAAAGTAATGACCAAAATGCAAATGGTCACTAAACTCCAAGAAATCGACAAGAAGAACCTGAAGTGGAAAAATCGGTTCAGATGAGAAAGGTAATAGGCTTTTGGTCTAATGAATAAATCGGCAGGGGTAGAGATGCAATCGACTATGGCCACAAGATAGGGGATTCAGCTTTTGAAAGAACTATGAAAAGAAAAAGTGAATGATGGAGTGGTTGACTCTTAACAAAAGAATGAAGAGGAGAGTGTGAGGCTTAGAAGTTGCGGCAAAGGTGAAATAAAAGGATAAGATGTTCGCCTAAACAAAATAAAGAGAGGAGAAAGATGATCAAAAGAGAAAGAGGTGCACAAGAGGTCACTTACTTGGTTTGCGGTCTCAAAAGAAAAAGAACACAAAAGCTTTGGAAAAGAAATCACACAAGGAAATGCCTAAACATCCCTATGCAAAATCGGCTACAAAAGAAAAGGTGTTTTGGAAGTACAAAAATGACCAAATGGGAAATACACCCAACCACTCATCCTTACCAAAATCAACAACAAAATCCGCCACCCCTTGTCCATAATGTAGTCCACATTCATGGTCAAAATGGCCATGAAATAATTTCAAAACATCCACCTTGATACATGCCTTGTAATCCTCTACTTTCCCAAAGTTTAAGAAATTCTATCCCCAACATCAAGCAATTCTATCCACAAAGCCCTTGATTCATGCCTTATGTCCCCTTATCATACCAAATTTTCTTGATTCCATACCTTAAGTTAATACTTACCTTATTCCCTTAGTCTACTATCCATAAAAGATAAAGTCTAACCTTACCTTAATTAAAGTTTGACCAACACATGCCATACAAATGCAAAATAAATGTCACCTTAAGTCTATCCATGGGATTTGAACCTAAGCCCCCCTCACACTGCTTGTGGCGTCACTTTCCAAAGCCCTATGTGGTGCCTCCTTGCCACTTTGCCAACTGGTTACTTGTTTTAAAATTCCCCACGAATTACTCTTAACCCCTAGCTCCTTTAACTCCCTTTAACTAAAGCTTAAAACTAAAATTTTTCCTACAGCTCGAGCCTACCCTTGGCTTATTCCTAAGCCCTAGAACATCTCACTTAACAACACAACAATCCGAACTCATGCAAAACAATACAATCATAAATAACCCCTAATTCAGGATATTACAATTTACACTAAATTTCTTTCTCTCTTCTTCTAGCAGGTTCCTCTAATTTATGACTAGAAGGAACCCGATAGGACCTTTAACGTGTGAAAGTGACATTGAAGCTACCACTCGTAGGAATTGCAGAGAAACTAGACGAGCTCTAGACTACCAAAGAGAAGAACAAGACAGATCCAATCCTACTGAAGGGATGGACGAAAATAATCCACCGCCAAATGTGCAAGAATAGAATGCTCCACATACTATGTATGATTATGGTAAACCTAGTTTGACAGGAGCAGAATCTAGTATAATTTTGAATTAAAGCCTAATACAATACAAATGATTCAAAAATTTGTTCAATTTGATGGTTTGCAGGACGAAGACCCGAACACTCATATAGCAAATTTTTTAGAGTTCTGTGATACATTCAAAATAAATGGCATTTCTGATGATGTTATACGTCTTCAGTTATTTCCCTTTTCATTAAGGAATAAAGCAAAGTAGTGGTTGAACTCGTTACCATGAGGGTCAATCACCACATCGGATCAAATGACCGAAAAATTTCTTTTAAAATACTTTCCACCAGCCAAAACAGCCAAATTTAGAAATGACATATCTTCTTTTGTGCAGAATGATGCAAAACTATTATATGATGCATGGAAAAGATATAAGGATCTCCTGAGAAGATGTCCACACTACGGATTACCTTTGTGGCTTCAAGTCCAAACTTTTTACAACAGTGTGAGTTCTTCAATGAGGCAAATGATTGACTCATCAGCTGGTAGAACTTTGAATAACAAAACTCCTGAAGTGGCTTATGACTTTATTGAAGAGAAGTCGTTGAATACCTAACAATGGCAAATTACAAGGACCAAACCGACAAAATCAGCCAGGGTTTTTAACATAGACACAGTAAGAATGCTGTCAACATAGGTGGAGATGATGAATAAAAAGCTTGATAATTTATGTTCTTCACTGGTACATCCAATAATGCAATGCGAAGCGAGTGGGAATGTGGCGAATCCTGAGTACCCACCCTACCAACCAGGAGCAGAACATGAGCAGACAAACTATATAGGTAACAATTTTAGATCCAATAATAATCCTTATAGTAACACTTATAACGCACGTTGGAGGAACCACCCAAATTTTTTGTGAGGAGGATAAGGAAATCAAGGAAATCAAAGGCAACAACCTCCTCCAAATTGTCAAAATCAGCCATATCTGCAAGAGAAGAAATCAAACCTCGAAGAGATCTTGTGAAATTCATGGCGACCCTGATTCTCGTTTCCAAAAGACTAAAGCAGCACTTGATGAACAATAAAAATCGATCAAAGGGATCGAGAATCAAATTAGATTACTTACTGAGGTGGTCTGTGAAATACAGACTTTGGTTTTTTCCAAAGGCACACAGCAGGTAAATACAGTTACACTAAGAAGTGGTAAAGAGGTAATGGAACCATCAAGAAAAAAACCACATGAGATTATCAAGGAAAGAAGTGTAGAAGTTGAAACCAATACTCCAACGCATCCAGAAAAAAAAAAGCACCAATTCCATATCTAGCAAAAATAAAGAAAGAACAATTGGATGCTCAATATGGTAAGTTTCTCAAACTTTATAAACAAATACATATTAACTTACCTTTTGTTGAAGCCATTTCACGAGATCTTGAAACATAAAATTCTTAAAGGAACTCCCGATGAATAAAAGGAAGTTTGAAGAAGTGTCAACAGTGGAACTTAATGAAAAGTACTCAGCCATCCTCCAAAATAAGCTACCAACCCAATTAAAAGACCCAGGAAGTTTTACTATCCCTTATTTAATTGGTAGCTTGAATATTAAGAAGGCATTTACTGATCTAGATGCTAGTATAAATTTAATGCCTTATAAAATGTTTAAACAATTTGATCTTGGGGAACCAACACCCACTAGGATGAGTATTCAGTTAGCAGATAGATCCATTAAATATCCTAGAAGAGTTACTAAAGATGTCTTGGTAAAAATTGACAAATTCATTTTCCCTGTTGATTTTGTTGTGTTAGACATGGATGAAGACATTAATGTTCCTTTAATCTTAGGGCGTCCTTTTTTAGCCACTGCTAAAGCCATTATCGATGTAGGTGACGGTAAACTCACACTGAGGATAGGTGATGAAGAAATTATTTTTCAAATTTATGATGCTATGAGATATTCTAAAGAGCAAGATGGTTCCTGTTATTTTGTTGATACTACTGATCATATCATTCAAAACTCATTACAAGAAATCATACATGACGACACGATGGAATTGTGCCTGACTTAAGAAGAGGGGGAAGAAGATGAGGACGATGGGTTGAATCTGAATATATCATCATCTAGACAAATAAAAGAAGAAAGCATTAAATATAATAATGAAAGAAAACAAAAACCCTCCATCGAAGAGCCGCCCAAATTGGAATTAAAACAGTTACCAAAACACTTAGAATACGCATTCCTTGGGGACAATTCTACACTACCGATAATCACCTCTTCAGAATTAAAATCCAAAGAAAAAGAGGAGCTGATAAAGGTACTAAGAGAACAAAAGAAAGCCATAGCTTGGAAAATTTCTGACATCAAGGGAATAAGCCCCACATTTTGCACCCACAAAATCTTAATGGAAGAAGAATATAAGTCGTGTGTGCAACCTCAGAGACGGCTAAACTTCAACATGAAAGAAGTGGTTAAAGCCGGGTAATTAAACTTCTAGATGCAAGAATAATTTATCTTATTTCTGAAAACACTTCGGTAAGTCCTGTGCAGGTAGTTCCAAAGAAAGAAGGAATGACGGTAGTGCCCAATGAAAAGAATGAGTTAATTCCCACAAGAACAGTTACAGGATGGAGAGTCTGTATAGACTATAGAAAGCTGAATGATGCCACCAGAAAAGATCACTTCCCTCTGCCCTTCATAAATCAAATGCTGGAAAGATTATTCGGGCATATGTATTACTGTTTCTTGGATGGACTCTCCAGTTACTTCCAAATCCCCATAGCTCCTGAAGATCAAGAGAAGACGACATTTACATGCCTATACGGTACGTTTCCTTATCGTAGAATGCCTTTTGGATTGTGTAATGCTCCTGCTACTTTCCAGTGCTACATGTTGGCAATCTTTGACGAACTCATGGAAGACATCATGGAGGTATTTATGGATGACTTCTCGGTATTCGGTAATTCTTTCCATCTTTGCCTCAAAAATTTAAAAAGAGTTCTAATAAGATGTGAGGAAACGAACCTTGTTTTGAATTGGAAAAAATGTCACTTTATGGTTAGGGAAGGGATTGTGTTAGGACATAAGATTTCTACTAAAGGGATTGAGGTAGACAAAGCAAAGATTGAAGCCATAGAGAAACTACCTCCCCCTGGTTCGGTTAAGGCTATTAGAAGCTTTTTAGGACATGCAGGATTCTATAGAAGATTTATTAAAGATTTTTTTAAAATAGCTAAGCCATTGACAAAATTACTAGAAAAAGATGTTCCTTTTGATTTCAATCAGGAATGTTTAAATGCATTTAGTATCCTTAAGGATAAACTAATAAATACATCGATTATAATTGCACTTGATTAGAACTTACCCTTTGAACTAATGTGTGATGCAAGTGATTTTGCAGTAGGTGCAGTTTTGGGACAACGAAGAGACAAGCACTTTCAACCAATTTACTACGCCAGTAGAACACTAACGCCCACACAAGAAAACTATACCACTACAGAGAAAGATTACTAGTTGTAGTTTTTGCTTTCGATAAATTTAGACAGTATCTGATTGTGTCAAATAGTCAAAATTTAAAATTTATTAAAAGAATGATCGAACCTGTAGACTAACTATGACAACGATGAGGCAAGTGCACCTATCGAACAGTAGTATATTTTAGGCAAGAAAATCTTATCGAACCCAAAGGAACCTAAAAGTACTACTACTCACCTTTTTTCTATTATTTAGCCTGAAATATGGAGTGATTGGTTTATTAATCTAAAAACTAATGAAATACTTAAACTAAATGCAAAGGCAAAAGAATGAAACTTTGGGAAAAGACTGTGGAAAAACTTAATTGATTATGACGATACCCTCAAGAAGCATCCACCTAGATTTCACTTGTTATCTAACCTTTAATTCATATGATTTATTTACTTAGCTTGATCCGTGAGACTCCCTAACCTATATTAAACCCACTCTCGAAGAGAATAACGTCTAACCTTAGGTTAATTAGTGGAACTCTTATTCTCTTACAATAACCCCTTAAGGAAGCAGTAAATCGATCAATGGACTCCCATATTAGGTTTCACCCTAATCTGGCAAAATCTCGTAACCCTATCTTTAGGCATTCGATCAACTCCACTTAATTATGCTAGATCTACTCTTAGGCAGGGTCTATTCCTCCTCCGCCTAAGCACATCAGATTAAATTAAGCAACATAATTAAGAACAAACTAAGTATTTATCATATAAACCAAAAATCAAATAACAAAATCCATCATAGGTTTCATCCCCTTCAGGAATCTGAGGGGTTTAGTTCATAACAAAGTAGGAAAACATCTCAAGAGAAAATATAAAATAAAACAAAAGAAATCCCTAAAACCCCCTGAAGAAATTGAAGAGGAGATCGTCCGTCTTGTGTTGAACTCTGGCTTCTTGAGATGGATGAACTGGCTATCTTCGAGTATTTCCCTAAAAGATGAAAGCTTTGGCAAAAGCCTTTGCTAAAAATCGTCCCCCTTTAATGTTTGCCTTGGTTTGTTTATATAGGCTTTTGAGATGCTTTACTTGGCTCCTAAGTACCTCTTTCAAGTAGAATTACTATTAAGGTGTTTAAGTTGACTTAGGAGTATGTTTCTTTGGCTTCAAGCATCAAATTCGAGTGAAATTGTTCATTCCTGCGGCAGGGGCATGCCCATAGCACACGCCCGTGTAATTTGGGGTTGGGTCGTGAGTTGATTCTGTCATTTTGGGCATGGCCATGTAGATCGCTTGACATGCCCGTGTGTGGTAATTTGATGATGCGTGGCCGTGCAACTCGTGAGTTAGGCCATGCTCTAGGTAATCAATGAGACACGATCATGCAGGATTTGTGCCAGGCCGTGTTGATTTCTTGCTAAGGCCCAATTACTTCCTTTTAAGCCCGTTTTTGTGTTCTTTTTATCCTCGAGTGCTTTCCTGAGTATATGACATGAAAAGAAAGGATTGTAAGCACCTTTTATATAAAATCAAGGGCTAAATCATCAAAATGCATACTAAATGCAGTATTAAAATATGTTACTTTTATGGTTTATCAAATACCCCACTCTTAAGCTTTTGCTTGTCCTTAAACAAAATTCTCAACTTAAAATTAGAATGAACTTTCCATAATTTACAATATTCATCAATCATGCCTCATCATAATTCATAGATAATTTATACATGGATAATTCAACTCAAAGAGCCCTAAAGATTCGAATGAGATAAGTCATGATTTTGTAGCATGAAAACATAGGTGTCTCCCCTTATCTAAATAATTTCCCTTGACTCAAAACTAACAAGGACTGACATCCTTACTAAAGATTCACTCAAATCACTCACAATAAGGCACTCGAGAGTCGAACCTGAAAAGTTAATCCCATAGGCTTGCCTGAAAATCAAATCTCCACTACTGTATATAAGATGATACACAAATCAAAAGGTCTTTTGTTAAGGTTGTAGTGGGGCTAGAGTAAAAGGTGTCGATACAAGTCAAAATTAGAAGGTTAGAATCGAGACTTGACTGACAAGTTACATACTAGAAATATGTACTAATATAAGTAATCACCTAAATTGAAAGCTAATAGTACTTTTACTTGACAATACTTATACTAAGAGCTCTTCTTCAACAATTGGGATTTTAAAAGTATGAGCCCATTTAATCATATAACTAATATTGAATATAGTTTTTTTAAAAGAAGAAACTAAAAACATAATAGAAGGAACTTTGATAATTGAAATAACCTAATTGACAGGCCGATCAAATCGGTTTTCGATGAGGGTAGTCAAAAGAATGTTGATAACAAATACAAAGGGTTTTGGGTTAATATCAAGCGGGTAATTCAATAAAAAGGGTTGTTAGGATCAAATGGGTTCAATAGGGGTTATTTATGTAGGTAGGCTTTGTAGTGGAGTGAATGGGTTAAAACCTAGGTGCCTTTATCAACTCAGTATATCAAATCATTAATGTGGTCTCGACATGCATAAATGAGGCAAGTTCTAGAATAACAATTCAATGTTGACACGCTCATAATCAATAAAGTGAGCATGAAAAAGGATATATGCTCTATAAGACTAAAATTCTCACATAAAAATTATGGGTGTTGACATCAATCCTTATAAAGTTTGAACTTCAAGGTGATATTCAAATTCAGTTCAACAACCTAAAAAATTTTTAATTTTTGAAAAATAGACTTATCATGTTTAATTCTCTAATATTCTTTTAAAATTTAATTATCAATGCACAATTATCAATGACTTAATCCGAAACATATCAATAAAAATCATAAATCATTACAAATTTCATTCTAATTAGTAATATGAGAAAATTACTTAAAAACAAGAATAAATTCAGGGTTTTGAGAATAATGCAAAACGTTTGGCACTTTTACCCCCCACACTTAAGATGTACATTGCCCTCAATGTACAAAGATAGATAATGATAATTATGGAAAAAAAAATCAAAAGAGAAGGGGTAGAGTGACACTTCCTAAATTTTGGATGATTCTGGGCGTCTTTGGTGGCGGTGATGGTGTTTTCTATGGGTCCGGTGGTGTGGCTACCGAAAAGTAATTTGCTAGATAAAGAAATTGGGTAGCCTACGAAGATATAGCCAAGAGATCTAGAGAAATAATAATAATATTCTAATACTATAATTAAAGAATAAGAAAATAAATAGAAGGAGACTAAGAAGAAAACTAAAATTTAAAGAAAAAATTAATGGACTAAGGAGTCCTTATTGGCAGATGGTTCGTGAGGTGGGGATGATTTCTAAGGTTGCAGAGTGTTGGTGGTGGTGGAAGTGGTGTGATTCCCTAGCAGCCTTTAGAACCTAAAACCAAGAAACTAATATGAAATAAATTAAATTAAGCAGAAGAGAAATATAGACAAGGAAAATAAATGAGAAGAGAAATGAAAAATAGAATCGAAAAGGTTTCAGAGACCCTTGGCGTGTCCATTAGTTGGAGCTGCCGGCATGAACTCATGTTGAGGTCTCCTCTGAAGAGACAATGCTTACCTTCTTACACTTCTTCGGCATGACTTTGGTGTTGCTCAAGAGTCTTGGACCTTTTCTCTAAATAGAAAAAAATTGAAAGAAGAGAAGGAAGAAAGAAGAGAAGGGCTGTGGGGATTTAAATAAGATTTCAAATATGGCACGTTCCCACGCCCATGTACCGAGGGTGTCGATTTACACGGTCGAATCGCATGGCCATGTTGTGGAGTGTGTTGTTCTTCCATGCCCGTTTGTCAATTGGCACGCCCGTTCCTAAAAGGCTAGTAAGTGAGCAAGGGCATGGTCTGCCCGTGCTAATTAAGTTAGTATCTTAGCACGATCGTGAGGCACGGCCGTGCTGTTTTGTCAGTGTCCGTGGTGTGGGTGGTTGGCTCTGTGACGTTGGGAGGTGGGTGGACTGACTTGCATGGCTCTGTTATATCAGTGTGGTGGTTTCGGTGGTCCACAAGGCCACGGGCATAGCCGTGTGCAAGGCCGTGTAACCTGGAATCCCGCACTTTTGTGTTAGTTTAAAGCTAAATTTTGAGAAAAGGAAGAAGGAAAGAAAAGAAATTGAGGATAAATTTGAAAGTAAATAGTGTTAGTGCTCGGGTTGCCTTCCGAGAAGCGCTCGTTTATAGTCTTAAGCTAGACTATCCTTGTCTTTGAAAATTTTAGGGAGGTTTAAAGGTTTGAATATTTTCCCTCTTGCTGACAGTTTTATTTTCGTGACAGAGTTTAGGTGGAGAAGCGTTTACTTTGGAATTATCAAATTTCGGACTACTTACCTCGACTATTTCGTGTGGGAAGATATCATGTACCTTAAGGAGTATTTCTCCCTTTTTCTTCAGGAATATTGAAGTGATGTGAGGATCGGCTTTGTCTAATAGCACCTGGTCTCCTATTTTAAAGTGATTTGATGTCTCTATGAGCTCTTCTAGTGGTTCCTTTGGTTTTACTTCGTGTGGATCTGGCTTTCTTTGGTGTGTATCTTTTGCTCTTCTAAATTGTCGATCTTAAGGTTTTGTTTTTGGTGTGATTCTTCTGTGTCTACTTGGGGGCTATGAGTTGGCTCAGGTTTGATGCATTGTGATGTTTCCTGCGATGAAGGTTGAACAATTTGATTATATATTGAAATGACTTTCTTACCTTCATCTTCTATTGTTTTGGCTGAGTCGAGAGCTTGAAGATTGACCGATTCATCTCCTACATGAAGTATGAGTTCTCCTATGGCAACATCAATTTTAGTCTTGGCAGTTGCAAGAAAAGGTCTTCCTAAAATTAAGGGTATTGAATTATCCTCATCCATGTCTAAAACAACAAGGTCTACTGGGAAAACAAATTTATCGATTTTTACTAGAACATCTTCAAGGATGTCCCTAGGAATTCTAATAGTTTTATCAGCTAGTTGTATACTTATCCTAGTTTGTTTGGGCTTCCTAGATGCCTCCATGAATTTTGTTAACATCTCTTCAAGGTTTGATTTCCTTTCCGTGGATAAGGCTGATTTTGGTAATTAAGAGGAGGTTGCTACCTTTGATTCCCTTGATTTCCTTGTCCTCCCCGTGGAAAATTTGGGTAGTTCCTCCAACCTGCGTTATAAGTGTTACTATAAGGATTATTAGATCGAAAATTGTTACCTATATAGTTTGTTTGCTCGCTTTCTGCTCATGGTTGGTAGGGTGGGTACTCAGGATTCGCCACATTCCCGCTTGCTTTACATTGCATTACTGGATGTACCTGTGAAGAACATAAATTATCAAGCTTTTTATTCATTAACTCCACCTATGTTGACAGCATTATCACTGCATCTATGTTAAAAACTCTGGTTGATTTTGTCGGTTTAGCCCTTGTAATTTGCCATTGATAGGTATTCAATGACATCTCCTTAATAAAATTGTAAGCGACTTTAGGAGTTTTGTTATTCAAAGTTCCACCGGTTGATGAATCAATCATTTGCCTAGTTGAAGAATTCACACCATTGTAAAAAGTTTGGACTTGAAGCCACAAAGGTAATCCGTGGTGTGGGCATCTCCTTAGGAGATCCTTGTATCTTTCCCATGCATCATTTAATGTTTCTGCGTCATTTTGCATAAAAGAAGATATGTCATTCCTAAATTTGGCCGTTTTGGCTGGTGAAAAATATTTTAAAAGAAATTTTTCGGTCATTTGATCCCATGTGGTGATTGCCCCTCGTGGTAACGAGTTCAACCACTGCTTTGCTTTATTCCTTAATGAAAAGGGAAATAACCGAAGACGTATTGCATCGTTAGAAACACCATTTATTTTGAAGGTACCACAGAACTCTAAGAAATTAGCTATATGAGTATTTGGATCTTCGTCCTGCGAACCATCAAATTGAAGAAACTGTTGAATCATTTGTATTGTGTTAGGCTTTAATTCAAAATTATTAGCAGCTATAGCAGGCCTAACAATACTAGATTAGGCTCTGTCAAATTAGGTTTAGCATAATCATACATAGTGCGTGGAGCATTATTTTCTCTCACATCGTGGATTGTTTTTGTCCATCCCTTTAATAGGATTGGATCTGTCTTGTTGTTCTTATCTTTGGCAGTCTAGAGCTCGTCTAGTTTCTCTACGATTTCTTTGAGCGGTAGCCTCAATGTCACTTTCGTATTCTAATGGTCCTCTCGGGTTTCTTCTAGTCATAAACTAGAGGTACCTCGCAAGTCAAGAAAGAAAGAAAGAGAATTAGTAAAAAATAAAAATTTAATCTAAAAATAAAATAAAATAAAATAAAAATAGAATAATGGCTAAAGTAATAGAAATAGAGCTTTCTTAATATTTTAGAGTCCCCTGCAACGGCACCAAAAACTTGATCGTGTCAAACAGTCGAGTTTTAAAAACTATAAAAAGAATAATCAAACATGTATACTAACTATGACAACGATAGAGGCAAGTGCACCTATTGAACAGTAGTATAGTTTAGTCAAGAATATCTTATCGAACAAAAAGGAACCTACAAGTACTACTACTCACTTTCTTTCTATTATTTAGCCTGAAATATGGAGTGATTGGTTTATTAATCTAAAAATTAATGAAATACATAAACTAAATGCAAAGACAAAAGAATGAAACTTTGGGAAAAGACTGTGGAAAAACTTAATTGATTACAACGATACCCTAAGGAAGAATCCGCCTAAACTTCACTTGTTATCTAACGTATAATTCATATGATTTCTTTACTTAGCTTGATCCGTGAGACTCCCTAACCTATATTAAACCCTCTCTCAAAGCGGATAATGTCTAACCTTAGGTTAATTAGTGGAACTCTCATTCTCTTATAATAACCCCCTAAGGAAGCAGTAAATCAATCAATGGACTCCCATATTAGGTTTCACCCTAATCCGGTAAAAGTCTCGTAACCCTATCTCTATGTGTTCGATTAACTCCGCTTAATTATGCTAGATCTACTCTTAGGCAGGGTCTATTCCTCCTCCACCTAAGCATATTAGATTAAATTAAGCAACATAATTAAGAACAAACTAAGTATTTATCATATAAACCAAAAATCAAATAACAAAATCCATCATAGGTTTCATCCCCTTTAGGTATCTGAGGGGTTTAGTTCAAAACAAAGTAGGAAAACATCTCAAGAGAAAATATAAAACAAAACAAAAGAAATCCCTAAAACCCCCTGAAGGAATTCAAGAAGAGATCTTCCGTCTTGAGTAGAACTCCGACTTCTTAAGATGGATCAACTGGCTATCTTCAAGTATTTCCCTAACAGATGAAAGCTTCGGGAAAAGCCTCTGCTAAAAACCATCCCCCTTCAATGCTTGCCTTAGGTTGTTTATATAGGCTTTTGAGATGCTTTACTTAGCTCCCAAGTACCTCTTTCAGGTAGAATTACTATTAGGGTGTTCAAGTTGACTTAGGAGTATGTTTCTTTGGCTTCAAGAATCCAAATCCGAGTGAAATTGTTCATTCCCGTGGCAGGGGCACGCCCATGGCACACGCCTGTGTAATTTGGGGTTGGGCCGTGCCTTGATTCTGTCATTTTGGGCACGGCCATGTAGATCACTTGACACGCCCGTGTGTGGTAATTTGATGATGTGCGACCATGCAACTCGTGAGTTAGGCCGTGCTCTGGGTAATCGGTGAGACACGGTCGTGTAGGCTTTGTGCCAAGCCATGTTGATTTCTTGCTAAGGCCCAATTGCTCCGTTTTAAGCCCGTTTGGTGTTCTTTTTATCCTCGGGTGCTTTCCTGAGTATATGACATGAAAAGAAAGGATTACAAGCACCTTTTATATAAAATCAAGGGCTAAATCATCAAAAACCATACTAAATGCAGGATTAAAATATGTTACTTTTATGGTTTATCAGTATCTAATACTATCTAAATTTATCGTTTACACTGACCATTCAGCTCTTAGATATCTTTTAAACAAACCTGATGCAAAACCTAGACTCATAAGATGGATTTCACTCTAACAAGAATTTGACTTAGAAATACAAGATAAGAAGGGAGCCGAGAATCTTGCAACATATCGCCTTTCTAGACTTGAAAATCAACACATCAAAGAGCTTGACGAAGGTGAAATAAATGATTCGTTTCCCGAAGAACAACTCTTTTCTATAACACATTTCGAGGTACCATGGTTTGCAAATGTCGCAAATTATTTAGTGGGTAACATTCTACCAATAAAACTAACACATCACCAAAAGAAGCGATTCTTTGCTGATGTAAAAGATTATTTTTGGGAAGATCCCTTTCTTTTCCACATATGTGTAGATCAGGTAATTCGAAGATGTGTTACAAAGACAGAAGCAAACAAAATCTTGGACCATTGCCATTCAGGACCATCAGGAGGACACTATAGTGGAATTAAAATAGCACACAAAATACTTGAATCAGGTTTTTATTGGCCTACTCTATTTAAAGATGCCAATAGGTATGTTACCTCATGTGATAGATGCCGAAGAACAAGTAATATTTCTAAACGTGATGACATGCCTCAAACATACATGTTATCCTGTAAATTATTTGATGTATGGGGTATTGATTTTATGGGACCATTCCCTAGTTCATTTGGAAATAAATACATCCTAGTGGCAGTTGATTACATGTCAAAATGGGTAGAAGCGGAAGCTTTACCTACCAATGATGCTAGGGTAGTAGTTAAATTTCTCAAGAAATTGTTTTCTCGATTCGGGACACCTAGAGCTATAATTAATGATAAGGGTACTGATTTTTGTAATACTCAATTTGAAAAAGTGCTAAAGAAATATGGAGTATATCACAGGACAGCTACCCCATATCACCCTCAAACCAGTGGGCAAGCTGAAGTAGAAAACCGAGAACTTAAGCGCATCCTAGAAAAAATGGTTGAATCAAATAGAAAAGATTGGGCATTAAAAGTAGATGACACTTTATGGGCCTATAGAACAGCATTTAAAACACCTTTAGGGACATCACAATACAAACTAGTATATGGGAAAAGCTGTCATCTACCATTCGAGTTAGAACACAAAGCTTTTTGGGCCATAAAGATTTTAAATTTTGATCTTAGAACTGCAGGAAAGAAAAGAATGATACAGATGAACGAGCTAGACGAATGGAGATCAGAGGCCTATGAGAACTCAAAATAATACAAAGAGACAACAAAGCGACGTCATGACTCTCGCCTAAAGAAGTCGAAACAATTCGAAGTAGGAGACTTTGCCCTATTGTATAACTCAAGGCTTAAATTATTTCTTGGGAAGCTGAAATCGAGATGGTCTGGCCCATTCATGATTAAAACAATTTTTCCGTACGGCACAGTTGAGGTAACTCACCCTACTAAGGGCACATTCAAGATAAATGGTCACCGACTCAATTTATAATGGTGCAGATTTTGGAGGTATGAGAGAGGAGCTTCTGCTCCATGAACCTCTTTTAGAACAAAAAGCAGAGAAAGTCTAGCTTAAGACTTTAAACAAGCGCTTCTGGGAGGCAACCCGAGCACTAACCCCCCTAAACATTTTATTTTCATTATTCATCATCTAACTTAATTGCAGAATTAAGACCACACGGCCTTACACACGGGTGTGCCCGTGGCCGTCTTGAAATGAAGGGTAAACCACCAGGCGGGCCAATAGCCGTGTACGACAAAGAAGAAATTATTTTCCCAACACGGCCTACGATAAGGGACCATGCCCGTCCCATCCACCCGTGTGAGGTTACTGAATTATTGTGCACAGGATAGAAATGGCCGTGTCCCCTAACTGTGTGAGGTTATTGACTTATTGAGCACAGTTGAAACATGCCCGTGCCGGATGATCGTGTGGAGATACTAACTTAATACACATGGGCGAGTCCAATAACCCACGTCCGTGCCAAGAACCCTGAACGCGCCTATGTTTAAAAAATTGCGAAAAGCACGGGCATCACACAGGCGTGCCAACTACCCGTGCTCCCACCCTTATTTAAGAAACTTTAACCGTTTTTCCAAAAAATTTAACCCTAAAAAAATTTTCAGCCTCCTTCTTCCCCATTTCAGCCACACCCACGCCCTTAATCCACAAAAAGACCTCTCAACTTTCTCATTTATTCAAGAAAATCGCACAAAACCATCCGCACGCCCTCACCACCGCCGTGCTGCAGCAGACCACACCCTCCCCACAGCTATGTACCTACAGAAATTCCCACAGCACCACTATGCTCCGCCCGTGCTCAAATGATTTTCACCACCACAACCCCCGGTTTCCCTCATTACTTCAATTTCTCAGCTTATAGCTTGATAAATTTGCTACTACTTTGCTATATTTTTATTTTAGCTTAGTATTAGGAAGGATTATATTTAGGAATTTGCCTCAAGAACTTATGAATAATCAAAATTTAGGCATGATTGGTTGCTATTTATTGATCATTGGATTGCATGTTCTTGCATTTTAGAACTAAGACAATTAGTTGTTTAATATAATCTACGCAATTTTACGATGATTCTAACTCTTCAAATTTAATCTAGTATAGAATATTTTGGCTATATTATTATTGAGACTTAAAAGAAAAAAAAGAACTTGCTTTATATTTAATTACAAATTTCAGGTATAATGTCGTTATTTCGAGGAAAGAGATCAACAGCCCCGAGCTCGAAAAAGCGAAAAGGACCCAACTCGTCTTCCGCTAGAGCCTCTTTCGAGTTATGACACCCATTTATCTGATTCTCTCAAGGAACTTAGGAAGATCGATACAAGGCAATAAGGGATAGACCACTCGACACCGGTAGGTGCATCGATTGGGACGCGCTAGAACAAGCTGGACTAACAACCGACATTCAAGCTCTTATATCAACAGATCCGTGGGAGCAATTCTTCTCTATTACAGGGCCGACGTATTAAGAGCTCACACTCGAGTTTTGCACCACGTTCACTTTGCAAATAGTGATGACAAACTACGATGATCCAGGCACCATCAAATTCAAGTTAGGGGGCACGGTACGTCGACTAAGCGTACCGCAATTTGGATCAGCACTCGGAATCTATATGCTGGAATTTATAGCAAAAAACTGACTCGATAACTTAGATCGACAACTTCACTGTACCCCTCTCCACTGCTGGTGCAGCTTAGGCCCCAGCACAAATGTCTACGGCCCTAGTCGCTCTAAAGTGATAGCGCTCAACCCAGCCTTAAGGTACATTCATGCCCTTCTCGCCCACACCATTATAGGTCGTCGAGAGAGACGGCGCGTGGTAAACCGGCACGATGTTTACTACTTATTCTGCATGTCAGAAGGACACATCTTCGACCTCGCATCTTCATCGCCCGTGCAATACAGCATCAAACAGAGGCACACAAGAGGGAAATTCTAACAATGGGCCCGTTATAACACGGTTGGCGCAACACTTCGGCCTACTTAGCACTGAAGAGCAGAGATCATCCCTCACACTGATCGGTCAGATGGTGCCTCAAGGCATCCAGACGATGCTGCACATTAGGATGATTAAACTTCGTCGAGGGATCGACCCCCCTCAATACCACTTAGTAACATCTACAGATGAGGGGGAGCCCGAGGACATTACTGGCGATGTCCCACCAACTCTGAGACTAGGGCCATCACATGAAGCAACATCATGGGCAGACATCTCTGCACTCCTCGACCAGTTCGAGCAATATTTCGTCGACAACACTTGACGTTTTGATGGGATAGAGTCCACCCTCCAACAAATATACCAGCACCTCCATATCACATCACTAGCCCTACCTCAAGATCCAGATGATGATGAGGACTTATGATTACTTACATTTTATTTTTGGTTTTATTTTATTTTTACTTTTATTCTATTATTATCATAACTTAATAATTTTCTTCATTTGCAGACTTTTATTATAATTAGCATTACTTATCTAATCTTTGAGTATTCCTAACATTTATTTATTTTACACCTCTAAAATATCTAACTGATGACATTGTAGTTTCAATCACACACTCCACATACATGACCAAATCACTAGGAGTAATTCACTACTGCATAAGTCATCCAGACCGGCCCCTCCAACTTATATTTCTCTTCCATCCTCTCGAGAATCACCCAAAATTCAGGAAGTGGCACTCTCTCCTCTCTTTTGATCTTATATTAATTGTTATTACCTATCATTGTACATTGAGGACAATGTACAACTTAAGTGCCAAGGGGGTAAAAGTACCTAACTTTTGCATTATTCTCAAATCCTAAATTTTAGTCTTGTCTATAAGAAATCTTCTCATATTATTAATTAGGTGAAATTTCTAATGATTTATGATTTTATTAATATCTTTTGAGTAAGTTATTGATAATTGTGCATTGATGATTTATACTTGAAGAATACTAGAGAATCAAGCATGATAAGTTTATTTTTCAAGAATAAAAATTTTATTGGTTGTTGAACTAAATTTGAGTATTACCTTGAAATTTGGAATTTATAAGGATTGATGTCAAAAACACCCATAATTTTTGTGAGATTTTGAGCCTTATAGAGCATATGTTCTTTTTCATGCTCACTTTATTTGTTATGAGTGTGTCAACTTTGAACTGTTATTCTAAAACTTGCCTCGTTTATACATGTCGAGACCACACTTTTGATTTTATATACAAAGATGATAAAGGCACCTAGGATTTAACCCATTTACTCAATAAAAAGCCTACCTTCATAAATTAACCCCTAGTGAACCCCGTTGAATCCTAACAACCTTTTTATTGACTCAGGCACTAATATTAACCCAAAACCCCTTTGTATTTGTTATCACCCTTTCTTTTGACTACCTTTCTATCAAGAATTGATTTGATCAAACTGCCTAATTAGTTTATTTCAGTTGGTTAAATTCTTTCTTTATTATTATGTATTTATTTAGTTTGTTCTTAAAAAAATGAAAAATTCCAAGTATAATAAGTATTAGTATAAGAAGTGAGCTTGTGCATTTAATTTTCAATTATCAAAGAAAAAGCTGGTATTATTATTAGTTTCAAAGTTTCAATTGACGTAATTAGTTATTTCTAGTTTATTGTTTCTAGTTAGGTAATTTGTCAAGTCAGTCTCGATTCTAACCCTCTAATTCAGCTTGTATCCACACGCTTAACCTTAGCCCCGTTACAACCACGATAAAGACCTTTTGATCGTGTATCATCTCATATCTGATGGTGGGGATTTGATTTTCGAGCAAGCCTATGGGATTAACTTTTGATTCAACTTATGAGTGCTTATTCTTAAACATTAAACACTTTGAGTAATTTGAGTGAACCTTCAGTGAGGATGTCAATCCTTGTCGGTTTTGAATTAAAGGTAATTATTAAGATAAGGGGAGACACCTATGTTTTCGTACTACAAAGGTATGACTTATATTGATTGAATCTTTAGGGTTCTTTGAGTTAAATTATCCATGTATTAATTATCTATGAATTATGATGAGACATTTTTGATAGGAATTATGAATTATGGAAAGTTCTTTTTAATTGTAAGTTGAGAATTTTGCTTGAGGACAAGCAAAAGCTTAAGTGTGGGGGTATTTGATAAACCGTAAAAGTAACATATTTTAACCCCATATTTAGTATGCTTTTGGATGATTTAGCCCTGATTTATGTAAAAAGGTTCTTTTAATCCTTTCTTTTCATATTTATACTTAGGAAAGCACCCGAGGATGAAAAAAATGAGAAACGGGCATAAAACGGGCCAATTTGGGCCAAAGAGGAAATCAACAAGGCTTGGACTTCAAGCCACATGGCCGTGCCTCATCAAATTACTTCACATGGCCATGCCACGATTCACATGGCCGTGCCCCAATTGATATAATCGAGACACGGCCTGAAGACGATTTACATAGGCGTGTGCCATGGGCGTGCCTCTGCCAGGGGAATGAGCAATTTCACTCAGATTTGGATGATTGAAGCCAAAGAAACATACTTCTAAGTCTACTTAAACACCTTAATAGTAATTCTACTTGAAGGAGGTACTTAGGAGCCAAGTAAAGCATATAAGGAGCCTATATAAACAACCCAAGGCAGCCGTTCTAAGAGGCAGTTTTGGGCAGAGTTTTCTGCCAGAGCTTTTATTCAGGGAATTACTCGAAGATAGCAGTTGATCCATCTCAAGAAGCTGAGTTCTACTCAAGACAGGGATCTCTCTTCAATTCCTTCAGGGGGTTTTAGGATTTCTTATGTTTTGTTTTATCTTTTCTCTTGAGATGTTTTCTTATTTTGTTATGAACTAAACCCTTCAAATACACAAGGGATGAAACCTATGATGGATTTTGTTATTTGATTTCTAAATTATATGATAAGTACTTAGTTTGTTCTTAATTATGTTGCTTAATTTAATCGATGTCCTTAGGTGGAGGAGGAATAGACCACCGCCTAAGAGTAGATCTAGCATAATTAAGCGGAGTTGATCGTCGCCTAGAGATAGGGTGGCGAGATTTTACGGATTAGGGTGAAACCTAATATGGGAGTCCATTGGTCGATTCTTGCTTCCTTAGAGGGCTATTATAAGAGAGCGAGTTCCACTAATTAACCTAAGGTTAGATGTTATTCGCTTCGATAGAGGGTTTAATATAGGTTAGGGAGCCTCACGGATCAAGCTAAGTAAAGAAGTCATATGAATTAAAAGTTAGATAACAAGGGAAGGCATAGGTGGATTCTTCCTGAGGGTATCGTCGTAATCAATTGAGTTTTTCTATAGTCTTTTCCCAAGGTTTCATTCTTTTGTCATTGCATCTAGTTTAATTTTTTTCATTAGTTTTAGATTAATAAACCAGTCACTCCATATTAATAATAGAAAGAAAGTGAGTAGTAGTACTTTTAGGTTTCTTTGGGTTCGATAAAATAATCTTGCCTAAACTATACTATTGTTCGATAGGTGCACTTGCCTCAATCGTTGTCATAGTTAGTCTACAGATGTGATCATTCTTTATAAATATTAAAACTCGACTATTTGACATGATCAGTAGCCCATTCAACTCATTGGATTCAATTCAAACCATCTCACCATTCTGACTTATCAAATTGATACTTTTCCGTTTACAATTTACAATAGCATTATGCAAAGTGAGCCGGTCCATACCCAGAATGATATCAAATTCATCAAAGGGTAGCAACATCAAATTAGCCGGAAAGCAAATATCTCGAAACATCAACGGACAGTTCTTGCACACTTTATCAACTAAGACACACCTGCCTAAGGGCTTCGATACTCTAATCACGAATTCAGTAGACTCAACAGGTAGATTCTCACTAGATACCAGATTCACACATACATAGGAATAGTAAAACCTAGATCTATCAGTACAATCACATTAGTATCAAATAGAGTAAAAGTACCAGTAATGACGTCTGGAGATGGCGCTTCTTCACCAGCGTTAATAGCATAAGCTCAGTCAGATGGTCTCGCCTCGGATCTCACAGCTGTATTGGTAGTCCCTCTTTGACTTTTACTCACATTTTCAATGTTTCTGGGTAGTCTACCCCTAGCTATCATATTAATTGGTCTCACACTCTAAACATTATCTTTCTCGACTAACTCTGGGCAATCTCAAATGAAATTGTCTCATGATCCATATTGGTAGCAAGTTCTATTATTATACTTGCCCCAACATTCTCCAACATGTCGTCTTCCACATTGTCTACACTCAGGCTTGTTGCTCTTAATACTACCAACACTTGATTCTATTGGAGCTTGAGTTCTTGGACCAACAATTTGTCTCACCCGATCTCTACCTGAATGTCCAGGCGAAGCATTTGAACGATTGATTGCATCTTTTAAATCTCTTCATCGAAGGTTGGGATGACTTACTCATCAATCTTTTTCTTGCATCTCTAGCCTCAAAATCTGCGTTCTTCTTTTCTTTGCTAAGCTTCTCGGCTTTGCAAGCTCGTTCAACCAACACAACAAATTCATTCAAGTCAAGTATTCCAACCAGTAATTTAATGTCTTCATTCAGCCCTTCAATGAAATGTTTACACATAGTAGCTTCGGTCGAAACACATTCCAGCGCGTATTGGCTCAGTCTCACAAACTCCCATTCATACTCCGTAACTGACATACGACCCTGTTTCAGCTCTAGAAACTCTTTACGTTTCTGATCTATGAATCGTTGATTAATATACTTCTTTCAAAATTCATCTTGAAAGAAATCCCAAGTGATTCTCTCTTTCAGAACCACAGATATCAATGTCTTCCACCAGTTATATGTCGTATCTCTCAACAAGGAAACAACACATTTAATACATTCATCAGGAGTCAACGACATCTCATCAAACACTCTAATGGTATTCTCGAGCCAAAACTCAACTTGCTCAGCATCATCATCGACTGTGGCTCTAAACTCTTAGGCTCCATACTTTTGGATTTTATTTATAGGAGGCTTATTTAATCTGATCAGATCTACAACTTGTGGCACAGCGGGTACTTGTGGGGGTGGAGGTTGTGGAGCAGCTTGATTCGTTCAAACGAACTTTGAAAACCACTCACTCATCATTTGGAAGAAGGCATGCTTAGCCTCTCCTCTATCGCTACTAGCAATGGGCTTAGATTCGACCGACGCTATCTCTTGAGTGGGAGCAAGCACATTGCTCTCTACACCATCATGAACTAATCGATCGAGATCCATTTGCTATATGAAAACACATTTTTAACTGTCAAGATTCATCACACTATCGTATATATATGTAGCATGTATAGCTAGACCCACACGCGCTACGTTATTCCAGAATCGACAAAATCATAGTTCTGATACCAATAAAATGTAGCACCCCTATCCCGTATCCATCGTCGGACTAGAGTTAGGAGGCATTGCTAATCATTTCTGAACATTTCATATCATTTTACAACACAAAGTCAATCATCATAGAAACATATCACAACATAATCATATAGTCCCTTAATGAAGTCTATGAGACCTTAAACATGTGTTAGAAAAAGGTCGAGACCGAACCGAACACATACAAAAAATTTCAGAAATTGAAAGATTTTTTTAAACTGCAGAGGTCACATGCTCGTGTGGATAGGCCGTGTGCCTCACACGGCCTCGACCACGCCCGTGCGTCCAAGTGGTGGCAAAACAGGGCATACATACTAACTTGTACACACGGCCTAAAACATGCCCGTGTGCCTCACTCGTGGTCGACATTGACTTGCACCACATGGCCAGTCACACGTCCGTGTGTCCAGCCCGTGGTCGAGCCTGACTTGTTTCAATTGACCAACCAGAATGACACGGTCGAGCCACATGCCCGTGTGCTCAACCGTGTGGGCAATTATAGGCTATTTTCAAGGCCAAATTACCATCCACACTTTGAAATCATGTACAAGATCAAACCAATACCAATTCATGCCTCAAATGCAACCATAACATACCAATACAAGCACCAATTAATCATCAAATACATCATTTATTTCCGTACTCAATTCCTACTCAAATAAGTCCATCTTAAACTCCATTTCCACAACTTAAATTATATAAGCTAACCTCACATAGAACATACCACAATTTCATATCTAAACCTCAATACTCATCAACCAATTCAAGCATGAAAACACACTATTATCAACATTCACATAACCACTTGTTTATATACCAAAATCATTCAACATTCAAGCCACATTACATGGCAATGGTTATGCACTTCAAAACATGCCACATTAACTAGCCTATACATGCCATATACCTAATATACACATATTTCAAATGTACCAAAATAGATTGCCGATAGTGTTATTGAGTCGCTGATGATCCCCAGATCTGAGCTAGCTTTAAATACACTGTTAAACAGAGAAAACACTTCAAACGTTAAGCTCTAAAGCTTAGTAAGTATGTAATATAATACATTTAACTCAATAATGCAATATCAATACATAAATAAACCATCACTTAGATTGATTCACAACTAAACACAATATCATCCTCAACCATATGCTCATACATTCATCCATTCAACCTTAGAAATTATCATCAACAACATAGGTTCAGAAACATACCTTTGTCAACATTTAGTTAACAAACGTTTTTGCTATTCAATGCTCGATACCATATTTCATCCTTTGTTTGTTATCTCTTCAATTCAATCGAACACTTAGCGCCCAAATCATAGCCGAAGCTTAAATAACATCGCACACTTAGTGCCTCAACATAAAACTAAACTTAATTCGGTATCGCACAAACAATGCCAATCAAAAGTCGAAGCTTCTATTATTTTGCACACACAGTGCTAATCATCTCTATCGCATTTCTAATTACGCACACTTAGTGCCACATTTTCTCAATTCCACATATAGCATTTCTAATCCATTAATCACGAGTTATACATTTCATAGCACTTAAACATAAATTCAACAACATGTATTATATCCGAACTTACCTCAAACGTAGAAATACCGAGACTAGTCGATCAATCAAGCACTTTGTCTTTGCCTCGATCTCGATCTGAATCTCTCCTTTCCTAGTCTATACATATTAAAATTTAGCTCATTCAATCACCAATTCATTCAATTTAGTCCAAAACATATTTAGGGTATTTTACAAAATAGCCCTCACATTTTTACATTTTGATAATTTAGTCCCTATTTCATAAAATCATCAAATACACATAATTTCATTTCACCCATGCCTAGTCGAATTATTCTAATGTCCATACAAGCCCACAATTTTCATTTATTTTATATTTTAGTCCTCCAATTTCTTACTTTCACAATTAAGCCCAAATTACTCAATTTCACTAAAAATTCAAAGATAGAATATGTTAATCTTTCACCTATCTTTCATATTTCATCATCAACTATCATAAAGCTCAAGCATTCATCAATGACATATCTCAAAATAACCATCAAATTCTAAATTAAAGTATGGGTTTGATAGAGCACAAAGTAACGATCACAAAAACGTAGAAATTATCAAAAACTGAGCTCAAAGCATACCTCAATTAAGAATAACAATAGCCGAAACCTTCAAAGCTCAAGAACCCTATTTTTCATTTCTAATTTCGGTGAGAATATGAATGAATAATGGCATTCATTTACATTTTTATTTTTATTAACTTAAAATTCCAATTTACAAACTTAACCTTTGTAAAACATTATAACACCACATATTTTAAGTCCATTCTGTCCACTAACCTTAATAGTGGGCTAATTTCATTTAAGGACTTTAAAATTAATATATTATTTACTAAGATGAATTTGAAATGGCATGGTTAAGTGTTGGTTGGGATGGCCTAAAAGCATGTGAAGTAAATTGAACAGAAGTAAGCTATTTTGGTTTGATTTGGTGCCAACTTATGGCGTATTGGTTTGAATGATGTGTAAATGGTTAATTGGATTGCTTTGGGATGAATTTTGGTTAGTTTTGTGCAGGTAAGGATGTGCAATTATGCACCAAATGGGTTAATGGTATAGTTGGCTTGAAATAGGTACTAAATGGCTTAATTTACACCAAAAATATAGTGGTCGTTCTGACGACCACATCTCCTTGTCGCAACATTGAATGAACAATATGTGACGTCGTGACGTTGGGTGGTTTGATGTCATGACACCGGCTTTGTAATTTTTAAAACTTTACAATTTTGTCCTATTTCATGCTCAGGTCAATAAAAGAGCTTTCGTAAGCTCGATTAAGACTAAAATTTAATTGTATACCATAATATATGATTGGTTATGACATGATTGAATATTTTAAGGATTCATTTAGGATATCCTTAATCTCAAATTCTGAAAATGTTGCAAATTAGTCCTAATAAATTATGGGTTGATTCTAGAGCATACTTAAGCTCGTATAAGACCCAAGAAAGGTTGTATTAGGTGATTATGAATTGAATTAACTATGAGATGATTTATTTTTATTTTGAATGTTAATTGCCCAAATTTGCTCTGGCAACGATTGTAGCATTCCGTAACTCAGACCCAATGATCAGGTCGGGTGAGGGGTGTTACGATGTAATTGTGATGATTTTAATTTTCCTTGTATATGTTTTGATAAAATATTGCCAAAGGGGGAGGTTGTTGAAATATTTGAAGGCAAGAAAAAATTGTGGTTGTTTCCCTAACTGAAACAGTGGTCACAACTTCAAGCACTATTTCATTGTAATACTTGTCTATTTTCAAAGTTAGCAAAATTTAGAATAAAAGTATTGTGTTATATTTTTGGAGATATTTGGACGATTTAGAGCCCAAAATAGGAATACCAATTAAGTTAAAATTGAAGACTTGAAAATTGATTCTTGCGGTTTAAGTTTAGTTACTTATGGAAGAAGTAAATACTTTATATTGTTGAAGACTTTTGATAAACCATAAAAGTAACATATTTTAGGCCCACATTTAGTATGCTTTTGGATGATTTAGCCCTTAATTTATGTAAAAAGGTGATCTTAATCCTTTCTTTTCATGTTTTTACTCAGGAAAGCACCCGAGGGCGAAAAGAACAAGAAACAGGCTTAAAACAGGCCAATTTAGGCCAAAGAAGAAATCGACACGGCTTAGACTGCAAGCCACACGGTCGTGCCTCGACAATCAACTAAGACACGACCATGCCACGATTTACACAGCCATGCCCCAATCAACAGAATCGAGACATGGCCTGAAAATGATTTACACGAGCGTGTACCATGGCCATGCCTCTGCTGTGGGAGAGAGCAATTTCACTCGAATTTGGATACTTTGAGGCAAAGAAACACATTCCAAAGCCTATTCAAACACCGAGCAAGAAGTGTACTTTAATCGGGACACTTAGAGGCCAAGTAAAGCATTCCAAAAGTCTATATAAACACCCTAAGTGTAACATGATAGGGGCGTTAGGCGTTCAGCGAGGCCAAAGAGACGAAGCCAGAGTAGTTCAATTTAGGGAATTACTCGAAGATAACCAATTGATCCATCTCAATGAGCCGAAATTATACTCAAGACGGCAGATTTCTCCTTCAATTCCTTCAGGGGGTTTTAGGGATTTCTTATGTTTTGTTTTATCTTTTCTCTTGAGATGTTTTATTTATTCATTATGAACTAAACCCTTCAGATACCTGAATGAGATGAAACCTAGATGAATCTTGTTATTATTTTCTGAATTATATGATAAATACTTTGTTTGTCCTTAATTGTGCATGCTTAATCCAAATATGATGTGCATAGGTGGAGGAGGAACAGACCCTGCTTGATAGTAGATCTAGCATAATTAAGCGGAGTTGATTGCACGCCTAGAGATAGGGTTACGAGATTTTGTCGGATTAGGGTGAAATCTAATATGGGAGTCCACAGATCGATTTACTGCTATTCTAGGGGGTTATTATAAGAGAACGAGAGTTCCACTAATTAACCTAGGGTTAGACATTATTCACCTCAAGAGAGGGTTTAATATACATTAGGGACTTTGAAACACCCCAAACCGGCCCACGAGCCTTGACCGGATCTGGTATGTTCCCCGGTGTAAATCGTTTCAAATTCTTTTGTTACTTAGGAAAAACTTGTTTGTTTTGAAAGAAAGATTGTTTTGGGTTGGGCTTGAGTTGAAAACAAGTTTATTTCATTATTAAAATCCTTTACTTTAGGTGACAAAACGTTTGGGCTTTGTTTTAAAAATAGAATTTACTTAATCTTTTAATAAATAGAAGTTTGTAAGCTTAATAAATAAAAACAGAATAAAATAGTTCTACTAAGGCCTTATTACATCAAATAATTCCCAAAATTTAAATTCTAAATACTTAAAGTAAAATAGTCCAAATAAAAGAAAACTGAACTTCACATGGCCTCCACTAAGCATCTGCCGGCCCGGTCCATCACTGGTCGTCACCTGAAAAGTAATCCCACAACGGGGTGAGTCAACAGACTCAATGTGTAGCCAACACTAAAATTTAATATTTGAAGCATACAATATCATACATGTTCATAAAACATTTAAACAATATGATGTAACCCGAACCTAAACCTATATGCCATCCGCTACACACCACCGTACCATCACCGCACACAGTGGGGACTACTAAGTCAACCTCCTTCCGCTACACTCCATATCGCGGTCTTAGGTCACCGCATTCATGGTCTTAGGTCACCACGTTCAGATTTCGTGGTCTTAGGTCACCACATTGATTCTGTGGTCTTAGGTCACCACATTTAGATATCACGGTCTTAGGTCACCGTGTTTGTGGTCTTAGGTCACTACATTCACTTCCCCTTTTCATATAACACATATGCCCCCATATTTCATACACAATATGCAAAATCATGCCTTAATTCACATTCTTATCACTTTTCACATGTTAAAAATAACATATATTCATATTCCTAGTAGGAGTAGGAAATGTACCTTAGTACTTTGTACCATAGTATGGTACCTTAGCCATATTCACATTCTTATAAACATACACATTTAATTTAAAACATAGCCATGAACATATTATGGTACCTTAGCCATATTCACATTCTTATAAACATACACATTTAATTTAAAACATAGCCATGAACATATTAAAACTTAGGGTAGGGTACACACCTGATTCGCTTAACGATTTCACTTGAAATCCCAAATTTTGATCTTAGATCTTTAACTCCCTACATTCGGCCCATATTAAATATTTAATGAAAAACTCATTCGGCCATAAAACCAAATCATAGTAGGATTTGTGTACTAAAACTTACCTTAATATCGATTTGCTTATTACTTAAATCCCGAAAACTTTGTTATTCTTCTCCTTGTATTCGGCCAAACACTGGATGTCTACATAGGTTAGTTTCGGCTTTTTAACAATTATGAAATAGATCTAGATATCCAAAATAGGCCTTGGCCGAACATACCTATGTGCTTACCTTGTGGAGTTTAAATCCCAAAATTCACCGAATAACTAGGGAACACGCGGCCTATGGTGTACCTTCGGGAAAAGAACTTCTCATTCTTGTAGTTGACTTAAACAAATCCCGAAAAGATCTCTTCAAAGTTTCGACAATAAGATATAATGGGGTTAGTCCTAGATTTCGGCAAATCTTAAAAGAAAAAGGATGAAACCGAATGAGATCTTATCCTTACTTGATGAAATCGATTGTACCTTCACTTCAACCTTCAGAGATTCGGTTATGGCTAGATGATGATCTCACAACTTTTTGCTTTTGGAGGGATTAGAAAGAAAAGAGAAGGAAAAATAAAGATGGAGGATTTGGCTAGAACACAAGGTATTTCGGCTTGGCAAAAATAAAAGAAGAAGAAGATTTGGTGAAGAGAATTAGAGAGGTTTCAAAGAAGAAAATAATGCAGAATGGCCTCTCTTTTCCTTTTATATAGAAATTACTAACTTAGAATCCCTTACTTGGCCATCACTCTTCTATTTTGATAGCTTTATCTCTTTAATTATCACCTAAAATAAATGATAATTTAGCAACTATCCTTACTTAGCCGAAATTATTAAACTCAAAGTCCCTTACTTGGCCATCACTTTTCCCTTATTTTCCTAATTAAAGAATAATTCCTCATTTATCTCTTGAAAATAATCTAAAATAAATCCATTATTTATCCCCTAATTAGTCGAATTTAAAAGAGAATGAAACTCCTCTTTTGCAAGCCTTGTGCCGTCCACCTCTGTGCTTCTAGAAGCAAAAATAAAACTTCTTTTATTTGCTTCCCATGTGACTCGAACTCGGGCCCAACACCCTTGCATGTGGCGCCATTTCGGAGGCCCTAAGTAGCATCTCAGCCACTTTTTCAAGCCCTGTTTGTGTGTCAAATTTCACATACTTTTTCTCTTAAGGCCACCTTGCCTTAATTTCCTCTTTTAAACTTTAAAACTCAATATTTCTAAGTCATTTCTAAGTTTCCAAAAATTTTCGTTTGGCTCTTTAAATTTGACATTTCCTTACATTTCCAAGTTTCCAGAAATGTTCACTTTCCTCTTTTGAATCATTTCTAAATAATTTCTTACATTTCCCTACATTTCCTTACATTTCCATACATTTCCTTACATTTCCATACATTTCCATACATTTCCTTACATTTCCATACATTTCCATACATTTCCTTACATTTCCATACATTTCCTTATATTTCCATACATTTCCATACATTTCATTACATTTCCAAGGTTCTAAAAATGCACACCACATATCACAGTAAACATGCTATTTCATAAAATTAAGCAAAAATGTACACAATGGGATTCGAACCTCTTCCCTCAAAGTACTTCACTTGATGCCATAACCCTTACACCTTAGGTGGTGTCCCTTGCCACTTTTTCCACATCACTTCTTGTTGTTAACTTAAAAACCAATAATTGTCCAAAGCTTTCTCTTCCATCCTAGGATTTTAAAAACCCTTAATTCACTTCCAAACACTGCCAAAACCTACTACTCATGAATTATGCACAAACGCATAACCCCTAATCTAGGATGTTACAGACTCTTACAGATCAAACTAAATGAATAAATCGTATGGTTCAGTGTTAAATAACAAGTGAAGTCTAGGTGGATTCTTCCTAAGGATATCGTCATGATCAACTGAGTTTTTCATCAATTTATTTCCCAATTCACTCTTTTTGTCTTTGTGTCTTTAGCTTAGTAGTCATTAAATTATTAGTTCCTTTGGGTTCGACAATCTGGTCTTGCCTAAGCTATACTACTGTTCGATAGGTACACTTGCCTATAATCGTTGTTAGAGTTAGTTTTCAGGTTTGATCATATTCATTATAAAATTTAATACTCGACAAAATAACGATTAAGTTTTTGACGCCGTTGCTGGGGAACTAAAATATTAAGAAAGCTCTATTTTTATTACTTTAGCCATTATTTTTATTCCGTAATTTATTTTATTTTATAGTTTTTACTAATTTTCTTTCTTTCTTTCCTTTCCAGTAGGTACCTCTAGTTTATGACTAGAAGAATCCGAGAGGACCACTAGTATACGATAGTGATATCGAAGCTACCGCACGTAGGAATCGTCAGAGAAATTAGGCGAACCATAAATTACATAGAGGAAGATCAAGAAGACAGATCCAATCCTGCTAAAGGGATGGAAAAGAATAACCCACTAGCACCTGATATGCGAGAAAATAATGCTCCACGCATAATGTTTGATTATGCTAAACCACATTTGATACGAGTGGAATCAAGTATTGTTAGGCCTACTATAGCCGCTAATAATTTTGAATTAAAGCCTAACACAATACAAATGATTCAAAAGTTTGTTCAATTTGATGGTTTGCAGGACGAAGATCCAAACACTCATATAGCTAATTTCTTAGAGTTCTGTGACACCTTCCAAATAAATGGCGTTTCTGATAATGCCATATGTCTTTGGTTATTTCCCTTTTCATTAAGGAATAAAGCCAAACAATGGTTAAACTCGTTACCACGAGGGTCAATCACTACACGGGAGCAGATTACCGAAAAATTTTTATTAAAATATTTTCCACCGGCCAAAACGACCGAATTACAGAATGATATCTCTTTTTTGTGCAGATGGATTTAGAAACATTATACGACGAATGGGAGAGATACAAGGATCTCTTGAGGAGGTGTCCACAAGATGGTCTACCCTTGTGGCTACAAGTCCAAACTTTCTATAACGGTGTAAACCCCTCAACGAGGCAACTAATCGATTCAGTCACCGATGGAATCCTGAACAGCAAAACTCCTGAAGCAGCTTACGAGTTCATTGAAGAGATGTCACTAAATAACTATTAGTGGCAAGTTACAAGGACAAAACTGACAAAATCAGCTGGAGTTTACAACCTCGATGCAATGACCATGCCATCAACATAGGTAGAGATGATGAATAAAAAGCTTGATAGTTTGTGTTCTTCGTAGGTACATCCAGTCATGCAGTGCAACACAAGTGGAACTGTGGCGAATCCTGAGTACCCACCCTACCAACTGGGTGTAGAGAGTGAACAGATGAACTATATAGGTAATAATTTCATTTCCAATAATAATCCTTATAGTAATAACTATAATCCAGGTTGGAAGAATGATAAACCGTAAAAGTAACATATTTTAACCTCATATTTAGTATGATTTTGGATGATTTAGCTATTGATTTATGTAAAAAGGTGCTTTTAATCCTTTCTTTTCATGTCTTATACTCAGGAAAGCACCTAAGGATAAAAAGAACATAAAACAGGCTTAAAATGGGCCAAATTGGGCTAACCCAAGAAATCGACACGGCCTGGACTTCAAGCAACATGACTGTGCCTCATCAAATTACTTCACACAGCCATGCCACGATTTACACGGTCGTGCCCCAATTGACAAAATCGAGACACAGCCTGAAGATAATTCACACGGGCGTGTGCCATGGGCGTGCCCTTGCCACGGGAATGAGCAATTTCACTCGGATTTGGATGCTTGAAGCCAAAAAACTTACTCCTAAGTCTACTTAAACACCTTAATAGTAATTCTATTTGAAGGAGGTACGTAGGAGCCAAGTAAAGCATCTAAGGAGCCTATATAAACAACCCAAGGTAGCCGTTCTAAAGGGGGAGTTTTAGGGCAGAGTTTTCTGCCAGAGCTTTTATTCAGGGAATTACTCGAAGATAGCTAGTTGATCCATCTTAAGAAGCCAGAGTTCTACTCAAGACAGAGGATCTCCTCTTCAATTCCTTCAGGGGGTTTTAGTGATTTCTTATGTTTTGTTTTATCTTTTCTCTTGAGATGTTTTCTTATTTTGTTATGAACTAAACCATTTAGATACCTGAAGGGGATGAAGCCTATGATGGATTTTGTTATTTGATTTCTAAATTATATGATAAGTACTTATTTTGTTCTTAAATATGTTGCTTAATTTAATTTGATGTGCCTAGGTGGAGGAGGAATAGACCTTTCCTAAGAGTAGATCTAGCATAATTAAGAGGAGTTGATCACACGCCTCAAGATAGGGCGACAAGATTTTGCCGAATTAGGGTGAAACCTAATATGGGAGTCCATTGATCGATTTACTGCTTCCTTAGGGGGCTATTATAAGAGAACGAGAGTTCCACTAATTAACCTAAGGTTAGATGTTATTCGCCTCGAGAAAGGGTTTAATATAGGTTAGGGAGTCTCACGGATCAAGCTAAGTAAAGAAGTCATATGAATTAAAAGTTAGATAACAAGAGAAATCATAGGTGGATTCTTCTTGAGGGTATCGTCTAAATCAACTGTGTTTTTCCACAGTCTTTTCCCAAAGTTTAATTCTTTTTTCTTTGCATCTAGTTTAGTTTTTCATTACTTTAATAAACAAATCACTCCATATTTTAGGCTAAATAATAGAAAGAAAATGAGTAGTAGTAGTACTTTTAGGTTCCTTTGGGTTCGATAAAATAATCTTGCCTAAACTATACTATTGTTCGATAGGTGCACTTGCCTCAATCATTGTCATAGTTAGTCTACAGGTTCGATCATTCTTTATAAATATTAAAACTCGACTGTTTGACACGGTCAAGTTTTTGGCGCCGTTGCTGGGGGCACTAAAATATTAAGAAAGCTCTATTTCTATTACTTTAGCCATTATTTTATTATTTTGCAATTTAATTTTATTTAGTTTAGGTTAAATTTTTATTTATTTCTTTCTTCTCCTAGCAGGTTACCACTAATTTATGACTAGAAGGAACCCGAGAGGACCTTTAGGATACGAAAGTGACATCGAAGCTACCGCTCGTAGAAATCGCAGAGAAACTAGACGAGCTCTAGACTACCAAAGAAAAGAACAAGACAGATCCACTCATACTGAAGGGATGGATGAAAACAATCCATCGCCAAATGTGCAAGAACAGAATGCTCCGCGTACTATGTACGATTATGCTAAACCTAATTTGACAGGAGCAGAATCTAGTATTGTTAAGCCTGCTATAGCTGCTAACAATTTTGAATTAAACCCTAATACAATACAAATGATTCAACAGTTTGTTCAATTTGATAGTTTGCAGGACGAAGACCCGAACACTCATATAGCTAATTTCTTAGAGTTCTGTGATACCTTCAAAATAAATGGCGTTTTTATGATGCCATTCGTCTTCAGTTATTTCCCTTTTCATTAAGGAATAAAGCAAAGCAGTGGTTGAACTCGTTACCACGAGGGTCAATCACCACATGGGATCAAATGACCGAAAAATTTCTTTTAAAATACTTTCCACCAGCCAAAACGGCCAAATTTAGGGATGACATACCTTCTTTTGTGCAGAATGACGCAGAAACATTATATGATGCATGGGAAAGATGTTAGGATGTCCTGAGAAGATGTCCATGATCGCTGGAAAATAGTCTAGTTTTAAAATTTATAAAGGATAATCAAACCTGTAGACTAACTATGACAATGATAGAGGCAAGTGCACCTGTCGAACAGTATTATAGCTTTGGCAAGAATATCTTATCGAACCCAATGAACCTTAAAGTACTATTACTCGCTTTCTTCCTATTATTTAGCCTTAAATATGGAGTGATTAATTAACTTATCTGAGACTAATGAAATACTTAAACCAAATGCAAGGACAAAAGAATAAACTGGGAAAAGACTTTGGAAAACTCCGTTGATAAAAACGATACCCTCGGGAAGAATCCACCTATGACTTCACTTATTATCTAACTTTCAATTCATATAATTTCTTTTACTTAGCTTGATCCGTGAGACTCCTTAACCTATATTAAACCTTCTCTCGAAGCGAATAACGTCTAACCTTAGGTTAATTAGTGGAACTCTCGTTCTCGTATAATAGCCCCCTAAGGAAGCAAGAAATCGATCAATAGACCCCCATATTAGGTTTCACCCTAATCCGACAAAATCTCGCAACCCTATCTCTAGGCGCGCGAACAACTCCGCTTAATTATGCTAGATCTACTCTTAGGCAGGGTCTATTCCTCCTCCACCTAAGCACATCAGATTAAATTGAGCAACATAATTAAGAACAAACTAAGTATTTATCATATAAACCAATAGATCAAACAACAAAATCCATCATAGGTTTCATCCCCTTTAGGTATCTGAAGGATCTATTCCATAATAAAATAAGAAAACATCTCAAGAGAAAATATAAAACAAAACATAAGAAATCCCTAAAACCCCCTAAAGGAATTGAAGGAGAGATCCTCCGTCTTGAGTAGAATTCCGACTCTTCGAGATGGATCAACTGGCTATCTTCGAGTAATTCCCTAAACGAGTAAAGCTCTGGCAGAAAACTCTGCTAAAACCTAACGACTTTGAATTGCTACCTTGGATTGTTTATATAGACGTTTGGTATGCTTTACTTGGCTCCTAAGTACTCGTAATTCAAGTGCAATTTGTCCTAAGTGTTTGAGTGGACTTAGGATTGCGTTTATTGGGCTCCAAGCATCCAATTCTGAGTGAAATTACTCTTTCCCGCGGTAGGGCACGGCCTTGCCACACCCGTGTAAATCGTGGTCTAGCCCGTGTCTTCATCCTGTCGATTTAGGCATGGCTATGACATGCCCGTGCAATATATGGGTAGAGGCCATGCTTCGGGCCTGCCAATTGGGGCACGGTCGTGTACATCGGGGTCAAGCCGTGTTGGGCTTTTTATCGACGAGGCACGATCGTGTAAATCAGGGTGTGACAGTGTGCAATCTAAATATTGGGGCACGGCCATGTGGCATGAAGTCCAGGCCATGCCGACTTCTTAGGTTGGCCCACTTTGGTGCGTTTTAAACCCGTTTTGCGTCCTTTTTACCCTTGGGTGCTTTCCTGAGTATAAGACATGAAAAGAAAGGATTAAGAGCACCTTTTTACATAAACTAAGGATAAATTCATCCAAAAGCATACTAAATGTGGGATTAAAATATGTTACTTTTATAGTTTATCAGTCAACACCACGGATTACCTTTGTGGCTTCAAGTCAAAACTTTTTTACAACGGTGTGAATTCTTCAACGAGACAAATGATTGACTCATCAGCCGGTGGAACTTTAAATAAAAAAAACTCCTGAAGTGGCTTACGACTTTATTGAAGAGATGTCGTTGAATACCTATCAATGACAAATTACAAGGGCCAAACTGATAAACCATAAAAGTAACATAATTTAATCCCACATTTAGTATGCTTTTGGATGAATTATCCTTGATTTATGTAAAAAGGTGCTATTAATCCTTTCTTTTCATGTCTTATACTCAGGAAAGCACCTAAGGATAAAAAGAACATAAAACGGGCTTAAAACAGACTAAATTGGGCCAACCCAAGAATTCGACACGGCCTAGCCCAAAGCCCACACAACCGTGCCTCGTCGATTACTTAGAGCACGGCCTCAACTCCATCACACACGGCCGTACATCATCTATTCACCACACACGGACATGCTTGGTGATTTACACGGCCGTGCTCGAAACGACAGAATTGAGACACGACCCAACCACAATTTACACGGGCGTGTGCCATGGCCACGCCCCTACCGTGAGAATGATCAATTTCACTTGGAATTTGATACTTGAAGCCAAAGAAACATACTCCTAAGTCTACTTAAACACCTTAATAGTAATTCTACTTGAGAGAGGTGCTTAGGAGCCAAATAAAGCATCTCAAAAGCCTATATAAACAACCAAGGTAGACATTGAAGAAAAAGGACGGCTTTTTGGGCAGAAGCTTTTGCTAAAGCTTTCATCTTTTAGGGAATCACTTGAAGATAGCCACTTAATCCATCTCAATAAGCCGGAGCTCCATTCAAGACAGATGATCTCTCCTTCAATTCTTTCAGGGGGTTTTAGGGATTTCTTATGTTTTGTTTTATCTTTTTTCTTGAGATGTTTTCCTACTTTATTATGAACTAAACCCTTCAGATACTTGAAGGGGATGAAACCTATGATGGATTTTTTTATTTGATTTCTAAATTTATATGAGAAGTACTTAGTTTGTTCTTAATTATGTTGCTTAATTTAATCTGATGTGCTTAGGTGGAGGAGGAATAGACCCTACCTAAGAGTAGATCTAGCATAATTGAGCAGAGTTGATCGGGCGCCTAGGGATAGGGTGACGAGATTTTACCGGATTAGGGTGAAACCTAATATGGGAATCCATTGATCGATTTACTGCTTCCTTATGGTGTTATTATAAGAGAACGAGAGTTCCAGTAATTAAGCTAAGGTTAGACGTTATTCACCTCGAGAGAGGGTTTAATATAGGTTAGAGAGTCTCAAGGATCAAGCTAAGTAAAAAAATCATATGGTTTGGGGAATAAATAATAAGTGAAGTCATAGGTGGATTCTTCCTGAGGGTATCGTTTTCATCAACTGAGTTTTCCTAAAGTCATTGTCCAATTCATTCTTTTGTCTTTGCATTCATTTTAAGTATTTCATTATTTTTTAGATTAATAAACCAATCACTACATATTTCAGGTTAAATAATAGAAAGAAAGTAAGTAGTAGTACTTTTAGGTTCCCATGGGTTCGATAAGATATTATTGCCTAAACTATACTACTGTTCGATAAGTGCACTTGCCTCTATCATTGTCATAGCTAGTCTATAGGTTCGGTCATTCTTTTTATAAATTTTAAAACTTGACTGTTTGACACGAACAAGTTTTTGGCGCCGTTGCCGGGGAACACTAAAATATTAAGAAAACTCTATTTCTATTACTTTAGCCAATTTTTTTTTTTTTGCAATTTATAATTATTATATTATTCTTTATTATTATTTCTTTTTACTTTGCTAATTTTTCCCTCTATTTTGCTTTTGGCAGAAAATTTTAATCTATGGAAAAGATGGCACTGAATAATTATCAGTGGCAAGGCATGGAGGCAATTCCTACTAAATCAACCAGTGTTTTCAACCTTCCTACTAAATCAACCAGTGTTTTCAACCTCGACGTGGTCACCAGGTTATCTAATTAGTTAGAGATGATGAATAAAAAGATTGATGATTGGTATAGTCCCTCGCAGGTACATCCAGAAATACAATATGATTTGAATCTAGGAGGCATGGCGAATCCTGAGTACCCACCCTACGGATATGGCATGGAAAACGAGCAAGCTCACTATACAGGTAACTATTCTAGATATCAAAATAATTTTTATAGTGACACTTATAATGCAGGTTGGAAGTACCATCCCAATTTCTCGTGGGATGATCAAAATAGCCAAAGATCCGAATTGCCTCCAGATTTTCAACAACCACCTCACCAACAAGAAGAGGAGCCGAATCTTGAAGAGAAGCTGAAAAAATTCATGGCAAACACAGAAAACCGTCTCCAAGAAACTAAGAAAACAAGTAAAAGCAACAAGAACCGATTCAGGGAACTTACTAAGTCAGTAAAGGCAGCCACTAATGCGGTCGAACAACTCGTAAAGTTGATGTCGGAACAACTGCAAGGACGTCTACCTAGTAACACTGGGATCAATCCAAAGGAGAAAAATCAAGCTATCACAGCTCATGCCAGTAAGGGGTTAGATGAACCCAATCCAATACAAAAAAGCCAAGGTAGATGAAGGTAAGGAAGAGGTAACATAAGAAAAGTCAAAACTGGCAATCAAGGAGTACCAACCTCGCATACCTTATCTCGAAGCAATGAAATGAGACGATTCAGAGGAACAGTTTGGTAAGTTTCTTAAACTCTAAAAGAAATTACATATTAACTTTCCTCTCCTTGAAGCCCCTTTTCAGATACCAGACTCGAGGAAATTTTTAAGACAGCTCTTGACCAAGACGAAGAGCACCACGTGGAGCTAAATGCAATGTGTTCAGCAATTCTACAAAATAAACTGCCACGAAAATTAAAAGATCCAGGGAGTTTTACAATTCCATGTTTATTTGGTAGTTTATCTATTTATAATACGTTAGTGGATTTAGGCGCAAGCATCAATGTTATGCCTTACAAAATGTTTAAACAACTAGGTCTAGGGAAACCCAGACAAACTAGGATGAGCATTCAATTAACTGATAAAACTATAAGAATTCCTAGGGGTATAATAGAAAATGTTCTAATCAAAATTGATAAATTCGTATTCCCAATAGACTTTGTCGTTTTAGACACGGATAAGGACAACATGATCCCCTTAATTTTAGGAAGACCCTTTTTAGCAACTGCCAGAGCTAAAATTGATATCTACACAGGAGAACTCATACTTCGTGTAGGTGACGAGATAGTCACTCTTCAAGATCTTAACTCGGCCAGAACATCAAGTGATAAAGGTGAGAAAGTAAATTCAGTTGATAACCAACTTGTTCAACCTTCATTGTAGGAAACACCACAAAGCTACAAACCTGAGTCGGATCATAGACCTCGTGCTAATAAAGAAGAATTACATGAGGAACCATAACCACACGAAGTGAACCCGAAGGAAACCCCAGACGAGCTGCTAGGAACAACAAATCACATCAAAATAGAGGATCAGGTATTGTTGAATAAGGAAGACCCTCGAATCACCAATTCAGAACTCAAGGCAAACAAATAAATCACTTTTGAAGTACTAAAAGTCTTCTTATATGGCACAGTTGAGGTCAGCAATCCTAAATTCGACACTTTTGAGGTAAACATTACTTGACTTAAACTATATATCCATAACCGAAGTGATCGCATGAGAAAGGATTTTCACCTCCTCAAACCACCATAACCATATGAATGAGAGGTAAAGTCTAGCTAAGACTATAAACGAGTGCTTCTCGGGAGGCAACTCGAGCACTAACCCCATTTTTACATTTTTTATTTTTTATTTTTTATTTTTTTATTTTCTTTTTCTTTTTAGCACCTAACCATAAACTAACCAAAGAGCAGATTTCTAAGCCACATGGCCCTACACACGGGCATGCTCGTGGCCGTATGTAAGCTAGGGGATGAACCATGGGCATGCCATTAGCCATGCACAAATAGGGAATAAACTTTTTTCTCCAACACGGGCTGCGATACTAGTCCACGCCCGTGCCGACGCCCGTGTGAGGTTACTGACTTGTCAAGCACGGGCTAAACACTGCCGTGCCTTTCAACCGTGCCAACATTCTAACTTATCAAACACGGTAGGAGCACGCCCGTATTGAATGACCGTGTGGAGAAAGACACAAGCGTGCCACGACACCCACGGCCATGGTCAAACATCCTGAATGCATTCAAAATTCAAAATCCCAAAACACGGGCTACATCTCTAGTTAAACCTCATTCCCCATTTTTCTAGTTGTCTTTCATTTTCCATTATTTATTTTTGTTTTTATTTTATTTCATCATTATTTTTACTTTATTTTTTATTTTATTATTCTTATTCTTTATGATATTTAGATTTAGCTTAGGATATAATAAAACCAAGCGGCTACTTGAGGATTCAATTTCAAAGCGGTTCAAGACGCTTCCCCCGTTCACCTCCAATCTTATCTGGTTTCTTTTCATAGACTTCATCCAAAATTCAGGAAGTGTTACTTCTCCCTTCTCTTTTGATTTTATTATTACATAATTGTTTATCTATCTTTGTACATTGAGGGCAATGTACATCTTATGTGGGGTAAAAGTACGACTTTTTGCATTATTCTCAAAATCCTGAATTTAGTCTTGTTCAAAAGTAGTTTTCTCATATTACTAATTAGGATGAAATTTCTAATGATGTATTATTTTTATTGATATGTTTTAGAGTAATTCATAGTTAATTGTGCATTGATGATTAAATCAAGGATACTAGAGAATCGAGCATGATAAGTCTACTTTCTAAAATTAAAAATTAATAGGTCGTTGAATTGAATTTGAGTATTACTTTGAAGTTTGAAATTTACGAGGATTGAGGTAAAAACACCCATAATTTTGTGAGATTTTGAGCCTTATAGAGCATATATTCTTTTTCGTGCTCACTTTATTGATTATGAGTGTGTCAACTTTGAACTGTTATTCTAGAACTTGCCTCGTTTATACATGTTGAGACTACACTTTTGATTTGATATAGAGATGATAAAGGCACCTAGGATTTAGCCCACTTACTCCATAAAAAGCCTACCTTCACAAATTAACCCTAGTGAACCCGTTGAATCCTAACAACCTTTTATTGACTCACCCACTAATATTAACCCAAAACCCTTTGTATCTCATTATCACCTTTTCTTTTGACTACCCTTTAATCGAGGTTTGATTTGATTAAGTTACCAAATTATATTAGTTCGAAGTTACATTTATCATTTATGATGTAATATCTTAGTTTATTCTTAAAAAAAAGCTTAGAGCATTTAAATTGCAATTGTTGAAGAAAAAGCTCGTATTAAAGTATTATCAAATTTCAAGTGATGAAAATACTCTTTATTATAGAGTAATTATCAATAGTAGGTATTATTAGTTTTCATTCGATGTAAATATTCATATTTAGTTCATTGTTTCTGGTTAGGTAATTTGTCAAGTCAGTCTCGATTCTAACGTTCTAATTCAGCCTGTATCCACACCTTTAACCCTATCCCCATTACAACCCTAATAAAGACCTTTTGATTTGTGTATCATCTCATATACAGTGGTGGAGATTTGATTTTCAAATAGGCCTATGGGATTAACTTTTCAGGTTCGACTCTTGAATGCCTTATTCTGAACCTTAAACACCTTTGAGTGATTTGAGTGAATCTTTAGTGAGGATGTCAATCCTTGTCAGTTTTGAAATAAAGGTAATTACTTAGATAAGGGGAGACACCTATGTTTTCATACTACTACAAAGGTATGACTTATCTTGATTGAATCTTTAGGGTTCTTTGAATTGAATTTTCCATGTATAAATTATCTATGAATTATGATGAGACATTGTCGATAGGAATTATGAATTATGGAAACTTCTTTTTAATTATAAGTTGAGAATTTTGCATGAGGACAAGCAAAAGCTTAAGTGTGGGGGTATTTGATAAACCATAAAAGTAACATATTTTAATCCCACATTTAGTATGCTTTTGGATGAATTATCCTTGATTTATGTAAAAAGGTGCACTTAATCCTTTTCTTTTCATGTCTTATACTCAGGAAAGCACCTAAGGATAAAAAGAACATAAAACGGGCTTAAAACGGACTAAATTGGGCCAACTCAAGAATTCAACACGGCCTGGCCCAAAGCCCACCGACCGTGCCTCACCGATTACCTAGAGCACGAACTCAACTCCTTCACATACGGTCGTGTATCATCCATTTACCACACACGGATGTGCCTGGTGATCTACACGGCTGTGCCCAAAATGACAGAGTCGAGACACGACCCAACCACGATTTACACGGGCGTGTGCCATGGCCGTGCCCTACCCTGTCGCGGGAATGAGCAATTTCACTCAGAATTTGATGCTTGAAGCCAAAGAAACACACTCCTAAGTCTACTTAAACACCCTAATAGTAATTCTACTTAAGAGAGGTGCTTAGGAGCCAAGTAAAGCATCTCAAAAGCCTATATAAACAACCCAAGGCAGACATTGAAGAAAAAGGACGGCTTTTTGGGTAGAGGCTTTTGCCGAACCTTTCATATTTTAGGGAATCACTTGAAGATAGCCAGTTGATCCATCTCAAGAAGCCAGAACTCCATTCAAGGCAGAGGATCTCTCCTTCAATTCTTTTAGGGGGTTTAGGGATTTCTTATGTTTTGTTTTATCTTTTCTCTTGAGATGTTTTCCTACTTTGTTATGAACTAAACCCTTCATATACCTGAAGGGGATGAAACCTATGATGGATTTTGTTATTTGATTTCTAAATTTATATGAGAAGTACTTAGTTTATTCCTAATTATGTTGCTTAATTTAATCTAATGTGCTTAGGTGGAGGAGGAATAGACCCTACCTAAGAGTAGATCTAGCATAATTGAGCGGAGTTGATTGAGCGCCTAGAGATAGGGTTACGAGATTTTGCCGAATTAGGGTGAAACCTAAAATGGGAATCCATTGATTGATTTATTGCTTCCTTTGGAGGTTATTATAAGAGAACAAGAGTTCGAGTAATTAACCTAAGGTTAGACGTTGTTCACCTCGAGAGAGGGTTTAATATAAGTTAGGGAGTCTCACGAATCAAGCTAAGTAAAGAAATCATATGGTTTGGGGAATAAATAATAAGCGAAGTCATATATGGTTCTTCTTGAGGGTATCGTCTTCATCAACTGAGTTTTCCTAAAGTCTTTCTCCAATTCATTCTTTTTTCTTTGCATTTAGTTTAATTATTTCATTAGTTTTTAGATTAATAAACCAATCACTCCATATTTCAGGCTAAATAATAGAAAGAAAGTGAGTAGTAGTACTTTTAGGTTCCCTTGGGTTCGATAAGATATTCTTGCCTAAACTATACTACTGTTCGATAGGTGCACTTGCCTCTATCATTGTAATAGCTAGTCTACAAGTTCAATCATTCTTTTTATAAATTTTAAAACTTGACTATTTGACACTATCACAAACTGACAAAATTAGCCGGAGTTTTTAACATAGACGCAGTAACAATGCTGTTAACCCAGGTGGAGATGATGAATAAAAAGCTTGATAATTTATGTTCTTCACAGGTACATCCAATAATGCAATGCGAAGTGAGTGCGAATGTGGCGAATCTTGAGTACCCACCCTACCAACCAGGAGAAAAACATGAGCAGACAAATTATATAGGTAACACTTACAACGCAGGTTGGAGGAACAACCCAAATTTTCGTGGGGAGGACAAGGAAATCAAGGAAATCAAAGGCAGCAACCTCCTCCCAATTATCAAAATCAGCCATATCCACAAGAGAAGCAATCAAACCTCAAAGAGATGCTGAAGAAATTCATGGAAGCCACAAATTCTCGTTACCAAAAGACTGAAGCAACACTTGATGAACAACAAAAATTGATCAAAGGGATCGAGAATAAAGTTGGAGAACTTGCTAGGTCAATAGGACATCTCACAAAGCTGATTTCTGAATGTCAACAAGGACGTTAACCAAGCAACATAGAAATAAACCCAAAAGAATAGATCCAAGCTATCACAGCTCAAGAGGGTCCAAAGGTAGACGAGCCCACCACAGCACAAGAAACCAAGGAAGAAAAATGTAAAATAGAGGTAGCACACGAAAAGCCAAAACCAATAATCAAAGAATACAAACCTTGCATACCTTATCCTGTAATATCCTGAAAATGGGCCAATGCATTTTTGATTTAATTATACGAAATGGCATGTCTTATGTATTATGAATGTATGGTGAACATTTTTGGAAACTTGGAAATGTTAAGTTTAAAAGAGGAAAGTGAACATTTTTGGAAACTTGGAAATGTTAAGTTTAAAAGAGGAAAGTGAACATTTTTGGAAACTTGGAAGTGTTAAGTTTAAAAGAGGAAAGTGAACATTTTTGGAAACTTGGAAATGTAAGGAAATGCTTTAGAAATGTTAAGTTTAAAAGAGGAAACTAAGGCAAGGTGGTCTTAAGAAAATTAATAGATGAAATTTGACACAAGAACGGGCTTTGAGAAGTGGCTAGGAGGCACCACTTAAAGTCCAGTAAGTGACGCCACAAACAAGGGGGAAGGAGCCTAGGTTTGAGTCACGTGGGAAGCAAATAAAAAAGTTTTAGTTTGCTGCAAGGAGCAAGGGAGTTGGACGGCACCAAGGAATTGGGGAAGAGTTTAATTCTCTTTAAAATCCGGCTAAATAGGTGGATCAATGATGGATAATTATTGTTTAAGAGATAAGAGATAATTAAGGGATTATTTCCATTAATTTTTAATAAAGAGATAAAGAGGAAAATAAGGGAGGAGTGATGGCCAAGTAAGGGACTCTAAGCTTAGTAATTTCGGCTAAGCTAGAAGAAGGGATAGCCGAATATCATTCATACTTTTTGCCTCTCTTTCAAGCACTCTTTTCTCTCCAAGCTATCATCTTCTTCTTCTTTTCTTTTTATCTGTTCTTGCCGAACTTTCCATTCCCCTATTTTCACCATTGTCGTTACCCTTAATACTCCATACCTTTTTCTTTTATGACCCTTGTGGAAGTCGAATCCATAACCCTTATTACTCCTTTCAAGAGCCAAATATATAGGGTACTTCTAGTCAAATTTTCATCAAGTTCAAAGCCGAATATCTCAGTGGAGACTGACATAGTCTTTGTCAATTCTTGATGAGGTAAGATCTCATTCAGTTTCATTCTTTTTCTTTTATGATTTGCCGAAATCTAGGACTAACCCCATTAATATCTTGTTGCCAACACTTTGAAAAGATCTTTCGGGATTTACTAAGTGTCGACTACAAGGAAGGAGAAATTCTTTTCCCGAAGGTACACCATAGGCCGCGTGTTCCCTAGTTATTCGGTGAGTTTCGGGATTTAAAATCCCAAAGGTAAGTATCTATAGCATTCGGTCAAGGCCATGTTGAGTAAATAGATGTGTTTCATTGATATTTAAAAGTCGAAACTAATCTATTCAAGTAATTTAGTGATTGCCGATTTCAAGAAAGAAGGATACAAAGTTTTCGGCATTTGATTAGACATCAATTGGCAGTAAGGTAAGGATTTAAGTGTACTAATCCTACTGGGATTTGGTTTTATGGCCGAATGGCTCTTTACTAAGTATTAAGTGATTGATCAAATGTATAGATTTAAGATCTAAGCCATTAGATCAAGCTTTTCGGGATTTGGATTGGAAACCTTAAGCGAATCAGGTGTGTACCCCACACTATCTTTTAATAATATTTATGGCAATATTAAATATATGCATGAATGTGAATATGGCTAAGTACCATGTTAAGGTACAAAGTACTCAGGTACGTTTCCTACTCCTACTAGGATTATGTTAAATATTTGTTACAACACATATATGACATTATAAGAATGTGAAATAAGAATTTGGCATGTTAATGCATGATATGTATGATATGGGGCATATGGGTTATATGAAAAGGGGAAGTGAATGTGGTGACCTAAGACCACGATAACTGAATGTGGTGACCTAAGACCACGATATCTGAATGTGGTGACCTAAGACCACGATATCTGAATGTGGTGACCTAAGACCACAAATTTTATAAGAGGCGATGAGCACGTCGACTCAAATGACGCCTTCGATGGTGTGTAGCGGATAGAGGGTTAACTTAGTAGTCCCCACGGTGTGCAGGATGGTATGGGTGATGTGTAGCGAATGGCATATAGGTTTGGGTTCGGGTTGCATCATTATTTTATATCTTCTATATGATTATGTATGTCATGTGATAATATGCCTGAATCTATTTGGACATAGTGTTTGTGTACACATTGAGTCTGTTGACTCACCCCGTTGTGGGAACCTTTTTCAAGTGACGATCAGTAATGGACCAGGTCGGTAGGAGCTTAAAGGTGGCCATGCACAGCAAGGAATTTATTCATTTTGGATTTTTATTTTATTAAGTACTTTGAATTTATTTTTTTTTTTGGGAATTATTTGATGTAATAAGGCCATAGTAGAACTACTTTACTTTGCTTTTATTTATTAAGCTTACAAACTTTTATTTATTAAAAGAATAAGTAAATTTATTTTAAAACAAAGCCTAAACGCTTTGTCACCTAAAGTAAAGGATTTTAATAATGAAATAAACTTGTTCTCAACTCAAGCCCAACCCAAAACAATCTTTCTTTCAAAACACACAAGTTTTTCCTAAGTAACAAAAGAATTTGAAACGGTTTACACCGGGGAACATACCAAATCCGATCAAGGCTCGTGGGCCGGGTTTGGGGTGTTTTAGTTTAGTATCAGAGCCCAGTTTTAAACACTCGGCCTGTGGTTTAAGGCCCAAAACATTTACAAAATCTAGCCCAAAAGGAATTTTCTAAAAAATTTTCAAGTTTTCTGGCATGGCACCTAAGTCTCCACCCATGATCCACGGTAAGTACTTCTGACTTCTGAAGTGATTTGAATATGTGAAATGTATGGGCTTTTATGGCAACGTAGATTAGTGAACTAGGATCTGTTGAACCCTAGGACTAGTCTACTCAAAAACACAAGTACATAAGACTTAAGGACCATTAGACAAACCTGTGATTAAGTCGCCGAGCTAGGGTGTGGTAACTATTGTGTGCATGTCTAGGAGTTGATTCAGCAAGAGCTTGGTATTTAAGCAGTCCTAGTGACTCACCTCCTCTTTACTCGAGTCCTACCTGGTGCGTAGTAATCGTTCACCCTAACCAAGAGCTCTTAGTCATCAGCTAAACCAATGATTAAAACCCGAAATGGACTAGCCATATTTTTTATAAAAACCTTAGTTTTTAAAATCCTTAAACTAACCATTCGATTTGCAACAAAATCTATTTTGAAAATTTCTCGAAAAAAAATTTTCGGTTTGCCAAAATTACTAAAATACCATTGGCTGTAAAATTACAAAAATGCCATTGGTTTCTAAAATTACCATATTACCCTTGATTTTAGTAAAATTTCTTTATTTTGCAAAAGTGTCCAAAAACTCTATTTTACGAAAAATTCAAGGTACTTTGATTTGGGAAAATTACTAAATTGCCCATGTGTTGTAAATTAATAAAATACCATTAGTTTTTAAGATTTTCAAAAATACCCTAGACTTTTGCTAAAATGTGTCTACTTTACAAAAATACAAAAAATTTTGTTTTACAAATATCAAGATACCCTGATTTGGAGAATTTATGGAAATGCCCTTAACTTCCAAAATTACCGAAATAACCCCGATTTCTAAAATTTCTGCAACACCGCTGATTTGGAAAATAAATTTTCAAGATAACCTCGAGTTTTTTGTAAATTTTGAAATACTTTTGATTTATAAAGATTATTTTGAAGTGACCCCGATTTATTACCAAAATACCTTATAGGAAAAATGACAAAATTACCCCTGGGGGGGATGATCAGGAATGCCCAAAGTAGTGAAGTGAATGTTGTGAATGAATGTATCTCTTTCGAGATGGATGAATGTGAATGTGAATGTGAAACTCTAAATTAGAATAGTGAACTTGAACTGAGACTTTGTTTGATCGAAAGAACCACTATTAAACTCCTTTTCATAAAAGCATTCGCAGTTAAACAAAGGAACAAAGTACTAATGCATAAAACACTTTAATCGATTAAATCGTGACGTTAGAAATGAGTTCTCGAATGTGAACTTAAAAAAATTGTGCCTAGGAAGTATGATGGCTCTATTAAGATCGAGTCGTGACATAAGCGTAGCAGTGAGTTAAGATGTTCGATTATTCGATAGTAAGTAATTTCGAGGATGAAATTTTTTTTAAGGAGGGTAGAACTGTAATATCCTGAAAATGGGCCTATGCATTTTTTGATTTAATTATAAGAAATGGCATGTCTTATGTATTATGAATGTATGGTGAACAATTTTGGAAACTTGGAAATGTTAAGTTTAAAAGAGGAAAGTGAACATTTTTGGAAACCTGGAAATGTTAAGTTTAAAAGAGGAAAGTGAACATTTTCGGAAACTTGGAAATGTTAAGTTTAAAAGAGGAAAGTGAACATTTTTGGAAACTTGGAAATGTAAGGAAATGTTTTAGAAATGTTAAGTTTAAAAGAGGAAACTAAGGCAAGGTGGTCTTAAGAAAATTAATAGAAGAAATTTGACACAAGAACGGGCTTGGAGAAGTGGCTAGGAGGCACCACTTAAAGCCCAGTAAGTGACGCCACAATCAAGGGGGAAGGAGCCTAGGTTTGAGTCACGTGGGAAGCAAATAAAGAGTTTTATTTTGCTGCAAGGAGCAAGGGAGTTGGATGGTACCAAGGCACTTGGGGAAGAGTTTAATTCTCTTTAAAATTCGGCTAAATAGGTGGATCAATGATGGATAATTATTGTTTAAGAGATAAGAGATAATTAAGGGATTATTTCCATTAATTTTTAATAAAGAGATAAAGAGGAAAATAAGGGAGGAGTGATGGCCAAGTAAGGGACTCTAAGCTTAGTAATTTCGGCTAAGCTAGAAGAAGGGAAAGCCAAATATCATTCATACTTTTTGCCTCTCTTTCAAACACTCTTTTCTCTCCAAGCTATCATCTTCTTCTTCTTTTCTTTTTATCTGTTCTAGCCAAACTTTCCATTCCCCTATTTTTACCATTGTCGTTACCCTTAATACTCCATACCCTTTTCTTTTGTGACCCTTGTGGAAGCCGAATCCATAACCCTTATTACTCCTTTCAAGAGCCGAATGTATAGGGTACTTCTAGTCGAATTTTTATCAAGTTCAAAGCCGAATATCTCAGTGGAGATTGACATAGCTGCTGTAGAATTCTTTAGTAAGGGTAAGATCTCATTCAATTTCATCCTTTTTCTTTTAAGATTTGCTGAAATCTAGGACTAACCCTATTAATATCTTGTTTCCAAAACTTTGAAGCGATCTTTCGAGATTTACTAAGTGTCGACTACAAGGAAGGAGAAATTCATTTCTCGAAGGTACACCATAGGCCGCGTGTTCCCTAGTTATTCGGTGAGTTTCAGGATTTAAAATCCACAAGGTAAATATCTATAGCATTCAGCCAAGGCCATGTTGAGTAAATAGATGTGTTTCATTAATATTTAAAAGCTGAAACTAATCTATTCAAGTAATCTAGTGATTGCGGATTTCAAGAAAGAAGGATACAAAGCTTTCAGCATTTGATTAGACATCAATCGGCAGCAAGGTAAGGATTTAAGTGTACTAATCCTACTGGGATTTGGTTTTATGGCCGAATGGCTCTTTACTAAGTATTAAGTGATTGATCAAATGTAGAGATTTAAGATCTAAGCCATTAGATCAAGCTTTTCGGATTTGGATTGGAAACCTTGTTTAATCGGTGTGTATTTTACACTATCTTTTAATAATATTTATGGCAATATTAAATATATGCATGAATGTGAATATGGCTAAGTACCATGTTAAGGTACAAAGTACTCAGGTACGTTTCCTACTCCTACTAGGATTATGTTAAATATCTGTTACGACACACATATGACATTATAAGAATGTGAAATAAGAATTTGGCATGTTAATGCATGATATGATATGATATGGGGGCATATGGGTTATATGACCTAAGACCACGATAGTGAATGTGGTGACCTAAGACCACGAATTTTAAGGTCACGAATTTTATAAGGCGATGAGCACGTCATTGCAATGACGCCTTTGATGGTGTGTAGTGGATAGAGGGTTGACTTAGTAGTCCCCACGGTTGTGCGAGGATGATGGCACGGTGATGTGTAGCAGATGGCATATAGGTTTGGGTTGGGTTGCATCATTATTTTATATCGCTATATGATTATGTATGTGATGTGATAATATGCCCGAATCTATTTGGACATAGTGTTTGTGTACACATTGAGTCATTGACTCACCCCGTTGTGGGAACCTTTTTCAGGTGACGATCAGTAGTGGACCGGTCGGCAGGAGCTTAAAGGTGGCCATGCACAGCAAGGAATTTATTCCATTTGGATTTTTATTTTATTAAGTACTTTGAATTTTTTTTTTTGGGGAATTATTTGATGTAATAAGGCCATAGTAGAACTACTTTACTTTGCTTTTATTTATTAAGCTTGCAAACTTTTATTTATTAAAAGATTAAGTAAATTTATTTTAAAACAAAGCCTAAACGTTTTGTCACCTAGAGTAAAGGATTTTAATAATAAAATAAACTTGTTCTCAACTCAAGCCCAACCCAAAACAATCTTTCTTTCAACACACACAAGTTTTTCCTAAGTAACAAAAGAATTTGAAACGGTTTACACCGGGGAACATACCAGATCTGGTCAAGGCTCGTGGGCCGGGTTTGGGGTGTTTCGTATCCCGAAGCATTGAAAGGAGATGATTTAGAGGAACAATTCTGTAAGTTTCTTAAACTTTTAAAGAAATTACATATTAACTTACCCTTCTTGAAGCTCTTTCCGGATGCGGTGGAGGAAATTTTAAGACAACTCTTGGCAAACAAACGCAAAATATACGAAGAGCACCACATGGAACTAAACGCAACATGCTCAGCAATGTTACAAAATAGACTACCGCAGAAACAAAAAGATCCAGGGAGTTTTGATTCCATGCTTAGTTGGTAGTTTAACAATTGATAATGCGTTAGCTGATCTAGGGGCAAGTATAAATGTCATGCCTTATGCATTGTTTAAACGACTAGGTCTGGGGAAGCCCAAACAAACTAGGATGAGTATTCAACTAGCTGATAAAACTATTAGAATTCCTAGAGGCATTATTGAACATGTGCTTGTGAAAATCGATAAATTTATTTTCCCAGTAGATTCTATTGTTTTAGACATGGATGAGGATAATTCAATCCCCTTGATTCTAGGAAGACCTTTCCTAGCAACTGCTAGAACTAAAATTGATGTTGCCATAGGTGAACTCATACTTTGAGTAGGAGATGAATCGATTAAGCTTCAAGCTCTCGACTCAGCCAGAACAAAAGATGATGACGATAAGAAAGTCACTTCAATAGATAATCAAATTGTTCAACTTTCATTGCAGGAAACACCATATAAAGACAACCCTGAGCCGACCCATAAGTCCCAAAACAACAAAGAAGAATCCTACAAAAGACAAGACCTTAGGATTGACATGTTTGAAGAGCAGAGGACACATGTCAAAGAAGAACCGCATGAAGTGAAACCAGAGGAACCACAAGAAGAGCTCGTAGGAACATCAAACCACTAGAAAATAGGAGACCAAGTACTGTTAGACAAAGCAAATCCACATATCATTACAACAGACCTAAAACCAAAAGGAGAAATCCTTCTTAAGGAACATAATATCTTCCCACACGAAATAGTCGAGGTAAGCAACTCAACATTCGACACCTTCAAGGTAAACGCTTCTCGGCTTGAACGTTATCATGAAAATAGAACTATAAGCATGAGGGAAGATGTTCAAACCTTTAAACCTCCCTGAAATTTTTTCGAGAATAGTCTAGATTAAGACTGTAAATGAGCGCTTTTCGGGAGGCAACCTGAGTACTAACAATAATTTCTATTTTGTAGTTTTAGTTTATTCTTATATCTATTTTCTCTTTTAGAATTCAATAAATTGAAAAAATGCAAATTCCCATACCACACGGTCTAGCACACGATCGTGGCCGTAGCCGTGTGGGTACTCCGAATCACTGTACTAACATAGCAGAGGTCGTGCGAATCTTGCCCCAACCAACTACAAAGTCACGGGCTCACCTACCCCACTGTCATGTGAGGCAGTCGTGGGTCAACACTGCCATTATAGAAATGGGCGTGGCATCAGAGACAAACGGGCGTGGCACTCCAACATGCCTAGAACACGGTCGTGCAACACGACCTTGTGAAGATACTGACTTATCGACCACGGGCCTTACTTATCGACCACGGGCGTTTAATTTCCAACACGCCTCCGGATAAACCGCAAAAGTAACATATTTTAACCCCACATTTAGTATGCTTTTGGATGAATTTATCCTTAATTTATGTAAAAAGGTGTTCTGAATCATTTCTTTTCGTGTCTTATACTTAGGAAAGCACCCAAGGATAAAAAGAACGCAAAACGGGCTTAAAACGAACCAAAGTGGGCCAACCCAAGAAGTCAGCACGGCCTAGACTTCATGCCACACGGCCGTGCCTCGATAGTCATCTAGACCACGGCCTTACCTTGATTCACACGACTGTTTTCCCATCAATAAAGTCCACACACGGGCGTGCCTAGTGATCTACACGGCCGTTCCCAAAATGGCAGAATCGAGACACAGGCTAGACCTAGATATTCTATGGGCATGTCATAGCCGTGCCTAAATCGACAGGATGGAGACACAGGATGGACCACGATTTACATGAGCGTGTCACGGTCATGTCCCTGCTGCGGAAAAGAGCAATTTCACTCAAAATTTGATGCTTGGAGCCCAAGAAACGCAATCCTAAGTCCACTCAAACACTTAGGATGAATTTCACTTGAATTACGAGTACTTAGGAGCCAAGTAAAGCATCCCAAACGTATATAAAAATAAATCCAAGGCTGCAATTAAGGGCATCGGGTTTTACCAAAGTTTTCTGCCAGAGCTTTACTCGTTTAGGGAATTACTCAAAGATAGCCAATTGATCCATCTTGAAGAGCCGAAATTTTACTCAAGGCAAAAGATCTCTCCTTCAATTCCTTCAGGGGTTTTATGGATTTCTTATGTTTTATTTTATCTTTTCTCTCGAGATGTTTTCCTATTTTATTATTAACTAAACCCCTCAGATACCTGAAGGGGATGAAACCCATGATGGATTTTGTTATTTAATTCTTTCGGTTTATATGATAAATACTTAGTTTGTTCTTAATTATGTTGCTCAATTTAATCTGATGTGCTTAGGTGGAGGAGGAATAGACCCTGCCTAAGAGAAGATCTAGCATAATTAAGCGGAGTTGATCGAGTGCCTAGAGATAAGGTTACGAGATTTTACTGGATTAGGGTGAAACCTAATATGGGAGTCCATTGATCGATTTATTGCTTTCTTAGGGGGTTATTATAAGAGAACGAGAGTTCCACTAATTAACCTAAGGTTAGATGTTATTCGCTTCGAGAGAAGGTTTAATATAGGTTAGGGAGTCTCACGGATCAAGCTAAGTAAAAGAAATCATATGAATTGAAAGTTAGATAATATGTGAAGTCATAGGTGGATTCTTCCCAAAGGTATCATCTTTATCAATTGAGTTTCCTTCAACGTCTTTTCCCAAAGTTTTGTTTATTTTGTCTTTGCATTTAATTTAAGTATTTCATTTGTTTTAGTTTAATAAACCAATTGCTCCATATTTTAGGCTAAATAATAGAAACAAAGTGAGTAGTAGTAATTTTAGGTTCCTTGGGTTCGATAAGATACTCTTGCCTGAGCTATACTACTGTTCGATAGGTGCACCTGCCTCTATCGTTGTCGTAGTGAGTCTACAGGTTCGATCACTCTTTTATAAATATTAAAACTAGACTATTTTGCAGCAAACAAGTTTTTGGCGCCGTTGCTGGGAAGCTTCTAAAATATTAAGAAAACTCTATTTCTATTACTTTAGCCATTATTTTTATTTTTAATTTCTCCTATTTTTATACATATATTTTTGTTTTTCTAATTTTCTTCCTTTCTTTTCATAGTAGGTACATCTAGTTTATGACTAGAAGAAATCCGAGCAGACCATTAGAATACGAAAGTGACATTGAAGCTACCGCTCGCAGAAATTATAGAGAAATTAGACGAGCCCTAGACTATCAAAGAGGAGAACAACAAGGATCCAATCCTACTGAAGGGATGGACGAAAACAATCCACCGCCAAATGTACAAGAACAGAATGCTCTACGTACTATGTATGATTATGCTAAACCAAATTTGACAAGAGCAGAATCTAGTATTGTTAGGCCTGCTATAGCTGCTAATAATTTTGAATTAAAACCTAACACAATACAAATGATTCAACAGTTTGTTCAATTTGATGGATTGCAGGACGAAGATCCAAATAATCATATAGCTAATTTCTTAGTGTTCTGTGATACTTTCAAAATAAATGGCGTTTCTAATGATGCATACGTCTTCGGTTATTTCCTTTTTCATTAAGAAATAAAGCAAAGCAGTGGTTGAACTCGTTACCACGAGGGTCAATCACCACATGGGACCAAATGACCGAAAAATTTCTTTTAAAGTATTTTCCACCAACCAAAATGCCCAAATTTAGGAACAACATATCTTCTTTTGTGCAGAATGACGTAGAAACATTATATGATGCATAGGAAAGATAAAAGGATCTCCTAAGAAGATGCCCACACCATGGATTACCTTTGTGGCTTCAAGTCCAAACTTTTTACAATGGTGTGAATTCTTCAACAAGGCAAATGATTGATTCATCAGCCGGTGGAACTCTAAACAACAAAACTCCAGAAGCGGCCTACGATTTTATTGAAGTGATGTCATTGAACACTTATCAATGGCAAATCACAAGGGCAAAGCCGACAAAATCAGTCGAAGTTTTCAACATAGACGCAGTGACAATGCTGTCAACACAGGTAGAGTTAATGAATAAAAAGCTTGATAATTTATGTTCTTCGCAAGTACATCAAGTAATGCAATGCGAAGCAAGCGGGAATATGGCTAATGCTGAGTACCAACCCTACCAACCAGGGGCAGAAAATGAGCAGACAAACTATATAGGCACCAATTTTAGATCCAATAATAATCCTTATAGTAATTCTTATAACCCAGGTTGGAGGAACCACCCAAATCTTTCGTGGGGAGGACAAGGAAATCAAGGAATTCAAAGGCAGCAACCTCCTCCAAATTATCAAAATCAGCCCTACCCACAGGAAAAAAAATCAAGCCTTGAAGAGATGCTGACAAAATTCATGGTAGCCACAGAATCTCAGCTTCAAAAGACTGATACAAACCTTGATGAACAACAGAAGTCGATGAAAGGACTTGAGAATCAAGTTGGAGAACTTACTAGGTCAGTGGGACACCTCATAAAGCTAAATTCTGATCGCCAACAAGGACGTCTACCAAGCAACACAGAAATAAACCCAAAAGAACAAATCTAAGCCGTTACAACTCAAGAGGGTACAGAAGTAGATAGACCTACATCAGCGCAAGAAAAGAAGGATAAGACCAAGGTAAAATCGGTAATCGAAGAATACCAACCTAGCATACCTTATCTCGAGGCATTGAAAAAAGAAGATTCAGAGGAACAATTCGGTAAGTTTCTAAAACTCTTAAAAAAATTACATATTAACTTACCTCTTCTTGAAGCTCTTTTTCAGATGCCTGATGCAAGGAAATTCTTAAGCAAGCTCTTGACGAACAAACGTAAAATAGATGAAGAGCACCATGTAGAATTAAACGCAACATGCTCAGCAATGCTACAGAATAGGCTACCACAAAAACTAAAAGATACGATTCCATGCTTAATTGGTAGTTTGTCTATTGATAATGCATTAGTTGATTTAGGAGCAAGTATAAATGTTATGCCTTATGCACTGTTTAAACGACTAGGTTTAGGGAAGCCCAAACAAACTAGGATGAGTATTCAACTAGCTGATAAAACTGTTAGAATCCCTAGGGGCATTATTGAAGATGTTTTAGTCAAAATTGATAAATTTGTTTTCCCAGTAGACTTTGTTATTTTAGACATAGATGAGGATAATTCAATCCCCTTGATTTTAGGAAGGCCTTTTCTTGCAACTGCTAAGACTAAAATCGATGTTGCCACAGGAGAACTCATACTTCACGTAGGAGATGAATCAATAAATCTTCAAGCTCTAAACTCAGCCAGAGCCATGAATGATGAAGGTACAGAAATTACTCTAGTTGATAGTCAAATTATTCAACCTTCATTACAGGAAACACCACACGACATCAATTCTGAGTCAAACTATAGCATCTTAGTCGACACAGAAGAATCACATATACTTAAGGTCGACAAATTAGAAGAGCAGAAGACATTAGCAAAGACGGATCCACACGAAGTAAAACCTAAGTAACCACCAGAAGCTCATAGGAGCATTCAATCACTTTAAAATAGTAGACTAGGTGCTGTTAGACAAAACCGACCTTCACATCACTTCAATAGACTCGAGGGCAAAGGGAGAAATCCTCCCCAAGGTACACGAAATCTTCCCCCACAACACAGTCGAGGTAAGTAACCCAAAATTTGACAAATTTGAGGTAAATGCTTCTCGATTCCAATCATGTCATGAAAATAAAATCGCAAGTATGAGGGAAGATATTCAAACCTTTAAACCTCCCTGAAAATTTTCAAACATGAGGACAGTCTAGCTTAAGACTATAAACGAGCACTTCTCGGGAGGCAACACGAACATTAACACTAGTTATTTTCAAATTTGATTTCAGTTCCTTTTCTTTCCATCTTTCTTTCCTAAGTATTTAGTTGGAAACTAACACAAAAGTGTAGATTTCTAGACCACACGGCCTTACACACGGCCGTGTCCATGGCCGTGTGGACCACCAAAACCACCACACTAACAGGAGCAGGGTCGTGCAAGCTAGTCCAACCACTCTGTGACGTCACGAGCCCAACAACCCTAAAGCACGGGCATCGACAAGAATAGCACGTGTGTGCCTATGAACTGTGTGAAGCTACTAACTTTCTCGAAACAGGCATGGCTGACTAAGAACCGGGCATGTAAGAAGTAACACACCATTAGCCATGGCCGTGCTAGGCAGCCGTGTGAAGGGACACACCCTCGGTACACAGGCGTGGGAACGTACCAGATTTGAAATCCTATTTAAATCCCCACAACCCATCTTCTTTGTCCCATCTCTTTTCTTATTTCTTCTTTCTCTTTTCTTTCAAATTATTCTTCCTATTCATAGAGAAAATCCAAGACACTTGAGCAACACAAAGATCATGCTGAAGAAACATAAGCATCACCTCCTTAGAGGAGACCTCAACATGAGTTCATGCCGACAGCTTCACTTAATTGACACGCCAAGGGTCTCGAAAACTTTTCGGTTCTATTTTTCTTTTCTCGTCTCCTTTATTTTCCTTATCTTTACTTATTTCCTACTTAAATTATTTTATTTCATATTAGTTTCTTAGTTTTAGGTTCTAAAGGCTACTAGGGAATCACACACCACAGCCTTAGAAGACACACCCACTTCGCAAACCATCCAACAATAAGGACTCATTAGTCCATTAGTCTTTTCTTTCAATTTTAATTTTCTTCTTAGTCTTCTTAATTTTATTTCCTTAATCTTTAATTATATTACTAGTATGGTATTATTATTTCCCTAGTTCTCTTGGCTATATCTTCACAGGCTACCCAATTTCTTCATCTAACAATTTGCTTCCCGGTAGCCACTCCACTAGGCCCATAGAAAATGCCATCACCGCCACCAGAGATGCCAAGGATCATCCAGATTTTAGGGAGTATTACTTTCCCCACTTATCTTTTTGATTTGGCACATAAATTTCATTATCTATCTTTGTACATTGAGGGCAATGTACATCTTAAGTGTGGGGGTAATAGTGCCTAACTTTTTGCATAATTCTCAAAACCCTAAAATTAGTCTTGATCTTAAGAATTATTCTTATATCATTAATTAGGATGAAATTTCTAATGACTTATGATTCTTATTGAGAAGTTTTAGAGTAAGTCATAGTTAATTGTGCATTGATGATTAAATTTGAAGACTACTAGAGAATCAAGCATGATAAGTCTACTTACTAAAAATTAAAATTGATAGGTTGTTGAACTAAATTCAAGTATTGCCTTGAAATTTGAAATCTATAGGGATTGATGTCAAAAACACCTATAATTTTTAGTGAGATTTTGAGCCTTATAGAGCATATATTCTTTTTCTTGCTCACTTTATTGATTATGAGTGTCTCAACTTTGAACTGTTATTCTAGAACTTGCCTCGTTTATACATGTCGAGACCACATTAATGATTTGATATACTGAGATGATAAAGGCACCTAGGTTTCAACCCTTTCAAACCACTAAAAAGCCTACCTACACAAATTAACCCCTAGTGAACCCAGTTGAATCCTAATAACCTTTTTATTGACTCACCCACTAATATTAAACCAAAATCCCTTTGTATTTGTTATCAACATTCCTTTGACTGCCCCTCTATCGAGAATTGACTTGATCAATTGCCAAACTAGGATATTTAAATTGTCAAAGTTCCTTTTATTTACTTAGTTTGTTCTTAAAAAAATAAAAAAATCCAAGTATATTCAATGTTGGTAGTATAAAGAACTTAGAGCGTTTAAACTCCAATTGGTAAAGAAAAAGCTCGTATTAAAGTAGTATCAAAATACTCCTTATTATAGAGTAATTATCAAAAGAGATATTATTTGTTTTCATTCGAAGTAAATATTTATATTAGTTCAGTGTTTCTAGTTAGGCAATTTGTCAAGACAATATCGATTCTAAACCTCTAATTCAGCCTATATCCACACCTTTAACCCTAACCCCATTACAACGTTAATTAAAGACCTTTTGATTTATGTATCAACTCATATACAGTGGTGGAGATTTGATTTCCAGGCAAGCCTATGGGATTAACTTTCCAGGTTCAACATAGAGTGTTTATTCTTGAACCTTGAACACTTTTGAGTGACTTGAGTGAATCTATTGTGAGGACGTTAATCCTTGTCGGCTTTTAATTAAAGGTAATTACTTAGATAAGGGGAAACACCTATGTTTTCGTATTACAAAGGTATAACTTATCGTAATTGAATCTTTAGGACTCTTTGAGTTGAATTATCCATGTATAAATTATCTATGAATTATGATGAGACAATATCGATAGGAATTATGAATTATGGAATGTTCGTTTTAATTGTAAGTTGAGAATTTTGCTTGAGGATAAGCAAAAGCTTAATTGTGGGGGTATTTGATAAACCATAAAAGTAACATATTTTAATCCCACATTTAGTATGCTTTTGGATTAATTTATCCTTAATTTATGTAAAAAGGTGTTTTGAATCCTTTCTTTTCATGTCTTATACTCAGGAAAGCACCCAAGGATAAAAATAACGTAAAACGGGCTTAAAACGGACCAAAGTGGGCCAACCCAAGAAGTCAACACGGCTTGGACTTCATGCCACACGATCGTGCCTCGATAGTCATCTAGACCATGGCCTTACCCTGATTCAAGCGGTGCTTTTCCCATCGATAAAGTCCACACACAGGCGCGTTTAGTGATCTACACTACTGCTCCCAAAATGGCAGAATCGAGACATAGGCTAGACCCAGATATTGCACAGGCATGTCATATCCGTGCCTAAATCAATAAGATGAAGTCACGGGCTAGACCACGATTTACAGGGGCGTGTCAAGGCCATGCCCCTACCGCTGAAAAGAGTAATTTCACTCAAAATTGGATGCTTGGAGCCCAAGAAATGCAATCCTAAGTCCACTAAAACACATAGGATGAATTTCAATTGAATTACGAGTACTTAGGAGCCAAGTAAAGCATCCCAAACGTATATAAAAACAAATCCAAGGCAGCAATTAGGGGGCGTCAGGTTTTAGTAGAGTTTGCCAGAGCTTTACTCGTTTAGGGAATTACTCGAAGATAGCCAGTTGAACCACCTCGAAGAGCCAAAATTCTACTCAAGACGGAGGATCTCTCCTTCAATTCCTTCAGGCGGTTTTAGGGATTTCTTATGTTTTGTTTTATCTTTTCTCTCGAGATGTTTTCCTATTTTATTATGAACTAAACCCCTCAGATACCTGAAGGGGATGAAACCCATGATGGATTTTGTTATTTAATTCTTTAGATTTATATGATAAATACTTAGTTTATTCTTAATTATGTTGCTCAATTTAATCTGATGTGCTTCGGTGGAGGAGGAATAGACCTTGCTTAAGAGAAGATCTAGCATAATTAAGCGGAGTTGGTCGGGCACCTAGAGATAGGGTTACGAGATTTTTCCAGATTAGGGTGAAACCTAATATGGGGGTCCATTAATCGATCTATTGCTTCCTTAGGGGGTTATTATAAGAGAAGGAGAGTTCCACTAATTAACCTAAGGTTAGATGTTATTCGCTTCGGGAGAAGGTTTAATATAGGTTAAGGAGTCTCACGAATCAAGCTAAGTAAAAGAAATCATATGAATTGAAATTTAGATAATAAGTGAAGTCATAGGTGGATTCTTCCCGAAGGTATCATCTTTATCAATTGAGTTTTCTTCAACGTCTTTTCCCAAAGTTTCGTTTATTTTGTCTTTGCATATAGTTTAAGTATTTCATTTGTTTTAGTTTAATAAACCAATCACTCTATATTTTACGCTAAATAATAGAAAGAAAGTGAGTAGTAGTACTTTTAGGTTCCTTGGGTTCGATAAGATATTCTTGCCTGAGCTATACTACTTTTCGATAGGTGCACTTGCCTCTATCATTGTCGCAGTCAGTCCACAGGTTCGATCACTCTTTTATAAATATTAAAACTAGACTGTTTTGCAGCGATCACCTCCAAACATGATCGTATGATACAGCCGTGTAAAACAACACGTCCTAGATACACGGGCGTGGGACAGTGTCAGAAGCAAAAATCTATTTAAACCACTCAGCCCTTCCCCTTTCCGCATCACCTTTCCTCATTCTTTTTCTTTCAATTTTTCTATCTTGCACTAGAAAAGGTGTTCAGACTCTTGAGCTACACTAAATCAAGCCGAAGAAGCGTAAGAGGCCAATCACAATCTCCCTATGGGAGACCAATCTATATAAGTTCATGCCACCGCTTCATTCAAATAACAAGCCAAGGGTCTTTGAGACCATATAGTTTTTATTTTCTTCTTCTCTTTTGCTTCAATTTCCTTCTCTATAACAATCTTATGCTTAGTTTAGTTTATTTTAAGTTAGTTTCTTGGTTTTAGGTTCTAAAGGATGCTTGGGAATCACGCATCACAGCTTTAGAGGTCACACCCACCTCGCGAACCATCTAACAATAAGGACCCCTTAGTCCATTAGTCTTTTCTTTCAATTTCAGTTTTCTTCTTAGTCTCCTTCTCTTTATTTCCTTTATCTTTAATTATAATATTAGTATATTATTAACGTTTCTTTAGATTTCTTGGCTATATCTTTCCAGGCAACCCAATTTCTTTATCTAGCACAAAGATCATCGGTAGACACCCCATCAGACCTGTCCCTCCAACTTATATTTCTCTGCCATCCTCCCGAGAATCACCCAAAATTCAGGAAGTGGCACTCTATCCCTCTCTTTTGATCTTATATTAATTGTTATTACCTATCTTTGTACATTGAGGGCAATGTACATCTTAAGTGTGGGGGGATAAAAGTGCCTAACTTTTGCATAATTCTCAAATTAATACCTAATTTTCATTGTTCTCAAAAATCTGAATTTTAAACTTGTCGTAAAGTATTTTTCTCATATTACTAATTAGGATGAAATTTCTAATGATTTATGATTGTTTTTTATATGTTTTACATTAAGTCATAGTTAATTATGCATTGATGATTAAATTTGAAAGATACTAGAGAATCGAGCATGATAAGTCTACTTTCTAAAAAATTAAAAATTAATAGGCCGTTGAACTGAATTTGAGTATTACATTGAAATTTGGAATTTATAGGGATTGATGTCAAAAACACCCATAATTTTTTGTGAGATTTGAGCCTTATAGAGTATATATTCTTTTTCATGCTCACTTTATTGATTATGAGTGTGTCAACTTTGAATTGTTATTCTAGAACTTGCCTCGTTTATACATGTCGAGGCCACACTTTTGATTTGATATGCAGAGATGATAAACGCACCTAGGATTTAACCCACTTACTCCATAAAAATCCTACCTTCACAAATTAATCCTGGTGAACCCCGTTGAATCCTAACAACCTTTTTATTGACTCACCCACTAATATTAACCAAAAATCCCTTTGTATTTGTTCTCACCCTTTCTTTTGACTACCCTTTAATCGAGGTTTGATTTGATTAAGTTACCGAATTATATACATTTATCATTTATGATGAAATATTTTAGTTTGTTCTTAAAAAAAATAAAAGTATAATCAGTATTAGTATAAGAAGTGAGCTTATGCACTTAATTTTCAATTATCAAAGAAAAAGCTCGTATTATTATTAATTTCAAAGTTTCAATTGATGTAATCAGTTATTTCTAGTTCATTGTTTTTAGATTAGGTAATTAGTCAATTCAATCTCGATTCTAACCCTTCTAATTCAGCCTTTATCCACACCTTTTAACCCAAGTCCCGTTACAACCCTGATTAAAGACCTTTTGATTTGTGTATCATCTCATATATAGTGGTGGAGATTTGATTTTCGAGCAAGCCTATGGGATTAACTTTTTAGGTTCGACTTATGAGTGCTTATTCTTGAACCTTAGACACTTTGAGTGATTTGAGTGAACCTTTAGTCAGGATGTCAATCCTTTTTGGTTTTGAATTAAAGGTAATTATTTAGATAAAGGAGAGACACCTATGTTTTCGTACTACAAAGGTATGACTTATCGTGATTGAATCTTTAGGACTCTTTGAGTTGAATTATCCATGTATAAATTATCTATGAATTATGATGAGACATTGTCAATAGGAAGTATGAATTATGGAAAGTTTGTTTTAATTGTAAGTTGAGAATTTTGCTTGAGGACAAGCAAAAGCTTAAGTGTGGGGGTATTTGATAAACCGTAAAAGTAACATATTTTAACCCCATATTTAGTATGCTTTTGGATGATTTAGCCCTTGATTTATGTAAAAAGGTGCTTTTAAGTACTTAGTTTTTTTTCTTAATTATGTTGCTCAATTTAATCTGATATGCTTGGGTGGAGGAGGAATAGACCCTGCCTAAGAGTAGACCTAGCATAATTAAGCGGAGTTGATTGCACGCCTAGAGATAGGGTGACGAGATTTTACCGGATTAGGGTGAAACCTAATATGGGAGTCCATTATCGATTTACTGCTTCATTAGGGATTATTATAAGAGACCGAGAGTTCCACTAATTAACCTAAGGTTAAACGTTATTCGTCTCGAGAGAGGGTTTAATATAGGTTAGGGAGTCTCACGGATCAAGCTAAGTAAAGAAGTCATATGAATTAAAAGTTAGATAACAAGAGAAATTATAGGTGGATTCTTCTTGAGGGTATCGTCTAAAATCAACTGAGTTTTTCCACAGTCTTTTCCCAAAGTTTAATTCTTTTGTCTTTGCATCTAGTTTAGTTTTTCATTAGTTTAATAAACCAATCACTCCATATTTTAGGCTAAATAATAGAAAGAAAGTGAGTAGTAGTACTTTTAGGTTCCTTTGGGTTCGATAAAATAATCTTGCCTAAACTATACTATTGTTCGATAGGTGCACTTGCCTCAATCATTGTCATAGTTAGTCTACAGGTTCGATCATTCTTTATAAATATTATAACTCGACTGTTTGACACGATCAAAGAACCACCCAAATTTTTCATGGGGAGGCCATGGAATTCAAGGAAATCAAAGACAACAACCTCCTCCAAATTTCCAAAATCAGCCATACCTGCAAGAGAAGAAGACAAACCTCAAAGAGATGCTGACAAAATTCATGGCAAACACAGAAAATTGCTTCCAAGAAACTGAGAAAACAATTAAAAGCAACGAGAGTCGAATCGGGGAACTTACTAAGTAAGTCAAGGCAGCCACTAATGCAGTCTAACAACTCACAAAGCTAATGTCAGAACGACCGCAAGGACAGCTACCAAGTAACACTGAGATTAACCTGAAAGAACAAATCCAAGACATCACAGCTGATGACAATAAAAGAAAAGATGAATCCATCTCAGTACAAGAAAATGAAGGAGAAAAAGGTAATAAAGAGATAACACAAGAAAAGCCAAAACCAGTAATCAATGAAGTACCAACCTCCTATACCTTATCCCGAAGCAATGAAAAGAGACGATTCAGATGAATAGTTCGGTAAGTTTCTTAAACTCTTAAAGAAATTACATATTAACTTACCTCTTCTTGAAGCTCTTTTTCAGATGCCAGACTCAAGGAAATTTTTAAGACAGCTCTTGACTATCAAATGCAAATTAGAGGAAGAGCACCACGTGGAATTGAACGTAACATGCTCAGCAATGTTACTGAATAGACTACCACAAAAGCTAAAAAATCCAGGGAGTTTTACAATTCCATGTTTAATTGGTAGTTTAGCTATTGATAATGCGTTAGCTGATTTAGGGGCAAACATAAATGTCATGCCTTACACATTATTTAAACGACTAGGTCTAGGGAAGCCCAAACAAACTAGGATGAGTATACAATTAGCTGATAAAACTGTTAGAATTCCTAGGGGGATTATCGAAGATGTTCTTGTCAAAATAGATAAATTTGTTTTCCCAGTAGATTTTGTTGTCTTAGATATGGATGAGGATAATACAATCCCCTTAATTTTAGGAAGACCTTTTCTAGCAACTACCAAGACTAAAATTGATGTTTCCACAGGAGAACTCATACTTTGTGTAGGTGAGGAATCAATCAATATTCAAGCTCTTGACTGAGCCAGGACAAAAATCGATGAAGGTAAGAAGGTTAATACAGACGATAAACAAATTGTTCAACCTTTATTGCATGAAACACCACAAAGACACAACCCTGAGCCGACTCATAGATCCCAAATCAACAAAGAAAAACTGGAACCGCACGAAGTAAAACCAGAGGAACCACCAGGAGAGCTTGTAGGAACATCTAATCACTTTAAAATAGGAGACCAGGTACTATTAGACAAAACATATCTGCACATCATCACAACAGGCCTAAAGGAAAAGGGAGAAACCCTTCTTCAGGTATACAATATCTTCGCACATGGAATAGTCGAGGTAAGCGACCCAACATTCAACACTTTTAAGGTAAACACTTCTCGACTTCAAATTTGTCAAGAAAATAGAACTTTAAGCAAGAGGGAAGATATCCAAACCTTTAAACCACCCTAATTCAAGTACAAAGAAAAGTCTAGCTTAAGACTATAAACGAGCGCTTCTCTAGAGGCAACCTGAGCACTAACTCTACTTCTTTTTACATTTGTTTTCTTCTCTTTCTTTTTCCCTTTGTAGCTTAACCAAAAGTGTAGATTTCTAGGACACACGTCCTTACACATGGTCGTGTCCTTGGCCGTGTGGACCATCGATATCTTCGTACTGACATAGTAGAGGCCGTGCGAATCAAATCCCAACCACTTTTCGACGTCGGATCCAACCACTCCCCCACGGAAACCAGTAAATTGGCACGGCCGTGCTCACAACCGTGTGAAGCCACTGACTTATTAGACATGGGACAAACATGCCCATGCTACCTAACCATGCCAACACACTGCCTTTTCAGGAACGAGCGTGGCACTTGGAAAACGGGCATGTGGGAGAAAACACACCTAGACACACGGTCGTGTGATGCGGCCGTGTAATTTAACACACTCTCGGTCCATGGGCGTAGGATCGTGCCAGATTTGAGACCTTATTTAAACCTCACAGCCCACCTCTTTCTCCCTCTTCTTCCTTCTTTTTCTTTCTTTCTTTAAGTGTCCAGACTCTTGAGCTATACTAGATTCATGCAGAAGAAGTGTAAGAAGGCAAGCATTGTCTTCTTAAAGGAGACCCCAACACATAAGTTCATGTCGATCGCTTCACCCAAACACCAAGCCAAGGGTCTTTTAAACCATTTAAATTTTTCTTTATGTTTATTTTCCCCTTTATCATACTTATCTATATTTCTCTTCTGCTTAATATATTTTAAATTCTCTTAGTTTCTTGGTTTTAGGTTCTAAAGGCTGCTTGGGAATCACCACCACAGCCTTAGAGGTCACACCCACCTCGCGAACCATCCAACAATAAGGACTCCTTAGTCCATTTATCTTTTCTTTTAATTTCAGTTTTCTTCTTAGTCTCCTTCTCTTTATTTCTTTTGTCTTTAATTATTGTATTAGTATATTATTAATGTTTCTTTAGATTTCTTGGCTATACTTTGCAGGCTACCCAATTTCTTTATCTAGCACAAAGCTCATCGGTAGACACCCCACCAGCCCCATAGAAAATGCCACCACCGCCTCCTCCACCCATCCGTCACCACGACCTCCGCCAACTTCTGGAGTCATCCAAAATTTAGGAAGTGTCACTTCTCCCCTTCTCTTTTGATTGCATTATTAGTTATCCATCTTTGTACATTAAGCAAAATGTACATCTTAGGTGTGGGGGGATTAAGTACCTAACTTTCTGCATTATTCTAAAATCTTGAATTTTAGTCTTGTTCCTAAGTAATTTTCTCATATTATTAATTAGGATAAAATTTCTAATGATTTATGATTTTTATCGATATGTTTTTGAGTAAGTCATTGATAATTGTGCATTTATGATTTATACTTGAAGAATACTAGAGAATCAAGCATGATAAGTCTATTTTTCAAGAATAAAAAATTTTCTAGGTTGTTGAACTAAATTTGAATATTACCTTCAAGTTTGAAATTTATAAGGATTGATATCAAATACCCATAATTTTTGTGAGATTTTGAGCCTTATAGAGCATATATTCTTTTTCATGCTCACTTTATTAATTATGAGTGTTGAATTGTTATTCTAGAACTTGCCTAGATTATACATATCGAGACCACATTAATGATTTGATATATTGAGATGATAAATGCACCAAGGTTTTAACCCATTCACTCCACTGAAAAGCCTACCTTCACAAATTAACCATTGGTGAACCCACTTGATCCTAACAACCCTTTTATTGATTTACCCGCTAAATTCTAACCCAAAACCTTTTGTTTTTGTTATCATCATTCTTTTGACTACCCTTCTATCGAGAATTGATTTGATCAGTTACCTAATTAGTTTATTTCACTTGATAAAGTCTTTATTTATTATGTATTTGCTTTAGTTTTTCTAAAAAAAATCAAAAAATCGAAGTATATTTAGTATTAGTAGTATAAAAAGTGAGCTTATGCATTTAAATTTCAATTATCAAAGAAAAAGCTTGTATTATTATTAGTTTAAAGTTTCAATTGATGTAATCATTTATCTTATAGTTCATTGTTTTTAGGTAATTTGTCAATTCGATCTCGATTTTAACATTCTAATTCAGCCTTCATTCACACGTTTTAACCCAAGCCCCATTACAACCCTAATTAAAGACCTTTTGATTTGTGTATCATCTCATACCACAATGGTGGAGATTTGATTTTCAGGCAAGCCTATGGGATTAACTTTTCAAGTTCGACTTATGAGTGCTTTTCTTGAAACTTAAATACTTCGAGTGATTTGAGTGAATCTTTAGTGAGGACGTCAATCCTTGTCGGTTTTGAATTAAAGGTAATTATTTAGATAAGGGGAGACACCTATGTTTTCGTGCTACAAAATATATGACTTAGAATTGTTTGAATCTTTAGGAGTCTTTGAGTTAAATTATCCATGTATGAATTATCTGTGAATTATGATGAGGCATTGTTGATAGGAATTGTGAATTATGGAAAGTTTGTTTTAATTATAAGTTGAGAATTTTGCTTGAGGACAAGTAAAAGCTTAAGTGTGGGGGTATTTAATAAACCATAAAAGTAGCATATTTTAAGCCCACATTTAGTAGGCCTTTGGATGATTTAGCCCTTGATTTATGTAAAAAAGTGCTCTTAATCCTTTCTTTTAATTTTTTATTTAGGAAAGCACCCGAGGACGAAAAGAACAAGAAACAGGCTTAAAACGTGCCAATTTAGGCCAAAGAAGCAATCAACACGACCTGGACTACAAGCCACACGACCGTGCCTCTACAATCAACTAAGACACGACCATGCCATGATTTACATGGCCGTGCCCCAATCGACAGAATCGAGACACGGCCTGAAAATAATTTACACGAGCGTGTACCATAGCCATGCCCCAGCCGCGGGAGAGAGCAATTTCACTCAAATTTGGATACTTTGAGTCAAAGAAACACATTCCAAAGCCTATTCAAACACTGAGTAGGAAGTGTACTTGAATGGGGACACTTAGTGGCCAAGTAAAGCATTCCAAACGTCTATATAAACACCCTAAGTGTAACCTAATAGGGGCGTTAGGCGTTCAGCGAGGCCAAAGAGCTAGAGCCAGAGTAGTTCAATTCAGACTCGAAGATAGCCAGTTGATCCATCTCAAGGAGCCAAAATTTTACTCAAGGCGGCAAATTTCTCCTTCAATTCCTTCAGGTGGTTTTAGGGATTTCTTATGTTTTGTTTTATCTTTTCTCTTGAGATGTTTTCTTTATTCATTATGAACTAAACCCTTCAGATACCTAAAGGAAATGAAACCTAGATGAATCTTGTTATTATTTTCTGAATTATATGATAAATACTAAGTCTGTTCTTAATTCTGTATGCTTAATCCAAATCTGATGTGGTTAGGTGGAGGAGGAATAGACCCTACTTGAGAGTAGATCTAGCATAATTGAGCAGAGTTGAACGCACACCTAGAGATAGGGTGACGAGATTTTACCGAATTAAGGTGAAACCTAATATGGGAGTCCATAGATCCATTTACTTCTATTCTAGGGGTATTATAAGAGAACGAGAGTTCCACTAATTAACCTAGGGTTAGACGTTATTCGCCTCGAGAGAGGGTTTAATATACGTTAGGGAGTCTTACGGATCAAACTAAGTGAATAAATCGTATGGTTCTGTGTTAAATAACAAGTGAAGTCTAGGTGGATTCTTCCTAAGGGTATCATCGTGATCAACTGAGTTTTTCATCAAGTTATTTCCCAATTCACTCTTTTTGTCTTTGTGTTTTTAGCTTAGTAGTCATTAAATTAGATTAAATCAACCAATCACTCCATATTTTAGGCTAAATAATAAAAAGAAAGTGAGTATTAGTACTTTTAGTTCTTTTGGGTTAGACAATCCGGTCTTGCCTAAGCTATAGTACTGTTCGATAGGTACACTTGCCTATAATCATTGTCAGAGTTAGCTTCCAGGTTTGATCATATTCTTTATAAATTTTAAAACTCGACAAAACAACGATTAACTTTCAATTAAACCAAGAATTTTACAGAATTACTATCTTATGCAGATTTTTAGCTTTACTTTATAGAAAAGTGATTAGACCATGACTCTTATATAAGCAAAACTTAAGTTTTGTCTAGCTTAAAGATATATCGAAAGTAATCGAGAGATTAAGAAAGCACAAACGTGTTCAAGTTAGGAATGTTTTATGTGTGCATTATTTTTTTAAGCAAGCAAGAGTCTCTTAGATTGCAAAAATAAGCTTTTGAGAGGGAAGCTTAGTAGGAGAGTGTTTTATTGTATCTAGTGTCCTAAGTATAGTATTTTCATCTATGTACACTTGTAATTGTTTTGAACAAAATGCTTAATAAAACAATTCATGGATTACATTAATATACTTGTGGTTTTTGCATGCAAAGCAAAATAGAAGCAAATATTAGTTCATTGGTTGTTTAATGTTTAAATTTGTAACATCCTGAAAAGGGCTTATGCATTTTGGCCAAATTGTGCGAAAAGACATCTTTTATGTGTTCTGGAATAAATTTGGAATGATATATGGAAACCTGAGAATGTATGGAAATATTATGATGGAAACAGGAAAATGACCATTTTTGGAAACCTAAGCAAATTAGGAAAGTGAACATTTTGGAAACCTAAACATTTTGGAAACCTGAACATTTTGGAAACCTGAACATTTTGGAAACTTGAACATTTTGGAAACCTGAACATTTTGGAAACCCGAACATTTTGGAAACACGAACATTTTGGAAACACAAGATGTAAGAAAAATGGCAAGTTACAGAGCCGATCGAAAATTTTAGGAAACTTAGAAATAAGGCCGAATGAAAATTTTAAAGTCCAAAATAGGAAATAAGGGCAAGAGGGCCTTAAAAGAAAAGTTGGTGAAATTGACACCCAAACAAAGCTTGGAAAAGTGGCTCTGAAAATGTCACTTAGGGCCTATGGAAATGGCGCCACATGCAAGGGTATTGGGCACAGGTTCGAGTCGATGGGAAGCTAAAATAAAAGTTCTATTTTTTTGTAAGGATGGACAGAGGTGGACGGCACATAGGCTGATTTTAAGAGTTTTATCCTTTTAAAATTCGGTAAATAGATAGATAATGATGGATTATTATTGGTATTATTTTATTAAGAGATAAGGGATAAATAATGGATTTATTTTAGATTATTTTAAGTGATAAATAAGGGATTTTAAATTTGGATTATCGAGGAGATAATTGATGGATTAAATGCTTTTATTTTTTAGATAAAGGAGATAATATTATCTTAAGGAGAGTGGTGGCCAAGTCAAGGACTCTTGGCCTAGCAAATTGGCTATAAAAGGAGAACCCAAGGTTTTTTCTCTCATCTTTCCAAGTAGCCGAAAATCCCTTGCTCTCTCCCCTCTTGCCGAATTTCTCTTTAAGCAAAATCCATCTCTTCTTCTTCTATTTTCTTCTCCTCTCCTTTGCTATTGTCGAGCCAAAACACTCTTTGATCTCTGTTAAATCTCCATAGCCGAAACCCTGTGACTCTAGGCAAGGAAGCAATCGAATATAAAGATCAAGGATCTAAGGTAAGAACAATAGATTCTTGTTCCTTTAATTCGTTTAATCAAGATTTAGGGAAATAACCTCTCTTATGTCTATTGGCCGAATGTCAAAGGAGGAGTTTTGGGATTTCAGATTCGAGGAATTTAAGGTAAGACACATTCGGCCAAAGGCCAATTACAACTTATTAAAGTTAGATCAGATCTAACATATGAATTTTAGGGATTTCGACAGATATTCAAGACAAAAGGGAACTTTCGGGATTTGGAATCTATAAGGTAAGCATCTAAAATATTCGGCCAATGGTTGTGAGATTATCTAGATCAATTCCTTAATTATTGAAAAGCCGAAAACTAACTCATATTTAAATACAAGGTTGGCCGAATATCAGGTAAAGGAAAAACCAAACTTTCGGGATTTGTATAAACACCAAATAGGCAAAGGTGATTCTTTTTACAAATCCTACTAGGATTTGGTTTTGTTTTAAAGCCAAATAGGTTTATTAATGTGACTTATATGATGGCGAATATAGGAGATAATGATCTAAAAATTAGATCGGGATTCTCGAGATCTCAAGGAACCTATTAAGCAAAACAGTGTGTACCCTTACTAACCTTCGATATTTTATGGCTAAATATTTTAATATATGATTATGAATAAGAATGTGAATGTGGCTATGTACCACAAATGTGGCAAAAGTACCTGTGCACGTTTCCTCCTTCGATAGGATTGTGAAATATGTTATTTAATAACATGCGAATATATGTATATGAACATGAAATTATGTTATGCACAATATATATTTTGGGGCATTCGAGATTTATGTGAAAGGGGAGAATAGGTGTTGACTTGGTCTCACCTTGAAGGTGTTGACTTGGTCTCACCAACGAAATATGTTGACTACGGTCACATCGCGAAATTTTGGTAACCGGTTACAATATTTGAATATAGTGTCTAATGACACAACGTTTAAATTTGACTATAGTGTCTAAAGACACAACGTGGTGTGTAGCGGATGGAGGGTTGACTTATTAGTCCCTACGGTGTGAATGGCAGGTACGAGTGGTGTGTAGCGGATGGACCATTAGGTTTGGGTTTGGGTTGCATCATAATTTCATTTTTATGTGGACCTGACGATTTGAACATGAATGCCTGATTTATTGAATGTTAGTATTGTGTGCACATTGAGTCTGTTGACTCACCCCATTGTGGGAATTATTTTCAGGTGATGAGCAGTGACGGACCGGGCCGGTGGACCATGAGGTGGCCATGCTACATGCGAAAATTTCATTTAGTTTGGACTTAATTTTATTTTTAGTTACTTTTATTCTATTTTGGGTTTTACTTGATGTAATAAGGCCTTAAGGCCCAGTGGATTATTCTTTATGTTTGCTTACTGTTAAGTTTCATGCTAAGAACTATATTGGATGTATTTAATTAAATGGGCTTACAAGATTAAATAAATGGGTTTCCAATCTAAGCCCAACTCAAAATAATAGTTTTTCTAAAAATTTACAATTTTCTCTAAGTATCGAAAATGTTTTGAAATTGGTTTACTTTAGGAACATACCAGATCCGGTTCAGGCTCGTGGGCCGGGTGTGGAGTGTTTCAGTTTGGTATCAGAGCCCAGTTTTAAACTCTCGGCCTGTGGGCTAAGGCCCAAAACGTTTTCAAAGCGAGCCAAATGATTTTTTTTGAAAATAAGCAGGCTTCTGGCATGGCACCTAAGTCTCCGACCCGCAGTCCACCAGGTAAGTACTTCTATCCATTTGTGTGATTTATTGAATGATCTGTAGAAGGGTAGGAATGGAACGTAGATTAGTGAACTAGAATCTATTGAACCGTAGGACTAGTCTACTCAAACACAAATTCATAAGACTTAATGCACTTAACAAACCTATGGCTAAGTCACTAAGCTAGTGGTGTGGTAACCCTTGTACGCATGTCTAGGATTGGATCCGGAAGAGCTTGGTATTTAAGCAGTCCTAGTGACTCACCTCCTCTTGCAGAATCCTACAGTGTGTGCAACGGTTCACCCTAACCATGAGGACTTATTCATAAGCTAAACCCAATAACTAAAACCCGAAAGGGACTAGCCATGTTTTATGAAAACCCTAGTTTTAAAACTCTTAAAATTACCCTTATAATTTGTGAGAACTACTTTTACAAAATTTTTGAAAAATTCTCGATTTACAAAATTACCAAAATGCCCCTAGTGGCGAAATTATAAAATGCCATTGGTTTCTAAAATTTCTATACCACCCCGATTTCAATAAAATTTTCCTTACTTTACAAAAGCACCCAAGAATCTTATTTTGCAAATATCAAAATACCTTGATTTTGGCAAAATTACAAAATTGCCCCTAACCTACAAATTACCAAAATGACCCTAATTTCCAAAATTTTGCAACATCCCTATTTTTGGAAGGAACAATTCTCGAAAAGAACCCTCAAAGTTTTACAACTTTTGAAATACCCCTAATTTATTAAAATTATGAATTTACCCTAATTTATGAAAAATTACTAAAATACCCCTGAGGTCAAAAAATTACCGAAATACCCTCGGATTTCAAAATTTTTCCAAATTACCCCAAGACTTTAAAATTTTCAAAATACTTTTTGACAAAAACACCAAGGAACTTTTACTTCTAAAAAATTACGAAAATGCCCCTGTAGAATAAATTACGAAAATACCCCTGGGTAGTGGAAAAACAACAACAAATGAAAAACTACAACGTTTCTCTGAATGAACTAAGGTTCATAATTGTTTGATGGATGTATGTTTGAATGAAAAGACTGTGTCCATGTATGAATACGAAAGAACCACTCCTAAATTCCTTTTCATAAAAACTTCTTCGCGGTTAATCAGTGAAACAAAATTTTTTTTAATACATAAAACTTCTTAATCAGATTAAATCGCGATGTTAGAAATGAGTTCTAAGGGACGTTAACTTAGAGATTGTGCCTAGAAAGTATGATAGTTCTTTGAGATCAGAGTGCGCAGCAATAGCGTAGTGTAGTGAGTTAGACTGTACGGATGAACGATAGTAAGTAATTTCGAGGACGAAATTATTTTAAGGGGGGTAGAACTGTAACATCCTGAAAAGGGCCTATGCATTTTGGCCAAATTGTGCGAAAAGACATCTTTTATGTGTTCTGGAATAAATTTGGAATGATATATGGAAACGTGAGAATGTATGGAAATATTATGATGGAAACAGGAAAATGACCATTTTTGGAAACCTAAGCAAATTAGGAAAGTGAACATTTTGGAAACCTAAACATTTTGGAAACCTGAACATTTTGGAAACCTGAACATTTTGGAAACTTGAACATTTTGGAAACACGAAGATGGAAAGAAAAATGGAAACTTGAACATTTTGGAAGCCAAGATGTATCGAAAATTTTAGGAAACTTAGAAATAAGGCCGGAATGACAAATTTTAAAGTCCAAAATAGGAAATAAGGGCAAGAGGGCCTTAAAAGAAAAAGTTGGTGAAATTTGACACCCAAACAGGCTTGGAAAAGTGGCCTGAAAATGTCACTTAGGGCCTATGGAAATGGCGCCACATGCAAGGGTATTGGGCCTGGGTTCGAGTCGCATGGGAAGCTAAAAATAAAAGTTCTATTTTGCTGTAAGGATGGACAGAGGTGGACGGCACATAGGCTGATTTTAAGAGTTTTTATCCTTTTAAAATTCGGCAAATAGATAGATAATGATGGATTATTATTGGTATTATTTTTATTAAGAGATAAGGGATAAATAATGGATTTATTTTAGATTATTTTTAAGTGATAAATAAGGGATTTTAAATTTGGATTATCTGAGGAGATAATTGATGGATTAAATGCTTTTATTTTTTAGATAAAGGAGATAATATTATCTTAAGGGAGAGTGGTGGCCAAGTCAAGGACTCTTGGCCTAGCAAATTTGGCTATAAAAGGAGAACCCAAGGTCTTTTTCTCTCATCTTTCCAAGTAGCCGAAAATCCCCTTGCTCTCTCCCCCTCTTTGCCGAATTTCTCTTTAAGCAAAATCCATCTCTTCTTCTTCTATTTTCTTCTCCTCTCCTTTGCTATTGTCGAGCCAAAACACTCTTTGATCTCTGTTAAATCTCCATAGCCGAAACCCTGTGACTCTAGGCAAGGAAGCAATCGAATATAAAGATCAAGGATCTAAGGTAAGAACAATTGATTCTTGTTCCTTTAATTCGTTTAATCAAGATTTAGGGAAATAACCTCTCTTATGTCTATTGGCCGAATGTCAAAGGAGGAGTTTTGGGATTTCAGATTCGAGGAATTTAAGGTAAGACACATTCGGCCAAAGGCCAATTACAACTTATTAAAGTTAGATTAGATCTAACATATGAATTTTAAGGATTTCGACAGATATTCAAGACAAAAGGGAACATTCGGGATTTGGAATCTATAAGGTAAGCATCTAAAATATTCGGCCAATGGTTGTGAGATTATCTAGTTCAATTCCTTAATTATTGAAAAGCCGAAAACTAACCCATATTGAAATACAAGGTTGGCGAATATCGTAAAGGAAAAACCAAACTTTCGGATTTGTATAAACACCAAATCAGCAAAGGTGAGTCTTTTACAAATCCTACTAGGATTTGGTTTTGTTTTAAAGCCAAATAGGTTTATTAATGTGACTTATATGATGGTGAATATAGGAGATAAGCAGATCTAAAAATTAGATCGGATTCTTGAGATCTCAAGGAACCTATTAAGCAAAGCAGTGTGTACCCTTACTAACCTTCGATATTTTATGGCTAAATATTTCAATATATGATTATGAATAAGAATGTGAATGTGGCTATGTACCACAAATGTGGCAAAAAGTACCCAGGTACGTTTCCTACTTCTGATAGGATTGTGAAATATGTTATTTAATAACATGCGAATATATGTATATGAACATGAAATTAAGTTATGCACAATATATATTTTTGGGGCATTCGGGATTTATGTGAAAGGGGGAGAATAGGTGTTGACTTCGGTCTCACCAACGAAGGTGTTGACTTCGGTCTCACCAACGAAATATGTTGACTACGGTCACATTGCGAAATTTTGGTAACTTCGGTTACAATATTTGAATATAGTGTCTAATGACACAACGTTTAAATTTGACTATAGTGTCTAAAGACACAACGTGGTGTGTAGCGGATGGAGGGTTGACTTATTAGTCCCCACGGTGTGAATGGGTGTACGGTGGTGTGTAGCGGATGGACCATTAGGTTTGGGTTTGGGTTGCATCATAATTTCATTTTATGTGGACTGACGATTTGAACATGAATGCGATTTATTGAATGTTAGTATTGTGTGCACATTGAGTCTGTTGACTCACCCCATTGTGGGAATTATTTTCAGGTGATGAGCAGTGACGGACCGGGCCAGTGGACCATGAGGTGGCCATGCTACATGCGAAAATTTCATTTAGTTTGGACTTAATTTTATTTTTAGTTACTTTTATTCTATTTTGGGTTTTACTTGATGTAATAAGGCCTTAAGGCCCAGTGGATTATTCTTTATGTTTGCTTACTATTAAGTTTCATGCTAAGAACTATATTGGATGTATTTAATTAAATGGGCTTACAAGATTAAATAAATGGGTTTCCAATCTAAGCCCAACTCAAAATAATAGTTTTTCTAAAAATTTATAATTTTCTCTAAGTATCGAAAATGTTTTGAAATCGGTTTACTTTAGGAACATACCAGATCCGGTTCAGGCTCGTGGGCCGGGTGTGGGGTGTTTCAAAACTAATAGTGCGGTATCGCGCCTCGATGTTCATGCATTGGGGCTTTATAAATATGCAAATAAATATATTAATTAAAGTGTGATATTTGCAAGTATATAGGTCAAATTGTAATATAGTTTCAGTGTTACAAAGGAACACAAGGAACTACTCTGAGGATCGCACCCAAGGGAAGTCTGATCAAATTATATTGCATTTACAAACTACTAAGTCTAAACAGTACTAAATTAATCTTTATATTATGAAAAGCAAGTAAAGATGATATTCAAGAACATAAAATAAAAACTGACAATTGAAATTCAACCAAATTATGCGAGTAGAAGATTAACTTGCTTTAGTGGTCGTGATTAACTTTGGATTTAGGTTTTAATAATTTGGCTAACAATTAACCTGACTAATACCTTTCAGCCTATATTTAAATTAACTGATAACTACTTACCTTTTGACCTAATAGCTTAAATCGGGATAGATTAATGGATGCTTGGTAGACCATCCTTTCGGCCTCATCTACCTAGATTACTTCCTAAGGTTTAATTTCACTTAATCTAGCCCAACTAAATCAAAATAAACCTTAAACACTTAGCCAATCACTCCCACTATTTCTCGTTAATCTCCCTAGGGTTTTTAGTTTATAGCCATTCTAGATGCACAATTCCCTAATTGTATTTCAAACATTCAATTGAAAAGCAAAAATAAAAAGAGGTAAAAAAGAATATAGATATGTTGATGAATTGTTAAAGTGCTATTTGGAAAACCTGTAGCACCCTTATCCCATATCCATCGCTGAATTAGGGTTTAGGACATTACCAGACAAATCGAAAACATTTAAAGAAATTTCATACAACTATTCACCAAACACAAACATAAAGTCCCTTAAATAGGTCATCGAGACCTTGAACATGCTTAGAAACAAGGTCTGGACTAAACCGAAACACATACAGAAATTCTCAGAAATTTAAAACATTTCTAAGTGTTAGGGGATACAAGCCAGTGTGGGTAGGCTGTGTGCCTCCCACGGCTGCTAGACACCCCTGTGTGTCCTCCCCGTGGTTGAAACTGATTTTACTCCATGGCCACCAAGCACACCCGTGTTGCCTAGCCGTGGTAGATTCTGACTTGGCTCCACAATTAACAAACACCCCCGTGAGCTAAGGCCGTGTATTCTTAAACCATATACTGACTTCTTCACACGGCTACTAGGCACGCCCGTGTACCCTAACCATGTGCTCTTAAGCTAGCTATTGACTATACCCCACGGTCACTAGGCACGCCCGTGTACGACAACTATGTGACATTATAGGCCATTTGCAATGCCAAAATGCCACCCACTTAGGGTCTAACCTACAAACCAATCATCAATACCTCTCATGCACATTTGACAACCAAGAACATGCCAAAATATCCATTCAAACTATTCCTTAAAAACCAATACCATCCATACCAAATTTACAAGACCAAATCTCACATGAACACAAGCATTATTCATCCATACTTACCCAAAAACTCAACCAATTCATATGTTATCTAACCATGATAAAAACATTCATCATATATCATAAACATTAATGCATATTCTCAACTCATATCTAGCAAAATCACGTGGCTAAGTCCACATCTCATAACTATCCAAATAATTAGCCTATACATGCCATATCTAGCTATATACATTTCCAAAATGTACCTAAACAAGTTGAGTAGTGTAATGTCGATCCTCGACGGTCCCGAGCCTTCAGTAGCTTTAACGATCTATAAAACTGACAAAACACACACACAGAGTAAGCTTTCCAAAAGCCTAGTAAGTCATATACAAATAAACCTATCATGTAAAGCATATAAGCATATGGAAACATTAGCAAAATTCATATTCTTAACAAGTTCATTACATGTATGCTTAGACCCATTTTCTTGGCCATATTTGCCACATTCATCAATTCATAAATCTTATATACACATAGCTCTTTCATAACCATTCTTGTATCATATTCACAATCTCATATTCAATCATACATTTCTTCAAATCAAAGCCACATAGGTACTTACCTTTTATACACACTTAGTTTACGTACCAAACGTACCTGAAACGAATATATGTTCACGTAAATGGTCATAGCTCAGATTTTCCCGTTGAACCGATATGAATCTAATAGGATACTCATAAAGCTCGGAATAGTCGTACAATGCCAACATCCGAGACGAGGTCTTATGTGTACTCAGATATCAATGCCACTGTCCCAGATAGGGTCTTACACGAATCAATACGATGCCGATGTCTCAGACATGGTCTTACACATAAAGCTCATATCGATGCTAACATCCTAGACGTGGTCTTAAACGTAAAGCTCATATCAATGCCAACGTCATAGACGTGGTCTTACACAAAATCTCAAACCAACGCCAACATCCCAGTCGTGGTCTTACATGATAAAACATAACAGATACCTATGTTATGACATAGCTAATCCTATCTATTCCTAGGTTCGTACGGGACTTATCGGATATCGACACTAAGTCAACCTTATCTCGAAACTCATGTATGGATCATCTCATAAGCATTCATAGTTAATAATAGTCATATGATCATACACAGTTTAAAACAAATACATTTATTTGCATAATGACTTACCTCGGATTCGATTTTACGAAAATTAAAACGACTACTTGGTTATTTTTGCTTTCCCGCGATCTAAGTCCGTTTTCCTTGGTTCTTGATCTATACATATTCAGAATTAACTCTTTTATTCACTAAATCATTCAATTCAATCCAAGGATACACATTTAGGGCTATTTAGAATTTAACCCTCACATTTGCACAAATTATCAATTTAGTCCATTTTTCTCAAAACATCAAATTCACAAAATCATTACATACACATGCTTAGCCGAATGTTCATACATCTCATATAAGCCCATATTTTCTATCAAATTTACAATTTAGTCCCTCAAGTTATTATTTTCTCAATTTAGCCCTAATTAGCTAAATTCATCAAAAATTCAAGAACAAAGTATGTTCATCTAGCTCAAATCTTTCATTTAACAACTAAGCTCATCACAAAACTCAACAAATCATCAATGGCATATCTCATGAACATCATCAATACACAAAATTGAGACATGGGCTTGATAGTAGACTAAGCAACAATCTTAAAAACATCAAATCATCAAAATCCAAATCAAAATCATTCTTTAATTAAGCTTGATAGTAGCCGGATATTAGAATGCCTCAAAACCTTTCTTTTCTTTGTGTTTTTGGTGGATAAATGAATGAATGAATGTCTATTTTCATGTTTTATTTTCTTAACTATCATATTATTAACCTAATTACAAAATTTTCCTTATAATAAAACATATATAACATATAAATTAAGGTCATTTTAGACCATATGTCGTCCACTAGCCTTATGAATGGTTTAATTGCCATATAAGGCCTCCAACTTTACAAAGCCACATCTCATTGATACTTTAACAATTAGCATGCTAGTTTTGCACTTGATGCAATTCAATCTTTTATCAAATTAAACACATAAACGAAAAAATTAGCATACGAAAATTTAACACATGCTTAAACACTCATCAATGGAATGAAATATAAATTAAAATATTATACGGACTCAAATTTGTGGTCCCAAAACCACTGTTTCGACTAAGGTATAAACTGGACTGTTAAAATTCTCCCCCCTTAGGGATTTTCATCCCCGAAAATCTTATCGTTAAACAGAGTCGGATATTGTTGTCTCATTGAATCTTTTGGCTCTCATGTTGCCTCTTCAATTCCGTGTCGATTCCACAATACTTTCACTAATGAAAATTTCTTATTTATCAACTCTTTCACTTCATGAGCTATGATACGAATTGGTTCCTCTTCGTATGACATATCGGAACGGATTTCAATTTTAGATGGGGCAATCACATGTGATGGATCGGAATGATATCTACGGAGCATCGAAACATGAAATACATTATGGATCTTTTCTAATTCAGAGGGTAATTTTAATCTATATGCAATCGGCCTAACACGTTCAATGATTTCATACGGCCCGATGAACCTCAGACTTAACTTGCCTTTACGTCTGAATCGAAACACTTTCTTTCACGGTGGCACTTTCAAAAATACTCTGTCGCCAATCTCAAATTCTATATCTTTTCGTTTCAAGTCTGCATACGACTTCTGACGATCTGATAAACCGTAAAAATAACATATTTTAACCCCATATTTACTATGCTTTTGGATGATTGAGCTCTTATTTTATGTAAAAGGTACTTTTAATCCTTTCTTTTCATGTTTTATACTCAGGAAAGTAGTCGAAGATAAAAAGAATGAGAAACGGGCTTAAAATAGGCAAATTTGGGCTAAAGTGGAAATCGACACGGCCTAGACTTCAAGCCACATGACTGTGCCTCGACAATTAACTAAGACATGACCATGCCATGATTTACATGGTTGTGCCCTAATTGATAGAATCGAGACATGGCCTGAAAGTGATTTACACGGGCGTGTGCCATGGTCATGCCCCTATTACGGGAGAGAGCAATTTCACTCAGATTTGGATACTTTGAGGCAAAGAAACATATTCCAAAGCCTATTCAAACATCGAGTAGGAAGATACTTGAATTGGGACACTCAGAGGCCAAGTAAAGTATTCTAAAAGTCTATATAAACACCCTAAGTGTAACCTAAAAGGGGGGGTTAGGCGGTGAGCTAGGCCACGGTGCCAAGCCAGGAAGATCACGTTTTGTGGAATCACTCGAAGATAGCCAAGTGGATCCATCTCGAAGAGCTGGAATTCTACTCAAGACGGTGAATTTCTCCTTCAATTCCATCAGGGGGTTTTAGGGATTTTCTATGTTTTATTTTATCTTTTCTCTTGAGATGTTTTTTTATTTGTTATGAACTAAACCCTTCAAATACCTGAAGGGGATGAAACCTAGATGAATCTTGTTATTGAATTCTGAATTATATGATAAATACTTAGCTTGTTCTTAATTATGCATACTTAATCCAAATCTAATGTGCTTAGGTGGAGGAGGAATAGACCCTACATAAGAGTAGATTGAGCATAATTAAGCGGGGTTAATCGCATGCCTAGAGATAGGGTGACGAAATTTTGTCGAATTAGAGTGAAACCTAATATGGGAATCCATAGATTGATTTACTGCTATTATAGGAGGTTATTATAAGCGAATGAGAGTTTCACTAATTAACCTAGGGTTAAATGTTATTCGCCTCAAGAGATGGTTTAATATACGTTAGGGAGTCTTACGGATCAAACTAAGTAAATAAATCATATGGTTCAGTATTAATTAACAAGTGAAGTCTAAGTGGATTCTTCCTAAGGGTATCGTTGTGATCAATTGAGTTTTCTTCGAGTTATTTCCCTGTTCATTCTTTTTGTCTTTATCTTTAGCTTAGAAATCGTTAAACTAGATTAAATCAACCAATCACTCCATATTTTAGGCTAAATAATAAAAAGAAAGTAAGTATTAGTACTTTTACTTCCTTTGGGTTCGATAATCCGGTCTTGCCTAACCTATACTACTATTCGATCGGTACACTTGCCTTTAATCATTGTCAGAGTTAGTCTCAAGGTTTGATCTCATTCTTTATAAATTTTAAAGCTCTGATTTTAGCGATCAAGTTTTTGGCGCCGTTGCCGGGGAACTAAAATATTAAGAAAGCTCTATTTTTATTACTTTAGCCACTATTTTTATTATTTTAGTATCTTTTGCTAATTTTATTTCTTCCTTTTTTTCTAGCAGGTACCTCTAGTTTATGACTAGAAGGTACCCGATAGGGCCTTTAGAAAATGATAGTGAAATTGAAGCTACCGCTCGAAGGAATCATAGAGAAATTAGGCGAGCCTTAAATTACACGGAAGAAGAGCGGGAAGACAGATCCAATCCTACTAAAGGGATGGACGAGAATAATCCACTACGAGATGTGGAAGAAAACAATGCTCTGCATACTATGTATGATTATGCGAAACCTCATTTAACAGGAGCTGAATCTAGTATTGTTAGGCCTGCTATAGTCGCTAATAATTTTAAATTAAAGCCTAACACAATACAAATGATTCAACAATGTGTGCAATTTGATGGTTTGTAGGACGAAAACCCGAATACTCATATAGCTATTTTTTTAGAGTTCTATTATACTTTCAAAATAAATGGCGTTTCTGATGATGCCATTCGCCTTTGGTTATTTCCCTTTTCATTAAGGAATAAAGCCAAACAGTGGTTGAACTCGTTACCATGAGGGTAAATCACTACATGGGAACAAATGACTGAAAATATTTTATTAAAATATTTCCCAACGGCCAAAACGACCAAATTACAGAATGATATCTCTTCTTTTGTGCAGATGGATTTAGAGACATTATACAATGGATGGGAGAGATACAAGGATCTCTTGAAGAGATGTTTAACATCCTGAATTAATGGGCCAATGCATTTAATGTGTGGTTATGTTTAATAAGAGTGTTAAGGGTCCAGAATGGGCTCAGGAATTGGGTCGAGGCCTTAATTGAATTCTCTGATTAGACACTCTAATGGAAAGCTTGATAAGATAGGGCTTAAAAGATGTTATCTATGTTTTAAATACAATGTGGGCTTGTGGCCCAGTGGGAAAGTGGCGCCACTTAGAGAGCAAGGAGGTGGCGTCAACTGAGGAGGCCCACATTCAAGTTACATGAAGCCCAATTCTTTTAATTAAAGTAAGCTAAAGTTCAGCAATTAATTAGGTAAAGTTGGACGGCAACAAGGCTTAAATATAGGAGGATTTATTTGAGTGGATAATAACGATAATATGGTAGATAAATGGAGGAAATTTAGGATCTGATCGGCTGGTCACAGTAGAGGCCGAATTTTCAACTCTAGGGGAAGGAGGAAATCAATTTTGATGAGGCTAAAAGGGGGGTATCGAAATTTCCCTTATTAATTAATTAGATTTAGTTTTCAAAAGAGGGCAATTCTGGCTTTTGGTTAGTGTGTGTGTGCCAAAAATTTGATTAAAGAAATAGGGTACTTCTTAATTTCGGCATTTATTCTCATTCTCTTCTCTTGGTTGTTTCCTTTCTCAAGAAGCCGAAAACTCCTAAAGTTCCATCTTCCTCTTCTTCTTCTTTTCTGCTATAGTTGAATACCCTAGTGTCCATTCTTTTATTTTCTTTTCCTTCCTGCCGACTTCTTCAATAAAAGCCGAAATCTTCTTGCCAATTTATTCTTTAAAAGTCGAAAACTCCATAGATTTTTTTGAATCATCTTCTCTTTTTAATTTTCACAAAAAGCCAGAATCTTCTCTCAAGAGTTAGCCGAAACCCCCATATTGAGGTAAGTGTCGGCTCTTATTATTCCTTAAGATCTCTTTCGATTTTTAGGGGCCAAGGCCGAATGTCCACTTGGTTTGTTACGGCTGTCGATTAGACTAATACTTCTTATGTTTTTACGTGTTGGGTGGCATTCGAGAAGTGAAGAAGATCGCGTAGATCTAAAAACCAGAATCATTAGTTTCTGAATCTCATATATCTCTCTTTTCGGGATTTCAAGATAAGGGGTTCTCTTTAGATTTCCGTTAGATTCGCTATCGTAATTGTGATCTTAACCATATGTTATGATGGTAGCAACTGACAAGGTCTTTTGATGTAATCAAATATTGATTAGGTGAAGGAGAGGATTGGATCTGTTAAACCAATCCCTAAGTTTAAGAAGCCAGCGGTGTCAGCAGTTCGGGATTGGCCACCGGGTTGTAGACCAGCTTCAGAACAAAACCTTAAACTGTTAGCAGTCATAGCGGCTACTGATAGTGTCGACTTAGACAGTATCGCCTTGTCAGTAATCAGGTGTGTGGATCTCTATCACACTAATTAATCTGTATTATATGTATGTTATGGGCTAAAAGCCAGATAAAGAGGCTGTATGAATAGTCGTAATACCCAAAAAGGGTAGGCAAGTGATGCCAGGTACGTAATCATATAAACTTCTCTATGTGTATCGAAGTATGTGAAAGTATGTGATCTGTTTAGATAGTTTAATGTTCTGATTCTTGCATGTATGTATGCATGGGATGGGATTGATATGATGAAGGGGAGCAGGTTGCGAGGCGATAGGTGGCTTTTCCACATAGGTCACATAGTGATCGGTCTTTATGACAGGTAGCGTAGCTATCGATATATTATTAAGGTCACATAGCGATCAGTGGCTTTACCGCATAGATCACATAGTGATCGGTCTTTGTGACAGGCAGCACAGATGTCGATATGGTGTGTAGTGGATGGAGGGTTGATTGTAGAAATCCCCACGGTGTGATGGTTGGTACGAGTGTGTGTAGAGGATGGACTCTTAAGTTTTGGATGGGCCATGTTGCATGAAATATATTCTGTTGCCATTGTTATGGCCCAAGGCCCATAATGTGTTTGTGGGCCCAAGGCTTTTATGTGTTTTTGGGATTTACACACTGGGTCTTGGTGACTCACCTTTTTATTTTTCCCAACTTTTCAGATGAGTAGTGGATCGTGGACATGGGAGCCGAGTCGGACTCGAGGGGCCATCAAGACTATTATTTCCATAAACTATTTCTAGTTATCTTTTAAGTTTTAATTTTGGGATTTTTTTTTTGTAATAAGGCCTCCATAACTTAGGTTATTTTTCTTTACTATTATCATGTCACATTTTTATAAACTTATGTTTTCAAAACTTTAATTATAAAGTGAGAGGAAAATGGTCTTTTCAAACACATTCACGCAAATATTAAAGTTTCATTCAAGAATTACACAATTAATGATTAATCAGTTATAATAAACTGAGATTTTCAAAACCCTTCAAGGCAAAGTTTGCAACATGCAACCTGTAGCATACCAGATCCGGTCATGACATATGGGCCGAGTTTGGGGTGTTATATTTTTGGTATCAGAGCCCAGTTCAAAACTCGGGCTGTGAAATGGGTCCATTAGTGATTTGTAAAAGTGATATAAGTTTGGGAAAAGTTTGGTTGAGATATGGCCTTCGAGTCTACCGGTACCCGATCCACACAGGTAAGTATCCTAAACTCATTATGTGATATGCATGTTGGGTTTGATGGGCTCCATAGGGACATAGGCTAGTATGATTAAAGCTTGATGGACTCTAGGCTTAGGTTAAACAATTTTTCAAATTCCATAAGACTTAATTTTTAATTAAACATGTTTGTGAACAAGTCACAGGGTTAGGGTGTGGTAACAGGCATACGCATGTCTAGGATTGGATCCAGGGAGAGCTTGGTATTTAAGCGGCCCTAGTGGCTCACCTCCTCTTCACTAGAATCCTACCTGGTGCGTAGTGACTGTTGACCTTAGCCACGAGGACTTGTTGACGGGCCAAAATTTATAACTAAAACCTAAAAGGGACCAGCCACCTTATTTTGCAAAATTTCTAAAATACTCCTAGTTATGTAAAATTTCTGAAATAACCTTGATTTGTGAAAAATTTCTCAGGATACCCTTGGTTTGCAAAATTATTGAGATACCCTTGGTTTGCAAAAATTATCGAAATACCCCTGAGTTACAAAATTACCAAAATACCCCTATTTTGTAAAATCACCAAGATACCCTATTTTGGAAAATTACAAAAATATCCCTATAGGATAAAAATTACGAAAATACCCCCGAGTAGTGAAATGATAAAAATACCCCTAGGTGATGAATGTGCGTTCATGGATGCTGCTTGTATGTTGATGTATGATGGTTGAATGTATGTGGTTTCTAGAATTAAGAGATTCAAACTTGAGACTGAAACTCGTAGATATAGTTTCGAATTCGAAAGAACTACTCTTGAAACTACTATCCATAAGATTGTTTGTGGTTAATCAGTGAAAGAAGCTAATAATTCATAAAAATTCCTAATCAGATAAACGCGAATCGGTAGAATGAGTACTAGAGGACATGGTGTGCATGGCCGAGGGTAGAAACACTGACGCAAGACAACCGGGGTTAGTCTATGCTGCCAGACGTCGAGAGGAGGCCGACGCATCGGATGTTATAACTGGTACGTTTTTAGTATTTGGTTTACCTTATACTGCATTGATTGACATTGGGTCGGCACATTCATATGTTGCTAGTAGTGTGTCTGGAACTTTAAGTTTAGATTCCATGATTACCCCTAGGGCGATGACTGTAATTAGCCCATTAGGACAATCTGGGGTAGTAGATAAACTTTATCGGGAGGTACCCTTAGAAGTTCAGGGAATAGTATTCCCAGCGGATCTGATGGAATTACCGTTCAGGGAGTTCGACTTAATATTAGGCATGGACTGGTTGGTGAAGTACCAAGCTAATATAGATTGTGCAGCCAAGCGTATGGTGTTAAGAACCCCCGAAGGTGGTGAAGTACTGGTGATAGGAGAAAGGGGGAACTGTTTGTCGAATGTGGTGACTGCACTATGAGCAAAAAAGATGGTGAGAAAAGGATGCGAGGCAGTATTAATGTTTGTTTGAGCTCTATGGAAGCCAAGGACCTAATTATTGGGGACGTTAGGACGGTGAATGAGTTTCCTAATATTTTTCCATAAGAGCTTTCGGGATTACCCGAATCGTGAAGTGGAGTTTAGAATTGATCTTCTTTTGGGAACAGCACCAGTATCTATTACTCCGTATAGAATCGCGCCAAACGAGTTGGTGGAATTAAAAGTGCAGATTGAAGAGTTGCTAGATAAAGGATTTATTCGACCAAGTGTGTCACCTTGGGGCGTCGATGTTATTTGTTAAGAAGAATGATGGATCAATGCCTATGTGCATTGACTACCGTTGACTATCAAGAACAAGTATCCGTTGCCAAGGATTGATGACTATTTCGATCAACTGAAAGGGGCGTCAGTGTTCTCAAAGATAGATCTAAGGTCAGGATACCATCAGCTTAAGATCAACGAGGCAGATATTCATAAGATGGCATTCAGGACTCGCTACGGTCACTACGAATTCATGGTGATCCCATTTGGATTGACCAATGCGCCAACAGCATTTATGGATATGATAAACCAAGTGTTTCAACCCCACTTGGATCGGTTTGTCGTGGTATTTATAAATGATATCCTGGTTTACTCAAGATCGGAAGAGGAGCATGATTCACATTTGCGAGTGGTTTTGCAGATTCTGAGGGAGAAGCAGTTGTATACAAAATTCAGTAAGTGGAATTTTGGCTAAGTGAAGTTACGTTTTTAGGCCACGTTGTGTCGGTAGAAGGGATTAGGGTTGACCCTCGAAAAAATTGAAGCGGTGTTGGATTGGAAGCCGCCTAGGTCTGTGGTAGAAATTCAGAGTTTTCTTGGTCTAGCCGGATATTACAGAAGGTTTGTTGAAGGATCCTCTTCAATTGCGGCACCATTGACTAAGTCATTACGGAAAGGAGTTCCGTTTATTTGGTCTAAAAAGTGGCAAGAGAGTTTTGAGAAGTTGAAAAGGATTTTGACGGAGGCTCCAGTATTGATTCAACCGGAGGCTAGGAAGGAATTCGTGATTTACTGTAATGCATCACACACGGGGCTAGGATACGTGTTGATGCAAGATAGAAAGGTTGTTGCGTATGCATCTTGGCAGTTAAGATCGCACGAAGCAAATTATCCCACCCATGATTTGGAGTCTGCGGCGATGGTTTTTGCTTTAAAGATTTGGAGACATTATCTATACGGGGAGAAATCTATTATTTATACTGATCATAAAAGCCTAAAATACCTTTTGACCTAGAAGGAGTTGAATTTAAGGTAGAGGAGGTGGATCGAGTTGTTAAAGGATTATAATTGCTCGATCGAGTACCATCCGAGTAAAGCTAATGTGGTGGCGGATGCCTTAAGTCGTAAAGTAATCTCTGACTTGAGGGCAATGTTTGCTCACCTTAATTTGTACGATGATGGGAGCTTATTGGCTAAACTTCAAGTGAAACCCTCTTGGGTCAGTCGAGGTTAAGGAGAAGCAGCAGACCGATGAGTTGCTAAAGGAGAAGTTTTATGTAGGATCAAGTGATGGATCGACGGACTTCAGTATAAATGAGGAAGGACTTTTATGTTTTCAAGGGAGAGTTTGCATGCCAAAAGATCTAAAATTAAGGCATAGGATTTTGCAAGAAGCGCATGGAAGTTCATACTCTATGAACCCTGGAGGGAGTAAGATGTATCGAGATTTGCGAGATCAGTTCTGATGGCGGGCTTGAAGCGTGAGGTAATTGTATTGGTGAGTAAGTGTTTGACCTATCAGCAAGTAAAGGCGGAGCATCAGTTACCATCGGGGTTGTTGCAGCCAGTGAAGATTCCACAATAGAAGTGGGAAAGGATCACAATGGACTTTGTTAGTGGGCTAACCCTTACGCCTACTAAGAAAGATTCAGTCTAGGTGATTTTTGATCACTTGAAAAAATCTACTCATTTCATACCAGTACGGGTCGATTACTCTTTACAGAAATTGGCTAAGCTATACATAGCGGAGGTGGTGAGGTTGCATGGAGTACCAGTATCGATCATAACAGACAGGGACCCGAGGTTTACGTTGCGATTCTGGAAGGCTTTGCATCAAACATTGGGTACAAAGTTGGATTTCAGTACAACATTTCATCCTCAGACCGATGGACAGTTTGAGCGGGTGATTCAGATCTTGGAGGACATGTTGAGGGGATGTGTCATTGATTTCGGAGGTAGTTGGGAAGAGTTTTTACCGTTGGTAGAGTTTGCATACAACAACAGCTACCGGTCTAGTATTCAGATGGCGCCCTATGGAGCATTGTACGGGCGGAAGTGTCGTACTCCTACCTATTGGATGGAGTTGGGGGACCGTCAGATTTTGGGGCCAAAATTGGTTACCAAGTTGAGTTAATTCAGGTTTGACTAAAGGAAGCCTCGGACAGACAAAAGTCCTATGCTGATTTGAAGTGTAAGGACATAGAGTTTACAGTGGGTGATAAGGTGCTCTTGAAGGTGTCACCGTGGAAGAAAGTTTTGAGGTTTGGACGAAAGGGTAAATTAAGTCCCAGATTTATTAGACCTTATCGGGTTTTGAAGCGAGTAGGGCCAGTAGCCTATCAGCTAGAGCTACCTTCAGAGTTAAGCCATATCCACAATGTGTTTCATGTCTCTATGCTGAGACGATATCGTTCAGATCCGTCTCATGTAGTGCATGTGGAGGAAATCGATGTAAGACCTGACCTATCCTTTGAAGAAGAACCAGTAGAAATCTTGGATCATGATGTCAAAGTGTTGCGAAGGAAGACGGTTCCATTGGTTAAGGTTCTATGGCAGAATCACAATTCTGAGAAGGCTACTTGGGAACCAGAGGAGATGATGCGGTAGCAATACCCCATCTATTCTGACCAGGTAATTTCGAGGCTGAAATTTCTTTAAGGGGGTAGAACTGTAACATCCTAAATTAATGGGCCAATGCGTTTAATGTGTGCTTATGTTTAATGAGAGTGTTAGGGGTCCATAATGGGCTCAGGAATTGGGCCGAGGCCATAATTAAATTCTCTGATTAGACACTCTAGTGGAAAGCCTGATAATATAGGGCTTAAAAGATGTTATCTGTGTTTTAAATACAAAGTGGGCTTATGGCCCAGTGGCAAAGTGGCACCACTTAGAGAGCAAGGAGGTGGCGTCAACTGAGGAGGCCCACATTCAAGTTACTTAAAGCCCAATTCTTTTAATTAAAGTTAGATAAAGTTCGGCAATTAATTAGGTAGAGTTGGACAGCAACAAGGCTTAAATATAGGAGGATTTATTTGAGTGGATAATAAAGATAATATGGCAGATAAAGGGAGGAAATTTAGGATCTGATCTGTTGGTCACAGTAGTGGCTGAATTTCCAACTCTAGGGGAAGGTGGAAATCAGTTTTGATGAGGCTAAAAGGGGGGTACCGAAATTTCCATTATTAATTAATTAGCTTTAGTTTTCAAAAGAGGGCAATTTCGGCTTTTGGTTAGTGTGTGTGTGCCGAAAATTTGATTAAAGAAATATGGTACTCTTAATTTCGGCATTTATTCTCATTCTCTTCTCTTGGTTGTTTCCTTTCTCAAAAAGCCAAAAACTCCTAAAGTTCCATCTTCCTCTTCTTCTTCTTTTCTACTAAAGTTGAATACCCTAGTGTCCATTATTTTCCTTTCATTTTCTTCGTGTCGACTTCTTCAGTAAAAGCCAAAATCTTCTTGCCGATTTATTCTTTAAAAGCTAAAAAGTCCATAGATTTCTTTGAATCATCTTCTCTTTTTGATTTTTGCAAAAAGCGAGAATCTTCTCTCAAGAGTTAGCCGAAACCCCTATATTGAGGTAAGTGTCGACTCTTGTTATTCCTTAAGATCTCTTTCGATTTTTAGAGGCCAAGGCCAAATGGCCACTTGGTTTGTTAAGGCTGTCAATAGAATAATACTTCCTATCTTTTTACATGTTGGGCAACATTTGAGAAGTGAAGAAGATTGCGTAGATCTAAAAGCCAGAATCATTAGTTTCTGAATATCATATATCTCTCTTTTCGGGATTTCAAGGTAAGGGGTTCTCTTTAGATTTTCGTTAGATTCACTATGGTAATTGTGATCTTAACCATATGTTATGATGGTAGCAACTAATAAGGTCTTTTGATGGAATCAAATATCGATCAGACAAAGGAGGGGATTGGATCTATCAAACCAATCCCTAAGTTTAAGAAGCGAGCAGTGTTAGCAGTTCGGGATTGGCCACCGGGTTGTGGACCAGCTCCAGAACAAAACCTTACACTATTAGCGATGTGGCGGCCATCGATAGTGTCGACTTAAACGAGATCATCTTGTCGAGAATCGTGTGTGGATCTCTATCACACTAGTTAATCTGTATTATATGCATGTTATGGGCTAAAAGCTGGATAAAGAGGCTGTATGAACAGTCGTAATACCCAAAAAAGGTAGGCAAGGGATGCCAGGTATGTAATCATAAAAACTTTTCTATGTGTATCGAAGTATGTGAAAGTATGTATCTGTTTAGATAGTTTAATGTTCGATTCTTGCATGTATGTATGTATGGGATGGGATTGATATGATGAAGGGAGCGGTCATGAGGCGATCGGTGGCTTTGCCACATAGGTCACATAGTAATCGGTCTTTATGACAACAGCGCAGCTGTCGATATATTATTAAGGTCACATAGCGATCGATAGCTTTGCCACATAGGTCACATAGTGATCGATCTTTGTGACAGGCATCACGGCTATCAATATAGTGTGTAGCGGATGGAAGGTTGATTGTAGAAATCCCCACGGTGTGATGATTGGTATGGGGGTGTGTAGAGGATGGACTCTTAGGTTTGGGATGGGCAATGTTGCATGAAAATATATTTTGTTGCCATTGTTATGGCCCATGGCCCATAATGTGTTTGTGGGCCCAAGGCTTTTATGTGTTTTTAGGATTAACACATTGAGTCTTGGTGACTCTCCCTTTTACTTTTCCCATCTTTTCAGATGAGCAGTAGATCGTGGACATGGGAGCCGATTCGGACTTGAGGGGCCATCAAGACTATTATTTCCATAAACTATTTTCGGTTATCTTTTAAGTTTTAATTTTGGGATATTTTTTTTGTAATAAGGCCTCCATAACTTAGGTTATTTTTCTTTATTATTATCATGTCACATTTTTATAAACTTATGTTTTCAAAAACTTTAATTATAAAGCGAAAGGAAAATGGGCTTTTCAAACACATTCATGCAAATCTTAAAGTTTCATTCAAGAATTACACAATTAATGATTAATCGGTTATAATAAACTGAGATTTTCAAAATCCTTCAAGGCAAAGTTTGCAACGTGCAACCCGTAGCATACCAGATCCGGTCATGACGTATGGGCTGGGTTTGAGGTGTTACAAGATGTCCATACCACGGATTACCTTTGTGGCTTCAAGTCCAAACTTTTTACAATTGTGTAAATCCCTCAACAAGGCAATTAATTGATTCAGCCACTGGTGGAACATTAAATAATAAAACCCCTGAAGCCGTCTACGAGTTCATTGAAGAGATGTCACTAAATAGCTATCAGTGGCAAGTTACAAGGACAAAATCAACAAAATCAGCCAGAGTTTACAACCTCGATGCAGTGACCATGTTGTCAAATCAGGTAGAGTTGATGAATAAAAAGCTTGACAGTTTATGGTCCTCGTAGGTACACTCAGTCATGCAGTGCAATGCAAGTGGAACTGTGGCGAATCCTGAGTACCCACCCTACCAACCGGACGCAGAAACCGAATAGGAAAACTATGTAGGTAATAATTTCAGATCCAATAACAATTCTTATAGTAACACTTACAATCCAGGTTGGAGGAACCACCCAAATTTTTAGTGGGGAGGTCAAGGAAATCAAGGAAATCAAAGACAACAACCTCCTCCAAATTTCCAAAATCATCCAACCCTCGAAGAGATGCTGACAAAATTCATGATAGACATAGAAAACCATTTCCAAAATACTAAGAGAACATTTAAAGATCAACAATCGACAATTGAGAAACTTACTGAGTCATTCAGGGAGTTCACTAAGCCAATTGGACTCCTTACTGAGATGGTCTGTGAAATACGGACAGAGATTTTTTCTAAAGAAACCGGACAGGTAAAAGTAGTTACACTAAGAAGTGGAAAAGAAATAGTTGAACCAAGGAAACAAATATCCCTACATGAAAACAACAAAACAAGAGATGAGGGAGTTGAGGATATGACTCCAGTACGCAAAGAAAGTAAACCACCAATCCCATATCTAGCAACGTTAAAGAAGGAACGATTAGATGTCCAATATGGTAAGTTTCTTGAACTTTTTAAACAAATACATATTAACTTACCTTTTGTTGAAGCTATTTCACAGATGCCGAAGTATGCAAAATTCTTGAAGGAACTCCTAACGAATAAAAGGAAGCTTGAAGAAGTATCGACTGTGGAACTTAATAAAGAATGCTCAGCCATCCTCCAAAACAAGTTACCAACCAAATTAAAAGACCCAGGAAGTTTTGCTATTCCTTGTTTAATTGGTAGCTTAAATATTAAGAAAGTATTAGATAATCTAGGTGCCAGTATTAATTTAATACCTTACAAATTATTTAAACAATTAGATCTTGGGGAACCAAAACCCACTAGGATGAGTATTCAGTTAGCCGATAGATCCATTAAATATCCTAGAGGAGTTATTGAAGACGTCTTGGTGATAATTGATAAATTTATTTTTCCTGTCGATTTTGCTGTGCTAGATATAGACGAAGACATCAATGTTCCCTTGATTTTAGGGCGTCCTTTTTTAGCCACTGCTAGGGCTGTTATTAATATAGGTGACAGTAAACTTGTATTAAGGATAGGCGATGAAGAAATTATTTTTCAAATATATGATGCCATGCGATATTCTAAAGAGCAAGATGATTCCTGTTATTTTGTTGATACTACTGATTATATCATTCAAAATTCATTACAGGAAATAAAACATGACGGCACGATGGAACTGTGCCTTACTCAAGAAGAGGGGGAAGAAGATGAAGGCGATGAGATGAATTTGAATACCCCGTCATTTAGACAAATGAAAGAAGAAAGCATTAAAAACAATGATGAAATAAAATAGAAATCCTCCATTGATAAGCCACCCAGTCTGGAATTGAAATAGTTGCCAAAACACATAGAATATGCATTCCTCGGGGACAATTACACACTACCGGTAATTATCTCTTCAGAACTAGAACCCAAGGAAAAAGAGGAGCTGATAAAGGTACTAAGAGAACATAGAAAAGCCATAGCTTGGAAAATCTCTGACATCAAGGGTATAAGCCCCTCGTTCTGCACCCACAAAATTTTAATGGAAGAAGAATACAAGCCGTGTTTGTAGCCCTAGAGACGGCTAAACCCTAATATGAAAGAAGTGGTCAATGCTGAGGTAATTAAACTTCTAGATGTAGGAATTATCTATCCTATTTTTGACAGCACTTAGGTAAGTCCTGTGCAGGTAGTTCTAAAGAAAAGAGGTATGACGGTAGTGCCCAATGAAAAGAATGAATTAATCCCCACAAGAACAGTTATAGGTTGAAGAGTCTGTATACATTATAGGAAGCTCAACGATGCCACCAGAAAAGATCACTTTCCTCTACCCTTCATAGATCAAATGCTAGAAAGACTATCTGGGCATATGTACTTCTGCTTCTTGGATAGACTCTCCGGCTACTTCCAAATCCCCATAGCCTTGAAGATGAAGAGAAAATAACATTTACATTCCCATACAGTACGTTTTCTTATCGTAGAATGCCTTTTGGATTATGTAATGCTCCTGCTACTTTTTAGTGTTACATGTTGGCAGTTTTTGACGAACTCGTGGAAGACATCATTGAGGTATTTATGGATGATTTCTCGGTATTCGGTAATTCTTTCCATCTTTGCCTTAAAAATTTAAAATGATTTTTAATGAGATGTGAGGAAACAAACCTTGTTTTGAATTGGAAAAAATCACTTTATGGTTAGTGAAGGGATTGTATTAGGACATAAGATTTCTAGTAAAGGGATTGAGGTAGATAAAGCAAAGGTTGAAACCATAGAAAAATTACCTCCCCCTAGCTCAGTTAAGGCTATTAGAAGCTTTTTAGGACATGCATGGTTCTATAGAAGATTTATTAATGATTTCTCTAAAATAGATAAGCCTTTGATAAAATTTCTTGAAAAAGATGTTCCTTTCAATTTCATTCAGGAATGCTTAGATGCATTTAATGTCTTTAAGGATAAATTAATAAATGCTATGATTATAATTGCACCTGATTGGAACTTACCCTTTGAACTAATGTGTGATGCAAGTGTTTTTGCAGTAGGTGCAATTTTAGGACAACGAAGAGACAAGCATTTTCAACCGATTTACTACGCTAGCAGAACATTAACACCCATACAAGAAAACTACACCACCACAGAGAAAGAATTGCTAGCTATAGTTTTTGCTTTTGACAAATTTAGGCAGTATCTAACATTGTCTAAAGTTGTTGTTTACACTGACCATTCAGCTCTTCGTTATCTTTTAAACAAACCTGATGCAAAACCTCGACTCATATGATGGATTTTACTCTTACAAGAATTTGACTTGGAAATACAAGATAAGAAGGGAGCTGAGAATCTTGAGGCAGATCACCTATCTAGACTTGAAAATCCATATAGCAGAGAGCTCGATAAAAATGTGATAAACGATTCATTTCTCGAAGAACAACTCTTTTCTATAACACATTCTGAGGTACCATGGTTTGCAAATATTGCGAATTATTCATCAGCTAACATCTTGCCAAAAAGATTAACACATCACCAAAAGAAGCGATTCTTTTTGATGTGAAAAACTATTTTTGGGAATATCCTTTTCTTTTTCGCATATGTGCAGATCAAGTAATTCGAAGATATGTTACGAAGACAGAAGCAAACAAAATCTTGGAACACTGTCATTCAAGACCTCACGAGGACACTACAGTGGCATTAAGATAGCACACAAAATACTCGAATCAGGTTTTTATTGGCCCACTCTATTTAAAGATGCCAACAGGTATGTTACCTCGTGTGATAAATGCCAAAGAACAGGTAATATTTCTAAACGTGATGAAATGCCTCAAACATATATGTTATCATGTGAATTATTAGATGTATGGGGTATTGATTTTATGGGACCATTCCCTAGTTCATTTGGAAATAAATACATCCTAGTGGCAGTTGATTACATGTCAAAATGGGTAGAAGCAGAAGCTTTACCTACCAATGATGCTAGGGTAGTAGTTAAATTTCTCAAAAAACTATTTTCTCGATTTGGGACTCCTAGAGCTATCATTAGTGATAGGGGAACTCATTTCTGTAATACTCAATTTGAAAAAGTTCTAAAGAAATAAGGAGTATATCACAAGACAACTACCCCATATCACCCTCAAACCAGTGGGCAAGTTGAAGTGGCAAACCGAGAACTTAAGCGCATCCTAAAAAAACGGTTGAATCGAATAGAAAAGATTGGGCACTAAAAGTAGATGATACCTTATGGGCCTACAGAACAGTAGTTAAAACCCCTCTAGGAACATCCCCATACACACTGGTATAAGGAAAAAGCTGTCATCTACCATTCGAGTTAGAACACAAAGCTTTTTAGGCAATAATGTTTATTAATTTTGATCTTAAAGCTGCAGGAAAGAAAAGAATGATGCAGATAAATGAGTTAGATGAATGGAGAGCTGAGGCCTATGAGAACTCGAAGCTATACAAAGAGGCAACAAAGTGACGCCACGATTCTCGTCTAAAGAGGACAAAATAATTCGAAGTAGGGGACTTGGTCCTACTATACAACTCAAGGCTCAAATTATTTCATGGGAAGCTGAAATCATGATGGTCAGGCCCATTCATGATTAAAACAATTTTCCCATGTGGCACAATCGAGGTAACTCACCCCACTAAGGGCACATTCAAGGTAAATGGTCACCGACTCAAAATTTATAATGGTGCATATTTTAAACAAGCGCTTCTCAGGAGGTAACCCGAGCATTAACTTCCCTAACATCATACTTTTAACTGTTCAAACATCTAACTAATCTAATAAAATGCAGGTTTTAAACCATACAGCCTTATACACGGGCGTGCCCGTGGCCGTATGGAAGCCAAGAGACAAACAACGGGCGAGCCAATAGCATGCACGACAAAAAAGAATTTGTTTTCCCAACACGACCTGCGATAAAAAGACCACACCCGTGCCGACTACCCGTGTGAGGTTACTGACTTATTGAGCATGGGCAAGACACAACCGTGCCCTCCAACTATTCGAGGCTACTGACTTATCGAGCACGGTGAGACACGCCCGTACCGGATGATCGTGTGGAGATACTGACTTGCCACATATGGGCATGCCCATTGACCCACGGTCGTGCCAATAACCTTTGAACGCGCATAAATCTTAAACATGGGAAAAGCACGGGCTATTTAAAATCTACACGGGCGTGCCAACCACCCATGCTTTCCCCACTCCTATTTAAATTCAACCGCTCACCCCCTTCACATAAACCTTAATCAGATTTTTCGGCCCCTCTCCTCCAAAATCCATCCACACCAACATCCTCAATCATCCCAAAAATCCTCACCTTGCCCTTCCCTCCAAAAACCACACAAAAACCATCTGTACGCCCTCAAAACCACCGTCTTTGCAACAAACCACGCCCCCCACAGTAGTGTACACGCAAAATTGCCACAACACAGTAGTGCTCGTCTCGTGCTTTCGACTAATTTACACCACCACAACCTCTAGTTCCCTTCCTTATTTCAATTTCTTGACTTAAAGCTTGACAAATCTGATGTTACCTTGCGTTATTTTTATTTTAGTTTAGTATTAAGCATGATTATACTTAAGAAATTAAGCATGATTATACTTAAGAAATTATCTCAAAAATTTATGAATACTTAATATTTAGGCTTGATGGATTGTTTGCTATTTATTAATTGATGAATTTTCTGTTGATATTTAGGAATAAAATCTCGCATTTTAGAACTAACACATTTCTTTGTTTGAAATAATCTCTGCTAATTTCTAATTATTAACATGCTTAGGATTCTAACTCTTCAAATTTTATTTGATTTAGTATAGAATATTCTGGCTTTATGATTGTGAAAACGGGATCAAAAGAACTTGCTTTATATTTGATTACCGATTTCAGGTACAATGTCGTCATCTTGACCTAAACGATCCACAACCAACCCAAGCAAGGAAAGAAAGGGTCAGGATCATCCTCAGTAAGTGCTTCTTTCGAGTTACGACACCCATTCCTCTGATTTTCTCAAGCAGCTCAAGAAGAGTGGTACAAGACAATACGGGGTAGACCCCTTGGCACCGGTAGGTGCATCGATTGGGACACACTGGAACAAGTCAAGCTCACAACTGATATTCGAGCCCTCATCTCGGTCGACCCGTGGGAACAGTTTTTCTCAATCAACGAGCCCACATACTTGGAGCTCACACTAGAGTTCTACACCACCTTCACCTTGCAAGCAGTAATGGAACAGTTCAACAACCTGAGTACAATCCAATTCTGTTTAAGGGGCACAGTACATCGGCTAAGCGTACCATAATTTGACTCAGCACTCAGACTCTACACACTGAAATTTATAGAAGAAAACCCCCTATCTGACTTAGACTGGCAGCTCCACTGCACTCCCTACCACTGCTGGCGTAGCTTACATCCCATCATTGGCATCTACGATCCCAGCCGCTCAAGGCGACAGCTCTCAACCCAGCCTTGAGGTACATTCACGCCATTCTCGCTCACACCATTACAGGTCACCGTGAGAGCACCGACGTGGTAAATCGACACGATGTATACTATTTATTTTGCATGTCGGAAGGACACGTGTTCGACCTTGCATACTTTATTACTATAGCAATGCAACATCAAACAGAGGCACACAAAAGGGAATTTTATCGATGGGCCCATTTATAACACGGTTGGCTCGACACTTCGACCTCCTTAACATCGACGACAAGAGATCCTCCATAACGATGATTGGAAAAATAGAACCTTAGGGCATCCAGACGATGCTACACATGAGGATGATTAAACATTGTCGAGGAACTAACCCCCTTAATACCGCTTAGTGATGCCTACAAATGAAGGGGAGCCCGAGGACATTACTGATAATGTCCCACCACCATCATAAGAGGCACTGATTCCAAGCCAGCGGCCATCCCATGGAGCAACCTCATGGGCGGATATCTCTGCACACCTCAACCAATTTGAGCAGTATTTCACTGACAACACTCGATGTTTTGATGGGATAGAGGCCACTCTCCAACAAATATGCCAGCACCTCCATATCTCATCACCAGCACCATCACGAGACCCAACTGATGATGAGGACCTTTGAGTCCTTTTGACTATCTACATTTTATTTTCTTATTTTCAGTTCTATTCTATTTTTATTTTTTTCTTTCATTTATTTTAATTTTCTATATTTGTCGTAATTTAAAACTTGTCTTCATTGCAAAATTTTACGATTAACATTACTTATCTAAATTTTGAGTATGACTAACATTTATTTCTTTACGCCTCTGAAATATCTAACTGATGGCTTCACAATTCTAATCTCACACTCCATATACACGAACAAATCACTAGGAGTAATTCACCACTACATAAGTCATCTTCAATCACGACCTCGGCCAACTCCCGAAGTCATCCAAAATTCAGGAAGTATCACTTCCCCCTTTCTCTTTTGGTTCCATGATTATTTATCTATCTTTGTACATTGAGGGCAATGTACATCTCAAGTGTGGGGGGTAAAAGTACCTAACTTTTTGCATTATTCTCAAATCCTAAATTTTAGTCTTGTTCCTAAGTAAGTTTCTCATATTGTAACATCCCAAAGATGGGCCTAGTAGGATTGGGCCCATTGGGCCTTAGGCGTAGGAGCGTTTAAAATTTTTTGGAATAAGAGAACGAATTTAATGCAAGTTGGATCTAGTGGGTGAGTGATTTTGAATGGTTAGGGGGCTTCTATGAAGTCCCGGGTTCAAGTTAGGCCTTAGGAAAAATTTTGGTTAAAATTTTGGTTTTAGGTGAATAAACCCCTAGGAGTTAGTAATAGGCTTTAAGAATAAAATGTGGGGAAAATGACACAAGGGGAGTGTGTGGTGTAGTGGCAAAGTGACGCCACATAAGAGACAAGGGGGTGACTCCAAAAGGAAGGAAGGAGGTCCAAGGTTCAAGTCTTGGCTTTTGCATTTTGGTTTTCTTTTTAAATGGACTCTAGAATTTTACCATAGGATTATATTTAGTTGCGCATGATTTTAGACACAAAAGGAGCTTGTGGCCAAGTGGTTAGCGGCGTGGATTATGCTACAAGGGAGCTTAGGTTTGAATTTTATGGAAAGTAAGGGAGAATTTATTTTGCAGATTGGACGGGAAGAGTTTGAGTTGGATTTAAACTCTACTAGCGGAGGGATCCCACATCGGAAAGATACAATGAAGGAATATGAGAAGCTAGCTATATATAGAGCTATCTATGATTGGAGAGAAAGCATACCTTGGTGGGCATTGGGCATAGGAGTGCTCGGAGTGCGGTTTAGCGGCTTCAGATTCCTATCAGGTGTGTACTCTCTCTACTATAGTTGTAGAGCGGCAAATGTCAAAATCCCGATCACACAGCGATGGTAGCCACACCAGCGTGCGAGCGCATGTGTGGGGCTTCAATCCGATAGTTGAGGCCATCAATAGTGTTCTTGTAGGTGTGGGCTATTGGGCCACGATGGCCCGAAAGGGGCCAAGTAGTCCCAATGGGCTCAGGGGCCCATATGAGTAAAATTGTATGATTGAGTAGTAGATAGTGAACTAGACTATGTGAATCTCATATATGTGGCTAGGTTTGGGCTAAGTGGGCCACACGAGTGTGTGGGCCTACTTGGACCGAGAATGGGCCTTAGGCCCATTCGTATCATTATCTCTGTTTGGAATACTTGAGTTGTTCGAGGCGATAGTGGACCTTCTGTTGGGTCATTAACACCCTGGTTTGCAAAATTACTGAAATACCCCTACTTTACAAAATTACCAAGATACCCCTAGTTTGCAAAATTACCAAAATACCCTCAATTTGTGAAATTATCAAAATACCCTGATTTGTAAAATTACCAAAATACCCCTGGTTTGCAAAATTATCGAAATACCCCTGGTTTGCAAATTTACCAAAATACCCTCGGTTTGTGAAATGATCAAAATACCCCTGGTTTGTGAAATTATTGAAATACCCTCAGATTCTAAAATTATCGAAATACCCCTGAATTAAAAATTATCGAAATACCCGTAGTGTGTAATTACCGTTTTACCCCTAAACGACAAATGACTGTTGTACCCTTGTGGTAGTACTAATGTTGTTTATGTTAATTGTATGATTGATTGTGTTCGAGATGCACTGCATACATGGATTAGTTATGAGTAGAATTACCGAATTACCCTTGGTAGGTAAATTATTGAAATACCTTCGGTAGGTAAAATTACCATTATACCCTTTGGGGTTGATTAGCATGATTGTGTGTAACTTCTCACACCATTGACATTGTTTTGTTACTTTATATATGTGCTATTAAATATCGAAAACTCGATACTAGCTATTGGGTTATTCATGGAGGGTAAATGTGAGTCATCAGGTTAGTGATTTTTGTGTATTTTAAGAAAATAATTATGATGGGATGATTTAGCATGCATTATGAACATCTTATACATGCATGCGAAATATGTTGCATCTATACATCAAAAGTTTATGTCTGCATGGGGTTGGGCATATGTTATTGAATGATAGGGGAAGTGTTCTGGTGGCTCTGCCACGATCATTGTGGTGGCTCGCCAGATGCATTCTCTTGGCTCTACCACGATCTACTCGTGGCCATGCCACATAATCTGGTGACAATGTCACTATTCTGATGATGAGCAGCTAACTGCAGCATAACTGCCATCGATGGTGTGTAGCGGTGAGGGTTGATTGTAGAAATCCCCATTGGTGTGATTGGCAGGTACGAGTGGTGTGTAGCGGATGGAAAATTAGGTTGGGCTGGGTTTGCATCGCATTGCATACATGATCTGCTATGACATATGATATGGACTAAGGCCCAATTACCACTGTTCCTATAATGGGCTTTGGCCCGGATTGTTGTGATGCATGTTCTTACCGATGAGGGTTGTACACACTGAGTTTTCATAAACTCACCCCCTTTTTTCATTAAATGTATCAGGTGATTCCCAGCAATTGAGGATTGGGAGCCGTGGAGGACTCGGGGGGTGGCTATACATCGGAGATACTACTCGTGAACTTTAGTAATTTTGATTTTTGCCTTTTCTTTTAGATTATTTATTTTGGGTTAATATTTCATAATAAGGCCATTGGTTTTTTTTCTAAGTTTTCATTTATAACTATTATACTGGGTTTTCTTAAAACATTAGCAATCGTTTTCTAAAATATCATGTTTACGCAACGATGCAAGTTCAACTTTCATAACAAAATAGTTTTTCAAAATAATAAAAACTTTTAAACGTTCATTTATTAAATCACATTTTTCTCAATCAAACAACGAACTCAGAGTTCAAAAATCTGATAAAACTTTTCTAAACAATTGCTTAGCTTTTCAACTTCATTCACTGTGACACGCCAGATTCGAGCCTAACTTTTAGGCCGGGTTTGGGGTGTTACACATATTATCAATTAAGGTGAAACTTCTAATGATTTATGATTTTTATTGATAAGCTCTTGAAGAAGTCATTGATAATTGTGCATTGATGATTTATATGTGAAGAATACTAGAGAATCAAGCATGATAAGTCTATTTGTTCAAAAATTAAAAATTTCCTAGGTTGTTGAACAGAATGTGAATACTACCTTGAAACTTGAAATTTACAGGATTGATGTCAAATACCCATAATTTGTGTGAGATTTTGAGCCTTATAGAGCATATATTCTTTTTCATTCTCACTTTATCGATTATGAGTGTGTCAACACCTAATTGTTATTCTAGAACTTGCCTTGATTATACATATCGAGACCACAGTAATGATTTGATATACTGAGATGATAAAGGCACCTAGGTTTTAACCGATTCACTCAACTAAAAAGCCTACCTTCACAAATTAACCCTTAGTGAACCCATTTGATCCTAACGACTCTTTTTTTATTGAATTACCTGCTTAATATTAACCCAAAACCCTTTGTATTTGTTATCACCATTCTTTTCGACTACCCTTCTATCGAGAATTGATTTGATCAGTTACTGAATTAGTTCATTTCAGTTGATAAAGTTCTTTCGGTATTATGTATTTACTTAGTTTGTTCTTAAAAAAAACAAAGTATATTCAAGCATTAATATATGATTAAAGGAGCTTATGTGTTTAAATTCCAATTGTTGAAGAAGAGCTCGTATTAAAAGTATTATCAGTAGTAGTATTACTAGTTTCAAAGCAATCATTTATCTTCTAGTTAATTATTCTTGTTAGGTAATTGGTCAGGTCAATCTCAATTTCAAACCTTCTAGTTCAGCCTTTATCCACACATTTAACCTAAGCCCCGTTACAACCCTGTCAAAAGACCTTTTGATTTGTGTATCATCTCATATTACATTGGTGGAGATTTGATTTTTAGACAAGCCTATGGGATTAACTTTTCAGATTCGACTTATGAGTGCTTTCTCTTGAACCTTAAAACACTTCGAGTGCTTTGAGTGAATCTTTAGTGAGGATGTCAATCCTTGTCGGTTTTGAATTAAATGTAATTATTTAGATAATGGGAGACGCCTATGTTTTTATGCTACAAATTTATGACTTAGAATTCTTAGAATCTTTAGGAGTCTTTGAGATAATTATCCATGTATGAATTATCTATGAATTATGATGAGGCATTTTGATAGGAATTGTGATTTATGGAAAGTTCATTTTAATTATAAGTTGAGAATTTTGCTTGAGGACAAGCAAAAGATCAAGTGTGGGGGTATTTGATAAACCGTAAATGTAACATATTTTAACCCCATATTTAGTATGCTTTTGGATGATTTAGCCCTTGTTTTATGTAAAAGGTGCTTTTAATCCTTTCTTTCGGTGTTTTATACTCAGGAAAGCACCCGAGGACAAAAAGAACGAGAAATGGGCTTAAAACGGGCAAATTTGGGCTAAAGTGGAAATTGACACGGCCTAGACTGTAACACCCCAAACTCGGCCTAGAAGTTAGGCTCGAATCTGGAATGTCACATTAAAGGCACAATTCAAAAATGATTTTTGCTAATTAAGAATTTAAGACCTAAAAGCCCAAAATCTAATAGACCTATTAATTAAAGATAAAAAAACCCATTTTATTATTTTAAGCATTTAGTAAACCAAGTTTGAACATAAGAGCTTACTTAGGTTTAATAATTAAATAAACATTTAATCTCAAAACCCAAATTAAATCTGAAGTCAAAACGGAGTACAAGGTCTTATTGCGTCCACTGAAAATTAAGTAAATAAAAACATGTATTTTGAAACAAATAAATGAAAATTCAAGCCTCTTGAAGTGTGGCCATCTCCGAGTCCTCTCCCACGTCGAGTCGTCTATTTGGGATAACCTAAAACATTAAATTAAAGGGGTGTGAGTTTCGAAACTCAGTGTACACAACCCTTAGAAAACAAATCACTTACAAATATCAACATTAGGCCTAAGCCCTATCAAAATCGGTGGTCTTGGGCCTTATCCCACAATGACTTCATATCATATCATATCGTATCATTCATAAACAAATAATGCAAAACCCACCCAAAAATCCATCCGCTACACACACCATTTCCCTTCCAACCCTATGACTCCTATGGGGAATTCTAGCTCGACCCACCCATCCGCTACACACTAAGGGTAGCAGGTTCTTGATATTATTGAACGTTGCAAAGAAAGTCGCTAATCAAATATTGGGCTTAAAGCCTCCTTTGGACCCATACCATACGGCCATGTGATCTTTGATCCATACCATACTGCCATGCGATCCTCAAATATTGACACAGAGTCATCAATATATATATGTTAGGCACATAGCCACGGTAAATATGATTGGCACAAAGCCATAATAACAGCACAAAGCCTTCGGTATTGGCACAAAGCCCATAATTACGGCACGAAGCCCATATTAATGCACACAGCCCTCGATAACATTATCAGTGCAGCATGGCTGCTCAGTGGCTAAAAGCCTGCGTTGGATCCATACCATACGGCCATGCGATCTTGGATCCATACCATACGGCCATGTGATCTTCAAATCTTCATCCGTACCATAATTCCCACCCATATGCATCCTAAGCAGAATATCATATAAATACATTAAACACAAAAGTAACATCCACAAACTCATATTCGTCACATAGGATTATTTTCATCATTTCACTACCCAGGGGTATTTTCGTAATTCTACCCTATAGGGGTATTTTGGTAATTTCACAAATCGTGGTATTTCAGTAATTTCACAAATTGGGGTATTTTGGTAATTTCACAAATCGGGTGTATTTTGGTAATTTCCTAAATCGGGGGCACTTGGTATTTTGCAAACTAGGGGTATTTTGGTAATTTCGTAAATCAAGGGTATTTTGGTAAATTCACAAGTCGGGGGTATTTTGATAATTTTGAAAACCGAAGGTATTTTGATAATTTTTCAAACTGACGCTATTTTGGTAATATCACAAATCGAGGGTATTTCGATAATTTTGCAAACCGGGGGTATTTCGATAATTTCACAAATTGGGGGTATTTTAGTAATTTCACAAATTAGGGGTATTTTGATAATTTTACAAATTGGGGGTATTTCATTAATTCACAAATCGGGGGTATTTCGATAATTTACAAACTGGGGGTATTTTGGTAATTTCACAAATTAGGGGTATTTCAGTAATTTTACAAATCGAGGGCATTTCAGTAATTTTACAAATTGAGGGTATTTCAGTAATTTTACAAATCGAGGGTATTTCGATAATTTCACAAATCGGGGGTATTTCGATAATTTCACAAATTGGGGGTATTTTAGTAATTTCACAAATCGAGGGTATTTCGGTAATTTTACAAATTGGGGGTATTTCGATAATTTCACAAATCGGGTGTAACACCCCAAACCTGGTCAATACACCACGACCGAATCTGGTATGTTACAGGGAAGAATGTATTTGAGAGGTTTTAGGTTTCCGTTTAAAAGTTTGTTAAAATCATCTTGCTAAATTTGTACTTGAAGAAAATCTTGGGGATGACTGTTTTAAAACCGATGGTGCATTTTAAAACCCGATAATTTTGAAAACTTAATCAGATATGTAAGTAAACCAAGTTTATCTCGTTTAAAAAATTCAATTAATCCTTGTTGTTGCTTAAAACATCTTGACTTAGTATGTGAATGCATTCAAGTTGGAGAACCTTTGAGTTTCATTTATCTTGAATTACGGTGGGATACCCGATGGTAAAGTTTAAAACATATCGCTTGTAGTTTGAGAACCTTATCTTTACAAATTTTAGCCAAATTTTATCCCAATAAATTATTAAGGCATATTTGAAATCCAATCTAAGCATGTAAATAACAAAACATAAGTTTAAAAAGGCCTTTTACAATCCAAATAAAACAAATGAAAACCGGTCAAATAAAGTACCAAGTTTAAATCAATGCAACCCGAATTTATCCATGGCATGGGCACCTCGAGTCCATCCGGCTCCATGTCCGCGATCTATGTGTCACCGAAATGATAAGGAGAAGGTGAGTCACAAGACTCGGTGCATAAATCCTCTTCCGATATATGCAACATGCTAACACACATCATAACAAAGCAATACAATTAATGCACCGATCCTAACCATCCGTAACACCTTTCCTACCCGTGTGGTACCAAACCACGGTGGTGCTAAACCACTGGTGACCCAAAGTCACGATATCCATAGATGTGGTGCCAAACCACTTTGGTGACCCAAAGTCACGAAGATCCATCTGTGGGGCCAACCCACGTGTGATACCAAATCACTGGCGACAATCCCGTATCTCAAAAGTGGGGCCAACCCATCGTGTGATACCAAATCACTAGCGTCAATCCCGTATAATCAACCGTGGAGCCAACCCACTGTGGTGCTAAGCCACTGGGACGAGACGCGGAGGTGCCAAACCTCTGGTGACCCAAAGTCACAATAATCAATCTGTGGTACCAAACCCCGGAGGCGCTAAACCTCGGTGTCCCAAAGACACGATATCATATCCCCTCCTCTCATATCACCCAATAACATGTCATACTAATGCAAATCGTGCAATCATGCTATCATGCTCACATGCTTAATATGACATCTCAAAATACATACACCATAAATCATGATATCACATATCATCACAGATCTCGTAATGAAACGGACTTACCCGAATCCGTATCCATACCTCACTTGGGTATTATATCATCAACCATCTTGTTTCACTTACACAATCAAAGTTATTATCATATTACTCAAGAAAAGGTGTGTTAGTTTACACACTGTTAGAACGCACGCCAATCCCAAAGAATCGATCTAAATCCTCGATTATCTTGCTCCTAAAATCGGCCAAACACAAGATTAATCACTTAAAACCATTCGACGTAATAGATAAACCAAAGGGTTAGCGTTTGAACCCTTACCTTTGCAAATGGTTTGGTTTCCTACCGAACCCAAACCAAAAATGGTTCCTTATGATAATCGGCCTCCCCCTAAAACACAAACCATTAGTCTCATAAGTCTTTGGCTTAACAACTCTAAAGAAAACCATTAAAGCAATCCCTTACCACCACTTACCCAACGTTTATCAGAGAAGGAAGGCTCTTCTTGCTTGCTTCCGAAATCCAAAGGCCCTATACGAAATCGATTACCAACACCAAAGGTTAACTCCTTTCAACAAATGCTGAAATCGGCCCTTAAACAAACCCAAAATCGATAAAGCACAAGAGAGGGGAGAAATGGCCATTCGGCCAAACACTTACCTTCTACTAGACCGATTGAAACAAAAACCCAACAAAGTTAACACTCCTCTAATATTCGGCAATGAAGAACTATAAGGAGAGAAAAGATTCGGTTAGCCCCCTTAACAAAAAGGAAAAGGAGATTCGGCCTTAAAAGAAATGGGAAGAACAAATGGTGACAAAAGGCTAAGGGGTTTTGGAAAAAGAAGAAAATAAAATGATGAATGGAGGGGTTGCTTTCGGTTTAAAGAAAAAGAAAATGAAGGATGATGTTTTTGGAGAATAGAGTTTCGGCAAGAGGATATTGAGAGAGGAAAAGAGAGTATGAGAGAAAGAGAAGCTAGTTTCGGCTCAATAGCAATGGAGAAAGCAAATGGAGAATGTAAGTTTTGGCACTAGCTTTAAGGGAAAGGAAATAACGTATGAGAAGAAGAGAATGCCCGTTTTGGTTTACACAAGATGCAAATAAGAAAAAAATGGGAACAAACATTCGACTACCAAGAGAATCAAGAGAAAAACAAAGCAATTACGGCAAGGGTATGCTTAGACTTTCAGTTTTCAAAAGAAAAATGAAGGAAATCCTTGAAGTTTTGGCTTGATTTGACAAGAGAATAATTGGCTTACAAGTGCTTTTGACCGAAAATGCACCAAAATGCAAAGTGCATTTCGACACACTCCTACTACACCAAAATCGGCCACTCACCCCCCCAAAAGCTCTCCAAAATCTGGCCACAACTCCCCCAAACACTCCAAGCCACCCATTCAAACTAGTTTGAACTAGTCCACCTCCACAAATCACTCTCCACCCACCATTTGAACTTTTGACTTGGTCCAAGGCAGAGTTTGAACTGCCTACAACTCCTCCCCTCCATGCCGTCAAAATAGAAACCAAAATGGAGCACTCTGTAGCTTGAACACAGGACCTCCTCCCAGCAAGTGGTGTCACACACACAAGCCTCAAGTGGCGCCTATCCTGCCACTCCACCAACTTTGTTCTTGTGCTAACATTCACCTAAAAATATTTATAAACCCCAGCTCCTTCAGCTCCTCCCACCTAAGCCTAAAAGCAAAGATTTTTCCTACCACTCAGGCTTACACCTAGCTTATAACTAAGCCCCAAAAACATCAAAACACAACAACATAGCAGGCCAAACACATGCAAACAAAGCCATAATAAAATAGCCCCTAACCCGGATATTACAGTTCTACCCCCCTTAAAAATAATTTCGCCTCAAATTACCCGATCGTAAGAGTTGCGGGTATTCTTTGTTTCATCATATCCTCGGGTTCCCATGTAGCTTCTTCCACGCCATGATTCCGCCATAGTACCTTAACCAAAGGCACAGACTTCCTACGCAGAACCTTCACATCCCGATCTAGAATCTGCATAGGTTCTTCCTCCATGGTCAAATCTGGATTTACCTCGATCTCTTCCACTGCTACCACGTGCGATGGATCTGAACGATATCGCCTGAGCATCAAAATGTGGAATACGTCGTGAATCTAACTTAGCTCTGCTGGCAACTCGAGCTGGTAAGCTACTAGTCCCACTCGTCTCAGTACCTTATACGGCCCAATAAACCTCGGACTTAGCTTGCCTTTCCTTCCGAACCTTAACACTTTCTTCCACGGCGAGACCTTTAGGAACACTTGATCTCCCACAGCAAACTCAATATCTCTCCGCTTGAGATCGGCATAAGACTTTTGCCGGTCCGAAGCTTCCTTCAATCGAGCCTGTATGATATTAACCTTGTCTTCGGTCTCTGTAACCAACTCTGGTCCCAACAATGGCGTTCACCCAAATCATCCAAAGAAGTAGGTAGCGACACTTCCTACCATACAACGCCTCATAAGGTGCCATCTCGATGCTTGCTTGGTAGCTGTTGTTGTAGGCGAACTTAGCTAATGGTAGAAACTCTTCCCAACTACCCTCAAGTCCGAACACAACCTCGCAACATGTCTTCCAAGATCTCAGATAACCTTTTCGATCGCCCGTCGATCATGGGTGAAAAGCCGTGTTGAAATCCAACTGCACCAGAGCTCGATGCAACACTTTCCGTAACCTTGACGAATCGGGATCCCTATCCGATATGATCGACATGGCACACCGTGCGACCTCACTATCTCGACACATCTGACCGCCAACCTTTGAAGTGAGTAATCCACCTCAGGAATAAAGTGAGTGATTTAGTCGAGACGATCCACAATTACCCAAATCAATCCTTCTTGCTAGGTGTAAGAGGTAATCCACCGACGAAATCCATAGTTATCCTTTCCCACTTCCATGTGGAATCTTCATTGGTCAAGCAACCTCGACGGCAATCGATGCTCACCTTGACTCACCGACATGTCGACACTTCCCTACAAACTCAATCACTTTCCTCTTGGCCACCGTAACGAGCGCTCTCGAGATCCCTATACATTTTGCTACCTCCGGGATGCATAGCATAGGGGTTGCTATGTGCATCCTGAAGAATCTTTTGCCTTAACTCAATATCCCTTGGCATACAAGCTCTCCCCGAAAACACAACACTCCATCACTAGACAAAGCAGAACCCTCTAAACCACCATTACGCACTTATGACCTCTGCGACTCAAAACCTCATCCATTAACTATTTTCTCTCGATCCGCTCAACCCAAGTAGGCTTAACCTGCAGCTCCGACAGAATACTCCCGTCGTCGTACAAACTCAAATGGGCAAACATCGCTCTTAAGTTTGAAACAACCTTACGGCTCAACGCGTCTGCCACCACGTTAGCCTTGCCCGGATGATACTCAATCGAACAGTCGTAGTCTTTCAGTAACTCAATCCATCTGCGCTGCCTCAGATTCAAATCTTTCTAAGTCAAAAGGTACTTCAGACTCTTATGATCCGTAAACTATCGATCTCTCTCCGCACAAGTAATGTCTCCAAATCTTTAAAGTGAAAACTACTACCGCTAACTCCGGATCGTAGCGTCGAATAATTGACCTCATGTGGCCTCATTGCCGAGAGATGTAAGCCACAACCTTTCCTTCTGATCAAGACACAACCCAAACTCAGATGTGATGCATCGCAATAAAGCGTGAATTCTTTCCCACCTCAAAGTTGAATTAGAACAAGAGCTTGGTCAAAATCTTCTTCAACTTGTCGAAGCTCTCCTGCTGCTTCTCAGCCCAAATAAACGGAACCCCTTTTCTTAACAATTTGGTCATCGGTGCTGCGATCAACGAAAATCCCTCTACAAATCTTCTAGTATCACCTCGCCAAGCCCGTAAAACTCGAATCTCACCACGAACCTAGGTGGCTTCCAATCCACAACTGCCTCAATCTTTCGAGGATCCACTCTAATCCCTCACCGACACTACATGACCCAAGAACATCACCTCTAAGCTAAAACTCGATTTACTAAACTTTGCATAAAGCTATTTCTCCTCGAATCAGAATACCACCCATAAATGCGCATCATGTTCCTCCTCGGTCCTTGAATATACCAAGATGTAAATCGATAAAACCACCACAAACCGATCCAAATATCATGGAACACCCTATTCATCATATCCATGAATGTCGCCAGCACGTTAGTCAACCCAAACGACATGACTAAGAACTTATAGTGCCCATACCAAGTACGAAACGCCGTTTTGCAGATATCCGCCTCCCTCACCTTTAACTGGTGGTACCCAGACCTTAAATCGATCTTCAAGAATATCGACGCACCCTTCAGCTGATCAAACAAGTCATCTATCCGGGGCAGCGGATACTTGTTTTTGATCGTCAGCTTGTTCAATTGGCGGTAGTCTATACACATCCGCATAGTACCGTCTTTCTTCTTGAAAAAGAGTACCAGCGCTCCCCAAGGTGAAACACTTGGCCTGATAAAACCCCAGTCCAAAAACTCCTGGATCTGAGCCTTAAGCTCTACTAACTCTTTAGGCGCCATCCTATACGGAGCAATAGACACTGGCGCAGTTTTGGGTAATAGATCTATCCCGAACTCTACCTCACGATCTGGTGGCAAACCCGAAGCTCCTCAGGAAACACATCAACAAATTCCCTAACTGTTCGGACCTCTCCCACAGCAGACTCTTTAGCCTCCAAGGCACACACATGAACTACATATGCTTCACAGCCCTTCCTGACCATCTTCTCGGCTTTCAGAGCAGACACCACGTTGGACAAGTAATTTCTTCTATTACCGATCAGACTACCTCATCACCCTTAGTGTTTTCGTAACCATGTGCTTAGCGCAATCCAACTTCGCCTGGTACTTAACCAGCCAGTCCATCCCGAGAATCAGATCGAACTCCCTAAACGGCAGTTCTCTCAGATCAGCCACAAACACTACCCCTTGGAGTTCTAGAGGTACATCTCTGTACAGCTTATCTACAACTACAGAGTGACCCAGAGGGCTTATTATGGTCATCTGCCTAGAAGATATCTCAGAGTCTAGATCCATGGTCTTCACTATGCTACTTGCAACATATGAATGTGTTGAACCCACATCAATCAAAGCAGTAAATGGAGAACCAAAGATTAAAAATGTACCGGTTATGACGTTCGGTGCGGTGCCCTCCTCTCGGTGCCTCACTGCATACACTAGCCCCGGCTGTTTGGCCTCAGAACTACCTGCACCTCTGCCCGGTGCTCCATGACCCCGACCAGAACCATTACCTCCTCTGCCATTACCTCGGCCCTCTGCGGTGGTGGTCCATTATTCTGAATCGAGTACGACCCGACTCTCGGGTGAATCCTAGCCAACTTACGCGGACAGTCCCTCACACGGTGGTCCAGCAAGCCACACTCAAAACATCCTCTACCACCAGTCCAACATCCTCCCCAATGAGTTTTCCCACAATGGTTACACTGCGGCGGTCCCTGACTAGCAGCAACAAACCTACCAGACTGATTCGGCCCACTCGGTCTAGCCTTTTTCTGAGGATTACCTGACGACCTAGAAGACCCAAAATTCCTCTTATGTCGGTTCCTATCCATGCCTTGCCTCACAGACTCCTTAATACCCTCGGCTACCTTAGACTTTTCAATCAGACAAGAATTCACGCTCTGCTGTGGAGCAATCAACAACCTTAATTCATATCGCAGCCATCCTCAAAATAAACACACCTCTCGTGTTCAAGAGCCACCATACCCCTAGCATACCGACTCACTGAGGAACTCGCCTCGACTCGCTACGATTTACTCCCTCGAACTAACCTCGAAATGCTTTTCGTTGCTCATTAATGTAGTTAGCTCCAACGTACTTTTTCTGATAAGCAGCCCTGAAATAGTCCCAAGTCAGATCTTCTGCTGCAGCGCTGTCCCAAATCGTGAGCCACCACTGGTATGACTCATCTCGGAGAAGTGATACTATCCCCTTTAATTTCTCTTCGGCGGTCAGGTCCAGATCGTCCATGATCCGCTTTGTCGCTTCGGCCAATATTCAAGAAGATCTTTGGGAGCAACACCAGAGACACCTCGAAAAACTTCAGCCCCATTTGCTCGAAGTCGCTCAGGCATAGATTTTCTAGCTCCTGCACCTCCACCTACTCCGACTACTCTTTCTAGAACTCAAGAAGATCGCTTGTGACACTGCGTCGTCCCGATCTATTCTCGAAACTCACCACCTCCGGTGGTGGCGATCGGTATCTCATTCTCGACTTCGACCGAACCTACGGGTTCAAAACTATCATCCTACCTCGACCACGCCCACGACCACGCCCACCTTGTGTACTCATGACTAAAATCTTGTGCGATTTAAAGAATTTTATGCATCGAGAATTATTCCATTGCTTAAAAGCAAAGTCTTATGAATATTAAAGAAGCTTGTTTTTGCAAGTCCACGAGTCCTATCGGGCCAGTTTCTGGTAATCCACTATTGCTAGTCATCCACTCACATCAACATCAAAATCACAAGCAATAGTAAAGGGTACTTACAGGCGGACTGGTGGGAGACTTGGTGCCATGCCCTTCAAACCATATTCTTTAAAGCCAAAACACTTTAAAACCGAATTTAAAACATTTTGGGCCTCGGGCCCACAAACAGCCTTTAAACTTGGCTCGATACCACAATTGTAACACCCCAAACCGGTCAATACACCACACTGAATCTGGTATGTTACAGGGAAGAATGTATTTGAGAGGTTTTAGGTTTCCGTTTAAAAGTTTGTTAAAATATTCTTGCTAAATTTGTACTTGAAGAAAATCTTGGGGATGACTGTTTTAAAACCGATGGTGCATTTGAAAACTCGATAATTTTGAAAACTTAATCAGATATGTAAGTAAACCAAGTTTATCTCGTTTAAAAAATTCAATTAATCCTTGTTGTTGCTTAAAAACATCTTGACTTAGTACGTGAATGCATTCAAGTTGGATAACCTTTGACGTTCATTTATCTTGAATTACGGTGTGATACCCGATGGTAAAGTTTAAAACATATCGCTTGTAGTTTGAAAACCTTATCTTTACAAATTTTAGCCAAATTTTATCCCAATAAATTATTAAGGCATATTTGAAATCCAATCTAAGCATGTAAATAACAAAACATAAGTTTAAAAAGGCCTTTTACAATCCAAATAAAACAAGTGAAAAACCAGTCAAATAAAGTACCAAGTTTAAATCAATGCAACCCCAAATTTATCCATGGCATGGGCACCTCGAGTCCATCCCGGCTCCATGTCCGTGATCTATGTGTCACCTGAAATGATAAGGGAGAAGGTGAGTCACAAGACTCAGTGCATAAATCCCTCTCCCGATATATGCAACATGCTAACACACATCATAACAAAGCAATACAATTAATGCACCCGATCCTAACCATCCATAACACCTTTCCTACCCCGTGTGGTACCAAACCACTAGTGGTGCCAAACCACTGGTGACCCAAAGTCACGATATCCATAGATGTGGTGCCAAACCACTTTGGTGACCCAAAGTCACGAAGATCCATCTGTGGGGCCAACCCACGTGTGATACCAAATCACCGCAAAAATCCAAGATCTCAAAAGTGGGGCCAACCCACGGTGGCGTTAACCACGGGGACAAGTCGCTATGAGGTGCCAAACCTCGGTGTCCCAAAGACACAAGTGTGATACCAAATCACTGGTGACCACAGTCACAGTTAAAATGATGGGGCCAACCCATCGTGTGATACCAAATCACTAGCGTCAATCCCGTATAATCAACCGTGGGGCCAACCCACTATGGTGCTAAGCCACTGGGACGAGACGTGGAGGTGCCAAACCTCTGGTGACCCAAAGTCACAATAATCAATCTGTGGTACCAAACCACTGGAGGTGCCAAACCTCTGGTGTCCCAAAGACACGGATATCATATCCCCCTCCTCTCATATCACCCAATAACATGTCATACTAATGCAAATCGTGCAATCATGCTATCATGCTCACATGCTTAATATGACATCTCAAAATACATACACCATAAATCATGATATCACATATCATCACAGATCTCGTAATGAAACGGACTTACGAATCGTATCCATACCTCACGGGTATTATATCACCAACCATCTTTGTTTCACTTACACAATCAAAGTTATTATCATATCACTCAAGAAAAGGTGTGTTAGTTTACACACCTTTTAGAACGCACGCTCAATCCCAAAGAACCGGTCTAAATCCCTCGATTATCTTGCTCCTAAAATCGGCCAAACACAAGATTAATCACTTAAAACCATTCGGCGTAATAGATAAACCAAAGGGGTTAGCGTTTGAACCCTTATTTTGCAAATGGTTTGGTTTCCTACCAAACCCGAACCAACAATGGTTCCTTCTGATAATCGGCCTCCCCTCTAAAACACAAACCATTAGTCTCATAAGTCTTTGGCTTAACAACTCTAAAGAAAACCATTAAAGCAATCCCTTACCACCACTTACCCAACGTTTATCAGAGAAGGAAGGCTCTTCTTGCTTGCTTCCGAAATCCAAAAGCCCCATACGAAATCGATTACAAACACCAAAGGTTAACTCCTTTCAACAAATGCCAAAATCGACCCTTAAACAAACCCAAAATCGATAAAGCACAAGAGAGGGGAGAAATGGCCATTCGGCCAAACACTTACCTTCTACTAGACCGATTGAAATGAAAACCCAACAAAGTCAACACTCCTCTAATATTCGGCAATGAAGAACTATAAGGAGAGAAAAGATTTGGCTAGCACCCTTAACAAAAAGGAAAAGGAGATTCGACCTTAAGAGAAATGGGAAGAACAAATGGTGACAAAAGGCTAAGGGGTTTTGGAAAAGAAGAAAATAAAATGATGAATGGAGGGGGTACTTTCGGTTTAAAGAAAAAGAAAATGGAGGATGATGTTTTTGGAGAATAGAGTTTCGGCAAGAGGATATTGAGAGAGGAAAAGAGAGTATGAGAGGAAGAGAAGCTAGTTTCGGCTCAATAGCAATGGAGAAAGCAAATGGAGAATGTAAGTTTTGGCACTAGCTTTAAGAGAAAGGAAATAACATATGAGAAGAAGAGAATGCCCGTTTTGGTTTACACAAGATGCAAATAAGAAAAAAATGGGAACAAACATTCGGCTACCAAGAGAATCAAGAGAAAAACAAAGCAATTAAGGCAAGGGTATGCTTAGACTTTCAGTTTTCAAAAGAAAAATGAAGGAAATCCTTGAAGTTTCGGCTTGTTTTGACAAAAGAATAATTGGCTTACAAGTGATTTTGACCGAAAATGCACCAAAATGCAAAGTGCATTTCGGCACACTCCTACTACACCAAAACCGGCCACTCACCCCCCCAAAATCTCTCCAAAATCTGGCCACAACTCTCCCAAACACTCCAAGCCACCCATTCAAACTAGTTTGAACTAGTCCACCTCCACAAATCACTCTCCACCCACCATTTGAACCTTTGACTTGGTCCAAGGCAGAGTTTGAACTGCCTACAACTCCTCCCCTCCATGCCGTCAAAATAGAAACCAAAATGGAGCACTCTGCAGCTTGAACACAGGACCTCCTCCCAGCAAGTGGCGTCACACACACAAGCCTCAAGTGGCGCCTATCCTGCCACTCCACCAGGTTCTTTCTTGTGCTAACGTTCACCTAAAAATATTTATAAACCCCAGCTCCTTCAGCTCCTCCCACCAAAGCCTAAAAGTAAAGATTTTTCCTACCACTCAGGCTTACACCTAGCTTATAACTAAGCCCCAAAAACATCGAAACACAACAACATAGCAGGCCAAACACATGCAAACAAAGCCATAATAAAATAGCCCCTAACCCAGGATATTACACCGGGGGTATTTCGATAATTTTGCAAACTGAGGTATTTCGATCCCTTTCGGGTTTTAGCTATGAACTTTGGCCCATCAACAAGTCCTCGCGACTAAATTGAACAGACACTACGCACCAGGTAGGATTTCAGAAAAGAGGAGGTGGGCCACTAGGGCCGCTTAAGTACCAAGCTCTCCCTAGATCCAATCCTAGACATGCGCACGCCCGTTGCCGCACTCCAACCCTACGACATGTTCACAGACATGTTTAATTAAAATTAAGTCTTATGGAATTTAAGAGTTGTTCAAACTAGACCTAAGGTCCATAAATCCTAACATACATGTCTACGTTCCCATAAGCCCAAATCACTCCCTTACGGCCCATTAGGCCCAAATCTCATCATATGGCCTATTAGGCCCAAAACAAATCCAATTCATGTATCATGCATGATTAATTCAAGTCGTATAACCAACCAAACCATTCCATCAAACTTAGCCTCAAGGCCCACCGGGCCCATTTAGCCATTTTAGCTTTGCGACTTCATGTGTGTAGTGTGTGTACACACCTAGTAACCACGCGCGCTGCGAACCCCTTAGTCACGAACCTACAATTGACATTATTAGCGATTAACCAAAGCTTTAACACATACTTATCAAAAACTAAAACTTTACCATACCCTTACCATGCATCTCACGTTCTAGTAGCCCTTCCTTCACTACTATTGGTGATTATCCTCTAGGTCTGCACCCAAACGCGTACCAAGGTATATTAACTCTCCTCATAGAATGCTCTCTATATATCTAGCTTCTCACCTTCCTTCTTTGTATCTTTCCGATGTGGGATCCCTCCGTCAGCAAAGTTTAAACCCAACTCAAATTCTTCCCGTCCAATCCGCAAAATAAATACTCCCTTGCTTGTCATGAGATTCGAACCTAGGCTCCTTTGCACCCTTAATGAAGCCTTGCCACTAAACCACTCACTTTCTTGTGTCTAAAATCATGCACAACTAAATATAACCATATGGCAAAATTCTAGAGTCCATTTAAAAAGAAATCCAAAATGCAAGAGCCAAGACTTGAACCTTGAACCTCCTTCCTTCCTTTTTGGCGTCACCCCCTTGTCTCTTATGTGGCGTCACTTTGCCACTACACCACACACTCCACTTATGTCATTTTTCTCCACATTTTATTCTTAAAGCCTACTACTAACTCTCAAGGTTTTATTCACCTAAAACCAAAATTTTTATTAAAGCCAAAGTTTGACCCCGAGACTTCATAGAAGCCCCCTAACCTTCCAAAATCACTCACCTATTAGATCCAACTTGCACTAATGCCATTCTCTTCTTCTCAAAAATTTTTAAACGCACCTACGCTTAGGCCCATTGGGCCCAATTCTTTTAGGCCCAATTTTGGGATGTTACATGGACTTCAAGCCACACGGCCGTGCCTCGACAATTAACTAAGACACGGCCATGCCATGATTTACATGACCGTGCCCCAATCAACAGAATCGAGCACAGCCTAAAAATGATTTACACGGGTGTGTGCCATGGCCGTGCCCCTATTGTGGGAGAGAGCAATTTCACTCAGATTGGATACTTTGAGGCAAAAAAACATATTCCAAAGTCTATTCAAACACCGAGTAGGAAGTATACTTGAATTAGGATACTTAGAGGCCAAGTAAAGCATTCTAAAAGTCTATATAAACACCCTAAGTGTAACTTGATAGGGGGTTAAGCAGACAGCTAGGCCAAGAAGCCAAGCCAGGAAGATCACGTTTTGTGGAATCACTCGAAGATGGCCAAGTGGATCCATCTCAAAGAGCCGGGATTCTACTCAAGACGACAAATTTCTCCTTCAATTCCTTCAGGGGCTTTTAGGGATTTTCTATGTTTTGTTTTATCTTTTATCTTGAGATGTTTTCTTTATTTGTTATGAACTAAACCCTTCAGATACATGAAGAGGATGAAACCTAGATGAATATTGTTATTGAATTCTGAATTATATGATAAATACTTAGTTTGTTCTTAATTATGCATACTTAATCCAAATCTGATGTGCTTAGGTGGAGGAGGAATAGACCCTGCTTAAGAGTAGATTGAGCATAATTAAGGGGAGTTGATCGCACGCCTAGAGATAGGGTGACGAGATTTTTCTAGATTAAAGTGAAACCTAATATGGGAATCCATAGATCGATTTACTGCTATTTTACGGGGTTATTATAAGCGAACGAGAGTTCCACTAATTAACCTAGGGTTAGATGTTATTTGCCTCAAGAGAGGGTTTAATATACGTTAGGGAGTCTTACAGATCAAACTAAGTAAATAAATCATATGGTTCAGTATTAATTAACAAGTGGAGTCTAGGTGGATTCTTCCTGAGGGTATCGTTGTGATCAATTGAGTTTTCTTTGAGTTATTTCCCTGTTCGTTCTTTTTGTCTTTGTCTTTAGCTTAGAAATTGTTAAACTAGATTAAATCAACCAATCAATCCATATTCTAGGCTAAATAATACAAAGTAAGAAAGTATTAGTACTTTTAGTTCCCTTGGGTTCGATAATCCGCTCTTGCCTAAGCTATACTACTATTCGATAGGTACGCTTGCCTTTAATTGTTGTCAAAGTTAGTCTTAAGGTTTGATCTCATTCATTATAAATTTTAAAGCTCTTATTTCAGCGATCACGATCAGATGCTATTTTTAAACAATCTCCGATCAGTTTCACTTTCTATTCTAAATCTTTTATCAAATTGACCCCGTGTAGCTTATTTTCACTAAGCTCGGTCCAAAACAAAGGTGTACGACACTTACGTCCGTACAAAGCTTCATAAGGTGTCATTTTGATGCTTGATTGGAAACTATTATTGTATGTAAATTCAATCAATGGTAGGTACGTTTCCACTAACCATTAAACTCAAGTATACAACATCTTAACATATCTTCAAGAATCTGAATGGTCCATTCAGACTAACCATCTGTCTGCGGATGAAAAGCTGTACTGAAATGAAGTTTCATACCTAAAGCTTTTTGTAATTTCTTGCAGAAACTTAATGTAAATCTCGAATCTCTATTTGATACAATAGATAGTGGCACCCCATGTAATCTCACAATCTCATAAATATATAGCTCAGCTAATCTATCAAGCAAGTAATCATATCTTACCGAAATAAAATGGGCAGATTTCGTCAATCAATCAACAACGACCCATATCGCATCTTTCTTTCTCGAAGTTAGAGGCAATCCGAAACAAAATCCATTATTATTCTATCCTATTTCCATTCAGAAATCAGAATCAGTTGAAGCAACCCAGACGGAACTTGATGTTCAGCTTTCACTTACTGACAGACTAAACATTTTGAAACAAAGTCAGAAATGTCTCATTTCATACCAGACCACCAATAGTGTCGCTTCAAATCATGGTACATTTTAGTACTTCCCGGATGAACATATAGATGACTGTTATGTGCTTCATTCAAAATTAGCTTAATTAACTCTGAATTTCTCGGAACACAGATACGATCTCGGAATCTCAATAAATCATTAACATTTTGAAATTCAGATTCAGAACTCGAATCACATTGAGCTCGTTTCGATAACAATTCATTATCAACCTTCTGAGCATCACATATTTGCTGTACAAATAATGGTTTCGCCTTTAATTTAGCTATCACAGAATTATCATCAAACAAATCTAACTGAGTACTCAAAACACGTAGTGCAAACAATGATTTTCTACTCAATGCATCAATAACAACGTTTGCTTTACACGAATGATAATCTATCACAAGCTCATAATCTTTTAACAGCTCAACCATCTTCTTTGACGCAGGTTCAAATCTTTCTGGATCATCAAGTATTTCAGACTTTTATGATCCAGAAACACATGGCATTTCTCACCGTATAGATATTGGCGCCAAATCTTAAGTGCAAACACAATCGTAGCTAGCTCAAGATCGTGCATCGGATAACTCTTTTCATGTGGTTTCAAGTGTCTCGAGGCATAAGCTATAACTTTGCCTTCCTGCATCAAAACACATCCTAGACCGTTTAATGAAGCATCACTGTAAATCACAAATTCTTTATACGATTCTAGTTGTACTAACATTGGAGCTTCTGTTAACTGAGTTTTCAACTGATCAAAACCTTTCTGACATTTATCAGACCATTCAAATCTAACATCTTTCGGAAGTAATCTAGTCAACGGAGTAGCTATCACCAAAAATCCTTTTACAAATCGACGATAATAACCAACTAGTCCCAGGAAGCTATGGACTTTAGACAAGTTCTTTGGAGGTTTCCAATCAAGAATAGCAGAAATCTTGCTCGGATTAACACGAATCCCAGGAGCTGACACAATATATCCCAAAAAACTAACCTCGTGTAATAGAATTCACATTTTCTGAATTTCACATACAATTGCTTTTCTCTCAGAGTTTGTAACACGATTCTCAAATGTTCATCATGCTTATCTTCATCACGTGAACAAATCAATATGTCATCTATGAACACCACAACAAATCGATCTAGGTACAATCTAAAAATTCTGTTCATTAGATCCATAAAAATAGCAGGAGCTTTGGTTAATCCAAATTGCATAACTAAAAGCTCATAATGCCCGTACCTTATTCTAAAAGCAGTTTTCGGTATATCTAAATCTTTCACTCTCAACTGGTACTATCTCGATCTCAAATCAATCTTGGAAAATACAGTAGCTCCTTTTAATTGATCAAATAAATCATCAATTCTGGGCAACGAATATTTATTCTTTATGGTTACCTTATTCAACTGACGATAATCGATACACATTCTCATCGTACCATCTTTATTTTTCACAAACAGAACAGGAGCACCCCAAGGCAAAAAACTTGGTCTAACAAATCCTCTATCAGTCAACTTTTGCAACTGTGACTTTAACTCTTTCAACTCTGTTGGTGCCATTATATACAGAGCTATCGAAATAGGTGTTGTACCAGGCAATAGTTCAATACCAAACTCAACTTCACGTATCGGAGGCAAACCCGGTAACTCTTCAGGAAACACATCAGAATACTCACAAACAATAGGTACTAATTCAACTTCTTTTCAGACACTTTCGAGTCAATCACAGAAGCTAAATATGCTTCATATCCCTTTTTCACATATCTTTGAGCATTCAACACAGATATCACGACAGTGGCAATCCATTCAAATCATTAGACTCAACCCTTAAAATTTCATTATTCGGACATCTCAAATCTATAGTATTTCTTTTACAGTTCACAACAGCATCATGCAATGTTAACTTGTCCATACCCAGAATAATATTGAACTCATCAAATGGTAAAAGCATCAAATCAGCAGGGAAACAAATATCTCGAAACATTAACGGACAATTCTTGCATACTTTGTCAATAAGGACACTTTTACCTAAGGGGTTCGATACTTTTATAGCAAACTTAGTAGACTCTAAAAGCAAAGTCTTACTGAATACTAAATTCATGCATATATATGAATGTGTAGAACCAGGGTCTATCAATGCAATCACAAAAGTATTATAAAGAGTAAAAGCACATGTTATAATCTGGAGATAAAGTTTCCTCTCGAGTTAGGATAGCATATGCTCTTGCAGGTGCTCTAGCTTCAGATTTTATAACATCTGGAGATAAAGCTTCCTCTCGAGTTCTTTGACTACCACTAACATTTCTTACATTCTTTGAAGGTCTACCTCTCACAGGTGCATTATCAGGTCTCGAATTCTGAACAATTTTCAGCTCGACAGACTCAGGGCAATCACAGATAAAATGATCAAGTGATCCACATCTGAAACAAGCTCTGTCATTTAGTCTACAACTTCTCGGATGCCTTTTTTCACAATGTTTACATTCAGGTCTCTCAGTCCTGACATTTCCAACATTGGCCACTGAAGTTACTGGGATTTTGGAACTTATCTACGATCTAGCTCAATTTCTATTCAAATGTCCCACATTATCTCTTGAGCGACTTTGATCATCTCTGAATCTTTTCGAAGCAAACTGAAATGATTTTCTCGAAATATCTTTCTCATATCTCGGGCTTCAGACTCAGCTTTTCTTTTATCTTTCCCGAGTACCTCAGCTTTGCATGCTCGATCAATGATTACAACAAACTTTTTATTTATAAGATCCCGACTAACAAGCGAATATCTTTATTAAGACCATCTTCGAACCTTTTGCACATTATTGCTTCAGATGATATACACTCTTGAGCGTACTGACTTAATCTCACGAACTCTCGTTCATATTCAGTAATAGTCATTCGACCCTATTTAATTCCAAAAATTCCTTCCGTTTTTAATCGATGAATCTCTCACTGATTTATTTCTTCGGAACTTGATCTAAAAGAAGTCCCACGTAACACGCTCTTTCAGAACAATAGAAATCAAATTTTTCCACCATTGATAAGCTGCATCTCGGAGCAAAGATACAACACATTTTATGCATTCTTTTGTAGTCAGAGACATTTCATCGAATACTCGATTAGTTTTTTCTAACCAGAACTCAGCCTTTTTAGCATCATTATCATTAGTAGCCTGGAACTCTTCAGCCCTATACTTATGAATCTTGTCAACCGGAGGCTTATTCAATAGATTCGAATACATAATCTGTGGCACAATTGTAATTTGAAAGTGAATAATCGGGCGGGATTGTAAAACAGTCAAGTCATTCTTTAGGATTTGAGTGAACCACTCACTCATCATCTGGAAGAAAGCTTGTTTAGGTTCACCCTCTTGACTGCTTGTAGCCGGCCTCGGATCAGAGGGTGCTGTCCCTTGCACGACAGTAGGTGCATTACTTTCTACATCATTTTATACATCAAGATTCATCACGCTATCTCAATTCAGATATTTTGCATGTATAGCTAGAGTCTGACACGCTACGTTAGTCCAAGAATCGACTAAACCGTACCTTTGATACCAACAAAATGTAACACCCCTATCCCATATCCATCGCCGAATTAGGGTTAAGGACATTACCAGACAGATCAAAAACATTTACAGAAATTTTATACAACCATTCACCAAACACAAACATAGAGTCCCTTAAATAGGCCATCAAGACCTTAAACATGCTTAGAAAAAGGGTTGGGATAAAACCGAAACACATACACAAATTCTCAGAAATTTAAAACTTTTTTAAGTTTTAGGGGATACATGCCCGTGTGGGTAGGCCGTGTGCCTCCCACGGCTGCTAGACACCCCCGTGTGTCCTCCCCGTAGTCGAAACTAATTTTACTCCACGGCCACCAAGCACGCCCGTGTTGCCTGGCCGTGGTCGATTCTGACTTGGCTCCACGATTACCAAACACCCCCGTGAGCTAAGGTCCTATATTCTTAGGCCATATACTGACTTCTTCACATGGCTGCTAGGCACGCCCGTGTACCCTGACCATATGCTCTTAAGCTAGCTACTGACTTTACCCCAAGGTCACTAGGCACACCCGTGTGTGACAATTGTGTTACATTATAGGCTATTTGCAATGCCAAAATGCCACCCACTTGGGGTAAAACCTACAAATCAATCATCAATACCTCTTATGCACATTTGACAACCAAGAACATGCCAAAATATCCATTCAAACTATACCTTAAAAACCAATACCATCCATACCAAATTTACAAGACCAAATCTCACATGAACACAAGCATTATTCATCCATATTTACCCAAAAACTTAACCAACTCATATGTTATCTAACCATGCTAAAAACATTCATCATATATCATAAACATTAATGCATATTCTCAACTCATATTTAGCCAAATCACATGGCTAAGTCCACATCTCATAACTATCCAAATAACTGGCCTATACATGCCATATCTTGCTATATACATTTTCGAAATGTACCAAAATAAGTTGAGTAGTGTGATGATGATCCTCGATGGTCCCGAGCCTTTAGTAGCTTTAACGATCTATAAAATAGAGAAAACACACACACAGAGTAAGCTTTCCAAAAGCTTAGTAAGTCATATACGAATAAACCTATCATGTAAAGCATATAAGCATATCGAAACATTGGCAAAACTCATATTCTTAACAAGTTCCTTATATGTATGCTTAGACCCATTTTCTTGGCCATATTTGCCATATTCATCGATTCATAAACCTTATATACACATAGCACTTTCATAACCATTCTTGTATATTCTTCACAATCTCATATTCAATCATACATTTCTTCAAATCAAAGCCACATAGGTACTTACCTTTTATACACACTTAGTGTACGTACCAAACGTACCTAAAACGAATCTATGTTCATGTAAATGATCATAGCTCAGATTTGCCCGTTGAATAGATAGGAATCTAATAGGATACTCAAAAAGCTCGAAATAGTCTTATAATGCCAACGTCCCAGACAAGGTCTTACGTGTACTCAGATATCAATGCCACTATCCTAGATAGGGTCTTACACGAATCAATGCGATGCCGATGTCCTAGACATGGTCTTATACGTAAAGCTCATATCGATGCGAACATCCTAGAAGTGGTCTTACACGAAATCTCAAATCAACGCCAACGTCCCAGACGTGGTCTTACATGATAAAATAGAACAGATACCTATGTCATGACATAGCTAATCCTATCTATTCCTAGGTTCGTACGGGACTTATCAGGTATCGACACTAAGTCAACCTTATCTCAAAATTCATGTAAGGATCATCTCATAAGCATTCATAGTTAACAATATTCATATGATCATACATAGTTTAAAACAAATACATTTATTTGCATACTTACCAGATTCGATTTTACGGAAATAGAAATGGCTACTCGGTTATTTTTGCTTTCCTGAGACCTAAGTCTGTTTTCCTCGATTCTTGATCTATACATATTCAAAATTAACTCTTTTATTCATTAACTCATTCAATTCAATCCAAGGATACACATTTAGGGTTATTTGCAATTTAACTCTCACATTTGTACAAATTATCAATTTAGTCTATTTTTCTCAAAACATCAAATCCACAAAATCATTACATACACATGATTAGCCGAATGTTCATACATCTCATATAAGCCCATATTTTCCATTAAATTTACAATTTAGACCCTCAAGTTACTTTTTTCTCAATTTAGCCCTAACTAGCTAAATTTATCAAAAATTCAAGAACAAAGTATGTTCATCTAGCTCAAATCTTTCATTTAACAACTAAGCTCATCACAAAACTCAACATATCATCAATGGAATATCTCATGAACATCGTCAATACACAAAATTGACACATGGGCTTGATAGTGGACTAAGCAACAATCTCAAAAACATAAAAATCATCAAAATTCAAATCAAAATCATACCTTAATTAAGCTTGATAGTAGTCGAACATTAGAAATCATCAAAACCTTTCTTTTCTTTGTGATTTCGGTGGATAAATGCATGAATGAATGTCTATTTTCATGTTTTATTTTCTTAACTATCATATTGTTAACCTAATTACAAAATTATCCTTATAATAAAACATATATAACATATAGATTAAGGTCATTTTAGACTATATGCCATCCACTAACCTTATGAATGGTTTAATTTCCATATAAGGCCTCCAACTTTACAAAGCCACAACTCATTGGTACTTTAACAATTAGCATGCTAGTTTTGCACTTGATGCAATTCAATCCTTTTATCAAATTAAACACATAAACAGACAAATTAGCTTATGAAACTTTAACACATGCTTAAAAACTCATCAATGGCATAGAATATAATATTAAAATATTATACAAACTCGAATTTGTGGTCCCGAAACTACTGTTTCGACTAAGGTATAAACCAGACTGTTACAAAACCCGTGAAGAACATGTTGATTGCAAATTGATAGGAATAAGAACGGAAATAAATAAGTAAAATTATTGAAGAATAGAAAAATAAACTAAAATTTAGTTGAAAAGAAAAATCCCTAAATAAAACCCTAATCTAAGAACAAGAAAATTAACTAAGGAAAATAAGTCCCTAATCACATCTTGAGCACTAGTATTTATAGTCTACCGATTAAAAGACCAAATTAGGTCAATTAAAGGCTGCTAATCATGTTGATTTATAGTGTACGGACAAAAAATGTGGCACCCCAAACCCGATCGAGACAATCTGACCCTAATTTCAAACATCACATTAGCCAACAAAGTGATTCTCTGTTAAACCACCACACCATCCAATCAATCATACCACCCAATTCACTACAGGAAATTTAACTTTTAGCAGCGTTTTTAGTGGAGTTTGGAACAAAAACGCCACTAAAGTTATACATTAGTGTCGCTAAACATAAAATGCCACTAAAATGTATTAAAAGTTTTCCAAACGGTGTCATTTCAGTACATGATGAAAAAGTTTTAGTGGAACTTCGTCTGAAAATGCTGCAAAGTTGTTACGTTAGTGAAGTTTCTAATAAACGATGTAAATTTTCAATACTAATTTGACAAAAATGACGCAGTTCCAGTACAACGCATTAAATTTTTAGGGCCTTTTCCAAAAATGCCGCAAAATTGCAATAACCATTTGCCTTAAACAATGACATTTCACAACAGGGAATTAAATTTTTAGTGGCGCTTTTCATAAACGCCACTAATTTGCAATACCAATTCAACTCAAACGACACCATTTCATTTTAGAGTATTAAATACTTAGTGGCATTTTTAAGAAACTCCGTAAAATTACAATACCCATTTGCCTTAAACGGCGACATTTCACAACAGGGAATAAATTTTTTAGTGGCATTTTCCATAAACACCTCAAAATTGCAATACCAATTTGCCCTAGACGACGTCATTTCATGTCAGGGAATTAAGTTTTAGTGGCATTTTTAAAAAATGCCGCAAATGTGCAATACCCATTTGCCTTAACGACGACGTTTCTGAATAGGGAATTAAATTTTTAGTGGCATTTTTCATAAACGCCACAAATTTGTAATACCAATTCCACTTAAACGACAATCGTTTCATTACAAAGCATTAAACTTTTAGTGGCATTTTTGAAAAATGCCACAAAATTGCAATACCCATTTGCCTCAAATGATGACGTTTCAGAACAGGGAATAAAATTTTTAGTGGTGTTTTCCATAAATGCCACAAATTTGCAATACCAATTTTCTCTAGAAGATGTTGTTTCATGTTAGAAATTAAGTTTTAGTGACGTTTGTGCTGAAAATGCCGTAAATAATGTTATTCCAATTTGACTTAAATTACTTAGTTTTGTTTACCCCAAAAATCCTTTAGTTTTGTTTCCAAATCAGATTTCCCCAAAATTTTTCACAAAACCCTTTTATTTCTTCCCTAAATTAATTTCCCCAAATTGTTTAGTTTTTGATAGAAAATGTCTCAATAAATATTTTATTTTAGGGTTTAAGATTTAAGGTTTAGAAGATATGGTTTATGATTTCATATTTATTGGTTATGGTTTTAGGGTTTAGTGTTTAATATTTAATGTTTTTGGTTTAGGGTTTAGGGTTTAGGGTTTCATGTTTAATGGTTTTATAGTTTGGGTTTAAGGGATTCATGTTTAGTGGTTATAGGGTTTATGGTTTATGATTGTGATTTAGGGTATAGGGTTGTAGGTTTATGGTTTGTAAAGCCCCAAAAATTTAAGTATTTAATTTTTGCATGATATGACATAAGTTGCTTGGTTGCTTTAATGGCTAAGTGATTCGGGTGTGTATGGGAATGTTTGAGAAGCGTGGGTTCAAGTCTTATTTTTTGCAGAATTTTTAGTTTTGCCCTGAAATGAATCTGGACACTGGCATATAGGCCTTATTAATAATAGTGCTTGTTTTATGACATAAGAAGAGATTTTGGTCTAGTAGCAAGGTGGCGTGTTTTGTAACTTTGAGGTCTAAGGTTCAAGTCCTGGGTTGCGCAATGGAGCATTTATTTTGCTACTTGCACTGTGTAGGTAGTGGAGTTGGACTGAAACACAGCTAAGGGGAGTTTGAATAGAATTTGAAAGGAGTTGTTGGGGAAGTTGAGGAGAAAATGGTAGAGTAATTCAAGGAGGGATAAGGGAAGAGATTCTAGGAGAAAATCAAAGAGTTTGATTGGGATGAAATGTTGTGTCGTTTGGTGTTAGCATCTGTTGAATTCTCCTTTTCTTTTCTTTCATTTATCGGCTTTTGGCTCATTCGGATTTGTATTGGTTGCTGCACATTATTCAAAAAAAGTCATTTTCTTTTTGGTCAATAGTTGTTAGTCTATTTTGTGAGCAACTCTTCCATTTCTTTTTCTCTTCTTTTCTTCCTCAATCTATGCTCTCTTTTGGCCGAATATCATTTTTACCTCTTAATCGATTTTACTTGGTTCGATCCTTCTCTTTTTGTTTTCTACCTCCCAATATTTTTCTTGTGTTGATCTAGAGCTATCTCCCCTTATCGATTGTGGTTTAGTCGAATATCACCCTTTTATTTTATCACTTTTGTGCCGATCTTCTCTTCACTGCTTCTTACTATTCTAGTACTGCAAGTGTTTCTGATTATTGGTAAAGTGTTTATACTCCTCACTTTTTGATTAAACATGTTATCTTCTATTCTTTTTCCTAAAGCCGAATACCCTCCTTTTTATCCTTTGATTATCGAGTGTTGATCCTTTCCTCACGATGTGTTACTCATTGCGGTTCTAGGGTTTTCCTCGAGGAGTGGTAGAGTATAAGTGGTTTTGAAGTAGTCGCAACCCTTGTTCTCAGCGTTCAATCAATGTAATACGTTACCTCACTTTTGGGGTTTAGGCCGTATACTGATTATGTTCTTATAAGATTTTGTTTGTGGATTAAGGCCACTTATATGGCCTACCTTGGTTAATGAGATCGGTGTTTGTGGTACAGATAATAGATAAAAGCGTGCGATCACTTTTGGTTAGCGGTCTTAGAGGACTAAAGTCGCCTCATTCAAGCAAGGTAAGGATGGTATTTTTGGATTAAGTGACAATAAGAGGGTGTTTTACCCTAACAATTGACATTGGGTCATATTTGAATCTTGGTTGGTGTACGTGGAGATTTACACTCTTCCCATAAATAGGTGTGTAATCACACCGCCTTAACTACAAATTGGAAAAAGCCAAAAAGCTAGAAAACACGGCATTTGAGGCCACATGGGCGTACGATTGCTCGCGTGGTAATCTGAGCCCATGAAACATGGTGTTTGACTGTAGATGCCGCCATGAGCGATCTCATGGGCTTAGGCCGTCATGGGCCACGTTGGGCCGAAAAGGGGTCGTGTGGTCCCAATACGCTCGTGGGCCCTACACGGATTAAATCTACAATTTGTGGCCGATATTGTACTGGGCTAGATAGGTCTTATAGCTGTGGCAAAATCTAGGTTGAACGGGCTGTACGAATGTGTGGGCCCACTTGGGCCAAGTAATGGGCCTTGGGCCCATTTATACTTTTATGACCATTTAGGTTATCGAAGTCGCTCAAGGCGACTGTGGACCTTTCGAGAGGTCGATATCTACATCGAGACCCCAAAGTAGGTAAAATGACCAAAATACCCTGAAAGAGTGAAATGACTATTTTATCCCTAATAGATGGAAATGACCATTATACCCCTAAAGGTAGGGGGACTGATGTGTTTATGATTTGTACATGACTGTTACTGAGTTTGACATTTTGCATATACGTATGATTTATGACATGACATACTGCATGGGGTTGGGATACTATTATAGAGGAAGTATACTGTACTAGTGGCTTTGCCACATGTATCGTTACTATGACCTTCTTCGCAATCTTTATTCTAGCTTTGCTACGATATTGGTGTGTTGGCTGGGTGGGTCAATTTTATCCCCACATGGTGTGTTGGTGGTGTGGAGTAGTGTGTTGGCTAGATTGGGGATGTGTTGCATTTTTGCATTGTACTGATATGGTATTGGGCTGAGGCCCACACTGTTACTGTGTTGGGCTAAGACCCACACTGTATTGTTACTGAATATGGCTCAGACCCAGACTGTTACTGCATGTTGTATACTGACTGACTGATAGGGGATTACACACTTAGTTTTTCTTAAACTCACCCTTTCCTTTTAACTGTACAGGTAATCCTCAGCCATAAGCGATTTGGTGCTGTGAGGGGCTCGGAGGTGGCCACACAACTGCAGCTGTCCTACACTTGCTTTTATTTAAATTTAAAGTTTGTGCTGGGTTTTGTTTATGTAATAAGGCCATGTACATTTTTTTAAATTTTTACTTGGGCTTTTCTTACTTATTTTAAACTGCTAGTTTAGGAGAAGGTGAATTTTCAAAATAATTACTGTTTTCAAAGACACGAAATTTAAACATTAGGTTTTTCAAAAGCTTCCACGATTTTAAATCAACCTACTATAACAATAGCAGATAATAAGGCAAATGCTTTGACTAGATGATTTATTAAATAATAATAATAAAGGGTTTTCATATGTAGAAACGAGTTTTTCATTGACAAGTCCAATTTTTGAAAGACACTTCAATGTGACACACCAGATTCGACCATAACGTCTAGATCGGGTTTGGGGTGTTACAGGGTTATATGGTTTAAATGTTTAAGGGTGTTACTAAAAATGACAAGAAAATCATTTATTTTAGGGTTTAGGTAAGGAATATGATTATTATCCTCCTGTTTATGAGTTGGGGAAGTATTATGAGTAGTTTTAGATATAATATCAAAAAGGAATTTGAGAAGTTAAATTTTATTAAAATCAATTTGGATAATATCAAACACGGGTAATTTAATCACCATTGCCGCTATTTTCGACTTTCAAGCATTACACATACATATATAAAGTTAAGGAAATAGTGTGACAATTACACACCTGTAAACCTGAAGCACTATACTATCGGCCTCACTAACGTCTTCACTCGTAGGAATCTCAGCGATCTACTTATCCTTTTCAGAAGCTGGCCCACATCCGGTGGCTAATCTCGAACCGCAGAAACTACTTGCTTCTTGAATTTAAGAGGGGGGCTACGTGTCCAACTCCCTCATTTGCTCGGCTGGCACTTGATTCCATAAGACGATCTTGGTCAGAAGACTGAGTTAAAACATCGAAGTAGAGAAACTAAGGATATACGCTGAATAATTATAATGATATATAACAATTCCTTACCTAAGTCGATAGAGTTCAAAGATTTGAAGGCTTGGATTAGAAAGTCGATCGAGTACCTATGAAATCACCAGGTGAGAATCGACTGAAAAAATAGATCAGAAAAGATGGCCTTTCGGCCAAGCAGAATTCATGAGCCCTCTTCCTACCATTCGGCCTGAACACCAAGACCTTACCCTATCATCTTTGATTAACCAACCCACAATAGAAAAAGAGAGAAAATAGATGGAAAAGTGAAGAAGATCCCTTACTGAAATCGAAAGATGCTTCCAAAGATTCGGCACAAGATGTCAAAGTAGAGAAGATCAGATTTGGGAGATGCTACTTCTAGGAATAGAAAAGGAAACAATAATCAGAGGTTCGACTGTAAGGGAAGAAGAATGAAGACAAAACTCAAAAAAAAAAAAGTTTTATGAGAAAAGATTCGGCCTAGAGTGAAAAGAAAAGAAAAGAGAATATCAAAGACTTACCAAAACATGGGGTAAGGATTCAGCTTGAGTGAAAAAAAGAAGAGAGGTTTCAAACAAGAGTTTTGAGGGATGTATTCGGCTATGATGAACAATTAGGGAAAGAAAGAATGGAGTGATGTTGAGGTTGAGATGTTTCAGCTAAGAGAGAAAATGAGGAGTGAAATTTGACTTTTTTTGAATGAGGGAAGAAACCAAAGAAAAGAAGAATAATGGATGCTAAGAGAATTTGGCAATAGGGAAAATACTTGAGGAGAAAAGAAAGAAAATAGAAAGGAAAGGAGTGCCCTATAGCTTTCGATCTTAATAAATACTATGATGAAGAGGAAATGGTTGAGGGAATTTAGCAACTCCAAGAAAAGAACCAAATTGCACCAAAAATATGTCACAACCAAAATGACAAAAAGGAGAGCTCACTACACCTTAAGCTAGCCTTTCAAAATTTTCGGCACTAACACTCCTAAAACCAAAACACTCGCACACACCCCCTACATGACCGAAAGTCCCTCCTCTAGAACCCTACATTCGGCCAACATCTCTACCCCACTCCAAATCCCTTAAATTTCTCCTAACTTCACTCACACCCTCCCATTAAAACTCGTTTGAAAGCTTCAACCTCCACTTTTCACTCTTGTCCAACTATTTAAAAAAATTTGACCAATTCAACTCCCTTTTCTTCAAGGTTCCTAGCTGAATCCACCTCTTCCCTTCTAGATGCCAAAAAGAATTCCAAATTTGTAAACAGTGCAACTCGAACCTGCTCCTTCCCTACTCCTTGTGGCGTCACTTCCCTACCTCCTAAATGGCACCTTCTAGCCATTTTACCAGTTGAATTCTTGTGTTACCAAACACAAGTAACAATCCTTAAGTCCTGCCTCAGTCACCCTTTCTCCTACAATACTAAAAATTAAAATCTTAGCCAAGGTTCTGACTTAACCGCGAGCCTTCCCGGGGACCTTAAACACATCAAACAACATACAAAGCATACCAAAGACATAGAGACGAAGTAAATGCAGAGCCCCTAAATCCCGGATGTTACAGTTCTACCCCCTTAAAGAAATTTTGGCCTCGAAATTACCTGATCAAAAGAGATGAGGGTATTGCTATTACATCACATCTTCTGGCTCCCACGTCGCCTCTTCCAAACCATGATTTCGCTACAAAACTTTGACTAACAAAACTGATTTCCTCCTTAGCACCTTGACGTCTCGATCCAAGATCTAGATCGGTTCCTCCTCATACAACAAGTCTGGTCTTACTTCAACTTCCTCAACTGGCACAACGTGAGATGGATCCGAACGATAACGTCTTAACATCAAAATGTGGAACACATAATGCATCTGTTTCAATCAAGGTAACTCCAACTGGCACGCTACTGGTCCCACTCATTTAAAAACCCGATAAGGCCCGATAAGCCTGGGACTTAGCTCACCCTTACGTACAAATCTCATCACCTTCTTTCACGGTGAAACTTTCAAAAAGACCCGATCACCTGCTACAAACTCTATCCCCTTTCACTTTAAATTTGCATATGATTTCTGTCTGTCTGATGCTTCCTTCAACTGACTTCGAATTAACTTAACCTTCTCCTCTGTTTCTGCAACCATTTCCAGACCTAAAACATGGCGTTCACCTAATTCTGTCCAATAGGTGGGAGTGCAACACTTTCGTCCATACAATGCTTCATACGACGCCATCTGAATATTAGCTTGGTAGCTGTTGTTGTACGCAAACTCCGACAATGGTAAGAACTCTTCCCAACTACCCCTAAAATCAATGACACACCCCCTCAACATATCCTCCAAGACCTGAATTACTCTCTCAGACTGGCCATCTGTCTGCGGATGAAACACTCTGCTAAAGTCTAGCCTTGTGCCTAAAGCCTGATGTAATGCCTTCTAGAACCGCGACGTAAATCTAGGGTCTCTATCTGATATGATCGACACTGGTACCCCGTGCAAACTCATAATTTCTGCCACATACAACTTAGCCAATCTTTGCAGAGAATAGTTGACACGAATAGGTATGAACGAATTTTGTCAACCAATCCACAATTACCCATGACAAATCTTTCTTAGTAGGCGTAAGAGGTAGCCCACTAACAAATTCCATAGTGATCCTCTGCCATTTCCACTGTGGAATCTTCACCGGTTGCAACAACCCCAAAGGAAACTTGTGTTCGACTTTGACCTGCTGATACGTTAAACAATCTCCCACAAATTTTGTAACTTTCAGCTTTAATCCTAGCCACCAAAATTGCTCACGTAAATCCTGATACAACTTACTTCCTTTAGGATGCATAGCGTAAAGGCTACTATGCGCTTCTTGAAGAATCATCTGCCTTAACTCCATATCCTTCGGCATGCAAACCTTCTCGCAGAAACACAAACTCCATCGTTGTTCAAACTATAATTCTCTACTCCACCATCCTATACTTGCAGAAGTCAAGCACTGAAGACATCATCCAATAACTGTTTCTCTTTAACCTGACTTACCCATGTCGGTTTCACTTGCAGTTCTTCTAATAAACTTCCGTTGTCGTACAGACTAAGGTGGGCGAACATTGCTCTCAAATCTGATATTACCTTTCAGCTTAACGCATCTGCCACCACATTTGCCTTACCCGAATGATATTCAATCGAGTAGTCATAGTCCTTCAATAGCTCAATCCACCTTCGCTGCCTTAGATTCAGCTCCTTTTGAGTTAACAGATATTTTAAACTCTTGTGGTTAGTATAGATAACAGACTTCTCTTCATACAAATAATGTCTCCAAACCTTTAAAGCAAAAACCACCGTAGCCAATTCCAGATCATGCGTGGGATAGTTAATCTCATGCGGTCTTAATTGTTGGGACCCATAGGCAACCACCTTCCCATCCTGTATTAGCACACAACCTAACCCCGTGTGAGAAGCATCACAATACACTACAAAATCTTTTCCAGCCTCAGGCTAGATCAAAACTGGAGCCTCCATTAAAATCTTTTTCAACTTCTTGAAACTTTTCTTCTACTTGTCAGTCCACACAAAAGGTACCCCCTTCCTCAACAACTTAGTTAAGGGTGCCGCAATTGAGGAAAAACCCTCGACAAACCTTTTGTAGTAACCTACCAATCCTAAGAAACTTCGAATCTCTGCCATAAACTTAGGTTGTTTCTAGTCCAGCACCGCCTCAATCTTCCGAGGATCGACTCTTATCCTTTTGTAGATAGCACATGACCTAGAAAAGTAACTTCTTTTAACCAAAACTCACACTTGCTAAATTTGGCGTACAATTTCTTCTCCCTCAAAATCTGTAGAACCACCCGAAGATGTGAATCATGCTCCTCTTCTATCTTGCAATATACTAGAATGTCGTCTATGAACACTACAATAAACCGGTCTAGATAGGGTTGAAAAACCCAATTCATCATATCCATGAACACGGCTGGTGCGTTTGTTAAACCAAACGGCATTACCAAAAATTCATAGTGCCCGTAGCGAGTCCGAAAAGCTGTCTTATGAATATCTGCTTCCTTTACCTTAAGCTGGTGATTTCCTGATCTCAAATCTATCTTCGAAAATACTGAAGTCACCCTTGAGCTGATCAAACAGATCATCTATCCTCGGCAAGGGGTACTTGTTCTTGATGGTCAATTTAATCAATTGGCGGTAATCAATGCTCATACGTATAGATCCGTCTTTCTTCTTTACAAATAACACCGGTGCTCCCCATGGAGATGCACTGGGTCGGATAAAACCACGATCCAACAGCTCTTGGATCTAGGCTTTAAGTTCAACCAGCTCCTTCGGCGCCATCCTATAAGGGGAAATGGACACCAGAGCTGTACCTGGTAGAAGCTCAATTCCAAACTCCACCTCACGATCCAAAGGCAACCCTGGCAGCTCTTAAGGAAAGACATCCACAAATTCCTTTACTATTCTAACCCCATCCACGGTCACTTCCTTTGCATCCAAGGCACTGACAAAAGTTAAAAAGGCCATGCACCCTTTTCTCACCATTCTTTTCGCCTTAAGAGCAGATACTACATTGGACAAGTAGTCTCTCTCTCGCCTATCACCAAAATTTCTTCATTCTCAATAGTCCTTATCACCATGCACTTAGCAGCACAATCCAAATTTGCATGATACCTTACCAAGCAGTCCATGCCTAAGATCAAATCAAACTCCCAAAATGGTAGTTCCATCAAATGAGCTGGGAAAACTAACCCTTGAACTTCTAAAGGCACATTTCTAAAAAGTTTATTTACCACTATCAATTGTCCTAAAGGACTAAGTACAGTCATCTCCCTAGAAGCAGTTTCAATATTCACTCAGAGTTTCGAACACCACACTAACAACATAGGAATGTGTCGACCCAACATCAATTAATGCAGTAAATGGCAGACCAAAAATGAGGAACGTACCCGTTATAACGTCTAGTGCATCACTCTCTTCTCGACATCTAGCTGCATAAACCAACCCGGGATGTCTCGCCTTAGTACCCCTAACACCTCTGCCCGGTGCTCCACGACCCCGACCAAAACCATTCCCTCCTCAGTTCGGACCACGGCCTCTCGGCATCTGTTGACCACCTCTTTTTGGCTGCACATACCCCTGACCTCTCCCACGGCTACTAGTAACACGTCCACGTCCTCTACCACTCATATCTATAGCTCTGCTTTACTCTGATTATAAATTTTATGAGTCAGTATATCTTTCCACTTGTTTATTAATGATTAGTTTTATGAAACAGAATTATAAGTAGTTCCTTCGTAAAGCATACATATTCCTAAAGCTTTTCATCTCTACAATAAAAATTCTAAATTCCAATCATGCAATTCACTTAACAATTAAAAACTTACCTGGTGGACCTGGGCCGGGAACTAGAGTGCCATTCTTCCAAAAGATAAATTCATATAAAATTTTCTTGTTAATTACATAATTTGAAAATGTTGTGGTCCCAAAAACACAAGGTCGAGTTTTAAAACTGGGCTCTGATACCAAATTGTAACATCCCAAACCCGGCCCAAACACCACGACCGGATCTGGAATGTCACTAGGAAAAAGGGTTTGAAAGGCTTTATAAGATTTGAAAAATAATACGGAACAATTTAGTAAAGCCAAAATTTAATGACGCATTTGGAAGGAGAAACTCTATTTTAAGGAAAAGGTATTTAGCCAGCTTAGCGATCAGATGATTCTTTTTTAAAACATGGTTAACTTTAGATCCAGACATTATTCATCGAGAAGGAAAAATACTTTAATTTCAATAAAAGTGTATTTAAGCAGGTTTGCAAAGAAACTTTAGATTATATATATACGTAAAAAAAAAAAAACAGCTTCATGTGACCATTTCATGATTAATGAATAATGAAAACCAACTTGACAGGAGAATCCAAAATTTACCAAATTTAAAGTGGCCTTATTACATCATAAAAATATCCCAAAGAAAATAGTGATTACTAAATCCAAATTAAAAATTTAAGTTTAATAAATAACTCCTCGCATGGCCACCTCGAGTATGATCCAACCCAGTTCAAAGCATCACGAGCTACCTGCAATTTGTTAAGAATAAAGTGAGTCACCAGACTCAGTGTACAATCAGTCCACAAACACAAATGGGCTTGGCCCAAACCACTATCGTATCATCACATCATGCACCAATAATAAGAATGATAACCCAACCCAACATAGTACCAACCTCTACACACCGCTCCGTACGTCCATCCTCATACACACATGTGGGGATTTCTAGAATCAACCCTCCATCCGCTACACACCTCTTTGGCAGTCATGCTGACAGACACACTGCTCAAAGTCCACATAAGTGGTCTAGCCACTGTTTCCACACGTGATTAAATCACCAAATCCACGATGAGGCTCCACGCCATCATCAATCATGACAAGGTCACCAATATACACTTCCCCTTTAAATCATTTATATCCCAATATCCTATGCACATGCAACATGGTATAAATAATAGGTTACATGATATGAAGTATATAAATATATCATACTTAACATAGACCCAAAATCAGGTTATCCACCAACATCAATAACGCATGAAAGTATATATTGACCTGGTTTTCCAATTTACCCAACACGGGTAATTTAATCACCATTGCCGCTATTTCTGGCTTTCAAGCATTACTCATACATATATAAAGTTAAGGAAATAGTGTGATAATTACACACCTATAAACCTGAAGCACTACACTATCGACCTCACTAACGTCCTCACTCGTAGGAATCTCAACGATCTGCTTATCCTTTTTAGAAGCTGGCCCACACCCCAGTGGCCAATCACAAACCGCCAAAACTGCTTGCTTCTTGAATTTAGAGGGGGACTACGTGTCCAACTCTCTCCTTTACTCGACTGGCACTTGATTCCATAAGATGATCTTGGTCAGAAGACTGAGTTAAAACATCGAAGCAGAGAAACTAAGGATATACGCTAAATAATAATAATGATATATAACGATTCCTTACCTAAGTCGATAAAGTTCAAAGATTGAAAGGCTTGGATTAGAAAGTTGATCGAGTACCTATGAAATCACCAAGTGAGAATCGACTGAAGAAAATAGATCAGAAGAGATGGCCTTTTAGCTAAACAGAATTCATGAGCCCTCTTCCTACCATTCGACCATAACACCAATACCTCAGCCTATCATCTTTGATTAACCAACCCACAATAGAAAAGAGAGAAAATAGATGGAAAGTGAAGAAGATCCCTTACCAAAATTAAAATATGCTTCCAACGATTCGGCACAAGATGTCAAAGCAGAGAAGATCAGATTTTAGAGATGCTACTTCTAGGAACAGAGAATGTAACAATAATCAGAGGTTCGACTGTAAGGGAAGAAGAATGAAGACAAAACTCAAAAAAAAAGGTTTTATGAGAAAAGATTCAGCCTAGAGTGAAAAGAAAAGAAAAGAGAATATCGAAGACTTACCAAAACATGGGGTAAGGATTCAGCTTGAGTGACAAAAAGAAGAGAGGTTTCAAACAAGAGTTTTGAGGGATGTATTCGGCTATGATGAACAATTAGGGAAAGAAAGAATGGATTGATGTTGAGGTTGAGAGGTTTCACTAAGAGAGAAAATGTGGAGTGAAATTCGGCTTTTTGTGAATGAGGGAAGAAACCAAAGAAAAGAAGAATAATGGATGCTAAGAGAATTTGGCAATAGGGAAAATACTTGAGGAGAAAAGAAAAAAAATATAAAGGAAAGGAGTGCCCTACAGCTTTCGGCCTTACTAAACACTATGATGAAGAGGAAATGGTTGAGGGAATTTAGAAAGTCCAAGAAAAGAACCAAATTGCCCCAAAAATAGTTACAACCAAAATGAAAAAAAGACCTCACTACACGTTAAGTTAGCCTTTCAAAATTTTTGGCACTAACACTCCTAAAATCGAAACACTCCCACACACCCCTTACATGACCGAAAGTCCCTCCTCTAGAACCCCACATTCGGCCAACATCTCCACCCCACTCCAAATCCCTTAACTTTCTCCTAACTTCACTCATACCCTCCCATTCAAACTCGTTTGAAAGCTTCAACCTCCACTTTTCACTCTTGTCCAACCATTTAAAAAATTTGACCAATTCAACTCCCCTTTCTTCAAGGTTCCTAGCAGAATCCACCTCTTCCCTTCTAGACGCCAAAAAGAATTCTACATTTGTAAACAGTGCAACTCGAACCTACTACTTCCCTACTCCTTGTGGTGTCACATCCCTACCTCCTAAATGGCACCTTCTAGCCACTTTACCAGTTGAACTCTTGTGTTACCAAACACAACTAACAATCCTTAAGTCTTGCCTCAGTCAACCTCTCTCCTACAATACTAAAAATTAAAATCTTAGCCAAGGTTTCGACTTAACCCCAAGTCTTCCTGGGGACCCCAAACACATCAAACAACATACAAAGCATACCAAAGACATAGTTATGAAGTAAATGCAGAGCCCTAAATCCCGGATGTTACAAAGCTGAAATACTGAAAAGCTGAAATATTAGCAACTGAGGTCATTTGATAGTACGAACGCTCATAGTGATAAACCAAGTCACTAGTAATAACGATAGACCATTGAGGGTGTCACGAATGCTCCCGTGAAACTGTGGCCATAATCGGTCTTGTTGAGCCGAACCGGGCTAAATGGGCCCATATGAGTAAAACTGATGAAAAATGTAAGTCGATCAATGTGACTGCGTAGTTCACAGAGATGAGATTAAAAATGAACAGAATGGGCCACACGAGCGTGTGGGCCCGAATGGGCCGAAATCAGGTTTTAGGTCCAATAGTACTGTATTGATCGAAATTGGAAATCGAGTCACTCGAGGTAACATTAGGTCTTTGGAAAGGTTGTTGCAAGGGTAATGTTACCAAAATACCCTCGGTGGGTAAATTACTGAAATACCCTCAGTGGGTAAATTACTAAAATACCTTTGGTGGGTAAGATTACCAAAATACCCTCGGTGGGTAAATTACTGAATACCCTCGGTGGGTGAAGTTACTAACATGAATGCCCTTAAAGTGTGAAATTACTGAAATGCCTTCGTTGGGTGAAATTACAAGAATACCCCTGAGGGGTAAATTACCGTTTTACCTCCAACTGACCAAATGGCCATTATACCCCTAGTGGTAGATCAAGTGTTGTATGTATAACCTGTATAATTATTTTTTATGGTAATTTATTTCATACATCATTTTGATATGTCACTACATGTTGCATTAGGTTGGGTTATGCTTTTGGAGGAAGTACTGTACTGGTGGCTATGCCATGTTATATTGATTTAGTGGCTCTACCACGATATACTGATTTTAGTGGCTTAGCCACGTATACTATTACTGGCAACCTTATGCATTTATATTAGTAGATCGACTGCGCTATCGGTGTGTAGGGCTGGGTGGGTTGACTTGGTCCCCACATGGTGTGTAGGGTTGGTACAGGTGCTGTGATGGTTGGATTGGGTTGGCTGTATTTCTGTTGCATTACCATGACTTTGGTCTTAGGCCCAAACTGATACTGTATGAGCTTGGGCCCAGACTGTGACTATAACAGGGGATTACACACTTAGTTCTCGTAACTCATCCCTTTTCCTTTAACTGTGCCGGTAATCCCCAACTTTAAAGGATTTAGAGTTGAGAGGGACTCGGAGGTGGCCACACGCGTCTTGTATGTTCATGGGATTCTTTGGTAAATATAATTTAATTTACATTTTTTAATTTTTAGCTTAATGATTTCTGTATTAAGGTCATTGGGATTGTTTTTTAACTTTTATATGACATTTATTGTATCACTGCAAATTTATTAAACACAGGTTTTAAAACCATAACATATGGTTTTAAATATCACATTTCCGCACGACACTTTTATTAAGCTTTCGTAACAGACAAGTTTTTGAAAGCATGATAATAAAGGCATAATAAGGTTTTACAAAAAGGAAATGATTTTGAGTAGAACTAGTTTTGTTAATAAGCAACAAAAAATCAAATTTTAAGTCGTTAAGATGTTTTGATTCATAGACGTGTTTTCCAACAAATGCATACTTTTCAAACATCACCTGATGTGGCACACTAGATTCGGTCGTAACGTCTAGGCTGGGTTTGGGGTGTTACATTTAGTGGTATCTGAGCCCGATTGCAAAACTCAGCTATGGAATGGGTTTTGAAAATTATTTAAATTTACTTAAAGTCTGGTTTAGAAAAGTAGTAGTATCACTGAACATGTGGCACGCCAAGTCTCCGACACCAAATTCGTAAGTTTTTTTACTCTATACTTGAGTATATGATGAAATGACTGTATTGAGAAACTACTAGAGTCAGTGGTAGTTCACTGAAACTTTTTAGCTATAGAAACTAAGACTATAGAGACTGAAATAGTAGTGAACCTGATCTGCGAGAACAACTCTAATTACTACCTCTCATAAGATATATGTGAATAGTTACACGAATTATAATCTGATTCAAAAAACTCTTAAACACATTAATACGTTGCATCGAGATGAGTACAAGAGGTCGTGAAAGGGGTACAGTGGCCGTGGTAGAGGCCGTGGTGCTAGGGCTGAATTCTCAGCATCGGGACATATGCCTGAAAGAGAAGCACTAGCATCACCAGTTACTAAAATCGAGTTTCATGACTGAGTCGTTGGGGATGATGCTTTGTCCCAAGCAATGTTACGTGTTCTGGAAAGGGTTGTTGGAGTTAGTACTAGGTCCGGGACTCGTGGGTCAATTTTTAAGCGACTCCGATCTAACGGGAGAAAATCTTTAGAGGCATTTCTGGTGTAGCCCCAAACATAGCAGAATATTAGTTAGAGACGGTAGAGCGAATCATGGATGACCTTGACTACACGGTAGAACAGAAACTGAAAGGAGTAGTGTCCTTATTGCGGGATGAGGCATATCAATGGTGGCTTACCGCGAGGGAAGGCACGCAGGAGGACCGATTAACCTGGGATTTCTTTAAGTTAGCCTTCTAAGGGAAATATGTTGGGGCATGTTATATGGATGCCTGGAGAAAGGAATTTCTAAATCTGGTTCAGGGGAACAAGTCCATAGTAGAATATGAGGCAGAGTTTCTGCTTTTGAGCCGATATGCTTGGGGTATAGTCACAACTGATTATGAGCGCTGTGTACGATTTAAGGATGGACTTCGGGACGAGTTGCAAGTATTGATAGCCCCACAGAGGGAAAGAGATTTCACTACCCTGGCTGAGAAGGCTAAGATTATCGAGGACATAAAACGCTTAGAGCGTCATAACCGTGAGAAGGAAAGGGGCAAAAATGAGGGGCAATTTGGGCCATGAGATTCTTCTAGTGGGCCTATTAAGAGACCTAGATTTGAATGGCCGATCAGAATAGGAGTTTCGTTTATTACTGGCAGATCGCAGCCTTTCGCTGTGTGCAGGTTATCCCATCGGGGTGAATGTTGAAAGAGATCTGAGGTGTGCTTTAGATATGGGTCTAGGGAGCACAGGGTTAGAGACTGTATGCAAAGGCTAGGTCAGATGCAAGCTACAGGTCAGGGATATGTATTGCCAGGGAGAGGTGGTCAGCAGCTACCGAGAGGTCGTGGTTTAGCCCGAGAGGGAAATGGGTATGGACGAGGTCGTAGAGCACCGGGCAGAGGTGCTGGTAACACAGAGGTGAGACAGCCAGTGCTGGGTTATGCTGCTAGGCACCATGAGGATGGCGACACACTTGACGTTGTAACTGGTACGTTTCTCATTCATGATGTACCATTTATAACTTTGGTTGACATTGGATCTACACACTCGTATGTTGCATGTACTGTGTCTAGAAATTTGGGTATGCAATTTGAACTTGCTGATAAAGGGATGTTGGTGATTAGTCCGTTAGGACAGTCTGTTGTAGTGAATAAGCTATTTAGGGATGTGCCTCAAGAGGTTCAAGGGGTTGTATTTTCGACGAATTTGATGGAACTTTCATTTGGCGAGTTTGATCTCAATCTGGGAATAGATTGGTTAGTGAAACACCGTGCGAATTTGGACTGCGCTGTTAAACACATGGTATTGAAATCTTCGAAGAATGAGAAGGTGGTTGTGTTAGGGGAGCGAAGGGTTTATCTGTCTAACGTAATCTCAGCGTTAAAGGCCAAGAAGCTGGTTCACAAAGGTTGCGAGGCGTTTCTAGCTTATGTCAGCATGACTGATGCTAAGGGTTTGTCTGTTAGGGATGTCAAGACTGTAAAGGAATTCTCGGATGTATTCTTTGAAGAGCTCCCGGGGTTGCCCCCTAATCGTGAGGTCGAGTTCAGCACTGAGCTCCTACAGGGAATGACTCCGGTGTCTATCGCCCCTTATAGGATAGCACCAAAGGAGCTGGTGGAATTAAAGGCTCAAATCAAGAGCTACTGGATCGAGGATTCATACGATTAAGTGTATCACCATGGGGAGCACCAGTACTATTCGTAAAGAAGAAGGACAGTTTAATGCGCATGTGTATTGATTATCGTCAATCAAATAAACTGACGATTAAGAACAAGTACCCTTTATCGAGAATAGACGATCTATTTGATCAGCTGCGAGGAGTCATGGTCTTCTCCAAGATAGATCTTAGATCGGGGTATCATCAACTAAGGGTCAAGGAGACAGATATATACAAGATGGCATTCTGAACTTGTTATGGGCACTAAGAGTTTCTGGTTATGCCATTCGGGTTAACGAATGCACCTGCTACTTTCATAGATATGATGAACTGGGTCTTCCAACCATAATTAGACCGATTTGTGGTGGTATTTATACATGATATTCTGGTGTATTCGTGAATTGAAGAAGAACATGATTCATATCTCTGAATGGTGCTGCAAATATTGAGGGAGAAGCGGCTTTATGCCAAATTCAGCAAATGTGAATTTTGGCTGCGAGAGGTAACATTTCTGGGGCATGTCATGTCTGCCAAGGGAATTAGGGTTGATCCTCAAAATGTTGAGGCTGTATTGGATTGGACGCTGCCAAATTCAGTATCTGAGATCCAAAGTTTTTTGGGTTTGGTTGGGTATTACAGAGGTTTTGTTGAGGGGTTCTCGTTGATAGCTGCACCTCTAACTAAGTTACTGCGTAAAGGGGTACCGTTTGTTTGGACTAATATGTAGTAGGAGAGTTTTGAGAAACTGAAGAAGATTTTGACTGAAGCCCCGGTATTGGTACATCCAGAGGCTGAAAAAGAATCCGTGGTCTACTGTGATGCATCGCACACGGTACTGGGTTGTGTACTGATGAAAGAGGGTAAGGTGGTATCTTATGCATCTCGTCAGCTTAGACCGCACTAGGTGAATTATCCTACTCATGATCTGGAATTAGCTGCGGTGGTTTTCACACTAAAAATTTTGAGACACTACTTATACGGGGAGAAGTCAATCATTTATACTGACCATAAATGTCTCAAATACCTCCTTACTCAAATGGAGTTGAATCTTAGGTAACGAAGATGGATAGAGTTGCTTAAGGATTATGATTGCTTGATTAAGTACCATTCGAGAAACGCTAACGTGGTAGCGGATGCACTGAGCCGTAAGGTTATGTCTGATCTAAGAATAATGCTTGCCGTCTCAGTCTATTTGAGGATGGTAGCCTGTTAGCAGAACTTCAGGTAAAATCGACTTGGATTGGTCAGATTAAAGAAAAATAGATGTTAGACGAGTCATTGATTCCTCAGTTCCAACAGGTGGATAAGGGAGAGACAGAGGATTTTAGGATGAACAGTGAAGGAGCATTGTGTTTCTGTGGAAGAGTTTGTATACCGAGGGACTCTGAGTTAAGACAGTCGATTCGCGAGAGGCGCATAGTAGCCCTTACGCTATGCATCCTAGTGGGAACAAATTATATCGAGATCTACATGAACTATATTGGTGGCCTGGACTTAAGCGTGAGGTGACTGATTTTGTATGTAAGTGTTTGACATGCCAGCAAGTGAAGGCTGAGCATTAACTACCTTCGGGACTGCTGTAACCTGTTCAGATTCCACTTTGGAAGTGGGAGAGGGTGACCATGGATTTTGTTAGTGGGCTACCCCTGACGGCTACTATGAAAGATTCGGTATGGGTTATTGTTGATCGACTGACTAAATCCGCTCACTTCATACCAGTTCACACGGATTACTCATTGCAAAAGTTAGCCAAGTTGTATGTGGTGGAGATTATAAGGATGCATGAGGTACCAGTGTCTATCATCTTAGACAGGGACCCTAGATTCACATTTCGATTCTGGAAACTATTACACGAAGCTCTGGGTACAAGGTTAAATTTCAGTATAACATTTCATCCGCAGACTAATGGCTAGTCGAAAAGGGTAATACAGATTTTAGAAGATATGTTGAGAAGCCGTGTGATTGACTTCAAGGGCAGTTGGGAAGACTACTTATCGTTGGCAGAATTTGATTACAACAAAAGTTACCAATCTAGTATTTAGATGGCACCATACGAGGTATTTTATGGTCGTAGATGTCATATACCTACTTGTTGGACAAAATTGGGTGAGTAGCTACTGTTGGGTCCAGAGCTAATTTCGAAAACTGAGGAGAAAGTGAAATTGATTAGGGGTCAGTTAAAGGAAGCATCTGATAGACAGAAGTCATGTGTTGACTTAAAGCGCAAAGAGATAGAGTACTCTGTAGGGGATTATATCTTTTTAAAGGTCTCACCATGGAAAAATATTTTGAGATTTGGATGGAAGAGCAAGCAGAGCCCTAGATTTATCGGGCCTTATCGGATTGTGAAGAGTGTAGGACCGGTAGCCTATCAGCTTAGACTACCTCTTGAGTTAAATCGGATAAATAACATATTTCATGTGTCTATACTGAGGCGCTACCATTCTAATCCTTCTCATATAGTGCCGGTGGAGGAAATTGAGGTAAGTCCTGATTTGACATTTGAAGAAGAACCGGTGCAGATTTTGGATCGTGATGTTAAAGTACTAATAAGGAAATTGATTCTGTTAGTCAAGGTGTTATAGCGTAATCACGGTTCGAAAGAAGCCACGTGGGAGCCTGAGGAGGTGGTGCAACAGCAATACCCTCATCTCTTTTGATCAGGTAAATTTTGAGGGGGAAATTTGTTTTAGGGGGTAGAGTTGTAACACCCTAAAAGTTAGGGGTTGTGAATTTTTTCCATAACTGCATGTTGTGCTTTTTTGGCTAGCAATTTGAGTGTTTTTGAAGATTCTATAGAGACATGGATTCGGGCTTGAGCCTTGGAAAAATTTTTGTTTTTGGCCCTTTAGTGGAGAGGGCTATTGGAAGCAGGACTTAAGTATAATTGAGTGTGTTTTGCTAACACAAGTGGAGCACATAGTGGAGTGGTATGGCGTCAAGTGGAGAGCATAGAGGGAAGGAGTTCGAATCCCATAGATTACAAATGAGGGATTTTCTTTTTTAACTTGGGAGAGCAAGAGGTAGAGTTGGGATCAAACTCTACATGGTTGGTTGAAGACTTGGTCAATCAATTTGAATGGGAGGCCAGGAGTGATTCAAGGAGAGAGTGGTGGAGAAAATCAAGGGGTTGAAGAGTAAGGGAGTAGTGGCCAAATTTGGGAAGTGTGCCTTGGGGGGAGATTTCGGCTAAGTGGGTGGATGGAGTAGCAATTTTCACAAACCGAATTCTCTTTGTGCTCGCTACTCCCTTTTCATTCATTTTTGGGTTTTCCTTTTCTGAAGTTTGGTACATTATTCTCTCCTATTCGTGCATTTTTGCCTTAGGTGCACTTCCCCCCTTTTGCCTATAGCTATTCTCTCTTCATCACCCTTCTTTCACTTTTCATTTTCTTGCTAATTGCCGAAGTGTTAAGCCCCAACTTCACTCTCTTTTCTTCCCCTTCACACGATTTATTTATTTTTGCAAAAATAGTTCGCGATTGCTACTCTTACTACCGAACCTCTCTTCTCCTCTAGTTAAAGGTAACATTTTTCTTCCTCTTATTTCCCTCTCTTTACATAGCTAAAATCGAAACTCTTAGCATTGACCTTTTGTTGACTAGGCCGAATCTATCCACTCTTCTCCATCTAGAATTATTTGTGTTCTTTTGGTGAGAGCCAAAACTCCTTGGTGGTCAATTGCTGAATTTATGGTACTTTAGTCAGGGAAAAGAAACTCAAATATTTTCTTATTTTGTTCTAGAGAAGATTCTTGTGCCTACTTGGGTAGGAAGTTCGGTCTCTCTCTTTTCTCTGTGGGGAGCCGAATGTTGGATAGGTGCTAATGCTCTTTTGCTCATCGATATATGTTAGGGTCTTTATTTTTGTAGCCAAGGGATAGAGCCGAGGACTTGGTACACAGAAGGAAACCACAATCGTGGTAAGTGAGGTTAGCCTAGTTAAGTTTCAAGTTAGGATCATCAAGGTAGAGACTAACTTTTTCTCAACTATCACTATAGGTGTTGGAATCGGAGGATAGCACAACTCGTAACCAAGGTGTGTAATCTCACACCATCGCTTATTCTGTGAATCGGCCAAAAGCCGGAGTATAGGTAACTGAGGTCACTTGAGCGTACGAATGCTCGTAGTGATAAATCGAGCCACAAGTAAGTGCAATGACTGTTGAGAGTGTCACAAATGCTCCTGTAAAACTGTGGCCATAATAGGCCTTATTGAGCCGAACTAGGCTAAATGGGCCCAACGGGTTAATGGGCCCATATGAGCGAAACTAATGAAAAATGTAAGTCAATCGATGCAACTACGTAGTTCATAGGATCGAGATTGAAAACGAACAGAATGGGCCACACGAGCGTGTGGGCCCGAATGGGTCAAAATTGGGTTATAGGCCCAATAGCATAATATTGACTGAAATTGGAAACTAAGTCGCTTGAGGCAACATTAGGTTTTAGGAAAGGTTGTTGCAGGGGTAAAAGTTACCAAAATACCCTCAGTGGGTAAATTACTAAAATACCCTCAATAAGTAAATTACTGAAATACCCTTTGTAGGTAAGATTACCAAAATACCCTCGGTGGGTAAATTACTAAAATACCCTCGGTGGGTGAAGTTACTGAAATGAATGGCCTTAAAGGATGAAATTACTGAAATACCCTCATTGGGTGAAATTACTAGAATACCCCTGAGGGGTAAATTACCATTTTACCCCCAACTGACCAAATGACCATTATACCCCTAGTAGTAGATCTAGTGTTGTATGTGCAACCTGTATAATTGTTTATGATGGTAATTTATTTCATACATCATTTTGATATGTCACTACATGTTGCATTGGGTTGGGTTATGCTTTTGGAAGAAGTACTGTACTAGTGGCTATGCCACGTTATATTGATTCAGTGGCTCTGCCACGATGTATTGATTTTAGTGACTCAGCCACGTATACTATTATTGGTAGCTTTGCTGCGTTTATATTAGCGGCTCGATTGCACTATCGGTGTGTAGGGCTGGGTGGGTCGACTTGGTCCCCATATGGGGTGTAGGGTTGGTACGGGTGGTGTGATGGTTGGATTGGGTTGGGCTGCATTTTGTTGTATTACCATGACTTTGGGGCTTGGGCCCAAACTGATACTGTATGGGCTTGGGCCCAGAATGTGACTGTAATAGGGGATTACACACTGAGTTCTCGTAACTCACCCCTTTTCCTTTAACTGTGCAGGTAATCCCCAATCTTAGAGGATTTGGAGCTGAGAGGGACTCGGAGGTGGCCACACGTGTCCTGTACATTCATGGGATTCTTTAGTAAATATAATTTAATTTACATTTCATTAATTTTTGGGTTAATGATTTCTATATTAAGGCCATTGGGATTATTTTTAACTTTTATCTTGTATTTTTTGTATCATTGGAAATTTATTAAACACGGGTTTTAAAAGCATAACATCTTTTTTTAAATATCACATTTTCGCCACACTTTTATCAAGCTTCCGTAACAGACAAGTTTTTGAAAGCATGATAATAAAGGCATAATAAGGTTTTACAAAAAGGAAATGATTTCGAGTAGAACTAGTTTTGTTAATAAGCAACAAAAAAATCAAAATTTAAATCGTTAAGAAGTTTTGATTCGTAGAAATGTTTTCCAAAAAATGCATACTTTTCAAACATCACCTGATGTGGCATGCTAGATCCGGTCATAACGTCTAGGCCGGGTTTGAGGTGTTACATCTAGGGTGTTTATATAGGCTTTGGAACACCTCTCTTAGCCCAAAAGCAATCTTTTCTGAATAGAATTAAACTTAGGTTCGGCAGGGATATGTCCGTGTGCGATGGCTTAGGTCGTGCTTGATTACATGTGATCGCCACACTATAGTCCAGTGTGATATTCGATGTGTGTGCTATAGTCCAGGCTATGTTGATTTCTGATGTAGGCCCATTCTATCCCTTTTTTGCCCGTTTATCGTTCTTTTTGACTCCCTAAGATCTCCTGAGTATAAAACATGAAATAAAAGGATTAGGAGCATCAAATTAATCAAATCTAATGAAAATTCATCCAAAAATAAGCTAAGCATGGGATAAAAATATGTATAAATTATGGTTTATCAAATATCCCCACATTTAAACCTTTGCTTGTCCTCAAGTAAAATCCTTAACTCACAATTAAAATTAACTTCTTCAATTCATAATTCTAATTAGTAATGTCTCATCATAATTCATAGATAATTCATACATTGATAATTTTAACTTTAAATAGTCCTAAAGATTAAAACAATCTAAGCCACAAATTTTTGTAGCACGAAAACATAGGTGTTTCCCCTTATCTAAATAATTACCTTTGATCTAAAACTGACAAGAATTGACGTCCTCACTAAAGATTCACTCAAATCACTCAAAGTGTTTAAGGTTCAAATTAAGCACTCAAAAGTCAAACATGAAAAGTTATTACCATAGGCTTGCATAAAAATCAAATCTCCACCACTATAAAATGAGATGACACGATAATAAAATGGACTTTAAAAGGGTTGTAATGGGGCTTGGGTTAAAGGTGTGGATAAAGGCCAAAAAAGAAGGTTAAAATAGAGATTAAATTGGCAATTTACCTAACTAAAAAAAAAACTAATACTGAATAATTACATCAATTAAAAACTTATCAATAATAACATGAGCTTCTTCTCAAAATGTGAAACTAACTGATTAAGCTCAAATAACATAGAACTAATATTTCCACTTTTTTTAAGAATAAGAACAAGTATTTACAGACGAATTTAACAATTGATATAAAGAAAATAGTTAGGCAACTGACCAAATCAAATCTCGACAAAAAGGGATTAATACAATAGGGAAAATTCTTAACGAATCAAAAAGAATGAGTTTTGGGTTAATATTAAGGGTATAAGTCAAGAAACGATTTATTAGGCTCAATGGGTTCACTAGGGGTCAATTATGAAGTTAGGCTTTTTGGGGTAAGTGGGTTAAAAACCTAGGTGCCTTTATCATCTCAGTATATCAAATCAAAAGTATGGTTTCGATATGTATGATCGAAGCAAGTTCTAGAATAACAAATCAATATTGACACACTCATAACCAATAAAGTAAGCAAGAAAAGTATATGCTCTAAAAGGCTCAAAATCTCAAAAAAAATTATGGTTTTTGATGTCATCCTTTCAAATTCAAACTTTAAAGTAATATTTAAATTTAGGAAACAACCAAAATTATTTAATTATGAAAATAGACTTATCATGCTTGATTCTCTAATGTAATAAAGTTTAAATGGTCAATGCACAATTATCTATGACTTAATCCAGAACATATCAATGAAATTCATAAGTCAATAGAAGTTTCATTTTAATAGTAATATGATAAAATCTACTTACGAACAAAACATAATTCAGGGATTTTCTAATAATACTATAATTAACCTCCCCACACTTAAGATTTACATTGTCCCCAATGTACAAAGATAAATAATGACAATATAGTAAGAAAATCATAAGATAGGGAAAGAAGTGAAACTTCCTGGATTTTGGATGGAGTCAATGAAAAGAAACTAGATAAATTTTGGCAGAGGTGAACGTGGGGGAGGATACTCCGGCAGCACCTCGAACCTTTTGGAATTGAATCAATGAAGTAGCCGGCATGAGCTTATGGTATCCTAAACTAAATCTAAATGGCAAAAAAATATTAAAATAGATACTGGAAAATAACTATGAATTCAAAATAAAGGAGAAAAAGAGTGACCAACGGTGGCACGGATGGTGGCTGGTGTGAAGAAAGAATCAGCGAAGGGGGAAAGGGGAGGGAGAGAGAAAGAGGGAAAGAAGAGGGAAAGGGGAAGAGCTTCGGGTTAAAGGAGCAAGAAAAAGGAAGGAGTTGGGGGAGGAGAGTAGTGGTCGAAAAGGGGTGTGGTGGCTTGGGTTTGGGGGGGAAAGAAGATTTGGGGAAGAAAGTGAACAAAAGAAGGGGGTTTAATAGGGATTAGGGCACAAAGTCATGCCTGATGCCCGTGTTCCTTGGGCGTGTTGGGTCACACGGCCAAATCGCACAATCGTTTGATGCTTCATTCATTTCTCCCACGCTCGTGTATAGGTCTAGCATGTCCGTGTTATGTAATTAGTGTCGACCACGGCTTATAGGCACAGGCGTGTGTGACTTTTTTAGTGTCAACCACGGTTTCTAAGCACGGGCGTGTCACACACCTTGTTCTTTAGTCAGTGTCAGCCACGGCTGCATCGCACGGCCATGGCATTTTATCGCAGTTCGTGTTTTGGGGAAATTTTTTGTCCTATTCTCGCACGGTCTCCGCCATGCTGGTGTACCTACTCATCATGTCCAAACGGCCACGGCCACACCCGTGTGTAAGGCCCTGTGGGTAGGGAACCTGTGCTTATTAATTTGCTTTGTTTTTAGTTAGGTGCTAAAAATTGAAACTATGGACATTAATAAGGTTAGTGCTCAGGTTGCCTCCCGAGATGTAATATTCAAGATTTAGGGGTTGCGCATTTATCTTGTTTTATGTGTTTGGTATGCTGGTATGTTGTTTGAGTGTGTTTGGGGTCCCCGAGAAGGTTCGGGGTTAAGTTGGAACCATGGCCAAAATTTTATTTTTGGGCACTTTAAGAGGGAAGCTGGCTGGAGCTAGGGCTTAAGGTATTTTGATTGGGTATGTTGACACAAGAGTTAAGATGGAAGAGTGGCAAGGAGGCACCACTTAGGGAGTAAGGGAGTGACACAGAGGGGAGCAAGTTCAATTCACGTTGTCAGTAGAGTAGCTTTTATTTTTGTTCATGCGTCATAAGGCTAGATGGTGGAATCGGTTGGGAGCCTTGAAGAGTGGAGGTGACTTGGTAAAATATTTTTGAAAGGTTGGACAAGAGTAAAAAGGGGGATTTGGAATGTTCAAATTATTTTGAATGGTTCATCCATTTTCAAATATTTGTTCAAGAGTGTTTCAAGGAAGAAGTTTGGGGATTGAAGGGAGGTAGGATGCTAGCCAAATTTTTTGAAGGGTGTGCTAGTGGGTGAGGCATTCGGTTCTGAGGGGGATGTTAGTGCCAAAAGTTGTTAAGGGTTAGCCTAGGTAATGAGTTTTATTTTCGGCATTTGAGTGTGTTGTACCTTGGTCACTTTTGGTTGTTTCCTTTGTATAGACAAAAAATCCTAAGAGCTTTATTCATTCTCCTTTTGCTTAAGCTGAAACTAATCCCCTCGTCATTTCTCTTTTACAAATTTGAGTTCTCTTTTCCCTCACCATCAAGCTGAAATAGGTCTCTCACATTCTTTTGCTAAAGGTGTTTTCTTTTGGTAACCTCTGGGCCGAACATACCATCATCCTTTCATTTCTTTTTATTCTTTTCTCTCTTCTTCCTCTTGGCATTCTTGGTAATAGGTGAGCACTTATTCTTTATCAAAAAGCCGAACCTCAACACTCACTCCCTCTTTTCTTGTCATTTGTCTTTTACTCATATTTTGATCACACTTTTAAACCCCTTAGCCTAAACTTTTCCACTCCAACACCACTCCATATATTTTTCTCTTCTTCAATTGTTCATCATAGCGAACCTATTTCTCAATTCCCCTATTTTGAAACCTCTCTTTTATTTGTCATCCAAGCCAAAATTCACTATTCCTTTCGATCTTCTCAATCGGATTCTTCCTAGTGGTGGTAAGTGCTTTTCTTTTCTTTTCAAATCTTCCTTCTCCTTTGATTGCCGAACAAAGGCTTTGATCCTATTCCTTGGGTAGGTTGGTTGAATACAAGAAGGGTTCGGGTTCTTAATTTCGGTGATCTATCAAGACAAGTGTAGAACCCTTAGGTTCTGTCGATTTCATAAGGACTTTTTCGTTTAGAATAGTTATTTCGCTATTATCTTATTCAGCAGATTTAACTCGGTCTTCTAACCAAGACTGTTTCTTATGGAATCAAATACCAGTCAAGCAAAAGAGGCGATTGAACCTTGATTCTAGCCTCTAAGTTCAAGAAGCGTGCAGGTGTCGACAGTTCAAGACTGGCCACCAGGTTGTGGGCCGGCTTCTGAAAGGGATAAATAGGTTGTTGTGATCCCCGCGAGTAAGGACGTTAGTGACATCGTTAGCTTAGTTCTTCAGGTTTACAGGTGTGTAATTATCACGCTATCTCCTTTTGTGTTTAAATCATATATGTGTTATGGTTGAAAACTGAAATATCGTCAATGGTGATTGAATTGCCCAGGATGGGTAAAATCGAAACTTTAGGTTAGTATGGTATGTTTTATTTTCTTTATTTTTGTGGATAGTGTCACGATGTGTATACATAAAATATTGTGTGGATGACATCATATAACTTGTTGTTATACTACATTGCATGAGCATGGGATTTGGGTTATTAACTTATACAGGGGAAGTGTACATCAGTGACACAGTCACACTGAATGATGTTTTGGTGCCTCGTTTTGGCATCGGTTATTTGGTCACCTAGTGATCGGCATTTTGGTTTCCTAGTGATCGATTATTTGGTCACATAGTGATCGGTGGCTAGGCCACATTTTATTATCTTTGCGCAGCATGACTGCCAAAGTGAAGTGCAGCGGATGGGGGGTCGATTGTGGAAATCCCCAGGTGTGTTGAGGATGGACAGATGAAGTGGAGTGTAGAGGATGGAAAATTAGGCTGGGTTGGGTTATCATGTTAATCACTGTTGCATCGTATAAATTGGGCTTCGACCGGTGGTGTTTTGGGGCCTTGGCCCATATGTGGATTTACGTGGAATAATTACACACTGAGTCTTGTGACTCACGCTTTTGTTTAACAATTGCAAGTGATTTTTAGCTTATCGGACCGAGTTATAGGGATTTCGAGGTGGCCAAGCATGGGTTTTATTAGTAAACACTATTTTTATTATGACTTATTATTTTACAAATTTTTATTTTGTGTTTGTAATAAGGCCATTATAAAATTCAGAAATTTTCTTTTGGGTTTTAAACTTTGCTTATAATAATTGCAACCTGCTCAATGGAACACTCTAGAACTTAAAATGCAAGCTGAAATGTTATAACCTGCCAATGATGTTTTTTTAGAAATAGTTTTTGTCAAAAACTTAATTATTGAAAAATAGGTAAGTGTTTTTAAATATCACCTAATTAAAAGGCTCGGCTATTTAATTTTCTAAGCTTATTAAAAAGAGGTTTCCATTGAGCCTCAAAACTTGGGATTTCCAAAGAAACTTAAAATTTGGAATTTCACAAAATTTTTTCAATATTTCCCTAGTGACATACCAGATCCATTCAAAGCGCTTGGGCTGGGTTGTGGTGTTACAATTTGGTATCAGAGCCGGTTTAAAACTCAGCCTTGGGTTTTGGGACCAAAAACTTTTTTCAAATTTCTGTTTAAGATGGTATAAAAAGAAAATTTTATAAGAACTTGTGCTTTGAAAGAGTGGCACCCGAGTTCCCGGCTTACATCCACCAGGTAAGTCTTCTAATTGCTATGTAATTTGCATGAGGTGGTTATATGATATATTGTTGTGGATGTTGGAAATTAAAATTTTTACTATAGAGATAAAAACCTCTAAGAATGTATGAGCTTGGCAAAGAAACTCCCTATAATTTTATATCATAAAACTTTTCGATAATAATCAATTGGAAATATGCTGGCTCATAAAATTTATAATTAGAGTAAAGTAGAGCGGTAGGTATGAGTGGTAGAGGACGTGGACATGGTATTCGTGGTCGTGGGAGAGGTCAAGGTCATGAGGCTGAATTTTTGGAAGCGGGTAATGAGCCTGAGACTGAGGCACCAGCATCACCTATGGCAGAAATGGGCTCGCAAGACAGAACTGGTGGAGATGATACCCTTTCACAAGCGATGTTGCGTGTGTTAGAATGCGTGGCTGGGGCAGCAACTCGAAAGTCCACCCTAGAGTGACTCCGAGCTAATCAAGTTGAAATGTTTAGAGGTATCTCTAGAGTAGCTCTAAACGTGGCTGAGTACTGGTTAGAGGCAGTCGAGAGAATTATGGATGATTTGGACTGTACGGCAGAGGAAAAGCTGAAGGGTACAATGTCTCTACTTCGAGATGAAGCTTATCAGTGGTGGCTTACTGTGAAGAGAGAGTACTCCGGCAGACCAGGTGGATTTGGAATTCTTTAAGATGAAGTTCCAGGGAAAGTACGTTGGGGCCAGTTACATGGATGTTCAGAGGAAAGCATTTTTGAATCTAGTCTAAGGTAGTAAGGCAGTAGCTGAGTATGAGGTAGAATTTTTGCGTTTGAGTCGGTATGCCCGAGGGATAGTTACGACATATTATGAGCGTTGTGTACGGTTCGAGGATGGGCTGTGTGATGAGCTGTGGGTGTTAATAGCTCCACAGCGAGAGAGAGATTTTGCTATCCTGGTGGAGAAAGCTAAGATAGCCGTGGAGGTAAAGCGAACGGAGAGGCAAAATAGGAACCAGGATAGAGGTATAAATAAGAGGGGTTTGAGACCATCAGGGTCATCCGGAGGTTTCCAGAAGAGGCCTAAAATTGATGGTCCAAGTCGCATTGCAACGCCAACCACTGTTTTTTGACAGTGTGCTCAGTGTGGAAGGCCACATGCAGGAGAGTGCAAGGGAAAAGATAAGTGTGTTTCAGATGTGGGTCAAAGGACCATCTGATTAGTGATTACCCACTGGATAGGAACAGAGATCGGATGGTAGGTCGGGGGTATGTGTAGCCAGGTAGAGGTGGACCGCAGATGCTGAGGGGTCGTAGACCGAACAGAGGAAGAATTGGTTCTGAACGAGGTCGTGGAGCACCGGGCACAGGTGCTGGAACTACAGAGGCAAGACAGCCCAGGTTAGTTTATGCAGTCAAATGCTAGGAAGAGGGGGATTCACCAGACGTTATAACAAGTACGTTTCTCATTTTTGGGTTACCCTTTACTGCATTAATTGATATTAGGTCGACGCATTCTTATGTTGCTAGTGTGGTGTCTGAAACCTTGAGTTTGAACTCTGAAACTACTTCTAGGGAGATGACTGTGCTTAGTCCCTTAGGGCGACTATAGTAGTAAATAAACTTTTTAGGAATGTGCCTCTAGAAGTTAAAGGATTGGTTTTCCCTCCTAATTTGATGGAACTACCATTCGGAGAATTTGATTTGATCCTAGGCATGGATTGGTTGGTAAGGTATCGAGTAAACTTGGATTGTGCTGTAAGCGCATAGTGTTAAGGACTCCCGAGGATGATGAAGTTTTGATTATAGGTGAGAGAGAGACAACTTATCCAATATAGTGTCTGCTCTAAAGGCAGAAAGGATGGTAAGAAAAGGGTGCAAGGCTTTCTTAACATTTATCAGTGCATTGGATGCAAAGGAAGTGACCGTGGATGAGGTTGAATAGTGAAGGAGTTTGTGGATGTCTTTCCCGAAGAGCTTCCAAGATTGCCTCTGGATTGTGAGGTTGAGTTTGGAATTGAGTTACTTCCAGGTACAGCTTCAGTGTCCATCGCCCCTTACAGGATGACACCAAAGGAGCTGGTTGAACTTAAAGCTCAGATCCGAGAGCTTTTAGACCTTGGTTTCATCCGTCCTAATGTATCTTCATGGGGAGCGTCGGTATTGTTTATAAGGAAGAAAGACGGGACCATGTAAATAGGCATTGACTACTGCCAGCTGAACAAGTTGACTATCAAGAACAAGTACCTGCTGCCAAGGATAGATGACTTGTTTGATCAGCTCAAAGGGGCTTCGATCTTTTCAAAGATGGATTTGAGGTCGAGATATCATCAACTTAAGGTCAAGGAAGCAGATATTTACAAAACAACTTTTCAGACTCGTTATGGTCACTATGAATTCTAAGTGATGCCGTTTGGGTTGACAAATACACCAGTTGCGTTCATGGATATGATGAATCATTTTTTTCAACTCTATCTGGACTGGTTTGCTGTTGTTTTCATAGATGACATTTTGGTGCATTCTAAGACTGAGGAAGAACACGATTCGCATATTCAAATGGTTTTGCAGATTTTAAGGGAGAAGTAGTTATACGCCAAATTTAGTAAGTGTGAGTTTTGGTTGAAGGAAGTTACTTTTCTGGGTCATGTGGTGTCTACAGAAGGAATTAGAGTGGACCCCCGAAAGATTGAAGCGGTGTTGGGTTGGAAACTGCCTAAGTCTGTGGCTGGGATTTGAAGTTTTCTTGGTTTGGCTGGATATTATCGAAGGTTCGTGGAAGGATTCTTATTAATTGTGGCACCTTTAACGAAGTTGTTGAGGAAAGGGGTACCTTTTGCTTGGACTAACAAGCAGCAGGAGAGTTTTGAGAAGCTGAAGAGGATTTTAACAGAAGCTCCGGTGTTGATTCAGCCTGAGGCTAGAAAAGAGTTCATGGTTTATTGTGATGCTTCACGCACAGGACTAGGATGTGTGTTAATACATGATGGGAAGGTTGTTGCATATACATCTCGGCAGTTGAGACCACATGAGATGAATTATCCCACACATGATTTGGAGCTGGCTGTGGTGACTTTTGCTTTGAAAATTAGGAGACATTATTTGTATGGAGAGAAGTCCGTGATCTACACCGACCACAAAAGCTTGAAGTATCTTTTAACCCAGAAGGAATTGAACCTAAGGCAGTCAAGGTGGATTGAGCTATTGAAGGATTATGACTACTCGATCGAATATCATCGAGTAAGGCTAATATGGTGGCAGACGCTCTAAGCCAGAAGGTCATATCCGACTTGAGAGCGATGTTCGCCCATCTCAGTTTATATGATGACGGAAGCTTATTAGCTGAACTACAAGTGAAGCCGACATGGGTAAGTCAAGTTAAAGAGAAATAATGGTTGGATGAGGCCTTGAGTACTCGACTTCTGCAAGTTCAGGGTGGTGAAGTAGAAGATTATAATTTGAACGGCGATGGGGTTTTGTGTTTTCGTGGAAAGGTTTGCATGCCGAAGGATGTGGAATTGAGGCAGATGATTCTTAAGGAGGCACATAGTAGCTCTTATGCTATGCATCCTAGAGGAAGTAAGATGTATCGGGATCTGGTGAACAGTTTTGGTGGCCTGGATTAAAGCGGAAGTTACAAAATTTGTGGGAGAGTGTTTAACATGTCAGCAAGTCAAAGTCGAACATCAGTTGCCTTCGGGGTTTTTGCAGCCGATGAAGATTCTGCAGTGGAAATGGGAGAGGATCATTATGGAATTTGTAAGTGGGCTACATCTTATGCCTACTAAGAAAGACTCGGTATGGGTAATTGTGGATTAATTGATGAAGTCCGCTCATTTCATAGTTGTTTGTGTCGACTATTCTCTTCAAAGATTGGCTAAGTTGTATGTGGTGGAAATTGTGAGGTTGCATGAGGTACCAAAATCGATCATATCAGATAGAGACCCTAGGTTTACGTCGTGATTCTGGAGAGCTTTGCATCAGGCATTGGGTACAAGGTTAGACTTCAGCACGGCATTTCATCCACAGACAAATGGACAGTCTGAGAGGGTAATTGAGGTATTGGAGAATATTCTGAGGGGATGTGTCATGGACTTCAAAAGTAGTTGGGAAGAGTTCTTACCGTTGGCAGAATTCACATATAACAACAACTACCAATCTAGTATTCAGATGGTGCCCTATGAAGCATTGTATGGACTAAGGTGTCGTACCCCTACCTATTGGATAGAATTGGGTGAACGCCGGGTTTTGGGTCCAAATATGGTTGCAAAATAGAAGAGAAAGTTAAGTTAATTATGGCTCGATTGAAGGAAGCGTCTGATAGACAAAAGTCATATGCAGATCTGAAGCGAAAGGAAATAGAGTTTGCAGTGGGTGACAGGGTATTTTTGAAGGTTTCGCCGTGGAAGAAAGTGATAAGGTTTGGATGGAAGGGCAAGCTAAGTCCTAGGTTCATCTGGCCTTATCGGGTTTTAAAACGTGTGGGACCAGTGGCATATCAACTGGAGTTACCTACTTAGTTGAAGTAGGTTCATGATGTGTTCCATGTTTCAATGTTAAGGCGCTACCATTCAAATCCATCTCATGTCGTGCCAATAGAAGAAATTGAAGTAGGACCAGACTTGTCTTATGATGAGGAACCAATCCAAATCTTGGAGCGAGACGTCAAGGTGCTAAGAAGGAAATCAGTCCCATTGGTTAAGGTGCTGTGGCGAAACCATGGAGTGGAAGAGGTGACGTGGGAATCAGAGGATACGATGCGACAGCAATACCCTCATCTCTTTTGATCAGGTAATTTTGAGGTTGAAATTTCTTTAAGGGGGTAGAACTGTAATATCCAAGATTTAGACATTGCGCATTTATCTTGTTTTGTGTGTTTGGTATGCTGGTATGTTGTTTGAGTGTGTTTGGGGTTCACGGGAAAGTTTGGGGTTAAGTCGAAACCGTGGCCAAAATTTTATTTTTGGGCACTTTAAGAGGGAAGTTGGCTAGAGCCAGGGTTTAAGGTATTTTGATTGGGTATGTTGACACAAGAGTTAAGATGGAAGAGTGGCAAGGAGGTACCACTTAGGGAGTAAGGGAGTGACGCCTCAATGGGAGCAGAGGGGAGAAGGTTCGATTCACTTTGTCAGCAGAGTAGATTTTATTTTTTCTCATGCGTCATAGGGCTGGATGGTGGAATCGGCTGGGAGCCTTGAAGAGTGGAGGTGACTTGGTCAAATATTTTTGAAAGGTTGGACAAGAGTAAAAAAGGGGATTTGGAATGTTCAAATGATTTTGAATGGTTCAACCATTTTCAAATGTGTGTTCAAGAGTGTTTCAAGGAGGAAGTTGGGGGATTGAAGGGAGGTAGGATGCTAGCCAAATTTTTTGAAAGGTGTGCTCGGAGGTGAGGCATTCGGTTCTAGGGGGATGTTAGTGCCAAAAGTTGTTAAGGGTTAGCCTATGTAGTGAGTTTTATTTTCGGCATTTGAGTGTGTTGCACCTTGGTCACTTTTGGTTCTTTCCTTTGTATAGCCAAAAACTCCCAAGAGCTTTATTCATTCTCCTTTTGCCTAAGCCGAAACTAATCATCCTCATCATTTCTCTTTTACAAATTTGAGTTCTCTTTTCCCTCGCTATCAAGCCGAAATAGGTCTCTCACATTCTTTTGCTAAAGGTGTTTTTTTTTTTTGCTAACCTCTAGGCGAACATACCATCATCCTTTCATTTCATTTTATTCTTTTATCTCTTCCTCCTCTTGGCATTCTTGGTAATAGGTGAGCACTTCATCTTCATCTAAAAGCCGAACCTCAACACTCACTCCATCATTTCTTGTCATTTGTCTTTTACTCATATTTGATCACACTTTTAAACCCCTTAGCCGAAACTTCTCCACTCCAACACCACTCCATATCTTTTTTCTCTTCTTCAATTGTTCATCATAGCCGAACCTCTTTCTCAATTCCCCTATTTCGGAACCTCTCTTTATTTGTCATCTAAGCTAAAATTCACTGTTCTTTTCAATCTTCTCAATCAGATTCTTCCTAGTGGTGGTAAGTGCTCTTCTTTTCTTTTCAAATCTTCCTTCTCCTTTGATTGTTGAACAAAGGTTTTGATCCTGTTTCTTGGGTAGGTTGGTCGAATACAGGAAGGGTTCGGGTTCTTAACTTCGGTGAGCTGTCAAGACAAGTGTAGAACCCCAGGTTCTGTCGATTTCGGTAAGGACTTTTTCATTTAGAATAGTTATTTCGCTATTATCTTATTAAGCAGATTTAACTCAGTCTTCTAACCAAGACCATTTATTATGGAATCAAGTACCAGTCAAGCAAACGAGGTGATGGAACCCTTGATTCCAGCCCCTAAGTTTAAGAAGCTTGCGGTGTCGACAGTTCGAGACTGGCCACCAGGTTGTGGGTGGCTTCTGAAAGGGATAAACAGGTTGTTGTGATCCCCGCAAGTAAGGACGTTAGTGAAATCATTAGCTTAGTTCTTCAGATTTATAGGTGTGTAATTATCATGCTATCTCCTTTTGTGTTTAAATCATATATGTGTTATGGTTGAAAACCAAAAATCGGCAATGGTGATTGAATTGCCCAAGATGAGTAAAACCGAAACTTTAGGTTAGTATGGTATGTTTTATTTTCATTTTTTGTGGATAGTGTGACAATGTGTATACATAAAATATTGTGTGGATGACATCTTATAACTTGTTGTTATACTACATTGCATGAGCATGGGATTTGGGTTATTAACGTTATACAGGGGAAATGTACATTAGTGACACAGTCACACGGAATGATGTTTTGGTGCCTCATTTTGGCATCGGTTATTTGGTCAACTAGTGATCGGCATTTTGGTCACTTAGTGATCGGTTATTTGGTCACATAATGATCGGTGGCTAGGCCATGTTTTATTATCTTTACACAGCATGACTATTAGCATGAATGCAAAAGTGGAGTGTAGCGGATGAGGGTCGATTGTAGAAATCCTCAAGTGTGTTGAGGATGGACAGATAAAGTAGAGTGTAGAGGATGGAAAATTAGGCTGGGTTGGGTTATCATGTTAATCATTGTTGCATCGTATAAATTGGGCTTCGGCCGGTGGTGTTTTGGGGCCTTGGCCTATATGTAGATTTACGTGGAATAATTGCACATTGAGTCTTGTGACTCACGCTTTCGTTTAACAATTGCAGGTGATTTTTAGCTTATCGGACTGGGATAGAGGGATCTCGAGGTGGCCAAGCATGGGTTTTATTAGTAAACACTATTTTTATTAAGACTTATTATTTTACAAATTTTTATTTTGAGTTTGTAATAATGCCATTATAAAATTCAAAAATTTTCTTTTAGGTTTTAAACTTTTGTTATAATAATTGCAACCTGCTCAATGGAATACTCTAGAACTTAAAATGCAAGCTGAAATGTTATAACCAGCCAATAATGTTTCTTTTAGAAATAGTTTTTGTCAAAAACTTAATTATCGAAAAATAGGTAAGTGTTTTTAAATATTACCTAATTAAAAGGCCCGTCTATTTAATTTTCTAAGCTTATTAAACAGAGGGTTTCAACTGAGCCTCAAAACTTGGGATTTCCAAAGAATCTTGAAATTCAGAATTTCAAAAAATTTTCTTAATATTTCCCTAGTGACATACCAGATCCGGTCGAAGTGTTTGGGCCGGGTTTAAGGTGTTACACGAGAAGCTCATATTTAGAGTCTAAGCTTGACTCACCTTCCATTTTCATATTCATGGTGGTTCAAGGAGTTGACACTCCTCTCTCTTGCTATCAGTACTATTATTAATAAACAGTTTGAGTCGAGTAGTGTTTACCTTAAAAGTGTCAAACCTAGGATTAGTTACCTCGACTGTTCCGTATAGGAATACATTCAGTACCGTGAAAGGGATCGCTCCATTTGTATTAAGGCCTGAAGTGGCGATTCGAGGGTCTTTTTTATCCAATAGTACGTGATCCCCGATCTTAAATTTGTTTGTCCCATCCTTAAGCTTATCAAGGAGTCACTTTGGTTCATCGTGTTTTCTCGGTTTCTCCTTGACGTGTGTCTGCCATTCATCTATTTCATTGATTTGTAGTCTTCTTTCTCATGAACAGTTCTATTCTCAATATGAGAGCTAGACCATGGCTTTCTCATCTTTTTCTAAGAAGTTTCCTACAAAGAAGATTTAACATTAAGTTCACTTACATTAATAGGATTTGTATCATCTTGATCACTAGATATTCTGACAGAATCACATGCTTGGAGTTTAATCATGTCATCATCTACACGAAGTATTAATTCCCCTATATGAACATCAATAATGGTCCTAGCAGTTGCTAAAAAGGGTCATCCTAAAATTAAAGGAGCGTCATTATCCTCATCCATGTCTAAAACAACAAAGTCTACTGGGAATATGAATTTATCAATTTTGACTAGCACATCTTCGATTATACCCCTAGGAAATCTAATGGTTTTATCAGCCAATCAAATGCTCATCCTAGTTTGTTTGGGTTTCCCAAGACCTAGCTGTTTAAACATTTTATAAGGCATAACATTGATACTTGCCCCTAAATTAGCTAAAGCATTATTAACAGATAAAACACCAATTAGGCAAGGAATCATAAAACTCCCTGGATCTTTTAACTTGCGGGGTAGTTTATTCTGCAAAATTGCTGAGCAAACTGCATTTAGCTCCACATGCGACGCATCGTCTAACTTCTGTTTGTTTGCCAAAAGCTCTTTTAAAAATTTTATTGAATTGGGTATCTACAAAAGAGTTTCAATAAATGGCAAGTTAATATGTAATTTTTTAGAAGTTTAAGAAATTTACTGAATTATTTATCTGTGTGGTCTTTTTTTGTCACATTGGGATATGGAACACGAGGTTTGTACTCTATACTTACCAATTTTGGTTTATGGCTTACCTCAACCTTACTTTTATCTACCATGTTTTCTTGCCTCAGTTTTGATTCGTCTAACCCTTCACTATCGTTAGCAGTAATGGCATGAAGTTGCTCCTTTGGGTTAGTTTCAGTGTTGCTTGGCAGGCTGCCTTGTGGTCATTCTGAGATCACCTTGGCAAGCTGACCTATTTGGTTCTCAAGCCCTCGAATCGATGCTTGCTGATTTTTGAGTGTTGTTTCAGTGTTTTGAAAATGGGTTTCTGACACCAAGATGAATTTTGTTAGCATCTCCTCAAGGTTCAGCCTCTTCTCCTGTGGGTAGGGTTATTGTTGAAAGCCTGGAGAGGATTGTTGTCTCTGATTTCCTTGACCACCCCATGAGAAGTTTGGGTGGTTCCTCCAACCTAGATTGTAAGTGTTACTATAGGGATAATTCTGAGGTCTAGAATTATTACCCATATAGTTCATCTATTCGCTTTCTACACCAGGGTTGTAGGGTGGATATTCTATATTATTCATTCCTCCTCCACTCATATCGCACTGCATCACTAGATGTACCTGCGAAGAACCACACAAGCCATCAATCTTTTTACTTAAAAGCTCTACCTGGTTTGATAGCATGGTGACTACATCGAGGTTGAAAACACTGGTGGCTTTTGTTGGCTTTGGTCTAATGACTTGTCACTAATAGTTGTTTAGTGCCATCTCCTCTATAAACTTATAAACCACTTCAATGGTTTTGTTATTTAGGGTTCCACCAGTGGCTACATCAATCAATTGCCTAGTTGGGGAGTTCACACCATTGTAAAAGGTTTGAACCTGTAACCGTAATGGTAACCCATGGTGAGGGCATCTTCTCAGTAAATCCTTGTATCTCTCCCATGCATCGTAAAGTGTTTCTAAATCCATCTTCACAAAAAAGAGATATCATTCCTCAACTTAGCCGTTTTAGCCAGCGAAAAATATTTAAGTAAAAATTTTTCGGTCATTTGTTCCCATGTAGTGATTGATCCTTGTGGTAACAAGTTCAACCACTGTTTAGCGTTGTTCCTCAACGAGAAGGGAAACAAACGAAGGCCAATGGCATCATCAGAAACGCCATTTATTTTGAAAGTATTGCACAACTCTAAAAAGTTGGGTAAATGAGTATTTAGGTCTTCATCCTACAAACCATCAAACTGAACAAACTGTTGGATCATTTGAATAGTGTTAGGTTTCAGTTCAAAATTATTTGCAGCAATAGCAGGTCTAACAATACTCGATTCAGCCCCAGCCAAATTAGGCTTAGCATAATCGTACATAGTAATAGGGGCAGGATTTTCGGCAATCACCAGAGGTAGCGGATTGTTATCAGCCATCTCATCGGTAGCATTGGTTTCGTCCTCTTGCTCTTCTTTTATGTATTGAAAACTTTGCCTTATCTCCCTACGATTTCTACGAGCGGTACTTTCTATCTCACTGTCAAAAAGCAAGGGTTCTAACGAGTTCTTTCTAGTCATAAACTAGAAATACCTGCCAAAAACAAATAAAAGAATTAGAAAAGTAAAAAATAAATAGAAAAAAAAATAAATTGCAAATAAAAATAAGAATGACTAAAGTAATAAAAATTAAGTGTTTCTAATATCTTAGTCCCCAACAATGGTAGCAAAAACTTGATGTGTCTCTAACTAGATACCACCACAATAAAGGCAAGCGCACCTATCGTTTAATAGTATAGTTATGGTAAGACCAAAAATATCGTATCCACAAGGACCAAGAGTACTAATAATTACTATATTCTTATTATCTAGCCTAAAAATTGGAGTGATTTCTTTTAAACTAAAATTAATTAAAAACATAACAGAGAATGAATTGGGAAAATACTTTTAGATAACTATATGAGAAAGGAAATACCTAAGAAATAATCCACCTAGACTTTAGTTATTACTTTTGATTCATACGATTTATTCACTTGACTTAATCCGTAGAAATCCCTAATTTATGTTAATATCTCTTTCAAGACTAAAAACAACTGACTCTAGGTTGATTAATTGAAATTTCTTTCTAATTACAACCCCTATTGTTGCATTAACTTGATTTATAGATTCCCTTATTAGATTTGACTCTAATCATGTAGATTTATGTCACCCTATTTCTAGGGTTGCAATCAACTCTGCTTAATTGTGTTGATCTACTCTTAAACAGGGACTTTTGGCCCTATGAATAAGCACATTTGACTTGAATCAATTACCAAAATTATCAAAACAAGAATAAGAACTCACGATTAAGAATAAAAACAAGTATTTATCTTATAACAATAAGATCCGTCTTAAGTTTCATCCCCTTAGGTATTTAAGGGATTTAGTTCATACTGATAGGGGAAACATCTTAAAATAAGGAAAACAACAAAACATAGGAAAACCCAAAAAATTCAAGAGAAATTGATAGGAAATCTTCAGTCTTGATAGAGATCCTTCTTCCAAGCTGCTCCCGACAGCTGTCTTCGAGTATTTTCTGCCTTCTACTCTGTGTGTCTTTTTAGGTCCTCCCCTAAGGTGTTTATATAGGCTTTGGAGCACCTCTTTTGGCCCAAAAGTGGTCTTTTCGAATAGAATTAAACTTGGGTTCGATAGGGACACGCCCATGTATGATGGCTTAGGTCGTGCTCGATTCTACTCGTCACACACGACCGTGTGATTTGCCCATGTGCTATAGTCCAGGCAGTGTTGATTTTCAAGGTAGGCCCATCTTGTCCCTTTTTGGCCCCTTTATCGTTCTTTTTGACCCCCTAAGCTCTTCTGAGTATAAAACATGAAATTAAAGGATTAGAAGCATCGAATTCATCAAATCTAATGAAAATTCATCCAAAAATAAGCCAAGCATGGGGTAAAAATATGTATAAATTATGGTTTATCAAGGATGTGAAAGAGGATGAAGGTAAGACACAGTCAAGAAAGAAGCCAATAAAGATTTTGCGATATTTTCCACTAATACCAAGGTTTTAAAGGCTTTTCATGTCATCAAAGATAGTCGAGTCTATGAGGTAGCATCATGATGAACGAACCGATGATGGATTTTTAAGGCATCCTGCGGATTCTTTAGCTTGGAAATCATTTGGTAGTAAATTTCCAAGCTTTGCAAGCGATCCTCAGAATGTGAGGCTTGGGCACACAAACAATGAGACGACAGAGGGAGGCGTATGTTGGCAATGTTGACAGGCAGATTGATGATGAATCTGATGAAGAGGATGATCCTAATGAGGCAGACTTGTGGGAAAAAAAATTATATTTTTAGTTGCCTTATTGGGGGCATAACATTTTGCGACACAATCTTGATGTCATGCATATTGAAAAGAATGTTTGCGAGAACATCATTGGGACAATTCTGAATGTCGATAGAAAATCAAAAGACAATCTTCAGAGTTGACTTGATCTAGTTGACATGGGAATTCGGTGTGAACTTCATCCCCAAGCACTTTCGAATGGGAAATATAGATTGCCGCCTTCTATTTTTGCAATGTCGAAGAAAGAAAAAGAAGTGTTCTACACGGTGTTGAAGTACATAAAGGTCCCATATGCATATGCATCAAATATATCTCGATGTGTGAGTCTTAAAGATCGAAGACTGTATTCCTTAAAATCACACGATTATCACATCTTGATGGAAGATTTACTGCCAGTTGCTTTACGGTGTTGTATGTCAAAGAAGGTGACGTCTTGTATAATTGAACTATCCATTATAATGAAAGCTATTTGTAGCAATGTGTTGAATGTTGAAGAACTTGAGAAAGTACAAGATTGAGCTGCCTTGACTTTATGCAATTTAGAGAAGATCTTTCCACCTTCCTTCTTCACTATTATGGTGCACTTGGTAATCCATCTCCCTCATGAAGCAAAACTTGGTGGACCCGTTTTCTATCGATGGATGTATCCTATAGTGAGGTGATAATTTATTTGTAAAGTTTTTTTATTCATTCATGAATATACCTTTAGTTATAACTTTTGATAATGTTGTATATCGTGTTTAGGTTCCTATTCAAATTGAAGTCTTATTGTCGTAATAAGCTTTATCCAGAAGGATCAATAGCTGAAGGATACTTGGCAGAAGAGTGTATGACTTTCTGTTCTAGATATTTAGAAGATGTTGAAACAAGGCTAAATAGACCAAGTAGAAATGTTGGGCTCACTGATCATAACTTAGCTGAAATTTGTTTATTTTAAAGTTATGGAGAACCAATCGATAAAGTTGAAATTGCACACTTAGATGATAGATCTTGGGTACAAGCACATCGATATGTTATTTTTCACCACGATTCAATTGAACCATTACGCAAGTAAGTTTTAGAATTTGATAAATATTGATATTTTTAACTTGTTTATATTCTAACCAAGTAATCCACTTTTTAACATGACGAGTACAAACAAGTCTTGAGATCTCATTCACACTCCCGAAGATGACAACATCTAGAGATTCAGAAGTTATTCACAGAATCTTTTCATGAATATTTAGGGCAAACGGTATGCAACTGAAGCATTCATCAACAAATAATGATGTTTTCTCATAACATTTATAATTAATCAATTTACTTTTGATTCAATAGGTTTGGAGTGGAAAGGACGTCAATGACGAAGTTAAATGGCTTTCCCAAGGTCTGAATAGAGTAGTAAAACCATATAGTGCCTTCCTCATCAATGGATTCAGGTTTCATACAAAATCTCGCAAAAGATTGAGAATGACTCAAAATTGTGGAATAGTTGTTAATTCTTCAATTACAAGTTATGCTAGTGCTAAGGATAGTAATCCTGTTGAGGGAATGTGGAGTATTACAGAATAATTACTGACATTATTGAGTTGGATTACTATGTCAAATGAAAGGTTGTCCTATTTCAATGTGATTGGGCTGATGTTAATACTGCTTAATTAAAAAGATCAATTTGGTTTTACAATGGTGAACTTCTCTCGATGAATTCACACTGGAAAACAATTGATAGACGAGCCGTATGTATTTTCTTCCCAAGTGAAACAAGTTTTTTACTCGAAAGATCTAACGGATAAGGGTTGGTACGTTGTACTCCATAACACTCCTAGAAACTTGTTTGACATGGGCAATGGAAGTATAGATGACATCGACGAAAGATCAGAAACTTTGCCTTTTCCAGAACAAAACTTAAATGAAAATATCCCTAGTACTAGTACACAATTTCAATGGGTTCGCCAGGGTGTGGATGAAGATATTTACGAATTATGATGTAGTAAGATTTTACGATTTTTAATTATATGTAATATTATAATTTAAATCTTGATCTTGTTAAATATTTCAACTATTTTATATGCACTATTATTGTTGTAATTAGTTACTAAAATTTCAACTATTTTATGTGTATTGTAGATAAAATGCCCAGAAGAAGATTGCGAGGTCTAAGTATTGTTCAAAATCCTCCAAATTCGGAAGAAACAAATAGTGAACAACAAACTAGTATTGGATCTTCGAATGTTCCAGAATCAGATTACGAACCTACAGAAATTCAAAGTAATGTTGAACTTTAATTTACATGCGTGTTGACTTTTATTATTGATTTCTGTTTAAATTTCTTATATTATAATATACCATTTTTCAGCTGAAAGTGGTGAGACGCGCAGAACTCGAGGACGTACGCTACTAAAAGATTTATACAAGTTAAATTCTGCCAAGCGTGTCAAAGTAGCCAAAAATAGTCTTGGTCAGCCTGTTGGATCAAAAGCTTGACTTTTAGCAGGATACTTAGGCATTATAGCACGAAATGCCAATCTTGAAACACCCCAAACCCGGCCCAAAAAGCCTAACCGGATTTGGTATGTTCCTCGAGTAAAACTTTAGCGGAATATCGTTTTGTTCAAGAAAACTTGATAATTTTAAGTAAAACGGATTAACTTAAAGATCAAGTTGGGCTTAGTTGAAAAATAGATTTGTATTTTCTTAAAACATATATATATATATATATTCTTGACAAAACGCGTTTTAAATTATTTATCGAAAACCATTTAGTTATTTAATTGATAATTGTTCATGGCAGAATTTAAAATAAATCCAAACACAAAATCTAAAAGTGGTTTATAGTGGCCTTATTACAAAAATAGCAAACCCAAAATAAAGTCTAAGTAATAAAATTTAAATTAATAAGTTTAAGTTGGGAAATCTCCACAATACTTGATACGAGCACTGGCCACCTCGAAATCCTTGTTGACCCGATCCATCGCACTATGAATTATCTGAAAAGTTTATCCCACAAAAGGGGTGAGTCATAAACTCAATGTATAACACATACACTAAAAAGTCCATTTTATCAAATGCTTTAAGTCCAAAAATTTCACATATAACCATAGGCCCATTTAACTCATATTTAGCCCAAAGGCCCATTTAGCTCATATTTAGCCCAAAGGCCCATTTAGCTCATAGCAGATCAAATAATAATCATTCAATATTACATGGTTATGTACATGAAATGAAATGCAAGCCCGGCCCACCTAAATATCCATCCGCTACACACCACCCATACCAACCAACACACCGTGGGGATTACTAAATCAACCCTCCATCCGCTACACACCATCGAAGGCAGTTGCTGCAGTCAACATGCACATCGCCCTTATAATGTTGTGGCAAAGCCACCAAAACAGATGTGACCGAAGTCACCTGACCGAAGTCCAAATTTCAAATACGTGACCGAAGTCACCAGATTCACATATGTGATCGAAGTCACCGGAGTTCAAATATGTGACCGAGGTCACCGGAGTCAAATATGTGATCGAAGTCACCGGAGTCAAATATGTGACCGAAGTCACCAGAAATGTGGTAAAACCACCAGAATACTTCCTCCTTTATCAACAATACCCATATGCCCATGCACATACATATCAAATCAGATTTTCATGCTATTTACCCCACAAAACATAATATAATCATACTCATTTCATATTTATGCATATAGCAAAAATAAACGGAATATTGAGGTAAACATACCTGAATTTTGTATACCAATGATTGGTATCCACAAACAAACATATTGTCATATAATCACTTTTTAAAATATAGATCTATGGAAATTTTAATGTAAGGTTACACACCTTGTGACAGTGAGAACAATACCCTCTCGCTCGTCAACACCTAATTGATTAACACACTTGGTTAGTATACACTGTTGTTAACAAAACTATACTTATTGACGAGAGATCTAATTCCTTACCCTCAGATTCTCGAACGACAGTTATTTGTGGTTTTTCTCCACTAGATGGATCAAAACCCGCCGAAATTCCACCAACGTAAAGTTGTTCAGTTGTATGCACTACTTCAAATAACCGATCCTCGTTAGCGGAGGGTCCACAACTCGTGGAAAGTCTCTAACTGCCGATCATGACCCTTCGCTTGTAGTTTGATGGTAAATGAATACCTCCTCTCTTCCAAACACTCCGTACGGCTCTTTTCTTACCTATCTTGTTGATCTTAAATCGTCCCTAAAATAACGTTGATTAGCGATCCATTAAAAAAAATTTGATATAACCAAAAAGGAATTAACCTTACCTTAGATGATCCGAAAGATCACTTCTTAAAAGTCTTCTTCAATAAGGATCCTTGAAAATCCTTTCCAGGGATTCGGCCTAAGAGAGAAAATAAGAGATCATGTTTCTAAAATATACTATTAGTAAAAGAAATAATGAAAACTATGAACGGAAAGTTTTACCTACTCTCTTGAAGATTCGGCCTAAATCAAAAAGAAGAGAAGGGTTGATGATTCTTGGTTTAAAAGAAAATAGTTTCTATAGAGAGAAGAAAGAAAAGATTATGATAAAGAAAAGAAAAAGGGATAGGTTTAGAGACCTATGCACATTCAGCCAAAGAGGTAAAAATTGAAGAAAAATGGTTCTTGATTCTTTGTAGTTTCGGCAAAGAGGAAAAGAAAAGAGAGAATTAAAATGAAAAAAAAAGAAAAGGAGAAATGATTAAAGAGAAAGGAGATTGGTTTTGGGGCTTAGATGCATTCGGCCAAGAGGGAGAAATGAAGAAGAAAAGATGATGCTTGAACCTTTTGGTACATTCGGCAATGAGAGAAAAGGAAGAAAAGAAGAAAGGCTTTCCAACTTTTGAAGCTTTTGACAAGAATTTTGAGAGAGAGGAATTTTAACCAAATGGTCAAAATGAGAACCAAAACAAAGAGAAGTTTTTCCTAATTCCCAAAGCAAGATTCGGCTAAGAGGATAATTTTTGGAGAATTGAGAAAAGATGGACAATTTTGCTAGGATTTTTGGCCAACTAGCACCCTAATGGCTACACTAATTTTCGGTCAACCTAGCCAACATCATTCCCCTTTTTCCTCCTTGTTTCTTCCCCATCATATCCAAAATTTACTACACAATTAAACCACTCCCTTAACCCTTCATGCCGTCTAGGTTCATGGTCAAATGACCATGAACACACTCCCAAAACATTGCCCAATATTAAGCCTTTTGTCCCCCCTCATCCTATCATCAACTTATGATTCCATACCATAAGTTCCTAGCTTCCTTTTTCACTTGGTCAAATAGCCAAAATTAAGAGAACATCATCCACTCTAGAACATTCTTGGCCGATATTTATAGGGAAGAAAACAAAAAAATAAAATAAAATCCTCCCTTATGCTAGCTAGGAGATTTGAACCTCACTCCTCAAGCAGACATCCATGCATCTTAACCACCTTGCCAATTACTCAACTTATGCTAAAACCTCTTATCATTAATTCTTAAGGCCTAACTTGCTTAGCTCTCTCTATAATTAATAGGAATTAAAAGTTTTACTAAGCATTCACTTAATTAATGAAGCTCAAATAACTTCCAAAATACACTTAATAATAATTAAGCATGCAACATCATTCAATTAAGTAAAATACATAACCCCTAATTATCAGGATGTTACAGTTCTACCCCCCTTAAAATAATTTCGTCCTCAAAATTACCTGGCTGGAATAAGAGAGGGTATTGCTGTCGCATCGCTTCCTCCGGTTCCCATGAAGCTTCTTCTGATCCATGATTACGCCATAATACCTTGACGAGAGGAACCGACTTTCTCCGTAAAACCTTTACATCTCGTTCAAGAATTTGAATTGGCTCCTCTTCATATGACAAGTTTGATCTTAACTCCACCTCCTCGACTGGCACTACATGAGATGGATCCGACCGGTAACGGCATAACATTGAAACATGGAATACATCATGCATTTGCTTCAATTTCGAAGGTAAATCTAACTGATATGCCACAGATCCACCCGCTTCACAATCCAATAAGGTCCAATGAACACAGGACTTAGTTTCCTTTGCGTCCAAATCTCATCACCTTTTTCCAAGGTGAAACCTTTAGGAAAACTTGGTCTCCCAACGTGCATACTCTATTTCTTTTCGCTTTAGATCTGCGTACAATTTTTGTCTCCGATGCTTCCTTTAACCGAGCCGGATTATCTTAACCTTTTCTTGGATTCACCACTATCTCGCACCCAAAATCGACATTCCCTAATTACGCCCAACACGTAGGAGTGCGACACTTCATCCATATAGTGCTTCATATGGTGCCATCAGTAGATATCGATTGGAAGCGTTGTTGTACGCAAATTCGCCAACAGTAAGAATTCCTCCCAACTTCCCTTGAAATCTATCACACATCCCTTAACATATCTTCTAAGATTTGATTACTCTTTCAGATCGACCGTCCGATCGAGGATGAAATGCCATCTCGAAATCCAATCGGTGCCCAAAGCCTGATGCAATGCTTTCCAAAATCGCGACGTAAATCTCGGATCTTTATCCGAAATAATCGACAACGGCACTTCATGCAATCTCACAATCTCAGCCACATATAGCTTTGCCAATTTCTACAAAGAGTAATCAATCCGAACTGGAATAAAATATGCAGATTTCGTCAATCGGTCCACTATCACCCATACAGAGTCTTTCTAGTAGGCGTAAGAGGAAGCCCACTAACAAAGTCCATGGTGATTCTCTCCCACTTCCACTGCGGAATCTTTATCGGTTGAAGCAATCCCGATGGTACTTGATGTTCAGCCTTGACTTGCTGACATGTCAAGCACTTTCCTACAAACTCCGTAACTTCCTGCTTAAGTCCAGGCCACCAAAATTGATCTCGCAAATCTCGGTATAATTTACTTCCTCCAGGATGCATTGCATAGGGGCTACCATGCGATTCTTGAAATATATTTTGCCTCAGCTCCTGATCCTTTGGCATACAGACTTTACCTTTAAAACACAATACCCCGTCACTGTTAATACCAAAATCTTCCAATTTCCCACTCTGTACCTACCGAAGCTTTTCATTCAGATCTTCATCTACTAACTGCCTCTCTTTCACTTGACTTAACCATGTCGGCTTAACCTGAAGTTCTGCCAACAAGCTTCCATCATCGAAAAGACTAAGATGTGCAAACATCGCTCTTAAATCTAACACCACTTTTTGACTTAGAGCGTCTGCCACCACATTCGCCTTGCCCGGGTGGTACTCGATGGAACAGTCGTAGTCTTTCAATAACTCTATCCACCTTCGCTGCCTCAAATTTAGTTCTTTCTGAGTCAATAGATATTTCAGACTTTTGTGGTCCGTGTATATCACTGACTTCTCCCTGTATAAGTAATGTCTCCAAACCTTAAGAGCAAAGACTACAGCTGCCAACTCCAAGTCATACGTCGGGTAATTGACCTCGTGCGGTCTCAACTGCCGAGACGCATATGCAACTACCTTCCCGCCTTGCATTAGAACACATCCTAATCCGGTGTGAGAAGCGTCACAATACACGACGAAATCCTTCCCTGCCTCAGGCTGGATCAAAACCGAAGCTTCAGTCAAAACTTTCTTGAGCTTCTCAAAACTCTCTTGCTACTTATCAGTCCACATGAAAGGTACTTCCTTTCTCAACAATTTCGTTAAAGGTGCAGCTATCGATGAAAATCCTTCAACGAATCTTTCGTAGTATCCGGCTAAACCCAAGAAATCGCGAACCTCGATTCACGGACTTAGGTGGTTTCCAATCTAGCATGACCTCGATCTTCCGAGGATCCACCCTTATCCTTCCGCAGATACCACATGGCCTAAAAATGCAACTTCTTTCAGCCAAAATTCACACTTACCGATTTTGGCATATAGTTTCTTCTCCTTAATATTTGCAACACAATCAGGAGATGCTCATCATGTTCTACTTTGGACTTAGAATACACCAGATATCATCTATGAATACCACGATTTAACCGATCCAAGTAATTTGGAAAATTCGGTTCATCATATCCATAAACGCATTGGGCGTTCGTCAATCCGAATGGCATTACCAAAATTCATAATGCCCATATCTAGTTCGAAAGCCGTCTTATGGATATCCGCTTCTTTCACTTTAAGTCGATGATACCCGACCTTAGATCAATCTTTGAGAATATCGTAGCTCCTTAAGTCGATCGAACAAGTCGTTGATCCCGCAAAGGATACTTGTTCTTGATGGTCAGCTTATTCAACTGCCGGTAGTCTATACACATCCTCATCGATTCGTCCTTCTTCTTCACGAATAGGACCGGTGCTCCCCATGGAGACACACTAGGTCGGATGAATCCACGATCAAGCAACTCCTGAATCTGAGCCTTAAGCTTAACCAATTCCTTCGGTGCCATTCTATATGGAGCAATAGAAACTGGTGCCGTTCCAGGCAAAAAGTCTATCCCAAATTCTACCTCACGATCCGGAGGCAAACCTGGAAGTTCTTCTGGAAAAACATCTACAAATTCCTTCACTGTCCAGACTTCATTAGCAGTTACTTCCTTAGCCTCCAAAGCATTCACTAACATCAGGAAGGCTTCACATCCTTTTCTAACCATCTTTTCCGCCTTAAGAGCGGATACTACATTAGATAAGTAGTTCCGTCTCTCGCCCAACACTACAACTTCTTTGTCATCAAAAGTTCTTAAGGACATTCTCTTAGCAGCACAATCCACATTTGCACGGTACTTCACAAGCCAGTCCATGCCTAAGATTAGGTCGAATTTTCCAAATGGCAACTCCATTAGATCATCCGGAAACTGTATCTCTTGAACTTTAAAGGCACTTCCTTAAAAGTTTATCTACAACTCATTATCATCCTAAAGGACTAAGTACGATCATCTTCCTAGGTACTGATTTGAAGTCACATGCAAAGTCCCAGATACTTCACTAGCGATATAGGAATGAGTTGACCCTATATCTATCAAAGTAATAAAGGGTAACCCGTAAATCGAAACGTGCAGTGATAATATCAAAAGGCCACCGTCTTCTCTCGTGATGATCGCATACACCAAACCTGGTTGTCTTGCCTCGAGCTACCACCGCCTCTACTCAAGTTCCGCGTCCTCTACGTAACCATTGCCCTTCCATTTGGGCCACGACCTCTTATCTGCTGCTGTCCACCTCTGTCAGCCTGATTAGCACCCTGACTTGTTGAACGGTTTTTCTCCGAGTTCATCGGGTAATCTTTAGTCATATGGTATTTAGATCCGCACTTGAAACATCCGCCGGTCTTTTTCCAGATTCTCCGAGTGCATTTTCCCACACCGAGAACAAGTACGATTTTGTCCACCGTAGTAGTCTGTTGATTTCGCGGACCATCACTTCTTGATTTCTTCGAAAATTTCTCGACGACCACGAGGACCCAAAGCTTCTCTTATTCTTACTCTCGCCTCCGTCCGGTTACATCTCTCGGTCGTTTAGCCTCTTGGTAATTCTTGCCCTTTCCACTAAGATTGTAAAATCTCTTTCACGGTGTGGAGCAATCATCACTCTTAGCTCATCTCTAAGTCCATCTTCAAATCGATACACCGCTCATATTCCGTAGCTACTATCCCTCCGCATAACGGCTAAGTCGTAAAAATTCGCTTCATATTCACTATCGACTTGTTCCTTGGACCAAATTCGAAATGTCTTCCTCGGGAGTCGATGTAGCTAGCTCCAACATACTTTCCTTGAATTTAATCTTAAAATAGCCCCAATCCGCACGATCCACAGGGTACTCTCCTTGATAGTGAGCCACCACTGGTAGGCTTCATCCCGGAGAAGTGAAATAGCACCTTTCAATTTCTCTTCATCAGTGCAGTCTATATCCTCCATGATCCTCTCGACTGCTTCCAACCAGTATTCCGCTACATTTGGAGCTACTCCAGATACTCCTCTGAAAATCTCAGCTCCATTCGATCTAAGTCTCTCAGCTACTAACTTTCGAGACCCATTTCCAGAACTAGCTTCTGCTACTCGCTCCAAAACTCGCAGACGACTTGTGATACTGCGTCACCTCCTTCATTTTGTTCTTGAAAGTCCACCCCAACAGCCAGTGGCGGAGCTTTATTCTTGGAACCTTGACCAGATCGAATCGGTTCAAACGATCATCCTTCCTCTTCCACGCCCACGATGACCACGCCCCTAAAACTCATGTCTACTACGTGTCTTATCTGTTTTTACGAAAAAGTCTTATGTATTAGAGTCTTTTCACTTCTTATTAAAGGAAAGTTTTATGAAACAGATATTCAGTAGTTTTTCCGTAGTAGTACACATACACCTAGGGTCCATGTCTCTAAAGTATAGTTTAAGTTTAAACTATCATATATATCACATATCGATAAAGTACATACCTGATGGATCTGGGCCGAGAACTCGAGTGCCATGCTCTTATAAAACTATTTAACTTAAGAAAACTTTCAAAAAGTCATTTGGGCCAACTTTTGAAAATGTTGTGGGCTTCAAAACCCAAGGTCGAGAGTTTAAATCTGGGCTCTGATACCAAGCTGAAACACCCCAAACTCGGCCCAAAAAGCCTAACCGAATTTTGTATGTTCCTCGAGTAAAACTTTAGCGAAATATCGTTTGTTCAAGAAAACTTGATGATTTTAAGTAAAACGGATTAACTTAAAGATCAAGTTGGGCTTAGTTGAAAAATAGATTTGTATTTTCTTAAAACATATATATATATATATTATTGAAAAAACGTTTTAAATTATTTATCAAAACTATTTAGTTATTTAATTGATAATTGTTCATGGCGTAATTTAAAATAAATCCAAACACAAAATCTAAAAGTGGTTTATAGTGGCCTTATTACAAAAATAGCAAACCCAAAATAAAGTCTAAGTAATAAAATTTAAATTAATAAGTTTAAGTTGGGAAATCTCCACAATACTTGATACGAAGCATCGCCACCTCGAAATCCTTGTCGACCCGATCCATCGCACTATGAATTATCTGAAAAGTTTATCCCACAAAAGGGTGAGTCATAAACTCAATGTATAACACATACACTAAAAAGTCCATTTTATCAAATACTTTAAGTCCAAAAATTTCACATATGCCCAAAGGCCCATTTAGCTCATATTTAGCCCAAAGGCCCATTTAGCTCATAGCAGATCAAATAATAATCATTCAATATTACATGGTTATCTACATGAAATGAAATGCAAGCCCGCCCACCTAAATATCCATCCGCTACACACCACCGCACCAACCAACACACACCGGGGATTACTAAATCAACCTCCATCCGCTACACACCATCGAAGGCGATTCTTTGCGATCAACATGCACATCGCCTTATAATGTTGTGGCAAAGCCACCAAAACAGATATGACCAAGTCACCGACCAAGTCCAAATTTCAAATACGTGATCAAGTCACCAGATTCACATATGTGACCAAGTCACCGGAGTTCAAATATGTGACCGAGGTCACCGAGTCAAATATGTGACCAAGTCACCGAAGTCAAATATGTGACCGAAGTCACGTAAATGTGGTAAAACCACCGAATACTTCCTCCTTTATCAACAATACCCATATGCCCATGCACATACATATCAAATCAAATTTTCATGCTATTTACCCCACAAAACATAATATAATCATACTCATTTCATATTTATGCATATAGCAAAAATAAATGGAATATTGGGGTAAACATACCTGAATTTTGTATACCAATGATTGGTATCCACAAACAAACATATTGTCATATAATCACTTTTTAAAATATAGATCTATGGAAATTTTAATGTAAGGTTACACACCTTGTGACAGTGAGAACAATACCCTCTAGCTCGTCAACACCTAATTGATTAACACACTTGGTTAGTATACACTATTGTTAACAAAACTATACTTATTGACGAGAGATCTAATTCCTTACCCTCGGATTCTCGAACGACAGTTATCTGTGGTTTTTCTCCACTAGATGGATCAAAACCCGTCGAAATTCCACCAACGTAAAGTGGTTCGATTGTACGCACTACTTCAAATAACCGGTCCTCGTTAGCAGAGGGTCCACAACCCGGTGGAAAGTCTCTAACCGCCGATACAGCCCTTCGTTTGTAGTTCGATGGTAAAGGAATACCTCCTCTCTTCCAAACACTCCGTACGGCTCTTTTCTTACCTATCTTGTTGATCTTAAATCGTCCCTAAAATAACGTTGATTAGCGATCCATTAAAAAAATTTGATATAACCAAAAAGGAATTAACCTGACCTTAGATGATCCGACAGATCACTTCTTAAAAGTCTTCTTCAACAAGGATCCTTGAAAATCCTTTCCAAGGATTCGGCCTAAGAGAGAAAATAAGAGATCATGTTTCTAAAATCAACTATTAGTAAAAGAAATAATGAAAACTATGAACGGAAAGTTTTACTTACTCTCTTGAAGATTCGGCCTAAATCAAAAAGAAGAGAAGGGTTGATGATTCTTGGTTTAAAATAAAATAGTTTCTATAGAGAGAAGAAAGAAAAGATTATGATAAAGAAAAGAAAAAGGGATAGGTTTAGAGACCTATGCACATTCGGCCAAAGAGGTAAAAATTGAAGAAAGATGGTTCTTGATCCTTTGTAGTTTCGGCAAAGAGGGAAAGAAAAGAGAGAATTAAAATAAAAAGAAAAAGAAAAGGAGAAATGATCAAAGAGAAAGGAGATTGGTTTTGGGGCTTAGATGCATTTGGCCAAGAGGGAGAAATGAAGAAGAAAAGATGATGCTTGAACCTTTTGGTACATTTGGCAATGAGAGAAAAGGAAGAAAAGAAGAAAGGCTTTCCAACTTTTGAGGCTTTTGACTAGAATTTTGAGAGAGAGGAATTTTAACCAAATGGTCAAAATGAGAACCAAAACAAAGAGAAGTTTTGCCTAATTCCCAAAGCAAGATTCGGCTAGGAGGAGAATTTTTGGAGAATTGAGAAAAGATGGACAATTTTGCTAGGATTTTTGGCCAACTAGCACCCTAATGGCTACACTAATTTTCGGTCAACCTAGCCAACATCATTCCCCTTTTTCCTCCTTGTTTCTTCCCCATCATATCCAAAATTTACTACACAATTAAACCACTCCCTTAACCCTTCATGCCGTCTAGGTTCATGGTCAAATGACCATGAACACACTCCCAAAACATTGCCCAATATTAAGCCTTTTGTCACCCCTCATCTTATCATCAACTTATGATTCCATACCATAAGTTCTTAGCTTCCTTTTTCACTTGGTCAAATAGCAAAAATTAAGAGAACACTCATCCACTCTAGAACATTCTTGGCCGACACTTATAGGGAAGAAAACAAAAAATAAAATAAAATCCTCCCTTATGCTAGCTAGGAGATTCGAACCTCACTCCTCAAGCACACATCCATGCATCTTAACCACCTTGCCAATTACTCAACTTATGCTAAAACCTCTTATCATTAATTCAAAAGGCCTAATTTGCTTAGCTCTCTCTCTAATTAATAGGAATTAAAAGTTTTACTAAGCATTCACTTAATTAATGAAGCTCAAATAACTTCCAAAATACACTTAATAATAATTAAGCATGCAACATCATTCAATTAAGTAAAATGCATAACTCCTAATTATCAAGATGTTACAAATCTGCTGCCTATCAACTACAAGTCATGGCATCATATGCCTGATAGTAACAAAAAATCAATCTCTCGATAATATTAAGGTAATAAAGTGAAAGTAATTTATAATACTTTTGTTTAAGTTTCATTTATATTTTCTTTCTAAATTTGTGTTTTTTGCAGGAGAGATTTGTTTTAGAGGTCTCGAATAATTATGTCAAGAAGGCATTAGGGAAAAATGGAAAGACCATAAAAGTTCTTTAAAGAAGGAATATTTTAAGAAAAATATAAGCCTCGAAGAGAAATTGCGAAATGTCCTGCCGGGAATGCTGAGGTACCAATGGGAAGATGCAGTTAGATTTTGGAATTCAAAGAAAGGAGAGGTATTACGTACTTCCAAACTCGTATAATTATTTTGGTTTATAGTATTTACTATATACGTAATAATTATTTCATAATGTAGGATCGTGAGCGCGTTGGCACTACAAGTAGGCAAAAACAAAAATTCACGCACACAGTTGGGTCGAAAAGTTTTGCTTGTGTAGCTGAGGATGAGGTATTTTGAATTTATTAATTATGTAAAATATTAATTAATATATATTAAATAATATTTTTACTACTATATTGTAGGAACAATCACCTGGTCAAAAAGTTAGATGCCTTCAACTTTTTGACATTACACATAGAAAGAAATATGGATCTCCTATGACTACTGAAGCTGCAGAAATTATGGTATATTTACTTAATAAAATTTGAATTATTTTAAATATTTATCATGTTTAATTATAATGGTTTAATTCATTGTTTTTAATGCAAATAATGTTAAGTTATGTTGCATTTTTTAATTATATATTTCATTCTAACTCTTTTTTTGATTTATTAGGGGAAACTAAAGGATAAAGGGCAGAGTATGAAGCGATCGCTTCGAGTGATAGCTTTGTTAATCTTGACGACATTGATAATCGAGTTATTACTAAAGTTTTGGGTCCAGAAAGGTATGGTCGTGTTCGATTTCAAGGATCTTTTGTAAACCCAACCCAATATTTTGGATCCAGCTCGCAATAATACATGCCTTCGGGGAGTCAGACTCAAGCTTAAGTTCAAAGGCTAAAAGACCAGCTGGCTCAGATGCAAGCGAGCACAATTGAGCAAATTTCTCAACTTAAAGCAGAGGCAGTAGTGAGGGAAGGAGCAAAAATATGAAAAACTCCAGCAACAGCTTCAGAATATGATAAAGATGTTTTAGCAGTCATAGAATCTGCCATCTTAGACGTTTGTTTTCTTATTGTAAGAATATTTTAACATTATAACTTTTAACATTATTGTAAGAATATTTCTTTATTTCATTTATTAATTTAGATCATATATCTTTCGTTGGATTTGGAATATAATTTAGATTTGTATTTGCTATTTTTGGTTGGAGTTGTATTTGTTGTTGTAGGTTTTTATAGGAAGGGTTTTATATGAATGAAAATGGATGTAAGAAATCTACTAAAGTTAGTGGCGTTTCTTTCATAAACGCCGCTAAACAACAAGACTTTTTGCGGCACTTTAACCAAAAATACCACTAAAGAACACGACATTTGGCGGCATTTTTATTAAAAGCAGCGCTAAAAGTCACGTTCTATAGCAGCATTTTGGGAGAAGCGCTGCTAAAGGTCATGTTCTATAGCAGCATTTTTATTAAAAGCGCCGCTAAAGGTCATGTTCTATAGTGGCGTTTGCGGGAGAAGCGTCGTTAAAGGTCATGTTATATAGCGGCGTTTGCAAGAGAAGCGCCACTAAAGGTCATGTTCTATAGCGGCATTTGCAGGAAAAGCGCTGTTAAAGGTCATGTTCTATAGTGGCATTTTTTTCAAATAAATGCCGCAAAATTTAGCGGTGTTGTTTGTAGCGGCATTTTTTTTCGGCGCTATTAGAAACACCGCAAATATTTTTAGCTACGCTTATAGGCCCAAAAAAACCGCTAAAAACCTATTTTGCTGTAGTGATTGTAATATAACTCATATTGAAAAGAGTTCAAGAAAGTCAAACTTAAGCAGTTTAAGAAAGTCAAACTTATGACATCTGTGAACCCAACTTCTGTAAGAGTATGCCCAAAGATCAATCATGAGATGGTTGTAATAACATACTTGATTTACCATGTTTATTAATATAAAGTGTTGTCATTATTATTTCAGTTTTTCTTTCTGTGTGTACAAATAAACTGTTTTATAATAATGTCCTTAGAATAATATGATTATTCTTAAAAGATCCTTAGTCAAGTATTATTGTTAACTAAGACAGCAATAATGCATTAAGACTAACATGTAGTTGATTGATGATAAAGAGTTGTCATTAATATGGAGTGTCAAAATCAATGCATGAATATGTGTGTTAGAGAATAACATATTGGATTGACCCACTATGAGTATGTTTCTTGGATTATTATGTAAACATTACTCATAGTGATTAATATGTATATGATCCTTAGACTTGAGATCATCATTATCCCAACATTGTGAGTTGTATATTTTGATACAGTCAAACGTACACCGTAACATGTTGTTCTATAAAGGCTGATGTTGGATATACCACAATCTATGTAGAGGGATATGGTTGATCGATATAGGATAAGTCCCTCCTACATAATAGGAGTAATATCTTAGGCTATTTGATTGAGTGAGACTAAAAATGCATGGCCATGCTCAAATAAGTTGATATGAGATGTCATACTAATTTGTATATCATAGTCGACTTAAGATATCAAGAAACATGGGATGGACTATGCAAGTGTGACTATTCCATAACTTGTGTCCGTCCAGAGATAAAGGACTTAAGGATTAATGCATGAAAGGTTAATCACAAAAGGTTATGTCGAATCATGACTTCTTGTAACCTAGGTAGCAATGATGCATTGCTAGATGCCACTCATTGTTTGTAACATTAGAATCGTTCTAATATTACTACTAACGTTACAAGAACCTACAGGGTCACACCCTATGGTTGAAATGAACTGAATAAAACATAGCTGGTATTGTGTTTGGTTGTCACATGAATTAAATTAATTAAAGAATTAATTTAATTGGACAATCAAATATTGAACATATTATATATGTACAAGGATGTTGTACACATAATGAGAACATAGTTCTATTAATATATGAATTTGGTTCGTATATAAATTTAAATAAATATAGTTTATCAAATCCATGTTATAATTAATGTAATTATAATTTTCGGTTAAAAATTTATTGTATTTATTTAATTTTATGATTCATTAAAGATATACAAATTATATAAAAGGTAATAAAAGATACAGACCTTAAAATAAAAAACCCTAAGAGATTGCTTGTTAGGTCTAGCAGTCGTCAAGTAAATAAACCTAAAAAAAAACAGTTTTGGAGATTTCTTCCGTTCATTGTCAAACCGGGTGGATTACATAGAGGCCGACATCGGAAAAGGTTGCGGCTTGGTTTGACAGTAGATCAAAATTTTTGTTGCCGAGGCGTCGCTGTCTACTCAAATTAAAGTTTTGATAATTTTGAAACCTTTATTTCACCCCAATTCGTTCCTCACACACGGATTCATGGTTTGGATCACAGGAATTAATTTTATTTTGCTTTGCCATGGGGGTGCCGACGTTCCAACAACTTCATGGCAAACTCATAGGAAACTTAAACATCTTGTTGTTGACTCTGCAAACCCCCAGCTTGGTGTCTACCCTGCGAACACCTAACTTGTAACTGACCCTGCAACCTCTTTTTCTGGTGAACCTAAATCTATGGTGTGCCCTCTTACCTTAGTGAACCCCATGCTTTAGTGATCCTACATACTTTGGCGAACCTCTACCCTTAACATAATTCATTTTCCTTTTAGCTTATTCGTTGTTCTATATGAAAACCCTTTTACAATTTGCAAAGTCCTTACTCTAATGACCCCTGACATGTTTTTACCTACCCAATCATGCATCACTTAAACAGTTCGTAGGAATCTATACAACATGATACAACCTATTTCTTATACATACTAAGTCCTCAGTTCGATTCAAACAACTTACAATTTAAGGACGTACTTCATTATACAATGAACTTCCTAGTCTACATTTTCTCGTTAGTTCATCAATTTATCAAACAATCATTATGCATTATAATCCAAACATACAATCATTTAGTCAAGCAATTATAAAAGATCCAAAAATCCAAAATTAACAGTTCATAATGTCCATTTACAACCCATTAAAACTTATTTAAAATCCAAATCTAAGACTAATCCCTTGAAACAGTCTCACAATGCCTTCCTTTTTGGGGTTTGGAAACACATCACATACTCAAAAAAATTGCCTTGCGATAGATCACTTGGAAAGTTCATTGATAAACCTAATATGTTCTTATTTTAGTCCTACATTTAGCATACTTTTGGATGATTTATTCCCTGAATTGTGGAATTTGGTGCTCTTAATCCTTTAATTTCATGTTTTATTCTTAGGAGAGCACAAGAGGATGAAAAGAAAGAGAATGAGCTAAAAATAGAGAAAGTGGGCCAAAGTACGAAATCAACATGGCCTGGGCCTGAGACACACGGCTGTGCCTCTTTAGCAGATTTGACCACGGGCTGGATTCGATTCACACGGCCGTGCCACACGGGCGTGTCCCTGCCGCAGCAAATAAGAGTTTTATTCGGATTATGGTACTTAGAGGCAAAGAAAGACATTCCAAAAGCCTATATAAACACCCTAGAGGCCAACCTTCAAGGAGGCATTTAGCTAGGCCAAGGAGCCAAGCCAGAGAGGCCGAATTGTGGGATTCACTTGAAGAAAGCCAGTTGATCCATCCAGAAGCCTAAATCACACTCAAGACTGAAGATCTCTCCTTCAATTCCTTCAGGGGGTTTTAGGGTTTTCTTTATGTTTTGTTATTTTTCTTCTGAGATGTATTCTTTTATGATTATGAACTAAACCCCTCAAATACCTAATGGGGATGAAACCTAAGACGAATCTTGTTATTGTTTTCTAAACTATATGATAAATACTTGATTTGTTCTTAACTATGTGCTCTTAATTCTTGCTTTGATATTTCAGGATATTGATTCAAGTATTGATGTGCTTAGGCAGAGGAGGAATATTCCCTATTTAATAGTAGATCTAGCATAGTTAAGCGGAGTTGATCGCAACCCTAGAGATAAAATGATGAAAATCTACCGGATTAGGGTCAAACCTAATATGGGAGTCCATAGATCGAGTTAATGTAATTCTAGGGGTTTTAATTAGAAAGAGATTTCAATTAATCAACCTAGGGTTAGACATTAGTAGCCTCGAGAGAGGTATTAATATGAATTAGGGAATCCTAGAGATCAAGTCAAGTGAATAAATCATCTTGTTCAGAGTTAGGTAACAAGTGAAGTCTAGGTGGATTCTTCCTCGGGTATTGTCTTAATCAATTGGTTTTCCCACAAGTATTTCCCCAATTCCTACTCGTGTCTTAGTATCTTTAGCTTAGTAGTTAGTTAATTTTAGATTAAACAACAATTCTCTTAATTCTTAGGCTAAATAAGAAGAAGAAAGTTAGTATTAGTACTTTTGGTTCCCTTGGGTTCGACAATCCGGTCTTGCCACTAAACTATACTATTGTTCGATAGGTGTGCTTGCCTCAATCATGGTGATAGTTAGTTTCTAGGCTCGATCATTCACTATATAAATTTTAAGACTTTTTCCACCACCGTCAAGTTTTTTTTTGGCACCGTTGCCGGGGAACTAAAATATAAAGAACGCTTAATTTTTATTACTTTAGCCATATTTTATTTTTTCAAATAAATTTTATTTTTACTTTTCTAATTTTCTTTTTCTTTTTATCTATTCCTAGCAGGTACCTCTAGTTTGTGACTAGAAGGAACCCGAAAGGACCCTTAATTTATGACAGTGATATTGAAGGTACTGCTCGTAGAAATAGTAGAGAAATAAGTCGAAGCTTAAATTACATACAAGAAGAGCAAGAGAACGAAATTAATGCTACGAAAGAGGTGGCTGAGAATAATCCACTACCTTAGGAAGTGGCCGAAAATCATGCTCCTCGAACTATGTATGATTATGCTGAACCTAATTTAACAATAACTGATTCAAGTATTATTAGACCTACTATTGCTGCAAATAATTCTGACCTGAAACCTAACACAATTCAGATGATACAGCAATTTGTTCAGTTTGATGGTTTGCAGGAGGAATATCCCAATAATCACTTGGCGAATTTCCTAGAATTTTGCGATACTTTCAAAATAAATGGCGTTTCTGATGATGCCATCCGTCTTTGGTTATTTCCCTTTTCTTTGAGGAATAGAGCTAAACAGTGGCTAAATTCTCTTCCACGAGGATCAATCACTACATGGGAACAAATGACCGGAAAATTTTTATTAAAATATTTTCCGCTGGCCAAAACAGCCAACTTAAGGAATGATATATCTTTTTTTGTGTAGATGAATCTAGAAACACTATACGATGCATGGGAGAGATACAAAGATCTATTGAGAAGGTCCCCACACCACGGATTACCCTTGTGGCTACAAGTCCAAACTTTTTACAACGATGTGAACCATTCAACCAGACAGTTGATTGATTCAGCCACCGGTGGAACCCTGAATAACAAAACACCTGAGGAGGCCTACAAGTTCATTGAAGAGATGTCACTGAATAACTATCAGTGGCAAGTCACAAGGACAAGGCCAATAAAAGCTGCTAGTGTTTTCAACCTCGACGCAGTAACCATGCTATCAAATCAGGTAGAGATGTTAAATAAAAAGATTGATGGTTTATGTTCTTCGCAGGTACACCCAGTAATGCATTATGACTCAAACCTAGGAGGTGTGGTGAATCCTAAGTACCCACCCTACGGACATGGCACTAAAAACGAGCAAGTTTACTATTTGGGTAACAATTTTAAACCTCAAAGTAACCCTTATAGAAATACTTGTAATCCATGTTAGAGGAACCACCCCAATTTCTCATGGGGTGGTCAAGGAAATCAGAGACAATAACCCCTCCAAACTTTCAACAATAGCCCTATCTACAGGAAAAGAAGCCTAACCTTGAGGAGATGCTGACAAAATTCATAGCAGTTCCAGAAACACATTTCCAAAACACCAAAACAACACTTAAAAATCAACAAGCATTGATTCAAGGGATCGAGAGCCAGTTAGGGCAACTTGCTAAGCTGATCTCCGAATGACCAGAAGGTAGCTTGCCAAGTAACACTGAGACTAACCCAAAGGAGCAACTTCAAGCCATAACATCTCATGACAGTGAAGGGTTAGTGGAATCTGAATCCGAGCCAAGGCAAGAACCTGTGGTAAGTGAAGGTAAAGTTGAGGAAAGCCAAGAAAAACCAAAACCGATAATTAAAGAGTACCAACCTTGAATACCATACCCCAGTACGATGAATAAAGGTAATACAAATGAACAATTCGGTAAGTTTCTTAAACTTTTAGAGAAATTACATATTAACTTACCGTTTCTTGAAGCTTTTTCGCAGATGCCAAATTCAAGGAATTTTTTAAAAGAGCTTTTAACAAACAAGCGGAAGTTAGACAAGGAATCGCATGTGGAACTAAATGCAGTGTGCTCAGCAATGTTGCAAAATAAACTACCATGAAAATTAAAAGATCTATGGAGTTTTACAATTCCATGCTTAATTGGTAGTTTATCTATTGATAATGCTTTAGCTGATTTAGGGGCAAGCATCAATGTTATGCCTTATAAAATGTTTAAATAGCTAGGTCTAGGGAAACCCAAACAAACTAGGATGAGCATTCAATTAGCTGATAAGACTATTCGAATTCCTAGGGTATAATTGAAGATGTACTTATTAAAATTGACAGATTCATATTCCTAGTAGACTTTGTTGTTTTAGACATGGATAAAGACAATAGTATATCCTTAATTTTAGGAAGACCCTTTTTAGCAACTATTAGAACTAAAATTTATGTTGGTATAGGAGAACTCATACTCCGTATAGGTGCCGAATCAATCAGTCTTCAGGCTCTTGACTCAGCTAGGACATCAAGTAATCAAGGTGAGAAAATTAATTTTATTAATGACCATTCGGTTAAACCTTCATTTTAGGAAGCACCACAGAACCACACAACTGAGCCAGATCCTATACCTCATGATAATAAAGATGTAGTTCATGAGGAACGAAGGCTTCGGGTCTGATTTTTGTTTCATTTAGGTTCCTCTTCTACTAGTGCCTCCACCAAACTTCGACATCCCTTCCTCAGATTCCCCCAAGTAACACAAGAAGGGTGCTATATGGAGATCCGAAAGAGACCTATTGGCACTGGGAGACTCATTGACTGGAATGCAGTCAGGCAAGTCAGACTTGAAATTGATATTCATGCACTTCTCTCAACCGACCCTCGCCATCGATGAACCCATATTTTTGGAACTTACCCTCGAGTTCTGTGCCACATTCACACTACAGACAGTAATGACGCACTTTGATGATGTCGGCACCATTCAATTCTGCCTAGGGGGCACAGTACGTCAACAAATCATACCTCAATTCAGAATGGTACTCGGACTTTACACACCAGAATTCATAGAAGAAAAACCACTGGACGATTTGAACCGAGAGCTCCACTGTGCTCTGCTCAAATGCTGGCAAAAACTACAACCCACTACAAGCAACTATATCCCCAGTCATTCTAAGGCGACCGCCCTTTCCCCAGCTCTCAGGTATATTCATGCTATTCTCGCTCATACCATTACAAGCCGCAAAGAGAGCACTAGCGTCGTTAATAAAAAAGGTGTCTACTTCTTATCATGCATGGCTGAAGGATATGTTTTTGATGTGGCATATTTTATTGCATGCGCAATACAATATCAGACGGAGGCGCACAAAAAGGGAATCCTATCAATGGGACCATACATAACGCGATTAGCTCGGCACTTTGGACTCATCAACACCGATCATCAGAGGTCCTCACTTATACTAATCGAACATATGACACCTCAGGGAATCCAGACGATGTTACACATGAAGATGATCAAACATCGTCAAGGGATGGACCCCCCTCAATATAGACTAGCCACAGACGAGGAGGTACCCTTGGACATTACTGATGATGTCCCACCAGTTCCGAGCCAGTAACCATCATATTCAGCAGCCTCATTGATAGATATCTCGGCACACCTCACACAGTTCGAAAGCAAGATCTGCACCAAGTAGTTATCGACACTACTCGACGTTTTGATGGGATCGAGGCCACCCTGCAGCAAATCTGCCATCACTTTCATATATCACCACCAACACCTCCACAGGATCCAGTTGACAATGAGGACCTTTGAGTCCTCATAAATTTTTATTTGACATTTACTTTTCTGTATTTTAAAACTTTTTATTGGATGTTGCTTTTAGATTTAAACTTTCATTAGTATTGCATGGTTTTTATTTTTAATTTTTCTACCATTAGCTATCTAACCTCTTAAAGAATCCCTACTCAATTATACGCTACAAGATTATTAACCAAGTGACTTTGCAGAATATATCACACATCCATATAGAAATCACATGCGGAACGCATCTTGGACCTCATCCGCAATTAGGGAAGTGTCACTTTCTCCCTTCTCTTTTGATTTACCCCATTATTGTCATTATTTATCTTTGTACATTGAAGGCAATGTACATCTTAAGTGTGGGGGGATAAAAGTGCCTAACTTTTTGCATAATTCTCAAATTAATGCCTAATTCTTCATTGTTCTCAAAATCCTGAATTTTAAACTTGTTCAAAAGTATTTTTTCTCATATTACTAATTAGGATGAAATTTCTAATGATTTGTGATTATTATTGATATGTTTTAGAGTAAGTCATAGTGAATTGTGCATTGATGATTAAATTTGAAGAATACTAAAGAATTGAGCATGATAAGTCTACTTTCTAAAAATTAAAATTGATAGGTTGTTAAACCGAATTTGAGTATCACCTTGAAGTTCAAAATTTATAGGGATTGATGTCAAAAACACCCATAATTTTTGTGAGATTTTGAGCCTTCTAGAGCATATACCCTTTTTCATGCTCACTTTATTGATTATGAGTGTGTCAACTTTGAATTGTTATTCTAGATCTTGCCTCGTTTATGCATATCGAGACCACATTCATGATTTGATATACTAAGATGATAAAGGCACCTAGGTTTTAACCCATTCAATCCACTAAAAAGCCTACCTTCATGATTAACCCCTAGTGAACCCCTTTGATCCTAACAACCCTTTTTATTGATTTACTCGTTAATATTACCCGAAACCCCTTTGTATTTGTTATCAACATTCTTTTGACTACCTCTCTATCGAGAATTGATTTGATCAGTTGTCGAATTAGGTTATTTCAATTATCAAAGTTCCTTCTATTATGTTTTAAAAAAAATCCAAGTCTATTCAATATTAGTAGTATATAAAAGAGCTTACAGCATTTAAACTCCAATTGTTGAAGAAAAAGCTTGTATTAAAGTATTATCAAATTTTAAGTGATGAAAATATTCTTTATTTTATAGTAATTATCAATAGTGGCATTATTAGTTTTCATTCTATGTAAATGTTCATATTCAGTTCATTATTTTTAGATTAGGTAATTAGTCAATTCGATCTCAATTCTAACCCTCTAATTCAACCTGTATCCACACCCTTAACCTTAGCCCCGTTACAATCCTCATAAAGACCTTTTGATCTGTGTATCATCTCATATACAGTGATGGAGATTTGATTTTCAGGCAAGCTTATGGGATTAACTTTTCAGGTTCGACTTATGAGTGCTTATTCTTGAAACTTAAACACTTTGAGTGATTTGAGTGAACCTTCAGTGAGGATGTCAATCATTGTCAGTTTTGAATTAAAGGTAATTACTTAGATAAGGGGAGACACCTATGTTTTCGTACTACAAAGGTATGACTTATCTTGATTGAATCTTTAGGGTTCTTTGAGTTGAATTATCCATGTATAAATTATCTATGAATTATGATGAGACATCGTCGATAGGAATTATGAATTATGGAAAGTTTGTTTTAACTGTAAGTTGAGAATTTTGCTTGAGGACAAGCAAAAGCTTAAGTGTGGGGGTATTTGATAAACCATAAAGGTAACATATTTTAATCCCACATTTAGTATGCTTTTTGATGATTTAACCCTTGATTTTATATAAAAGGTACTTGTAATCCTTTCTTTTCATGTCATATACTCAGGAAAGCACCCGAGGATAAAAAGAACACAAAACGGGCTTAAAACGGAGCAAATGGGTTTTAGCAAGAAATCAACATGGCCTGGCACAAATCCTGCACGGCCATGTCTTGCCGACTACCTAGAGCACGGCCTAACTCACGAGTTGCACAGTCGCGCATCACCTCATTACCACACACGGGCATGTCAAGTGAATTACATAGCCGTGTCCCAATCGACAAACTTGAAGCATGACTTGAATCCTAACTCACACGGTCGTGCCACGGTCGTGCCCAAAACGACAGAATCAAGGCACGGCCCAACCACAATTTACATGGGCGTATGCCATGGTCATGCCCCTGTCACAGGAATGAGCAATTTCACTCGGATTTAGATGCTTAAAGCCAAAGAAACATACTCCTAAGTCTACTTAAACACCCTAATAGTAATTGTACTTGAAAGATGTACTTAGGAGCCAAGTAAAGCATCTCAAAGGCCTATATAAACAACCCATGGCAGCTATTCTAGGAGGGGTTTTTGTCAGAGGCTTTTGTCGAAGATTTCATCTTTTAGGAAATCACTTGAAGATACCCGATTGATCCATCTCAAGAAGCCGGAGTTCTATTCAAAATAGAGGATCTCTCCTTCAATTCCTTTAGGGGGTTTTAGGGATTTCTTATGTTTTGTTTTATCTTTAATCTTGAGATGTTTTCCTACTTTGTTATGAACTAAACCCTTCAGATACTTGAAGGGGATGAAACCTATGATGGATTTTGTTATTTGATTTCTAAATTATATGATAAGTACTTAGTTTGTTCATAATTATGTTGCTTAATTTAATCTGAGGTGCTTAGGTGGAGGAGGAATGAGACCGCCTAAGAGTAGATCTAGCATAATTGAGCGGAGTTGATCGGGTGCCTAGAGATAGGGTTACGAGATTTTGTCGGATTAGGGTGAAACCTAATATGGGAATCCATTGATCGATTTACTGCTTCCTTAAGAGGCTATTATAAGAGAACGAGAGTTCCACTAATTAACCTAAGGTTAGACGTTATTCGCCTCGAGAGAGGGTTTAATATAGGTTAGGGAGTCTCACGGATCAAGCTAAGTAAAGAAATCATATGGTTTGGGGAATAAATAATAAGTGAAGTCACAGGTGGATTCTTCCTAAAGGTATCGTCTTCATCAACTGAGTTTTCCTAAAGTCTTTCTCCAATTCATTCTTTTGTCTTTGCATTCAGTTTAAGTATTTCATTAGTTTTTAGATTAATAAACCAATCACTCCATATTTCAGGCTAAATAATAGAAAGAAAGTGAGTAAAAGAACTTTTAGGTTCCTTTGGGTTCGATAAGATATTTCTTGCCTAAACTATACTACAGTTCGATTGGTGCACTTGCCTCTATCATTGTCATAGATAGTCTACAGGTTCAATTATTCTTTTATAAATATTAAAACTCGACAGTTTGACACGATTAACACATTTCAAAGAGAAATTAAAACACATGAAGCAAAACCGAGGGAACCACCAAATGAGTTTAAAGGTGGAACAAAACACGTCAAGGTTGGAGACTAGGTGCTGTTAGATACAACCGACCCTCGAATAACCACTTCAGAGCAAAATACAAACAATGCGACTCTTTTGACGATACTTAAGGTCTTTCCATACGGAACGGTCGAGGTAACTCACTCTAAATTCGGCACTTTTAAGGTAAATGCCACTCGACTCAAACTATATAATGATAGCATGAGAAAAGATTTTCAACTCCTCAAACCACCATCATCATGCGAATGAGAGGTAAGTCTAGCTTAAGACTTTAAACGAGCGCTTCTCGGGAGGCAACCCGAACACTAACCCCATTAATTTTCATATTTTTATTTATACTTTTAGAACCTAAATACAAACTAACCAAGTTAATAAAGTTCAAGTTTCCATACCCACACGGCCTTACACACGGTTGTGGCCGTGGTCGTAGACTTGTAGCAACAGGACAAAATTTTTTCCAACATACGGGCTGTGATAAATTACCACGACTGTGCGATACGGTCATGGCCGACACTGAGAAAGCCACACGGGCATAGAAACTTCAACACAGGCGTGGGAGAAGCGAATGAAGCACAACACGATCATGCGATACGGCCATGTGACCTAACACGCCATGGCACATAGGAGTGGGGAAGTACCAGATAACCCCACCTCGCTCTCCTCACCTACTCCCTAATCTCCTCTTCTTCCATACCCTTTAAGCTTTTCCCTTTCTTTTCCTCCTTTTTCCATTTTCACCATCACCTCCATGTCAAAGAAACGGAAGGATTTTAGCCCAGTCTCCCTGTGCGAGGCCGATCTACATGAGTTCATGCTGGCCACTTCATTAACTCGACAAGAAAACGACCTTTGAGTCCATTTATTTTTTCTTTTTCTTTTCTCTTCTCCTTTATTTTCCTCCTCTTTATAATTCTTTTCTTTAAATACATATTTAGTATATTTTGAATTATTCTTATTATTTCCTGGCTATTTCTTCAAGAGGTACAACCAGAGATGCCTCCTCCTCCAACATCTTTTACCTCCAAATCAAGTTTCCACACTCCCAACTCAAGGATTCCATCAAAAATTCAGGAAGTTTCACTTCTCTCCCTCTCTTTTGATTTTCTTACTATATGGTTATTATCTATCCTTGTACATTGAGGGCAATGTACATCTTAAGTGTGGGGGGTGAAGATTATTTAGAAAAGTTCCTAACTTTTTGCATTATTCTCAAATCCCTAAATTAGTTCTTGTTTTTAAGTGTAGAGAGGTGTCAACAATACTCTCCCTAAATGATATCTTGTCTTAAGTAATTTTTTTATATCACTAATTAAAATGAAACTTCTGTTGATTTATGATTTTTATTGATATGTTTTGGATTAAGTCATAGTTAATTGTGCATTGATGATTTAAAATTTAAAATACTAGAGAATCAAGCATGATAAGTCTATTTTCAAAATTAAAAATTTTCTAAGTTGTTGACCTAAATTTGAATATTACCTTGAAGTTTGAAATTTGCAAGGTTGCCATCAAAAACCATAATTTTTGTAAGATTTTGAACCTTTTAGAGCATATATTTTTTTCGTGCTCACTTTATTGATTATGAGTGTGTCAACATTGATTTGTTATTCTAGAACTTGCTTCAATTATACATGTCAAGACCACATCATTGATTTGATATACAGAGATGATAAAGGCACTTAAGATTTAACCCACTCACTCCACTAAAAGCCTACACTCACAATTAACCCCTAGTGAAACCCTTTGATCCTAACAACCCTTTTATTGATTCACCCACTAATATTAACCTAAAACCCATCTTGTATTTGTTATCTCCATTTCTCTTGATTACCTTTCTATCGAGATTTGATTTGATCAGTTGCCTAATTATTTTATTTCAGTAGTTAAACTCATCTTATATTATGTACTTACTTGATTTGTTCTTAAAAATATATATAATCGAAGAATATTCATTATTAGTTCTATGATTAAGTGAGCTTATACGTTTATGATAAACCGTAAAAGTAACATATTTTAATCCCACATTTAGTATGCTTTTGGATGAATTTATCCTTAACTTATGTAAAAAGGTGCTCTTAATCCTTTTTTTCATGTCTTATACCCAGGAAAGCACCCAAGGATAAAAAGGACCCAAAATGGGTTTAAAACGGACCAAAGTGGGCCAACCCAAGAAGTTGGCACGGCCTGGACTTCATGCCACACGGCCGTGCCCCAATATTTAGATTGCACATGGTCACACCCTGATTTACACAACTGTGCCTCATCGACAAAAAGCCCAACACGGCCTGACCCTGATGTACACGGCTGTGCCCCAATTGGCAGACCCGAAGCACGGCCCCTACCCAGATATTGCACAGGCGTGTCGTAGCCGTGCCTAAATCGATAGAATGGAGACATGGGCATGTCAAGGCCGTGCCCCTGCTGCATGAAAGAGCAATTTCTCCCGGAATTGGATGCTTGGAGCCCAAGAAATGCAATCCTAAGTCCACTCAAACACTTAGGACAAATTTCACTTGAATTACGAGTACTTAGAAGCCAAGTAAAGCATCCCAAACGTCTATATAAACAATCCAAGGCAGCAATTCAAGGGCAGAGGTTTTAGCAGAGTTTTCTGCCAGAGCTTTACTCGTTTAGGGAATTACTTGAAGATAGCTAGTTGATCCATCTCGAAGAGTCAAAATTCTACGCAAGATGGAGGATCTCTCCTTCAATTCCTTCAGGGGGTTTTAGGGATTTCTTATATTTTGTTTTATCTTTTCTCTTGAGATGTTTTCTTATTTTATTATAAACTAGATCCTTCAGATACCTGAAGGGGATGAAACCTATGATGGATTTTGTTATTTGATTTATTGGTTTATATGATAAATACTTAGTTTGTTCTTAATTATGTTGCTTAATTTAATCGATGTGCTTAGGTGGAGGAGGAATAGACCCCACCTAAGAGTAGATCTAGCATAATTAAGCGGAGTTGATCGAGGAGCCTAGAGATAGGGTTACGAGATTTTGCCGATTAGGGTGAAACTTAATATGGCAGTCCATTGATCGATTTACTGCTTCCTTAGGGGGTTATTATAAGAGAACGAGAGTTCCACTAATTAACCTAAGGTTAGACGTTATTCGCTTCGAGAGAAGGTTTAATATAGGGTAAGGAGTCTCACGGATCAAGCTAAGTAAATGAAATCATATGAATTGAAAGTTAGATAATAAGGGAAGTCATAGGTGGACTCTTCCCGAGGGTATCATCTTTATCAACTGAGTTTTCCAAAGTCTTTTCCCAGTTTATTCTTTTGCCTTTGCATTTAGTTTAAGTATTTCATTAGTCTTAGATAAGTTAATTAATCACTTCATATTTAAGGCTAAATAATAGGAAGAAAGTGAGTAGTAGTACTTTTAGGTTCATTGGGTTCGATAAGATATTCTTGCCAAAGCTATACTACTGTTCGACAGGTGCACTTGCCTCTATCGTTGTCATAGTTAGTCTACAGGTTTGATTATCATTTATAAATTTTAAAACTAGACTATTTTGCAGCGATCAAGTTTTTGGCGCCGTTGTCGAGGAATTCTAAAATATTACGAAAGCTATATTTTTATTACTTTAGCCATTATTATTATTTTTACTTTGCTAACTTTTCTTTTACTTAAATTTTGACAGATAATTCTAGCTTTTCAAAGGAATGGCACTGAATAATTATCAGTGGCAAGGCATGGGGACAATTCCTACTGAAGCAACCAGTATTTTCAACCTCGACGTGGTCATCAGGTTACCTAATCAGTATTTTCAACCTCGCATACCTTATCCTGAAGCATTGAAAAAAGATGATTCAGAGGAACAATTCGGTAAGTTTCTAAAACTCTTGAAGAAATTACATATTAACTTATCTCTTCTTGAAGCTTTTTTTCAGATGCCCGATGCAAGGAAATTCTTAAGCAAGCTCTTGACGAACAAAAGCAAAAAAGATGAGAGACACCAAGTGAAATTAAATGCAACATGTTCAGCAATGCTACAGAGCAAGCTACCATAAAAACTAAAAGATCCAGGGAGTTTTACGATTCCATGCTTAATTGGTAGTTTGACTATTGATAATGCGTTAGCTGATTTAGGGCAAGTATAAATGTTATGCCTTATGCACTGTTTAAACGACTAGGTCTAGGGAAGCCCAAACAAACTAAGATGAGTATTCAACTAGCTGATAAAACTATTAGAATCCCTAGGGGCATTATTGAAGATGGTCAATAAATTTGTTTTCCCAGTAGACTTTGTTGTTTTAGACATGGATGAGGATAATTCAATCCCCTTGATTTTAGGAAGGCCTTTTCTAGCAACTGCTAGAACTAAGATTGATGTTGCCACAGGAGAACTCATATTTCGTGTGGGAGATGAATCAATAAATCTTCAAGCTCTCAACTCAACCAGAGCCATGAATGATGAAGGTACGAAAATTACTCTAGTCGATAATCAAATTATTTAACCTTCATTGCAGGAAACACCACGCGACATCAAATTTGAGTCAAACCATAGCATCTTAGTCGACACAGAAGAATCACGTACACTTAAGGTCGACAAATTAGAAGAGTAGAAGACACAAGCAAAGATGGATCCATACAAAGTAAAGTCATAGGGACCGCCAGAGCAGCTCATAGGGACATCGAATCACTTTAAAATAAAAGATGAGGTACACGAAATCTTCCCCTACAACACGGTCGATGTAAGCAATCCAATGTTCAGAAATTCCAAGGTAAACACTTTCTAACCCCAATTTTTTCATGAAAGAAGAACTACAGACATGAGGGAAGATATTCAAACCTTTAAACCTCCTTGAAATCTTCAACACAAGGATAGTCTAGCTTAAGACTATAAACGAGCGCTTTTCGGGAGGCAACCCGAACACTAACAATTTTTATTTCAAGTTTCTTTTCTTTCCATCTTTCTATCCTAATTATTTCATTGAAAACTAACATAAAAGTGCAGATTTCTAGGCCACACGGCCTTACACACAGCCATGTCCGTGGCCGTGTAGACCATCGAAACCACCACACTGACAGGAGCAAGGCCGTGCAAGTCAGTCCAACCACCCCCAACGTCACGGATCCAACCACCCACAGCACGGGCACCAAAAAAAATAGCACAGCCATGCGTCACAATTGTGCTAAGATACTGACTTATTTAGCACGAGCAGACCACGCCCGTGCATTCCAACTGTGCTCCTATACTGGCTTTTTAGGAACGGGCGTGCAAACCAACAAAACGGGCGTGGAAGGACAACACACCCCACAACACGGCCGTGCAATACGGCCGTGTGGATTGACACACTCTTGGTACATGGGCATGGGAACCTGCCAGATTTGAAATCCTATTTAAATCCCCACAGCCCGTCCTCTTTGTCCCATCTTTTTTCTTATTCCTTCTTTCTCTTTTCTTTCGAATTTTTATTCCTATTCATAGAAAAGATCCAAGACACTTGAGCAACACAAAGATCATGCCGAAGAAATGTAAGCATCATCTCCTTGGAGGAACCTTAACATGAGTTCATGCCGGCAGCTTCACTTAATTAACACGCCAAGGGTCTTGGAAACCTTTTTGGTTCTATTTTTCTTTTCTCGTCTCCTTTATTTTCCTTATCTATACTTCTATTCTACTTAATTTAATTTATTTCATATTAGTTTCTTGGTTTTAGGTTCTAAATGATGCTAGGGAATCACACACCACAGCCTTCGAGGTCATACCCACTTTGCAAACCATCCAACAATAAGGACTCCTTAGTCCATTAGTATTTTCTTTCAATTTTAGTTTTCTTCTTAGTCTCCTTCTTTTTATTTCCTTAATCTTTAAATTTATTATTAGTATATTATTGTTATTTCTCTAGATCTCTTGGCTATATCTTCACAGGCTACCCAATTTCTTCATCTAGCAAATTGCTTATCGGTAGCCACTCCACTAGGCCCATAGAAAACACCATCACCGCCACCAAAGACGCCAGGGATCATCCAGATTTTAGGGAGTATTACTTTCCCCACTTCTCTTTTTGACTTGGCACATAAATTTCATTATCTATCTTTGTACATTGAAGGCAATGTACATCTTAAGTGTGGGGGTAATAGTGCCTAACTTTTTGCATAATTCTCAAAACCCTGAAATTAGTCTTGATCTTAAGTATTATTCTCATATTATTAATTAGGATGAAATTTCTATGATTTATGATTTTTATTGATATGTTTTAGAACAAATCATAGTTAATTGTGGATTGATGATTAAATTTGAAGAATACTAGAGAATCAAGCATGATAAGTCTATTTTTCAAAAATAAAAATTGATAGGTTGTTGAACTAAATCTGAGTATTACTTTGAAATTTGAAATCTATAGGGATTGATGTAAAAAACACCCATAATTTCTGTGAGATATTGAGCCTTATAGAGCATATATTATTTTTCATGCTCTTATTGATTATGAGTGTGTCAACTTTGAACTGTTATTCTAGAACTTGCCTCGTTTATGCATGTCGAAACCACAATAATGATTTGATATACTGAGATGATAAAGGCACCTAGGTTTTAACCCGTTCACTCCACTAAAAAGCCTACCTACATAAATAACTCCTAGTGAACCCCGTTGAATCCTAACAACCTTTTTATTAACTCACCCACTAATATTAACCCAAAATCCCTTTGTATTTATTATCAACATTCTTTTGACTACCCCTCTATCGAGAATTGACTTGATCAATTGCCAAATTAGGTTATTTCAATTATCAAAGTTCCTTCTATTAAGTTTTACTTAGTTTGTTCTTAAAAAAATCCAAGTTTATTCAATATTAGTAGTATAAAAGAGCTTAGAGCAATTAAACTCCAATTGTTGAAGAAAAAAGCTCGTATTAAAGTATTATCAAATTTTAAAGTGAAGAAAATACTCTTTATTATAGAGTAATTATCAATAGTGGTATTATTACTTTTCGTTCGATGTAAATATTCATATTTAGTTCATTATTTTTAGATTAGGTAATTAGTCAATTCAATCTCGATTTTAACCTTCTAATTCAGCCTTTATCCACACCTTTTAACACAAGCCCTGTTACATCCCTAATAAAGACCTTTTGATCTATTTATCATCTCATATACAGTGGTGGAGATTTGATTTTCAGGCAAGCCTATTAGATTAACTTTTCAGGTTCGACTTTTGAGCACTTTTCTTGATCCTTAAACACTTTGAGTGCTTTGAGTGAATCTTTAGTGAGGATGTCAATCCTTGTTGGTTTTGAATCAACGGTAATTATTTAATTAAGGGGAGACACCTATGTTTTCATGCTACAAAATCATGACTTATCTTGTTTGAATCTTTAGGGCACTTCGAGCTAAATGATCCATGTATAAATTATCTATGAATTATGATGAGGCATTGTCAATGGGGACTATGAATTTTGGAAAGTTTGTTTTAATTATAAATTGAGAATTTTTCTTGAGGACAAGCAAAAGCTTAAGTGTGGGGGTATTTGATAAACCGTAAAAGTAACATATTTTAATCCCACATTTAGTATGCTTTTGGATGAATTTATCCTTAATTTATGTAAAAAGGTGCTCTTAATCCTTTCTTTTCGTGTCTTATACTCAGGAAAGCACCCAAGGATAAAAAAGACACAAAATAGGTTTAAAACGGACCAAAGTGGGCCAACCCAAGAAGTCGGCATGGCCTGGACTTCATGCCACACGGTTGTGCCCCAATATTTAGATTGCACATGGTCACACCCTGATTTACACTACTGTGCCTCGTCGAAAAAAAAAAGCCCAACACGGCCTGACCTTGATGTACACAGTCGTGTCCTAATTGGTAGACCTGAAGCACGGCCTCTACCCAGATATTGCACGGGCGTGTCATAGCCGTGCCTAAATCGACAGAATGGAGACACGGGTGTGTCAAGGTCGTGCCCCTACCGCAGGAAAGAGCAATTTCACTCAGAATTGGATGTTTGGAGCCCAAGAAATGCAATCCTAAGTTCACTCAAACACTTAGGATGAATTTCACTTGAATTACGAGTACTTAGGAGCCAAGTAAAGCATCCCAAACGTCTATATAAACAATCTAAGGCAGCAATTCAAGGGCAGAGGTTTTAGCAGAGTTTTCCGCGAGCTTTACTCATTTAGGGAGTTACTCGAAGATAGCCAGTTGATTCATCTCGAAGAGTCAGAATTCTACTCAAGATGGAGGATCTCTCATTCAATTCCTTCAGGGGGTTTTAGGGATTTCTTATGTCTTGTTTTATCTTTTCTCTTGAGATGTTTTCTTATTTTATTATAAACTAGATCCTTCATATACCTGAAGGGGATGAAACCTATGATGGATTTTGTTATTTGATTTATTGGTTTATATGATAAATACTTAGTTTGTTCTTAATTATGCTGCTTAATTTAATCTGATGTGCTTAGGTAGAGGAGGAATAAACCTTGCCTAAGAGTAGATCTAGCATAATTAAGTGGAGTTGATCGGGCACCTAGAGATAGGGTTACGATATTTTGCCAGATTAGGGTGAAACCTAATATGGGAGTCCATTGATTGATTTACTGCTTCCTTAGAGGGTTATTATAAGAGAACAAGAGTTCCACTAATTAACCTAAGGTTAGACGTTATTCGCTTCGAGAGGAGCTTTAATATAGGTTAGGGCGTCTCACGGATCAAGCTAAGTAAAAGAAATCTATAACATCCTAAAAATTTGAGTATCAATATGTTGCTCGTCTTTGGTGTTTGCTCGAGTGTGTCTCCGTGGGGAGCACCGATTTTGTTCATTAAGAAAAAGGATGGGTCAATGCATATGTACATTGATTACAGGCAGTTGAATAAATTGATGATCAAGAATAGGTATCCTTTGTCGAGAATTGATGACCTATTTGATCAATTGAAAGGAGCTTCAGTTTTCTCCAAAATTAATTTGAGATCGGGTTATCACCAACTCAAGGTGAAAGAATCAGATATTCATAAGACGGCAATCCGAACTTGTTATGGACATTATGAGTTTGTGGTGATGCCGTTTGGGTTGACCAATGCACCAGCTACATTTATGGACATGATGAACTGGGTCGTTCAACCATATTTAAATCGATTTGTGGTAGTGTTCATAAATGACATTTTGGTATATTCGAGGAATGAAGAGGAACATGAATTACATTTGCGTATAGTATTGCAGTTACGTTGAGATAAGCAACTTTATGCCAAATTCAGTAAATGTGAATTTTGGTTAAGGGAAGTGACTTTCTTGGGTCATGTGGTATCAGTTGAAGGAATAAGGGTGGATCCTCGGGAGATTGAGGCTGTGCTGGATTGGAAACCTCCGAAGTCAGTAGCTGAGATTCAGAGTTTCTTGGGTTTGGCTAGTTATTATAGACGCTTTGTTGAGAGGTTTTCGCTGATTGCCGCACCCTTAACTAAGCTGTTGCGAAAGGGAGTACCGTATGTATGGTCTGAAAAACAACAAGAGAGTTTTGAGAAATTGAAGAAGATTTTGACAGAAGCACCAGTTTTGATTCAACCTGAGTCTGGAAAAGAATTTATCGTCTACTGTGATGCGTCACACATGGGTTTAGGTTGTGTGCTGATGCAAAATGGAAAAGTGGTGGCTTATGCTTCTCGTCAGTTGAGACCGCACGAAGTAAACTACCCTACTCATGACTTGGAGTTAGCTGTAGTAGTGTTTGCTTTAAAGATTTGGAGGCACTATCTCTACGGTGAGAAGTCTATCATCTTTACGGATCACAAGAGTCTTAAGTATCTACTTATTCAGAAGGAGTTAAACTTGAGACAAAGAAGATGGGTGGAGCTGTTAAAGGATTATGATTTCTCAATCGAGTATCATCTTGGAAAGGCTAACGTGGTAGCAGACGCGTTAAGTCATAATGTGGTATCTGATTTAAGAGCAATGTTCGCTCATCTGAGTTTGTATGAGGATGGTAGTCTGTTAATGGAACTTCAAGTGAAGCCTCTGGGGTTAGATCAAATCAAGAAAAGCAGATATCAGATGAAAAGTTGGGACCCTTATTTCAGCAAGTTGAAAGTGGTGAAATAGGGGATTTTGGTACAAACATTGATGGAGTGCTTTATTTTCGTGGAAGAATTTGTATGCCCAAGGACTCAGATTTGAGACAAATGCTTCTACGGAAGGCGCATGGTAACCCTTATGCTATGCACCCCGGAGGAAATAAGATGTATCGAGATCTCCGTGAACGGTATTGGTGGCCAGGGTTGAAGTGTGAGATTTCTGAGTTTGTAGGAAAATGTTTGACTTGTCAACAAGTGAAGGCGGAGCATCAAATGTAGCCAGGTTTATTACAACAGGTAAAGATTCCCCTTTAGAAATGGGAGCGGATAACAATGGATTTTGTTAGTGGGTTGCCTTTAACACCTACTAAGAAAAATTTCGTTTGGGTAGTAGTTGATCGATTGACAAAGACTGCTCATTTTTTACCAGTTTGTACGGATTACTTATTATAAAATTTGGCTAAGCTGTATGTATCTGAAATCGTAAGGTTGCATGGGGTACCAGTGTCTATTATATCAGACAGGGATCCTAGGTTTACATCACGGTTTTGGAAAGCTCTGCATGAAGCTTTGGGAACAAAGTTAAACTTCAGTACGACTTTTCATCCTCAGTCAGATGGTCAGTCGAAAAGAGTAATTCAGATATTTGAAGACATGTTAAGGGGTTGTGTAATTGGCTTCAGAGGTAGTTGGGAGGATTTTCTACCATTGGTAGAGTTTGCGTATAACAATAGCTATCAGTCTAGCATTCAGATGGCACCCTACGAGGCATTGTATGGTCGTAGGTGTCGTACTCCTACTTGTTGGACTGAATTGGGTGGACGGTAGATGTTGGGTCCTGAATTGATATCTGAGACGGAAGAAAAGGTAAAATTTATTCGAGCATGGTTAAAGGAAGCTTCGGATGGACAAAAGTTGTATGCAGATCTGAAGCGTAAGGATATCGAGTTTACTGTGGGGGATCAAATCTTTCTGAAGGTCTCACCTTGGAAAAAGATTTTCAGATTTGGAAGGAAGGGCAGGTTGAGCCCTAGGTTCATTGGACTATATCGTGTGATGAAGGGTGTTGGTCTAGTGGCCTATCAGATTGAATTACCTCTGGAGTTGAGTAAAATTCATAATGTTTTCCATGTTTCCATGCTGAGGCGCTATAGATCGGATCTGTCTCACATAGTACCGATAGAAGAAGTGGAGTTGAGATCAGACTTATCTTTCGAGGAGGAACCAGTGGAAATTTTAGACCGATATGTTAAGGTGCTAAGAAAGAAGACCGTGCTGTTGGTCAAGGTTTTCTGGCGTAATCACGAAGTGGAGGAAGCTACGTGGGAGCCTGAGGATCCTCACCTCTTCTAATCAAGTAAATTTTGAGGATGAAATTTCCTTTTAGGGGGTAGAATTGTAACATCCTAAAAATTTGAGTATCAATATGTTGCTCATCTTTGGTGTTAGATCGGGTATGATTTTATTGTGTGCTTAATATAGTCTTGAGAAGGCTCGAGTTTACTTGGAATTAGAATAAATTTTAGTAAAGAGTACTTTACTGTATAGGAATCAGATGATCTTGAAGTTTAAGTTAATTAAGTGATAAAAGATGGCATAAGATGAGTAATTAGGCAAAGTGGTGATGGTGCCATAAGTAGGACTTGAGGGGAGAGGTTCGAATCTCCTAGCATGCAAATTGGGAGCTTTTATTTTTGCTTTTTCCTAGCAAGTGTCGGCCAAGCATCATTCATGGATAAGATGGACTAAATTTTTATGGTAATGAGACTTAAGGTTATGGCAAGCATGAATTAGGGATAGAATTGTCTAATTTTAGGGATAGGATTTCTCAAACTTTTGGAAAATAGAGGATTGCAAGGCTTGAATCAAGGTTGATGTTTTGGAAACTTTTTCATGGCCATTTTGACCATGAATATGGACGGCATATGGACAAAAGGGGGGAGCCAAAATTTGGTGGTTAGCTTGGGGTAGGATGGTAGCTTGTTAGAATTCTTTTGGTCATTTTTGTTTTATTTGAAGATACTTTTTCTCCATCCATCTTTTCCTTCCCTTGGCCGAATGTATTGGGGTAGAAGAAAATAACATTTTCTTTATTTATTTTGGCCATCTTTTTGACCATTTGGTCATTTTTGATAATTATTCTAGTGTCTTTCTCCTAGTGCCGAAACTACCAACACAAAAAGCCATTCTTTTTCCTTCTCCTTTCCCATTGCCAAATGCATTTTTGCTCCTAAATTCATCCCTTTCCTCATTCTCTTTTCTTCTCTTTGAAAACTAAATTATAACACCTTCTTCCCATTCTCTCTTCTTCTTCATTTTTTATTTATCATTCAAACACTTTATTCATTATTTTTCTCTTATGGCCGAATGGTATTAATACCATTTTCTCCAATTTCTTTCAAAGTCGAATCTCCTATTCATCTATATTGTCTTGTTGGTTATTCTTTCAACCCCCGTTTAAGCAATAGGTAATAGCTTTCTTTTTGGTTCTTATGTTGGCTTAAGGGATGTCTTGGCCGAATCTTAATGGTGGTAAGAAGAATCTCTTTGATCGAAATCATCGTTCATTCTATTAAACGTTTTCTTTCGTTATATTTTAGTGTGATAGTGGAGGGCCGGAACTCAAGTGTTCGTGAGCGTCGTGAATCGTTGGAATCGATTTAAGGTGTTAAGGTAAGGGTTTATTAAGGACTCTCATATTACTCATCATATTGATATAGATGGATTATTAATCGACTTCGTTTTAGGGGACGTTATCGCTCGATTTTCATATTGTGGAACAAGGATATTTGTGGTAAGCCAATCTCACCCTTAAAACCTTTAGTCATAATTTCGATATATTATTTAGTCGGATTAATGATCTTTTGTCAATGGAGACAATCAAGATAGGGACGAAAAGGGCGGTCAATAGTGTTCGAAAGAGGGGTGGTTCCGCTATTCCCCCTAAGTTTAAGTGAATGGCTATTTCGAGAATCCGAGATTTTCAACCGGGTTGTGGACCCTCATTCGAGGAGAACCAGTTGTTTGAAGTCGTTCGTACTCCTGAACCTTTGTTTGTTCGTGGATTTTCATCGGGTAACGAACAAACAATTGGGGAGAAACCGCACATAGAAGTGATTCGAAATTCTGAGGGTAAAAGTCTAGATCGTTATTTCTAATATTTGATTTGTAAATAAATAATAGTGTTCTAATTTATCGCGATGCGTTTAGGTATCGACGAGTGGGAAAGTCTAGTTCTCACAGAAACCAAGTGTGTAACTTCACACTTATCTCGGGTTAGATACTATACCATAAGTATTGGGATAAAATCGTAAAGGTGACAAAATCAGAAAATGTGTAATAATTAACACTTTTGTGTAAATGCATTAAAAAAGTTAAAGTCATGAAATTTACGAAAACGCCCTCAATGAGTTATTTGGTAAATAGTAAATTTTATGTCTCATGTGATAAATGGGCCAAAAAATTGCTAGATCGATAAATGTGCAGAAAAAAACTGCTAGATCGATAAATGGGCCGAAAAACTGCTAGATCGATAAATGGGCCGAAAAACTGCTAGATCGATATATGGGTCAAAGTTTGCTAGATCGTTAAATGGGCTAAAATGCTATTTTGTCTTATGGGCCAAAATGAAAATTTTGAATTTTTGGACACACATGTATTATGGGCTTTTGTTAAATTATCATATGGATATATATATTGTTATGCATACATGATTGCATGGGTTGGGATAATTGACGAAGAGAAGAAAGGCTTGTTGCCAAAAATCTAGTTTGGTGGCTCTGCCACAAATATATTTTAAATGGCTTAATACATCTAGTTCGGTGACTTTGTCGCAATCTAGCTCGGTGGTGCACCACAATATTATTTAAAATGGCTTTATGCCTACGATTGGTGCGTTGGCGGGGTGGGTTGACTTGATCCCCACAGGTGTGTTGGTTGGTACGGGTGGTGTGTAGCGGATGGAAATTAGGATTGGTTGGGAATTTCATTTTACATGCATTTTATTTATTATATTGTTAAATCCGTAAATGGGCTCAAGCCCAAAATAATGTCTTGATGATCTAGCCCAATGAATATGGTAAGTGAGTTATACACTGAGTTCTGAGTAACTCACTCATTTAATTATCCATCTCGGTAATGGCAATTGGCGGAGGCTTGGGCGAGGATGACTTCGTGGAGGCCATACTTGAACATGGGTTTTATAAACTATGAACTTTTATTAAGTATTTTTATTTAATTACTATTTTGGGTATGATGTAATAAGGCCTTTATTAATATTTTATGGATTTTATGTGTGGATGGATTTAATTTTGTTTTAGACACTTAATATGGGTGATGTTAACTCAATAATGTTTCCTTAAATATTTTGTTTTAAAACATATGAGATTCTTTAAATATTCTTGTTTTCAAAATTCTTTTGAACTCTTTTAAAAAAAAAACTACTTAAAGGTTTTTGACAATTAAATACTAAATGATAAGATTTCAAACTAGTATTTCTTTATTCATCGATTTTAAATCAAATTCTTAATTTTTACTAAACTTCGCTTTCAAAAGGTTTTGTAGAACTGTTTTACCTAAATCATTAGAGAATTAAATGGATGTTCGATCTGTGTGACAAATCAAATCTCGTCTTAATGCATAGACTTGGTTTGGGATGTTATAAGAATTGCCCTCAACGGATGGATGGATACGACGAAAAGGGCGGTAAATAGTGTTCGGAAGTGGGGTGGTTCCGCTATTCCTCCTAAGTTTAAGCGAATGGTTGTTTCGAGAATCGAGATTTTTTACTGGGTTGTGGACCCTCATCCGAGGAGAACCAGTTGTTTGAAGTCGTTCGTACTCTCGAACATTTGTTTGTTCGTGGATTTTCATTGGGTAACGAACCAACAATCGGGGAGAAACCGCAAATAAAAGTGGTTAGAAATTCTAAGGGGAAAAGTCTAGATCGTTATTTCTAAGATTCGATTTGTAAATAAATAATAGTGTTCTAATTTATCGCGATGCGTTTAGGTATCGACGAGCGGGAAAGTCTAGTTCTCACAGTGACTAGGTGTGTAACTTCACACTTATCTCAGGTTAGATACTATTCTGTAAGTATTGGGATAAAATCGTAAAGATGACAAAATCAAAAAATGCGTAATAATTAACACTTTTGTGTAAATGCATGAAAACAGTTAAAGTCATGAAATTTACGAAAACGCCCTCAATGAGTTATTTGGTAAATAGTAAATTTTATGCCTCATGTGATAAATGGGCCGAAAAACTTCTAGATCAATAAATGGGCCAAAAAAAAACTACTAGATTGATAAATGGGCCGAAAAACTACTAGATCGATAAATGGGCCGAAAAACTGCTAGATCAATAAATGGGCCGAAAAACTGCTAGATCGATATGTGGACCAAAGTTTGCTAGATCGTTAAATGGGCTAAAATGCTATTTTGTCTTATAGGCCAAAATTAAAATTTTGAATTTTTGGACTCACATGTATTGTGGGCTTTTGTTAAATTATCATATGGATATATATATTGTTATGCATACATGATTGCATGGGTTGGGATAATTAACGAAGAGAAGAAAGGCCTATTGCCAAAAATCTAGTTCGGTGGCTCTACCACAAATATATTTTAAATGGCTTAATGCCTCTAGTTCGGTGACTTTGTCACAATCTAGTTTGGTGGTGGACCACAATATTATTTAAAATGGCTTTATGCCTACGATTGGTGTGTTGGCGGGGTGGGTTGACTTAATCCCCACAGGTGTGTTGGTTGGTACGGGTGGTGTGTAGCGGATGGAAATTAGGATTGTTGCGAATTTCATTTTACATGCATTTTATTTATTATATTGTTAAATCCGTGAATGGGCTTAAGCCCAAAATAATGTCTTGATGATCTGGCCCAATGAATATGGTAAGTGAGTTATACGCTGAGTTCTGAGTAACCCACTCTGTTTATTATCCATCTCAGGTAATGGCAATTGACGGGGGCTTGGGTCGAGGATGACTTCGTGGAGGCATACTTCGAACATGGGTTTTATAAACTATGAACTTTTATTAAGTATTTTTATTTAATTACTATTTTGGGTATGATGTAATAAGGCCTTTATTAATATTTTATGAATTTTTATGTGTGGATGGATTTAATTTTGTTTTAGACACTTAGTATGGGCTGATGTTAACTCAATAATGTTTCCTTAAATATTTTGTTTTAAAACATATGAGATTCTTTAAATATTCTTGTTTTCAAAATTCTTTTGAACTCTTTTTTAAAAAAAAAAACTACTTAAAGGTTTTTGACAATTAAATACTAAATGATAAGATTTCAAACAAGTATTTCTTTATTCATCGATTTTAAATCAAATTCTTGATTTTTACTAAACTTCAATTTCAAAAGGTTTTGTAGAACTGTTTTACCTAAATCATTACAGAATTAAATGGATGTTCGATCTGTGTGACAAACCAAATCTCGTCTTAACGCATAGACCTGGTTTGGGGTGTTACAAAATCATATGAATTGAAAGTTAGATAATAAGTGAAGTCATAGGTGGATTCTTCCTGAGGGTATGGTCTTTATCAACTGAGTTTTCCAAAGTCTTTTCCCAGTTTATTCTTTTGTCTTTGCATTTAGTTTAAGTATTTCATTAGTCTTAGATAAGTTAATTAATCACTCCATATTTAAGGCTAAATAATAAGAAGAAAGTGAGTAGTAGTACTTTTAGGTTCTTTGGGTTCGATAAGATATTCTTGCCAAAGCTATACTACTGTTTGACAGGTGCACTTGCCTCTATCGTTGTCATAGTTAGTCTACAGGTTTGATTATCCTTTATAAATTTTAAAACTAGACTGTTTTGCAGCGATCAGTTTAAATTCAACATCTTGAAGAAGTAGCTCGTATTATTAGTTTTCAATTAATGTAATTATTCAGGACTAGTTCATTTTTCTAGTTAGGTAAATTGTCAATTCAATCTCAATTCTAACCCTTTAATTTAGCCTTTATCCACACCTTTAACCTAATCCCTGTTACAATCCTTTTTTAAAGACATTTTGATCTGTGCATCATTTCATTTTATAATGGTGGAGATTTGATTTTTAGGCAAGCCTATGGGATTAACTTTTCATGTTCGAACTTTGAGAGCTTAATTTTGAACCTTAAACACTTTGAGTAATTTGAGTAAATCTTTAGTGAGGATGCCAACTCTTGTTGATTTTGAATTAAAGGTAATTATTTAGATAAAGGGAAACACCTATATTTTTCGTGCTACAAACTTGTGACTTTGATTGTTTGAATCTTTAGGACTCTTTTAGTTAAATTATCCATGTATAAATTATTTATGAATAATGATGAGGCATCATTGATAAGAATTATGAATCGAGGGAAGTTAGTCTTAGATAAGTTAATTAATCACTCCATATTTAAGGCTAAATAATAGGAAGAAAGTGAGTAGTAGTACTTTTAGGTTCCTTGGGTTCGATAAGATATTCTTGCCAAAGCTATACTCTTGTTCGACGGTGCACTTGCCTCTATCATTGTCATAGTTAGTCTCTGAGTTTGATTATCCTTTATAAATTTTAAAACTAGACTGCTTTGCAGCGATCAGTTTAAATTCAACATCTTGAAGAAGTAGCTCGTATTATTAGTTTTCAATTGATGTAATTATTCAGGACTAGTTCATTTTTCTAGTTAGGTAAATTGTCAATTCAATCTCAATTCTAACCCTTTAATTTAGCCTTTATCCACACCTTTAACCTAATCCCCGTTACAACCCTTTTTTAAAGACCTTTTGATCTGTGTATCATTTCATTTTATAGTGGTGGAGATTTGATTTTTAGGCAAGCCTATGGGATTAACTTTTCATGTTCGAACTTTGAGAGCTTTGTAACATCTCGAAATTGGGCCTAGTAGGATTGGGCCTTGGGCTTTAGGAAAAATTTGAGTATCATCCTGTTACTTGTGTTAGCTCGGGTAGGATTGTTTGTATGTTTAGCATAGTCTTGTGAAGGATTGATTTTATTTAGGAAGTTAGAATAATTGTTAGTATGGTTTATTTAATGAAGTGGATTAAGTGAACTTGACACTTAATTTAAATTAAGTGTTAAATTAAAGCACATAAGTAGTTAGTGGCATAGTGGATAAGGAGCTTGAAAAGTTGCTTGAGGGAAGTGGTTCGAGTAGCATGGAAAGCATATTGAGGATTTTATTTTTGTTCATCTTAGCATTTATATTCGGTCAACTTTATTTATGATAAGGTTGGACTTTCAAGATTTTTGGTACGTTGAATATTGGTTTAAGGAATGCATGAAATTGGGGATAAGAATCTTAAGGTTATGGAAGGTTGGGGAGACATAAGGCTTAGTTTTAGGAAGATGTTTTGGAAAGTATTCCAAGGCCTTTAGTGCATGTATGTGGACGGCATGTGTGGCTAAGGGGGGTGACCGAATGATGAAAGGAAGCTTAGGGGGGATAGTTGGCCAATTTTAGTTTTTGTGCATCTTTTTGCATTTGTTTTTCCTCTCTAAAAAACTCTCTCTTTGGCCTAATATATCTTTTGCATTTTGTGCAAATTTTGCTTTTGGTTTAGCCTTCATTTTGTTTGAACCAAAAATGTTATTTTCTTTCTCTCATCTTTCCTCTTGAAACTGAAACCTCGCTTGGCTTTTGTGCACTTTCTTTTCGGCAAATAGGTGTTTGGCCGAACCTTTCTCTCCCATATCTCTCTCTTTTCTTCTTTTGATATTGGTTCATAATCACATTTTCTTTTACACTCTCTTGGCCGAATCTTTCTCCATCTCAAATTCCATTTCTTTTTCATTTACTCAAAGTTAAAACATCCATTTACATTCTATTTTTTTTCTTTTCTTTTTATTTCACCATAGCCGAATCTTCTTCCTCTCTTTTGGGATTGTTTTGGCCGAATATCATCAAGGTTAGGCATTCATTTAAGGTTTTCTTCAATCGGTTTTGGTAAAGGGTAAGTGTTCCTGGCCGTTTTTCCTTCTTTTCTTTCTCTTTTCTATGTCATTTTTCTTGTGGACAAAGGCCAAACCTATGGGCATTTGTTGCAAGGTTCTAACCATTCTAGAAACTGATTTCTTTTAGGCTCCTCGGGACGTTGGAAGCAATCAATCTAAGCTTCGTATATTTGTCTCTCGTTTTGGGTAAGCCAATAGGTAAGATTTGATATTTCATTCGATAACCCTTCGAGATTTGATGGTATGGCCGAATAGTTTTGTTAATAGTTTTGTGGTTTGGCCGAATGTTCATAGTGCCATAAAAGGTGTTCTTTTGTGTGTAGCTAAATGAAGGGCTCAGAGTGTGATTCGGGATTTGGTAGGAGACCAAATCGGCTTTAAGGGAGAAGGAAGAACAACGTTTTGAGATCGTGTTTGATTTGAGTAGTTCGGGATTTCACTAATAGGCAGGTGTGTAGTTAGCCTACTATTTTTCGGGTATTTTTGTGTTATATCTGTATGTGTTAAATATGTACTAACTAGTGCAATGGAAATTGTGATGGGGATACCCTCAAGGGGTATGTCGATAATTGGTAAGTACCATATCGATAAAAGTGATTTCTAATATGAATATGTGATAATATTCTTGATGAACATGCTCATGCATCATTATATTATGTCATTATGGAATGTTGCATGTGCATGGGTTGGGATATGATATGAAAGAAATGCGGGTGTACTTGAGTATGTGGTTTGATGTTAGCCTTGAGCTACATTGTGGATTAACGTTGACTAAGGTCACGTTGTGGATTAATTGTGATTTAGTTGGCGTGGCTTGATGAGTGGCTATGTGCCTCATTATGGTTGATATCGGCTATGTGCCATATCGTGGTTGATGAGTGACTATGTGTCCCATCATGGTTTTGGTGTTAGCTATGGCTACATCGTGGATTGGCGCCGACCGAGCGCGTTGTGGATTATTGTTCTTAATTGCGTGGATGGCATTGATTGCCTTTTGGAGTAAAAAGGAGAGGGTGATTTGATAATCCACGGTGTGTGGTGGATGGATACGGGTGTGTGGGGATGAACCCTAGGTTGGGTTGGGTGCATTTTGCATAATTTTAATGGATATGTGGATTAATTAGAAATGGGCCAAGCCCAGTATATGAATGTGGATTAGTGTGGAAATGGGTTAAGCCCGATATGTGGATTTATGCGGTTAATTACCCTGTTCCCTGATAAGTGATATGAATATGGGCCAAGCCCAGAATGTGTTATTAAGTGAATATGATATCTTGTTATCTGATATATGGGTTAATATGTGGTTAACATGTGGGTGGAATTCGGTGGATTAATTACACTTTGAGTGCATGTGACTCACCCAATTTTCTCAAACCTTTCGGTGATGCTCGGACCGGGTTGGAGTGGATACGAGGTGGCCCATGCAGAAGATATTTTATTTGTTTTGCACATTTTATTTATGAAAGGTTATTTATTGTAATAAGGGCCACTTTAAGTATTTATGGATTTTTATTATGTTTTAAGTTGGATTGTCGATTATATTATTATTTGAAAATGTTTTATTTTTAAACAACTTAATTTTATTTGGAACTTTAATTACACAATGTTTTAGTAAAGAAAACAATTTTTATGTTTTTAACTCTAAGTCAAAAGCTTTTCAAACGTTTTTTCGCAGTGGCATTTCAAATTCGGTCATAGCAAATGGGCCGGGTTTGGGGTGTTACAAATTGGTATCAGAGCTAGGTTCAAAACTCGGCATTGAGGGTTTTGGGCCCAAAAACATTTTTTTTAAGATGGGCTTTTCAAAGATTTGGGCTTTCATAAATTTTTCAGTTTTATTTCGACATGGCTTTGTATCTCAGGCAAAGTCCACCGGTAAGTACCTCGACTCTTGAAGTGAATTGAATATGTGAATTTGATGGGCTTTTATGGGAACGTAGATTAGTAGATTAGGGCTATTGAACCCTAGGACTAGTCTACTCAAACACATGCATAAGACTTAAGGACTATTAAACAAACACGTGACTAAGCCAGAGAGCTAGGGTGTGGTAACAGGTTATGCGCATGTCTAGGAATGGATTCGGTAAGAGCTTGGTATTTAAGCGGTCCTAGTGACTCACCTCCTCTTTACTCAAATTCTACAGTGCGTAATGGCTGTTCACCTTAACCAAGAGGACTTATTCACGGGCTAAACCAATCACTAAAACCCGAAAGGGACTAGCCATGCGATTTTATAAAAAACTCTAGTTTTTAAATCACTAAACTACCCTTTTGATCTGTGCAAACTATTTTGAAGACATTTCTCAAAATATTTTTGATTTACAAAACTACGAAAATACCCTTGGTTGTAAAATTACTAAAATGCCCTTGGTTTCTAAAAGTTTCAATACTACCCTTGATTTTAATAAAATTTTCTTACTTTGCAAAAGTATCCAAAAACCTTATTTTGCAAAATATCAAGATGCCTTGATTTGGAAAATTTACGAAATTACCCATGATTGATAAAATTACCAAAATAACCCTGATTTTCAAAATTTCTATCATGGTTCTGATTTGGGAAAATTTTTGAAATACCCTCGAGTTTTGAAAAATTTTAAAGTGCTTTGATTTATTAAAATTTTGGAATTGACTCTGAATTATTACCAAAATACCCTTATAGGACGAATGACAAAATGACCTCTGGGTTGGGAAGGACTAAAATGACCATAGAGGTGTAGTGAATGAATGTGTCTCTGCTTATGAATGTGAATGTGACTCTCTGAACTAGAGTAGTGAAATTGAACTGAACCTTTGTGTGAACGAAAGAACTACTTCTAAATACTTTATTTCATAAAAATTGTTTGCGGTTAATAAGTGGAACATATTTCTGATGCATAAAACTTCTTAATCGATTAAAAGCGGACGTTAGAAATAAGTTCTAGGGGCGTAGTCGTCGTGGATCTGATAGAGGAAGAATGGTCGTGTCGGAACCGTTAGATCTGGTCAAGGTTAGAAAATGAAGCTCGCCATGGGTGTTGGGGTAGAATTTGAAGAGCAAAATAGAGGAGGTGACGCAGATATCACAATTTGTCTTTGCGAGTTTTGGAGCGATGTAGCGAAGCTAGTACGGAAATGGGTCTCGAAAGTCGATGGTGAGGACTAAGATCAAATGGAGTGAGGTTTTAGAGGAATATTTGGAGTAGCTCGAATGTGGCGAGTATTGGCTAGAAGCGATCGAAAGAATAATAGACGATTTGGATTTGTCACTGGATGAGGAAAAGTGAAAGGTCTTTGTTTTGTTGCTCGAGATGAAGCTTATCGATGGTGGCTCACTGTCAGACAAGGTGTCCCGACAGATCGATTGGATTGGGATTATTTTAAGGTTAAATTTGAAGGAAAGTACGTTGGAGCCAGTTACTTGGACTCGCAAAGAAAGGCGTTTCTCAACTTAGTTCAAGGAAGTAAGTCGGTAGCAGAGTCTGAAGCGAAATTTGTGCGGTTAAGTCGACGCCAAAGGGATCATGACCATTGATTATGAAAGGTGTGTCCGGTTCAAGATGGGTTCTGAGATGAGTTGCGAATGTTGATTGCTCATAAAGAGAAAGGGACTTTCTTTGTTCTAGTGGAGAAAGCTCGGATCGTTGAAGAAGTTAAGAAGGCGTAAGGGAGAACAGAAAAGGATAGGAATTGGAACAAGAGGAGTTTTGGCCCAGCAAAGTCGCTGGAAGACTTTCAGAAAAGGCCAAGGATCGAGAATTTTGTACGTGCACCTGTACCAGTTGCTGAGAATCGGAATCGTTTATATGCTCAGTCTGGGAGAACTCACACAGGAGAGTGTTGGGGTAATAGTAAGGAATGTTTTCGGTGTGGATCTAAGGCTCATTTGGTTAAGAATTGTCCTCAGACAACGAAGGTTCGTGGTCCAAACCATTGAGGAAATGGTTTTGGCCGAGGTCGTGGAACACCCGGTAGAGGTGCTGAAGGTTCGGATGTGGGTCAACCAAGGATGTGATAGCGGGTAAGTTCTTTGTTTTGCTTTAGAGATAGCTCATTCTTGTGTTGCTAGTGAAGTGCTTGAAACTTTGGATATAAACTTAGGAACTGCGCCTAGAAGGTAAGATAGTTTTATCGGAGTGCGCAGCATAAGCGTAGTGTGATGAGTAGGATTGCACGACTGTTAGTTTGTTGGAAATTTCGAGGACGAAATTTCTTTAAGGGGGTAAAACTGTAACATCCCGAAATTAGGCCTAGTAGGATTGGGCCTTGGGCTTTAGGAAAAATTTGAGTATCATCTTGTTACTTGTGTTAGCTCGGATAGGATTGTTTGTATGTTTAGCATAGTCTTGTGAAGGTTTGATTTTATTTAGGAAGTTAGAATAATTGTTAGTATGGTTTATTTAATGAAGTGGATTAAGTGAGCTTGACACTTAAGTTAAATTAAGTGTTAAATTAAAGCACATGAGTAGTTAGTGGCATAGTGGATAAGGAGCTTGAAAAGTTGCTTGAGGGGAGTGGTTCGAGTAGCATGGAAAGCATATTGAGGATTTTATTTTGTTCATCTTAGCATTTATATTCGGTCAACTTTATTTATGATAAGGTTGGACTTTCAAGATTTTAGTAAGTTGAATATTGGTTTAAGGAAAGCATGAAATTGGGGATAAGAATCTTAAAGTTATGGAAGGTTGGGGAGACATAAGGCTTGGTTTTAGGAAGATGTTTTGGAAAGTATTCCAAGGCCTTTAGTGCATGTATATGGACGGCATGTGCTGGCTAAGGGGGTGACCGAATGATGAAAGGAAGCTTAGGGGATAGTTGGCCAATTTTAGTTTTGTGCATCTTTTTGCATTTGTTTTCCTCTCTAAAAACTCTCTCTTTGGTAGAATATATCTTTTGCATTTTGTGCAAATTTTGTTTTTAGTTTAGCCTTCATTTTGTTTGAACCAAAATGTTATTTTCTTTCTCTCATCTTCCTCTTGAAACCGAAACCTCACTTGGCTTTTATGCACTTTCTTTTTGGCAAATAGGTGTTTGGCGAACCTCTCTCTTCCATATCTCTCTTTTCTTCTTTTGATATTGGTTCATAATCACATTTTCTTTTACACTCTCTTGGCGAATCTTTCTCCATCTCAAATTCCATTTCTTTTCATTTACTCAAAGTTAAAACATCCATTTACATTCTATTTTTTCTTTTCTTTTTATTTCACCATAGCGAATCTTCTTCCTCTCTTTTGGGATTGTTTTGGCGAATATCATCAAGGTTAGGCATTCATTTAAGGTTTTCTTCAATCGATTTTGGAAAAGGGTAAGTGTTCATGGCTGTTTTCCTTCTTTTCTTTCTCTTTTCTATGTCATTTTATTATGGACAAAGGCCGAACCTATGGGCATTGGTTGCAAGGTTCTAACCGTTCTAGGAACTGATTTCTTTTAGGCTCCTCAGGATGTTGGAAGCAATCAATCTAAGCCTCGTATCTTTGTCTCTCGTTTTGGGTAAGCCAATAGGTAAGATTTGATATTTCATTCGATAACCCTTGGATTTGATGGTATGGCGAATAGTTTTGTTTATAGTTTTGTGGTTTGGCCGAATGTTCATAGTGCCATAAAAGGTGTTCTTTTGTGTGTAGCTAAAGGAAGGGCTCAGAGTGTGATTCAGGATTTGGTAGGAGACCAAATCAGCTTTAAGGGAGAAGGAAGAACCACGTTTCGAGATCGTGTTAGATTTGAGTAGTTCGGGATTTCACTAATAGGTAGGTGTGTAGTTAGCCTACTATTTTCTGGGTATTTTTGTGTTATATTTGTATGTGTTAAATATGTACTAACAAGTGCAATGGAAATTGTGATGTGGATACCCTCAAGGGGTATGTCGATAATTCGGTAAGTACCATATCTGATAAAAAGTGATTTCTAATATGAATATGTGATAATATCCTTGATGAACATGCTCATGCATCATTATATTATGTCATTATGGAATGTTGCATGTGCATGTGTTGGGATATGATATGAAAGAAGATGCGGGTGTACTTGATGCGTGGTTTGATGTTAGCCTTGAGCTACATCGTGGATTGATGTTGACTAAGGTCACGTTGTGGATTAATTGCGATTTAGTTCGCGTGGCTTGATGAGTGGCTATGTGCCTCATTATGGTTGATATCGGCTATGTGCCATATCGTGGTTGATGAGTGACTATGTGTCCCATCATGGTTTTGGTGTTAGCTATGGCTACATCATGGATTGGCGCTGACTGAGGTCGCGTTGTGGATTATTGTGCTTAATTGCACGTGGACGGCATTGATTGCCTTTTGGAGTAAAAAGGAGAGGGTGATTTGATAATCCCCTGGTGTGTGATGGATGGATACGGGGTGTCTAGAGGATGAACCCTAGGTTTGGTTGGGTGCATTTTGCATAATTTTAATGGATATGTGGATTAATTAGAAATGGGCCAAGCCCAGTATATGAATGTGGATCAGTGTGGAAATGGGTTAAGCCCGATATGTAGATTTATGAGGTTAATTACCCTATTCCTTGATAAGTGATATGAATATGGGCCAAGCCCAGAATGTGTTATTAAGTGAATATGATATCTTGTTATCTGATATATGGGTTAATATGTGGTTAACATGTGTGTGGAATTCAGTGGATTAATTACACATTGATTCTATGTGACTCACCCATTTTTCTCAAACCTTTCAGGTGATGCTCGGACCGGGTTGGAGTGGATACGAGGTGGCCCATGCAGAAGATATTTTATTTGTGTTACACATTTTATTTATGAAAGGTTATTTATTGTAATAAGGGCCACTTTAAGTATTTAAGGATTTTTATTATGTTTTAAGTTGGATTGTCGATTATATTATTATTTGAAAATGTTTTATTTTAAACAACTTAATTTTATTTGGAACTTTAATTACACAATGTTTTAGTAAAGACAACAAATTTTAATGTTTTTAACTCTAAGTCAAAAGCTTTTCAAATGTTTTTCTGCAGTGGCATTTCAAATTCGATCATAGCAAATGGGCCGGGTTTGGGGTGTTGCAAGCTTAATTTTGAACCTTAAACACTTTTGAGTGATTTGAGTAAGTCTTTAGTGAGGATGTCAACTCTTGTCGATTTTGAATTAAAGGTAATTATTTAGATAAAGGGAAACACCTATATTTTTCGTGCTACAAACTTGTGACTTTGATTGTTTGAATCTTTAGGACTCTTTTAGTTAAATTATCCATGTATAAATTATTTATGAATAACGATGAGGCGTCATTGATAAGAATTATGAATCGAGGGATGTTAGTTTTAATTGTGAGTTGAGAATTTTGCTCGAGGATAAGCAAATGCTTAAGTGTGGGGGTATTTGATAAACCGTAATATGTTCATATTTTAATCTCCCATTTAGCATAATTTTGGATGATTTATTCCCTGAATTGTGGAATTTGGTGCTCCTAATCCTTTAATTTCATGTTTTATACTTAGAAGAGCACTGGAGGATGAAAAGAACGAGAAATGGGCTAAAAATGGAGAAAATGGGCCAAAGTACAAAATCAACACGGCCTGGGCCTGAGACACACGATCGTGCCACAAGGCGTGTCCCTGTCACAACAAAGAAGAGTCTCATTCAGATTAGGGTACTTAGAGGCAAAGAAAGACATTCCAAAAGCCTATATAAACACCCTAGAGACCAACCTTCAAGGGGGCGTTCAGCTAGGCCAAGGAGCCAAGCCAGAGAGGCCGAATTGTGGGATTCACTCGAAGAAAGCTAGTTGATCCATCCTAGAAGCCAGAATCACACTCAAGACTGAGGATCTCTCCTTCAATTCTTTTAGGGGGTTTTAGGGTTTTCTTTATGTTTTGTTATTTTTCTTCTGAGATGTATTCTTTTATGATTATGAACTAAGCCCCTCAAATACCTGAGGGGGATGAAACCTATGACGGATCTTGTTATTGTTTTCTGAACTATATGATAAACACTTGATTTGTTCTTAACTATGTGTTCTAAATTCTTACTTTGATATTTTAGGATATTGATTCAAGTATTGATGTGCTTAGGCAGATGAGGAATATTCCCTGTTTAAGAGTAGTTCTAGCATAGTTAAGCGGAGTTGATCGCAACCCTAGAGATAGGATGAAGAAAATCTATTGGATTAGGGTCAAACCTAATATGGGAGTCCATAGATCAAGTTAATGCAATTCTAGGGGTTTTAATTAGAAAGAGATTTCAATTAATCAACCTAGGGTTAGACATTAGTAGCCTCGAGAGAGGTATTAATATAAATTAGGGAATCCTACGGATCAAGTCGAGTGAATAAATCGTCTGGTTCAGAGTTAGGTAACAAGTGAAGTCTAGGTGGATTCTTCCTCGGGTATTGTCTTAATCAATTGGTTTTCCTACAAGTATTTCCCCAATTCATACTCTGTGTTTTGGCATCTTTAGCGTAGTAGTTAGTTAATTTTAGATTAAACAACAATTCTCTTAATTCTTAGGCTAAATAATAAGAAGAAAGTTAGTATTAGTACTTTTGGTTCCCTTAGGTTCAACAATCCGATCTTTCCACTAAACTATACTACTGTTCGATAGGTGCACTTACCTCAATCGTGGTGATTGTTAGTTTCTAGGCTCGATCATTCATTATATAAATTTTAAGACTTTTTCCACCACCATCATTCACTTCGCCACTTATCCTGCGAGCTATTTTTAAACAAGGTACATGTAAGGAGTGTGAGCTTATTGAAACTCAGTGAGTGCTCAAACATACTAAAAGTAAACACATCAATCAAGCTAAAAGTAAGCATACTATACAGTTCACACCAAAATATAGCATGCATGGTAACAACGACATAATAGTTATCACATTTAATAGTTCACACAGTTAACATTCTCATAACACGTCATAGTGATATATTGGTAGTTTGTGACTATGAAACATATTCATGAATTATATGCATTAGATAAATGACTCAAATAGCCTTGTGATATCTCCAGTAAGTTAGAACGAGTGCTCACACTCTCCAAACACACCACACTATCTACAGTGAATGGAGCTATGCTCTGCATTCCTTTATCTCTCCAATGCTGTCTTTGGGCCACAATGCCCCATCACATGATAAAGATGATTACTCACAATCCTATGGCATGCCAATTATATCCAATGGTTTCAAGTGTTGACAATGTCAACATATCATTTTTTAATAGATACATAGTGCACAAGTTAATAGGGCTCGCAGTTTAGTAGAGCTCACACATGGTAGCACAGTTTATAATTTAGCACAGCTCAAACAAAATAACACAGTTCAGACATAGCACAGTTTGCATATAGCATATATTCATATAACAACATGGGTTCACATATAGCTTAGGTTTACATAACAACATAAGTTCGTATATATCATAATAGAGATCGTATAAATAGAAACACTTACTCTACGAATTTAGTATGGGTGTTTAGTCTACCTAAGCTCCCCTTAGCACGCGAACTAATGCTCCTTTACAGTATACAAGACCACTCACTTGCTAGTTTGTTGCTTGCTATCGAACCTAAGTCACCTTCAAGTTGCCATTTTCTCTACTCGTTGAAGCTTCTTCATAATCAGAGGCTTCGCATAACAACATACAAGCATATAGATCACAATCGATTTAAAGTTAAATAACCTTCCTACCATCTTAACACCTCGCCATCCATATCTCTGGCAAGCTAACCTTGCACATCACCGATCCTTTAATTTCTTCACTCTCACTCAATTTAATGCCTACTTTTTATCCTAACATCACCTTTAATTTTTAATCATAGATCTATACATCTAATTTCACACAATTCCACAAATATTCATTTTTTTTTCAAAAAATCACGTTTGTTTTCAATCAAATAGAAGAGAAATAATTTGATCCATTCAAATTCATTAAATATATGTTAAATTAATATTATAAACCTCTTGATTGCATCAAAATGAATTGAAAATTGTTTTAAAATAGTCGCTTAGCTCATTATTACAAGATCTACCATTTTCAAGCAAAGATAAGCTTTAAATCAATAGATCTTATGAATTCTTGATTAGTGATAAGCTATAAAAGTAACATATTTTAATCTCATTCTTAATGCATTTTTGGATGATTAATTATGTAAATTAGTGATTTTGATGCTCCTCGTCCTTTAAAGTTGTAACAGTCCGGTTTAGACCTTAGTCGGAACAGTGGTTTTGAGACCACAAATCTGAGGTCAAAAAAATATTTAATATTATTTTTTATGTTTATAATCTTTGATTGAGCCTGTGTGAAAGTTTCGTGTGAAAAATTTATCGACTGTGTGTCAAATTGTGAAAAATGACTTAATCGCATAAAATGTAAAAGATGTGTGCTAATTGTTGAAGTAATAATTTGGCATGACTCATTAAAATGTGATTCCTTATGTTGTTAATATTCCATTGCTAAATTGGATGGTCAAAAATGGGCCTTAGTTGGTGGATTTTAAACAAAATAATAAAAAGGGTAAAATGGTAAATAGTGTATTAACGTGGAATAAAATAAACAAACAAATTGGATGGCCATTATCATCCAAATTCTACCAAAATTGAAGAAGGAAAAAGGGGTTTAAAAACTCTTATATTCGGCTATTACTTGGTTTAATTAAGGTGAGAGTTTTGTTCAATTTTTGATAATTTCTACGTTTTTGTGATTGTTGCTTTGTGTTCTTTCAAACCCATACTTTAATTTTAGAAATTGATGGTGATTTTGAGATATGCCATTGATGAGTGCTTGAGCTTTGTGATAGTTGGTGGTGGAATATGAAGGATATGTGATAGATTAACATATTTTGTCTTTGAAATTTTGGTGAATTTGAGTAATTTGGGTTAAATTGAGAAAAGTATAAATTAAGGGACTAAAATGTGAAATAAATGAAATATGTGGGCTTGTATGAACATGATGAATATTAGGCCAAGCATGGGAATATTGAAATTTTGTGAAATATGGACTAAAGTGTCAAAATGTGAAAATGTGAGGACTATTTTATAAAATGCCCTAATTATATGTGTTTGGACTAAATTGAATGATTTGTTAATTGAATAAGTTAAATTTGAATGTGTTTAGACCAAGAAATGCGAGATTCGGATCGAGATCGAGGGAAAGACAAAGTACTCGATTAATCAGCCAATTTTAATATTTTGACTTTCGAGGTAAGTTCAGACATAATACGTGTATTTAATTATGTTTAATGTTATGAAATGGATGGTATGATATTATTGAATTGTAAATGCTATGTGAGTAATCGAGTTATGTGGCACTAAGTGTACGTATTAGGAAATGTGACCGAGATGATTAGCGCTGTGTGTGTGAAATAATAGAAACTTCGGCTTTGTGGTTGGCACTGTGTGCGCGATACCAAATTACGTTTGGTTTTGTATTGAGGCACTAAGTGTACGATGTTATTTAAGGTTCGACTATGAATTGAGGCACTAAGTGTGCGATGTTATTTCAATTTCGACTATAAACTGGGCACTAAGTGTGTGATTAAATCTAATGAATAATGAAGGCCGATCAAAATGCAATATCGAGCATAAATTAGCTTGGATTGTGAGTAACTATGTGTTGGCTAAGGTATCTATGGAACCTTTGTGGTTCATGAGATTGTATATGATTTCATGAATGGTTGAGTGAGATTATTAGCTATGAATGATATAGTATGAATAATTGAGGCTGGACCTATGTGATGGATGTACTTGTATAATGAGTTTGATTTGTTAATTTGGATGTATTATGTTAGGAACTTACTAAGCTCTTAAGCTTACTATGTGATGTGTTTCTCTGTTTTACAGTGTCAGTAAAGCTCGAATCCGGGGATCGTCAAGGGCTCTATCACACTATCGGCTATCTATTTCGGTACTTTTGAAAAGATGTGAATAAATGTGGTATATGGCATGAATAGGCTAGTTAATGTGGCATGTTTTGTGATGTGTAATCTTTTCCATGTGATATGGCTTAAAAGATGAATAATGTTAGTTTGTATGTGTGAGAATATGTGAGTGATAAATATGGTATGCATCTTGCCTAAATGGATGATGAAAATTTGTGGTTTGAATGTGAATTGAAGAAGTGTTTATATAGTGCTTAATCTATAATACTTGAGATGAGAAATTAGATGATTTGGATGGATTTATTGAGTAGGAAATGAGTGTGGAAGTTAATGATTTAGATGGTATTATTGATGATTAATTGGTACTTGAAATGGTATGTTTTGGATGTATTTGAGGCATGATTTGGTAATGGCTTGATGCTTGTAGGTGATTCAAGGTGTGGGAGGCAAGTTTGGCCTTGAAAAGGGCCTAACTGCCCACACGGTTGAGCACACGAGTGCGTGGCTCGACCGTTTTGTTTAAGTTTGCCAAGTGAATCAAGTCAGGCTCGACCACGGGCTGGACACATAGGTGTGTGACTGGCCGTGTGGTGCAATCAGTTTCAACCACGGGTGAGGCACATGGGCATGTCTCAGGCTTTGTGGTCACATCAGTATGTATGACCTATTTTGCCACAGCTTGGATGCACGGGCGTGCGTGTCTAAGGCCGTGTGAGGCACACGGCCTACTCACACGGGTGTGTGACCTTTGTAACTTAGAAAAATGTTGAATTTTCAAAAAAATTTTGTACGAGTTTGGTTTAGTCTCGGCCTTATTCTAACTGGTATTTAAGGTCTCATAGACCTCATTAATGGACTATATGTTTGCATTTGAATATGCTTGGTTGATGATTGACTTTGTGTTGAGAAAATGATATGGAATGTTCGGTAATGATTAGTAATGCCTCTTAACCCTAGTCTGGCAACGGTTACGGGTTAGGGGTGTTACATTTGATTGGTATCAGCGCCATGGTTTAGTCGATTCTCAGACTAACGTACCCCGTGTGAGTCTAGCTATACATGCCATATATATAATTGCGATGGTGTGATGAATCCTAACGGCTAAAAATGTGTTTTCATATAATAATGGATTCCGATTGAGCAGTTGCTGAAGATGTAGAGAGCAAAGCAACTGCTCCTGCTCAAGGGACAACACCGGTGACATCTAGGCCGAATGATGGTAGCCAAGAGGGAGAGGCTAAGCAAGCCTTCTTTCGAATGATGAGTGAGTGGTTCTTGGAGTTCGTTCGAATGAATTCGGCTGCTCCACAACCTCTACCCCCACAAGTACCTGTTGTGCCACAAGTGATAGATCCAATTCGATTGAATAAGCCTCTTGTGGATAAAATTTGACAATACGGGGCCAAAGAGTTTAGGGCCACAGCTAATGATGATGCTGAGTGAGTCGAGTTTTGGCTCGAGAATACAATTCGAGTGTTCGATGAGATGTCATTGACCCCTGATGAATGCATTAAGTGTGCAGTTTCCTTGTTGAGAGATACAGCTTATAACTGGTGGAAGGCGTTGACATCTGTAACAGTTCGATTTATACCCTGGTCGAAACAGTGGTTTCAAGACCACATATCCGAGTTTGATAATATTTTAATATTATTTTCTGTGTAAATAGTATGTGATGTAGCTTATGTGAAATTTCTATGTGATAATTTTATCGACTATGTGTCAAATTGTGAGAAAGGACTTAATCATGTAAAGTGTTAAAGTTTTGCGCTGATTTATAAGTACCTAAGTGTTGTTCTCTTCTTAATAGGATGTCCTTAAAAGGAAAATAGTCTATTTTTAATTATAGTGGACGGCATTAAGTGTGGTTATGTATATTATATGTTTAAGTATTAAGTTAAAATTTATATTATATATTAAAGGTCATATTATTATAATGAAAACATTATAATAAAAGAAAGGAAGGCATTATCACCATATTTTTGTCTAAAAACAAAAGAAAGAAGAAAAGAAAAAGAAAGAAAAGTTTCGGTTGTTTTTAAGCTCAAATTAAGGTATGTTTTGGCTTTGGATTTTAATTATTTTTCTGTTTTTGATATTGTTGCTTAGTCCACTACAAAACCCATGTCTTAATTTTGAGAATTGATGATGTTTTTGAGATGAGCCTTTCATGATCTCATATGATTTGTGATGATTTATGGTGTTAAATGAAAGATATGTGTTAAATGAACATATTTTATTCTTGAATTTTTGATGAATTTAGCTAATTAGGGCTAAATTGAGAAAATAGCTATTGGAGGGACTAAATTATGAAATTGATAGAAAATATGGGCTACTATAAGATTTATGAGTATTTGGCTAAGCATGGTTAAATGGTGATTTTGTATATTTGATGTTTTGTGAAAAATAGGGACTAAAATGTCAAAATGTGAAAATTATGAGGGCTAATTTGTAAATTGCCCTAAATATGTGTATTTGGATTGTATTGAATATTTTGATGAATAAATGGATTAAATTTGAATATATATAGATCAAGAACCGAAGAAAATAGCTTTAGACCGAGGGAAATCGAAAGTTATTGAATAGTAATTTATCTTCGTTCTTTCCGTAGGACGTAAGTCGATATATAAATAAATGTATTTGTATTAAATTATATATGTTTATATGACTATGGATAATGTTGAATGCACATGAGATGTTGTATATATATGAATTCTAAGATAAGATCTACATAGTGTTAACATCTAAAAAGTTCCGTTCGAACATAGAAATAGATAGGATTAACTATGTTATGACATAGGTGATCGATATTTGATTACGTGTAAGACCATGTCTAGGACATTGGCATCGTATTAATTCGAGTAAGACCCTATTTCGGATAGTGACATCTATATTTGATTACGTGTAAGACCATGTCTGGGACATTGGCATCGTATTAATTCAAGTAAGACCCTGTCTGGGACAGTGGCATCGATATTTGATTACGTGTAAGACCATGTCTGGGACATTGGCATCGTATTAATTTGAATAAGACCCTGTTTGGGACAGTGGCATCGGTATTTGATTACGTGTAAGACCATGTCTGGGACGCTGGCATCGTATTAATTCGAGTAAGACCTTGTCTTGGACAGTGGCATCGATATTTGATTATGTGTAAGGCCATGTCTGGGACATTGGCATCGTATTAATTTAAGTAAGACCTTGTCTGGAACAGTGGTATCGATATTTGATTACGTGTAAGACCATGTCTGGGACACTGGCATCACTTAATTCGAGTAAGACCCTATCTAGGATAGTAGCATCAATATTTGATTACGTGTAAGACCATGTCTGGGACATTGGCATCGTATTGATTTGAGTAAGACCCTGTTTGGGACAGTGGCATCGATATTTGATTACGTGTAAGACCATGTCTGGGAAATTGGCATCGTATTAATTTGAGTAAGACCCCATCTGGGATAGTGGCATCGATATTTGGTTACGTGTAAGACTATGTCTAGGACATTGGCACTGTATTAATTCGTGTAAGACCCTGTCTTGGACAGTGGCATTGATATTTGATTACATGTAAGACGACGTTTGGGACATTGGCATCATATTAATTTGAGTAAGACCCTATCTGGAACAGTGGCATCGATATTTGATTACGTGTAAGACCATGTCTGGGACATTGGCATCGTATTAATTCAAGTAAGACCCTGTCTGTGACAGTGGCATCGATATTTTATTACGTGTAAGACCATGTCCGGGACATTGGCATCGTATTAATTTGAATAAGACCCTATTTGGGACAGTGGCATCGATATTTGATTAGGTGTAAAACCATGTCTGGTACATTGGCATCGTATTAATTCGAGTAAGACCTTGTCTTGGACAGTGGCATCGATATTTGATTATGTGTAAGGCCATGCGGGACATTGGCATTGTATTAATTTGAGTAAGACCTTGTCTGGAGCAGTGGTATTGATATTTGATTACGTGTAAGACCATGTCTGGGACACTGGCATCGTATTAATTCGAGTAAGACCCTGTCTAGGATAGTAGCATCAATATTTGATTACGTGTAAGACCATGTTTGGGACATTGGCATCATATTAATTTGAGTAAGACCCTGTTTGGGACAGTGGCATCGATATTTGATTACATGTAAGACCATGTCTGGGAAATTGGCATCGTATTAATTTGAGTAAGACCCTGTCTGGGACAGTGGCATCGATATTTGATTACGTCTAAGACAATGTCTAGGACATTGGCACTGTATTAATTCGTGTAAGACCCTGTCTTGGACAGTGGCATTGATATTTGATACATGTAAGACCATGTTTGGGACATTGGCATCGTATTAATTTGAGTAAGACCCTGTCTGGAATAGTGGCATCGATATTTGATTACGTGTAAGACCATGTCTGGGACATTCGCACTGTATTAATTCGTGTAAGACATAAATCGTAAAAGTAACATATTTTAACCCCATATTTAATAGGATTTTGGATGTTTTATCTCGTAATTTCTGTAAAAAGGTACTTTTAATGCTTTTTTTTCATATTTATACTCAGGAAAGCACCTGAGGATAAAAAGAACACAAAACGGGCTTAAAATGGAGTAATTGGGCCTTAGTGGGAAATCAATACGTCCTGGCCCAAATCCCACACGACCGTGCCTCGTCAACTACCTAGAGCACGGCCTCAACTCTGTGACACACAGTCATGCAGCATCCATTTATCATATGGACGTGCCTGGCGATCTACATGGTCGTACCCAAATCGACAGACCTAAAGCACGACTTGAATCTTGACTTACATGGCTGTGCCCAAAATGATAGAATCGAGACACGGCCCAACCATGAGTTACACGAGCGTGTACCATGGTCGTGCCCCTGCCACGGGAAAGAGTAATTTCACTTAGATTTGGATGCTTGAAGCCAAAGAAGCATACTCCTAAGTCTACTCCAACGCCCTGATAGTAATTCTACTTGAAGGAGATACTTAGGAGCCAAGTATAGCATTCCAAAGCCTATATAAACAACCCAAGGCAGACATAAAAGGGGGGCTATTTGCAGAGGCTTTGGCTGAAGCTTTCATCTTTTAGGCAGTCACTTGAAGATAGCCAGTTGATCCATCTCAAGAAGCCAGAGTTCCATTCAAGATGGAGGATCTCTCCTTCAATTCCTTCAGAGGGTTTTGGGATTTCTTATGTTTTGTTTATTCTTTACAATTGAGATGTTTTCAAATTTAGTTATGAACTAAACCCCTCAGATACCTAAAGGGGATGAAGCCTATGATGGATTTTGTTATTTGATTTCTAAATTATATGATAAGTACTTAGTTTGTTCTTAATTATGTTGCTTAATTTAATCTGATATGCTTAGGTGGAGGAGGAATAGACCCCGCCTAAGAGTAGATCTAGCATAATTAAGCGGAGTTGATCGGGCGCCTAGAGATAGGGTTACGAAATTTTGCCGGATTAGGGTGAAACCTAATATGGGATTCCATTGATCAATTTACTGCTTCCTTAGGGGGTTATTATAACAGAACGAGAGTTCCACTAATTAACCTAAGGTTAGACGTTATTCGCCTCGAGAAAGGGTTTAATATAGGTTAGGGAGTCTCACGGATCAAGCCAAGTAAAGAAATCATATGGTTTGGGGAATGAATATTAAGTGAAGTCATAGGTGGATTCTTCTTGAGGGTATCGTCTTTATCAACTGAGTTTTCCTAAAGTCTTTCTCCCATTCATTCCTTTGTCTTTGTATTTAGTCTAAGTATCTCATTAGTTTAATAATCCTATCCCTCCATATTTTAGGCTAAATAATAGAAAGAAAGTGAGTAGTAGAACTTTTAGGTTCCTTTGGGTTCGATAAGATATTCTTGCCTAAGCTATACTACTGTTCGATAGGTGCAATTGCCTCTATCGTTGTCATAATTAGTTTATAGGTTCGATCACTCTTTTATAAATATTAAAACTCGACTGTTTGACACGATCAAGTTTTTGGCACCATTACAGGGGAACATCTAAAATATTAAGAAAGCTCTATTTCTATTACTTTAGCCATTATTTTTATTTTTTTTTAAATTTCTCTTTTATACATATATTTATGTTTTTGTTTTTCTAAATTTGTTTCTTTCTTTTCATAGCAGGTACCTCTAGTTTATGACTAGAAGAAATCCGAGAGGACCATTAGAATACAAAAGTGACATTAAAGCTACTGCTCGCAAAAATCACAGAGAAATTAGACGAGCCCTAGACTATCAAAGAGAAGAATAGAAAAGATCCAATCCTACCGAAGGGATGGACGTGACCAATCCACCAAATGTGCAAGAACAGAATGCTCTGCATACTATGTATGATTATGCTAAACCTAATTTGACAGGAGCAGAATCTAGTATTGTTAGGCCTGCTATAGCCACAAATAATTTTGAATTAAAGCCTAACACAATACAAATGATTCAACAGTTTATTCATTTTGATCGTTTGCAGGATGAAGATCCAAATACACATATATCTAATCTTTTAGAATTCTGTGATACCTTCAAAATAAATGTCATTTCTAACGATACCACACGTCTTCGGTTATTTCCTTTTTCATTAAGGAACAAATCAAAGTAGTGGTTGAACTCGTTACCACGAGGGTCAATCACCACATGGGATCAAATGATCAAAAAATTTCTTTTAAAATATTTTCCACCAGCCGAAATGGCTAAATTTAGGAATGACATATCTTCTTTTGTGCAGAGTGATGCAGAGACATTATATGATGCATGGGAAAGATACAAGGATCTCCTAAGAAGATGCCCACACCACGGATTACCTTTGTGGCTTCAAGTCCAAACTTTTTACAATGGTGTGAATTCTCCAACTAGGCAAATGATTGATTCATCAGCCGGTGGAAATTTGAATAATAAAACTCCTTAAGTGGCTTACGATTTTATTGAGGAGATGTCGTTGAACACCTATCAATGGCAAATTATAAGAGCTAAATCGACAAAATCAGCTGGAGTTTTTAACATAGACTTGATGACAATTTGTCAACATGTGGAGTTAATGAATAAAAAAATTGATAATTTATGTTCTTCACAGGTACATCCAGTCATGCAATGCGAAGCAAGCGGGAATGTGGCGAATTTTGGGTACCCACCCTACCAACCAGGAGTAGAAAACGAGCAGACAAACTATATAGGTAACAATTTCTGATCTAATAATAACCCTTATAGTAACACTTATAATGTAGGTTGGAGGAACCACCCAAATTTTTCGTGGGGAGGACAAGGAAATTAAGGAAATCAAAGGCAGCAACCTACTTTAAATTACCAAAATCAGCCCTATCCACAGAAAAAGAAATCAAACCTTGAAGAGATGTTGACAAAATTCATGGTAGCTACAGATTCTCGTCTCCAAAAGACTGAAGCAATACGTGATGAACAACAAAAATCGATCAAAGGAATTGAGAATAAACTTGGAGAACTTACTAGGTCAGTGGGACATCTCACAAAGGTGATTTCTGAATGTCAACAAGGATGTCTACCAAGCAACACAGAAATAAACCCAAAAGAGCAAATCCAAGCCATCACAGCTTAAGAGGATACAAAAGTAGACGAGCCCACCTCAGTACAAGAAACTAAGGAAGAAAAAGGTAAAATAGAGGTAGCACAAGAGAGGCCAAAATCGGTAATCAAAGAATACCAAGCTCGCATACCTTATCCTGAAGCATTGAAAAATGATGATTCAGAGGAACAATACGATAAGTTTCTAAAACTTTTAAAGAAATTACATATTAACTTACCTCTTCTTGAAGCTCTTTTTTATATGCCCGACTCAAGGAGATTTTTAAGACAGCTCTTGACGAATAAACACAAAATAGATGAAAAGCACCACGTGGAACTTAACGCAACATGCTCAGCAATGCTATAGAATAGACTACCACAGAAATTAAATGATCTAGGGAGTTTTACGATTCCATGTTTAATTGGTAGTTTAACTATTGATAATGTGTTAGCCGATTTAGGGGAAAGTATAAATGTCATGCCTTATGAACTGTTTAAACGACTAGGTCTAGGGAAGCCTAAACAAACTAAGATGAGTATTCAACTAGCTGATAAAACTGTTAGAATTCCTAGGGGCATTATTGAAGACGTTTTAGTAAAAATTGATAAATTTGTTTTCCCAGTACATTTTGTTGTTTTAGACATGGATGGGGAAAATTCAATCCCTTTAATTTTAGGAAGACCTTTCCTTGTGACTGCCAAAACTAAAATTGAGGTTGCCACAAGAGAACTCATACTTCGCTTGGGAGAAGAATCGGTCAATCTTCAAGATCTCGACTCAGCCAAAATTGCTCAAATTGTTTCAATAGGTAATCAAATTGTTCAAACTTCATCGCAAGAAACATCACAAAGCATCAAAGCTGAGCCAACTCATAGTCCCCAAGTCGTTACAGAAGAATCACACCAGAAACAAAACCAAAAAACCGACAAATCAGAAGAGAAAAAAATACACACTAAAGAAAAGCCGGATCCACACGAAGTAAAACCTGAGGAACCACCAGAAGAGCTCATAGGGACATCAAATCACTTTAAAATAGGAGATCAGGTGCTATTAGACAAAGCCGATCCTCACATCACTTCAACAGACCTGAAGAAAAAGGAATAAATACCCCTCCAAGTAGACGATGTTTTCCTACACGAAATAGTCAAGGTAAGCAATCCAATATGTGGCAATTTCAAGGTAAACACTTGTCGATATAAAATTTGTCACGAAAATAAAACTGTCAGTAGGAGGGAAAATATTCAAACCTTTAAACCTCCCTAAAATTTTCAAAGTCTAGGACAGTCCAGGTTAAGACTATAAACGAGCGCTTCTCAGGAGGCACCCCGAGCACTAACACTTCTTATTTTTCAAAATTATTTTTTTCTTTTCTTTCCTTCTCTCTTCTCTCTCCACATTTAAAACAAAGATGCAGGTTTCCAAGCCACACGGCCTTACACATGGCTATGCCTATGGCCATGTGCACCACATGAACCATCACACTGATAGAGCAGAGCCGTGCAAGTTAGTCCAACCACCCCCCAACGTCACGGATCCAACCACCCACAACACGAGCACCGACAAAAATAGCATGGATGTGCCTCACAACCGTGCTAAGATATTGACTTATTGAGCACGGGCAGACCACGCCTATGTAGTCCAACCGTGCTTACATACTAGCTTTCTAGAAATGGGCGTGCCAACCGACAAACGGGTGTGGAAGAATAACACATGCCACAACACGATCGTGCGAGGCGACCATGTGAGTCGACAAACTCTCGGCACACGGGCCTGGGAACATGCCAGATTTGAAAGATTATTTAAATCCCCACAGCCTTCTCCTTTCTCCCATCTTCCTTCTTCCTTTTCTTTCTTTCAAATTCTTCTCTGTTCATAGAAAAGGTCCAAGACTCTTAAGCAACACAAAAATCATGCCGAAGAAACGTAAGAAGATAAGCAACGTCTCCTCAGAAGAGACCGCAACATGAGTTCATGCTGACAACTTCAGCTAATTGACACGCCAAGGGTCTTAGAAACCTCTTCGATTCTATCTTTCTTTTCTCGTCTCCTTATTTTCCTTATCTATACTTCTTTTCTGCTTAATTTAATTTATTTCATATTAGTTTCTTAGTTTTAGGTTCTAAAGGCTGATAAGGAATCATGCCACTTCCACCATCACCAACACTCTGCAGCCTTAGAAGTCATACACACCTCACGAACCATTTGTTAATAAGGACTTCTTAGTCCATTAGACTTTTATTTAAATTTTAGTTTTCTTCTTAGTCTCCTTCTCTTTATTTTCTTAGTCTTTAATTATATTATTAGTATAGTATTATTATTTCTCTAGATCTCTTGGCTTTATCTTCACAGGCTACCCAATTTCTTCATCGAGCAAACTGCTTTTTGGTAGCCACTCCACCAGGCCCATAGAAAACACCATCATCGCCACTAAAGACGTTAGGGATCATCCAGATTTCAGGGAGTATTACTTTTCCCACTTATCTCTTTGATTTGGCATATAATTACCATTATCTATCTTTGTACATTGAGGGCAATGTACATCTAAAGTGTGGGGGTAATAGTGCCTAACTTTTTCCATAATTCTCAAAACCCTGAAATTAGTCTTGATCTTAAGTATTTTTCTCATATTATTGATTCGGGTGAAATTTCTAATGATTTATGATTTTTATTGATATGTTTTAGAATAAGTCATAGATAATTGTGCATTAATGATTAAATTTGAAGAAATACTAGAGAATCGAGCATGATAAGTCCACTTTCTAAAAATTAAAATTGATAGGTTGTTGAACTAAATTTGAGTATCACCTTGAAGTTCAAAATTTATAAGGATTGATGTCAAAATACCCATAATTTTTGTGAGATTTTGAGCCTTATAGAGCATATATTCTTTTTTGTGCTCACTTTTTTTTTTTTTTTGGATTATGAGTGTGTCAACTTTGAATTGTTATTCTAGAACTTGCCTTGTTTATGCATGTCGAGACCACATTAATGATCTGATATACTGAGATGATAAAGGCACCTAGGTTTTAACCCGTTCACTCCACTAAAAAGCCTACCTACATAAATAACCCCTAGTGAACCCCATTGAATCCTAACAACCTTTTTATTGACTCACCCACTAACGTTAATCCAAAATCCCTTTGTATTTGTTATCAACATTCCTTTGACTACCCCTCTATCGAGAATTAATTTGATCCATTGCCGAATTAGGTTATTTCAATCACCAAAGTTCCTTCTATTAGGTTTGTTTTTAGTTTGTTCTAAAAAAGAATCCAAGTATATTCAATATTAATAGTATATAAAAGAGCTTAGAGCATTTAAACTCCAATTATTGAAGAAAAAGCTCGTATTAAAAGTATTATCAAAATACTCCTTATTATAGAGTAATTATCAATAGTAGATATTGTTAGTTTTCATTCGATGTAAATATTCATATTTAGTTCATTATTATTAGATTAGGTAATTAGTCAATTCAATCTTGATTCTAACCCTTTAATTTAGCCTGTATCCACACCCTTAACCTTAGCCCCGTTACAACCCTGATTAAAGACTTTTTGATTTGTGTATCATCTCATATATAGTGGTGGAGATTTGATTTTCAAGTAAGCCTATGGGATTAACTTTTTAGGTTCGACTTAGAGTGCTTTATTCTTGAACCTTAAACACTTCGAGTGATTTGAGTGAATCTTTGGTGAGGATGTCAGTTCTTGTCGATTTTGAATTAAAGGTAATTACTTAGATAAGGGAAGACACCTATGTTTTTGTGCTATAAAGGTATGACTTATCGTAATTGAATCTTTAGGGTTCTTTGAGTTGAATTATCCATGTATAAATTATCTATGAATTATGATGAGACATTGTCGATAGGAATTATGAATTATGAAAAGTTCGCTTTAATTGTAAGTTGAGAATTTTGCTTGAGGACAAGCAAAAGCTTAAGTGTGGGGGTATTTGATAAACCGTAAAAGTAACATATTTTAACCCCATATTTAATAGGCTTTTGGATGATTTCACCCGTGATTTCTGTAAAAAGGTACTTTTAATCCTTTCTTTTCATATTTATACCCAGGAATGCACCTGAGGATAAAAAGAACACAAAATGGGCTTAAAACAGAGTAATTGGGCCTTAGCGAGAAATCAACACGGCCTGGCCCAAATCCTACACGACCGTGCTTCGCCAACTACCTAGAGCACGGCCTCAACTCGTGACACATGACCATGCAGTATCCATTTATCACACGAACGTGCCTGGTGATCTACATGGCGTGCCCAAATCGATAGACCTAAAGCACGGCCTGAATCCTGACTTACACGGCCGTGCTCAAAATGACAGAATCGAGACATGGCCCAACCATGAGTTACACGAGCGTGTGCCATGGCCGTGCCCCTGCCATGGGAATGAGCAATTTCACTTGGATTTGGATGCTTGAAGCCAAAGAAACATACTCCTAAGTCTACTCCAACACCCTAATAGTAATTCTACTTGAAGGAGATACTTAGGAGCCAAGTATAGTATTCCAAAGCCTATATAAACAACCCAAGGCAGACATAAAAGGGGGGCTTTTTGCAGAGGCTTTGGTGAAGCTTTCATCTTTTAGCGATCACTTGAAGATAGCTAGTTGATCCATCTCAAAGCGGAGTTCCATTCAAGACGGAGGATCTCTCCTTCAATTCCTTCAGGGGGTTTTAGGGATTTCTTATGTTTTGTTTATTCTTTACTCTTGAGATATTTTCAAATTTAGTTATGAACTAAACCCCTCCGATACCTGAAGGGAATGAAGCCTATGATAGATTTTGTTATTTGATTTCTAAATTATATGATAAGTACTTAGTTTGTTATTAATTATGTTGCTTAATTTAACCTGATGTGCTTAGGTGGAGGAGGAATAGACCCCACCTAAGAGTAGATCTAGCATAATTAAGCGGAGTTGATCGGGCGCCTAGAGATAGGGTTACGAGATTTTGCAAGATTAGGGTGAAACCTAATATGGGAATCCATTGATCGATTTACTGCTTCCTTAGGGGGTTATTATAAGAGAATGAGAGTTCTACTAATTAACCTAAGGTTAGACGTTATTCGCCTCGAGAGAGGGTTTAATATAGGTTAGGGAGTCTCACGGATCAAGCCAAGTAAAGAAATCATATGGTTTGGGGAATGAATAATAAGTGAAGTCATAGGTGGATTCTTCCTGAGGGTATCATCTTTATCAACTGAGTTTTCCTAAAGTCTTTCTCCCATTCATTCTTTTGTCTTTGCATTTAGTCTAAGTATCTCATTAGTTTAATAATCCAATCACTCCATATTTTAGGCTAAATAATAGAAAGAAAGTGAGTAGTAGTACTTTTAGGTTCCCTTGGGTTCGATAAGATATTCTTGCCTAAGCTATACTACTGTTTGATAGGTGCACTTACCTCTACAGTTGTCATAATTAGTCTACAGGTTCAACCACTCTTTTATAAATATTAAAACTCGACTACTTGACATGATCAACCCTATCTGGGACAGTGGCATCGGTATCTAATTACATTTAAGACCTCGTCTAGGACGTTGGCATTGTATAAATATTTCGAGCACTCTGCGTATTCTATTAGATTCTAAACGGTTCAATGGATAAGTTTGAGAAATGAATGAATGTGTGAATTTTACATTTGTTTTAGGTATGTTTGATAAGTACACTTTGTGTGTATAAGAAGGTAAGTATTTTCTCAAACTTACCTAGGTGAATTATGTATTTTAACATGAGAATGTAAATTGTTATATGAATAGAAGAGCTATGAGCTAATAAAGTATGTAGTAATATGCAATATTGTTAAATGAATAGCCTAAGTAAATGTACTAAGAAGAATTATGATTATGCAATTGAGCTATTAGTGAAATTGGATTGATTATATGTTTTGAATGTTTATATGTTAAGTTCATTTGTAGATGGCTTACTAAGCTTGTAACACCCCAAACCGGGCCTAGACGGTATGACTGGATCTAGCGTGCCACATCAAGTGTTGTTTGAAAACTTTGTGTTCGTTTGAAACGCACTTACGAATCAAAACATTCTATCATTCAGAAATCCCATCTCTCATTACTTCTAGCCAAAGCAAGTTTTGGCAAACCTAATCCTTTTCAAAAAAATATTTTTATACATTTGCCAATTTGTTTTAAAACCTTGTTCGTTATGAAAGTTCAATTTAAACAGTTGCAGAACCGTGTTATTTTAAAAATAGTAGTTATGGTTTTAAAACTCGCGTTAAGTAATCTAGCAGTTTGGAAAGAATTACCAAACTAAAGTTAAAACAAATCCAATGGCCTTATTACAAAAATTAATATCTAAAATTTAAAATAAAGTAGGCCAAAATAAAGTAACTAAATTAACCCGAGAAACATACAGGACGTGTGGCCACCCCGAGTCCCTTGCAGCTCCAAATCCTCTAAGGCTAGGGATTACCTGCACAGTTAAAGGAAAAGGGTGAGTTGCAAGAACTCAGTGTGTAATCCCCAGTTACAGTTACAGTCTGGGCCTAAGCCCATTCAGTATCAGTTCGGGCCTAAGCCCCAAAATCATGGTAATACAACCAAAAATGCAGCCCAACCTAGTCCAACCATCGCACCACCTATACCAACCCTACACACCATGTGGGGACCAAGTCAACCCACCCAGCCCTGCACACCAATAGCATAGTCAAGCTGCTAATATCAACGTAGCCAAGCTATTAGTAACAGTTTACGTGGCTGAGCCACAAAAATCAGTATATCGTGGCAAAGCCACTGAATCAGTATAACATGGCATAACCACCAGTACAGTACTTCCTCCAAAAACATAACACAACCCAATGCTACATGTCGTGACATATTAACTCAGTGTATGCAATAAATTGCCATCATAGTAATTAAATAGATTACACACAAACACACTAAATCTACCCCTAGAGGTATAATGGTCATTTGATCAGTGGTGGTAATTTACCCCTCGAGGGTACTCCAATAATTTCACCCAACGAGGACATTTCATTAATTTCACCCCTTAAGGGTATTCTAGTAATTTTACGCACCGAGGGTATTTCAGTAATTTCACCCTTTAAGGGCATTTTAGTAATATTACCCACTGAGGGTATTTCAGTAATTTTACCCCTACAACGGCTTTTTCGAAGGCCTAGTGTCGTCTCAAGCGACTTGGTTTCCATTTTTGGTCAACACAGTGCTATTGGGCCTAAAGCCCGATTTCGGCCCATACAGGCCCACACGCTCGTGTGGCCCATTCTATTCGTCTTCAGTCTCGAATCTGCGGACTTCGCAGTCGCATCAATCCACTGACACTTTTCATCATTTTCACTCATATGGGCCCGTTAACCCGTTCGGGCCATCTAGTCCACTTCGGTACAACAAGGCCGATTCTAGCCTCCATTCCACGAGAGCGTTCGTGGCACTCCTGATGGCTGATTGCCATCTCTAATGGCTCGCTTTAACCCTACGAGGCTAAATGCGCTCAGTGTTCAATCTTGATATTTCAACTTTTGACATTTGACTTTTAAATGCATTTACATGATTATAAAAGTAGCAGTTTAAGTAGAGGTGTCAGATTACACACCTGTTACAGATTACGGTTCACAACACTTTTTGAAGCACTTGAGATCATGGTTGACTATTAGTTAGTCTTTACCCTTGATAAACCAAGATATAAAAATACTTTACCCATTGCTTTCACTTACAAGAAAATGACAACTCCTTTTTATGATAGAGAATTCGGTTTACTCCCTTTGATTAAGAATCTGAGTCCCTAGTGAAAAGAACAAGTTAGCAACATTGTTCCAAGACAAAAAAAGAAATGACCTTTCGGCCATAAGAAACTCAAAATAATAAAGAGAAGCCAACCACCCCTATTTGGTCATAGCCACACTTGCCAACCACTTTTTGATGCCCGAATGTTGAATGAATAGAGAAGAAGGTAAGCTTTGAACTCTAATAGATTTGGCCTAGGCAGTGAGAAGTTGAAGTTAGGAGTTTCAGCTTTGGCAGAGCAAAGAGATGGAAGAAAGAAAATAAGAGAAAAGTCAGATCAGATCTTACCTCGATCTCTTCCACTAGCACTATATGAGAAGGATCGAAACGGTAGTGCCTCAGCATAGAAACATGGAATACATTATGTATATGATTTAACTCAGAAGGCAACTCCAACTGATAGGCGACCGGTCCTACACGCTTTGTTATCCAGTAAGGTCCGATGAATCTGGGGCTCAACTTGCCCTTTTGTTCAAATCTCAGGATCTTTTTCCAAGGTGAGACCTTCAAAAAGACATAATCCCCCATAGAGTACTCTACCTCCTTACGCTTTAAGTCCGCATGTGACTTCTGTCTATCAGATGCTTCCTTTAACTAAACCCGAATCAATTTCACTTTCTCCTCAGTTTTCAAAATTAGCTCTGGACCCAACAGTCGTCGCTTACACAATTTTGTCCAACAAATAGGGGTACGACACCTACGACCATATAATGCCTCGTATGGTGCCATCTAAATACTAGATTGGTAACTGCTGTTGTAAAAAAATTCTACCGATGGAAAATACTCTTCCCAACTGCCCTTGAAATCAATCACAGAGCTTCTCAACATGTCCTCCAGAATCTGTATTACCCTCTCTGATTGACCATCAGTCTGTGGATGAAATGCTGTGCTAAAATCTAACCTTGTACCCAGAGCTTCGTGTAACACTCTCTAGAACCGAGATGTGAATCTAGTGTCCCTATCTGAGATGATAGACACTGGTACCCCATGCAACCTTACAATCTCTACCACATACAACTTGGCTAACTTATGCAACGAGTAATCCGTGCGAACCGGTATGAAGTGAGCGGATTTAGTCTGTCGATCAACAATAACCCATACTGAATCTTTCTTAGTAGGCGTCAGGGGTAGCCCACAAACAAAATACATAGTTGCCCTCTCTCACTTCAAGAGTGAAATCTTAACAGGTTGTAGCAGTCTCGAAGGTAGTTAATGCTCGGCCTTTACTTGCTGGCATGTCAAACACTTACTTACAAAGTCGGTAATCTCACGCTTAAGCCCTAGCCACCAATACAGTTCACGTAAATCTCGGTATAATTTGTTCCCCTGGGATGGATAGCATATGGGCTGCTAAGTGCCTCTTGTAGAATCGACTGTCTTAACTCAGGGTCCCTCGATACACAAACTCTTCCACAGAAGCATAGTACTCCTTCACTATTTAGCTCAAAATCCACTGTCTTTCCCTTCTTCACCTGTTGGAAACGGGGAACCAACAACTCATCCAACATCTGCTTCTCTCTAATCTGACCAATCCAAGTCGATTTCACTTGGAGTTCAGCTAAAGGACTACCATCCTCAAACAGGCTGAGATGAGCATGTAAGAGTATGCCCAAAGATCAATCATGAGATGGTTGTAATAACATACTTGATTTACCATGTTTATTAATATAAAGCGTTGTCATTATTATTTAGGTTTTTCCTACGTGTGTACAAATAAAACTGTTTTATAATAATGTCACGAGAATAATATGATTATTCTTAAAATATCCTTAGTCAAGTATTATTGTTGACCGGGACAACAATAATGCATTAAGACTAACATGTAGTTGATTGATGATAAAGAGTTATCATTGATATGGAGTGTCAAAATCAATGCATGAATATGTGTTAGAGAACAACATATTGGGTGACCCGCTATGAGTATGTTTCTTGGATTATTATGTAATTGTCACAACATTACTCATAGTGATTAATATGTATATGATCCTTAGACTTGAGATAATCATTATCCCAACATCGTGAGTCGTATATTTTGATACAGTCAAACGTACACCGTAACTGGTTGTTCTATAAAGGCTGATGTTGGATATATCACAATCAATGTAGAGGGATATTATTGATCAATATAGGATAAGTCCCTCCCACATAATGGGAGTAATATCTTAGGCCACTTGATTGAGTGAGACTAGAAATGCATGGCCATGCTCAAATAAGTTGACATGAGATGTCATACTAATTTGTATATCATAGTCTACTCAAGATATCAAGAAACATGGGATGGACTATACAAGTGTGACTATTCCATGACTTGTATCTATTCCAGAGATAAAGGACTTAAGGATTAATGCATGAAAAGTTAATCACAAAAGTTATGTCGAATCATGACTTCTTGTATCTTAGGTAGCAATGATGCATTGCTAGATGCCACTCATTGTTTGTGACATTAGAATCGTTCTAGTATTACTACTAACGTTACAAGAACCTCTGAGGTCACACCCTATGGTTGAAATGAGCGGAATGAAACATAGTTGGTATTGTGTTTGATTGTCACATGAATTAAATTAATTAAAGAATTAATTTAATTGGCAATCAAATATTGAATATATTATATGTACAAGGATGTTGTACACATAATGAGAATTAATATATGAATTTGGTTCCTATATAAATTTAAATAAATATAGTTTACGAAATCCATGTTATAATTAATGTAATTATAACTTTTGGGTATAATTAATGTAATTATAATTTTCGGTTAAAACATTATTATATTTATTTAATCTTGATTATAAAAGGGTAATAAGTGAAGAAAAACCTAAAATTTTGCTTAAAAAGGTCTAGCGGTAGTCAAGCAAAACATCTCTCTAAAAATAGTTTTGGAGATATCTCGTTCATAGTCAAACCGAATTGGATTACGTAGAGGCCGACATCGTAAAGGTTGTGGCTTGGTTCGACGATGGATCGGATATCTTGTCGCCGAGGCGTCGCTATCTACTCAGTTGAAACTTTGGTAATTTGAAACCTTTATTTCACCCGATTCGTTCCTCACACATGGATTCATGGTTTGGATCATGGGATTAATTTTATTTCATTGTGCCTTGGGGGGTGCTGGCATTCCAACGATGGTATCGAGCCACTTGTGTGATACGGACTCGGGTTTAAATACTTGGGTGATGCAATTGTATGAGATGCATGCTTTTATTTTATTACGTTTTGGTTGTTTAAATCGTTTAAGCATAACACGATAACTGTTCCTTTCGATAATTGATTAAATGTTAATCATGGTGTTGTGGCCTATTCGATCTTATGTTATTATGTTAATTATTAACAAATCGTAATATTGCGACGGTGGAATTTACGGTTTCGATGGGTTAAGCGGCTTGTGGAACAAGGGTTGTTCGATATGAGCGTCAAGGATTAAAATCACGAAAACACGATTAGTTGATAAAAGTTATCAAATCGTGAGGTTTCATTTATTGGGGTATGCGATTTGTACCACGGTCCATCCGTGGGGGCCCGCCGTACCCGAGATCTACCGTAACATCCCTCTCATATTTTGAGGATGGGGATCGAGGGCAACTGCCGACGGCAGGCCTTTGGCCCGCTTCCTTCGACCGCCTGCAGACCCATTTTCTTATTATAGTATATTTTGTTAATAAAAGAAATATATATAAACTTGATGGGCCACATAAGGTTGAAAGGATATTTTATAATTCACCTTAGCAAAAGAGCATTGAATTATGTATGCTATTTTTGACATGCACGGTGTTTGAAATGCATAGTTATAGCCCGATGACCCATTTGATAAAGGTTGTAATTTTATAAATCTGACTGCGTGCGTGCCTTACTACTATTCTCTTGTATTTCTCTTCTCATCTTACTCCCTCGTATGTAAAGCGAGTTTACGCATATTGTAATTTGCAAAAGTTGCTATGGGCAGACGAGAAGGAAGTTGGGACAACTATTGAAGAATGATAGTTTATGAAACCGCTTACACCTTTAGGTTTCCTTTTGGTTCTCCCATTGGCTTGGGTTGAATCACCTTAGTTTATAGGCTATAACTATTGCATTTATTTATTGCTTTATTTATTCATGTATGAGATGCTATGGATGTTTAAAGCATGCCAATTTTATATATTAAAATTTAATAATAAACCCAATTAATTGATGAGATCAATTAAAAGACTAAATGGACTAAATTAGACCATAATTGGTGAGATGGAACATCCTTAATAAAATCCTCTATTAAAATATTAAGTCAACATGGCCTTCCAATTTTGCCTCGTTAAGGCCTCGATCAATACTATGTAGGTTATGCCAAAGCAAAGTACTAGTATTTATCTTGGTTAAGCGAAGAATAAACAAGTGATATTATTTGATTAAAAATTGGTTAATGACTTAACTAGGTTACTCTAATAGGATTAGAAACCTAGAGGCAATTAAATTGGATAAATCATAAGATGATTAGAACAAGAGTTGTTCATCAAATATTATGAGTTACATATGATGTAATTAGCAAAGGTTGCTTACCTAAATAACCATAGTCTTGAGAGTAAAGCCAAAGTGACTTAAGAGGAGGTGAAATATGGGTCCTTAACCCACTAGAAATACTTTGGAGAAAGTTTTTAGAAATTAATATATGGGGTTATTAATTTTGAAATAAAATAGTGGGATCATCATTTAATAAAGTCTTTTTAATGATTTATATAAACTTGGTAAATTTACTCACACGCATATTTAATTGTTGTAGATATATTATGGCTGCAAATACTAGCACACTATCATTGCGATCGGTCCTTGAGAAGGACAAATTGAATGGTTTGAATTTTCTTGGTGGTTCAGTAACTTGAGGATTGTCCTCAAACAAGAACGGAAATTGTATGTCATTGAACAACCACTTCCTAATGAACCACCTATTAATGCCTCGAGGCTGATAAAGATGCTTACAAGAAGTATCTCGATGACATGGTAGATGTTGGATGCCTTATGTTTGCCACTATGAATCCACGAGCTTGAAGCAACATGAGGACATGGTTGCTCATGATATGATCGAGCACCGAAAGAACTTTATCAAGGGCAAGCACGGCAAGAGAGGTTCGATATCTCTAAAGCCCTATTCAATGTAAGTTGGTGAAGGAAGCCAGTGGGACCTCATGTCCTTAAGATGATTGGCTATATTGAAAGTCTATCTAAGCTTGGTTTTCCATTGGGCCAAGAGTTGGCCACTGATGTTATTCTGCAATCGTTGCCGGATAGCTACAGCCAGTTTGTCCTTAATTTCAATATGAATGAAATTGACAAGACTACGCCACATGATTACTCGGTATGTTCTGAGCTCATGAAGGTAACATGAAAAGGTTGGACCAAGCCCATCTTGATGGTCCGTAACAACAAGGGCAAGGGAAAGGCCAAAGTTGAGACAAAGCCCAAGGGTAAAGGTAAGCCCAAGCCTGGCAAAGGAAAGGCTGCAATGAAACCTAAAGGTGGAGTGTCTAAGGAAGGAAACTGCTTTCATTGTGGTGTGATTTGGACATTGGAAGCGGGCGCCTATCTATCTTGAGGAAGTCAAGAAAGCCAAAACAAGCGGAATATCCTTCGGTATTTATGTTATTGATATTAATTTGTCAACTACTACTTCTTGGGTATTAGATCTGGTTGTGGTTCTCATATTTGTACTTACATACGGGGACTACAAAGGAGTAGGGCGTTGGCTAGAGGAGATGTGGACTGCGAGTTGGAAATGGAGCAAAGGTTCTGCATTAGTGGGAACATATACTTTATCTTTGCCTAGTGGACTTGATTTAATTTTAGAGGATTGTTATTTTGTGCCCGGTTTGACTAAAAACATTATTTCAGTTTCTTGTTTAGACAAAATTGGTTTTGAGATAATTATTAAGAATAATTGTTGTTCCTTTTATCTCAATAATGTTTTCTATGGCTCGGCACAATTGATTAATGGCCTCTATATTTTAGATCAAATGAACCCTATTTACAACATAAATACTAAAAGATCTAAAATAAATGACTCAAATCAAACTTATCTTTGGCATTGTCATTTGGGCCACATAAGTGATAGACGCATATCCATACTCCATAAAGATGGTTTCTTAGATTCATTTGTTTTTGAACAATTTGAAGTATGTGAATCTTGCTTATTGGGAAAAATGACTAAATCTCCTTTCACTTGGTAAAAGTGAGCGAGCTAGTGATTTATTGGGCCTAATACATTCGATGTATGTGGACCAATAAATACCTGAGCGAGGTGGATTTCAATACTTCATTACTTTCCTTGATGATTTGATGAGATATGGGTATGTTTATCTCATGCGCCATAAGTCCGAGTCTCTTGAAAAGTTCAAGGAATTCAAAATGAAGTACAAAATCAACTAGGCAAAACTATCAAGTCACTTGATCGATCGAGGTGGAGAGTATTTGAGCCTAGAGTTTGATGATCTATTGAAGGAATGTGGGATTGTCTCACAACTTACTCCTCCTGCTACTCCTCAATGGAATGGAGTTTCTGAGAGAAGAAATCGAACTTTATTAGACATGGTTCGATCCATGATGAGTCATCTTGATCTACCGACTTCTTTTGGGGACATGCAATTGAGGCAATTTGCTTTCACACTAAATCGTGTTCCATCTAAATCGGTTCAAAAGACGCCATATGAGATGTGGACTGGAAAACGTCCCAGTATGTCTTTTATGAAAATTTGGGGTTGTGAAGCTTATGTTAAACGTCAGACGTCTACTAAGCTTGAACCCAAATCTGAAAAGTGTATTTTTGTGGGGTATCAGAAAGAAACCAAAGGTTATTATTTCTTTAATCCCACTGAGAACAAAATGATTGTTGCTCGGACTGGTGTCTTCCTAGAAAGAAAATTTATTTCTAGAAAAGGAAGTGGGAGAAAGATTGAACTTGAAGAAATTCGAGAATCACAAGATACCATGAACGGTGATAGAACAACGACAAATTCCACAAGAAATTGAGGAACAAGTAGCTTCTTGTAGAAACACAACCATGCGAAGATCTTTAAGAGAACGCCATGCACGAGAGATATGGATTTCTCATTACAACACATGGTGACGTTCTTCTTATAGATCAAGATGAGCCTAGGACTTATCAAGAAGCGGTGGCGAGCCAGGACTACGAGAAATGGCTTGAGGCCATGAGATCGAGATGGATTCCATGTATGAAAATCAAGTATGGACTTTGATTGACCCACAGAAGAGTTAAACCTATAGGGTGCAAGTGGGTTTTCAAAAGAAAACCGACATGGATGGTAACGATACAAACATACAAAAGGCGATTAGTCGCTAAAGGTTTCGCCAAATTCATGGTGTTGACTATGATGAAACCTTTTCTCCTGTAGCTATGTTTAAATCCATCGAGGATCTTGCTCGCCATAGGCTGCATTTCATGATTATGAAATCTGCGGATGGACGTCAAAACAGACTTTCCTTAACGGGAAACTTGAAGAGGATGTGTACATGACACAACCTGAAGGTTTTGTCAATCCAAAGGATCTTTGGAAAGATTTGTAGCTACAAAGATCCATTTATGGATTAAAGCAAGCTTCTCAAGTTGGAATCTTCGTTTTAACGATGCAATTAAAGAGTTTGGTTTTATCAAAATGAAGATGAACCATGTGTTTACAAGAAAGTTAGTGGGAGCACTATCACATTCTTTGTACTATATGTGGATGACATACTTATCATGGGAAATGACATACCTACCTTGCGGTCTATTAAGACTTGGTTAGGAAGTTGTTTTTCTATGAAGGACTTGGTGAAGCTACTTACATCTTAGGAGTCAAGATCTATAGAGATAGGTCAAGAGCGACTACTAGGTCTAAGCCAAAGTACATACATAGATAAAGTCTTGAAAAGGTTTGGTATGGAAGAATCTAAAGAGGATTTCTACCTATGAGACATGGTATTTCACTCTCGAAGGAAATGTGTCCTTCAACTCCACAAGAGAGAGAACGCATGAGTAAAATTCCATATGCTTACGCTATTGGATCTATCATGTATGCCATGTTATGTACCGTCCGGATGTCTCAGTATGCATTAAGTATGACGATGCGGTACCAAGTAGATCCGGTGAAGATCAACTGGACCACGATCAAGAATATCCTTAAGTACTTGAGAAGAACTAAGGATCGTTCCTAATATATGGAGGTGAGGAAGAGTTAAGTGTAAAGGTTACGATGCCGACTTCAAACCGACAAGGGCGATTCTCGATCGCAATCGGATTTGTGTTTTGCCTTAATGGTGGTCTTGTGAGTGGAAGAGTTCAAAGCAAAGTCACGATGGCGATTCTACAACAGAGGTCGAGTATATTGCAGCCGTGAGGCTGAAAAGAAGCGGTTTGGATCAAGAAGTTCATTCTTGGACTAGGGGTTGTGCCTAGCATATCGGATGCTATAGAACTCATTGTGATAACAATGGAGCTATTGCACAAGCTAAATAACCCGAGATCTCACCGTGATCCAAACATATACTTAAGCGCTATCATCTTATTAGAGAGATTATCGATCGAGGAGATGTTGAGATATGTAGAGTACCTACAGATGATAACATTCTTGATCCCTTGACCAAGCCTCGACACGGTGAAGCATGATCGTCACACTAAGTCTCTTGGTATTAGATATATGATTGATTGGTCTTAGTGCTAGTGGGAGATTGTAAGAGTATGCCCAAAGATCAATCATGAGATGGTTGTAATAACATACTTGATTTACCATGTTTATTAATATAAAGCGTTGTCATTATTATTTCAGTTTTTCATACGTGTGTACAAATAAAGCTGTTTTATAATAATGTCACGAGAATAATATGATTATTCTTAAAATATCCTTAGTCAAGTATTATTGTTGACCGGGACAACAATAATGCATTAAGACTAACATGTAGTTGATTGATGATAAAGAGTTATCATTGATATGGAGTGTCAAAATCAATGCATGAATATGTGTGTTAGAGAACAACATATTGGGTGACCGCTATGAGTATGTTTCTTGGATTATTATGTAATTGTCACAACATTACTCATAGTGATTAATATATATATGATCCTTAGACTTGAGATAATCATTATCCCAACATCGTGAGTCGTATATTTTGATACGAGTTAAGCGTACATCGTGAATCGATTTGTTCTATAAAGGCGATGTTGGATATATCACAATCAATGTAGAGGGATATTATTGATCAATATAGGATAAGTCCTCCCACATAATGGGAGTAATATCTTAGGCCACTTGATTGAGTGAGACTAGAAATGCATGGCCATGCTCAAATAAGTTGACATGAGATGTCATACTAATTTATATATCATAGTCTACTCAAGATATCAAGAAACATGGGATGGACTATACAAGTGTGACTATTCCATGACTTGTATCTATTCGGAGATAAAGGACTTAAGGATTAATGCATGAAAAGTTAATCATAAAAGTTATGTCGAATCATGACTTCTTGTATCTTAGGTAGCAATGATGCATTGCTAGATGCCACTCATTGTTTGTGACATTAGAATCGTTCTAGTATTACTACTAACGTTACAAGAACCTCTGAGGTCACACCTATGGTTGAAATGAGCGGAATGAAACATAGTTGGTATTGTGTTTGATTGTCACATGAATTAAATTAATTAAAGAATTAATTTAATTCGCAATCAAATATTGAATATATTATATGTACAAGGATGTTGTACACATAATGAGAATTAATATATGAATTTGGTTCCTATATAAATTTAAATAAATATAGTTTACGAAATCCATGTTATAATTAATGTAATTATAACTTTTGGGTATAATTAATGTAATTATAATTTTGATTAAAACATTATTATATTTATTTAATCTGATTATAAAAGGGTAATAAGTGAAGAAAAACCTAAAATTTTGCTTAAAAAGGTCTAGCGGTACGTCAAGCAAAACACCTCTCTAAAAATAGTTTTTGGAGATATCTGCCGTTCATAGTCAAACCGGTGGATTACGTGAGGCCGACATCGTAAAGGTTGTGGCTTGGTTCGACGATGGATCGGATATCTTGTCGCCGAGGCGTCGCAATCTACTCGATTGAAACTTTGGTAATTTGAAACCTTTATTTCACCCGATTCGTTCCTCACACATGGATTCATGGTTTGGATCGCCGGGATTAATTTTATTTCGCTGTGCCTTGGAGGTGCCGGCGTTCCAACAGAGCAAACATTGCTCTTAGTTCAAGTACCACCTTGCGACTCAGTGCATCCGCCACCACGTTGGCCTTTCGCGGATGATACTAGATCGAACAATCATAATCCTTAAGCAAATCTATCCATCTTCATTGCTTAAGATTTAACTCCATCTGAATAAGGAGATATTTGAGACTTTTATGGTCGGTATAAACGATCGACTTCTCCCCGTGCAAGTAGTGACTCCAAATTTTTAGTACGAAAACCACCGCAGCCAATTCCAGGTCAGGAGTAGGATAATTCGCCTTGTGCAGCCTAAGCTGACGAGACACACAGGCTATCACCTTACCTTCTTGCATCAGCACACAACCTAGTCCCGTGTGCGACGCATCACAGTAGAGAATGAATTCCTTTCCAGCCTTTGGCTGAATCAATACCGGAGATTCAGTCATATTGTTTTTCAGTTTCTCAAAGCTCTCCTCTGCTTATCAGCCCAAACAAACGGTACCCCCTTATGCAGTAACTTAGTTAGGGGTGTACTAATCAGTGAAAATCCTTCGACAAATCTTTTATAATACCCAGCTAGTCCTAGAAAACTTTGAATCTCAGATACCGACTTTGGTGGCTTTCGATCCAACACAGACTCAACTTTCGAGGATCAACCCCAATCTCCTAGCACTTGTTGAATTTGGCAAAAAGTTACTTTTCCCTTAATATTTGCAACACAACTCGGAGATGTGAATCATGTTCTTCCTCAGATCACGAATACACTAGGATATCATCTATAAACACCACCACAAACTGGTCAAAGTAGGATTGGAAGACACGATTCATCATATCTATGAAAGCAGTTGGTGCATTCGTTAATCCGAATGGCATAATTAAAAACTTGTACTATCTATAACGAGTTCGAAATGCAGTCTTGTATAATATATGCCTTCTTGACCCTTAGCTGATGATACCCCGATCTAAAATATATCTTGGAGAAAATCGCGGTTCCTCGCAACTGATCTAACAAATTGTCTATCCTTGGTAGTGGATACTTGTTTTAATCGTCAACTTGTTCAACTGACGGTAATCAATGAACATGCGCATTGACCCATCCTTCTTCTTTAGGAAAATATCGGTGCTCCCGAAGAAGACACACTTGGCTGGATAAATCCCCGATCTAGTAGCTCTTAGATTTGGGCCTTTAATTCTACTAACTCCTTCGGCACCATCCTATAAGGGGTGATGGACACCAAAGCCGTTCTCGGTAAGAGCTCAATACCAAACTCGACTCTCGATTTGGTGGCAACCCCGAAAGCTCTTCACGGAATACATCTGAAAATTCCTTTATGGTCCTGACATCCCCAACAGATAAACCCTTAGCATCAGACGTGCTGACATAAGCTAGGAATGCCTCGAACCCTTTGCGAACCATCTTCTTGGCCTTTAATACTGATATTACATTGGACAAATAGTCCCTTTTCTCCCCTATCACAATCATCTCCTCATTCTTCAAAGATTTCAATACCATGCGTTTAGCAGCGTAGTCCAAATTTGCAAGGTGTTTCACCAACCAATCCATGCCCAAAATGAGATCAAACTCGCCAAACGACAATTCCATTAAGTCCGCTAGAAAGACAACCCCTTGAACATTTAGAGGCACATCTCTAAATAGCTTATTCACTATAACCAACTGTCCTAGAGGACTAACCACCGATATTTCTCTATCAGTAAGTTAGAAATGTATACCCAAAGTTCCAGACACAGTACATGCAACATACGAGTGTGTAGATCCAATGTCAATCAAAGCTATAAATGGTACATCATGAATGAGGAATGTACTAGTTATGACGTCAGGTGCGTCACCATCCTCTCGATGCTGAGTAGCATAAACCAACCCTGGCTGTCTCACTTCTATGTTACCAACACCTCTGCCCAGTGCTCCACGACCTCGTCCAAACCCATTTCCCCCTCCGACTGGACCACGGCCTCTCAGTGGCTACTGGCCACCTCTCTGATAATCCGTAATATGTTCATATTTTAATCTCATATTTATCATATTTTTGGATGATTTATTCCTTGAATTGTGGAATTTGGTGCTCCTAATCCTTTAATTTCATGTTTTATACTTAGGAGAACACTAGAGGATGAAAAGAACGAGAAACCGGTCGAAAACAGAGAAAATAGGCCAAAATACGAATTGCACACGACCGTACCTCCTTAGCTGATCTGACCACGGCATAGTCCCGAATCACACGGGTGTGCCACATGGGCATGTCCCTGCCGCAGGAAAGAAGAGTTTCATTCCAATTAGGGTACTTAGAGGTAAAGAAAGACATTCCAAAAGCCTATATAAACACCCTAGAGGCCAACCTTAAAGGGGACGTTTAGCTAGGCCAAGGAGCCAATCCAGAGCGCCAGAATGTATGAGATTCACTCAAAGAAAACCAGTTGATTCTTTCCAGAAGCCGAGGTCATACTCAAGACTGAGGATCTCTCCTTCAATTCCTTCAGGGGGTTTAGGGCTTTCTTTATGTTTTGTTTTATATTTACTTCTGAGGTGTATTCTCTAATGATTATGAACTAATCCCTTCAAATACCTGAGGGGGATGAAACCTAAGACGGATCTTATTCTTGTTTTCTGAACTATATGATAAATACTTGATTTGTTCTTAACCATGTGTTCTTAATTATTGCTTTGATATTTCAGGATATTGATTCAAGTATTGATGTGCTTAGGCAGAGGAGAAATATTCCCTGTCTAATAGTAGATCTAACATAATTAAGCGGAGTTGATCGCAACCCTAGAGATAGGATGATGAAAATCTACCGGATTAGGGTCAAACCTAATATGGGAGTCTATAGATCGAGTTAATGCAATTCTAGGTTTTTTAATTAGAAAGAGGTTTCAATTAATCAACCTAAGGTTAGACGATAATAGCCTCGAGAGAAGTTTTAATATAAATTAGGGAATCCTATGGATCAAGTCAAGTGAATAAATCATCTGGTTCAAAGTTAGATAACAAGTGAAATCAGGTGGATTCTTCCTCGAGTATTGTCTTAATCAATTGGTTTTCCCACAAGTATTTCCCCAATTTCTTCTCTGTGCCTTAGCATCTTTAGCTTAGTAGTTAGTTAATTGTAGATTAAATAACCATTCTCTTAATTCTTATGCTAAACAATAAAAAGAGAGTTAGTATTAGTACATTTGGTTCCTTTAGGTTCGATAATCTGGTCTTGCCACTAAACTATACTATTATTTGATAGGTGCGCTTACCTCAATCGTGGTGATAGTTAGTTTCTAGGCTCAATCATTCATTATATAAATTTTAAGACTTTTTCCACCACCCATCACTCTCCCTGGCTGAACATATCCCGACCCGCAACTTGCATCTGACCTGGCCTCTGCGTGTAATCTCTAACCCTGTGATCCCTAGACCCACATCTGAATCATGCCCCAGTTCTCTTCCAACATTCACTCTGATGGGATAACCCGCACACAGCGCAAGGCTGCGGTCTGCCCGCAACAAATGAAACTCTAGTTTGGACTGGCCATCAAATCTAGACCTCTTATTATACCTACCAGAAGAACTTGAGGGCCCAAAACCCCTCTTATTTCTACCCTTTTCCTTCTCTCGATTATGACGCTTTGAGCGTTTCATGTTCTCAGCAATCTTAGCCTTCTCAACCAGGGCAGCAAAGTCTCTTTCCCTCTGCGGGGTTATCAGTACTCACAACTCATCTCGAAGACCATCCTCAAACTACACGCAGCGCTCATACCCGAGTATACCGGCTCAATTGCAAAAACTTGACCTCATACTCTGCTACGGGCTTGTTCCCTTGAACCAGATTCAGAAATTTATTTCTCTGGGCATCCATAGAACTTACCCTAACATATTTCCCTTGGAAGGCTGATTTAAAGAAATCCCAGGTTAATCGGTAAGCCTTCCCATGGTAACCCACCATTGATATGCCTCATCCCGCAGTAAGGACACTACTCTTTTCAGTTTCTATTCTACTGTGCACTCAAGGTCATCCATGATTCGCTCTACCACCTCTAACTAATATTCTACTACTTTGGGGTACACTAGAAATACCCCTTAAGATTTTTGCCCCGTTAGACCGGAGTCGCTTAGAAATTGATCCTCGAGCCCCTGACCCAGTATTCGCTCCAGCAACCCTTTCCAGAAGTCGTAACATTGCTTAGGACAGAACATCATCCCCACCAACTCGGTTATGAGACCCGTTTCAGTCACTGGTGAGGCCGACGCTTCCGTTTCAGGCATATGACCAGATGCTGAGGATCCAACCTAGCACCATGGCCTCTACCACGGCCACGTGTACCTCTTCCGCGACCTCTAGTGCTCATATCGCTGAAGCGTATTTTTTATTAAAAGTTTTATAAATCAGATTATAATTCCTATAATTATTAACAGATATCTTATGAAAAAGCAGTAGCTAGGGTTGTTCTCGCAGATCGTATTCTACTACAGTTTCAGTCTCCTATAGTCTAGGTTTCTACAACTAAGGAGTTTCAGTATACTACTAATATTTCTAGTATTTCGATAGTAAAGTCATATCAACTTATAGTAAGGTACAAAGTCAATAAACTTACAGATTTCGTGCCGGAGACTCGATGTGCCACACATTCAATATTATCACTGCCTTTCTAAACCAGAGTTTAAATAGATTTAAAAATTTCAAACATCCATTTTACAGCCGAGTTTTGTAACCTGGCTCTGATACCACTAAATGTAACACCCCAAACCTGACCAAGACGTTATGATCAGATCTAGCGTCTCACATCAGGTGTTGTTTGAAAACTGTGTTCATTTGAAACTGACTTACGAATCAAAACCTTCCATCATTCAGAAATCCCATCTCTCGTTGCTTATAGCCAAAACAAGTTTTGGCCAAAAGTAATCCTTTTCAAAAATTATTTTTATATATTTTCCAATTCATTTTAAAACCTTGTTCGTTACAAAAGTTCAACTTAAATAGTTACAGAACCATGTTATTTTAAAAATAGTAGTTATGGTTTTAAAACTCACGTTAAGTAATCTAGCACTTTGTAAAGAATTACAAAACTAACGTTAAAAAATCCAATGGGCTTATTAAAAAATTAATATCCCAAAAATTAAAATAAAGTAAGCCAAAATAAAGTGACTAAATTAACCCCAAAAACATAAAGGACATGTCGCCACCCCGAGTCCCTCGCAACTCCAAATCCTCTAAGGCTAAGGATTACCTGCACAGTTAAAGGAAAATGGTGAGTTACAAGAACTCAGTGTGTAATCCCCAACTACAGTCACAGTTTGGGCCCAAGCCCATGCAGTATCAGTTCGGGCCTAAGCCCCAAAATCATGGTAATACAACCAAAAATACAGCCCAACCTAATCCAACCATCACACCACCCGTACCCACCCTACACACCATGTGGGGACCAAGTCAACCCACCCAGCCTTGCACACCAATAGCGCATTCGAACTGCTAATATCAATGCAGCCAAGCTGCCAGTAACAGTATACTTGGATGAGCCACTAAAATCAGTATATCGTGGCAAAGCCACTGAATCAGTATAACGTGGCATAGCCACCAGTACAGTACTACATAACCCAACCCAATGCAACATGTCGTGACATATTAACTCAGTGTATGCAATAAATTAGCATCATAGCAATAAAGAGATTACACACAAACACACTAAATCTACCCCTAGCGGTATAAGGGTCCTTTGATTAGTATGGGTAAAAAGGTAATTTATCCATTGGGGATACTCTAATAATTTCACCCAACGAGGGCATTTCAATAATTTCACCCTTTAAGGGTATTCCAGAAATTTTACCCATCGAGGGTATTTCAGTAATTTCACCCTTTAAGGGTATTTCAGTAATTTTACCCATTGAGGGTATTTCAGTAATTTTACCCCTACAACAGTTTTTTCGAAGGCCTAGTGTTGTCCCAAGCAACTCGATTTCCATTTTCGGTCAACACAGTCCTATTAAGCCTAAAACTCGATTTTGGCCCATATAGGCCCACACGCTCGTGTGGCCCATTCTGTTCGTTTTCAGTCTCGAATCTGCAAACTTCATAGTCGCATCAATCTGCTGACACTTTTCATTATTTTTGCTCATATGGGCCCGTTAACCCGTTGGGCTCATCTAGCCCACTTTGACACAACAAGGCCCATTCTTGCCTCCATTCCGCGAGAGCATTCGTGGCACTCCCAATGGCCGATCGCCATCACTAATGGCTTGATTTAACCCTACGAGCGCTCGCATGCTTGAGTGTTCACAATTGCCAATATTTTGACTTTTTAGTATTTTAGCTTTTAGCCGTTTCGCAGATTATGGTAGTAGCAGTTTAAGCAGAGGTGTGAGATTACACACCAGTTATGGATTATGGTTCACAACACCTTCTGAAGCATCTGAGATCACAGTTGACTATTAGTTAGTCTTTACCCTTGATAAACCAAGATACAGAAATACTTTACCCATTGCTTTCACCTACTAGAAAATGACAACTTCTTGTTATGATAAAGAATTCGGTTTACTCCCTTTGATTAAGAAACTGAGTCCCTAGTGAAAAGAAAAAGTTAGCAACGTTGTTCCATGACAACAAAAGAAAAAACATTTCAACCCTAAGAAACTCAAAATAATAAAGAGAATCCAACCACCCCTATTCGACCTTAGCCACACTTACCAACCACTTTTCGATACCTGAATGTTGAATGAACAAAGTAGAAGGTAAGCTTTGAACTCTAATAGATTCGGCCTAGGCAATAAGAAGTTAAAGTTAGGAGTTTCAGCTTTGGCAGAGCAATGAGAGGGAAGAAAGAAAATAAGATAAAAGAAACCATTACCTTTGACCAAAGAAGAGCCGAATGGGGAAAGAGAGATTCGACAACCAAGAGTAGCAACTATGAAATAATGATGGAACTAAGAAAAGAAGTGGAAGAAGAGAGGCTTATCGATGCAATGGACGGCTACAAAAAAGAATGAAGAAAGAAGAGGAACTAGGATTGAATTCGACAATGGGCAAGAAAAATATAATATGCAAATGTATGAACCCAAAATGTCACTCCAAAGAAAAAGAAAATAATTACCTAAAATGTCACTTTTAGAAAAAAACCCGAAATGAAAAGAAAAGAAAATGTACACACACAAAGAAGTTTCGGTTTGCTCTCACACAACAATTACCGAATTTGCTTACAAAAGATCCACTACAGTCGAAAGTCCCCATTAGCTTGACTCCCACTTTTGGCCAACACCTTCCATACACCCAACTCCTTGATTTTCTCCCTTTTTCTCTCCCACAATTCCTCTCCTTCATCCATTTGAACTATTTGACCGATTTTCCAACTCCCACTGAAGAGTTTGATCCAAACTCTGCTTCCTCCTCTCCCAAGCCACAAAATAAAAGCTACCATTTGCAACTTGTGGGATTCAAACCCCATACCACCTTGCTCACCACTTGATGCCACACCACTCCACCATCTGCTCAACTTGTGTTAGCAAAACACACTCAAATTTACTTAAGCATTGCTTCCAACAACCCTCTCCAAAAAAGGGCCAAAAACTAAAATTTCTCCAAGGCTCTGACTTAATCCTAAGCCTCCCTAAAACCCTCAAACACACTCAAACAACCCGCTGAGCAAGCACAACATGCAATTATGCAAAAATTTATAACCCCTAACTTTTGGGATGTTACAAAGCTTTTGAAACCTTACTTTGTGTATGTGTTTTTTCGATTTTATAAATCGCCAAAGCTACTAAAGGCTCAAGAACCGTCGAGGATCGTCATCACACTACTCAACTTATTTTGGTATTTTGAAAATGAATATAGCTAGATATGACATGTATCGACTAGTTATTTTAATAAGTATGAGATGTGAACTTAGCCATGTGATTTGGCTAGTTATGTCTTGGTTATATGCTTTTGTGATTATGATATATGGTGTATGTTTTGGTATGGTTGGGTAGTATATGAAATGGTTCAGATTTGAGAGTATATGGATAAAATTACAAACATACATGTTTGACAAAAGAATGAGCTCATGAAAGGTAAGAATGGATGAATTATGCTTGTGATTACATGAGTTTTAATCTTGTAATTTATCATGAATGGGGTTGGATTTGACTGTAGATTTTGTTTGGTTATCTTGATATGTTTTTGGTGACTAATTGTGCACAAGTTGAATTGGTAATTTGCTTGTAGGTAAGACCCTATAGTGGGTGGCCTTGCAAATAGCCTATTTTGCCACACGGGCGTACCTAGTGACCGTGGGGCTAAGTCAGTAGCCAGTTAAGAGTACACGGCCTTGGCACACGGAGTAAAGTCAGGGGCCATGGAGTAAAGTCAGGTTCAACCACGGAGAAGACACACCGGAGTGTCTAGTAGCCATGGGAGGCACACGGCCTGCCCACACGGGCGTGTAACCCTTAAAACTTTGAAAAGTTTTAAATTTTTAAGAATTTTTTTATGTGTTCCGGTTTAATCCCGACCCTATTTCTAAGTATGTTTTAGGTCTCATAACCTACAAAGGGGTCACTATGGTTGTAATTGATGATTTACTTTACGAATTGTATGATAAAGTTTTCGATATGTCAAGTAATGCTCTTAACCCTAATTCGACGACGGATACAAGATAGGGGTGTTACATTTGGTTGGTATCAGAGCTACGGTTTAGTCGATTCTCGAACTAACGTAGCATGTCAGAGTCTAGCTATACATGCCATATATTTGAACTGTGATAGTGTGATGGATCTTGAAGTGAAAAATGTGATTTTCGTATAGTAATGGATCCCGAAAGAGTCGTAGCTGACGACGTAGTAATAAATGCGTCTGCTCTCGTGTAAGGTTTACAGCGCAATCTGATTCGAGGTCGGCTACGAGTGGTCAAGAGGGAGAAACTAAACAATCTTTCTTCTAGATGATGAGTGAGTGGTTCACACAATTTATGAGAAATAATTTGACTATTTCACAATATTCGCCCCTAGTTAATCCCCCTCAGACTATAGTTGTGCCATCGATTTTGTATCTGAATTTGTTGAATAAGCCTCTGATTGACAAAATTTGTAAGTATGAGCCGGAGAGTTTAGGGATACTAATGATGATAATGTTGAGAAAGTAAATTCTGAAGCTCGTAATGAAAGAAAAAGATCGATGAGTAAGTTTCCTCAACTTTTGAAAAAGAAATATAAATATGCAAGCTATTGATCAAATGCTTCATTTGGACATACGAGTAGAGATTGTGTGAGACCAAGCGTTGGTCTGAGAACTCAAACTCCAATCGAATCAAATGATGGAAGTACTAAAAGTAACAAACCTGAGTGTAGACAGTGTGGAAGACGACATGTGGTAAAATGTTGGGGCAATTATAACAATAGAGTTTGTTATAATTATGGATCATGAAAATGCTTCATTCGAGACTGCCCAAAGATGACAAGTGTTGGAAATGTCAGATCTGAGTGACTCGAGTGTAAGCGTTGTGGTAAAAGACATCCGGGGAATTGTAGATTGAATAATCAAGCTTGCTTTAGATGTGGATCGTTAGATCATTTTATTCGAGACTGCCTAGAGCCTGTTGAAGAAGAGACTACTCAAAATCGAGATCCGATAACGCCTCAAAGAGAGATAGACCTTCCCGAAATACAAGAAATATCAGTGATAGTCATAGGTCTACGAGGGATACTATTCCAAAATCTGAGTTTAAAGAGCCAACTAGAGTGTCTGCTGTTCGAGCTTGTGAGGAAGCTTTATCTTTAGATATTATTACGGGTACATTTACATTTTATGATAGACTCTGGTTCTACGCATTCATATATATGCATGAATTTAGTATTCAATAAGACCTTGCCTATAGAGTATACCAAGTTTGTTATAAAAGTATCAAACTCCTTAGGTAAAAGTATTCTGGTTGATAAAGTATGCAAGAACTTCCCATTGATGTTTCCAGATATCTGTTTCCCTGTTTATTTACTGCTATTACTTTTTTTTTTATGAATTTGATATTATTCTAGGTATATATTGGTTGTCAGTGCATGATGTGATTGTGTTTGCACTAAAGATTTGGCACCATTATCTGTATGGTGAGAAATGTCACGTGTTTTTTATCATAAAAGTCTGAAATATCTAATGACTCGGAAAGATTTGAACCTGCGTCAAAGAAGATGGTTAGAGTTATTAAAATATTTTTGAACTTGTGATAGATTATCCTCCGGGTAATGTAAATGTTGTAGCCGATGCACTGAGTCAAAAGTCGTTATTTGTATTGTGTGCTACTAATACTCAATTAGATCTGTCTAATAATACTTCAGTGTTAGCTGAATTGAAAGCGAAACCATTATTCTTACAATAAATATGCGATGCTCAAAAAGTTGATAATAAAATAATAGTGAAGCGAGCTCAATGTGATTTGAATTCTGAATCTGAATTTAAAGTCATTGATGATTGCTTGAGATTTCGAGATCGTATCTGTGTTCCAAGAAATTTTGAGTTATTACACTTGATTTTGAGTGAAGCTCATAACACTCATTTATCTGTTCATCCAAGAAGTTCAAATGTACCATGATCTGAAGCAACACTATTGGTGGATTGGTAGGAAAAGAGACATTTCTAATTTTGTTTCAAAATGTTTACTTTTTCAACAAGTTAAAAGTTGAACATCAAGTTTCGTCTGGTTTGATACAACCGATTTGGATTCCTGAATGGAAATGGGATGGAGTAACAATGGACTTTGTTTCTGTATTGCCTCAACTCTAAGAAAGAAAGATACGATTGGGTCGTACTTGATAGATTAGCTGAGCTATATATTTCTGAGATTGTGAGATTACACGGAGTGTCAATGTCCATTGTGTTAGACAAAGATATGAGGTTTACATCACGACTCTGGAAGAGATTGCAAGAAGCTTTAGGCACGAAGTTGCATTTCAGTACATCTTTTCATTCGCAAACGGATGGTCAATCTAAGCGGATCATTTAGATTCTCGAGGATATGTTAAGATACTATATATTTGAGTTTAACGGTACGTGGGAATAGTGCTTACCTTTGATCAAATTTGCATATAACAATAGTTTTCAGTCAAATATCAAAATGATGCCTTATGAAGCTTTGTACAGGCGTAAGTGTCGTACACCTCTGTATTAGACTAAGCTCAATGAAAATAAGCTACACGAGGTTGATTTGATAAAAGACACTGAAAATAAAGTGAAAGTAATCCGTGATAGTCTAAAATCAACATCTAATCGTCAGAAGTTCTTATACGGACTTGAAAAACGAAAGATATTGAATTCGAGTTTGGTGACAAAGTGTTTCTGAAGGTGTCTCCATGGAAGAAAGTATTCCGTTTTGGACATAAAGACAAGTTGAGTCCGAGGTTCATCGGGCCTTATGAAATTATTGAACGTGTTGGGCCTATTGCATATAGATTAAAGGTTGCCCTCTAAGTTTAGAAAAAGATTCATAATGTATTCCATGTTTCGATGTTCCATAGATATCGATCCGATCCGTCACATATGATTGCCCTATCTGAAATTGAAATTTGATCTGATATGACATATGAGGAGGAACCGATCCGTATCTTAGCTCGTGTAGTGAAAGAGTTGAGAAATAAGAAAATTTTGTTAGTGAAAGTACTATAGAATAGACACGGAATAGAAGAGGCTACGTGGGAGCCTGAAGATTCAATGAGACAATAATATCCGAATCTGTTTAACGGTAAAAATTTTTAGGAACGAAAATCCCTAAGGGGGGAGAATTGTAACTGTCCGGTTTATACCTTAGTCAAAACAGTGGTTTTGGGACCACAAATCTGAGTCTGAATAATATTTTAATATTATTTTCTGTGTAAATACTATGTGATGTAGCCTATGTGAAATTTCTATGTGATAATTTTATCGACTATGTGTCAAATTGTGAGAAAGGACTTAATCGTGTAAAGTGTTAAAGTTGTGTGCTGATTTATAAGTATCTAAGTGTTGTTGTCTTCTTAATAGGATGTCCTTAAAAGGCAAATAGCCCATTTTTAATTATAGTGGACGGTATTAAGTGTGGCTATGTATATTATATGTTTAAGTATTAAGTTAAAATTTATATTATATATTAAAAGTCATATTATTATAATGAAAACGTTATAATAAAAGAAAGGAAGGCCATTATCATCATATTTTTGCTAAAAAACAAAAAAAAAAAGAAGAAAAGGAAAAGAAAGCAAAGTTTCGCCTGCTTTTAAGCTCAAATTAAGGTATGTTTTGGCTTTGGATTTTGATGATTTTTATGTTTTGAGATTGTTGCTTAGTCCACTACAAAACCCATGTCTTAATTTTGAGAATTGATGATGTTTTTGAGATGAGCCTTTGACGATCTCATATTATTTATGACGATTTATGGTGTTAAATGAAAGATATGTGTTAAATGAACATATTTTATTCTTGAATTTTTTGATGAATTTAGCTAATTAGGGATAAATTGAGAAAATAGAAATTTGAGGGACTAAATTGTGAAATTGATAGGAAATATGGGCTAGTATAAGATTTATGAGTATTCGGCTAAGCATGGTTAAATGGTGATTTTGTATATTTGATGTTTTGTGAAAAATAGGGACTAAAATGTCAAAATGTGAAAATGTGAGGGCAAATTTATAAATTGCCTTAAATATTGTATTTGGATTGTATTGAATAGTTTGCTGAATAAATGGATTAAATTTGAATATGTATAGATCAAGAACAGAAGAAAACATCTTTAGACCGAGGGAAGTCGAAAGTTATCGAATAGTTGTTTATCTCCGTTCTTTCCGTACGAGGTAAGTCGATATATAAATAAATGTATTTGTATTGAATTATATATGTTTATATAACTATGGATAATGTTGAATGCACATGAGATGTTGTATATATATGAATTCTAAGATAAGATTTACATAGTGTTAACATCCGAGAAGTTCTGTTTGAACATAGAAATATATAGGATTAACTACGTTATGACATAGGTGATTGATATTTGATTACGCGTAATACCATGTCTAGGACATTGGCATCATATTAATTTGAGTAAGACCCTGTCTGGGACAGTGGAATCGATATTTGATTACGTGTAAGACTATGTCTAGGACATTAGCATCGTATTAATTTGAGTAAGACCCTGTCTAGGACAGTGGCATCAATATTTGATTACGTGTAAGACCATGTCTGGGACATTGGCATCATATTAATTCGAGTAAGACCCTGTCTTGGATAGTGGCATTGATATTTGATTACGTGTAAGACCATGTCTGGGACATTGGCATTGTATAACTATTTGGCATCACGTATTCTATTAGATTTGGTTCAATGGATAAGAGAAATGAATGAATGTGTGAATTTTACATTTGTTTCGTATGTTTGATAAGTACACTTTTGCGTATAAGAAGGTAAGTATTTTCTCAAACTTACCTAGGTGAATTATGTATTTGAACATGAGAATGTAAATGTGTTATATGAATAGAAAAGCTATGAGCTAATAAAGTATGTAGTAATATGCAATATTGTTAAATGAATAGCCTAAGTATTAATTCATTTGATTAATTCATGTAAGACCCTATCTGGGACAGTGGCATTAGTATTTGATTACGTGTAAGACCATGTCTGGGACATTGGCATCGTATCAATTTGAGTAAGACCCTATCTGGGACAGTGGCATCGATATTTGATTATGTGTAAGATCATGTCTGGGACATTGGCATCGTATTAATTTGAGTAAGACCCTGTCTGGGATAGTGGCATCGATATTTGATTACGTGTAAGACCATGTTTGGGACATTGGCACTATATTAATTCGTGTAAGTCCCTGTCTAGGATAGTAGCATCGATATCTGATTACATTTAAGACCTCGTCTGGGACATTGGCATTGTATAACTATTTCAGGCACTCTACGTATTCTATTAGATTTCGAACGGTTCAATGGATAAGTTCGAGAAATGAATGAATGTGTGAATTTTACATTTGTTTCAGGTATGTTTGATAAGTACACTTTGTCTGTATAAGAAGGTAAGTATTTTCTCAAACTTACCTAGGTGAATTATGTATTTGAACATGAGAATGTAAATGTGTTATATGAATAGAAAAGCTATGAGCTAATAAAGTATGTAGTAATATGCAATATTGTTAAATGAATAGCCTAAGTAAATGTACTAAGAAGATTTGTGAATATGCAATTGAGCTATTAGTGAACTTAGATTGATTATATGTTTTGAATGCTTATATGTTAAATTTATTTGTATATGGCTTACTAAGCTTTTGAAAGCTTACTCTGTGTATGCGTTTTCTCTATTTTATAGATCGTTAAAGCTATTGAAGACTCGGGAACTGTCGAGGATCGCCATCACACTACTCAACTTATTTTGGTATTTTGTAAATGTATATAGCTAGGTATGACATGTATAAGCTAGTTATTTGAATAAGTATGGGATGTGAACTTAGCCATGTGATTTGGCTAGTTATGTGTTAGTTATTTGCGTTTGCGATTATGATATATGGTGTATGTTTTGGTATGGTTGGGTAGTATATGAAATGGTTGATATTTGATAGTATATGGATAAAATTATAAACATACATGTCTAACAAAAGAATGAGTTCATTATAGGTAAGAATGGATGAATTATGCTTGTGATTACATGAGTTTTAATCTAGTAATTTGTCATGAATGGGGTTGGATTTGATTGTAGAGATTGTTTGGTTATCTTGATATGTTTTTGGTGACTAATTGCGCATAAGTTGAATTGGTAATTTGCTTGTTGGTAAGAACCTATAATGAGTGGCATTTCGGCCTTGCAAATAACCTATTTTTCCACACGGTTGTGTCACATGGGCGTGCCTAGTGACCTGGGGCTAAGTCAGTAGCCAATTAAGAGTACACGGCCTTGGCACATAGACATGCCTGGTAGTCGTGTTGTTTAAATAGAATCAACCACTACTAAGGTACACGGGCGTGCTTACTGGCCATGGAGTAAAGTCAGGTTCAACCACAGAGAAGACACACGGGAGTGTCTAGTAGCTGTGGGAGGCACACGACTTGCCCACACGGGCGTGTAACCCTTGAAACTTTGAAAAGTTTTAAATTTCTGAGAATTTCTGTATGTGTTTTGATTTAGTCTCGACCCTATTTCTAAGTATGTTTTAGGTCATGATAACCTACAGAGGGGTCACTATGGTTGTAATTGATGATTTACTTTACGAATTGTATGATAAAGTTTTTGATCTATTAGGTAATGTTCCTAACCCTAATTCGGCGATGGATACGGGATAGGGGTGCTACAACATCAGTGGTTTTGAGAGAGAGAATCACCTAGGATTTCTTCCAAATAGAATTTCAAAAGAAGTATATCAGTTAGAGATTCATAGATCAGAAACATAAAGAGTTTCTAAAGCTAAAACAGGGCCGTATGTCAGTTACAAAGTATGAACGGGAGTTTGTGAGACTGAGCCAATATGTACGGGAACGTGTTTCAATCGAAGCTACTATGTGCAAATGTTTCATTGAATGGCTGAATGAAGACATTAAATTGTTGGTTAGAATAGTTGACATAAATGAATTTGTGGTGTTAGTTGAAAGAGCTTGCAAAGCCGAGGAGTTCAGTAAAGAAAAGAAGAAAGCCGATTCTAAAGCTCAAAAGAAAAGAAAAAGGTTGATGAGTAAGTCATCTCAACCTTCGACGAAGATATTTAGAGATGCAAGCAATCGTTCAAATGTTTCATTTGGACATCTGAGTAGAGACCATGTGAGACAAATGTTGGACTAAAAGCTCAATTCCTGACTAAATCAAGTGTTGGCAGTGTTAAAAGCAATAAGCCTGAGTGTAGATAGTGTGGAAGACGACATGTGGGAGAATGCTGGGGCAAGTACAATAGTAGAAGTTGCTACAATTGTGGATCACGAGATCATTTCATTCGAGGCTGCCCAAAGTTAGTTGAGGAAGAAAATGTTCAGAGTGTGAGACCGATTAATATGACGGCTAGGGGTAGACCTCCCAGAAACGCCGGGAATGTGAGTGGAAGTCAAAGAGGGACTACTGATACAGCTGTGAGATCAGAGGTGAGAGCACCTGCCCGAGCCTATGCTATGCCCGCACGAGAAGAAGCATCATCTCCAGACGTCATTACTGGTACTTTCACTCTATTTGATACTAATGTGATTGAATTGATAGATCCAAGTTCTACTCATTCTTATGTGTGTGTGCATCTAGTATCAAGTAAGACTCTACCTGTTGAGTCTACTGAAATTGTGATTAGAGTATCGAACCCCTTAGGCAAGTGTGTCTTGGTGGATAAAGTGTGCAAGAACTGTCCATTGATAATTTGGGATACTTGTTTTCCGGCTAACTTGATGTTGCTACCATTCGATGAATTACATAAAATTCTGGGTATGGATTGGCTCATTTTGCATAATGCTACTGTGAATTGCAAACGAAAGAGTATTGAATTGAGAAGTCAGAATGGTGAGATAGTTCGAATTGAATCCAGTGGTTTGAATGGGCTACCAGCTGTTGTATCTGCGATGAAAGCCTTGAACTATGTGAGAAAGGGTTGCGAAGATTATTTGGCATATGTGATTGTATTATAGACTCTGTAACACCCCAAACCTGGTCAGTACGTTACGATCAAGTCTGGTATGTTATAGGAAAGAAAATTTGAAAATTTTAGCTAAACATCGTGATTTGGGAAAACTTTTTGAATAGTGTTTCTATCCTGAAAATAATTTAGAAAGTCGTTTAAGAGTTTCTTACTAATCCATATTAGATTGAACAAATATCATAAAAATTTATTTTTATCTTTCAAAAGCCGTTTTTGAGGAATGTCATAAACGTGACAGTTGAAAACAATGTTGTGGTTTAAATAGAATCTCCGAATTAATTAGTTATTCGCAAGCCATCTTTTGTTAACACTTTGAAAACTATTTGTTTATGTTTTTAACTTTAGAAAAACCCCATATTTGACAGTTTATAAAATATATAATATCAGCATTAAATCAAATCCCAAATTAAAGTTATAGCGGCCTTATTACATAATAAAATCCCAAAAATTAAAATAAGTTTAAAATAAAAGAAATGAATTTACGAGAAAAACATTGCATGGCCACCTCAAGTCCGCCTCAGCTCCAAATTTACGATCTAGTGCTTACCTACAAAATTAAGCAGAGGGGTGAGTCACCGAGACTCAGTGTCTAATTCCCCTTATAATGCAATTGGCCTTAGGCCCACATAAAATAGCATATTAGAAATGTATGCAATGCAGCCCTAGCCCAACCTAGTTTTCCATCCTCTAGGTCACCTGAATCAACCAAACACCGTGGCATGAAGCCACTATGGTCCCAGACCACTTGTGACAGAGTCACAGTATATATAAACGTGGGGCCAACCTACTGTGGTCCCAGACCACTGTGACGATTTCTGATAAGTATATATGGGGCCAACCCACTGTGGTCCCAGACCACTAAGACAAGTCACTGATAAACATGTGTATACGTGGTTCCAAACCACTGTGGTCCCAGACCACTGTGACAATTGTCACTGAATCACATTCCCTTTTTGTTCACATCCCAAAACCCGATGCAAACATATTATCCATGTACAGCAATTAATTATGTCATACATTATCATATTATATGCAAAGCAATTACAACGGTACTTACTTGGTGTCCTCAACCTTTCCCACAACGATATCTCGACCGATTGCACAGTCGTGTCAACTTTCAGCCATCACAATTATTTACTCAAAACAATAAAGAGAAAGTGTGAGCGTTACACACTTGATTAAGCGTAAAATTATACTCTCTATGTCGTCACTCTCACTAGAAGAAACCACCATGATTTGCCTATCCCAGGCAGACATCGGCTCTCTACCACACCCTAGAGGAAAGTTTCAAATCGCTGACACCACACGTCTTTTAAACATAGAAGTAGAAATCAAGGGTTCGCTCTGCTTAGGCTCCTTAGATGCACCCTCCTTGGATCGACTAGCACTCATATCCATGATAAGAGTCTTGATCAGTAGTTAAAGAAAAACGTTTGGATGTCCATCAAAGAAATTCAGTTAAGGCAACGAAAGGAGAAAGGAAATAGTCAAACCAAAATCAAAGAAATCTCATTACCTCATAAACTCAGACGAAATGGTAAGGTTCGGCAACCATTAGTCCTTCAGCTTTGGACTACAATTGTTTGGCTTGCACGATAGGACCCAACTAAAGAGGAGACTTTCGACAATCCAACAAGCAATTCTTTTCTGAGGTTCGGCTAAATAAAAATAGGTTGGAAGAAATGAATTTAATTGTCTTCAGGAGCTTCAACTTGAAACAAAAAGTAATGAAGAGAATGTCCATAAGAAGAATAAAAGAAAGAAACTTACCTAGAACAAAAAAAAGTCAAATGGAACCCAATGAGATTTAGCTCTGGCAACAATGATAGAAGGCACCCCAAGTTCTGCTATGGAGGAAGCAGACAAGAACGACAAAAGTAGGGGTTTCAGTTTCAAACACTAGATCAAAAAAAATGAGAATAAAAGAGAAAAGAGAAAATAAGCAACTAGGGTTCGGCTAAAGAAGAGATGAAATCGGGTGAAGATTCGACTAGAGAAGAAAATGGTAGAAGAGAAGAGATAGAGAAGAGGGTTTCTACTTGGCAAGAAAGGAAATGATAGAGAGGTTCGGCTATAGTATAGCTAAAAGGAGTAGGTTTTAAAGGGGAGAAGAATGGAATTCGGCTATCAATGAGAGCTTAGAAAAAGAAAGAGCAAAAGTTGAGAAGAAGGGAGATGATAGAAAAGAGTAGAGGTTAGGGTGTGCTACGGTTTTTTGGTAACAAAGAAGTGACACAAGGTGATCGAAATGCAAAAGAAAAGGGAGGGCTCTAAGAATGGTTTCGGTTTCTACTCTTCTTCCTAAAAGGTAAAAACGGCACACCCTCTTTCCATATGATCGAAAGTTGACAACCACAATACCTAAAGGTTCTAAAAGAAAATGGCACCCCATTCCCTTAGCTCAAAAACCGAACATGCCTACCTCAAAAACATTTCTAGCCGAAACTCACCGCCCAACCACTCCTCAAATCCAGCCAACAACTCCACCATCACCAAATCCCTGATTTTCCTCCACAATTTTCTCCCCAACACCAATTCAAACCTATTTGACCACTTTAACTCCTCCATCACCTCCCATCCATCCATTCAAACTAATTTGACTCATTCAAACCTCCACCAAGAAGAGTCCAGCCGAATGCCACCACCTTACCTCCCTAAGCATAAAAAAATAAAGTCTTATATCACAATAGAAGGGATTCGAACCTTCACCCTCTCTACTACCCTTGTGGCGTCATCCCCCTAGCTCTCTGAGGCATCACTTGCCACTCTCCACACTCCTTCTTGTGTCAACAAACACCAGAAAATACTCTTAATGCCTGCTTCAACCAGTTTTCCCCCTAAAGTGCTTAAAAAGAAAAAAATTACCAAGGCACTGGCTTGAACTCGAGCTTTCTTAGGACCCCCAAAGCCATCAAAATAACAAGCAAAACAAGCCAAAAACATAGAAAACACAAAATGCAGACCCCTAATTCTAGGATGTTACAGCTTTACCCCTTAAAAAATTTTAGCCACAAAATTTACCTGATTAAAAGTGTAACATCCTAAAAATATGAGTATCATTATGTCGCATGTTTTTGGTGCTTAGCTTGGGTATAATTAAAATTTTGCATGTTTAATATAGTCTTAGGAAGACTTGGGATTTATTCAGAAGTAGAATAAATTTTAGTAATGAGAATTTTATTGAAGTGGATCAAGTGACCCTGATGCTTAAGTTATTTTTTAAGTGTAAAAATTAGCATAAGACGAGCTAGTAACAAGGTGGTGTTGGCGCATGAGGGATTGCTTGAGGGGAAAGGTTTGAATCCCATGGATAGCATTTAGGTAACTTTTATTTTTGCACTTGTATGGCATGTGTCGGTCAAGCTTTACTTATGATAAGGTTGGACTATTTCTTTTATGGAAAGTAGACTAAGGGAATAAGGCAAGTGCTAACTTAGGGAATGAAATCCTAAGCTTATGGTAAGTTAGGAGGACATAAGGCACTCTTTATGGGGTTTGTTTTGGAAAGTTTGGCGTGGCCAACTTGTCCATAAATGTGGACGGCATAGGGGGCTGAGGGGGATGGCTGGATTTTGGTGTTGGTTTGGTAGGATTAGGTGCTTGATGAGCATATTTTCCATTGGTCATTTGGTGTTTTATCAAACTTTTCTCTCCAATTTTCCCTCTCCTTAGCCGAATGTGCCATGAGCATTGAGGAAGCAATTGTTTCTTTTTGCTATTTCTTACTTTTGACCATTTCGGTCTTAATTTGATCACTCTCTCTAAATCTTTTCTCTTTTCTTTGTGACCGAAACCATACAACCATCAATGACCATTTCTTTTATTCTCTTGTCCTCTTCATTGCCGAATGCATATTTGTCCCTAAACTTCTCTCTTTTCTCTTCTCCATATTCTCTTTTCCTCTCCATTTTACTTATCATTCAAACACATTTTTCTTTCATTTATCTTCCATGGCCGAATGTTTGTGATCATCATCATAGTCGAATCTTCCATTCTTCATAACTTTTATTTTCAATCATTTTCTTCTATACAAACTTTGGATTATCGGTAAGAATCATTTTCTTTGTCTATTCTTTTTGCTATTTGGTCACTGTGATCTAATTTATAGAATGTCTTGGAAGAGACTTTTAAACCGAATAACCAATCACTTATTCAGATGATTTCTTTCATTACTTTTAGTGAAATAGTGGAGGGTCGAATCATCATCTTTTCGAAGAAGTCTTGAAGTCCATTTAAGATTTGATCATAACGTTCAAGGGATTCTTTTGAGATCATTTGAAATTTTAAGGTAAGCCAAATTCACTCTTTTAAGCCATTAGACTTAAGATTTTCGATGTATTGTTAGAACTAATGATCCTTTGTCTATGAAGGCAAACAATATAAGGACAAAAAGGGTTGTTAATAGTGTTCGGAAGAGGGGTGGTTCGTTATTCACCCTAAATTCAAGCGAGGGAATGTTTCGGGAATCCGAGACTTTCTACCGAGTTATGGACCCACATCCGAGGAGAATCTATTTTTCGAAGTCATACGTACCCTCGAGCCATTGTTTGTCGTGGTTCTGAACCATTGATCGGAGAGAAATTGCAAATAGTTATCATTCGAGATTTCGAGGGTAAGGATCTAGATCGTTAATCATTAGAATAGTTTTATATTAAATATTAGTGTTCTAATCCATCGTGATGCATGTTTAGATATCGACGAGCGGGAAAGTGTAGTTCTCACCGTAATCAGGTGTGTAACTTCACACTTATCTCATGGGTTATACTATACCGTAAGCATTAAAATAATAATTGTAAATCCGGTAAAATTTGAAAATATGTTTTATTAACACTTTTTATGTGAATGCATGAAACCGAAGGTGAGGTTATGGAAAAAATTACGGATTTACCCTTAATGGGCTATTTTGTTAAAAAAAGTGATATTTTGGGCTATGTTATTATTTTGACAAGTTGGCCAAGTGTGGAAATTGTGAAAAGGCCTCATGTGTTAAATGGGCCGAATTACGAAATGTCCCTATGGACCGAATTATGAAAATACCCTTTTATGGAACAAATTAAAATATGTTGTTTTATGGGCCAAATTGAAATATGTTGTTTTATGGGCCAAATTGAAATATGTTGTTTTATGGGTCAAATTAAAATATGTTGTTTTATGGGCCAAATTGAAATATGTTGCTTTATGGGCCAAATTGAAATACGTTGCTTTATGGGCCAAAAGTGATATTAATATATGAGCTAAATGTGATATGAGATGAAATGGGCCAAGTTGCTAGATCGTTAAATGGGCCAAATTGCTATTTTGACTAATGGGCCAAATTGATAAATTGTAATATGGATTTTTGTTAAAATTACCTTACGAATATTTTGTGATGCCTTATATATATTTTTATATATATATATACATGACTACATGGGTTGGGATAATTGATGAAGAGAAGAAAGGCCTGTTGCCAAAAATCTAGATCAGTGACTCTGTCACAATGGCCTGTTACCCAAAATCTAGATCGGTGGTTCTACCACAAATATTATAAATGGCCTGTTGCCACAAATCTTAAAAATGGCCTATTGCCACAAATCTTATAAATGGCCTATTGCCACAAATATTATAAATGGCCTGTTGCCACAAATATTATAATTGGCTTAAAGCCTGCTATTGGTGTGTTGGCGGGGTGGGTTAACTTGATCCCCACAGGTGTGATGGTAGGTACGGGTGGTGTGTAGCTAATGGAAATTAGGCTTGGTTGGGAATTTGCATATCACGTGCATTATTATTTTTGTTTATACTTGATTTATATATATTGAACATTTGCAAAATTGGCTCAAGCCCAATTATATGTTTATATGGTTTTGGCCCAGTGAACACGGTAAGTGGGTTACACATTGAGTTTTAAGTAACTCACCCCATTTTCTTACCCTTCTCGGTAATAATAATTGATGGTGCCTTGGGTGGGAGATGACTTCGTGTGGAGGCCATACTACAAATGGTGGTTTATATAACTTTAAAACTTTTTAATTATTTTCATTTAAGTACTATTTTAATTACGATGTAATAAGGCCTCTTTAATTATTTTCATGGATTTTATTATGCGGATGGATTTTATCATGTTTTAGTTTTCCTAAATTAGACTGATTTAGTTTTCATAAATGTTTCTAAAACTCTGGCATAAAATAAAGATTTTTCTTAAATACCACTGAAACTTAGGAAATTCTTTTAAAACTCTTCGATGAAATATTTTGACTAAATAAATTTAAAATTTTAATCAACTACTACTCTGTAAATCAAATGATAAACTCTTGTGTTTTTAATCACGGATTTGAAATAAACCTCAAATTTCCATAAAGTCATTCTCTTAATCGTTTTGAAGATTTGATTTCCTACATCGTGATGATTTGAATGCATGTTCAATTTGTGTAGCATGCCAAAATCTGGACTTAATGCATTGGCCGGGTTTAGGGTGTTACATTTTATGGTATCAAGCTCAGTTTCAAAACTCGACTGTGGTTTGGTTCAACAATGATTTTTGTTTAAAAACTACTTAAATTTTTAGATTTTAGGTTTTAAAAGTAGTATGGCACCATGAGCATCCGGCACCATGTCAAGTAAGTATTTGTTTATCAAATGTTTATTATTGTGATAAGATCTTAGGAACACTCTAGAACTTCTACTTTTAGGTGTTGAAAACGATAGAGATCGAGAATATAGGATGTGATTGCGAAAACAACCCTATCTCTTATATCTCATAAAATATCATTAATAAACACTGAAATAGTATTTTGATTCATAAAACTTATAATCAGATTAAAATCGAATTAGTCATTATGAGCACTAGAGGACGTGGTTGTGGATGTGGTAGATGTGGCCGTGGTAGGGGATGAGGTGTTGCGTCTGAAGTGCCGGGTCATATGTTGAAATGGATGCACCTGCATCATTCGGAAGCTAGACTGGATCTCATGATCATGCAAATGAGGATAATGCTTTGACTCAAGCAATGTTACAAGTCTTAGAAAGAGTAGTCAGGGCTAGAACTGGGCCAGTAGCTCGTGGATCAATATCGGAACGACTCAAGTCTAGTGGTACAGAAGTTTTTAGAGGTGTCTCCGGTGTAGCTCTGAATGTGGCAGAATATTGGCTTGAGGCTGTAGAACGAATTATGGATGACCTAGAGTGCACCGTCAAGCAGAAACTGAGAAGAGCAGCGTCCTTGCTAAGAGACAAGGCGTATCAATGGTGGCTTACTGTTCGAGAAGGCACCGAGGCTGCATTGGTTACTTGGGATTTCTTTAAAGTTGCTTTCCAAGGGAAGTACATCGGGACAAGTTATGTAGATGCTCGGAGGAAGGAATTCCTGAATTTGGTTCAAGGAAGTAAGATGGTGGCAGCTTACGAGGCAGAATTCCTTCGCTTGAGTCGTTATGCTTGCACAATAGTGCCGACTGATCATGAGCATTGTGTACGCTTTGAGGATGGACTGAATGATGAGTTGCGGGTACTGATAGCCCCACAACAAGTATGGACTTTTACCTCACTTGTAGAGAAAGCTAAGATGCCGAAGAGGCTAAGAATTCAAAATGCCAGAACCGGAAAAAGTCAGAGGCAAGAGGGATTTTAAGTACTCAAGTTCTTCTAAAAGGTTTCAAAAGAGGCCACGGAATGACAAGCCAGCTCAAGCTAGAGCACCTGTGACTACCAATCAGAGTTGAGAATGTGCCGACTGTGGAAGACGACACCCCGGAGAATGTTGGGGGAAAAGCTGTACCGCTTATAAATGTGGTTCCAAGGATCATCAGTATAAGAATTGCCCTCGACAAACTGATACGACTCAAGAAACTCATAACCCTGATGCTCAGCCAGCTAGAGGTACTCAGTAGCCACCGAGAGGCCGTGGACCAGGTCATGGTGGTAATGGTAACGAACATGGTCAAGGTGCACCGGGTCGAGGTAATGGCTTTAGATGTAACATGGAGGCAAGACAGTCGGGATTGGTCTATGCGATCAGGCGTCGTGAAGACGGCGATGCACCTGATGTGATAACTGGTACGTTTTTCATCTCTGATGTACCTATTACTGCTTTGATAGATATCGGGTCTACCCACTCGTATGTTGCTAGTGCCATATTTGGAAACCTAAATATTAGATATGAGATTACCGATAGAGAGATGACAGTAATTATTCCTTTAGGACAGTCGGTAATAGTGAATAAATTGTTTAGAGATGTGCCCTTGGAGATTCAAAGAGAGATATTTCTAATGGACTTGATAGAATTACCTTTCAGCGAGTTTGATCTTATTTTGGGAATGGATTGGTTGGTGAAGCATCAGGCGCAATTAGATTGTGCAAAAAAGCAGATGTCAATAAGGACTGTGGATGATGAGGAGGTAATAATGATAGGCGAGCGAAGAAACTTTTTGGCAAATGTGGTATCTACTTTGAAGGTAGAAAAGTTGGTACGAAAAGGGTATGGAGGATTCCTAGCCTTCATCAGTGCTTTGGATGCCAAGGAGTTGTTGGTAGAAGGTGTGAGAATGGTGAAAGAATTTCTAGATGTCTTTCCCGAAGAACTTCCAAGTCTACCTCTAGATCGGGAAGTAGAATTTGGCATTGAGCTTTTGCCCGAAACGGCTCAGTGTCAATTGCTCCTTATAGAATGGTGCCGAAGGAGTTAGCGGAGCTTAAAGCTCAAATTCAAGAACTGCTAGATTGGGGATTTATTCGACCAAGTGTGTCTCCGTAGAGAGCACCGATTTTGTTCGTCAAGAAGAAGCATGGGTCGATGCGTATGTGCATTGATTATAGGCAGTTGAATAAGTTGACGATCAAGAATAGGTATCCATTATCGAGAATTGACAACCTGTTTGATCAATTGAGAGGAGCTTCAGTCTTCTCCAAGATTGATTAGAGATCGGGTTATCATCAACTCAAGGTGAAAGAGGTAGATATTCATAAGACGGCATTCTGGACTCGCTATGGACATTATGAGTTTTTAGTGATGCCGTTTGGTTTGACCAATGCACCAGCTGCATTTATGGACATGATGAACAGAGTCTTTCAACCCTATTTAGACTAGTTTGTAGTAGTGTTCATAGATGACATCTTGGTATATTTGATGAATGAAGAAGAGCATCACTCACATTTGCGCATTGTGTTGCAAATTTTACGAGATAAGCAACTTTATGCCAAATTTAGTAGGTGTGAATTTTGGTTGAAGAAAGTGACTCTCTTGGGTCATGTAGTGTCAGCCGAAGGAATAAGAGTTGATCCTCGAAAGGTAGAGGCTGTGTTAGATTGGAAATCGCCGAAGTCAGTGGCTGAGATTCGATGTTTCTTGGGTTTGGTTGGTTATTATAGACGCATTGTTGAGGGGTTTTCGTTGATTGCTACACCCCTAATTAAGATGTTGCGAAAGGAAGTACCGTATGTGTGGACCGATAAACAATAAGAAAGTTTGAGAAATTGAAGAAGATTATGTAAGCACCAAGATCTTGATTCAACTTTGATGCCGGAAAGAGTTTACCATTTACTGTGATGTGTCACACAAGGGTTTAGGATGTGTACTGATGCAAAGTGGAAAAGTGGTAGCTTATGCTTCTCGACAGTTGAGGCTGCATGAAGTCAACTATCCTACTCATGATTTGGAGTTGGCTGCGGTGGTGTTTGCATTAAAGATTTGGAGGCACTATCTCTACGGTAAGAAGTCAATCATTTATACGAACCATAAGAGTCTTAGGTATCTCCTTACCCAAAAGGAGTTGAATTTAAGACAACGGAGATAGGTGGAGCTGTTAAAGGATTATGATTTCTCAATCGAGTACCATCTTGGAAAGGCTAACGTTGTGGCAGACGCGTTGAGTCGTAAGGTTGTATCGGAGTTAAGAGCAATGTTTGCTCATCTTATTTTGTATGAGGATGGTATTCTGCTAGCGAAACTTGAGGTGAAGCCTCTGTGGTTGGAGCAAATCAAGGAAAAGTAATTATCCGATGAAAAGTTGGGTCCTTTAATACAACAAGCTGAAAGTGGTATAATAGGGGATTTTGGTTTGAACAAGGATGGTGTACTGTGTTTTTGTGGAAGGGTTTGTATGCCCAAGGATTCAGATTTGAGATAAATGATTCTTCTAGAGGCGCATAGTAGCCCTTATGCTATGCACCCCGGAGGAAATAAGATGTATCGGGATCTCCGTGAACAGTATTGGTGGCCAAAGTTAAAGCAGGAGGTTACTGATTTAGTAGGAAAGTGTTTGACTTGTCAACAAGTGAAGGCAAAACATCAATTACCATTGGGTTTATTGCAACCGGTAAAGATTCCTCTATGGAAATGGGAGTGGATAACGATGGATTTTGTTAGTGGGTTACCCTTAACACCTACTAAGAAAGATTTTGTCTGGGTGGTAGTAGATCGATTAACGAAGACTGCTCATTTTCTACCAGTTCGTATGGATTACTCGTTGCAGAAGTTGGCTAAACTGTATGTATCTAAAATCGTGAGGTTGCATGGGGTACCAATGTCTATCATATCGGACTGGGATCCTAGATTTACATCACGTTTTGGAAAGCTTTACATGAGGCTTTGGGAACAAAGTTAAATTTCAGCACGGCATTTTATCTTCAGTCAGATGGTCAGTTAGAAAGAGTGATTCAGATTTTGGAAGACATGTTACGAGGATGTGTGATCGACTTCAGAGGAAGTTGGGTGGATTTTCTACCATTGGCAGAGTTTGCGTATAATAACAATTACCAATCCAATATCCAAATGGTGCCCTATGAAGCGTTATATGGTCGTAGGTGTCGTACCCCTACTTGTTGGGCGAAATTGGAGGAGCGCGGTTGTTGGAGTCTGAACGATATCCGAGGACGGAAGAAAAGGTAAAGGTGATTTGAGCGCGATTAAAGGAAGCTTCGGATAGACAAAAGTCGTATGCGGATCTGAAGTGTAAAGATATTGAGTTTGTGGTGGGAGATCAAGTCTTTTTGAAAGTTTCACCTTCGAAGAAGATTTTAGATTTGGAAGGAAGGGCAAGTTGAGCCCTAGGTTCATTGGACCGTCTGGTGTGTTGAAGCGTATAGGACCGTGGCCTATCAACTTGATTTACCTCCGGAGTTGAGTCGATTCATAGTGTCTTCCATGTTTCTATCTTTGAGGCACTATAGATCGGATCCAAATCGCACATAGTACCCGTAGAAGAAGTGGAATTAAGGCGGACTTGTCTTTGAAGAGGAACCGGTGAAAATCTTAGATCGCGATGTTAAGGTATTAAAAAAGAAGACTGTGCCGTTGGTTAAGGTTCTTTGGCATAATCACGGAGCGGAGGAAGCTACGTGGGAGCCTGAAGACACAATTCGACAACAATATCCTCACCCCTTTAACCAGGTAAATTTCGAGGATGAAATTTTCTTTAAGGAGGGTAGAGTTGTAACATCCTAAAAATATGAGTATCGTTATGTCGAATGTTTTTGGTGCTTAGCTTGGGTATAATTAAATTTTTGCATGTTTAATATAGTCTTGAGAAGACTTTGGATTTATTCGGAAGTAGAATAAATTTTAGTAATGAGAATTTTATTGAAGTGAATCAAGTGACCCTGATGCTTAAGTTAATTTTTAAGTGTAAAAATTAGCATAAGACGAGCTAGTAACAAGGTGGTGTTGGCGCATGAGGGATTGCTTGAGGGCAAAGGTTCGAATCCCATGGATAACATTTAGGTGACTTTTATTTTTGCACTTGTATGGCATGTGTCAGTCAAGCTTTACTTGTGGTAAGGTTGGACTATTTTTTTTATGGAAAGTAGACTAAGGGAATAAGGCAAGTGCTAACTTAAGGAATGAAATCCTAAGCTTATGGTAAGTTAGGAGGACATAAGGCACTCTTTCTGAGGTGTGTTTTGTAAAGTTTGGCATGGCTAACTTGTCCATGAATGTGGACTGACATAGGGGCTAAGGGGATGGCGGATTTTGGTGTTGGTTTGGTAGGATTATGTGCTTGATGAGCACATTTTTCCATTGATCATTTGGTGTTTTATCAAACTTTTCTCTCCAGTTTTCCCTCTCCCTAGCCGAATATGCCATGAGCATTGAGGAAGCAATTGTTTCTTTTTGCCATTTCTTCCTTTTGACCATTTCGGTCTTAATTTGATCACTCTCTTTAAATCTTTTCTCTTTTCTTTGTGACTGAAACCATATACCCATCAAGGACCATTTCTTTTCTTCTCTTTTCCTCTTCATTACCGGATGCATATTTGTCCATAAACTTCTCTTTTTTCTCTTCTCCTATTCTCTTTTCCTCTCCATTTTACTTGTCATTCAAACACATTTTTCTTTCATTTATCTTCCATGGCCAAATGTTTGTGATCATCATCATAGCCGAATCTTTCATTCTTCATAACTTTTATTTTCAATCATTTTCTTCTATTCAAACTTTGGATCATCGATAAGAATCATTTTCTTTGTCTGTTCTTTTTGCTATTTGGTAACCATGGCCAAATTTATAGAATGTCTTGGAAGAGACTTTTAAACCGAATAACCAATCACTTTTTCAGATGATTTCTTTCGTTACTTTTGGTGAAATAGTGGAGGGTCGAATCATCATCTTTTCGAAGAAGTCTTAAAGTCCATTTAAGATTTGATCATAACATTCAAGGGATTCTTTTAAGATCATTCGGAATTTTAAGGTAAGCCGAATTCACTCTTTTAAGCCATTAGTCTTAAGATTTTCGATATATTGTTAGAACTAATGATCCTTTGTCTATGAAGGCAAAGAAGATAGGGACAAAAAGGGTTGTTAATAGTGTTCGAAAGACGGGTGGTTCTGTTATTCCCCCTAAATTCAAGCAAAGGACTGTTTTGAGAATCTGAGACTTTCCACCGGGTTGTGGACCCACATCCGAGGAGAATCGATTTGTCGAAGTCGTACGTACCCCCGAGCCATTGTTTGTTCATGGTTCTGAACCATTGATCGGAGAGAAATCGCAGATAGTTGTCATTCGAGATTCCGAGGGTAAGGATCTAGATCGTTAATCATTAGAATAGTTTTATATTAAATATTAGTGTTCTAATCCATTGTGATGCATGTTTAGATATCGACGAGCGGGAAAGTGTAGTTCTCACCGTAATCAGGTGTGTAACTTCACACTTATCTCATGGGTTATACTATACCGTAAGCGTTAAAATAATAATCGTAAATCTGGTAAAATTTGAAAATATGTTATATTAACACTTTTTATGTGAATGCATGAAACCGAAAGTGAGGTTGTGGAAAAAAATTATCGATTTGCCCTTAATGGGTTATTTTGTTAAAGAAAGTGATATTTTGGGCTATGTTATTATTTTGACAAGTTGGCCAAGTGTGGAAATTGTGAAAAGGCCTCATGTGTTAAATGGGCCAAATTACGAAACGTCCCTATGGACCGAATTATGAAAATATGTTTTTTTATGGGCCAAATTGAAATATGTTGTTTTATGGGCCAAATTGAAATGTGTTGTTTTATGGGCCAAATTGAAATATGTTGCTTTATGGGACAAATTGAAATACGTTGCTTTATGGGCCAAAAGTGGTATTAATATATGAGCTAAATGTGATATGAGATGAAATGGGCCAAGTTGCTAGATCGTTAAATAGGCCAAATTGCTATTTTAACTAATGGGCCAAATTGATAAATTGTAATATGGGTTTTTGTTAAAATTACCTTACGAATATTTTGTGATGCCTTTTATATATTTATATATATACATGACTGCATGGGTTCGGATAATTGATCAAGAGAAGAAAGGCCTGTTGCCAAATATCTAGATCGATGACTCTGTCACAATGGCCTGTTGCCCAAAATCTAGATCGGTGGTTCTACCACAAATATTATAAATGGCCTATTGCCACAAATCTTAAAAATCGCCTGTTGCCACAAATCTTATAAATGGCCTGTTGCCACAAATATTATAAATGGCCTGTTGCCACAAATATTATAATTGGCTTAAAACCTGCTATTGGTGTGTTGGCGGGGTGGGTTGACTTGATCCCTACAGGTGTGATGGTTGGTACGAGTGGTGTGTAGCAGATGGAAATTAGGCTTGGTTGGGAATTTGCATATCACATGCATTATTATTTTTGTTTATACTTGATTTATATATGTTGAACATTTGCAAAATTGGCTCAAGCCCAATTATATGTTTATATGGTTTTGGCCTAGTGAACACGGTAAGTGGGTTACACATTGAGTTCTAAGTAACTCACCCCATTTTTCTTACCCTTCTCAGGTAATAATAATTGATGGAGACTTGGGTCAGAGATGACTTCGTGTGGACAAATGGTGGTTTATATAACTTTAAAACTTCTTTAATTATTTTCATTTAAGTACTATTTTAATTGCGATGTAATAAGGCCTTTTTAATTATTTTCATGGATTTTATTATGCGGATGGATTTTATCATGTTTTAGTTTTCCTAAATTAGACTGATTTAGTTTTCATAAATGTTTCTAAAACTCTGGCATAAAATAAAGGTTTTTCTTAAATACCACTAAAACTTAGGAAATTCTTTTAAAACTCTTCGATGAAATATTTCGACTAAATAAATTTAAAATTTTAATCAATTACTACTCTGTAAATCAAATGATAAACTCTTGTGTTTTTAATCATGGATTTCAAATAAACCTTGAATTTCGATAAATTCATTCTCTTAATCATTTTGAAGATTTGATTTCCTACATCGTGATGATTTGAGTTCATGTTCAATTTGTGTGGCATGCCAAAATTCGGGCTTAATGCATAAGCCGTGTAACATCCGGGATTTAGGGGTTATGCACTTTTACTTAAATGTATGTGAATGCATGCTTGAGTATGATTAGAATGTGATTTGAGGGCTTCAAGAACCTTGGGATGTAGGAGCCTTAGAAGTTATTGAATTTTAAGCCCAAAAAGGAGAACTAAGGGAGCTAGGCCTTAAGAAGTTTGTTGTGTGGTTTAAAACACAAGAAGAGCCTTGGTAAAGTGGCAAGGAGGCGTCACTTAGGGCCTTAGTCAGTGACGCCATGGGGAGTGTGAGGGCTTAGGTTCGAGCAGCAAAGGAAGTGCTTTTGGAGTTTTATTTTGCAGCAAGGAGAGGCAGTGTTGGACGGCACAAGGACACTTCATAGATGAAGTGTAGATTTAGTCAAAAGCTAAATGATTCAGCTAAGTTGGAGTGAAAAGGGGATTGGGTGTGAGAAGAAGAGTTGGTGAAACACAAACTCTGAGTGTGTGCCTGTGTTTGGAAGGGAATTATCATCTTTTTCATTTGTTTTTTTCTCTTTCTTTCTCACTTTCTTATCTTTTCTCTCAAGCAAAAATTCTTTCTCTCTTCTTTCTCTTCTAGCCAAAATTCCCCAGCCTTCTTCTCCTCTCCAATACTCTCATGAAAGCTGAATTCTACTTACTCATATTCCTCCTCCATAACTGAAACTACAAGGAAGGTTTTTTTTCCAAAGGTGCACCATAAGCTGCATACTCCTTAGTAATCGGGTGAGTTTCGAGATTTCATTCTATGCGAATTCACTTTTATTTTCTTTTCTTTCTTTCTTTCTTCATTTAGATGTAACCTGAAACACTTGTTTAAGGTCTGTCGATTCTTCCCTCTCTGCCTTTAGTAGCCGAACCTTCTGGTAAGTGAACTTCCTATTTGCCTTCTCTCCATGACTATTATGTATTGTACCGAAATCAAGGATAATAAACCCTCTTATTTTCTTATAGCCGAATGTGAGAGGGTGATCTTTTCGGGATTTGTTTGAAGTCGTCTGTAAGGGGAGATCATTCGGGATTTGAATATCCAAGGTAGGTGAAATGTGATCTTAGGCCGAAGGCCATTTACTTTGTTCATCAAATGTTGGAATCGAATTTAACACATACCATGTAGGGATTTCGACATCTCCAAGGACAAGTGATATTTTCAGGATTTAGACAATCAAGGTAAGGGATATTTATATTAGGCCATATTACTTATTAAGGGTGTCGATTCTAATTATGGTGTCTTAGCGATTTTCCGAGAGATCTTCGGGATTTGACTAAGCAATCTAGTGCCTAGCCGATTGCAAGGGGGATCATCACGAAGTTTCAGGATTTGGTTAGTAACCAAATCGGCAGTAAGGTAAGGATTTTGGTTGCCATAACCCTTTGGGATTTGAATGTTTAGCCGAATGGCTTTTTGCTAACATGCTTAGTGTTGGCCGAATGTAAGAAAAATGGGTCTAGTGCGTTAGATCGAGATTTTCAGGATTTCGATTAGATCTACGAAAAATCAGGTGTGTAACCCTACACTAACTCCTGATAGTTTAATAATAATTATGCTAAACATATGATAGTGATGTGACATATAAACGTGGCTAAGGGTACCATTTAATTGTATAGTGAATTCAAGTACGTTACCCCTTTTTACACTTGTAAACAATGTTTAATAGCATTGACGTGAAAATATGTGGAATCCTGATATGATTTTGGGGTAAGGTAAATGGCATGAAAAATAGAATGTTTTGTATGTTGCATGGGCATATGGGTGATTATGTGAAAGGGGAAGTGATCTGGTGGTTTCTACCACAATATCTAGTGACTCTGTCACATTATCTGGTGACTATGTCACATAACATAAATCTGGTGACTCTGTCACATTATCTGGTGGCTATGCCACAATTATAAGGGCGATGTGCAGTTGACTGCAGTGACTGCCTTCGATTGTGTGTAGTGGATGGAGGGTCGATTTAGTAATCCCTACGGTGTGATCGGTAGGTACGGGTGATGTGTAGAGGTTGGATCTAGGTGGTTTTGGTTGCATCATGGTTCATCATTATTTTATGTGATATAGTATGCCTTGTATGTTTTGGGAGTCTGTGATGGATTACATACTGAGTCTGTTGACTCACCCTTCGTGGGCTAACTTTTGCGAGATGGCACTTTCGATAGATGGGCCGAAGTCGGCGAGGAACTTAGTGCTAGCCATGCACAACCCAGTTTTTTGGTTTTTTCTATTTAAGTCTATTTTGAATTATTTTGGGTTATGTTTGATGTAATAAGGCCATTGTTACTTAACTGTTTTACTTTCATTGCGTTTTAAAATTTCTATTATGTTACGAGTAACATCAATTGTTTTGAAACCCAAACACCTACAGTTTTCAAGTTAATAATAATAAACTCTAAAATCTGGTATTTCTTTTAACTTATAACTTTTGCAATATGAAAATATCGTTTTAGTACAAAGCTAAATTACAACACGGTTTAACTTGAGAACATTCCAAATCTATTCTTCTTCGAAACCACCACGATTTTCAAAATGTCATTACGAAACTGAACTACGTTTTGCTCAAGAAGCATGCCAGATCCGGTCAAGGCTTGTGGGCCGGGTTTGGGGTACTTTAATTTGGTATCAGAGCCTGGTTCAAAACTCGGCCTTGAGGGCTTTTTGGGCCCAAAATGTTTTTTATTTGAAATTGAGTTTTACTAAAGAATAAGCAGGTTTTCTAGCATTGCACTTGAGTCTCCAGCCCGATGTCCACTAGGTAAGTACTTCTAACCATTGTGTGATTTGTATGTGGGAATTATAGGGACGTAGATTAGTAGATTAGGAATAATTGAACCCTAGGATTAGCTTACTCCAACACCGAATTACATAAAACTTAAGGTCTAACCAAACAAACCTGTGATTGAGTCGCCGAGTTAAGGATGTTGCAACCGTTGTGCACATGTCTAAGATTGGATTCAGGGGGAGCTTGGTACTTAAGCAGTCCTAGTGACTCACCTCCTCTCGCTCGAATCCTACCTGGTGCGTATTGACGGTTCACTCTAACCAAGAGGACTCAATCATAGGCTAAATTCAATAGTTAAAACCCGAAAGGGACCAATCACCTTGTTTTGTATAATCCTAAAGTCAAACCTTGATTATAAAATTCCAAAGTACCTTTGATTCAAAAATGACCACAATACCCCTGATTTGCAAATTGACCAAATTACCCCCTAACTTGTAAAATTATCAAGCTACCCACAGTATGGAAGGTTGCCGAAGTACCCCCGAATTGAAAATTTACAAATTTCCCTTATTTTGTAAAATCACTTGGAACCATATTTTACAAAACTCCCGAAATGCCCCTGGTCTGCAAAATTACAAAAATACCCTCAGATTATGAAATTACCATACTACCCTCGATTTTTTTCAAACTATTCCTATTTTCCAAAAAATACCAAAAATCCCTATTTTGCAAAATTTCAAAATACCCTAATTTGGAAAATTACCAAAATACCCCTATAGGACAAATTACGAAAATACCCCTGGGTTGGAATGAATGGAAATGTTCGAGAGATGAATGTGTGTAGTAAATACTATGGAATGAGTGTGTTCTCTCTGAATTAGGGTAGAAAACTTGGAATAAAAACCTTGAAATGATCGAAAGAACTGCCCCTAAATTTCTTTACATAAAATTATTCGTGGATAATTAGTGGAACAAAAACTAATTCATAAAATTCTTAAGCAGATTAAATCACGAACGTAGACATGAGTTCTAGAGGACGTGGCTGTAATGTGCGTGGCCGTGGTAGAGGTCGAATGACCGTGTCAAAACCTGTTAGGTCTACTCAAGGGTCCGAGAATGAAATGCCAACACCATCAGCTGCTGGTATGGAATATCAGGATCAGATGGGGGATGATGCAGTATCATAGGCGATGTTGCGAGTTCTGGAAAGGGTGGCTGGAGTAGGTGGAAGCATGGGAGCTCGAAAGTCTGTACTTGAGCAACTCGAGCTAATGGAGTGAGTTTTTCGTGGTATTTACGGTGTGGCGCCAATACTGGTGAGTATTGGTTGGAGGCGATGGGCGAATTATGGATGATTTAGACTTAAGCTGTCGAGGCGAAAGGGGTAGTGTCGCTACTCCATGATGAGTCGTGGTCCTAGTCAGCGGGAAGGGTGGATAAACAACCACCACGGGTCGTGGTCCATTGGAGAGGTAATGGTTACGAAAGAGGTCGGGAACAAGGCGAGTTGTTGGTAACACGGAGGCGAGGCGACCCAGTCTAGTGTATGCGGTTAAATCGAAGGAGGATGGTGATGCACGATGTCATAACGGGTATGTTCCTTATCTCTGGATTACCCTTTATTGCGTTGATAGATATTGGGTCAACTCATTCTTACATAGCTAGTAAGGTGTCGAGAACACTGCATGAGAACTCTAAGACTATACCTAGGAAGATTACTGTACTTAGTCCTTTAGGGCAATCAGTAGTGCTAGACAAACTCTTTAGGGAGGTAACTTTGGAAGTTCAGGGGGTGCAATTTCTAGCTGACTTAATGGAGTTGCCATTTGAGGAGTTTGATCTAATCTTAGGCATGGATTGGTTAGTGAAGTACCATGCGAAGGTGAACTGTTGCTAAGCGCATGTCGTGAAGAACTCCTGACGACAAAGAAGTTGTGGTGATGGGCGAGAGACGAAATTGCTTGTCAAATGTGGTATTTACCCTTAAGGTAGAGAAGATGGTGAGAAAAGGGTATGTAGCTTTTCTGATGTTGATCAGTGCCTTGGAGCCTAAGGAAGCAGCTGTAGGAGGAGTTAAACAGTAAGAGAATTTTTGGATGTCTTTCCAGAAGAGCTGCCTGGGTTACCCTCGGACAGGGAAGTGGAGTTCGAAATTGACTTATTACCGAGTACATCTCCTGTGTCAATTGCTCCGTACCGAATGGCACCAAAAGAGCTAGTAGAGCTCAAGACCCATATCCAAGAGTTACTCGATCGTGGGTTTATTCAACCTAGTATGTCTCCATGGGGAGCATCAGTCCTATTTGTGAGGAAAAAGGATGGGACTATGAGCATGTGCATAGATTACCGGCAGTTGAATAAGCTGACCATCAAGAACAAGTATCCATTGCCAAGGATAGATGACTTGTTCAATCGACCAAGAAGTAGTAGTATTTTGAAAATAGATCTAAGGTCCGGATATCATCGACTTAAGGTGAGGAGGCGATATCCATAAGGATGATTTACGGATAAGGTACGGGCATTATGAGTTCTTGGTATATCTGTTCAGATTGACAAACGCCCCAACTACGTTCATAGACATGATGAACCGGGTTTTCCAACCCTACTTGGATCGGTTTGTCATTGTGTTCATAGACGATATTCTAGTGTATTCCAAGTTTGAGGAAGAACATGATAAGTACCTTCGAGTCGTACTGCAAATGTTAAGGGAGAAGAAGATGTATGCCAAGTTCACCAAGTGCAAATTTTGGCTGAAGAAAGTTACGTTTTTAGGATATGTGGTGTCTGCCGAAGGAATAAGGGTGGATCCTCGAAAGATTGAGGCAGTATTGGATTGGAAACCATCCAAGTCTGTGGCTGAGGTTCGTAGTTTCTTGGGGTTAGCAGGCTACTACAAGAGATTTGTTAAGGGATTCTCGTTGATAGCAGGACCTTTGATGAAGTTGTTGAGAAAAGAGGTACCTTTCGTATGGACGGACAAGTAGCAGGAATGTTTCGAGAAGCTTAAGAAGGTATTGACAGAGGCTCTGGTTTTGATTCAGCCTGAAGCAGGAAAGGACTATGTGGTATATTGTGATGCTTCCCATACAGGATTGGGATGTGTCCTTATGCAAGACGGGAAAGTGGTCGATTATGCGTCTCGGCAATTGAGGCCACATGAGGTTAACTATTCGACGCATGATCTGGAGTTGGTGGCGGTTGTATTCGCTCTTAAAGTGTGGAGGCTACTTGTATGGAGAAAGGTCAGTGATCTACACAGACCACAAGAGCCTGAAGTATTTGGTGACTCAAAAGGAGCTGAATTTGAGACAACGTAGGTGGGTGGAGTTGTTGAAAGATTACGATTGCTCAATAGAGTATCACCTGGGCAAGGCGAATGTGGTGGCAGATGCCCTAAGTCGGAAAGTAGTGTCAGATCTGAGGGCGATGTTTGCACATTTGAGCCTCTATGATGATGGAAGCTTGCTAGCAAAATTGCAAGAAGCCGACGTGGCTAGGTCAAGTTAAGGAGAAACAATTGTTAGATGATGAACTAAGTGCTAAGCTGCTACAAGTACAAAGTGGGGAATTGGAAAATTTTGGTGTAAACAGCGATGGAGTGCTGTGTTTTCGGGGCAAGGTCTGCATACCGAAGGATGAGGAGTTAAGGTAGAGAATTCTTGAGAATCGCATAGTAGCCCTTATGCTATGCATCCTGGAGGAAGCAAGTTGTACAAGGATTTACGGGAACAGTTTTGGTGGCCTAGTCTTAAGCGGGAAGTTACAGAGTTTGTAGGGAAGTGCTTAACGTGTTAGCAAGTCAAGGCTGAACACCAAGTACCATCAGGGTTGCTCCAGCCGATAAAGATTCCGCAATGGAAGTGGGAGAGAATTACCATAAATTTCGTTAGTGGACTTCCCCTTACGCCTAATAAGAAGGACTCGATATGGCTGATAGTAGATCGATTGACGAAGTCTGCACATTTTATACCAGTGCGGGTTGACTATTCTCTACAGAAATTGGCAAATTTGTATGTAGTAGAAATTGTGAGGCTGCACGGAGTGTGCGATGTCGATTATTTTGGACAGAGATCTGAGGTTTACGTCTTGATTTTGGAGAGCACTACATTAACCTTTTTTGCACCAGATTGGATTTGGGTATGGCATTCCATTCGCAGTCGGACGACCAATCTGAATGGGTAATTCAAGTGCTAGAGGATATGTTGAGAGGTTATGTGATAGACTTCAGAGGGAGTTGGGAGGAGTTCTTGCCCTTAGTAGAATTTGCGTACAATAATAGCTATCAGGCAAGTATTCAGATGGCACCGTACGAAGCGTTGTATGGATGGAAGTGTTGCACTCCTACATGTTGGACAGAATTGGGAGAACGTCAGATTTTGGGCCCGAAAATTGTGGCAGAATCGGAAGAGAAGGTTAAGATAATTCAGACGCGGTTGAAGGAGGTATCTGATCGGCAAAAGTCATACGCAGATCTTAAGCGGAAGGAGATTGAGTTTGTTGTGGGAGATTATGTGTTTCTCAAAGTTTCACCGTGGAAGAAGGTAATGAGATTTGGTCGCAAGGGAAAGTTAAGTCCCAAGTTTATAGGACCTTATCAGATTTTGAAGCTGGTTGGACCAGTTGCATATAAGTTAGAGTTGCCTTCGGAGTTGAAGCAGATGCACGATGTGTTCCAGGTGTCGATGCTACGTCGCTACCGATTAGATCCATCCCATGTGATACCGGTTGAGGAGGTGGAGCTGAGATCATATCTGTCCTATGAGGAAGAGCCGATTCAGATTCTAGAATGGGATGTGATGGTGCTTCGGAGAAAATCATTGCCTCTAGTCAAAGTGCTGTGGCGTAACAATAGATCAGAAGAAGCTTCGTGGGAGCCAGAGGAAGCGATGCGACAGCAATACCCTCACTTATTTTAGCCAGGTAATTTTGAGGTCGAAATTATTTTAAAGGGGTAGAAGCTATAACATCCGGGATTTAGGGGTTATGCACTTTTACTTAAATGTATGTGAATGCATGCTTGAGTATGACTAGAATGTGATTTGAGGGCTTCAAGAACCTAGGGATGTAGGTAGGAGCATTAGAAGTTATTGAATTTTAAGCCCAAAAAGAAGAACTAAGGGAGCTAGGCCTTAGAAGTTTGTTGTGTGGTTTAAAACACAAGAAAAGCCTTGGTAAAGTGGCAAGGAGGTGCCACTTAGGGCCTTAGTCGGTGGCACGCGATGTGGAGTGTGAAGGCCTAGGTTGAGCTGACAAGGAAGCGTTTTGGAGTTTTATTTTGCAGCAAGGAGAGGCGGTGTTGGACGCCACAAGGACACTTCATAGATGAAGTGTAGATTGAGTCAAAAGCTAAAGGATTCGGCTAAGTTGGAGAGAAAAGGGGGATTAGGGTGTGAGAAGAAGAGTTGGCCGAAACACCAACTCTGAGTGTGTGCCTGTGTATAGCCAAATTTTGGAAGGGAATTATCATTTTCTTCATTTGTTTTTTTTCTCTTTCTTTCTCACTTTCTCATCTTTTCTCTCAAGCCAAAATTCTTTCTCTCTTCTTTCTCTTCTAGCCAAAATTCCCTAGCCTTCTTCTCCTCTCCAATACTCTCCTGAAAGCCAAATTCTTCTTACTCATATTTCTCCTCAATAACAGAAACTACAAGGAAGGTTTCTGTTTCTCGAAGGTGCACCATAAGCCGCATACTCCTTAGTAATCGGGTGAGTTTCGGGATTTCATTCTATGCGAATTCACTTTTATTTTCTTTTCTTTCTTTCTTTCTTCATTTAGATCTAACCCAAAACACTTGTTTAAGGTCTGTCGATTCTTTCCTCTCTGCCTCTGGTAGCCGAACCTTCTGGTAAGTGAACTTCCTATTTCCCTTCTCTCCTTGACTGTTATGTATAGTGTCGAAATCAAGGATACTAAACCCTCTTATTTTTCTATAGCCGAAAGTGGGAGGGTGATCTTTCCGGGATTCGTTTGAAGTTGTCTGTAAGGGGAGATCATTCGGAATTTGAATATCCAAGGTAGGTGAAGTGTGATCTTAGGCCGAAGGCCATTTACTTTGTTCATCAAATGTTGGAATCAAATTTAACACATACCATGTAGGGATTTCGACATCTCCAAGGACAAGTGATATTTTCAGGATTTAGACAATCAAAGTAAGGGATATTTATATTAGGCCATATTACTTATTATGGGTATCGATTCTAATTACGGTGTCTTAGGGTTTTTCGACAGATCTTCAGGATTTGGCTAAACAATCTAGTGCCTAGCCGATTGCAAGGGGGATCATTACGAAGTTTCGGGATTTGGTTAGTAACCAAATCGGTAGCAAGGTAAGGATTTTGGTTGCCATAACCCTTCGGGATTTGAATGTTTAGCCAAATGGCTTTTTGCTAACATGCTTAGTGTTGGCCGAATGTAAGAAAAAGGGGTCTAGTGCGTTAGATATGGATTTTTAGGATTTCGATTAGATCTACGAAAAATTAGGTGTGTAACCCAACACTAACTCCTGATAGTTTAATAATAATTATGCTAAACATATGATAGTGATGTAACATATAAACGTGGATAAGGGTACCATTTAATTGTACAGTGAATTCAGGTACGTTACCCCTTGTTACACTTGTAAACAATGTTTAATAGCATTGATGTGAAAATATGTGGAATCCTGATATGATTTTGGGGTAAGGTAAATGGCATGAAAAATAGCATGTTTTGTATGTTGCATGGGCATATGGGTGATTATGTGAAAGGGGAAGTGATCTGGTGGTTTCTACCACAATATCTGGTGACTCTGTCACATTATCTTGTGACTATGTCACATAACATAAATCTGGTGACTGTCACATTATCTGGTGGCTATGCCACAATTATAAGGGCGATGTGCAGTTGACTGCAGCGACTACATTCGATGGTGTGTAGCGGATGGAGGGTCGATCTAGTAATCCCCACGGTGTGATCGGTAGGTACGAGTGATGTGTAGAGGTTGGATCTAGGTGGTTTGGGTTGCATCATGGTTCATTATTATTTTATGTGATATAGTATGCCTTGTATGTTTTGGGAGTCTGTGATGGATTACATACTGAGTCGTTGACTCACCCTTCGTGGGCTAAATTTTTGCAAATGGCACTCGGTAGATGGATCGGGTCGGTAAGAACTTAGTGGTGGCCATGCACAGCTCAGTTTTTTGATTTTTTCTATTTTAGTCTATTTTAAATTATTTTGGGTCATGTTTGATGTAATAAGGCCATTGTTACTTAACTGTTTTACTTTCATTGCATTTTAAACTTTCTATTATGTTACGAGTAACATCAATTGTTTTGAAACCCAAACACCTACAGTTTTCAAGTTAATAATAATAAACTCTAAAATCTGGTATTTCTTTTAACTTATAACTTTTGTAATATGAAAATATCGTTTTAGTACAAAGCTAAATTACAATACGGTTTAACTAGAGAACATTCCAAATCTATTATTCTTCGAAACCACCACGATTTTCAAAATGTCATTACGAAACTTAACTACGTTTTGCTCAAGGAGCATACCAGATCCGGTCAGGGCTTATGGGCCGAGTTTGGGGTGTTTCAATTTGGTATCAGAGCCCGGTTCAAAACTCACCTTGAGGGCTTTTTGGGCCCAAAACATTTTCTTTATTTGAAATTGATTTTACTAAAGAATAAGTAGGTTTTACGGCATGGCTTTGAGTCTCTACCGATGTCCACCGGTAAGTACTTCTAACCATTGTGTGATTTGTATGTGGGAATTATAGGACGAGATTAGTAGATTAGGAATTATTGAACCCTAGGATTAGCTTACTCCAACATCGAATTACATAAAACTTAAGGTCTAACTAAACAAAACTGTGATCGAGTCACTTGAGTTAAGGGTATGGCAAACTGTTAAGCGATGTCTAGGATTTGATTTAGGGGAGCTTGGTACTTAAGCAGTCCTAGTGACTCACCTCCTCTCCGCTCGAATCCTACCTGGTGCGTAGTGACGGTTCACTCTAACCAAGAGGACTCAATCACAGGTTAAATTCAATAGTTAAAACCCGAAAGGGACCAGTCACCTTGTTTTGTATAATCCTAAAGTCAAACCTTGATTATAAAAGTCCAAAGTACCTTTGATTCAAAAATGACCACAATACCCCTGATTTGCAAATTGACCAAATTACCTACTAACTTGTAAAATTATCAAGCTACCTACAGTATGGAAGGTTGCTGAAGTACCCCCCGAATTGAAAATTTCCAAATTTCCCTTATTTTGTAAAATCACTTGGAACCATGTTTTAAAAAATTCTCGAAATGCCCCTAGTCTGCAAAATTACAAAAATACCCTCAGATTATGAAATTACCATACTCCCTCGATTTTTTTTCAAAATATTCCTATTTCTAAAAATACCAAAAATCCCTATTTTGCAAAATTTCAAAATACACTGATTTGAAAAATTACCAAAATACCACTATAGGATAAATTACGAAAATACCCCTGGGTTGAAACGAACAAAAATGTTCGAGAGATGAATGTGTGTAGTAAATACTATGGAATGAGTGTGTTTCTCTGAATTAGGGTAGAAAACTTGGAATGAAAACCTTGAAATGATCAAAAGAAGCCCTTAAATTTCTTTACATAAAATTGTTCGTGGATAATTAGTGGAACAAAAACTAATTCATAAAATTCTTAAGCAGATTAAATCACGAACGTAGACATGAGTTCTAGAGGACGTGGCCATAATGTGCGTGGCCGTGGTAGAGGTCGAATGACCGTGTCGGAACCTGTTAGGTCTGGTCAAGGGTCCGAGAATGAAATGCCACCACCACTAGCTGCTAGTATGGAATATCAGGATCATATGGGGATGATGCAGTATCACAGGCGATGCTGCGAGTTCTAGAAAGGGTGGCTAGAGTAGGTGGAGGCATGGGACCTCGAAAGTCTGTACCTGAGCGACTCCGAGCTAATGGAGCTGAGTTTTTTCATGGTATTTCTAGTGTGGCGCCCAATCTGTTGAGTATTGGTTGGAGGCATTTGAGGCGAATTATGGATGATTTGGACTTAACTATCGAGGGAAACCGAAAGGGTAGTGTCGCTACTCTGTGATGAGTCATACCAATGGTGGCTCACGGTTCGGGATGGTGCTGCCGCAGATGATCTTACTTGGGAGTACTTTAAGGCAGTGTATCAGAAAAAGTATATTGGGACCAACTATGTTGATGCGTTAGCGTTTCTGAGGCTGGTTTAGGGAAATAAATTCGTAGCGGAGTACGAGGAAGAATTCTTAGGTTTGAGCCAATACGCTCGAGGTATAGTGGCTACGGAGCATGAACGATGTGTCTGATTTGAGGATGGACTAAGGGATGACCTGAGATTGTTGATTGCCCCATAGTAGGAGCGAGAGTTTGCTATGTTGGTAGAAAAGGCTAAGGTTGCTGAAGGAGTTAAGGAGTCTGTGAGATAGAACACGGACATGAATAGATAAAAGAGAGGTTTTGGACCATCAGGGTCATTTGGGAATGTTCAAAAGAGACCTATAATGGATAGGTCGTGCATGTCGACAAGTCGCTAGGGAGGACATTACTGCACTGTGCTCGATGTGGAAAGATGCACTTGGGAGAGTGTTGGAAGAAGACGGGAGGATGTTTCAAGTGTGGATCCAAGGATCACATGATTAGAGACTATCCCATGAAAACAGATGGGAGCCGACCAGTAAGTCAGGGTCCTAGTCAGGGAAGGAAGGGTAGACAACAACCACCGCGGGGTCATGGTTTGCTGACAGAGGTAATGGTTCTAGAAGAGGTCGGGGAACACCGGGCAGAGGTGTTGCTAACACGAAGGCGAGACAGCCGGGTCTAGTGTATGCAGTTCGTCAGAGGGAGGATGGTGATGCACCTGATGTCATAACGGGTATGTTCCTTATCTCTGGATTACCCTTTATTGCGTTGATAGATATTGGGTCAACTCATTCTTACATAGCTAGTAAGGTGTCTGGAACTCTGCATAAGAACTCTGAGACTATACCTAGGAAGATGACTGTACTTAGTCCTTTAGGGCAATCAGTAGTGCTAGGCAAACTCTTTAGGGCGATACCTTTGGAAGTTCAGGGGGCGCAATTTTCGGTTGACTTAATGGAGTTGCCGTTTGAGGAGTTTGATCTAATCTTAGGCATGGATTGGTTAGTAGAGTACCATGCGAAGGTGGACTATGCTGCTAAGTGCATGTCGTGAAGAACTCCTGACGACAAAGAAGTTGTGGTGATGGGCGAGAGACGGAATTGCTTGTCAAATGTGGTATCTGCCCTTAAGGCAGATAAGATGGTGAGAAAAGGATGTGTAGCTTTTCTAATGTTGATCAGTGCCTTGGAGGATAAAGAAGCAGCTGTAGAAAGAGTTAGAACAGTAAGAGAATTTGTGGATATCTTTTCGGAGGAGCTACCTGGGTTACCCTCGGACAGGGAAGTGGAGTTCAGAATTGACTTATTGTCGGGTACAGCTCTTGTGTCAATTGCTCCGAACCGAATGGCACCAAAAGAGCTAGTAGAGCTCAAGGCCCATATCCAAGAGTTATTCGATCGTGGGTTTATTCGACCTAGTGTGCCTCCATGGGAAGCACCGGTCCTATTTGTGAGGAAGAAAGACGGGACTATGCGCATGTGCATAGATTACCGGTAGTTGAATAAGCTGACCATCAAGAACAAGTATCCATTGCCAAGGATAGATGACTTGTTCGATCAGCTTAAGGGGACCGCATTATTTTTGAAGATAGATCTAAGGTCAGGATATCATCAGCTTAAAGTGAGGGAGGCTGATATCCATAAGATAGATTTCTGGATAAGGTACGGGCATTATGAGTTCTTAGTAATGCCGTTCGAATTGACAAACGCCCCAACTGCGTTCATGGACATGATGAACTGGGTTTTCCAACCCTACCTGGATCGGTTCGTCGTTGTGTTCATAGACGATATTCTAGTGTATTCCAAGTCTGAGGAAGAACATGATAAGCACCTTCGAGTCGTATTGCAAGTGTTAAGGGAGAAGAAGCTGTATTCCAAGTTCAGCAAGTGCGAATTTTGGCTGATGGATGTTACGTTTTTAGGACGTGTGGTGTCTGCTGAAGGAATAAGGGTGGATCCTTGGAAGATTGAGGCAGTATTGGATTGGAAACCACCCAAGTCTGTGGCTGAGGTTCGTAGTTTCTTGGGGTTAGCAGGCTACTACAGGAGATTTGTTGAGGGATTCTCATCTATAGCAGTACCTTTGATGAAGTTGTTGAGAAAAGAGGTACCTTTCGTATGGGAGGACAAGCAGCAGGAAAGTTTCGAGAAGCTTAAGAAGGTATTGACAGAGGCTCTAGTTTTGATTTAGCCTGAAGTAGGAAAGGACTATGTGGTATATTATGATGCTTCCCATACAGGATTGGGATGTGTCCTTATGCAAGACGGGAAAGTGGTCACTTATGCGTCTCAGCAATTGAGGCCACATGAGGTTAACTATTCAATGCATGATCTGGAGTTGGAGGTGATTGTATTCACTCTTAAAGTGTGGAGGCACTACTTGTATGGAGAAAGGTCGGTGATCTACACGGACCACAAGAGCTTGAAGTATTTGCTGACTCAGAAGGAGCTGAATTTGAGACAGCGTAGGTGGGTGGAGTTGTTGAAAGATTACGATTGCTCAATAGAGTATCACCTGGGCAAGGCAAATGTGGTGGCAGATGCCCTAAGTCAGAAAGTAGTGTCAGATCTGAGGGCGAAGTTTGCACATTTGAGCCTCTATAATGATGGAAGCTTGCTAGCAATTACAAGTGAAGCCGACGTGGCTAGGTCAAGTTAAGGAGAAACAATTGTTAGATGGTGAACTAAGTGCCAAGCTACTACAAGTACAAAGTGGGGAATTGAAAATTTTGGTGTAAACAATGATGGAGTGCAGTGTTTTTGGGGCAAGGTCTACATGCCGAAGGATAAGGAGTTAAGGCACAGAATTTTTGGGAATCGCATAGTAGCCCTTATGCTATGCATCTTGGAGGAAGCAAGTTGTACAAAGATTTACGGGAACAGTTTTGGTGGCCTAGTCTTAAGCAGGAAGTTACAGAGTTTGTAGGGAAGTACTTAACATGTCAGCAAGTCAAGGCTGAACACCAAGTACTGTCAGGGTTGCTCCAGTCGATAAAGATTTCGCAATGGAAGTGGGAGAGAATTATCATGGACTTTGTTAGTGGGCTTCCCCTTACGCCTACTAAGGACTCGGTATGGGTGATAGTAGATCGATTGACGAAGTCTGCAATTTTATATCGGTGCGGTTGACTATTCTCTACAGAAATTGGCAAAGTTGTATGTAGCAGAAATTGTGAGGTTGCACCGAGTGCCGGTGTCAATTATTTTGGACAGGGAACTGAGGTTTACGTCTCGATTTTGGAGACCACTACATCAACCTTTGGGCACCAGATTGGATTTAGGTACGGCATTCCATCCACAGTCGGATGGCCAATCTGAACGGGTAATTCAAGTGCTAGAGAATATCTTGAGAGGTTATGTGATAGACTTCAGAGGGAGTTGGAAGGAGTTCTTGTCCTTAGTAGAATTTGCGTACAATAATAGGTATCAGGCAAGTATTCAAATAGCACCGTACGAAGCACTGTATGGACGGAAGTGTCACACTCCTACATGTTGGACGGAATTGGGAGAACATCAGATTTTGGGCTCAAAAATTGTTGCAGAATCGGAAGAAAAGTAAAGATAATTCGGACAAGGTTGAAGGAGGCATCTGATCGGCAAAAGTTATACGCAGATCTTAAGCGGAAGGAGATTGAGTTTGCTATGGGAGATTATGTGTTTCTCAAAGTTTCACCGTGGAAGAAGGTAATGAGATTTGGTCGCAAGGGAAAGTTAAGTCCCAGGTTTATAGTACCTTATCGGATTTTGAAGCTAGTTGGACCAGTTTCATATCAGTTAGAGTTGCCTTCAGAGTTGAAACAGATGCATGATGTGTTCCAAGTGTCGATGCTACGTCGCTACTGGTCAGATCCATCTCATGTGATACCGATTGAGGAGGTGGAGCTGAGATGAGATCTATCCTATGAGGAAGAGCCGATTCAGATTCTGGAACGGGATGTGAAGGTGCTTCGAAGAAAATTAGTCCCTCTAGTCAAAGTACTGTGGCAGAACAATAGATCAGAAGAAGCTTCATGGGAGCCAGAGGAAGCGATGCGACAGCAATACCCTCACTTATTTTAGCCAGGTAATTTCGAGGTCAAAATTATTTTAAGGGGGTAGAACTGTAACATCCGGGATTTAGGGGTTATGCACTTTTACTTAAATGTATGTGAATGCATGCTTGAGTATGATTAGAATGTGATTTGAGGGCTTCAAGAACCTTGGGATGTAGGTAGGAGCCTTAGAAGTTATTGAATTTTAAGCCCAAAAAGGAGAACTAAGGGAGCTAGGCCTTAAGAAGTTTGTTGTGTGGTTTAAAACACAAGAAAAGCCTTGGTAAAGTGGCAAGGAGGTGCCACTTAGGGCCTTTGTCAGTGACGCAACAGGGGGTGTGAGGGCCTAGGTTTGAGCAGCAAGGGAAGCATTTTTGGAGTTTTATTTTGCAGCAAGGAGAGGCGGTGTTGGACGGCACAAGGACACTTCATAGATGAAGTGTAGATTGAGTCAAAAGCTAAAGGATTTGGCTAAGTTGGAGTGAAAAGGGGGGTTGGGGTGTGAGAAGAAAAGTTGGCCAAAACACCAACTCTGAGTGTGTGCCTGTGTATAGAATTTTGGAAGGGAATTATCATCTTTTTCATTTGTTTTTTTTCTCTTTCTTTCTCATTTTCTCATCTTTTCTCTCAAACCAAAATTCTTTCTCTCTTCTTTCTCTTCTAGCCGAAATTCCCACCTTTTTCTCCTCTCCAATACTCTCCAGAAAGCCAAATTTTTCTTACTCATATTCCTCCTCCATCACCGAAACTACAAGAAAGGTTTCTGTTTCCCGAAGGTGCACCATAAGTCGCATACTCTTTAGTAATCGGGTGAGTTTCAGGATTTCATTCTATGCGAATTCACTTTTCTTTTCTTTTCTTTTCTTTCTTTCTTCATTTAGATCTAACCCGAAACACTTGTTTAAGGTCTGTCGATTCTTCCCTCTCTACCTCTAGTAGCCGAACCTTCTGGTAAGTGAACTTCCTATTTCCCTTCTCTCCTTGACTGTTATGTATAGTGCCGAAATCAAGGATACTAAACCCTCTTATTTTCCTATAGCCGAAAGTTGGAGGGGTATCTTTTCGGGATTCGTTTGAAGTCATCTGTAAGGGGAGATCATTTGGGATTTGAATATCCAAGGTAGGTGAAGTGTGATCTTAGGCTGAAGGCCATTTACTTTGTTCATCAAATGTTGGAATCAAATTTAACACATACCATGTAGGGATTTCGACATCTCCAAGGACAAGTGATATTTTCGGGATTTAGACAATCAAGGTAAGAGATATTTATATTAGGCCATATTACTTATTAAGGGTGTCGATTCTAATTATGGTGTCTTAGGGGTTTTTCGACAGATCTTCGGGATTTGGCTAAGCAATCTAGTGCCTAGCCGATTGCAAGGGGGATCATTACAAAGTTTCGGGATTTGATTAGTAACCAAATCAGTAGCAAGGTAAGGATTTTGGTTGCCATAACCCTTCGGGATTTGAATGTTTAGCCGAATGGCTTTTTGCTAACATGCTTAGTGTTGGCCGAATGTAGGAAAAAGGGGTCTAGTGCGTTAGATCAGGATTTTAGGATTTCGATTAGATCTACGAAAAATCAGGTGTGTAACCCTACACTAACTCCTGATAGTTTAATAATAATTATGCTAAACATATGATAGTGATGTGACATATAAACGTGGCTAAGGGTACCATTTAATGGTACAGTGAATTGTGTATCGTTACCCTTTTTACACTTGTAAACAATGTTTAATAGCATTGATGTGAAAATATGTGGAACTCGATATGATTTTGGGGTAAGGTAAATGGCATGAAAAATAGCATGTTTTGTATGTTGCATGGGCATATGGGTGATTATGTGAAAGGGGAAGTGATTTGGTGGTTTCTACCACAATATCTGGTGACTCTGTCACATTATCTGGTGACTATGTCACAAAACATAAATCTGGTGACTCTGTAACATTATCTGGTGGCTATGCCACAATTATAAGGGCGATGTGCAGTTGACTGGAGCGACTGCCTTCGATGGTGTGTAGTGGATGGAGGGTCAATTTAGTAATCCCCACGATGTGATCGGTAGGTACGGGTGATGTGTAGAGGTTGGATCTAGGTGGGTTGGGTTGTTAGTTCTATACATGTGACTTGCTATTAGGAAAAGAATTGCAATAGCTAAATGATGGTGTGCAATATCAGTCAACCATAAACTTTGGTTTGTGGATGGAATCCCCCGAGAAGGGTTAGAATGGCAGTTCTTGATCCTTGGAAGGTACCAAATAAATGACTACTTGAATCAGGGTTTTGAGCATAAAGATTCCACGTATCTTTATTACATTAGCTAAAACTTATTTGTTTTTGTTTATTTCTATCGCAACACGATGGACTTTACCATCATGGTTCATCATTATTTTATGTGATATAGTATGCCTTGTATGTTTTGGGAGTCTGTGATGGATTACATACTGAGTCTGTTGACTCACCCTTCGTGGGCTAACTTTTGCGAGATGGCACTCGAGAGATGGACCGGGTGGCAGGAACTTAGTGGTGGCCATGCATTTCGCTTTTTCGGGTTTTTCTATTTAAGTCTATTTTGAATTATTTTGGGTTATGTTTGATGTAATAAGGCCATTGTTACTTAACTGTTTTACTTTCTTTGCGTTTTAAAATTTCTATTATGTTACGAGTAACATCAATTGTTTTGAAACCCAAGCACCTATAGTTTTCAAGTTAATAAAACTCTAAAATCCGGTATTTCTTTTAACTTATAACTTTTGCAATATGAAAATATCGTTTTAGTACAAAGCTAAATTACAACACGGTTTAACTTGAGAACATTCCAAATCTATTATTCTTCGAAACCACCACGATTTTCAAAATGTCATTACGAAACTTAACTACATTTTGCTCAAGGAGCATGCCAGATCCGGTCAGGGCTTGTGGGCCTGGTATGGGGTGTTTCAATTTGGTATCAAAGCCCGGTTCAAAACTCAGCCTTGAGGGCTTTTTGGGCCCAAAACATTTTCTTTATTTGAAATTGAGTTTTACTAAAGAATGAGTAGGTTTTCTGGCATGGCACCTGAGTCTCCGGCCCGATGTCCACTAGATAAGTACTTCTAACCATTGTGTGATTTGTATGTGGGAATTATAGGGACGTAGATTAGTAGATTAGGAATTATTGTACCCTAGGATTAGCTTACTCCAACCGAATTACATAAAACTTAAGGTCTAATCAAACAAACCTGTGACTGAGTCACCGAGTTAAGGGTGTGGCAACCGTTGTGCGCATGTCTAGGATTGGATTCAGGGGGAGCTTGATACTTAAGCAGTCTTAGTGACTCACCTTCTCTCCGCTCGAATCCTACCTAGTGCGTAGTGACGGTTCACTCTAACCAAGAGGACTCAATCACAGGCTAAATTTAATAGTTAAAACCCGAAAGGGACCAGTCACCTTGTTTTGTAAAATCCTAAAGTCAAACCTTGATTATAAAATTCCAAAGTACCTTTGATTCAAAAATGACCACAATACCCCTAATTTGCAAATTGACCAAATTACCCCCTAACTTGTAAAATTATCAAGCTACCCACAGTATGGAAGGTTGCCGAAGTACCCCCGAATTGAAAATTTCCAAATTTCCTTATTTTGTAAAATCACTTGGAACCATATTTTACAAAATTCTAAAATGCCACAGTGCGCAAAATTACAAAATACCTCGATTATGAAATTACCATTCTACCCTCGATTTTTTTTCAAAATATTCCTATTTGCCAAGAATAACAAAAATCCTTATTTTGCAAAATTTCAAAATACCCTGATTTGGAAAATTACCAAAATACCCCTATAGGACAAATTACGAAAATACCCCTGGGTTGGAACGAACGGAAATGTTCGAGAGATGAATGTGTGTAGTAAATACTATGGAATGAGTGTGTTCTCTCTGAATTAGGGTAGAAAACTTGGAATGAAAACCTTGAAATGATTGAAAGAACTACCCCTAAATTTCTATACATAAAATTATTCGTGGATAATTAGTGGAACAAAAACTAATTCATAAAATTCTTAAGCATATTAAATCACAAATGTAGACAAAAGTTCTAGAGGACGTGGCCATAATGTGCGTGGTCGTGGTAGAGGTCGAATGACCATGTCAGAACCTGTTAGGTCTGGTCAAGGGTCCGAGAATGAAATGCCACCACCACCAGCTACTGGTATAGAATATCAGGATCAGACGGGGGATGCGAGAATCACAAGAAATCTTGTGAGTTACGGAAAGGGTGGTGGGCGGTGGAGGCATAGGAGCTCGTAAGTGCATGCACTGAGTGATTAGAGCTAATGGAGATGAGTTTTTTCGTGGTATTTCTAGTGTGGCGCCCAATACTACTGAGTATTGGTTGGAGGCGATGGAGCGAATTATGGATGATTTGGACTTAACTACCGAGGAGAAACTAAAAGGAGTAGTGTCGCTACTCCGTGATGAGTCATACCAATGGTGGCTCACGATTCGGGATGGTGCTGCCGCAGATGATCTTACTTGGGAGTACTTTAAGGCAGCGTATCAGAAGAAGTATATTGGGACCAGCTATGTTGATGCGCAGAGGAAGGCATTTTTGAGGCTGGTTTAGGGAAATAAATCCATAGCAGAGTACGAGACAGAATTCTTAAGGTTGAGCCGATACGCACGAGGTATAGTGGCTACGGAGCATGAACGATGTGTCCGATTTGAGGATGGACTAAGGGATGACCTGAGATTGTTGATTACCCCATAGTAGGAGCAGGAGTTTGATGTGTTGGTAGAAAAGGCTAAGGTTGCTGAAGGAGTTAAGGAGTCTGTGAGACAGAACACGGACAAGAATAGACAAAAGAGAGGTTTTGAACCATCAGGGTCATTCAGGAATGTTCAAAAGAGACCTAGAACGGATGGGTCACAAGGTCAGCAAGCTGCTACAGGAGGACAGTACCGTACCTATGCTCAGTGTGGAAAGAGGCACTTGGGAGAGTGTTGGAAGAAGACGAGAGGATGTTTCAAGTGTAGATCCAAGGATCACATGATTAGGGACTATCCCATGAAAACAAACGGGAACCTACCAGTAAGTCAGGGTCCTAGTCAGGCAGGAAGGGGTGGACAACAACCATCGAGGGGTCGTGGTCCGGCTGGCAGAGGTAATGGTTCTAGAAGAGGTCGGGGAACACCGGGCAGAGGTGTTGGTGACACGGAAGCGAGACAAGCAGGTCTAGTGTATGCAGTTCATCGGAGGGAGGATGGTGACACACCTGATGTCATAATGGGTATGTTCCTTATCCCTGGATTACCCTTTATTGCTTGATAGATATTGGGTTAACTCATTCTTACATAGCTAGTAAGGTGTTTGGAACTCTGTATGAGAACTCTGAGACTATACCTAGGAAGATGACTATACTTAGTCCTTTAGGGCAATCAGTAGTGCTAGACAAACTCTTTAGGGTAGTACCTTTGGAAGTTCAGGGGGCGCAATTTTGGTTGACTTAATGGAGTTGCCGTTTGAAGAGTTTGATCTAATCTTAGGCATGGATTGGTTAGTGAAGTACCATGCGAAGGTCGACTGTGCTGCTAAGTGCATGTCGTTAAGAACTCCTGATGACAAAGAAGTTATGGTGGTGGGCGAGAGTCAAAATTGCTTGTCAAATGTGGTATCTACCCTTAAGGCAGAGAAGATGGTGAGAAAATGGTGTGTAGCTTTTCTGATGTTGATCAGTGCCTTGGAGGCTAAGGAAGTAGCTATAAGAGGAGTTAGAACAGTAATCGAATTTGTGGATGCCTTTTCGGAGGAGCTGCCTGGGTTACCCTCGGATAGGGAAGTGGAGTTCAAAATTGACTTATTACCAAGTATAGCTCCTGTGTTAATTGCTCCGTACCGAATGGCACCAAATGAGCTAGTAGAGCTCAAGACCCATATCCAAGAGTTACTCGATCGTGGGTTTATTTGATTTAATGTGTCTCCATGGGGAGCACCGGTCCTATTTGTGAGGAAGAAGGACGGGACTATGCGCATGTGCATAGATTAAGACAGATTGAATAAGTGACCATCAAGAACAAGTATCCATTGCCAAGGATAGATGACTTGTTCGATCGACTAAGAAATGCATGATATTTTAAAGATAGATCTAAGGTCGGGATATCATCGACTTAAGGTGAGGGAGGCTGATATCCATAAGACAGATTTTCGGACAAGGTACGGGTATTATGAGTTCTTGGTAATTCCGTTCGGATTGACAAACGCCCCAGCTACGTTCATGGACATGATGAACCGGGTTTTCCAACCCTACCTGGATCGGTTCATCATTGTGTTCATAGACGATATTCTAGTGTATTCCAAGTCTAAAGAAGAACATGATAAGCACCTTCGAGTCGTATTGCAAGTGTTAAGGGAGAAGAAGCTGTATGCCAAGTTCAGCAAGTGCGAATTTTGGCTGAAAGAAGTTACATTTTAGGACATGTGGTGTCTGTCGAAGGAATAAGGGTGGATCCTTGGAAGATTGAGGCAGTATTGGATTGGAAACCACCCAAGTCTGTGGCTGAGGTTCGTAGTTTCTTGGGGTTAGCAGGCTACTACAGGAGATTTGTTGAGGGATTCTCATCGATAGCAGCACCTTTGACGAAGTTGTTGAGAAAGGAGGTACCTTTCATATGGGCGGACAAGCAGCAGGAAAGTTTTGAGAAGCTTAAAAAGGTATTGACAGAAGCTCTAGTTTTGATTCAGCCTGAAGTAGGAAAGGACTATGTGGTATATTGTGATGCTTCCCATACAGGATTAGGATGTGTCCTTATGCAAGACAGGAAAGTGGTCGCTTATGCATCTCGGCAATTGAGGCCACATGAGGTTAACTATTCGAAGCATGATCTGGAGTTGGCGACGGTTGTATTCGCTCTTAAAGTGTGGAGGCACTACTTGATGTGGAGAAAGGTCGGTGATCTACACGGCCACAAGAGCCTGAAGTATTTACTGACTCAAAAGGAGCTGAATTTGAGACAGCGTAGGTGGGTGGAGTTGTTGAAAGATTACGATTGCTCAATAGAGTATCACCCGGGTAAGGTGAATGTGGTGGCAGATTCCCTAAGTCAGAAAGTAGTGTCGGATCTGAGGGCGATGTTTGCACATTTGAGCCTCTATGATGATGAAAGCTTGCTAGTGGAATTGCAAGTGAAGTCGATGTGGCTAGGTCAAGTTAAGGAGAAACAATTGTTAGATGGTGAACTAAGTGCTAAGCTGCTAGAAGTATAAAGTGGGGAATTGGAAAATTTTGATGTAAACAGCGATGGAGTGTTGTGTTTTCGGGGCAAGGTTTGCATGCCGAAGGATGAGGAGTTAAGGTAGAGAATTCTTTGAGAATCGCATAGTAGCCCTTATGCTATGCATCCTGGATGAAGCAAGTTGTACAAGGATTTACGGGAACAGTTTTGGTGGCCTGGTCTTAAGCGGGAAGTTACAGAGGTTGTAGGGAAGTGCTTAACGTGTCGACAAGTCAAATTTGAACACCAAGTCACCGTCGAGTTGCTCGGTAGATAAAGATTCTGCAATGGAAGTGGGAGAGAATTACCATGGACTTCGTTAGTGGGCTTCCCCTTACACCTACTAAGAAGGACTTGGTATGGGTGATAATAGATCGGTTGACGAAGTTTGCACATTTTATACCGGTGCGAGTTGACTATTCTCTACAAAATTGGCAAAGTTGTATGTAGTAGAAATTGTGAGGCTGCACGGAGTGCCGGAGTCAATTATTTTAGACAGGGATCTGAGGTTTATGTCTCAGTTTTGGAGAGCACTACATCAACCTTTGGGCACCAGATTGGATTTGGGTACGGTATTCCATCCACAGTCAGACAGCCAATCTAAACGGGTAATTCAAGTGCTAGAGGATATGTTTAGAGGTTGTGTGATAGACTTCAGAGGAGTTGGGAAGAGTTCTTGCCCTTAGCAGAATTTGCGTACAATAATAGGTATCAGGCAAGCATTCAGATGGCACCGTATGAAGCGCTGTATGGACGAAAGTGTCGCACTCCTACATGTTGGACAGAATTGGGAGAACGTCAGATTTTGGGCCTAAAAATTGTGGCATAATTGGAAGAGAAGGTTAAGATAATTTAGACGCAGTTGAAGGAGGCATCTGATCGGAAAAAGTCATACGCAGATCTTAAGTGGAAGGAGATTGAGTTTGCTGTGGGAGATTATGTGTTTCTCAAAGTTTCGCCGTGGAAGAAGGTAATGAGATTTGGTCGCAAGGAAAAGTTAAGTCCCAGGTTTATAGGGCCTTATCGATTTTGAAGCTGGTTGGACCAATTGCATATCAATTAGAGTTGCCTTCAGAGTTGAAGCAGATGCACGATGTGTTCCAAGTGTCGATGCTACATCGCTACCGGTCAGATCCATCTCATGTGATACCGGTTGAGGAGGTGGAGCTGAGATCATATTTGTCCTATGAGGAAGAGCCGATTCGGATTCTGGAATGGGATGTGAAGGTGCTTCAGAGAAAATCAGTCCCTCTAGTCAAAGTGCTGTGGCGTACCATAGATCAGAAGAAGCTTCGTGGGATCCAAAGGAAGCGATGCGACAGCAATACCCTCACTTATTTTAGCCAGGTAATTTCGAGGTCGAAATTATTTTAAGGGGGTAGAACTGTAACATCCGGGATTTAGGGGTTATGCACTTTTACTTAAATGTATGTGAATGCATGCTTGAGTATGTTTAGAATGTGATTTGAGGGCTTCAAGAACCTTGGGATGTAGGTAGGAGCCTTAGAAGTTATTGAATTTTAAGCCTAAAAGGAGAACTAAGGGAGCTAGGCTTTAAGAAGTTTGTTATGTGGTTTAAAACACAAGAAAAGCCTTGGTAAAGTGGCAAGGAGGCGCCACTTAGGGCCTTAGTCAGTGACGCCATAGGAAGTGTAAGGCCCTAGGTTCGAGCAGCAAGGGAAGCATTTTTGGAGTTTTATTTTGCAGCAGGGAGAGGCAGTGTTGGATGGCACAAGGGCACTTCATAGATAAAGTGTAGATTGAGTCAAAAGCTAAAGGATTCGGCTAAGTTGGAGTGAAAAGGGGGATTGGGGTGTGAAAAGAAGAGTTGGCCAAAACACCAACTCTGAGTGTGTGCCTGTGTATAGCCGAATTTTGGAAGGGAATTATCATATTTTTCATTTGTTTTTTTCTCTTTCTTTCTCACTTTCTCATCTTTTCTCTCAAGACAAAATTCTTTCTCTCTTTTTCTCTTCTAGCCTAAATTCCCCAGCCTTCTTCTCCTCTCCAATACTCTCCTGAAAGCCAAATTCTTCTCACTCATATTCCTCCTCCATAACCGAAACTACAAGGAAGGTTTCTGTTTCCCGAAGGTGCACCATAAGCCGTATACTCCTTAGTAATCGGGTGAGTTTCGGGATTTCATTCTATACGAATTCACTTTTATTTTCTTTTTTTTCTTTCTTTCTTTATTTAGATCTAACCCGAAACACTTGTTTAAGGTCTGTCGATTCTTCCCTCTTGCCTCTAGTAGCCGAACCTTCTGGTAAGTGAACTTCCTATTTCCCTTCTCTCCTTGATTGTTATGTATAGTGCCAAAATCAAGGATACTAAAGCCTCTTATTTTCCTATAGCCGAAAGTGGGAGGGTGATCTTTTCGGGATTCGTTTGAAGTTGCCTGTAAGGGGAGATCATTCGGGATTTGAATATCCAAGGTAGGTGAAGTGTGATCTTAGGTGAAGGCCATTTACTTTGTTCATCAAATGTTGGAATCGAATTTAACACATACCATGTAGGGATTTCGACATCTCCAAGGACAAGTGATATTTTCGGGATTTAGACAATCAAGGTAAGGGATATTTATATTCATCCATATTACTTATTAAGGGTGTCGATTCTAATTATGGTGTCTTAGGGTTTTCCGACAGATCTTCGGGATTTGGCTAAGCAATATAGTGCCTAGCCGATTGTAAGGGGGATCATCACGAAGTTTCGAGATTTGGTTAGTAACCAAATCGGCGGCAAGGTAAGGATTTTGTTGCCATAACCCTTCGGGATTTGAATGTTTAGCCTAATGGCTTTTTGCTAACATGCTTAGTGTTGGCTGAATGTAGGAAAAAGGGGTCTAGTGCGTTAGATCGAGATTTTCAGGATTTCGATTAGATCTACGAAAAATCAGGTGTGTAACCCTGCACTAACTCCCGATAGTTTAATAATAATTATGCTAAACATATGATAGGGATGTGACATATAAACATGGTTAAGGGTACCATTTAATGGTACAGTGAATTCAGATACGTTACCCCTTTTTACACTTGTAAACAATGTTTAATAGCATTGATGTGAAAATATGTGGAATCATGATATGATTTTGGGGTAAGGTAAATGGCATGAAAAATAGCATGTTTTGTATGTTGCATGGGCATATGGGTGATTATGTGAAAGGGGAAGTGATCTGGTGCTTTCTACCACAATATCTAGTGACTCTGTCACATTATCTGGTGACTATGTCACATAACATAAATCTGGTGACTCGTCACATTATCTAGTTGCTATGCCACAATTATAAGGGTGATGTGCAGTTGACTAGAGCGACTGCCTTTGATGGTGTGTAGCAGATGGAGGGTCGATTTAGTAATCCCCACGGTGTGATCGGTAGGTACGGGTGATGTGTAGAGGTTGGATATAGGTGGGTTGGGTTGCATCATGGTTCATCATTATTTTATGTGATATAGTATGCCTTGTATGTTTTGGGAGTCTGTGATGGATTACATACTGAGTCTATTGACTCACCCTTCATGGGCTAACTTTTTGCAGATGACACTCAGTAGATGGACCGGGTCGGCAGGAACTTAGTGGTGGCCATGCACAGCTCAATTTTTTAGGTTTTTCTATTTAAGTCTATTTTGAATTATTTTGGGTTATGTTTGATGTAATAAGGCCATTGTTACTTAACTGTTTTACTTTCTTTGCGTTTTAAAATTTCTATTATATTATGAGTAACATCAATTGTTTTGAAACCCAAACACCTACAGTTTTCAAGTTAATAAAACTCTAAAATTCGGTATTTCTTTTAACTTATGACTTTTGCAATATGAAAATATCGTTTTAGTACAAAGTTAAATTACAACGCGGTTTAACTTGAGAACATTCCAAATCTATTATTCTTTTAAACCACCACGATTTTCAAAATGTCATTACGAAACTTAACTACGTTTTGCTCAAGGAGCATGCCAGATCCGGTCAGGGCTTGTGGGTCAGGTTTGGGGTGTTTTAGGCCGGGTTTGGGGTGTTACAAAAAGAGGTGAGGGTATTGTTATCGTATCACCTTCTTTGGCTCCCACGTGGCTTCCTCGTGAACCGTGATTCCACCACAAAACTTTAACCAACGAAACTGTCTTCCTTCTTAATACTCTAACATCTCGATCTAAGATCTGAACTGGTTCTTCTTCAAAAAAGAAATCAGGTTTTACTTCAATTTCTTTCATCGACACTATATGAGATGGATCCGAACGATAGCGCCTTAACATTGAAACATGAAGTACATCATGTATTTGCCTCTATTCTGGAGGTAACTCAAGCTGATATGCCACTGGTCCCACACATTTCAGCACTCGATAAGGCCCGATAAACCTGGGACTCAACTTACCCTTCTGTCCAAACCTTAAGACCTTCTTCCAAGGTGAGACTTTCAGAAAAAACCCGATCACCCACAAAAAATTCTATTTCCTTACGCTTCAGATCCGCATACGATTTCTGCCTGTCGAAAGCTTCCTTCAACCGAGCTCGAATCAACTTAACCTTTTCCTCTATTTCGAAAACAAATTCTAGACCCAACAACTATCGCTCACCCAACTCTATCCAGCACGTAGGGGTATGACACTTACGACCATACAACGCTTCATAGGGTGCCATCTTAATACTGGATTGATAGCTATTATTGTATGCAAACTCTGCCAATGGTAGGAAATCCTCCCAACTTCCCCGGAAGTCAATAACACAGTCTCTCAACATGTCTTCCAGAATCTGAATTACCCTCTCTGACTGACCATCAGACTGTGGATGAAATCCGTAGAAATCCAGTCTTGTACCCAATGCTTGATGTAATGCCTTCCAGAATCGCGATGTAAACCTGGGGTCTCTGTCTGATATGATCGACACTGGTACCCCATGTAACCTAACAATCTCTGCTATGTACAACTTAGCTAACTTCTACAACGAGTAGTCGACACGAACGGGTATGAGTGAGTAGACTTCGTCAACTAATCGAAAATCACCTACATCAAATCTTTCTTAGTAGATGTAAGGGGTAGCCCACTAAAATATCCATAGTTATCCTCTCCCACTTCCAAAGTGGAATCTTCACTGGATGTAGCAACCCTGAAGGCAACTGATGTTCTGCCTTCACTTGTTGGCACGTCAAGCACTTAGTTACATACTCGGTAACTTCTTGCTTCAGACCTGGCAACCAAAATTACTCACGCGAATCTCGATACATTTTACTCCCGCTGGGATGTATTGCGTATGGACTACTGTGCGCTTCCTGCAGAATCCCCTGTCTCAACTCGAAATCCTTCGGCATACAAGCCTTTCCATGAAAGCACAATACCTATAACAGTTCGGTTTATACCCTAGTTGGAACAGTGGTTTCGGGACCATAAATTTGAGTCTGTATAAAATTTTAATATTATATTCTGTACTGTTGATCTGTGGTTTAGCATGTGTTAAATTTTCGTAATTTAATTTGATTGTCTGTATGATTAAATTGACAAAAGGATTAAATTGCATGAAATGTGAAAGTTGTTTGCTATTTGCTAAAGTGCCAAAATGTTGTGGCTTTGTAAAGCTAAAGGCTTTAAATGGCAATTAAGCCATTATTATAAGTAGTGGATTGTAATAAATGTGACACTTGTATATTTTATATGATTATTAGTTTATATTATATATTATAAAGTTATAATTATTTTATAATAAAATAAATTTATTGGATGGTGGAATGACATGATAGCCATTGTTTATGTTTGTCCTATAGATTATTTAAAGGCTAAATTAGTAAATAGATTATTATGTATGATATATTTGATAAACACATGAAAATGGACATTTTCTCATCCATTTTTCCACCGAATTTGGAAAGAAAAGAAAAAACAAAAGCTTTCAAATTTTCAGCTATTACAAGTTTAAATCAAAGGTTAGTTTTTGATCCGTTCTTGATAATTTTTACATTTTTGTAATCGTCGCTTTGAGAGCTACAAAACCCATGTAACCTTTTCAGTTCTAATTTTCTTTTCTCGTCTCCTTTATTTTCCTTATTTTTACTTATTTCATGCTTAAATTAATTTATTTCATATTATTTTCTTGGTTTTAGATTCTAAAGGTAGCTTGGGAATCACGCACCACAGCCTTCGAGGTCACATCCACCTCGCGAACCATCCAACAATAAGGACTCCTTAGTCCATTAGTATTCTCTTTTAACTTCAGTTTTCTTCTTAGTCTCCTTCATTTTGTTTCCTTAATCTTTAATTATATTATTAGTATAATATTATTATTACCCTAGATCTCTTGGCTATATCTTCACAGGCTACCAAATTTCTTCACCTAGCAAATTGCTTTTCAGTAGCCAGTCCATCGGGCCCATAGAAAACACTATCATCACCACCAAAGATGCCAAGGATCATCCAGATTTCAGGGAGTATTACTTTCCCCCCTTATCTTTTTGATTTGGCACATAAAATTCATTATCTATCTTTGTACATTGAGGGCAATGTACATCTTAAGTGTGGGGGTAATAGTGCCTAACTTTTTGCATAATTCTCAAAACCCTAAAATTAGTATTGATCTTAAGTATTTTTCTCATATTATTAATTAGGATGAAATTTCTAATGATTTATGATTTTTATTGACATGTTTTAGAATAAGTCTTAGTTAATTGTTCATTGATAATTAAATTTGAAGAATACTAGAGAATCGAGCATGTTAATTTACTTTCTAAAAATTAAAAATTGATAGGTTGTTGAACCTAATTTGAGTATCACCTTGAAGTTCAAAATTTATAAGGATTGATGTCAAAACACCTATAATTTTTGTGAGATTTTGAGCCTTATAGAGCATGTACCCTTTTTCGTTCTCACTTTAATTGATTATGAATGTGTCAACTTTGAACTTTTATTCTAGAACTTATCTCGTTTATACATGTCGAGACCACATTAATGATTTGATACACTGAGATGATAAAGGCACCTAGGTTTTAACCCGTTCATTACACTAAGAAGCCTACCCATACAAATTAACCCCTAGTGAACCCCATTGAATCCTAACAACCTTTTTATTGACTCACCCACTAATATTAACCCAAAATCCCTTTGTATTTGTTATCAACATTCCTTTGACTACCCCTTTATCGAGAATTGATTTGATCAATTGTCGAATTACGTTATTTCAAAGTTCCTTCTATTATGTTTATTTTAGTTTGTTCTAAAAAAATCCAAGTATATTCAATATTAGTAGTATATAAAAGAGCTCAAAGCATTTAAACTCCAATTGTTGAAGAAAAGCTCGAATTAAAGTATTATAAAATTTTAAGTGATGAAAATACTCTTTACTATAGAGTAATTATCAATAGTGGTATTATTAGTTTCCATTCGATGTAAAGCTTCATATTTAGTTCATTGTTTCTAGTTAGGTAATTTGTCAAGTCAGTCTCGATTTTAACCTTCTAATTCAGCCTTTATCCACACCTTTTAACCCTAGCCCCGTTACAACCTTGATTAAAGACCTTTTGATCTGTGTATCATCTCATATAAAGTGGTGGAGATTTGATTTTCAGGCAAGCTTATGGGATTAACTTTTCAGGTTCGACTTAGAGTGCTTATTCTTGAACCTTAAACACCTTTGAGTGATTTGAGTGAATCTTTTGTGAGGATGTCAATCCTTGTTGGATTTGAATTAAAATTAATCACTTAGGTAAGGGGAGATACCTATGTTTTCATGCCATAAAAATGTGACTTATTGTAATTGAATCTTAAGGTTTCTTTGAGTTGAATTATCCATGTATAAATTATCTATGAATTATGATAAGACATTATCGATAGGAATTATGAATTATGGAAAGTTCGTTTTAATTTTAAGTTGAGAATTTTGCTTGAGGACAAGCAAAAGCTTAAGTGTCGGGGTATTTGATAAACCGTAAAAGTAACATATTTTAAACCCATATTTAATAGGCTTTTGGATGATTTAGCCCTTGAATTATGTAAAAGGTGATTTTAATCGTTTCTTTTCATGTCTATACTTAGGAAAGCACCCGAGGATAAAAATAATACAAAACGGGCTTAAAACGGAGTAATTGGGCCTTAGCAAGAAATCAACATGGCCTGGCCCAAAACCTACACGACCGTGTCTCGACAATTACCTAGAACACGGCCCAACTCACGAGTTACACGGTTGTGCATCATCTCATTACCACACACAGGCATGCCTGGTGATCTTCATGGCCGTGCCCAAAATAAAGAATCAAGGCACGACCCAACCCTAAAATTACACGGGCGTGTGCCATGGGCGTGCCCCTGCCGCGAGAATGAGCAATTTCACTCAAAATTGGATGCTTGAAGCCAAAGAAACATACTACTAAGTCTACTCAAACACCCTAATAGTAATTCTACTTGAAGGAGATACTTAGGAGCCAAGTATAGCATCCCAAAGCCTATATAAACAACCTAAGGCAGGCATTAAACAGAGCTTTTTGGGGGTAGAGGCTTTTTACTGAAGCATTCATCTTTTAGGGAGTCACTTGAAGATAACCAGTTGATCCATCTCAAGAAGTCAGAACTCCATTCAAGACAGAGGATCTCTTCTTCAATTCCTTCAGGGGGTTTTAGGGAGTTCTTATATTTTGTTTATTCTTTACTCTAGAGATGTTTTCATATTTAGTTATGCACTAAACCCCTCAGATACATGAAGGGGATGAAACCTATGATGGATTTTGTTATTTGATTTCTAAATTATATGATAAGTACTTGGTTTGTTCTTAATTATATTACTTAATTCAATTCGATGTGCTTAGGTGGAGGAGGAATAGACCCTACCTAAGAGTAGATCTAGCATAATTGAGCGGAGTTGATCAGGCGCCTAGAGATAGGGTTACGAGATTTTACCGGATTAAGGTGAAACCTAATATGGGAATCCATTGATCGATTTACTACTTTCTTAGGGGGTTATTATAAGAAAATGAGAGTTCCACTAATTAACCTAAGGTTAGACGTTATTCACCTCGAGAGAAGGTTTAATATAGGTTATGGAGTCTCACGAATCAAGCTAAGTAATGAAATCATATGGTTTGGGGAATAAATAATAAGTGAAGTCATAGGTGGATTCTTCCTGAGAGTATCGTCTTTATCAACTGAGTTTTCTTAAAGTCTTTCTCCAATTCATTCTTTTGTCTTTGCATTTAGTTTAAGTATTTCGTTAGTTTAATAATCCAATCATTCCATATTTTAGGCTAAATAATAGGAAGAAAGTGAGTAGTAGTACTTTTAGGTTCCATTGGGTTCGATAAGATATTCTTGCCTGAGCTATACTACTGTTTGATAGGTGCACTTGCCTCCATTGTTGTTACAGTCAGTCTACAGGTTCGATCATTCTTTATAAATATTAAAACTCGATTGTTTGACACGATCAATATGAATGGTTAAGTTTTGTTTAAACAATGGATGATTTTGATTGTGTATGAATTAGGTGTATTTGCTGTGTTTTAATAGCCTGAAATTGGTGAATATTGCAATTTTCACACGGCCTAGACACATGGGCATGTTCCCAGGCTGTGTGGCAAAAGTCAGAATCAAAGGAATTGCCCACGGGCTAGTCCCACGGCCATGTGTAGTAAGTCAGAATCTTCCCACGGGCTACCCATGGCCATGTGATTTCCTACGGGCAGGCCACACGGGCATGTCCAAATCCACATGGGCATGTGCCCCTATTTTCAAGAAAAAGTTTCTAAAGTTTCTATTTTAGTCCCAAATCATTTCCTAATCATATTTTGGGTTTTGTAGGGCCATATTAGGGTCATAAAGATGAAATTTAAAAAATTTTAAATTGTGCCTCAGGATTATATCCCAATTTACTCGTTTATTTATGTTTAACTTCGATAATACCTCGTAATCCTGTTCTGGTGACGGTTTAAGTTTAAGGGGTGTTACATTTGATTGGTATCAGAGCTACGATTTAGTCGATTCTCAGACTAACATAGCATGTTAGAGTCTAGCTATACATGCCATATATCTAAATTGTGATAGTGTGATGAATTCTGACGTATAAAATGTGATTTTCGTATAGTAATGGATCCCAAAAGAGCCGTAGCTGATGACGTAGAAAGTAATGTGCCTGATCCTACGCAAGGGACAATGCCCTCTGATTTGAGACTGGTTACGAGCGGTCAAGAGGGAGAAGCTAAACAAGCTTTCTTCTAGATGATGAGTGAGTGGTTCACTCAATTCGTAAGAAATAACACGACTATTTCACAACCCTCGCCCTCGGTTAATCTCCCTAAGACTACAGATGTGCCACTAGTTATGCATCCGAATCTATTGAATAAGCCTCCGGTTGATAATATTCGTAAATATAGGGCTGAAGAGTTTCGGGCAACTAAGGATGATGATGCTGAAAAATCTAAATTCTGGATTAAAAATACTATCCGGGTATTTGATGAGATGTCTCTGACTCCAGAAGAATGTATAAAGTGTGTTGTATCGTTACTTTGAGATGTAGCTTATCAATGGTGGAAAACTCTGATTTCTATTGTTCTGAAAGAGCAAGTCACGTGGGACTTCTTTCAGATTGAATTTCAGAAGAAGTATATCAGTGAGAGATTTGTCGATCAGAAACGGAAGGAATTTCTGAAACTTAAATAAGGCCGAATGACTATTTTAGAATACGAACGAGAATTTGTGAGACTGAGTCAGTATGCTCGAGAATGCGTATCATCTGAAGCTATAATGTGCAAAAGGTTTGAAGATGGCCTTAATGAAGACATTCGTTTACTAGTCAGGATTTTAGAAATAAAAGAGTTTGTTGTACTTGTAGACCGAGCTTGTAAAGCTGAGGCTCTTGGGAAAGACAAAAGAAAGGTGGAGTCTAAAGCCCGAGATGTGCGAAAGAGGTTTCAGAATAAATCATTTTAGTCTAATTCGAAAAGATTTCGAGATGATCAAAATCATTTTAGAGATAATGTGGGACATTTGAATAGAAATCGAGCTAGATTGTAAATGAGTTACAAAACTCCAACAACTTCAGTGGCCAGCATTGGAAATGCTCGATCTGAGAGTCTCGAATGTAAACATTGTGGAAAAAGGCATCCGGAAGTTGTAGATTTAACGAAAGAGCTTATTTTAGATGTGAATCACTTGATCATTTTATCCGAGATTGTCTTGAGTCTGTCGAGCCAGAGACTGTTCTGAATCTGAGATTTGATAATACACCTACGAGAGGTAGACCAATGAAGAATGTAAGAAATGTCAGTGGCAGTTAGAGAATTTTGAGAGACAATGTTGTCAGATTTGAAGCTAGAGCGCCTGTCAGACCATATGCTATCCGAGCTCGTGAGGAAGCTTTATCACCTAATGTGATAACTGGTACTTTTACTCTTTATGATACTTCTGTGATTGCTTTGATAGACTCTGGTTCTACGCATTCGTATATATGCATGAATTTAGTATTCAGCAAGACTTTGCCTATAGAGTCTACTGAGTTTGCTATAAAAGTATCGAACCCCTTTTGTAAAAAGTGTCCTTGTTGACAAAGTATGCAAGAACTGTCCATTAATTTTTCAAGACATCTGTTTCCCTGTTGATCTGATGCTTTTGCCATTTGATGAATTCGATATAATTCTGAGTATGGATTAGTTGTTTAAGCATGATGATGTTGTGAACTACAAAAGAAAGACTATAGATTTGGGATGTCTGAATGATGAGATTGTACGGATTGAGTCTGATAATTTGAATGGATTGTCTGCTGTGATATATGTTTTAAAAGCTCAGATTTATGTGAAAAAAGGTTACGAGGCATATTTTTGCTTATGCAATTGATTAGAAAGTGTCCGAAAAGAAAGTTGAATCAGTGCCCATTGTTTATGAATTTTCTGATGTGTTCCCTGAAGAGTAACCTGGCTTACCTCCGATTCATGAAGTTGAGTTTGGTATTGATTTGTTGCTTGGTACTACACCTATTTCGGTAGCTCCGTATAGAATAGCACCAACTGGGTTGAAAGAGTTAAAGTATTAGTTGCAAGAATTAACCGATAAAGGATTTGCTAGACTAAGTTTCTCCCTTGGGGTGCTCCTATTCTGTTTGTGAAAAAGAAAGATGGCACGATGAGAATATGTATCGATTATCGTTAGTTGAATAAAGTGACAATAAAGAATAAATATCCGTTGCCCCGAATAGACGATTTGTTTGACCAGTTAAAAGGAGCTAATGTGTTTTCCAAAATTGATCTGAGATCGGGATACTACCAGTTGAGAGTTAAAGATTCAGACATTCCGAAGACTGCTTTCAGAACGAGGTACGGGCATTATGAGTTTTTAGTTATGCCATTTGGACTAACCAATGCTCCTGTTGTTTTTATGGATCTGATGAATAGAATTTTTAGACCGTATTTAGATCGATTTGTTGTAGTATTCATATATGACATATTGATTTATTCACGCGATGAAAGTGAACATACTGAACATTTGAGAATTGTGTTGCAAACTCTGAGAGAAAAGAAATTGTACGCAAAATTTAGCAAATGTGAATTCTGGTTGAAAGAGGTTAGTTTTCTGGGACATATAGTGTCGGCTTCTGGAATCTAAGTGGATCCGAGTAAGATTTTTTCTATTTTGAATTGGAAACCTATGAAAAATGTGTCTGAAGTCCGTAGTTTTCTGGGTTTGGCAGGTTATTACTGTGGATTTGTAAAAGGATTTTCAGCAATAGCTGCTCCGTTAACTAGACTACTTCAGAAAGATGTTAGATTTGAATGGTCAGATAAGTGTCAGAAAAGTATTAATCAATTGAAAACTATGTTAACAGAAGCTCCAGTGTTAAATCAGCCAGAATTAGGTAAAGAATTTATTATTTACAGTGATGCTTCATTAAATGTCTGGGATGTGTTTTGATACATGAATTCAAAGTTGTAGCGTATGCTTTAAGACAGTTGAAGCCTCATGAAAAGAATTATCCGACTCATGATCTTGAATTAGCTGCAATTGTGTTTGCACTTAAGATTTGGCATCATTATCTGTACGGTGAGAAATGTCATGTATTTTCAGATCATAATAGTTTGAAATATCTGATGACTCAGAAAGATTTGAACTTGCGTCAGAGAAGATGGCTTGAGTTATTGAAAGATTACGAGCTTATGATAGATTATCATCCAGGTAAAGCAAATGTTGTTGCAGATGCTTTGAGTAGAAAATCATTGTATGCACTACATGCTTTGAATGCTCAATTAGACTTGTCTGATGATAGTTTTGTGATAACAGAATTAAAAGCAAAACAGTTGTTTGTACAACAAATATGTGATGCTTAGAAGATTGATAATGAATTATTATTGAACGGGCTCAATGTGAATCGATCTCTGAATCTGAATTTCGAATTGTTGATGATTGCTTGAGATTTCGAGATCGTATTTGTGTTTCAAGAAATCGGAGTTGATTCAGTTGATTTTGAATGAAGCCCATAATAGTCATTTATCTATTCATCCGGGAAGTACAAAAATGTACCATGATTTGAAGAAACATTATTGGTGGTCTTGTATGAAACAAGGCATTTCTGACTTTGATTTTAAATGTTTAGTCTGTCAGCAAGTGAAAGTCGAACATCAAGTTCCATCTAGATTGCTATAGCCGATTCTTATTCCTAAGTGGAAATGGGATAGAGTACTAATGGATTTTGTTTTTGGATTGCCTCTGACTCAGAGAAAGAAAAATGCAATTTGGGTCGTAGTTGACCGATTGATGAAATCTGCCCATTTTATTCCGGTAAGATCTGACTATTCACTCAAGAGATTAGCCGAGCTTTATATTTCTAAGATTGTGAAATTGCACGGGGTGCTACTATCTATTGTGTCAAATAGAGACCTGAGATTTACATTTCGGTTCTGGAAGAAATTGCAAGAAGCTTTGGGCACAAAACTCCATTTTAGTACAGCTTTTCATCTGCAAACTTATGGCCAATCTGAGCGGATCATCCAGATTTTAGATGTTAAGTTGAGATGTTGTATACTTGAGTTTAATGGTTCGTGGGAACAGTATCTACCATTGATTGAATTTGCATATAATAACAGTTTTTAGTCAAGTATCAAAATGGCACCTTATGAAGCTTTGTATGGACGTAAATGTCGTACACCTTTGTATTGGACTGAACTCAGTGAGAATAAGTTACATGGGGTTGATTTGATAAAGGATACAAAACAAAAAGTGAAACTGATCTGAGATTGTTTGAAAGCAGCATCCAATCGTCAGAAGTCCTATGTAGACTTGAAATGAAAAGATATAGAATTTGAGAACGGCGACAAAGTATTTCTGAAAGTGTTTCCGTGGAAGAAAGTGCTTCGATTTGGACGAAAAGGAAAGTTAAGTTCGAGATTCATCAGACCGTATGAGATCATTGAACGTGTCGGGCCGGTTGCGTATAGATTAAGGTTGCCTTCTGAACTAGAAAGGATCCATAATGTATTTCATGTCTCAATGCTCCGTAGATATCGATCTGATCCGTCACATGTGATTGCTCCGTCTAAAATTGAAATCCGATTTGATATGACATATGAAGAGGAACCAATCCGTATCTTAGCTCGTGAAGTGAAAGAGTTACGGAAAAAGAAAATTCCATTAGTGAAAGTATTGTGGAATTGACATGGAATTGAAGAAGCAACATGGGAATCGGAAGATTTAATGAAACAACAATATTTGACTCTATTTAATAGTAAGATTTTCGGGGACGAAAATCCCTAAGGGGGAGAATTGTAAAAGCCCAGTTTACACCCTAGTCGAAATAGTAGTTTTGGGACCACAAATCTGAGTCTGTATAATATTTTAATATTATATTCTGTACTATTGATATATGTTTAGCATGTGTTAAAATTTCATAATTTAATTTGATTGTCTGTGTGATTAAATTGACAAAAGGATTAAATTGCATGAAATGTGAAAGTTGTTTGCTACTTGCTAAAGTGCCAAAGTGTTGTGGCTTTGTAAAGCTAAAGGCTTTAAATGGCAACTAAGCCATTATTATAAGTAGTGGATGGAAATAAATGTGACACTTGTATATTTTATATGATTATTAGTTTATATTATATATTATAATTGTTTTATTACTTATTCATTAAGTTATAATTATTTTATAATAAAAGAAATTTAGTGGAAGGTGGAATGACATGATAGCCATTGTTTATGTTTGTCCTATATGATTATTTAAAGGCTAAATTAGTAAATAGATTATTATCTATGATATATTTGATAAAAACATGAAAATGGACATTTTCTCATCCATTTTCCAATCGAATTTGGGAAAGAAAAGAAAGAACAAAAGCTTTCAAATTTTAGCTATTACAAGTTTAAATCAAAGGTTAGTTTTTGATCCGTTCTTGATAATTTTTATGTTTTTGTAATCGTTGCTTTGAGAGCTACAAAACCCATGTTTTAATTTTGTGAATTGATGATGTTTGTGTGAGTTGCCATGGATGATAAGTTAAGCTTTTTGATGATTTTTGGTGTTAAATGAAAGGTATGAGTTAGATAAACATATTAGCTAAATAGAGCTAATTTGAAAAAGTGATAAATTGAGGGATTAAATAGCAAATTTGACGAAAAGTGTGGACTTGTATGTGTTGTATATATATTCGGCCAAGCATGTGTATGTGTGGATTTTTTGAATTTGATGTTTTGTGAAAAATGGACTAGAATGATAAAATGTGCAAATGTGAGGGCTAAATTATAAATAGCCCAAAATATGTGTGTATGGATTGAATTGAATGAATTAGTGATTAAAAGGGTTAATTCTGAATATGTTTAGATCAAGAACAGAAGAAAACGGAATTAGATCGCGGGAAAGCGAAATTAAACGAGTAGTCGTTTTCATATCGATAAACTGAATCCGAGGTAAGTCACTATGCAAATAAATGTATATGTATGCAATTATAAATTTTTTTGTGATTGATGTTGATCATGAATGCTATTGAGAAGCTATGCTTATAAACTCCGAGAAAAAAAATCTGATATAGTGAGTAAGTCCGAGAAGTCCTGTGTGAACCTAGGAATAGATAGGATTAGCTATGTCATGACAGAGGTGTCTGTTCTGTTTATCATGTAAGACCACGTCTAGGATGTTGGCGTTGATTTGAGACTCGTGTAAGACCACGTCTGGGACGTTCGCATCAATATAAATTTTACGAGTAAGACCACGTCTTGGACGTTGGCATCGATATAAGTTTTATGAATAAGACCACGTCAGGGACGTTGGCATCAATATGACTTTTACGTGTAAGGCCATGTCTGGGACATCGGTATCGTATTGATTTGTATAAGACCCTGTCTGGGACAGTGGCACTGATATCCAAGTGAATGTAAGACCTCGTCTGGGACGTTGGCATTGTACAACTATTCTGAGCTTTCTAATTATCCTATTAGTTTCCTATTGGTTCAACGGGAAAATTTGTTATACATATGGCAAATCCGAGCTATGAACAAATATGTGATAATAAAACCATTTCAGGTACGTTGATTATACACTAATTGTGTATACAAGGTAAGCATCTATGTAATCTCATTATGGTGCTATGAATATGGAATTGATAATTTGATATTGAAAGTTTTGGTTAAATGAGTTATAAGTTTATGTGATTCTTGAATTGTGAATATGACAAATGTGATCAAAGGTATATGAATCAAAGCATATATGTGATAATTTGCTAAGTGATTGATATGTGTTAATGTATTTATTTGCACAAATATGCCTCCCTTGCTAAGTTTGTTTATATATTGACTTACTAAGCTTTTGGAAAGCTTACTCTATATGTGTGTTTTCTCTGTTTATAGGTCGTTAAGGCTACAGTAGGCTCGGGACCGCAAGGATCATCATAACACTTCTAAACTTTTTTGGTACCCTTTTTGAAAATGTATTTAGCTAAATATGGCATGTATAGGCTAGATATGTGTATATGATTTTGAAGTGAAATTAGGTCATGTGTTTTGACAAGTTTTGAGTTGATAAATGCTTGAATGAATGAGCTTTATGATACAAATTTTGATATGAGTTGATGCATATGAAATGGTTATGTTTTGTTTAAACAATGGATGATTTTGATTGTGTATGAATTAGGTGTATTTGGTGTATTTTAATAGCCTAAAAATGGTGAATATTGCAGTTTTCACACGGCCTAGACACATGGGCATGTGCCTAGGCCGTGTGGCAAAAGTCAAAATCAAAGGAATTGCCCACGGGCTAGTCCCACGGCCATGTGTAGTAAGTCAGAATCTACCCACGGGCTCCCACGGCCATGTGATTTCCCATGGGCAGGCCACACAGGCATGTCCAAATCCACACGGGCATATGCCCCTATTTTCAAGAAAAAGTTTTTAAAGTTTTTATTTTAGTCCCAAATCATTTCCTAATCATATTTTGGGTTTTGCAGGGCTATATTAGGGTCATAAAGATGAAATTTGAAAATTTTTAAATTGTGCCTTGAGATTATATCCCAATTTACTCGTTTATTTATGTTTAACTCCGGTAATACCTCGTAATCCTATTTCGATGACGGTTTAAGGTTAAGGGGTGTTACAATACCCCATCACCGTTCAAACTAAAATCACTATCTCACCGTCCACTTGCTGAAATCTAGAACTCAACGATTCATCTGACAACTGCTTTTCTTTGATCTGACTTACCCATGAAGGCTTCACTTGAAGTTCAGCTAACAAGTTTCCATCATCATACAAACTGAGATGAGCAAACATTGCCTTCAAATCAGATATTACCTTACGGCTCAATGCGTCCGCCACTACGTTAGCTTTACTTGGGTGATAATCGATTGAGCAGTCATAATCTTTCACCAATTCAATCCACCTCCGCTGCCTTAAATTCAACTCCTTCTGGGTAAGGAGATATTTTAGGCTCTTGTGATCTGTGTATATAATTGACCTCTCTCCATACAAGTAGTGTCTCCAACTCTTCAGAGCAACCACTACCACAGCTAACTGAAGATCATATATGGGATAGTTCACTTCATGTGGTCTCAATTGCTGAGATGCATATGCTACCACTTTCCCCTCTTGCATCAACACACATCCTAACCCTGTGTGCGACGCATCACAATAGACGACAAACTCCTTTCCAACCTCAGGCTGAATCAACATTGGTGCCTCCGTCAAAATTCTCTTCAACTTCTCAAAGCTTTCCTGCTGCTTATCAGCCCAAACAAATGGTACCCCTTTTCCGTAACAACTTGGTTAAAGGTGCAGCTATCAACGAGAATCCCTCAACAAACCTTCTGTAGTACCCAGTTAATCCCAGAATACTTCAAATTTTTGCCACTAACTTTGGTGGTTTCCAATCCAAAACAGCTTCAATCTTTCGAGGATCGACCCTAATCCCCTCAGCAAACACAACATGCCCCAGAAAAATAACTTCCCTCAACCAAAATTAACACTTGCTAAATTTGGCAAACAATTGCTTTTCTCTCAAAATATGTAGAACAATCCGAATATGCGAATCATGCTCCTCTTTCGTCCTTGAATATCCAAGATATCATCTATAAATAGTACGAAAAATTGATCTAGGTAGGGTTGGAATACCCGGTTCATCATATCCATAAATGCAGCTGGTGCATTCGTCGACCTAAACGACATCACTAAGAACTCGTAGTGACCATAATGAGTTTGAAAAGCTGTCTTATGAATATCCACCTCCTTGACCTTAAGTTGATGATAACCTGACCTCAAGTCTATCTTTGAGAAAATCGAAGCGCCTCATAGCTGATCGAACAGATCGTCAATCCTTAGCAACGGGTACTTGTTCTTAATCGTCAACTTGTTCAATGTCTATAGTCAATGCACATCCACATTGACCCATCCTTTTTCTTGACAAATAACACCGGAGCTCCCCACAGTGACACACTTGGTTAGATAAAACCACGGTCCAACAACTCCTGAATTTGGGCTTTAAGCTCCACCAGCTCCTTCGGCACCATTCTATACGGAGCAATGGACACCGGAGCTGTTCCTGAAGAAGATCAATACCAAACTCCATCTTGCGATCCGGAGGTAACCCTGGAAGCTCTTTTGGAAATACTTCTGTGAACTCCTTCACCATTCTAACATTCTCTACAGTCAACTCTTTGGCCTCCAAAGCACTGATGAAAGCTACGAAAGCTTCACATCCTTTTCGCACCATTCTTTCAGCCTTTAGAGCAGACACTACATTGGACAAGTAATTCCTTCTTTCGCCTATCACTAACACTTCCTTATCCTCAATAGTCTTCAACACCATGTGCTTAGCAACACAATCCAAGTTTGCTCGATACTTAGCTAACCAGTCCATGCCTAAGATCAAATCTATCCCTTCAAGTCAGCCAGCAAAACTATCCCTTCAACTTCTAAAGGCACACTCCTAAAAAGTCTGTTTACCACTGCAGATTGTCCTAAAGGGCTAATCACAGTCATCTCTCTAGAAGCAACATCAGATCCTATGTTCAAAGCTCTAGACACCGTACTAGCAACATACGAATGTGTAGACCCAATATCTATCAGTGCTGTAAAGGGCAAACCAAAAATAAGGAACATACCGGTTATGACGTCCGGTACATCGTCCTCCTCTTGGCGTCTAGCTGCATAAACCAACCCAGGATGTCTCACATCTGTATTCCTAGCACCTCTGCCTAGTGCTCCTCTTACTTGACCAAAATCGTTTCCTCTTCTGGCTGGACCACGACCTCTCAGTGGTTGCTGACCACCTCTTCCAGACTGTACCAACTGATAAACCATGAAAGTAATATATTTAAATCCCACATTTAGTATGCTTTTGGATGAATTTATCCTTAATTTATGTAAAATGTGCTCTTAATCCTTTCTTTTCATGTCTTATACTCAAGAAAGCACCCAAGGATAAAAAGGATGCAAAATGGGTTTAAAACGGACCAAAGTGGGCCAACCCAAGAAGTCGGCACGGCCTGGACTTCATGCCACACGGTCGTACCCCAATATTTAGATTGCACACGGTCACACCCTGATTTCCACGACTGTGCCTCATCAACAAAAAACCTAACACGGCCTGACCCCAATGTACATGGCTGTGGCCCAATGGGCAGACCTGAAGCACAGCCTCTACCCAGATATTGCACAGGCGTGTCATAGTCGTGCCTAAATCAACATAATGGAGACATGAGATGGGCCATGATTTACACGGGCGTGCCTTAGTCGTGCCCCTACCACGGGAAAGAGTAATTTCACTCGAAATTGGATGTTTGGAGCCCACGAAATGCAAACCTAAGTCTACTCAAACACTTAGGATGAATTTCACTTGAATTACAAGTATTTAGGAGCCAAGTAAAGCATCCCAAACGTCTCTATAAACAATCCAAGGTAGCAATTCAAGAGGATCAGGTTTTAGCAGAGTTTTCTCCTAGAGCTTTACTCGTTTAGGGAATTACTCGAAGATAGCCAGTTGATACATCTCGAAGAGTCAAAATTCTACTCAAGACGGAGGATCTCTCCTTCAATTTCTTCAGGGGGTTTTAGGGATTTCTTATGTTTTGTTTTATATTTTCTCTTAAGATGTTTTCTTATTTTATTATGAACTAGATCCTTCAGATACCTGAAGGGGATGAAACCTATGATGGATTTTGTTATTTGATTTATTGGTTTATATGATCAATACTTAGTTTGTTCTTAATTATGTGGCTTAATTTAATCTGATGTGCTTAGGTGGAGGAGGAATAGACCCTACCTAAGAGTAGATCTAGCATAATTAAGTAGAGTTGATCGGGCGCCTAGAGATAGGGTTACGAGATTTTGCCGGATTAGGGTGAAACCTAATATGGGATTCCATTGATCGATTTACTGCTTCCTTAGGGGGTTATTATAAGAGAACGAGAGTTCCACAAATTAACCTAAGGTTAGACATTATTCGCTTCGAGAGAAGGTTTAATATAGGTTAGGGAGTCTCACGGATCAAGCTAAGTAAAAGAAATCATATGAATTGAAAGTTAGATAATAAGTGAAGTCATAGGTGGATTCTTCCAGGGTATCATCTTTATCAACCGAGTTTTCCAAAGTCTTTTCGGCTTATTCTTTTGTCTTTGCATTTAGTTTAAGTATTTCATTAGTCTTAGATAAGTTAATTAATCACTCCATATTTAAGGCTAAATAATAGGAAGAAAGTGAGTAGTAGTACTTTTAGGTTCCTTGGGTTTGATAAGATATTCTTGCTCGAGCTATACTCTTTGTTTGATAGGTGCGCTTGCCTCTATCATTTTCGATTAGTCTCTGTGTTCGATCACTCTTTTATAAATATTAAAACTAGACTGTTTTGCAGCGATCAAGTTTTTGGCGCCGTTGACGGGGAACACTAAAATATTAAGAAAACTCTATTTCTATTACTTTAGCCAAAATTTTTTTATTTGCAATTTATGATAGTATTATTCTTTATTATTATTTCTTTTTACTTTGCTAATTTATTTTCCTCTATTTTGCTTTTGTCAGAAAATTTTAGTCTATGGAAAAGATGGCACTGAATAATTATCAGTGGCAAGGCATGGAGGCAATTCCTACTAAAGCAACCAGTGTTTTCAACCTCGACGTGGTCACCAGGTTATCTAATCAGTTAGAAATAATGAATAAAAATATTGATGATTGGTATAATCCCTTGCAGGTACATATAGAGATACAATATGATTTAAATCTAGGAGGCGTGGCGAATCCTGAGTACCCATCCTACGAATATGGCATGGAAAACGAGCAAGCTCACTATACAGGTAACTATTCTAGATATCAAAATAATTTTTATAGTGACACTTATAATGCAGGTTGGAAGTACCATCCCAATTTCTCGTAAGATGATCAAAATAGGCAAAGATCAGATTTTCCTCCAGATTTTCAACAACCACCTTACCAACAAGAAGATGAGCCGAATCTTGAAGAGATGCTGAAAAAATTCATGGCAAATACAGAAAACCGTCTCCAGGAAACTAAGAAAACAAGTAAAAGCAACGAGAATCGATTCGGAGAACTTACTACGTCAGTCAAGGCAGCCACTAATGCGGTTGAACAACTCGCAAAGTTGATGTCGGAACGACCACTAGGACATCTACATAGTAACACTGAGATCAATCCAAAGGAGCAAAATCAAGCTATCACAGCTCATGCCAGTAAGGGGTTAGATGAACCCAATCCAATACAAAAAGCCAAGGTAGACGAAGGTAAGGTATAGGTAAGAAGAAAAGTCAAAACCGATAATCAAGGAGTACCAACCTCGCATACCTTATCCCAAAGCAATGAAAAGAGACGATTCAGAGGAATAGTTCGGTAAGTTTCTTAAACTCTTAAAGAAATTACATATTAACTTATCTCTTCTTGAAGCTCTTTTTCAGACGCCAGACTCTAGGAAATCTTTAAGATAGCTCTTGACAAACAAATGCAAATTAGACGAAGAGCACCACGTGGAATTAAACGCAGCATGCTCAGCAATGTTACAGAACAGATTACCACAGAAGCAAAAAGACACAGAGAGTTTTACAATTCCATGTTTAATTGGTAGTTTATCTATTGTTAATGAGTTAGCTGATTTAGGGTCAAGCATCAATGTTATGCCTTACAAAATGTTTAAACAAATAGGTGTAGGAAAACCCAGATAAACTAGGATGAGCATTCAGTTAATTGATAAAACTATCAGAATTCCTAGGGGAAAAATAGAAAATGTTCTTGACAAATTCATATTCCCAGTAGATTTTGTTTTCTTAGACATGAATGAGGACAATTTGATTCTTTTAATTTTAGGAAAACCCTTTCTAGTAACTGCCAGGACTAAAATTGATGTTGGTACAGGAGAACTCATTCTTCGTATAGGTGACGAATCAATCAGTCTACAAGCTTTTGACTCGGACAAGGCATCAAGTGATGAAGGTGAGAAAGTCAATTGATAATCAAATTGTTCAACTTTCACCACAAGAAACACCACAAGGCTACAAACTTGAGCCGAATCATGGGCCCCAAGCCGTACAAGCTCATAACAATGAATTGTTAGTGGATCCAAACCCAAGGGAAGAACCTATGGTAAGAAAAGGTAAGGTTGAGGTGTACCATGTTTTACCAAAATCGGCAATTACAGAGTACCAACCTCGTGTGCCATATCCCGATACAATAAAGAAAGACCACACAGAGGAAGAATTCGGTGAACTCACACTTCGTGTAGACGATGAAACAATCACACTTCAAGCTCTTAACTCAGCTAGGACATCGAGTAATAAAGGTATGAATGTTAATTCTATTGATAATCATTTGGTTCAACCTTCTTTACACGAAGCATCACGAAATCACTTAGATGAGATAGATCCTAGACCTCGTGCCAACAAAGAAGAAATACATAAGGAAGAAAGCCTTAGGGTTGATAAACTAAAAGAGCAGGAAACATAAATCAAAGAGGAACAGGAACCGCACAAAGTGAAACCGAAGGAGCCCCAGACGAGATGATAGGAACAAGGAATCACTTCAAATTAGGAGATCAAGTATTGTTGAATAAGGAAGACCCTCGAATCACCAATTCAGACCTCAAGACAAATGAAGAAATCACTTTTGAGGTACTAAATGTCTTCCTATATGGCACAGTCGAGGTCAGCCATCCTAAATTTGACAATTTTGAGGTAAACATTACTTGATTTAAACTATATATCCATAACTGAAGTGATCGCATGAGAAAGTATTTTCACCTTCTTAAACCACCATGACCATATGAATGAGAGGTAAAGTCTAGCTAAGACTATAAACGAGCGTTTCTCGGGAGGCAACCCGAGCGCTAGCACCATTTTTACATTTTTTTTATTTTTTTATTTTTTATTTTTGTTTTTTTAGGCACCTAACCATAAACTAACCAAAGAGAAGATTTATGCCACACAGCCCTACACACGGGCGTGCCCGTGGCCATGTGAAAGCCAGGGGATGAACCATGGGTGTGCCAGTAGCCGTGCACGACATAGAAAAATTTCTTTTCCAACACGAGTGGCGATAATAGTCCATGCCCGTGCCAATGCCCCGTGCGAGGTTACTAACCTGCCAAGAACAGACTAAACACGACCGTGCCTCCCAACCGTGCCAACATTCTAACTTATCGAACACGGGAGGAGCACGCCCGTATTGAATGACTGTGTGAAGAAAGACACGGGCGTGCCACGACACCCACGACCGTGCCCAAAAACCCTGAATGAGTTCAAAATTCAAAATCCCAAAACACGGGCTACATCTCTATTTAAACCTCATTCCCCATTTTTCTAGTTGTCTTTCACTTTCCATTATTTATTTTTGTTTTTATTTTATTTCATCATCATTGTTTTACTTTATTTTATTTTATTTTCTTCTTCTTATTCTTTATGATACTTAGATTTAGCTTAGGATATAATAAAACCAAGCCGGCTACTTGGAGGATTCAATTTCAAACGGTTCGAGACACTTCCCCACGTTCACCTCCAATCTTATCCGGTTTCTTTTCATAGACTTCATCCAAAATTAGGAAGTGTTACTTCTCCCTTCTCTTTTGATTTTATTATTACATAATAGTTTATCTATCTTTGTACATTGAGGCAATGTACATCTTAAGTGTGGAGGGTAAAAGTACGACTTTTATTCTCAAAATTCGAATTGATCTTGTTCGAAAGTATTTTCTCATATTACTAATTAGGATGAAATTTCTAATGATTTATGATTTTATTGATATGTTTTAGAGTAAGTCATAGTTAATTGTGCATTGATGATTAAATCTAAAGGATACTAGAGAATTGAGCATGATAAGTCTACTTTCTAAAAATTAAAAATTAATAGGCCGTTGAACTGAATTTGAGTATTACTTTGAAGTTGGAAATTTACAGGGATTAAGGTCAAAAATACCCTTAATTTTTGTGAGATTTTCAGCCTTATAGAGCATATATTCTTTTTCGTGCTCACTTCATTAATTATGAGTGTGTCAACTTTGAACTGTTATTCTAGAACTTGCCTCGTTTATGCATGTCGAGACCACAATAATGATTTGATATACTGAGATGATAAAGGCACCTAGGTTTTAACCTGTTCACTCCACTAAAAAGCATACCTACACAAATTAACCCCTAGTGAACCCTGTTGAATCCTAACAACCTATTTATTGACTCACCCACTAATATTAACCCAAAATCCCTTTATATTTGTTATCAACATTCTTTTGACTACCCCTCTATCGAGAATTGACTTGATCAATTGCCAAATTAGGTTATTTCAATTATCAAAGTTCCTTCTATTAAGTTTTACTTAGTTTGTTCTTAAAAAAAATCCAAGTTTATTCAATAAAAGAGCTTAGAGCAATTAAACTCCAATTGTTGAAAAAAAGCTCAGTATTAAAGTATTATCAAATTTTAAAGTGAAGAAAATACTCTTTATTATAGAGTAATTATCAATTATTACTTTTCATTCGATGTAAATATTCATATTTAGTTCATTATTTTTTTGACTAGGTAATTAGTCAATTCAATCTCGATTTTAACTCTCTAATTCAGCCTTTATCCACACCTTTTAACCCAAGCCCCATTACAACCCTAAGAAAGACCTTTTGATCATTTATCATCTCATATCTGATGGTGGAGATTTGATTTTCGAGCAAGCCTATGGGATTAGATTTTGAGTTCGACTTTTGGCGCTTTTTCTTGATCCTTAAACACTTTGAGTGCTTTGAGTGAATCTTTAGTGAGGATGTCAATCCTTGTCGATTTTGAATCAAAGGTAATTATTTAAATAAGGGGAGACACCTATGTTTTCATGCTACAAAATCATGACTTATCTCGTTTGAATATTTAGGGCACTTCGAGCTAAATGATCTATGTATAAATTATCTATGAATTATGATGAGGCATTGTCAATGGGAATTATGAATTTTGGAAAGTTCGTTTTAATTGTAAATTGAGAATTTTGCTTGAGGACAAGCAAACGCTTAAGTGTGGGGTATTTGATAAACCGTAAAAGTAACATATTTTAATCCCACATTTAGTATGCTTTTGGATGAATTTATCTTTAATTTATGTAAAAAGGTGCTCTTAATCCTTTCTTTTCATGTCTTATACTCAAGAAAGCACCCAAGGATAAAAAGGACGCAAACTGGGTTTAAAATAGACCAGAGTGGGCCAACCCAAGAAGTCGACACGGCCTGGACTTCATGCCACATGGCCGTGCCCCAATATTTAGATTGCACACGGTCACACCCTGATTTACACGACCGTGCCTCGTCAAAAAAAGGCCCAACATGGCTTGACCCCGATGTACACGACCGTACCCCAATTGGCAGGCCCGAAGCACGGCCTCTACCTAGATATTGCATGGGCATGTCATAGCTGTGCCTAAACCAACAGAATAGAGACATGGGCTGGACCACGATTTACACGGGCGTGCCTTAGCCATGCCCCTACCGCGAGAAAGAGCAATTTCACTCGAAATTGGATGCTTGGAGCCCATGAAACGCAATCCTAAGTCCACTCAAACACTTAGGACGAATTTCACTTGAATTACGAGTACTTAGGAGCCAAGTAAAGCATCCCAAATGTCTATATAAACAATCCAAGGCAGCATTTCAAGAGGATCAGGTTTTAGCAGAGTTTTCTGCCAGAGCTTTACTCGTTTAGGGAATTACTCGAAGATAGCCAGTTGATCCATCTCGAAGAGTCAGAATTCTACTCAAGATGGAGGAACTCTCCTTCAATTCCTTCAGGGGTTTTTAGGGATTTCTTATGTTTTGTTTTATCTTTTCTCTTGAGATGTTTTCTTATTTTATTATGAACTAGATCCTTCAGATACCTGAAGGGGATGAAACCTATTATGGATTTTGTTATTTGATTTATTGGTTTATATGATCAATACTTAGCTTGTTCTTAATTATGCGGCTTAATTTAATCTGATATGCTTAGGTAGAGGAGGAATAGACCCCGCCTAAGAGTAGATCTAGCATAATTAAGCGAAGTTGATCGAGCGCCTAGAGATAGGGTTACAAGATTTTGCTGGATTAGGGTGAAACCTAATATAGGAGTCCATTGATCGATTTACTGCTTCCTTAGGGGGTTATTATAAGAGAACGAGAGTTCCACAAATTAACCTAAGGTTAGATGTTATTCGCTTCGAGAGAAGGTTTAATATAGGTTAGGGAGTCTCACGGATCAAGCTAAGTAAAAGAAATCATATGAATTGAAAGTTAGATAATAAGTGAAGTCATAGGTGGATTCTTCCCAAGGGTATCGTCTTTATCATCTGAGTTTTCCAAAGTCTTTTCCCAGTTTATTCTTTTATCATTGCATTTAGTTTAAGTATTTCATTAGTCTTAGATAAGTTAATTAATCACTCCATATTTAAGGCTAAATAATAGGAAAAAGGTGAGTAGTAGTACTTTTAGGTTCATTGGGTTCGATAAGATATTATTGCCTGAGCTATACTACTGTTTGATAGGTGCGCTTGCCTCTATTGTTGTCGCAGTCAGTCTACAGGTTCGATCACTCTTTTATAAATTAAAACTAGACTATTTTGTAGCGATCACTAACCCTGACCAATTGGCCGTGCCCGGCTTGGCTCCTGTGGACATCCCTTATCAGATGATCTACAGACCCACACCTGAAGCATCCTTTATTTCTTTCCCAACACTCCCTTGAATGAAAATTTCCATATATAGCACATGGTTGGGATCAACCAACAGCAACAAGTTTTACAACTCTAGCCGGCCCATCAAACCTAGGCCTCTTTTGGAAACTCCCAACAGACCCTGATGACCCAAAATTCCTTTTATTCCTACCTCTGTCCTTATCCTGATTCTGTCTTTCAGATCGCTTCACCTATTTGGCTATCTTAGCCTTCTCAACCAGAACAACAAACTCCCTTTTCCATTGTGGAGCTATCAGTACACGCAACTCATCCCTCAAACCATCCTCAAATCGGACACAATGCTCGTGATTTGTTGCAATGATACCCCATGCATAACGGCTTAAATGCAGGAATTCTGCCTCATACTCGGCCACTGACTTACTCTCCTAGAATAAGTTTAGAAATGCCTTCCTCTGAGCGTCCAAATAGCTCGCCCCAATATACTTTCCCTGGAACGCTGCCTTAAAGAAGTCCCAGGTAATGTGGTCAACTATTGTACCATCCATTACCGTGAGCCACCATTGGTATGCCTCATCTCGAAGGAGAGACACTACTCCTTTCAACTTCTCTTCTACAGTACAATAAAGATTGTCCATGATTCATTCAGCTGCTTCTAGCCAGTACTCAACTATGTTAAGAGCCACACCAGAAATACCCCTAAACATCTTAGCCCCATTAGCTCAGAGTCGCTCAGAAATAGATTTTGAGCTACGATCCCGTGCTTGCTCCAGCAACCCACTCCAGAACATGCAACATAGCTTGAGACACAGCATCGCCCCCACCAGTTTGGTCTTGAAATCCTGCTTTCGCATTTGGTGATGTCGACACTTTACCTTCTAGCCCATGCCCTGATTCCGAAGGTTTAGCCCCAACACCCCGGCCTCTACCACGGCTATGCATACCATGTCCACGCCCTCTAGTGCTCATGACTAAGGATTCGACTTAATCTGATTAAAAGTTTTATGAATTAGTATTTCTTCCACTATTTATAACCGAACAGTGTTATGAAAAATGGCATTAGAAGTAGGTTTTCGCAAGAAATATTTCTAAAGGTCTCTATCCTTAGAGTTGTATTTCTCAAAACTATCTATCACACTATTTCATAAGAATTCAAGTAACAATCAGAAGACTTACAGTGCAGATTGGTGCCGGAGACTCAGGTGCCATACTTCCAGAAAACATATATTTTTCTAAACCATTTTTCACACCAACTTTTTAAAACATTTTGAACCCCAAACCCACAGTCGAGCTTTGTAAACCTAGGCTCTAATACCACAATTGTAACACCCTAGACCCGATCAACACGTTACGACCAAGTTTAGTATGTTACGGGAAAAAATTTGAAAATTTTAGCTAAACATCGTAATTTGGGAAAACCTTTTGAATAGTGTTTCTATCCTAAAAATAATTTAGAAAGTCATTCAAGAGTTTCTTACTAATCAATATTAGATTGAACAAAAATCATAAAAATGTACTTTTATCTTTCGGAAGCCATTTTTGAGGAATGTCATAAACGTGAAAGTTGAAAACAATGTTGTGGTTTTAATAAAATCTCTGAATTAATTAGTTATTCGCGAGCCATCTTTTGTTAACACTTTAAAAACTATTTGTTTATGTTTTTAACTTTAGAAAAACCTCATATTTGACAGTTTATAAAATATATAATATCAGCATTAAATCAAAACCTGAATTAAAGTTATAGCGGTCTTATTACATAATAAAATCCCAAATTAAAATAAGTTTAAAATAAAAGAAACAAATTTACTAGAAAAAACATTTCATGGCCCCTCAAGTCCACCTCGGCTCCAAATCCGCGATCTAGTGCTTACCTGCAAAATTAAGCAGAGGGGTGAGTCACCGAGACTCAGTGTGTAATTCCCCTTATAATGCAATCGGCCTTAAGCCCACATAAAATAGCATATTAGAAATGTATGCAATGCAGCCCTAGCCCAACCTAGTTTTCCATCCTCTAGGTCACCTGAATCAACCAAACACCCGTGGCATGAAGCCACTGTGGTCCCAGACCACTTGTGACAGAGTCACAGTATATATAAACATGGGGCCAACCCACTGTGGTCCCAGACCACTGTGACAATCTCTGATAAGTATATGTGGGGCCAACCCACTGTGGTCCCAGACCACTGAGACAAGTCAGTGATAAACATGTGTATACGTGGTTCCAAACCACTGTGGTCCAAGACCACTGTGAAAATAGTCACTGAATCACACTTCCCCTTTTGTTCACATCCCAAAACTCGATGCAAACATATTGTCCATGTACAACAGTTAATCATGTCATACATAATCATATTATATGCAAAGCAATTACAACGGTACTTATCTGGTGTCCTCAACCTTACCTACAAGAGTATCTTGACTGATTGCATAGTCGTTTCAGCTTTCAGCCATCACAGTTATTTATGCAAAACAATAAAGAGAAAGTGTGAGTGTTACACACCTGATAACGCATAAAATTAGACACTCTACGTTGTCACTCTCACTAGAAGAAACCACCATGGTTTGCCTATCCCAGGCAGACATTGGCTCTCTACCACACCCCGACAGAAAGTCTCAAACTACTAACACCGCACATATTTTAAACTTAAGAGCAGAAATCACGGGTCCGCTCCCCTCAGGCTCCTTACATGCACCCTCCTTGGATCGGCTAGCTCTCATATCCATGATAAGAGTCTTGATCGGTACTTAAAGAAAAATGTTTGGATGTCCATCAAAGAAATTCGGTTAAGGTAACGAAAGGAGAAAGGAAATAGTCAAACCGAAATCAAGGAAATCTTATTACCTCACGAACCCAGATGGAATGGTAAGGTTCAGTAACCAACAGTCCTTCAGCTTCAGACTACAATTATTCGACTTGGACAATAGGACCCAACTGAAAAGGAGACTTTCAAAAATCCAACAAGCCCTTTTTTTCCTAAGGTTCGGCTAAATAAACACGGGTTGGAAAAAATGAATTTAATTATCTTCAGGAGGAATTCAACTTCAACTTGGAACAAAAAGTAATGAAGAGAATGTCCATAAGAAGAATAAAATAAAGAACCTTACCTAGAACAGAGAAAAGTCAAATGGAACCCAAGGAGATTCGGCTCTGGTAGCAATGATAGAAGGCACCCCAAGTTTCGCTATAGAGGAACCAGACAAGAACGACAGAAGTAGGGGTTTCAGTTTCAAACACTAGAACAAAAAGAAATGAGAAGAAAGGATAAAATAAGCAACTAGGGTTCGGCTAAACAAGTGATGAAATCAAGAGAAGATTCGACTAGAGAAAAAAATGGTAGAGGAGAATAGATAAAGAAGAGGGTTTCGGCTTGGCAAGAAAGGAAATGATAGAGAGGTTCGGCTATGATATAGCTAAAAGGAGTAGGTTTCAAATTGGAGAAGAAGGGAATTCGACTATCAATGAGAGCTTAGAAAAAGAAAGAACAAAAGTTGAGAAGAAGAGAGTAGAGGTTAGGGTGTGCTATGGTTTTTAGGTAACAAAGAAGTGACACAAGGTGTCCGAAATGCAAAAGAAAAGGGAGGGCTGTAAGAATGGTTTCAGTTTTTACTCTTCTTCCTAAAAGTGGAAAACGGCACACCCCTTTTACATATGACCGAAAGTTGACAACCACAATGCCTAAAGGTTCTAAAAGAAAATGGCACCCCCTTCCTTTAGCTCAAAAATCGAACATGCCTACCCCAACAATGCTTCTAGCTGAAACTCACCTCCCAACCACTCCTCAAATCCAGCCAACAACTCCACCATCACCAAATCCCTTATTTTCCTCCACAGTTTGCTCCCCAACACCCATTCAAACCCATTTGACCACTTCAACTTCTCCATCACCTCTCATCCATCTATTCAAACTAATTTGACTCATTCAAACCTCCACCAAGAAGAGTCCAGCCGAATGCCAACACCTTACCTCCCTAAGTACAAAAAAATAAAGTTTTATATTAAAATAGAGGGGATTCAAACCTTCACCCTCTCTGCTACCCTTGTGGCGTCATCCCTTTAGCTCCCTAAGGCGTCACTTGCCACTCTACCACACTCCTTCTTATGTCAACAAACACCAGAAAATACTCTTAAAGCCTGCTTCAACCAACTCTCTCCCCTAAAGTGCGCAAAAAGCAAAATTTTACCAAGGCTCTAGCTTGAACCCGAGCCTCCCCAGGACCCCCAAAACCACCAAAATAACAAGCATAACAAGTCAAACACACAGAAAAATAATATGCAGAACCCCTAATTCTAGGATGTTACAGACTCTGCGTGAGAAATAATTGTATGCAAAGTTCAGCAAATGTGAGTTTTAGTTGCATGAGGTTGGTTTTCTAGGACATATTGAATTAGCTATGGGAATACGAGTTGATCCGAGTAAGATCTCAGCTATTCTTGAATGGAAACCACCAAGAAATATGTCTGAAGGTCGTAGTTTTCTAGGACTAGCGAGATATTATAGACAGTGTGTGAAATTTTTCTCAATGATTGCGACTCCGTTGACGAAGTTGGTACAGAAAAATGTTAAATTTGAGTGGTTAGAAAAGTGCCAGCAGAGTTTTGAACAGTTGAAAGCATTTTTGATAGAGGCACCAGTATTAGTTCAACCAGAATTGAGGAAAGAATTCATAGTTGTTAAACCGTAATATGTTCATATTTTAATCCCACATTTAGCATACTTTTGGATGATTTATTCCCTGAATTGTTGAATTTGGTGCTCCCAATCCTTTAATTTCATGTTTTATAGTTAAGAGAGCATCAGAGGATGAAAAGAATGAGAAACGGGTTGAAAATAGAGAAAATAGGCCAAAGTACAAATTGCACATGGCTTGGGCCTGAAACACACAGCCGTGCCTCCTTAGCAGATCCGACCACGGCCTGGCCATGAATAACCCAGGCGTGTCCCTGCCGCAACAAAGAAGAGTTCCATTTGGATTAGGGTACTTAGAGGCAAAGAAAGACATTCCAAAAGCCTATATAAACACCCTAGAGGCCAACCTTAAAGGGGGCGTTCAGATAGGCCTAAAAGCCAAGCTAGAGGGCCAGAATTGTGGGATTCACTAAAGAAAGCCAGTTGATTCATCTCCAAAAGCCGAGTCATACTCAAGACTGAGGATATCTCCTTCAATTCCTTCAGGGGGTTTTAGGGTTTTTCTTATGTTTTGTTTTATATTTTTTTCTGAGATGTATTATTTTATGATTATGAACTAAACCCTCAAATACCTGAGGGGGATGAAACCTAAGACGGATCTTGTTATTGTTTTCTGAGCTATATGATAAATACTTGATTTGTTCTTAACTATGTGTTCTTAATTCTTGTTTTGATATTTCAGGATATTGATTCAAGTATTTATGCCCTTAGACAGAGGAGGAATATTCCCTATTTAAGAGAAGATCTAGCATAATTAAACGGAGTTGATCACAACCCTAGAGATAGGATGATGAAAATCTGCCGGATTAGTGTCAAACCTAATATAGGAGTCTATAGATCGAGTTAATGCAATTCTAGGGGGTTTAATTAGAAAGGGATTTCAATTAATCAACCTAGGGTTAGACGCTAGTAGCTTCGAGAGAGATATTAATATAAATTAGGGAATCCTACTAATCAAGTCAAGTGAATAAATCGTCTGGTTCAGAGTTAGATAACAAGTGAAGTCTAGGTAGATTCTTCCTCGGGTATTGTCTTAATCAATTGGTTTTCCCACAAGTATTTCCCCAATTCCTTCTCTTTGTCTTAGCATCTTTAGCTTAGTAGTTAGTTAATTTTAGATTTAACAACCATTCTCTTAATTCTTAGGCTAAATAATAAAAAGAAAGTTAGTATTAGTACTTTCGGTTCCTTTTGGCTTGACAATTCGGTCTTTCCACTGAACTATACTGCTGTTCGATAGGTGTGCTTGCCTCAATCATGGTGATAGTTAGTTTCTAGGATCGATCATTCATTATTTTAATTTTAAGACTTTTCACACCACCCATCAAGTTTTTGGCGTCATTATCGGGGAACCGAAATATTAAGAAAGCTCAATTTTTATTACTTTACCTATATTTTATTTTTGCAATTAAATTTTATTTTTACTTTTCTAATTTTCTTTTTCTTTTTATATGTTCCGAGTAGGTACCTCTAGTTTATGACTAGAAGGAACTTGACAGGACCCTTGATTTACGACAGTGATATTAAAGATACAATTGCAGAAATCGAAGAGAAATAAGGCGAAGCTTAAACTACATACAAGAAGAGCAAGAAGACGAAATTAATACTACAGAAGAGATGGCTAAGAATAATCTGCTACCTTAGGAGGTGACAGAAAACCATGCTTCTCGAACTATGTATGATTATGCTAAACCTAATTTAACAGGGACTGAATCGATTATTGTTAGGCCTGCTATAGCTGCTAATAATTTTGAACTAAAACCTAACACTATACAAATGATTCAACAATTTTTTCAATTTGATGGTTTGCAGGATGAAGTCCCAAATACTCATGTAGCAAATTTTCTAGAATTCTGTGATACCTTCAAAATAAATGGTGTTTTGATGATGCCATTTTTCTTCAGTTATTTCCCTTTTCATTAAGGAATAAATCCAAACAGTGGTTGAATTCTCTTCCATGAGGACCAATCACTACATGGGATCAAACGATCAAAAATTTTATTAAAATATTTTTCGCCGGCCAAAATGGCCAAGTTGAGGAATGATATCTCTTGTTTTGTACAGATGGATCTAGAAACACTATACGATTCATGAAAGAGATACAAAGATCTATTGAGAAGGTGCCCACACCATGGATTACATTTGTGGCTACAGTTCCAAACTTTTTACAATGGTGTGAACCCTCAACCAAGCAGTTGATTGATTCAGCCGCCGGCAGAACCCTGAATAACAAAACACCTTAGGCGGCCTACTAATTCATTGAAGAGATGTCACTGAATAACTATCAGTGGCAAGTCACGAGGACAAGGCCAACAAAAGCCGCCAGTGTTTTCAGCCTCGATGCAATAACCATGCTAGCAAACCAGGTAGAACTTTTAACTAAGAAAATTGATGGCTTATGTGGTTCTTCACAGGTACATCCAACTATACAGTACGATATGAATGGAGGAGGGATGAGCAATACAAAATATCCACCTTACAACTCAAGCGCTGAAAATGAGCAAGTTCACTATATGGGTAACAATTTTAAATCTCAAAATAACCCTATAGTAATACTTATAATCCAGGTTGGAGGAACCAACCCAATTTCTCATGGGGTGGTCAAGGAAATCAGAGACAACAACCCCCTCCAAACTTCCAACAATAGCCTTACCCATAGGAAAAGAAGCTGAACCTTGAGGAGATGCTGACGAAATTCATAGGGGTGTTACAAACACATTTCCAAAACACCGAAACAACACTTAAGAATCAACAAGCATTGATTCAAGGGATCGAAACTAGTTGGGGAAGCTGATCTCCGAATGACCACAAGGTAGATTGCCAAGTAACACTAGGACTAACCCATAGGGGCAACTTCAAGCCATAACAGCTCAAAATAGTGAAGGGTTAGTGGAATCTGAATCTTAGCCAAGACAAGAACCTGTGGTAAGTGAAGGTGAGGTTGAAGTAAGACAAGAAAAGCCAAAACTGGTAATTAAAGAATACCAACCTCAAATACCATACCCCAATGCGATGAAGAAATACGACACAGATGAACAGTTCGGTAAATTTCTTAAACTTTTAAGGAAATTACATATTAACTTACCGTTTCTTGAAGCTCTTTCGCAGATGCCAGATTCAAGGAAATATTTAAAAGAGCTTTTAACAAACAAGAGAAAGTTAGACGAGGAATCGTATGTGGAACTAAACACAGTGTGCTCAGCAATGTTACAAAATAAACTACCATGAAAATTAAAAGATCAGAGAGTTTTACAATTCCATGCTTGATTGGTAGTTTATCTATTGATAATGCTTTACCTGATTCAGGGGAAAGCATCAATGTTATGCCTTATAAAATGTTTAAACAGCTAGGTCTAGGGAAACCCAAACAAACTAGGATGAGCATTCAATTAGTTGATAAAACTATTAAAATTCCTAGGGGTATAATTGAGGATGTACTAGTTAAAATTGACAAATTCATATTCCCAGTAGACTTTGTTGTTTTAGACATGGATGAAGACAATAGTATCCCCTTAATTTTAGGAAGACCCTTTTTAGAAACTGCTAGAGCTAAAATTGATGTTGGTACAAGAGAACTCATACTCCGTATAGGTACCAAATCAATCAGTCTTGAGGCTATCAACTCAGCTAGGACATCAAGTAATCAATGTGAGAAAATTAATTTTATTAAGGACCATTCGGTTAAACCTTCTTTTCAGGAAGCACTACAAAACCACACATCTGAGCCAGATCCTAGACCTTATACCAACAAGGAAATAACTCATGAGGAACGAAGGCTTCAGATCGATGAGCTAGACTAGTGGAAGCCACGTGTTAAGGAAAAACTGAAGGAACCCCCAAACGAGCTTATAGGAACATCAAATCACTTCAAAATGGGAGATCAGGTACTGTTAGATAAAATAGACCCTCGAATCACCATATCAGACCTGAATACAAATGAAGAGACCCCTTTTAAGGTAATCCATGTCTTCCTATACGGAACAGTCGAGGTAACTCACTCTAAATTCGGCACTTTTAAGGTAAATGCCACTCGACTCAAACTATATAATGATAGCATGATAAAGGATTTTCAACTCCGCAAACCACCATGATTATACGAATTAGAGGTAAGTCTAGCTTAAGACTTTAAATGAGCACTTCTCAAGAGGCAACCCGAGCACTAACCCCATTAATTTTTACGATTTTATTTTTAATTCAATTTTTCCTTTTTAGCACCTAACTATGAACTAACCAAATTGCATATGTCCATACCACACAGCCTTGCACACAACCGTGGCCACGGTCGTGTGGACACTACGAATTCTCGTACTGACATGGCAGAGATAGGACGAAACAAGAAAAAAATAATATCTTCAAGCCACGAGCTCCGATAAACACCACTGCCGTGCGACACAGCCGTGGCCGACACTGTTTTATTAACACAGGCATGGAAGAAACGAATGAACTACCACACGGCCGCGCACGATACGGCTGTGTGACTCGACACACCCATAATACACGGGCGTGGGGATGTACCAGAGTTGAAATTTTTATTTAAAACACACCTCTCCCATTCTCACCTACTCTCCACTCCCCTTCTTCCATAACCTCTACACTCCCCTCCCTTTTCATTTTCCTCCTCCTTCATTCTTCAATCTTTTTGATCTACACCCTATCAATGTCAAAGAAGCGGAAGGATCCTAACACAGTCTTTCTGTGCAAGACCGATCTACATAATTTCATGTAGGCCGCCTCATTAACTCGATAGGAAAAGGACTTTTGAGTCTATTTAATCTTTCTTTTCCTTTCTCTTTTCCATTGTTTTCCTTATCATTAATTTTCTTATACTAAATTTATTTCATTTTATTTTGGTTTTTTGGTTTTAGGTTTTTCAGGCTACTTGGGAATCATACACCATGGCCTTCGAAATCACACCCACCTCGCAAACCATCTAACAATAAGGACCTTTCAGTCTATTAATCATTTCTTTTAGTTTTATTTCACTTTTTACACTCTTTCTTTTTATTTTTCTTTTCTTTAAATACATAATTTGTATATTTAGAATTATTCTTATAATTTCCTGGTTAATTCTTCACAAGCTTCCCAATTTTTTCATCTAGCGGAGAGATTGTTGGCGGCCACCACACCACCACTAAAGACGTTCCCTCTAACTTATCTTTCACCTCCGAATCAAGTATCCACACCTCCAAATCAAGGAATCCATCCAAAAATTTAGAAAATTTCACTTCTCTCCCTAACTTTTGAATCTTTAACTATATTATGAATATATATCTTTGTATATTGAGGGCAATATATATCTTAAGTATGAGGGTGAATTTTATTCCTAACTTTTTTGAATTTTTCTCAAATCCCTAATGATATCTTGTCTTCAGCAATTTTCTCATATCACTAATTAGAATGAAATTTCTATTGATTTATGATTTTTATCGATGTGTTTTAGAATAAGTCATTGATAATTGTGCATCAATGATTTAAACTTTAGGAGACTAGAGAATCAAGCATGATCAGTCTATTTTCAAAAATTAAAATTTTATTAGGTTGTTTACCTGAATCTAATTATTACCTTGAAGTTTGAAATTTACAAGTTTGATAACAAAAACCCATAATTCTTGTGAGATTTTGAGCCTTTCAGAGCATATATTCTTTTCGTGCTCAACTTTTTTTATGAGTGTGTCAACATTGATTTGTTATTCTAGAACTTGCTTCGATTATATATGTCAAGACCACACCATTGAATTGATATACAGAGATGATAAAGGCACCTAGGATTTAACCCACTCACTCCACTAAAATGCCTACCCTCACAATTAACCCCTAGTAAACCCCTTTGATCCTAAAAACCCTTTTATTGACTCACCCATTAATATTAACCTAAAACCCATCTTGTATTTGTTATCACCATTTCTCTTGACTACCCTTCTATCAAGATTTGATTTGATTAGTTGTCTAATTATTTTATTTTAATAGTTAAATTCATCTTATATTATGTATTTACTTGATTTATTCTTAAAAAAATTCAAAGTATATTAATTATTAGTTTTATAATTAAGTGAGCTTATACATTTAAATTCAACATCTTGAAGAAGAACTCGTATTCTTAGTTTTCAATTGATGTAATTATTCAGGATTAGTTCATTTTTCTAGTTAGGTAAATTGTCAATTTAATCTCGATTCTAACCCTTTAATTTAGCCTTTATCCACAACTTTAACCTAAGCCCCGTTACAACCTTTTTAAAGACCTTTTGATTTATGTATCATCTCATTTTATAGTGGTGGAGATTTGATTTTCATGCAAGCCTATGGTAATAACTTCTCATGTTTGACTTTTGAGTGCTTAATTTTGAACCTTAAATACTTTGAGTGATTTGAGTGAATATTTAGTGAGGATGTCAATCCTTGTCAGTTTTGAATTAAAGGTAATTATTTCGATAAGGGAAAACATCTATAATTTTCGTGCTACAAACTTGTGACTTTGATTGATTGAATCTTTAGGACTCTTTGATTTAAATTCTCCATGTATAAATTATCTATGAATTATGATGAAACATTGTCGATGAATATTATGAATCGAGGAAAGTTAGTTTTAATTATAAGTTGAGAATTTTTCTTGAGGACAAGCAAATGCTTAAGTGTGGGGGTATTCGATAAACTGTAATATGTTCATATTTTAATTCGACATTTAGCATACTTTTGGATGATTTGTTCATTGAATTATGGAATTTTGTGCTCCTAATCCTTTAATTTCATGTTTTACACTTAGGAGAGCACTGAAGGATGAAAAGAACGAGAAACGGGTCGAAAATAGAGAAAATTGGCCAAAGTACAAATTGCACACGACTTGGGCCCGAAACACACAACCATGCCTCTTAGTAGATTTGACCACAACTTGTCCCGAATCATACAGCCGTGCCACACGGGTGTATCCTTGCCACAGCAAAGAAGTGTTCCATTCGAATTAGGGTACTTAGAGGCAAAGAAAGACATTCCAAAAACCTATATAAGCACCTTAGAGGCCAACCTTAAAAGGGGAGTTAGCTAGGCCAAGGAGCCAAGCCAGAGGGCCAGAATTGTGGGATTCACTCAAAAAAAGCCAGTTGATTCATCTCCAGAAGCCGGAGTCATACCCAAGACTTAGGATCTCTCCTTCAATTCCTTTAGGGGTTTTAGGGTTTTTCTTATGTTTTGTTTTATATTTTCTTCTGAGATGTATTCTTTTATGATTATGAACTAAACCCCTCAAATACCTAAGGGCAATAAAACCTAAGACGGATCTTGTTATTTTTTTCTGAGCTATATGATAAATACTTGATTTGTTCTTAACTATGTGTTCTTAATTATTGTTTTGATATTTCAGGATATTGATTCAAGTATTCATGCCTTTAGGCAGAGGAGGAATATTCACTGTTTAAGAGTAGATCTAGAATAGTTAAGCGGAGTTGATCACAACCCTAGAGATAGGATGACAAAAGTATGCCGAATTAGGGTCAAACCTAATATAGGAGTCCATAGATCGAGTTAATACAATTCTAAGGGTTTTAATTAGAAAGAGATTTCAATTAATCAAACTAGGGTTAGACGTTAGTAGCATCGAGAGAGATATTAATATAAATTAGGGAATCCTACGGATCAAGTCAAGTAAATAAATCGTCTGGTTCAGAGTTAGATAACAAGGGAAGTCTAGGTGGATTCTTCCTCGGGTATTGTCTTAATCAATTGGTTTTCCCACAAGTATTTTCCCAATTCCTTCTCTGTGTCTTAGCATCTTTAGCTTAGTAGTTAGTTAATTTTAGATTAAACAACCATTCTCTTAATTCTTAGGCTAAATAATAAAAAGAAAGTTAGTATTAGTACTTTTGGTTCCTTTGGGTTCGTCAATCCGGTCTTGCCACTAAACTATACTACTGTTCGATAGGTGCACTTACCTCAATCGTGGTTATAGTTTCTAGGCTTGATCATTCATTATATAAATTTTAAGACTTTTTCCACCACCCATCAATAGTTTACAGTGATGTATCGTTGAATGGTTTGGGTTGTGTGTTGATGCAAGAAGGTAAAGTCATTGCTTACGCTTCGAGATAATTAAAGCCGCATGAGAAGAATTATCCGACGCATGATTTGAAATTAGCCACAATTGTATTTGCATTGAATATTTGGCGTCATTACTTATCTGGTGAGAAATGTCATATACATAACGATCACAAAAGTTTGAAATATCTGATAACTCAAAAAGAATTGAATCTGAGACAGAGAAGATGATTAGAATTGTTGAAAGATTATGAGATTATGATTGATTATCATCCAGGTAAAGCTAATGTAGTTGCGGATGCTTTGAGCCGAAAGTCTTTACGTGCTCTGCGAGCAATGAGTACTCAGATAGATCTATGTGATGATAGTACGATTTTAGCTGAATTGAAAGTTAGGCCGATATTTATACGTTAGATTTGTGATGCCCAGAAAAGTGATGATGATATGATAGCAAAATGAACTCAATGTGATTTGCATTCTGATTCAGAATTTCGAGTTGATAATGATGATTGTTTGAGATTCAGAAATTGAATTTGTGTTCTGAGGAATTCAGAGTTGATTTAGATGATTTTGAACGAAGCTCATAATAGTCGGTTATCTATTCACCCGGGTAGTACGAAAATGTTTAATTTGTCAGCAAGTTAAAGCTGAACATAAGTTTTCATCTGGTTTATTACAACGATTATGTTTCCTGAGTGGAAATGGGAGAAAGTCAAGATGGAATTTGTGACGAGATTGCCTTTATCTCAGGGAAAGAAAGATGCAATTTGGGTGATAGATGATATATTGACGAAATCAGCTCATTTCGTTCTGGTGAGAACAGATTATTCACTTTGTAAGTTAGTTGAATTGTATATTGTTGAGATTGTGAGCTTGCACGGGGTGCCATTATCTATTGTATCAGATAGGGATCCGAGAATTACCTCACGATTTTGGAAGAAATTGCAAGAGGCTTTAGGCATGAAGCTACATTTTAGTACTGCATTTCATCTGTAAACGGATGGTCAATCTGAGAGGATCATTCAAGTTCTAGAAGATATGTTGAGATGTTGTATGATAAATCGTAAAAGTAACATATTTTAATCCCACATTTAGTATGCTTTTGGATGATTTATCCCTGATTTATGTAAAAAGGTGCTCTTAATCCTTTCTTTTCATGTCTTATGCTCAGGAAAGCACCAAAGGATAAAAAGAACATAAAATGGAGCTTAAAATGGACCAAATTGGGCCAAACCAAGAAATCGACACGGCTTGGACTTTAAGCCACACGACCTTGCCTTGCCATTTACTTCACAAGGCCATGCCACGATTTACACGGCCGTGCCCCAATCGACAGAATCGAGACACGTCCTGAAGACGACTTACACGGGCATGTGCCATGGGCGTGCCCCTGCCGCGGGAAAGAGTAATTTCACTCGGATTTGGATGCTTGGAGGCAAAGAAACACATTCCTAAGTCTACTTTAACATCCTAGGAGGAATTCTACTTGAATTAGGATACTTAGGAGCCAAGTAAAGCATCTCAAAGCCTATATAAACACCTAGGGTAGCAACTAAAAAGGGAGTTTGGCAGAAGCCGAAACAGGATGACTTTTTGGTAGAGGCTTTTGCCGAAGCTTTCATCTTTTAGGGAATCACTTGAAGATAGCCAATTGATCCATCTCAAGAAGCCGGAGCTCCATTCAAGATGGAGGATCTCTCCTTCAATTCCTTCAGGAGGTTTTAGGGATTTCTTATGTTTTGTTTTATCTTTTCTCTTGAGATGTTTTTTCTACTTTGTTATGAACTAAACCCTTCAGATACCTGAAGGGGATGAAACCTATGATGGATTTTGTTATTTGATTTCTAAATTTATATGAGAAGTTCTTAGTTTGTTCTTAATTATGTTGCTTAATTTATTTTGATGTGCTTAGGTGGAGGAGGAATAGACTCTGCCTAAGAGTAGATCTAGCATAATTGAGAGGAGTTGACCGGGATCCTAGAGATAGGGTTACGAGATTTTTCTGGATTAAGGTGAAACCTAATATGGGGATCCATTGATTGATTTACTGCTTCCTTATAGGGTTATTATAAGAGAACATGAGTTCCACTAATTAACCTAAGGTTAGTCATTATTCACCTCGAGAGAGGGTTTAATATAGGTTAGGGAGTCTCACAGATCAAGCTAAGTAGAGAAATCATATGGTTTGGGGAATAAATAATAAGTGAAGTCGTAGGTGGATTCTTCCTGAGGTTATCGTCTTTATCAACTGAGTTTTCCTAAAGTCTTTTTCCAATTCAATCTTTTTTCTTTGCATCTAGTATGAGTATTTTGTTAGTTAATAATCCAATCACTCCATCTTTTAGGCTAAATAATAGAAAGAAATTGAGTAGTAGTACTTTTAGGTTCCCTTGGGTTCGATAAGATATTCTTGCCTGAGCAATACTACTGTTTGATAGGTGCACTTGCCTCTATTGTTGTTGTAGTCAGTCTACAGGTTCGATCACTCTTTTATAAATATTAAAACTCAACTATTTGACACGATCAAGTTTTTGGCGCCGTTGCCGGGGAACACTAAAATATTCAGAAAACTCTATTTCTATTACTTTAGCCAAAATTTTTTTTATTTGCAATTTATTATTATATTATTCTTTATTATTATTTCTTTTTACTTTGATAATTTTTTCTTTTATTTTACTTTTGGCAGAAAATTTTAGTCTATGGAAAAGATGGCATTGAATAATTATCAGTGGCAAGGCATAGGGGCAAATCCTACTAAAGCAACCAGTGTTTTCAACCTCAACGTGCTCACCAGGTTATCTAATCAGTTAGAGATGATGAATAAAAAGATGGATGATTGGTATAGACCCTCGCAGGTACATCCAAAATACAATCTGTTTTGAATCTAGGAGGCGTGGCGAATACTGAGTACCCACCCTACGGATATGGCATGAAAACGAGCATGCTCACTATACAGGTAACTATTCTAGATATCAAAATAATTTTTATAGTGACACTTATAATGCAGGTTGGAAGTACCATCCCAATTTCTCGTGGAATTATCAAAATAGCCAAAGATCGAAACATCCTCTAGATTTTCAACAACCACCTCACCAACAAGAAGAGGAGCCGAATCTTGAAGAGATGCTGATGAATTTCATGGAAGACACAGATTCTCATCTCCAAAAGACTGAAGTAGCACTTGATGAACAACAAAAATTGATCAAAGGGATCGAGAATCAAGTTGGAGAACTTACTAGGTCAGTGGGACATCTCACAAAGCTAATTCAACCACTAGGACGTCTACCAAGTAACACCAAGGTTAACCCAAAGGAGCAAATTCAAGCCATCTCAGCTCAAGACTGTAAAGGGTTATATGAACCAAACTCAATACAAGAAAAAAAGGTAGACGAAGGTAAGATAGAGGTAACACAAAAAAAAAAGCAAAAACCGATAATCAAGGAGTACCATCCTCACATACCTTATCCCGAAGTAATGAAAAGAGATGATTCAGAGGAATAGTTCGGTAAGTTTCTTAAACTCTTAAAGAAATTACATATTAACTTCCCTCTCCTTGAAGCTCTTTTTCAGATACTAGACTCGAGGAAATTTTTATGACAGCTCTTGACCAGCAAACGCAAATTAGACGAAGAGCACTACGTGGAGCTAAACGCAATGTGCTCAGCAATTTTACAAAATAAACTGCCACGATAATTAAAAGATCCAGGGAGTTTTACAATTCCATGTTTAATTGGTAGTTTAATATTGATAATGCATTAGCCTATTTAGGGGCAAGCATCAATGTTATGCCTTACAAAATGTTTAAACAACTAGGTCTAGGGGAACCTAGGCAAACTGGGATGAGTATTCAATTAACTGATAAAACTATAAGAATTCCTAGGGGTATAATAGAAAATGTTCTAATCAAAATTGATAAATTCGTATTCCCAAGAGACTTTGTCATTTTAGACATGGATGAGGACAGCACGATCCCCTTAATTTTAGGAAGACCCTTTTTAGTAATTGCCAGAGCTAAAATTGATATCAATGTAGGAGAACTCATACTTCGTGTAGGCAACGAGATAGTCACTCTTCAAGCTCTTGACTTGGCCAGAACATCAAGTGATAAAGGTGAGAAAGTAAATTAGTTGATAACCAACTTGTTCAACCTTCATTGCAGGAAACACCACAAAGCTACAAACCTGAGCAAGATCATAGACCTTGTACTAATAAAGAAGAATTACATGAAGAACCAGAACCACACAAAGTAAAACCGAAGGAAACCCCAGACGAGCTGATAGGAACAACAAATCACATCAAAATAGAGGATTAGGTATTGTTGAATAAGGAAGACCCTCAAATCACCAATTCAGAACTCAAGGCAAACGAAGAAATCACTTTTGAGGTACTTAATGTCTTCCTATACGGCACAGTTGAGGTAAGCAATTCTAAATTCAACACTTTTGAGGTAAACATTACTCGACTTAAACTTTATATCCATAACCAAGTTAATAGAATGAGAAATGATTTCCACCTCCTCAAACCACCATGACCATACAAATGAGAGGTAAAGTCTAGCTAAGACTATAAACGAGCGCTTCTCGAGAGGCAACCCGAGCACTAACCCCATTTTTACATTTTTTTATTTTATTTTTTATTTTTTCTTTTCTTTTTCTTTTTAGCACCTAACCATAAACTAACCAAAGAGTAGATTTCTAGGCCACACAGCCCTACACACGGGCATACCCGTGGTCGTGTGGAAGCTAGGGGCTGAACCATGGGCGTGCTGTTAGCCGTGCATGAACAGGGAATAAACTTCTTTCTCCAACACGGGCTGTGATACTAGTCCACGCCCGTGTCGATGCCCCATGCGAGGTTACTGACTCGTCAAGCACGAGATAAACACGGCCGTGCCTCCCAACTGTGCCAACATTCAGACTTATCGACACCAGAGGAGCACGCCCATATTGAATGACCGTGTGAAGAAAGACACGGGCGTGCCATGACACCCACGCCGATGCCCGAACACCCTGAATGCATTCAAAATTCAAAATCCCAAAACACGGGCTACATCTCTATTTAAACCTCATTCCCCATTTTTCTAGTTGTCTTTCATTTTCCATTATTTATTTTTGTTTCTATTTTATTTCATCATTATTTTTTTACTTTACTTTGTTTTATTTTATTTTATTTTATCTTATTTTCTTCTTCTTATTCTTTATGATATTTAGATTTAGCTTAGCATACAATAAAACCAAGCCGACTACTTCGAGGATTCAATTTCAAACTGTTCGAGACGCTTCCCCACGTTCACCTCCAATCTTATCCGGTTTCTTTTCATAGACTTCATCCAAAAATTTAGGAAGTGTTACTTCTCCCCTTCTCTTTTGATTTTATTATTACATAATTGTTTATCTATCTTTGTACATTGAGGGTAATGTACATCTTAAGTGTGGGGGGTAAAAGTACCTGACTTTTTGCATTATTCTCAAAATCTTGAATTTAGTCTTGTTCAAAAGTATTTTTCTCATATTACTAATTAGGATGAAATTTAGTATGATGTATGATTTTTATTGATATGTTTTAGAGTAAGTCAGAGTTAATTGTGCATTGATGATTAAATATGAAGGATACTAGAGAATCGAGCATGATAAGTCTACTTTCTAAAAATTAAAAATTAATAGGTCGTTGAACTGAATTTGAGTATTACTTTGAAGTTTGAAATTTACAGGGATTGAGGTCAAAAACACCCATAATTTTTGTGATATTTTAAGCCTTATAGAGCATATATTCTTTTTCATGCTCACTTTATTGATTATGAGTGTGTCAACTTTGAACTGTTATTCTAGAACTTGCCTCGTTTATGCATGTCGAGACCACACTTTTGATTTGATATACAGAGATGATAAAGGCACCTAGGATTTAACTCATTTACTCCATAAGAAGCCTACCTTCGCAAATTAACCCCTAATGAACCCCGTTGAATCCTAACAACCTTTTTATTGACTCACCCACTAATATTAACCCAAAACCCCTTTGTATTTGTTATCACCCTTTCTTTTGACTACCCTTTAATCGAGGTTTGATTTGATTAAGTTACCAAATTATATTAGTTCACTAGTTACATTTATCATTTATGATGTAATATCCTAGTTTGTTCTTAAAAAAAAAAGAAGCTTAGAGCATTTAAAACTCCAATTGTTGAAGAAAAAGCTCGTATTAAAGTATGATCAAATTTCAAGTGATGAAAGTACTCTTTATTATAGAGTAATTATCAATAGAAAGTATTATTAGTTTTCATTCGATGTAAATATTCATATTTAGTTCATTGTTTTTAGTTAGGTAAATTGTCAAGTCTGTCTCGATTCTAACCTTCTAATTCAGCCTTTATCCACACCTTTTAACCCAAGGCCCGTTACAACCTTGATTAAAGACCTTTTAATTTGTGTATCATCTCATATACAGTGGTGGAGATTTGATTTTTAAGCAAGCCTATGGGATTAACTTTTAGTTTCAACTTATGAGTTCTTATTCTTGAACATTAAACACTTCAAGTGATTTGAGTGAATCTTTTGTGAGGATGTCAATCCTTATCGGTTTTGAATTAAAGGTAATTACTTAGATGAGGGGAGACACCTATGTTTTCGTACTACAAAGGTATGACTTATCGTAATTGAATCTTTAGGACTCTTTGAGTTGAATTATCCATGTATAAATTATCTATGAAATATGATGAGACATTTTCGATAGGAATTATGAATTACGGAAAGTTCGTTTTAATTGTAAGTTGAGAATTTTGCTTGAGGACAAGCAAAAGCTTAAGTGTGGGGTATTTGATAAACTGTAAATGTAACATATTTTAATCCCATATTTAGTATGCTTTTGGATGATTTATCCCTGATTTATGTAAAAAGGTGCTCTTAATTCTTTCTTTTCATGTCTTATGCTCAGGAAAGCACCCAAGGATAAAAAGAATGTAAAACGGGCTTAAAATGGACCAAATTGGGCCAACCCAAGAAATCAACATGGCCTGGACTTCAAGCCACACAGTCGTGCCTTGCCATTTACTTCACACGGCCATGCCATGATTTACACAGCCATGCCCCAATCGACAGAATCGAGACATAGCCTGAAGATGACTTACACAGGCGTGTGCCATGGGCATGCCCCTGCCACTGAAAAGAGCAATTTCACTCAGATTTGGATGCTTGTAGGCAAAGAAACACATTCCTAAGTCTACTTAAACATCCTAGGAGGAATTCTACTTGAATTAGGATACTTAGGAGCCAAGTAAAGCATCTTAAAGCCTATATAAACACCCAAGGTAGCAACTAAAAAGGGAGTTCGACAGAAGTCAAAACATGACAACTTTTTGGCAGAGGATTTTTTCGAAGCTTTCATCTTTTAGGGAATCACTTGAAGATAGCCAGTTGATCCATCTCAATAAGCCGGAGCTCCATTCAAGGTGGAGGATCTCTCCTTCAATTTCTTCAGGGGTTTTAGGGATTTCTAATGTTTTATTTTATCTTTTCTCTTGAGATGTTTTCCTACTTTGTTATGAACTAAACCCTTTATATACCTGAAGGGGATGAAACTTATTATGAATTTTGTTATTTGATTTCTAAATTTATATGAGAAGTACTTAGTTTGTTCTTAATTATGTTGCTTAATTTAATCTGATGTGCTTAGGTGGAGGAGGAATAGACCCTGCCTAAGAGTAGATCTAACATAATTGAGTGGAGTTGATCGGGTGCCTAGAGATAGGGTTACAAGATTTTGTCGAATTAGGGTGAAACCTAATATGGGAATCCATTGATCGATTTATTGCTTCCTTAGAGGGTTATTATAAGAGAACGAGAGTTCCACTAATTAACCTAAGGTTAGACATTATTCACCTCGAAAGAGGGTTTAATATAGGTTAGGGAGTCTTACGGATCAAGCTAAGTAGAGAAATCATATGGTTTGGGGAATAAATAATAAGTGAAGTCGTAGGTGGATTCTTCTTGAGGGTATCGTCTTTATCGACTGAGTTTTCCTAAAGTCTTTTTCCAATTCAATCTTTTGCCTTTGCATTTAGTGTAAGTATTTCATTAGTTAATAATCCAATCACCCCATCTTTTAGGCTAAATAATAGAAAGAAAGTAAGTAGTAGTACTTTTAGGTTCCCTTGGGTTCGATAAGATATTCTTGCCTGAGCTATGCTACTGTTCGATAGGTGCACTTGCCTCTATCATTGTTGCAATCAGTCTACAGGTTCGATCACAATTTTATAAATATTAAAACTCGAATGCTTGACACGATCATTGCATCCTTGAATTTGAAGGTATGTGGTAAAAGCATTTACCGTTGATAGAGTTTACGTATAATAACAGTTTTCAATCTAGCATTAAAATGGCACCATATGAGGCTCTTTACGGTCAAAAATGTCAAATTCCATTGTATTTGACTGAGCTGACTGAGAATAAGATTCAAGGGTTGATTTAATAAAAGAAACTAAGCAGATAATGAAAGTGATTCATGACAGTTTAAAAGCAGCATTAGATCAATAGAAGTCATATGCAGATTTGAAATGGAAAGATATTGAATTTGAGGTCGGTAATAAAGTGTTTTTGAAAGTGTCTCCGTGGAAAAAGATACTTCGATTTGGCCGAAAAGGCGAGTTGAGTCTGTAATTCATCGGACTGTATGAGATCATCAAAAGAATTGGACTAGTTTCTTATAGAGTGATGTTGCCACCTGAATTAGAAAAGGTTCATAATGTATTTCATGTATCGATGCTTCGACGGTATAGATCAAATCCATCACATGTGATTGCTCCTACTGAGGTTGAGATTCAGTCAAATTTATCGTATAGTGAAGAATCGATTCAGATTTTGGCACGTGAGATCAAAGAGTTGAGAAATAAAAATATTTCTTAAGTGAAAGTGTTGTGGCACAAACACGGAGTTGAAGAGGCTACGTGGGAGCCTGAAGATGTTATGAGAGAGGAATTGTAACATCTGAATTATTGGGCCTATGCATTTAGTGGATGGATATGTTTAATGTGTTAATTTGAGTGTTAGGGGTTTAAATTAGGCCAGGATTGGGCCAAAGCCTTGGTTAAAATTCCTGTTTGGGTACCATGTGGTTTAAAAGATTGTATCGTTGCTTTAGGTTGCAAAATGGGCTTGTGGCCCAGTAGTATATAGTGTTGCAGAGGAGTTATAGGTTGGCGCCAATAGCAGGAGGTGAGGCCCAAGTTTTTGCCGCAAGAAGCCCATGTCTTTGGGACATTTTTGGCACTTAAAAGGAGCAAGGAGGGATTTAATGATTGAGATAATGTGGATATTGTGCTGAAAATAGTAGGGAGAGGTAGTGTTATTTAGACCTCTTCTAAAGGTATGAATAGATTAAGATAAAGGAGAAAAGATAGGAGCTATCTGCTGAGAGCAGTATTGGCCGAAATTCCATCTCCTAGAAGGGGAAATAAATAGGTTTCTTTATGGCAAAGGGGTGGTGAAATTTCCCCTATTATTTGATTAATTGTTAATTATCAAGAAGGACACTTTCGGGTTTTGATAAGTAAGTGCCGAAATTCTCTATAAATAGGGGTGATATCTCTTCAATTCCGGCATTTGAACCCAATTGTTTTCCTCATTCTCTGTGCTGAAAATCTCAGTCATTCTCTACAATTTCTTTTCTTTTGATTCATTTAAAAGCCAAAATATCTAAGCCTATTCTCTCATCTTCACTTTCATTCAAAAGCCAAAACTCTAAACTTTCTTCTCATCTCCATAGCCGAATACCTCCTATTCTCTTTTGTCGATTTCTTTACTAAAAGTCTAATCCGCATAGATTTCTTCCTATCATCTTCTCTCTTTTTGATCTTCTCAAAAGCCAGAAATTCTTTGGGAGTTGCCGAATTCTCTGCTAAGGTAGGTGTCGATCTCTTCTGTTCTTTTCTTTACTTTCAGTTTTTGGAGGCCAAAATAGAAAGGCTTATAGGCGTGGTAAGGTTATCTCTTGAATAATGTTTGGATTATTCTTGTGTTCACATCATGGGGTGACACCTCGAGAAATTGGAGTAGATCAAATTATCTAGATTTCAAAAGCTGAAATCTGTTAGTCTCTAAGTATCCTATCTATTTGAGGATTTCAAGGTAAGGGGTTTTCATTAGATTTCTGCTAGATTTGTAATCGTACTTAAGATCTTAATCATATGATATGGTTTAACAATGCTATTTCGTTATAGTAGTTCTGACAAGGACTTATGATGGAATTAAATATGGATCAGGCAAAGGAGAGGATCGGGTCCGTAAACCAAATCCCTAAGTTTAAAAAATGAGCGGTGTCTGCTGTTCGAGATTGGCCACCGAGTTGTGGATCAGCTTTTGAATAGCATCTTGGGCAGATAGCAGTCGTATTAGCTTCTGATAGTGTCGGCATAGAGAGTGTCGTCTTAACCATAACCAGGTGTGTATATCTCTATCACACTCATTAATTTGTATTATATGTACGTTGTGGGCTAAAAGCCGAAAAGAGAGGTTGTATGAATAGTCGTATGCCTAAAAGGGTATGCAAGGGATGCTAGGTACGTAATCGTGGAAACTCCTCTATGTGTATCGAAGTATGTGAAAGTCTGCGATCTGTTTAGATAGTTTAATGTTTTGATTATTGTATGTATGTATGCATGTGATGGGATTGATTTATTTACGGAAGGGAAGCAGGTCGTGAGGCGATCGGTGGCTTTGCCACATAAGTCACTTGGTGATCGGTCTTTATGATAGGCAGCATAGCTGTCGAATACTATAATGTATTACTGAGGTCGCATAGCGATCGGTGGCTTTGCCACAAAGGTCACATAATGATCGATATGGTGTGTAGCGGATGGAGGGTTGATTGTAGAAATCCCCTCGGTGTGAAGGTTGGTACAGGGGTGTGTAGAGGATGGACACTTAGGTTTGGGATGGGCCATGTTGCATTAAATATTCTGTTGCCACAGTGTGTGGGCCAAGGCCCATAATGTGTTTGTGGGCCCAAGGCTTTTATGTGTTTTTGGGATTTTCACACTGAGTCTTGGTGACTCACCTTATTATTTTTCCCCAACTTTTCAGATGAGCAGTAGATCGTGGTCATGGGAGCCGAGGCAGACTCGAGGGGCCATCAAGATTCTTATCTACATAGACTATTTTCGGTTTTTCATTTGAATTTTAATTTTTGGGAATATTTTTGTAATAAGGCCTCCATTACTTAGGTTTTCGATTTATTTTTTTATGTTAAGTTTTTATAAACTTATGTTTTCTTTTTTTTCTTAAAGTCTTAATTATAAAATGAAATGGTAAATGGGCTTTTCAAACACAAACAACGCGAATGCTTAAAGTTGTTTCAAAAATTTCACAATTATTTGATTGATCGGCTATAATAAACTAAGATTTTCAAAACCCTTCAAGGAAAAGTTTTCAAGTTTCAACCCGTAGCATACCAGATCCGGTCATGACGTATGGGCCGGGTTTAGGGTGTTACATTTTGGGTATCAGAGCCCAGTTCAAAACTCGGGCTGTGAAATGGGTCCAGTAGCGGTTTGTAAAAATGATGTAAGTTTGAGAAAAATATAGTTGAGATATGGCCATCGAGTCTACCGGCACCCGATCCATGCGGGTAAGTATTCTAACTCTTGATGTGGTTTGTATTGTTGGGCTTTATGGGGACGTAGGCTAGTATGAGAAGAGCTTGATGGACTTTAGGTTTAGTATAAACAATTCTCCAAATTCCATAAAACTTAATTCCAAATTAACCATGTCTCTGGACAAGTCACATGGTTAGGGTGTGGTAACAAGCATACGTATGTCTAGGATTGGATCCAGGAAGAGCTTGGTATTTAAGCGGCCCTAGCGGCTTACCTCATCTTCACTAGAATCCTACCTGGTACGTAGTGACTGTTCACCTTAGCCACGGAGACTTGTTGACGGGCCAAAATTTATAACTAAAACCCGAAAGGGACCAACACCCTGTCTTTATAAAAATTGCTTATATACCCTTAATTTTGTAAATTACCTAGAATACCTTAAGTTTGAGAAAATTTCCCAAAATACCCCTAGGTTGCAAAAATTATCGAAATACCCCAAATTTTAAAATTACCAGAATACCCCTATTTTGTAAAATCGCCAGGTTACCCTATTTTGGAAATTTACAAAAATACCCATGTAGGATAAAATTACAAAAATACCCCTAGGTAGTGAAATGACGAAAATACCCCTAGGTGATGAATGTAAGTTCATGGATGCTACTTGTATGTTGATGTGTGATGGATGTTGTATGTATGTGTATTCTAAAACTAGGAAATATAGACTAAAGAATTGAACTTTGTAGATAGAATTTGAATTCGAAAGAACTATTATTAAAACTACTTTCCATAAGATTGTTTGTTATTAATCAGTGGAAGAGAGTATTAATAATTCATAAAATTTCTAATCAGATAAATTACGAATGGTAGAATGAGGATGAGGGGACGTGGTGTGCGTGGCTGAGGTAGAGGTAGGATTGCTGTGTCAGAACCCGTAGGGTCTAGTCACGAGTCAGGGAATGAAGTACCAGTGCCACCAGCTGTGGAGGCTAAATTCCAGGATCAGACAGCTAGAGATGATGCAGTATCTCAGGCGATGTTGAGGGTGTTAGAGAGGGTTACTGGGGCAGGCATGGGCACAAGAGCCCAGAAGTCTGTGCCAGAGTGACTTAGAGCCAATAGGGCAGAGGTGTTTAAGGGAATTTCTAGTGTAGCTCCTAGCACAATGGAGTATTGGTTGGAAGCAATGGAACGTATAATGGATGATCTTAACTTCACGAAAGAGGAGAAGCTGAAGGGAGTAGTGTCCTTCCTCTGGGACGAAGTGTATCAAAGGTGGCTTGCAGTTAAGGATGGTATCGTAGCTGACCGTATCACCTAGGATTGCTTCAAAATGGTGTTCCAGAGTAAATACATTAGAACAAGCTATGTGGATGCGCAGCGTAGAGCGTTCCTGAATCTGGTACAGGAAAGTAGGTCGGTGGCAGCGTACGAAGTAGAATTCTTACGCCTTAGTCGTTATTCTTGAGGGATAGTGGCCACAGAGCATGAGCGATGTGTTTATTTTGAGGATGGCCTGAAGGATGATCTATGTGTGTTGATAGCTCTACAACGAGAGAGGAAATTTGTTGTGCTTGTAGAGAAAGCTAAGATAGCTGAGAAGGTGAAACAGACGGAAAAGCTAAACCGATATAGAGATAGTGGTGGAGGTAAGAGAAATTTTGGATCATTAGGGACAGCCGTGCATACTCAAAAAAGGCCTAGATCAGATGGACCGAGACGGGCTAAGAGACTTGTTTCTACTAACCAAACACGGAAGTGTGCTCGAGGTGGTAAGTTCCATGTAGGTGAGTGTTGGGCAGGCAGTGGAAAGTGCTTTTGGTGTGGATCTACAGATCATCAGATAAGAGACTGTCCTCAGCCATGAGATGAGGTAGGACCCGCAGGCAGGGAAATGCTCAGCTGGGTAGAGGAGGTCAACAGCCGCAGAGGGGTTGTGGTCTGGCCAGAGGTGGTAACGGTTTCGGTCGAGGCCGAGGAGCACCAGGTCGAGGGGCAGAAAACACTTAGGCGAGGCAGCCGGGGTTGGTTTATGCTACCAGACGTCGAGAGGAGGCTGATGCACCGGATGTTATAACCGGTACGTTTTTAATTTTTGGATTGCCTTATACTGCATTGATTGATATTGGATCGACACACTCATATGTTGCTAGTAGTGTGCCTGAAACTTTAAGTTTGGATTTCGAAATTACCTCTAGGGCGATGACAGTAATTAGCCCATTAGGACAATCGTGGTAGTAGATAAACTTTATCGGGAGGTACCTTTAGAAGTTTAGGGAATAGTTTTCCTGACGGATCTGATGGAATTACCGTTCAGGGAGTTCGACTTAATATTAGGCATGGATTGGCTGATGAAGTACCAAGCTAACTTAGATTGTGCAGCCAAGCGTATGGTGTTAAGAACCCCCGAGGGAGGTGAAGTGTTGGTGATAGGAGAAAGGGGGAATTGTTTGTCGAATGTAGTGACTGCCCTAAGAGCGAAAAGAATGGTGAGAAAAGGATGCGAGGCAGTTTTAATGTTTGTACGGGCTTTGAAAGCCAAGGACCTAACTGTTGGGAATGTTAGGACAGTGAAAGAATTTTCTGATGTTTTCCCAAAAGAGCTTTCGGGATTACCTTCGGATCGAGAAGTGGAGTTTGGAATTGCTCTTCTTTCAGAAACAGAGCCGGTATCTATTACTCCTTATAGAATGGTGCCAAAGGAGTTGGTGGAATTAAAAGCATAAATTCAGGAATTGTTGGATAGAGGGTTTATTCAACCAAGTGTGTCGCCTTGGAGAGCACCGGTGTTATTTGTTAAGGAGAAGGATGGTTCAATGGGTATGTGCATTGACTACCGTCAGCTGAACAAGTTAACTATCAAGAACAAGTATTCGTTGCTAAGGATTGATGACTTGTTTGATCAACTGAAAGGCGCATCAGTGTTCTCAAAGATAGATTTGAGGTCAGCAAGGTCAAGGAGGCAAACATCTATAAGACGGCTTTTAGGACTCGCTATAGACATTTTGAGTTCATGGTGATGCCATTTGGGTTGACTAATGCACCAGCAGCATTTATGGATATGATGAACCGGTGTTTCAACCCTACTTGGATCAGTTTATCGTGGTATTTATCAATGACATCTTGGTTTACTCAAGATCGGAAGAGGAGCATGATTCACATCTGCGAGTGGTTCTGCAGATTCTAAAGGAGAAGCAGCTTTATGCCAAATTCAGCAAGTGCGAATTTTGGCTTAGGGAAGTTACTTTTCTAGGTCACGTTGTGTCAGCAGAGGGGATTAGGGTATAAAAGCAGTGTTGGATTGGAAGCCACCTAGATCTGTGGCAAAAATTCAGAACTTTCTTAGTTTGGCCGGGTACTACAGAAGATTTGTTGAAGGATTTTCTCTGATTGTAGCACCGTTGGCTAAGTTGCTATGGAAAAGAGTTTCGTTCGTTTGGTCTGATAAGCAGCAGGAGAGTTTTGGGAAGTTAAAGAGGATTTTAATGGAGGCTCCAGTGTTGATTCAGCCGAAGGCTGGGAAAGAGTTCGTAATTTACTGTGATGCTTCACACACGGGATTAGGATATATGTTGATGCAAGATGGAAAGGTTGTTGCGTATGCATCTCGGCAGTTAAGACCGCACGAGTCAAATTATCCCACCCATGATTTGGAATTGGTGACGGTAGTGTTTGCCTTGAAAATTTGGAGGCATTATTTGTACGGGGAGAAATCTATCATTTACACGGATCATAAGAGTTTGAAGTACCTTTTGACTCAGAAGGAGTTGAATCTAAGGCAGAGGAGGTAGATCGAGTTATTAAAGGATTATGACTACTCGATCGAGTATCATCCGGGTAAGGCTAAAGTGGTGGTAGATACCTTAAGTCGTAAGGTGATCACTGACTTGAGAGCAATGTTTGCTCACCTTAGCTTATACGATGATGGGAGTTTATTGGCTGAGCTTCAAGCGAAACCCTCTTGGGTCAGTCAAGTTAAGGAGAAGCAGCAGACTGATGAGTTGGTAAAGGAGAAGTTTCCGATAGGAGCAAGTGATGAATCAACGGTATTTAGTGTGAATGAGGAAGGGCTATTATGTTTCCAAGGGAGAGTGTGCACGCCGAAAGATCCTGAATTGAGGCATAGGATTCTGCAAGAAGGATATGGTAGTCCATATGCTATGCACCCCGAAGGGAGTAAGATGTATCGAGATTTGCGAGACTAGTTCTGGTGGTCGGGCTTGAAGCGTGAGGTAACTAAATTGGTGAGTAGGTGTTTGACCTGTCAGTGGGTTAAGGCAGAACATTAGTTACCGTCAGGGTTGTTGCAGCCAGTGAAGATTCCACAGTAGAAGTGGGAAAAGATCATAATGGACTTTGTTAGTAGGCTACCTCTCACGCATACTAAGAAAGATTTGGTCTGGGTGATTGTAGATCGCTTGACGAAGTCCGGTCATTTCGTATAGGTATGAGTCGATTACTCTCTGCGAAATTGGCTAAGCTATACATAGCGAAGGTAGTAAGGTTGCATGGAGTACCAGTATCGATCAAATCAGACAGGGACCCTAGGTTCACATCGCGATTTTGGAAGGCCTTGCATCAAGCGCGGGGTACGAAGTTGGATTTTAGTACGGCGTTCCATCCTCAGACCGATGGACAGTCTGAACAGGTGATTCAGGTCTTAGAGGACATGTTAAGGGGATGTGTCATTGATTTCAGGAGTAGTTGGGAGGAGTTTTTACCGTTGGCAGAATTTGGTTACAACAACAGCTACCAGTCTAGTATTCAGATGGCACCCTATGAAGCATTGTACGGGCGGAAGTGTCGTACTCCTACATGTTGGACGGAATTAGGCGAACGTCAGATTTTGGGTTCGGAGTTGGTTGCAGAGACAGAGGAGAAGGTTGAGTTAATTTGGGCTCGACTAAAGGAAGCCTCGGATAGACAAAAGTCCTATGCTGATTTGAAGCGTAAGGACATAGAGTTTGCAGTGGGTGACAAGGTGTTCTTGAAGGTGTCGCCATAGAAGAAAGTGTTGAGGTTTGGACGGAAGCGTAAATTAAGTCCCAAATTTATCAAACCATACCGGGTGTTAAAATGAGTCAGACCAGTGGCCTATCAGCTTGAGCTACCTTCAGAGTTAAGCTAGATTCACAATGTGTTTCATGTCTCTATGCTGAGACGATACCGTTCGGACCCGTCTCACGTAGTGCCTGTAGAAGAAATTGAGGTGAGACCCGACCTCACCTTTGAAGAGGAACCAGTGGAAATACTAGATCGTGATGTCAAAGTGATGCGAGGAAGACGGTACCGTTGGTTAAAATTCTACGGTGGAATCATAGTTCTGAGGAGGCTACTTGGGAACCGAAGGGAGCAATGCAGAAGCAGTACCCTCATCTTTTCTGATTAGGTAATTTTGAGGCCAAAATTTTTCTTTAGCGGGGGTAAAACTATAACATCCTGAATTATTGGGCCTATACATTTAGTGGGTGGATATGTTTAATGTGTTAATTTGAGTGTTAGGGGTTTAAATTGGGCCAGGATTGGGCCGAAGCCTTGGTTAAAATTCCTGTTTGGGTGCCATGGGGTTAAAAGATGGTATCGGTGCTTTAGGTTACAAAATGGGCTTGTGGCCTAGTAGTTTGTGGTGTTGCAGAGGAGTTACAGGTTGGCGCCAATAGCAGGAGGTGAGGCCCATGTTTTTGCCGCAAGGAGCCCATGTCTTTGGGCCATTTTTGGCACTTAAAAGGAACAAGGAGTGGGACAGCAATGAGGTTTAATTTTAGGAGGGATTTAATGATTGAGATAATATGGATATTGTGCTGATAATAGTAGGGAGAGGTGGTGTTATTTAGACCTCTTCTAAATGTATGAATAGATTAAGATAAAGGAGAAAAGATAGGAGCTATATGTTGAGAGCAGTGTTGGCCAAAATTCCATCTCCTAGAGGGGGAAAGAAATCGGTTTCTTTATGGCAAAGGGGTGCCAAAATTTCCCCTATTATTTGATTAATTGTTAGTTATTCGAAAGGGCACTTTCGGGTTTTGATAAGTAAGTGCCGAAATTCTCTATAAATAGGGGTGGTATCTCTTCAATTCTGGCATTTGAACCCAATTTTTTTCATCATTCTCTGTGCCGAAACTCTCAGTCATTCTCTACAATTTCTTTTCTTTTGATTTCTTCAAAAGCCAAAATCTCTAAGCGTATTCTCTCATCTTCACTTTCATTCAAAAGCCGAAGTTTTGGACTTTCTTCTCATCTCCATAGCTGAATACCTCCTATTCTCTTTTGTCGATTTCTTCACTAAAAGTTGAATCTGCATAGATTTCTTCCTATCATCTTCTCTCTTTTTGATCTTCTCAAAAGTCGATAATTCTTTGGGAGTTATCGAATTCTCTGCTAAGGTAGGTGTCGATCTCTTCTGTTCTTTTCTTTACTTTCAATTTTTTGAGGCCAAAGCGGAAAGGCTTACAGGCGTGGTAAGGTTATCTTTTGAATAACCTTTGGGTTGTTTTTGTGTTCACATCATGGGGCGACACCTCGGGAAATCAGAGTAGATCGAATTATCTAGATTCCGAAAGCCAAAATCTGTTAGTCTCTAAGTATCCTATCTATTTCAGGATTTCAAGGTAAGGGGTTTTCATTAGATTTTCGTTAGATTCGTAATTGTACTTAAGATCTTAATCATATGATATGGTTTAACAACCTTATTTCGTTATAGCAGTTCTGACAAGAGCTTTTGATGGAATCCAATATGGATCAGGCAAAGGAGAGGATCGGGTCTGTAAACCCAATCCCTAAGTTTTAGAAACGAGCGGTGTCTGCTACTCGAGATTGGCCACCGGGTTGTGGACTAGCTTCTGAACAGCATCTTAGGCAGATAGTAGTCGTATCGTCTTCTGATAGTGTCGACATAGAGAGTGCCGTCTTAATCGTAACCAGGTGTGTAGATCTCTAACACACTCATTAATTTGTATTATATGTATGTTGTGGGCTAAAAGCTGGAAAAAGATGCTTTATGAATAGTCGTATGCCCAGAAAGGGTAGGCAAGGGATGCCATGTACGTAATCATAGAAACTCCTCTATGTGTATCGAAGTATGTGAAAGTCTGCGATCTGTTTAGATAGTTTAATGTTTCGATTATTATATGTATGTATGCATGGGATGGGATTGATTGATTTACAGAAGGGGAGCAGGTCGCGAGGCGATCGGTGGCTTTGCCACATAGGTCACATAGTGATCGATCTTTATAACAGGCAGCATAGCTGTCGAATACTATAATGTATTACTGAGGTCGCATAGTGATCGATGGCTTTGCCACAAAGGTCACATAGTGATCGATATGGCGTGTAGCAGATGGAGGGTTGATTGTAGAAATCCCCACGGTGTGAAGGTTGGTACGGGGGTGTGTAAAGGATGGACACTTAGGTTTAGGATGGGCCATGTTGCATTAAATATTATGTTGCCATAGCGTGTGGGCCAAGGCCCATAATGTGTTTGTGGGCCCAAGGCTTTTATGTGTTTTTGGGATTTGCACACTGAGTCTTGGTGACTCACCCTATTATTTTTGCCCAACTTTTCAGATGAGCAGTAGATCGTGGACATGGGAGCCAAGGCCTACTCGAGGGGCCATCAAGATTCTTATCTACATAGACTGTTCGGTTTTCATTTGAATTTTAATTTTTGGGAATATTTTTGTAACAAGGCCTCCATTACTTAGGTTTTCGATTTATTTTTTTTATGTTAAGTTTTTATAAACATATGTTTTCTTTTTTTTTTTCTTAAAGTCTTAATTATAAAATGAAATGGTAAATAGGCTTTTCAAACATAAACAACGCGAATGCTTAAAGTTGTTTAAAAAAATTTCACAATTATTTGATTGACCGGCTATAATAAACTAAGATTTTCAAAACCCTTCAAGGCAAAGTTTTCAAGTTTCAACCTCGTAGCATACCAGATCCGATCATGACGTGTGGGCTGGGTTTGGGGTGTTACAGCAATATCTGAACCTATTCACTGGTAAGATTTTCGGGGTCAAAAATCCCTAAGAGGGGAGAGTTGCAACAGCTCAGTTTAGACCCTAGTCGCAACAATTGTTTCGAGACCACAAATTTGAGGTCAAAAAATATTTTAATATTATTTTTTATGTTTATAATATGTGATTGAGCCTGTGTGAAAGTTTCGTGTGAAAATTTTATCGACTGTGTGTCAAATTGTGAAAAAGGACTTAATCGCATAAAATGTAAAAGCTGTTGATGGTGGTGGAAAAAGTCTTAAAATTTATATGATGAATGTTCGAGCCAAGAAACTAACTATCACCACGATTGAGGCAAGCACACCTATCAAATAGTAGTATAGGTTAGTAGCAAGACCGGATTGTTTAACCCAAGGGAACCAAAAGTACTAATACTAACTTTTTTTTATTATTTAGCCTAAGAATTAAGGGAATTGTTATTTAATCTAAAATTAACTAACTACTAAGCTAAAGATGCTAAGACACAGAGGAGAAACTGGGTAAATACTTGTGGGAAAACCAATTGATTAAGACAATACCCGAGAAAGAATCCACTTAGACTTCATTTGTTATTTAACTCTGAACCAGACGATTTATTCACTTGACTTGATCTATAGGCTTCCCTAATTTATATTAATACCTCTCTCGAGGCTACTAACATCTAACCTAGGTTGATTAGTTGAAACCTCTTTCTAATTAAAACCCCTAGAATTGCATTAACTCGATCTATGGACTCCCATATTAGGTTTGACCCTAATCCGGCAGATTTTTGTCATCCTATCTCTAGGGTTGTGATCAACTCGCTTAACTATGCTAGATCTACTCTTAAACAGGATTTTTTCTCCCCTACCTAAGCACATCAATTTTTGAATCAATATCCTAAAATATCAAAGCAAGAATTAAGAACACATAGTTAAGAACAAATCAAGTATTTATTATATAGTTCAGAAAATAATAACAAGATCCCTCTTAGGTTTCATCCCTATCAAGTATTTAAGGGGATTAGTGCATAATCATAAAAGAATACATCTCAGAAGAAAAATAACAAAACAAAAAGAAAACCCTAAAACCCCCTGAAGGAAATGAAGGAGAGATCCTTAGTCTTAATGTTATTCTGGCTTCTGGGATGGATCAACCGTTTTCTTCGAGTGAATTCCACAATTCAGCCTCTCTGGCTTGGCTCTTTAGCCTAGCTGAACCGTGCCCTTGCAGGTTGGCCTCTAGTGTGTTTATATAGGCTTTTGGAATGTTTTTCTTTGCCTCTAAGTACCCTAATCGAATGAAACTCTTCTTTGCTGTGGCAGGGGCACGCCCGTGTGGCATGGCCATGTGAATCGAATCTAGGCCGTAGTCGGATCTGCTAAAGAGGCACAATCGTGTGTCTCGGCCCAGGCTGTGTTGATTTCATACTTTGGCCCATTTTCTCCATTTTTAGCCTATTTTTCGTTCTTTTCATCCTCCGGTGCTCCCCTAAGTATACATGAAATTAAAGGATTAGGAGTACCAAATTCCACAATTCAAGGAATAAATCATCCAAAAGTATGATAAATGTGAGATTAAAATATGAACATATTACGGTTTATCAAATACCCCCACACTTAAGCATTTGCTTGTCCTCAAGCAAAATTCTCAACTCTCAATTAGAATTAACTTCCCTCGATTCATAATTCTCATCACAAATGCCTTATCATAATTCATAGATAATTTATACATGGATAATTTAACTCAAAGAATCCTAAAGATTCAAACAATCTAAGTCACAATTTTTTGTAGCATAACAAATATAGGTGTTTCCCCTTACCTAAATAATTACCTTTGATTCAAAATCGATAAGAGTTGACATCCTCACTAAAGATTCACTCAAATCACTCAAAGTGTTTAAGGTTCAAATTTAAGCACTCAAAAGTCGAACATGAAAAGTTAATCCCATTAGCTTGCATGAAAATCAAACCTCCACCACTATAAAATGAAATAATACACAAATCAAAAGGTCTTTAAAAGAGTTGTAATGGGGCTCAGGTTAAAGGTGTGGATAAAGGCTGAATTAAAGGGTTAGAATCGAGATTGAATTGACAATTTACCTAACTAGAAAAATGAACTAAACCTGAATAATTACATCAATTGAAAATTTGAAACTAATAATACGAGCTTCTTCTTCAAGATATTAAATTTAAATGTATAAGCTCACTTAATTATAGAACTAATAATGAATATACTTTGATTTTTTATTTTTTAAGAACAAATCAAGTAAATACATAATATAAGATGAATTCAACTACTAAAATAAAATAATTAGGCAAATGATCAAATCAAGTCTCGATAGATGGGTAGTCAAGAAAAATGGTGATAACAAATACAAGATAGGTTTTAGGTTAATATTAGTGGGTGAATAAAAAAAGGGTTGTTAGGATCAAAGGGGTTCACTAGGGGTTAATTGTGGGGGTAGGCTTTTAGTGGAGTGATTGGGTTAAATCCTAAGTGCCTTTATCATCTCTGTATATCAACTCAATGATGTGGTCTTGACATGTATAATCGAAGCAAGTTCTACAATAACAAATCAATGTTGACACACTCATAATCAATAAAGTGAGCATGAAAAAAAAATATGCTCTAAAAGGCTCAAAATCTCACAAAAATTATGGTTTTTGATGACAATCTTGCAAATTTCAAACTTCAAGGTAATATTCAAATTTAGGTCAACAACCTAGCAAATTTTTAATTCTGAAAAATAGACTTATCATGTTTCATTCTCTAGTATCTTAAAGTTTAAGTCATTAATGCACAATTAACTATGTCTTAATTCAAAACATATCAATAAAATTATAAATCAATAGAAGTTTCATTCTAATTAGTGATATGAGAAAATTACTTAAGACAAGATATCATTCAGATTTGAGAATAATGCAAAAAGTTAGGAACTTTTCAAAATAAAATTCACCCCTCACACTTAAGATGTACATTGTCCTCAATGTACAAAGATATATATGAAATCATAAGAGATAGGGAGAAGTGAAACTTCCTGATTTTTGGATGGATTCCTTTAGTTGGAGGTGTGGAAACTTGATTCGAAGATGAAAGATAAGTTGGAGGGGGCATCTCTAGTGGTTGTGTGGTGGCCGCCAACAATCTCTGCGCTAGATGAAGAAATTGGGAATCTCATGAAGAGTTAGCCAGAAAATAATAAGAATAATTTAAACTATACTAATTATATATTTAAATAAAATAAAGATAAAAAGAAAGAATGTAAGAAGTAAAATAAAATTAAAAGAAATTGATGGCCGTGTGCAAGGTCGTGTGGTACGGACATCTGCACTTTGGTTAGTTCATAGTTAGGTGCTCAAAAGGAAAAAAATAAAAGTAAAAATAAAAATGTAAAAATTAATGGGGTTAGTGCTCGGGTTGCCTCCCGAGAAGCGCTCGTTTAAAGTCTTAAGCTAGACTTACCTTTCATTCACATGATCATGGTGGTTTGAGGAGTTGAAAATCCTTTCTCATGCTATCATTATATAGTTTGAGTCGAGTGACATTTACCTTAAAAGTGTCGAATATGGGGTTACTTACCTCGACTGTTCCGTATGGGAAGGCATTAAGTACCTTAAAAGGGATCTCTTCATTTGTCTTAAGGTCTGAAATGGCGATTCGAGGGTCTGTTTTATCTAACAGTACCTGATCTCCTATTTTGAAGTGATTTGATGGTCTTATAAGCTCGTCTGGTGGTTCCTTTGGTTTCACTTCGAGTGGTTTTGTTTTCTCCTTGAAATGTGATTTCCACTCATCTAGTTCGTCGACCTCAAGCCTTCGTTCCTTCTAAATTACTTCTTTACCGATACGAGGTCTAAGTTATGGCTCAATTATGTGATTTCCTGGTCGTTCTCAACTTTATCTCTCGGTGTCCTAGCTGAGTCGAGAGCTTGAAGTGTAACATCCCAAAATTGGGCCTAGTAGGATTAGGCCCATTGGGCCTTGGGCGTAGGAGTGTTTAAAATTTTGAGAATAAGAGAATGACATTAATTCAAGTTGCCCTTATTAAGAAAGTAATTTTGGAAAGTTACGAGGTTTCTATGAAGTTCCGGGTTTAAGTTGGGCCTTAGTAAAATTTTGTGTTTAAGCCTATTAAGGAGAGATAGTAAGTGACCTCAAAGCTTATGGAAATAAATGACTAAATTGCTAGCATAAGTGAGCATATGGCAAAGGGGAAATGGCGCCACATGAAAGGCTTTGAGGGAAGAGGTTCAAATCCCATGGTGTGCAAATTTTGACTATTATTTTTGCACCCTTTCCCTAAGTGTCGGCCAAGCTTGTAAATAAGGTAAGTTGGACTTGTTAATTATGGTATGATGGCTAAAGAAACAAGGAAAGGATGAAGGTAAGGAAAGGAATCAAGAGAAAGGGGAAAGTAAGGGGAACATGTGGCCTTTTTCAAGAAAATTGTTTTGGAAAGTGTTGTTGGCCAATTTTTTTGAACAATAGTATCATGTATGTGGACGGTTTTGGAATGGGGAGGGCTTAGCCAAATTTTTCTTTGGCAATTGGTAAAAGCTTTGGTGTTGTTTTGGCCAAAGTTCCGATTTGAAACTTTTGTGTCATTTTTCTTTTCTCTCCAAAATTCATTCTCTTTTCTTTGTCGAATTTTCAAGCCTTTAGTGTGCATTCTTGTTTCTTCTTTTCTTCCTTGTTGCTGAAAGTACCTAAGCCTTGGAGACCAAATTGTTTCACTCGTTTTCCTTGGAAAATCGAATTCTCATAAACACTCCTTTGTATCTTCTTTTCCTTTTTACAAAATTTCCAACCCTTTGTTCTTCTTCTCAAATCCATATCCTCCATAGCCGAATATCATTGTTCATTTTCCTTTATAACCGAACCCTTCATTTCTTCTTTATCGTTCTTCTCATCCGTATTAACACTCACTCCTTTGGTCAATCGTGTTCTAAGTGGGAAGGCTGAATCTATCACATTTGATTCGCCCGTAGGCATAAGTACAATCGGTAAGTAGTTGTTCTCTCTTTGTCAATAACTTTGTTTCATTCGAGTTCTTCATTAATAATCTTGTGTTCTTTTTTCTCTCCCTCATTGGGTTTGAGTTACATTCTTTTCTGTGATATGGCCATCGTTGGGCTTAGGACTTTGAACAAGGTGAAGGAGCACAAGTGATTTGTATTAACCAAATCGTTATCGTCGACTCATCAAGAAAGTGGGGTAAGAACGTTGTTATAAGATTTATTTTGGCCAAAGGTGGGATATTTGCTAGCAACTCTTTCGCTCACCAAATATTGTTAGGACGGTATTTCAGTAGCCAAAGGGTAGGATCAATTCTTGGTGCATTGAGGGAGATCACACTCGTGGTAAGTGGAGTTAGCCTAATAAAGTGTTTCTAGTTACGATTATCAAAGTTGAGACTAACCTTCTATCAACCATCATTATAGGTGTTGAAATCGGTAGAAAGCACAACTCGTAATTAAGGTGTGTAATCCAGTACCTCCCAAAAACATGTTTGAAATGGTGTGTAATCTCACATCTCTCTGAAATTTTGTATGACATGTTTTGTGATTTAGTCAAACTACCAGAGAAAACTAGAAACCGGCATCCATGATCACTCGGGAGTGCGTATATTCGTAGTAGTAATCATATTTTGTAATAAAATAGTTCCGATTAGAAACAGTGACATGTTTTTGAAAAATCACGAAAAATAGGAGAAAGGGAATTATAAAGTGAATAAGAGATCGAATTAAAACTTACTGTATCTATTTTGATATGGAAGAAATAGAGAAGGAAAAGGAATTTTATATTCTGATATATTTTAATTTTAGTGAGATTGGTTCTGATTGACTTCGTGGTTCCTTGTTTTGTCTTGGAAAAATTGGTTAAAATTGTACAAAGTGAACTATGAGGAATAATTTATATGTATAGATTCCCTAGTGAGCCTACTTTCAATAGAAACAAGTGGGAGCAATATATGAAAACCGTACAGTGAGATATTTGAAATTAAGGAAGGAGAGGTCAGAATCGTTGGACAGTGAAACAAGGGAAACTTTAAGGAATAAACTGTACTAATTGGTTAAGCCAAAAATTCTAGAAATATTGTAGTAAAAATATATATGAGTCTAGTTTCAAGTAAAATTTACGGATTTAGATTTTAATATTCCTAACTCAAGTTATAGTCAATTTAGTTAGTACGACACAGATAGACAATTTAAATTGTTTTTTATGCCCAAATTAGTTGTTAAGCCTACGTTACAAAATTACAAAAATACCCTTGGAGGGTAAATTATCGAAATACCCCTGGGTTATGAGATTATCGAATTACCCTTAGTGAATACGATTGCCGAATTACGAAATTGCCCTTATGGGCCTAATTACAAAAATGCCCCTATGGGCTAATTTGATAAGATTGCATTAATGGGCTGATTTGATAAGATTGCCTTAATGGGCTGGTTTGATAAGATTGCCTTAATGGGCCGATTTGATATATTTCCCTAATGGGTCAATTTTGCAAAGTGTTAATGGGCCAAATTGTTTGTAATCTCTGAGTTATTAATTGTTGTTTATAATTATAATACCAATTACTATGTATGTACATACATAATTTTGCATGGGATGGAAAATGTTGAAGAGAAGTTCTGGTGGCTCTGCCACAATCTGTATAGTGGTTATGCCATGTATATTCTATTATTCTGGTGGCTTGTCCATGAATCAAATATGTTATAAATGGCTAAATGCCTGCGATTGGTGTGTTGGCGGGGTGGGTTGACTTGATCCCCACAGGTGTGTTGGTTGGTACGGGTGGTGTGTAGCAGATGGATTATTAGGATTGGTTTGGGAATTGCATTACATTCTCATGATATAATTGATACATTATTTTGTAAAGGGGCTTAGGCCCAAAGTATTGCTAAATGGGCTCAAGCCCAATATTATGCTTTGTGGGCTCAGGCCCAAGTTTTTGCTAATTGGGCTCCGACCCAATGGGTGATGGTAAGGGAATTATGCACTGAGCTCTTGTAACTCACTCCCTATTCTCTTAACCCTTGTAGGTAATGCTCAGTGACGTGGACTTGGGCCATGGATGTCTCGATGGAGGCCATACTTGAGAAATGGTTCATATTGAACTTTAGATTTCTATTTTCTTTCACTTTACTATTTTGGGTTTTATGTTATAATAAGGCCTCTAGAGTATTTTATTATTTTCTTTATGTTTGATATACTTATTATTTTGCTTAAATTGTTTTAAAATAGAATTTCTAAAAAATTAAATAAAGGTTTTCCAAAATCGATTAACAAATGAATTTCAAAATAAACTTTTACAAATATTTTTAACACGGAAATTGTCTTTCAAATTATCAATGAAATTTTCAAAAGACTTAGATTCTCTGTCGAATTTTCAAATGTCGTTTTTAAAAGTCACGGTTTTATAAGAGCATTAGTTCAAATTTATCGATTTATCAATCGATCTTCGAGGTCAGTAGTATTTTATCAAATATTTCAAATCAAACTTGTTTTCTTGATTTTAACGAAGCAATACCTCTTTTTACGTACGAATGAAAAGGACTTAAATATATTTTTCTCATGTGACATGTCAAATCTGGCCTTAATGCCTGAGCTGGGTTTGGGGTGTTATATTTTATGGTATCAGAGCCTAGTTTCAAAACTCGACTGTAGTTTGGGTTAAAAAATATTTTCCCAAGGCTTTTTAAAATTTTTAAATATAAATGCATGTGTTGAAGGAAGTATTGCACCATGGGTATCCGACACCAAGTCAAGTAAGTATGTGTTTTTATTTTAAGATTATTGTGTTAGTACTGTGGTAAAAAAATTCCGCAAAATAGAGTACTCTAGAACTTTTAGTTTTAGGAACTGAAACTATAGAGATTGAGACTATAGGATGTGTTTTGCAAAAACAACTTTACTTTTTATACTCCATAAAACATTGTCTAATAAACACTGAAATAGTATGCTGATTCATAAAACTCGTAATCAGATTAAATTGACTTAGTGAACATGAGCGCTAGAAGACGTGGACGCGGTGGACGTAGACGTGGTAGAGGCCGAGGTGCTAGGGCTAGATCTTCGGCACCGAGGCATGTTTCTAAAAGGGAGGCGTTGGCATCGCCTGTGGTAGAGACGGGATCTCATGATCAAGCTGGGGTTGATGAATTGACTCTGATAGTTAAGAAGGTATTGAAGGAGGTTAAGAGAATCGGTGAAGCACTTCGAGTTGGGTCTGTGGACTGTAAGAAGAAAATAGATCGTAATTTTTTTGGGTCGCAGACTCGTTCCTAAAAGCGCGTTAAGGCACGTCCAAACTTTTTGGCTTGCGATTATTGCAGAAGGCGTCATCCGGGTGAATGCTGGAGGAAGTCAGGAGCATTCTTGGGATGTAGGTCTAAGGAGCATAAGGTTCGAGATAGTTTCATCACCATCAAGTCAAGAATGCTTTGGTTGGACGTGATAATTGAATGCAAGAAAATTTTAGGTATAAGTGGTAGATAATGGCTTGCTTCAGTGGTTAGATGTTGGTTACATGTTTAGTTGTGTGAAAGAGGATTTAAGATTATGTTAAAAGTATATTAGTGTTACTAAGATCAGAGTGCATAGCGAAAGCATATTGGTGTGTCTTGTGCGGTGTGTTTAGTAGTTGGTTGGAAATTTCGAGGATGAAATTTCTTTAAGGTGGGTAGAATTGTAACATCCTGAAATTGGGCTTAGTAGGATTGGGCCCATTGGGCCTTGGGCGTAGGAGTGTTTAAAATTTTGAGAACAAGAGAATGGCAATAATTCAAGTTGGACTTATTAAGAAAGTAATTTTGGAAAGTTACGAGGTTTCTATGAAGTTCTGGGTTCAAGTTGGACCTTAGTAAAATTTTGTGTTTAAGCCTATTAAGGAGAGATAGTAAGTGACCTCAAAGCTTATGGAAATAAATGAGTAAATTGCTAGCATAAGTGAGCATATGGAAAAGGGGAAATGGCGCCACATGAAAGGCTTTGAGGGAAGAGGTTCAAATCCCATGGTGTGCAAATTTTGACTGTTATTTTTGCACCCTTTCCTAAGTGTCGGCCAAGCTTGTAAATAAGGTAAGTTGGACTTTTTAATTATGGTATGATGGCTAAAGAAACAAGGAAAGGATGAAGGTAAGCAAAGGAATCAAGAGAAAGGGGAAAGTAAGGTGAACATGTGGCCTTTTTCAAGAAAATTGTTTTGGAAAGTGTGGTTGGCCAATTTTTTTGACCAATATTGTCATGTATGTGGAAGGTTTTGGCATGGGGAGGGCTTAGCCAAATTTTTCTTTGGCAATTGGTAAAAGCTTTGGTGTTGGCTTGGCCAAAGTTCCTATTTGCAACTTTTGTGTCATTTTTCTTTTCTCTCCAAAATTCATTCTCTTCTCTTTGTCGAATTTTCAAGCCTTTAATGTGCATTCTTGTTTCTTCTTTTCTTCCTTGTTGCCGAAAGTACCTAAGCCTTGGAGACCAAATTGTTTCATTCATTTTCCTTGGAAAACCAAATTCTCATAAACACTCATTTATATCTTCTTTTCCTTTTTACAAAATTTCCAACCCTTTCTTCTTCTTCTCAAATCCATATCCTCCATAGCTGAATATCATTGTTCATTTTCCTCTATAACCTGAACCCTTCATTTCTTCTTTATCGTTCTTATCATTTGTATTAACACTCAATCCTTTGATCAATCGTGTTCTAAGTGGGAAGGCCGAATCTATCACATTTGATTCGCCTGTAGCCATAAGTACGATCAGTAAGTAGTAGTTCTCTCTTTGTCAATAACTTTCTTTCATTTGGGTTCTTCATTAATAATCGTGTGTTCTTCTTTCTCTCCCTCGTTGGGTCTGAGTTACATTCTTTTCTGTGATATGGCCATCGTTGGGCTTAGGACTTTCAACAACGTGAAGGAGCACAAGTGATTTGTATTAACCAAATCGTTATCGTCTACTCGTCAAGCAAGTGGGGTAAGAACGTTGTTATAAGATTTGTTTTGGCCAAAGGTGGGATATTTGCTAACAACTCTTTCGCTCACCAAATATTTTTAGGATGGGATTTCAATAACCAAAGGGTAGGATCGATTCTTGGTGCATTGAGGGAGATCACATTCATGGTAAGTGGAGTTCGCCTAATAAAGTGTTTCTAGTTACGATTATCAAAGTTGAGACTAACCTTCTATCAGCCATCATTATAGGTGTTGAAATCGGTAGAAAGCACAACTCGTAATCAACGTGTGTAATCCCGTACCTCCCAAAAACATGTTTGAAATGGTGTGTAATCTCACATCTCTCTAAAAGTTTATATGATATGTTTTGTGATTCGGTTGAAATATTGGAGAAAACCAGAAACCGGCATCCGTGATCACTCGGGAGTGCGCATATTCGTAGTAGTAACCATATTTTGTAATAAAACAGTTCCGGTTAGAAAGAGTGACATGTTTTTGAAAAATCACGAAAAATAGGAGAAAGGGAATTATAAAGTGAACAAGATATCAATTTAAAACTTACTGTTTTTATTTTGATATGGAAGAAACAAAGAAGGAAAAGGAATTTTATATTCTGAGATATTTTAATTTTAGTGAGACTTGTTCTGATTGACTTTGTGGTTCCCTATTTTGTCTTGGAAAATTCGGTTAAAATTGTACAAAGTGAAATATGAGGAATAATTTAAATGTATAAATTCCCTAGTGAGTGTATTTTCAATAGAAACAAGTGGAAGCAATATATGAAAATCGTACTGTGAGATATTTGAAATTAAGGAAGGAGAGGTCAGAATCATTGGATAGTGAAACAAGGAAAGCTTTAAGGAATAAACTGTACTGATTGGTTAGGCCAAAAATTCTGGAAACATTGTAGTAAAAATATATATGAGTCTAGTTTCAAGGAAAATTTACGGATTTAGATTTTGAGATTCCTAACTCAAGTTATAGTCAATTTAGTTAGTACGACGCAGATGGACAGTTTAAATTTTTTTTATGCCCAAATTAGTAATTAAGCCTAGGTTACGAAATTACCAAAATACCCGTGGAAGGTAAATTACCGAAATACCCCTGGGTTACGAGATTACTAAATTACCCTTAGTGGGTACGATTGCCGAATTATGAAATTGCTCTTATGGGCCGAATTATGAAAATGCCCCTATGGGCTGATTTGATAAGATTGCCTTAATGGGCTGATTTGATAAGATTGCCTTAATGGGCTAGTTTGATAAGATTGCCTTAATGGGTCGATTTGATATATTGCCCTAATGGGCCTATTTTGCAAAGTGTTAATAGGCCAAATTGTTTGTAATGAATCTCTGAGTTATTAATTGTTGTATATAACTGTAATACCAATTACTATGTATGTTACATATGCATAATTTTGAATAGGATGGAAAAATGTTGAAGAGAAGTTCTGGTGGCTCTGCCACATATTTTGGTGGCTCTACAGAATCTGTATAGTGGTTATGCCACGTGTATTCTGTTATTCTGGTAGCTTGTCCACGAATCAAATATGTTATAAATGGCTAAATGCCTGCGATTAGTGTGTTGGCGGGGTGGGTTGACTTGATCCCCACAGGTGTGTTGGTTGGTATGGGTGGTGTGTAGCAGATGGATTATTAGGATTGGTTTGAGAATTACATTACATTCTCATGATATAATTGATACATTATTTTGTAAAGGGGCTTAGGCCTAAAGTATTGCTAAATGGGCTCAAGCCCAAGATTATGCTTTGTGGGCTCAGGCCCAAGTTTTTGCTAATTGGCCTCCGACCCAGTGGATGATGGTAAGGGGATTATGCACTGAGTTCTTGTAACTCACCCCCCTTTTCCCTTAACCCTTGTAGGTAATGCTCAATGACGTGGACTTGGGCCATGGAAGTCTCAATGAAGGCCATACTTGAGAAATGGTACATATTGAAGCTTTAGATTTCTATTTTCGTTCACTTTACTATTTTGGGTTTTATGTTGTAATAAGGCCTCTAGAGTATTTTATTATTTTTTTATGTTTGATAAACTTATTATTTTGCTTAATTTGTTTTAAAAGGGAATTTTCTAAAAAATTAAATAAAGGTTTCCCAAAATCGATTAACAAATGGATTTCAAAATAAACTTTTGCAAATATTTTTAACACGAAAATTGTCTTTCAAATTATCAACGAAATTTTCAAAAAACTCGGATTTTCTTTCAAATTTTCAAACGTCGTTTTCAAAAGTCACGGTTTTATAAGAGCATTAATTCAAATTTATCGATTTATCAATCGATCTTCGAGGTGAGTAGTATTTTATCAAATATTTCAACACAAACTTGTTTTCTTGATTTTAACGAAGCAATACCTCTTTTTACGTACGAATGAAAAGGACTTAAATGTATTTTTCTCATGTGACATGTCAATTCTGGCCTTAACACTTGGGTCGGGTTTGGGGTGTTACATGAAGACTGATTGATTTGTTACCTACACGAAGTGTGAGTTCACCTTTACCAACGTCAATTTTAGCTCTGGCAGTTTCTAAAAGGGTCTTCCTAAAATTCAGGGGATACTATTATCTCCATCCATGTGTAAAACAACAAAGTCTACTGGAATATGAATCTGTTAATTTTAACTAGTACATCTTCAATTATACCCCTAGGAATTTGAATAGCCTTATTAGCTAATTGAATACTCATACTAGTTTGTTTGGGTTTCCCTAGACCTAGCTGTTTAAACATTTTATAAGGCATAGCATTGATGCTTGCCCCTAAATCAGCTAAAGCATTATCAATAGATAAACTACCAATTAAACATGGAATTGTAAAACTCCCTGGATCTTTTAATTTTTGTGGTAGTTTATTTTGCAACATTGCTGAGCATATGTGATTCCTCGTTTAACTTCCACTTGTTTGTTAAAAGCTCTTTTAAAAATTTCCTTGAATTTGGCATCTGTGAAAAAGCTTCAAGAAAAGGTAAGTTAATATGTAATTTCTTTAAAAGAAATTTACAGAATTGTTCATCTGTGTTGTCTTTCTTCATCTTATTGAGGTACGATATTCAAGGCTGGTACTCTTTAATTACCAGTTTTGGTTTTTCTTAGCTTTCCTCAACTTTACCTTCACTTACCACAGGTTCTTACCTTGGCTCAGATTTAGATTCCACTAACCCTTCACTGTCATGAGCTGTTATGGCTTGAAGTTGCTCCTATGGGTTAGTCTCAATGTTACTTGGCAAGCTACCTGGTTCTCGATCCCTTGAATCGGTGCTTGTTGATTTTTAATTGTTGTTTCGATGTTTTGGAAACGTGTTTCTGACACCGCTATGAATTTTGTCAGCATCTCCTCAAGGTTCAGCTTCTTTTCCTGTAGGTAGGGCTGTTGTTGGAAGTTTGGAGGGGGTTGTTGTCTCTGATTTCCTTGACCACCCCATGAGAAATTGGGGTGGTTCCTCTAACTTGGATTATAAGTATTACTATAAGGGTTATTTTGAGGTTTAAAATTGTTACCTATATAGTGAACTTGCTCATTTTTAGTGCCATGTCCGTAGGGTGGGTACTCAGGATTCGCCACACCTCCTAGGTTTGAGTCATAATGCATTACTGAGTGTACCTGCGAAGAACACAAACCATCAATCTTTTTATTTAACATCTCTACCTGATTTGATAGCATGGTTACTGTGTCGAGGTTGAAAAATTGGCGGCTTTTGTTGGCCTTTTCCATGTGACTTGCAATTGATAGTTATTCAGTGACATCTCTTCAATGAATTCGTAGGCCACCTTAGGTGTTTTGTTATTCAGGGTTCTACCGGTGGCTGAATCAATCAACTGCCTGGTCGAGGGGTTCACACCGTTGTAAAAAGTTTGGACTTGTAGCCTCAAGGGTAATCCATGGTGTGGGCACCTTCTCAATAGATCTTTGTATCTCTCTCATGCATCGTATAGTGTTTCTAAATCCATCTGCACAAAAGAAGAGATATCATTCCTTAATTTGGCCATTTTGGCCGGCTAAAAATATTTTAATAAAAATTTTTCGGTCATAGTGATTGATCCTCGTGGAAGAGAATTTAGCAACTGTTTAGCTTTATTCCTCAAAGAAAAGGGAAATAACCGACGATAGATGGCATGATCAGAAACGCCTTTAATTTTGAAAGTATTGCAAAATTCTAGGAAACAAGTGATTATTTGGATCTTCATCCTGCAAACCATCAAATTGAACAAATTGCTGTATCATATGAATTGTGTTAGGTTTCAGTTCAAAATTATTTGTAGCAATAGCAAGTCTAACCATACTTGACTCAGTTCTTATTAAATTAGGTTTAGCATAATCATACATAGTTCGAGGAGCATGATTTTCGACCACCTCCTGAGGTAGCAAATTCTCAACCATCTCTTCGGCAGTATTAATTTTGTTCTCTTGCTCTTCTTCTATGTAATTTAAGCTTCGCCTTATTTCTCTACGATTTCTACGAATAGTACCTTCAATATCACTGTCGTAAATTAGGGGTCCTGTCGGAATCCTTCTAGCCATAAACTAGAGGTACCTGCTAGGAACAAATAAAAATAAAAAGAAAATTAGAAAAGTAAAAAGATAAAATTTAATTGCAAAAATAAAATATGGATAAAGTAATAAAAATTGTGCGTTCTTAATATTTCAGTTCCCCAGCAATGGCACCAAAAACTTGATGGTGGTGGAAAAAGTCTTAAAATTTATATAATGAATGTTTGAGCATAGAAACTAATTATAACCACGATTGAGGCAAGCGCACCTATCGGACAGTAGTATAGTTTAGTGGCAAGACCGGATTGTCGAACCCAGGGGAACCAAAAGTACTAATATTAACTTTCTTTTTATTATTTAGCCTAAGAATTAAGGGAATTGTTATTTAATCTAAAATTAACTAACTACTATGCTAAAGATGCTAAGACATAGAGGAGGAATTGGGGAAATACTTATGGGAAAACCAATTGATTAAGACAATACCCGATGAAGAATCCACCTAGACTTCACTTGTTATCTAACTCTAAACCGGACAATTTATTCACTTGACTTGATCCGTAGGATTCCCTAATTTATATGAATAACTCTCTTTAGGTTACTAACGTCTAACCCTAGGTTGATTAGTTGAAATCTCTTTCTAATTAAAAACCTTAGAATTGCATTAACTCGATCTATGGACTCTCATATTAGGTTTAACCCTAATCCGACAGATTTTTGTCATCCTATCTCTAGGGTTGCGATCAACTCTGCTTAACTATGCTAGATCTACTCTTAAATAGGGACTTTTGCTCCACTGCCTAAGCACATCAATACTTGAATCATTATCCTAAAATATCAAAGCAAGAATTAAGAACACATAGTTAAGAACAAATCAAGTATTTATCATATAGTTCAGAAAATAATAACAAGATCCGTCTTAGGTTTCATCCCCCTCAGGTATTTGAGGGGTTTAGTTCATAATCCTAAGAGAATACATCTCAGAAGAAAAATAACAAAACATAAAGAAAACCCTAAATCCCCCTAAAGGAATTGAAGGAGAGATCCTCAGTCTTGAGTGTAATTCTGGCTTCTGAGATTAATCAACTAGCTTTCTTCGAGTGAATCCCACAATTCGACCTCTCTAGCTTGGCTCCTTGGCCTATCTAAACCTCGCCCTTGAGGGTTGGCCTCTAGGGTGTTTATATAGGCTTTTGGAATGTCTTTCTTCGCCTCTAAGTACCCTAATTCGAATGAAACTCTTCATTGCTGTGGCAAGGGTATGCCCGTGTGGCACGGCCGTGTGAATCGAATTCAGGCCGTGGTCGGATCTGCTAAAGAGGCACGACCGTGTGCCTCGGGCCTAGGCCGTGTCAATTTCATACTTTGGCCCATTTTCTCTTTTTTTAGCCCATTTCTTGTTCTTTTCATCCTCCATTGCTCTACTAAGTATAAAACATGAAATTAAAGGAGTAGGAGTACCAAATTCCACAATTCAAGGAATAAATCATCCAAAAGTATGCTAAATATGGGATTAAAATATGAACATATTACGGTTTATCAGCTGTGTGCTGATTGTTAATGTACTAATTTGGCATGCCTCATTGAAATGTGAGACCATATGTTGTTAATATTCCATTGCTAAATTGGATGGACAAAAATGGGCCTTAGTTGGTGGATTTTAAACGAAATAATAAAAGGGGAAAAATGGTAAATGGTGTATTAATGTGTAATAAAATAAAACAAACAAACTGGATGGCCATTATCATCCAAATTCTACTGAAATTGAAGAAGGAAAAAGGGGTTTAGAAACTTTATCATGTTCGGCTAATACTTGGTTTAATTAAGGTGAGAGTTTTGTTTGGTTTTTGATAATTTCTATGTTTTTGTGATCATTTCTTTATGTGCTTTCAAACCCATGCTGTAACATCCCAAACTCGGTCAATACACCACGACCGAATCTGGTATGCTACAGGAAAAAGGTTTTGGGTGGTTTAGGTTGAAGTCTAGAAGTTTGGTGAAACACTTAGCGAAATTTTGTATTTTGAGGATAACTCAAGTAGGTTTTGATTGAAAATCTGATGATGTATTTGAAAACCCAGAAAGTTTTGAATATTTATCCGGTGTGTAGGAAAAACTAGTTTATTTAGTTTTGAAGCTTAAGTTATTTCTTATTGTTACTAAAACATTTATGACTTAGTAGAAAATCATATTTAAGTTAGAAAACCTTTTGAGTTCACTTGATCCCAAGTTATAGTATGATACCCGATGGTATAGTTTAAAACATCGTCTCGAAATTTTGAAAACGTTGTCTTTCCAAGTTTTAGCACATTTCACTCAATTAGTTTGTTAAAGCATATTGAGAATCTACTTAAACATAACATACCAAAAACATAATTTAAGAGGCCATTTACAAACCCAAATACAACAAAATAGAAATAAACCAACTAGTGTACCAAATTTTATAAAAGAAGTCCGAGCAAATCTTTATTTCAAGTATGGCATGAGCACCTCGAGTCCATCCGGCTCCATGTCCGCGTCTATGTGTCACTGAAAAGTCGAGGAGAGAGTGAGTCGCAAGACTCGGTGCATAAATCCTCTCCGGTATAACATGCCAACACATATATCATAATGAATAATGCAAATCATGCACCTGTTCCTAACCAACCATATCGCTTTTCTACCCGTGTGGTACCAAACCACCGGTGGTGCCAAACCACGGTGACCCAAAGTCACGATATCCATCTTGTGGTACCAAACCCTTTGGTGACCAAGTCACAAATAATCCAATGATGGGGCCAACCCATCGTGTGATACCAAATCACTAGCGACGATCCCATATCTCATAAGTAGGGCTAACCCACGGTGGTGTCAAACCACAGGGACAAGTCGCAATGAGGTGCCAATCCTCCGGTGTCCCAAAGACACAATGTGATACCAAATCACTGGTGACCGTAGTCACAAGTCTGATGATGGGGCCAACCCATCGTGTGATACCAAATCATGGCGTCAATCCCGTTTAATCAACTGTGGGGCCAACCCATCGTGGTACTAAGCCACTGGGACGAGGCCGAGGTGCCAAACCTCCGTGACCCAAAGTCACAAAACACGTGGTACCAAACCACCGGAGGTGCTAAACCTCCGTGTCCCAAAGACACAAGTGTCCCAAAGACACGGATATCAAATTTCCCCTCCTCTCATATCACCCAATCACATATCACACTAGATGCAAAATCGTGCAATCATGCTATCATGCTCACATGCTTAATATGGCATCTCAATGAACATCGCCCATAATCATAATATCATATCACATAGCTCATATTAGAACGGACTTACCGAATCAGTATCCATACCTCAATGGGTACCAAATCATCAATCACACTGTTTCATTTACACAACAAAGTTATTACATTACTAAGTTAAGATAGTGTGTTGGATTACACACCAATTAGCGGGGTTTTAATACTAAGAACCGGTCTAAGACCTCGACCACCACGACAACTTTGATCCTCAAATCGACCAACCAAAGGGTTAGCACACATATCATCCGCCATAACCAAAGAAATCAAAGGGTATATCGGTTTACCCTTACCTTAACCTGGATTTGGTTTCCTACCAAATCCGAACCCAACAGTGGTTCTTTCAGAAACCGGCTTCAACAATGGTTTCTCCTTACACAATCGGCACACCCTGATAAAAGAGCAGTTAATCCCTTAACAACTGGTCTTAAAGAAAACTAAACGAAATCGAATATAGCACTCGTTCTTACCACTACTCACCGCCTGCTTACCAGAGAAAGAAAACTCCTCAAGAACGTTCCTTAGATCCGGATGTCCTATTATAAGAATTGGTTTACAAAAGATTAGTACCTTCCAACAATAACACATTCGGCCAACAACATAATAAGAATCGGCAAGGTGTGAGAAAGAAGAGAAATGGCCATCTGCCAAGAACTTACCCTCTTAGAAGACCGATTACCCCAAGAATCTAACGGGAGGAATAGATTCGCTAATGAGTTTTCGAAAAGAATTGAAATAAAGAGAGATGAGTGGAGGGGTCACTTTCGGTTTTGAAAGGAAAGAGAAGAATAAGGTGTGTTTAGAAGAAGAACAATTTTCGCTACTATCCTTCAAGAAAAGAAGAAAGAAAAGGCTAGATTCGGCTCAAAGATGATGAAAACAAAGGTGGTTAGGTTTAAAAGAAATGGTATGGAACAAAGGGAGAAATCGCACAAGGTTTATGAAAACAAAAGAAGAAGTGAGAAGAAAGGGTCTCTAGTTTCGGCTTTGCATAATGAAGAGAAGAAGGAAGAAACAAGGTATAATTTTGGCAATAAGGGTGCTAGAGGTTTCGGTTTAACTCAATTGAAAAAAAGAAAAGGAGGTAGGAGAGGCATTCGGCTAACAAGGTTTTTAAAAGAGAGAAAAAGATAATGGGATGCTTGGTTCGGCTAAAACAAAGAGAAAGAAGCAAAACAAAATAGCAAGCAAATTCGGCAACACTTGGGGTTTCGGTTTCAAGGATGAATGGCAAAGAAATGTGGTTTCAGCTTAGGCTCTTTGCAAGTGAAGAGCTTGCTAGCTTATGACTAACGAAATCAGCTTGTTCTTTTTGACAAAATGGTAGGCTTACCAAGGAGAATTTGACCGAAAGAAGAAAAAAAAAGAATAAAGGTAAAACACACATGCTAAAGGAAAAATTCGGCTCACCCACACACTAACAACCGGCCACTCTTTCCCTCCCCCCAAACTCTCACCAAATCCGGCCAAATCTCCCCCATTTACTCTCACACCACCAATTCAAATACCATGACCAAGTCTCCCTCCTACAATTGCTCTCCATCCACCGTTTGAATGAGTTGACAAGGTCCAAGCTAGAGTTCAAATTGCCCACAACTCTTCCTCTCCATGCCGTCAAAATGGATGCAAAAGGGGTGGGATTCTCGCGACTTGAACTTAAGACCTCCCCCTTGCAATTGGCGCCACACACATGCTCCAAGTGACGCATGCCTTGCCACTTTGCTAGCTCCTCATTTGTGTTACAAATTCACTTAAATTCATTATAAACCCCAAAGACCTTCACTCCTATCCCCTAAAGCCTAAAACTAAAATTTCACCACCTACCGGGCTCACTCCTAGCCTACAACTAAGTCCCAAAACACCCAAACAACATCATAGCAAGCAATTAATCATGCAACCAATGCCAAAACAAAATAGCCCTTAACCCGGATATTACGCTTCTACCCTTCAAAGAATTTCGACCTCGAAATTACAGTCGTCAAGAGTTGCGGGTATTCTTTGTCTCATCATATCCTCGGGTTCCCACGCCGCTTCTTCCACACCATGATTCCGCCTAAAGAACCTTAACCGAGGCACAGACTTCCTGCGCAGAACCTTCACATCTCGATCTAAAATCAGATGTGCTCTTCCTCCATGGACATATCTGGATTTACCTCGATCTCTTCTCTGTTACCACATGTGATGGATCGAACGATATCGCCAAGCATCGAAGCGTGGAACACGTCGTGAATCGACTTAGCTCGGTGGCAACTCGGTGATATGCAATCGTCCCACTCGTCTTAATACCTTATACGGCCCAATAAACCTCGGACTTAGCTTGCCTTTCTTCCCGAACCTTAATACTTTCTTCCACGGTGAGACCTTCAGGAAAACCCGATCTCCCACAGCAAATTCAATATCTCTCCGTTTAAGATCGGCATAGGACTTCTGCCGGTCCGAAGCTTCCTTCAATCGAGCTCAATCAACTTAACCTTGTCTTGGTCTCAAAGAACCAACTCGTCCCAATAACTGACGTTCACTTAACTCCGTCCAACAAGTAGGTGAACGACACTTCCTACCGTACAACGCCTCATAAGGTGCCATCTTGATGCTCGCTTGGTAGCTGTTGTTGTAGGCGAATTCAGCTAACGGTAGATACTCCTCCCAGCTACCCCTGAAGTCCAAAACACACCCTCGTAACATATCCTCCAAGATCTCAGATAACCTTTTCGATCGCCCGTCGATCTGCGGATGAAATCTTTGTCTTGAAATCTAACAGTGTACCTAGAGCCCGATGCAACGCCTTCCAAAACCTTGACGTGAATCTGGATCCCTATCCGAGATGATCGACATCGCACCAGTCTGATCTCACTATCTCGACACATACACTTTGCCAACCTCTGCAGTGAGTAATCCACCCTCACCGAATAAAGTGAGTGATTTAGTCACCGATCCATAATTACCTGCATCAATCCTTCTTGCTCGGTGTAGCGGTAATCCACCGACGAAATCCATAGTTATTCTTTCCCACTTCCTTGTGGAATCTTCACCGGTCAAGCAACCCAGACGGCAATCGATGCTCACCTTGACCACGACAAGTCAAACACCTACCCACAAACTTCGGTCACCTCCTTTTTCGACCGGCCACCGAATCGTTCTCCGAGGTCCCTATACATTTTGCTACCTCCGGGATGCATAAGCGTAGGGCTGCTATGTGCATCTGAAGAATCTTTTGCCTCAACTCGAATCTCTCGGATACAAGCCTTCCCGAAAACACAAAGACCCCATCCTTTGGACAAGTCGTAACACTTCAAACCATCATTCTCGCACTTGTGTCCTCTGCCTTTCGTAACCTCATCCAAAGAATCGTTTCTCTCGATCCGCTCAACCCAAGTAGGCTTAACTGCAGCTCTGCCAGAATACTCCCGTCGCCATACAAACTCAAGTGAGCAAATAACGCTCTCAAATCCGAAACAACCTTACGGCTCAACGCGTCCGCCACAACGTTAGCCTTGCCCGGATGATACTTAATTGAGCAATCGTAGTCTTTCATGACTCAATCCATCGGCTACCGTCTCGATTCAAGTCTTTACGAGTCGGAAGGTACTTGAGACTCTTATGGTCCGTATAGACTATCGATCTTTCTCCGTTACAAGTAATGCCTCCATATCTTTAAGGCAAATACTACATTGCTAACTCCGGATCGTCGTAGGATAATTAACCTCATGTGGCCTCGGTATTGTCGGGATCGTAAGCCACCACCTTCCTTCTTGTATCAAGACACAACCCAATCCAGTATGTGATGCATCGCGAAGACACCGTGAATTCCTTACCTACCTCGGGTTGAATTAGAACCGAGCTTGGTCAAAATCTTCTTCAACTTATCAAAGCTCTCCTGTTGCTTCTCGGTCAAACAAACGGAACCCCTTTTCTCAATAATTTAATCATTGGCGCTGCGATTAACGAGAAACCCTCTACAAATCTTCGGTAGTATCCTGCCAAGCCCAGAAAACTCCAAATCTCCGCTACTGACTTAGGCGGCTTCCAATCCAAAATCGCTTCTATCTTACGGGGTCCACTCTAATCCCTCACCGACACTACATGACCCAAGAATGTCACTTCCCTGAGCCAGAACTCGCATTTACTGAACTTCGCATAGAGCTGTTTCTCCCTTAGAATCTGCAATACCACCCGTAAATGAGCATCATGCTCTTCCTCGGTCCTTGAGTATACCAAGATGTCGTCGATAAAACCACCACGAACCGATCTAGTAATCTTGTTGGAACACCCTATTCATCGATCCATGAAATTGCCGGTGCGTTAGTCAACCCGAACGGCATAACCAAGAACTCAAAGTGACCATACCGAATTTAAATGCCATCTTACGGATATCCGCCTCCTTTACCTTCAACTGGTGATACCCAGACCTTAGGTCGATCTTCGAGAAAACTGACGCCCCCTTCAGCTGATCAAGCAAGTCATCTATCCGAGGTAGTGGATACTTGTTTTTGATCGTCAGCTTATTCAATTGGCGATAGTCTATGCACATCTGCATAGTACCGTCTTTCTTCTTTACAAAGAGTACCGGCGCTCCCCATGGTGAAATACTTGGCCTGATAAAGCCTCGGTCCAACAATTCCTGTATCTGAGCCTTAAGCTCCACTAACTCCTTAGGTGCCATCCTGTACGGAGCAATGGATACGGTAGCGATTAAGCAATGATCTATTCGAACTCTACCTCCGATCCGTAGCAAACCCAAAGCTCCTCAAGAAACACATCCACAAATTCCCTAATCGTCCGGACGGTCTCACAAAGAGACTCCTTAGCCTCCAAGGCATACACATGCACCATATATGCTTGCAAATTCTTTCGACCATTTTCTCGGCTTTGAGCAGATACCACATTGGACAGATAATTTCTCCTATTACCGATTAGAACTACCTCATCACCCTCGCTGTGCTGTCCAGAACCATGCGCTTAGCCATGATCCAACTTCGCCTGGTACTTAACCAGCCAATCCATCCCCAAAATCAGATCGAACTCCCCAAACGGCAGTTCCATCAGATCAGCCTCGAAAGATACCCCTTGGAGTTCTAGAGGTACGTCTCTATACAGTTTATCTACCACTACAGAGTGACCTAGAGGGCTTATTACGGTCATCTGCCTAGAAGATATTTCAGAGTCTAGATCCATGGTCTCCACTATGCTACTTGCAACATACGAGTGTGTTGAACCCACATCAATTAAAGCAGTAAATGGAGAACCAAAGATTAGAAACGTACCGGTAATGACGTCCGGTGCGTCGCCCTCCTCTTGGCGCCTCGCAGCATACACCAACCCGACCGTCGGCCTCGAACTACCGCACCTCCCGGGTGCTCCACGGCCCCACAGAACTATTACTTCTCTGCCATTACCTCGGCCCTCTACGGTGGTCCATTATTTCAGATCGACATTTACCGATTCTTTGATGAATCCTAGCTAACTTGCGCGACAGGTCCCTCACACGGTGGTCCGTGAGCCACACTCAAAACAACCTCTACCATCACCCAACATCCTCCCAGTGAGCCTTTCCTAGCGGTTACATCTGCGGCGGTCCCCGCCTAGCAAAGAACAAACCTACCCGACCGATTCGCCCACTCGGTCTAGCCCTCTTCTGCGATTACCCGATGACCCGAAGATCCAAAACTCCTTTTGTGACGGTTTCTATCCATACCGCCTCACGACTCTTTAATGCCCTCGGCAACCTTCGCTTTTCAACTAGAACGCAAATTCACGCTCCTGTTGGGCGCAATTATCGACCTTAGTTCGTCTCTCGAGCCATCCTCAAACGAACGCACCTCTCATGCTCGGTAGCCACCATACCCGCATACCGACCCGACCTCAAAACTCGCCTCGTACTCGACACGATTTGCTCCTCGACTAACCTCGTAAATGCTTTCCTCCGCTCATTTATGTAGTTAGCTCACGCGTTTTTTCGATAAGCGACCCAAAATAGTCCCATGTCGGATCTTCATTTGCAGTATTATCACGACCGTGAGCCACCACCGGTATGACTCATCTCGGAGGAGTGATACGATCCCCTTCAACTTTTCTTCCATGGTCGGTCTAGATCATCCATGATCCGCTCTGTCGCTTCCACCAATACTCAAGAGTGCTAGGAGCAACACCGAGACACCCCGAAAGAATTCAAATTTGCGAATTTGCTCAAGTCGCCAGCATGCATTTCCTAGCTCCTACGCCTCCACCGCTCCAGCTACCCTTTCTAAAACCCAGAAGATCGCTTTGTGACATCTGCGTCATCGCCGGTCTGCTCTCGAACTCACCACCTCCGGTGGTGGCGAGCCAGTACCTCATTCTCGAACCACCTGAACCTACGAGCTCGAAGCAGTCATCCTACTACGACCACGCCCACGACCACGCCCACCTCGGGTACTCATGACTAAATCTCGTCTCGATTAAAGAATTTTATGTATCGGTCATTATTCCATCGTGTTTAAAGCAAAGTCTTATGAATTTTAAAGAAGCTTTGTTTTCGCGAGTCCTGAGTCCTATTAGTTTCAGATCTCTAAAGTAGTCTTACTAGCCACCAATCATATCAATCAATATCACAACAAATAGTACGAGGTACTTACTTGGGCTTAATCGGTGCGGAGACTGGGTGCCACGCCCTTCAAACCATACTTTTAAAATGTAATACTTGAAAACTATAGTTTTAAAACATTTTGGGCCTCGGGCCCAAATGAAGCTTTTGAACTTGGCTCGATACCATTAAATGTAACATCCCAAACTCGGTCAATACACACCACTAATCAACTGTATGCTACTGAGGAAAAAGGTTTTGGGTGGTTTAGGTTGAAGTCTAGAAGTTTGGTGAAACACTTAGCGAAATTTTGTATTTTGAGGATAACTCAAGTAGGTTTTGATTGAAAATCGATGATGTATTTGAAAACCGTAAAGTTTTGAATATTTATCCTGTGTAGGAAAAACTAGTTTATTTCGTTTTGAAGCTTAAGTTATTTCTTATTGTTACTAAAACATTTATGACTTAGTAGAAAATCATATTTAAGTTAGAAAACCTTTTGAGTTCACTTGATCCCAAGTTATAGTATGATACCCGATGGTATAGTTTAAAACATCGTCTTTGAAATTTTGAAAACGTTGTCTTTCCAAGTTTTAGCACATTTCACTCAATTAGTTTGTTAAAGCATATTGAGAATCTACTTAAACATAACATACCAAAACATAATTTAAGAGGCCATTTACAAACCCAAATATAACAAAATAGAAATAAACCACTAGTGTACCAAATTTTATAAAAGAAGTCCGAGCAAATCTTTATTTCAAGATGGCATGAGCACCTCGAGTCCATCCCGGCCCATGTCCGCGTCTATGTGTCACCTAAAAAGTCGAGGAGAGAGTGAGTCGCAAGACTCGGTGCATAAATCCTCTCCAGTATAACATGCCAACACATATATCATAATGTAATAATGCAAATCATGCACCTGCTCCTAACCAACCATATCGCTTTTCTACCCCGTGTGGTACCAAACCTTTGGTGGTGCCAAACCACCGTGACCCAAAGTCACGATATCCATCTTGTGGTACCAAACCTTTGGTGACCAAGTCACAAATAATCCAATGATAGGCCAACCCATCGTGTGATACCAAATCACTAGCGACGATCCCATATCTCATAAGTGGGGCCAACCCACGGTGGTGTCAAACCACGTGGATAAGTCGCAATAAGGTGCCAAACCTCTGGTGTCCCAAAGACACAATGTGATACCAAATCACTGGTGACCGTAGTCACAAGTCTGATGATGGGGCCAACCCATCGTGTGATACCAAATCACTGGCGTCAATCTCGTTTAATCAACTGTGGGGCCAATCCACTGTGGTACTAAGCCACTGGGACGAGACGCTGAGGTGCCAAACCTCTGGCGACCCAAAGTCACAAAACACGTGGTACCAAACCACTGGAGGTGCCAAACCTCCGTGTCCCAAAGACACAAAGTGTCCCAAAGACACGGATATCAAATTTCTCCCTCCTCTCATATCACCCAATCACATATCACACTAGATACAAAATCGTGCAATCATGCTATCATGCTCACATGCTTAATATGGCATCTCAATGAACATGCACCCATAATCATAATATCATATCACATAGCTCATATTAGAACGGACTTACCCGAATCCGTATCCATACCTCAATGGGTACCAAATCAGTCAATCACACTATTTCATTTACACAACAGGTTATTACATTACTAAGTTAAGATAGTGTGTTGGATTACACACCTGAATTAGCGGGGGTTTTAATACTAAGAACCGGTCTAAGACCCTCGACCACCCTGACAACTTTGATCCTAAAATCGACCAACCAAAGGGTTAGCACACATATCATCCGGCCATAACCAAAGAAATCAAAGGGTATATCGGTTTACCCTTACCTTAACATGGATTTGGTTTCCTACCAAATCCAAACCCAACAGTGGTTCTTTCAGAAACCGGCTTCAACAATGGTTTCTCCTTACACAATCGGCACACCCTGATAAAAGAGCAGTTAATCCCTTAACAACTGGTCTTAAAAAAAATTAAACGAAATCGAATATAGCACTCGTTCCTACCACTACTCACCGCCTGCTTACCAGAGAAAGAAACCTCCTCAAGAACGTTCCTTAGATCCGGATGTCCTATTATAAGAATTGGTTTACAAAAGATTAGTACCTTCCAACAATAACACATTCGGCCAACAACATAATAAGAATCGGCAAGGTGTGAGAAAGAAGAGAAATGGCCATACGGCCAAGAACTTACCCTCTTAGAAGACCGATTACCCCAAGAATCTAACAGAGGAATAGATTGGCTAATGTGTTTTGGAAAAGAATTGAAATAAAGAGAGATGAGTGGAGGGGGTCACTTTCGGTTTTCAAAGGGAAAGAGAAGAATAAGGTGTGTTTAGAAGAAGAACAATTTTCGGCTACTATCCTTCAAGAAAAGAAGAAAGAAAAGGCTAGATTCGGCTCAAAGATGATGAAAAACAAAGGCTGGTTCCGGTTTAAAAGAAATGGTATGGAACAAAGGGAGAAATCGGTACAAGGTTCATGAAAACAAAAAGAAGAAGTGAGAAGAAAGGGTCTCTAGTTTCGGCTTTGCATAATGAAGAGAAGAAGGAAGAAACAAGGTATAATTTGAGCAACAAGGGTGCTAGAGGTTTGGTTTAACTCAATTGAAAAAAGAAAAGGAGGTAGGAGAGGCATTCTGCTAACAAGGTTTTCAAAAGAGAAAAAAGATAATGGGATGCTTGGTTGGCTAAAACAAAGAGAAAGAAGCAAAACAAAACAAAGAAGCAAATTTGGCAACACTTGGGGTTTGGTTTCAAGGATGAATGGCAAAGAAATGTGGTTTCAGCTTAGGCTCTTTGCAAGTGAAGAGCTTGCTAGCTTATGACTAACGAAATCAGCTTGTTCTTTTGACAAAATGGTAGGCTTACCAAGGAGAATTTGACCGAAAGAAGAAAAAAAAGAATAAAGGTAAAACACACATGCTAAAGGAAAAATTCGGCTCACCCACACACTAACAACCGGCCACTCTTTCCCTCCCCCCAAACTCTCACCAAATCCGGCCAAATCTCCCCCATTTACTCTCACACCACCAATTCAAATACCATGACCAAGTCTCCCTCCTACAATTGCTCTCCATCCACCGTTTGAATGAGTTGACAAGGTCCAAGCTAGAGTTCAAATTGCCCACAACTCTTCCTCTCCATGACGTCAAAATGGATGCAAAAGGGGTGGGATTCTCACGACTTGAACTTAAGACCTCCCCCTTGCAATTGGTGCCACACACATGCTCCAAGTGACGCATGCCTTGCCACTTTGCTAGCTCCTCATTTGTGTTACAAATTCACTTAAATTCATTATAAACCCCAGCACCTTCAGCTCCTATCCCTAAAACCCAAAAACTAAAATTTCACCACCTACCCCAAGCTCACTCCTAGCCTACAACTAAGTCCCGAAAACACCCAAACAACATCATAGCAAGCAATTAATCATGCAACCAATGCCAAAACAAAATAGCCCTTAACCCGGGATATTACACATGCTTTAATTTTAGAAATTGATGGTGATTTTGAGATATGCCATTGATGAGTGCTTGAGCTTTGTGATAGTTGGTGATGGAGTATGAAAGATATGTGATAGATTAACATATTTTATCTTTGAAATTTTGGTAAATTTTAGTAATTCGGGCTAAATTGAAAAAAACTATAAATTAAGGGACTAAAATGTGAAATAAATGAAATATGTGGGCTTGTATGAACATGAGGAATATTCGGCAACGCATGGGAATATTGAAATTTTGTGTATTCTGTAATTTTGTGAAATAGGGACTAAAGTGTCAAAATGTGAAAATGTGAGGGCTATTTTGTAAAATGCCCTAAATATATGTGTTTGGACTAAATTGAATGAATTGGTAATTGAGTGAGTTAAATTTGAATGTGTTTAGACCAAGAAAGGAGAGACTCGGATCGAGATCGAGGCAAAGAAAAAGTACTCGATTAATCGGCCAGTTTTGATATCTCGACGTCCGAGGTAAGTTCAGACATTATACGTGTATTTAATTATGTTTAATGTTATGAAACGAATGATATGATACTATTGAGTTGTAAATTCTATGTGAGTAATCGAGTTATATGGCACTAAGTGTGCGTATTAGGAAATGTGACCTAGATGATTAACACTGTGTGTGCGAAATAATAGAAGCTTCGGATTTGTGGTTGGCACTGTGTGTGCGATATCAAATTACGTTCCGTTTTGTATTGAGGCACTAAGTATACGATGTTATTTAAGCTTCGGCTATGAATTGAGGCACAAAGTGTGCGATGTTATTTTAGTTTCGACTATAAATTGGGCACTAAGTGTGAGATTAAACCTAATGAATAATGAGGGCCGATCGAAATGCAACATCGAGCATAAATTAGCTTGGATGGTGAGTAACTATGTGTTGGCTAAGGTATGTATGGAACCTTTGTGGTTGATGAGATTGTGTATGATTTCATGAATGGTTGAGTGAGATTATTAGCTATGAATGATATAGTATGAATAATTGAGGATTGATCTATGTGATGGATGTACTTGTACAATGAGTTTGATTTGTTAATTTGGATGTGTTATGTTACGAACTTACTAAGCTCTTAAGCTTACTGTGTGATGTGTTTCTCTTTTTTACAATGTCAGTAAAGCTAGCTCAGATGCGGGGATCGTCAGTGGCTCTATCACACTATCGGCTATCTATTTCGGTACTTTTGAAAAGATGTGTATAAATGTGGTATATGGCATGTATAGGCTAGTTAATGTGGCATGTTTTGTGATGTGTAATCTTTGCCATGTGATATGGCTTAAAAGATGAATAATTTTAGTTTGTATGTGTGGGAATATGTGAGTGATAAATATGGTATGCATCTTGCCTAGATGGATGATGAAAATTTGTGGTTTGAATGTGAATTGAGGAAGGGTTTATATGGCGCATAATCTATAAGACTTGAGATGATAAATTGGATGATTTGGATCAATTTATTGAGTAGGAAATGAGTGTGGAAGTTAATGATTTAAATGGTATTATTGATGATTAATTGGTGCTTGAAATGGTATGTTTTTGATGTATTTGAGGCATGATTTGGTAATGGCTTGATGCTTGTAGGTGATTCAAAGTGTGGGAGGAAAGTTTGACCTTGAAAAGGGCTTATAACTGCCCACACAGTTGAGCACATGGGCGCATGGCTCAACTGTGTTCTTTAACTTTGCCAAGTGAATCAAGTCAGGCTTGACCACAGGCTGGACACATGGGTGTGAGACTGGCAGTGTGGTGCAAGTCAGTTTCGACCACGGGTGAGGCACACAGGTGTGTCTTAGGCTGTGTGGTCAAGTCGGTATGTATGACTTATTTTGCCACGGCTTGGACACACGGGCGTGTCCGAGGCCAAGTGAGGCACACGGCCTACCCATACGGGCGTGTGACCTCTGTAACTTAGAAAAAATGTTAAATTTTTGGAAATTTTCGTACGAGTTTGGTTTAGTCCCAGCCTTATTCTAACACGTATTTGATCGTGTCAAATAGTCAAGTTTTAATATTTATAAAAGAGTAATCGAACTTGTAGACTAACTGTGACAATGATAGAGGCAAGTGCACCTATCGAACAGTAGTATAGCTCAGGCAAGAATATCTTATCAAACCCAAGGGAACCTAAAAGTACTACTACTCACTTTCTCTCTATTATTTAGCCTGAAAATTGGAGTGATTGAATTATTAAACTAACGAAATACTTAGACTAAATGAAAAGACAAAAGATTTAATTGGAGAAAGACTTTAGGAAAATTCAGTTGATAAAGATGATACCTTCAGGAAGAATCCACCTATGACTTCACTTATTAATTATTCCACAAACCATATGGTTTCTTTACTTAGCTTGATCTGTGAGTCTCCTTAACCGAGATTAAACCCTCTCTCGAGGTGAATAACGTCTAACCTTAGGTTAATTAATGGAACTCTCATTCTCTTATAATAACCCCCTAAGGAAGCAGTAAATCGATCAATGGATTCCCATATTAGGTTTCACCCTAATCCGCAAAATCTCGTAACCCTATCTCTAGGTGCCCGATCAACTCCGCTCAATTATGCTAGATCTACTCTTAGGTAGGGTCTATTCCTCCTCCACCTAAGCACATCAGATTAAATTAAGCAACATAATTAAGAACAAACCAAGTACTTATCATATAATTTAGAAATCAAATAACAAAATCCATCATAGGTTTCATCCCCATCAGGTATCTGAGGGGTTTAGTGCATAACTAAATACGAAAACATCTCAAGAGTAAATAATAAACAAAACATAAGAAATCCCTAAAACCCCCCAAAGGAATTAAAGGAGAGATCCTCTGTCTTGAATGGAGTTCTGGCTTCTTGAGATGAATCAACTGGCTATCTTCAAGTGATTCCATAAAAGATGAATGCTTCGACAAAAGCCTCTGCCAAAAAGCTCCCCTTTAATGTTTGCCTTGGGTTGTTTATATAGGCTTTGGGATACTATACTTGGCTCCTAAGTATCTCTTTCAAGCAGAATTACTATTAGGGTGTTGGAGTAGAATTAGGAGTATGTTTCTTTGGCTTCAAGTATCCAAATCCAAGTGAATTTGCTCTCTCCCACGGTAGGGGCACGACCATAACACACGCCCGTGTAACTCGTGGTTGGGCCGTGTCTCGATTCTGTCATTTTGGACATGGTCGTGTAAGCCAGGATTCAGGCCGTGCTTCAGGTTTGTCGATTTGGGCACGGCCATGTAGATCACCAGGCACGCCCGTGTGATAAATGGATGTTGCATGGACGTGTGTTACATAGTTAAGGCCGTGCTCTAGGTAATTGGAGAGGCACGATCGTATGGGCTTTGGGCTAGGCCGTGTTGATTGCTTGCTAAGGCCCAATTACTTCATTTTAAGCCCGTTTTGTGTTCTTTTAATCCTCGGGTGCTTTTCTGAGTATAAACATGAAAAGAAAGGATTAAAAGCACCTTTTTACATAAATCAAGGGCTAAATCATCCAAAAGCATACTAAATATGGGGTTAAAATATGTTACTTTTACGGTTTATCAAATGCCCCCACACTTAAGCTTTTGCTTGTCCTTAAACAAAATTCTCAACTTACAATTAAAACGAATTTCCCATAATTCATAATTCCTATCGACAATGTCTCATCATAATTCATAGATAATTTATACATGGATAATTCAACACAAAGAATCCTAAAGATTCAATTACAATAAGTCATACCTTTATAGCATGAAAACATAGGTGTTTCCCATTATCTAAGTGATTATCTTTAATTCAAAATTGACAAGAACTGACATCCTCACTAAAGATTCACTCAAATCACTCAAGGTTTTAAGGTTTAAGAATAAGCACTCTAAGTCGAACTCGAAAAGTTAATCCCATAGGCTTGCTCGAAAATCAAATCTCCACCATCAGATATGAGATAATACACGATCAAAAGGTCTTTAATCGTGGTTGTAAAGGGCTAAGGTTAAGGGTGTGGATACGAAATTTGGATTAGAGGTCTAGAATCGAGACCGACTTGACAAATTGCCTAACTAGAAACACCGAACTAAATATGAATATTTACTTGAATGCAAACTAATAATACCACTATAGATAATTACTATATAATAACGAATATTTTCATTACTTAAAATTTTATAATACTTTAATACGAGCTTTTTCTTCAACAATTGGAGTTTAAATGCTCTAAGCTCTTTTATTATACTACTAATATTGAGTATACTTGGATTTTTTTTAAGTACAAACTAAAATAAACATAATGGAAGGATCTTTGGTGATTGAAATAACCTAATTCAGAAATTGATCAAATCAATTCTCGATAGAGGGGTTGTCAAAGGAATGTTGATAACAAATGCAAAGGGATTTTGGGTTAATATTAATGGGTGAGTCAATAAAAAGGTTGTTAGGATTCAATGGGGCTCACTAGGGCTTAATTTGTATGGGTAGGCTTTTTTTAGTGGAGTGAATGGGTTAAAACCTAGGTGCCTTTATCATCTCAGTGTATCAAATCATTAATGTGGTCTCGACATGCATAAACAAGGCAAGTTCTAGAATAACAGTTCAAAGTTGACACACTCATAATCAATTAAAGTGAGCAGGAAAAAGGGTATATGCTCTATAAGGCTCAAAATCTCACAAAAAATTATGGGTGTTTTGACATCAATTCTTATAAATTTTGAACTTCAAGGTGATACTCAAATTAGGTTCAACGACCTATCAATTTTATTTTTTAAAAAGTAGACTTATCATGCTCGATTCTCTAGTATTCTTCAAATTTAATCATCAATGCACAATTAACTAAGATTTATTCCAAAACATATCGATAAAAATCATAAATCATTAGAAATTTCACCCTAATTAATAATATGAGAAAAATACTTAAGATCAAGTCTAATTTCAGGGTTTTGAGAATTATGCAAAAAGTTAGGCACTATTACCCACACACTTAAGATGTACATTGCCCTCAATGTACAATGATAGATAATGATAATTAGGTGCCAAATCAAAAAGATAAGTGGGGAAAGTAATACTCCCTGAAATCTGGATGATCCCGGAGTTTGAGTGTGTAAGGGGTGTAATTCTACAAAGTCACTTTGTTAACGATCTTGTAACATATAATTGGTTAGGGATTCTTAGGAAATTAGATAGCCAATGGTAAATGAGAAGAAAGAGAGAAAAAAAATGTAAAACTAGTAAAAGTTCAAATTCAAATGCAACATTAAATAAAGAGTTTTAAAATAAAGGAAGTAAATAACAGATATATGAAAGTGAGGATTCAGAGATCCTCATCGTCAACTGGATCCTGTGGAGGTGTCGGTGGTGATATATGAAAAATGATGGAAGATTTGCTAAAGGGTAGCCTCTATCCCATCAAAACGTCGAAGCGATGTCGAAGAACTTTGGGTGCGATCGCTTTCGAATCTGTGTTAGGCGTGCAGAGATACCGCCATCGAAGATGCTGGATAGGATGGCTGCTAGCTTGGGACTGGTGGGACATCATCAATAATGTCCTCAGGGTCCTCCTCGTTTGTAGCTAGTTTGTATTTGGGGGAACAGTCCCTCAACGATGTTTAATCATCCCCATGTGTAGCATCGTCTGGATGCCGCAGGTCGAAGTGTCGAGCCAGCCTAGTGATGTATGGCCCCATTGATAGAATCCCCTTTCTGTGTTGCTCTGTTCGGTGCTGGATAATGCAGGCGATGAAATGTGCCAAATCAAAAACGTCGCCCTCTGACATGCACGATAAGTAGTAGACATCGTGCTTGTTTACCACGCTGGTGCTTTCGCGTCGACCTGTGATAGTGTGGGCTAGGATGGCGTGGATATATCTCAGGGATGGGCCAAGGGCTGTTGCCTTCGATCGACTGGGGTTGTAAGAATTCGTAGTGGGTGCCAGGCGACACCAACAATGAAGGGAGTCACGAGGGAGTTCTCGGTCTAACTCGGAGAGGTTATTTTCCTCTCTAAATTCATCTGTATAAAGTCAGAGAGCTATGCCGAATTGGGGAATGCTTAATTGACGTAACATACCACCTAAGCGAAATTGCACTGTTCCTAGCTCGTCAAACCGTGCCATCACTGTTTGCAAAGTAAAAGTTGTGCAAAACTCTAGTGTTAGCTCCAGATATGTGGGCTCGATGATTGAGAAGAACTGCTCCCATGGTTCGGTTGAAGTGAGGGCCCGGATGTCATTTGCTAGTCCTATTTGTTCAACGGCATTCTAGTCAATGCACCTTCCAGTGCCTAATGGTCGTTCTTTGAATACCTTGTAACGCTCTTCTTGGGTAGCTTGAGAAAATCAGAGGAAGAGGTGTCGGAGTTCAGTGGAGGCAATTTCGGATGATGATTCAGGCCCCTTCCTTTTCTTTCTCGGGACGGCTCGTTTAATATGTGATGACAACATAATACCTGAAAAACACTTCCTTTATATAAGCAAGAATTTTCCCAAAAATAATCAAAAATCAATAGCAAATATAAATATTTCTTTAAGAACAAATACTAAAATTAGCAAGCCTCAATGTCATTATTCATTAGACTAATTCCTAACTAAAATCATGGTTAATAAAATAATAAAGCTATACAAAGGACCCATGGAACCAAAGAAGTTGCATAAAAATCATGATTTTAAAGGTTAACTATGATTTGCATTAGAACATCAATTCTTCCATGAGGTGAGGCAATAAAATCTAACATGTGTTAATAGTAAATCAGACAATGCATTAAATAATGGAAATCAATGAGAAAAATAGATTAAAGCAACCAAAAAGAAAGAAAAATAAAACAACCAAGAAGAATAAAGAATCATGTTTTAATAAAGACTTAGACAAGAATTAAAATAAACTTAAACAATATGAATTAAATCTAAAATCAAACAAAACTTTAAATAAAGATAAAATATACGAAAATGTGAAGGAAAAGGAACCAGGCACGGTGGTGCATGACGAGCATGGGTGGAGCGCACGGCGGTGGTGCTGGGTTCTTCAGCGTGGGCATGGCCTAGTAAGGGCGTGTACTGCGGGGGTGTGGTTGGTTTTGGTTTGTATTTTGAGAAGAATGGTCGGAAGGAGGTGGGTTGAAGGGAGAGGGTAATTTGGTGGCCGGATTGAAGAAGGGGGTTGGAATTTGATTTTATGGTTTGGGTTGGGGGAAGAGGGCGATTTTTTTTATAAATAGGGTATGAGGCACTATCTTTCTACACGCCCGTGTCGTTTTAAACTTACCCGTGCTTTTCACAATTTTGGGTTTTAGGCGCGTTTAGATGGGTTTGCCACGGCCGTGTTGACGTTGCCACGCCCGTGTTTTGATTCACACGATTGGGTCGAGCGGGCGTGTGTAGCCCGTGCTTTATAAGTCAGTATGTTCACACGGACGTGGGTACGACCGTGTTCTGGCCGTGCTCAATAAGTTAGTAGCGTTACACTGTCGTGGGGAATGGTCGTGTCTAGCACGTGCTTGATAACTCAGTAACCTCGCACGGTTGAAAGGCATGGGCGTGTCTTATATCGCAGCCCATGTTTGTTGAAAAGAATTTCTCCCTATTTGTGCACGGATCCCGCCATGCCCGTGGTGTGTCCCCTGCCTTGTACACGGTCATTGGCACGCCCGTGTTCAAGGCTGTGTTAATAGTCCTACATTTTTGTTAGATCATTTTAGAAAAATTTTAGAAAGACCAAGTCAATGTTAGTGTGTTAGCACTCGGGTTGCCTCCCAAGAAGCGCTTGTTTATGTCTTAAACTAGACTTTCCTTGTTTTCGATTCTAAAGGAGGGTTCGTGGAGCAAAAGCTACTCTCTGATATCTCTAGAATATGCACCAGTATAAATTTTAAGTCAGTGACCATTTACCTTGAATGTGCCTTTTGTGGGATGAGTTACCTCAATGGTGCCGTATGGAAAGATTGTTTTGATCATGAATAGGCCTGACCATCTTGACTTTAATTTTCCCGGGAATAGTTTAAGCCTTGAATTGTATAGTAGGACCAGGTCTCCTACTTCGAATTATTTTGATCGCTTGAGACGAGCATCGTGGCGTCGCTTTGTTGCTTCCTTGTATAGTTTTGAGTTTTCATAGGCTTCTGTTCTCCATTCATCCAGCTCATTCATCTGCATCATTCTTTTCTTTCCTGTAATTGTAAGGTTAGTATTCAAAAATTTTGTTGCCCAAAAAGCTTTGTGTTGTAGCTCAAATGGTAGATGACAGCTTTTCCCGTATACAAGTTTGTATGGGGATGTTCCTGGAGGTGTTTTAAATGCTGTTCTATAGGCCCATAAAGCATCATCTACCTTAACTACCCAATATTTTCTATTTGATTCAACCATTTTTTTCTAGGATGCGCTTAAGCTCTCGGTTTACTACCTCAACTTGTCCGCTAGTTTGAGGATGATATGGGGTGGCTGTTCTATGGCATACTCCATATTTCTTTAGAACTTTTTCAAATTGTGTATTACAGAAATGGGTACCCATATCACTAATGATGGCTCTAGGTGTCCGAATCAGGAGAATAGTTTCTTGAGAAATTTAACTACTACCCTGGCATCATTGGTAGGTAAGGCTTCTGCTTCTACCCATTTTGACATGTAATCAACTGCTACTAGGATGTATTTATTTCCAAATGAACTAGGGAAAGGTCACATAAAATCAATACCCTATATATCAAATATTTCACATGACAACATATATGTTTGAGGCATTTCATCAAGTTTAGAAATATTACATGTTCTTTGGCATTTATCACACGCGGTAACATACCTGTTGGCATCTTTAAATAGAGTGGGCCAGTAATAACCTGATTCGAGTATTTTGTGCTATCTTAATACCACTGTAATGTCCTCCTGATGGTCCTGAATGAGAATGTTCCAGATTTTGCTTGCTTCTCTCTTTGTAATGCATCTTCGAATTACATGATCTACACATATGCGGAAAAGAAAGGGATCTTCCCAAAAATAATTTTTCACATCAGCAAAGAATCTCTTCTTTTGGTGATGTGTTAATTTTCTTGGCAAGATGTTAGCTGCTAAATAATTCGCAATATTTGCAAACCATGGTACTTTAGAATGCGTTAAAGGAAAGAGTTATTCTTCAGGAAACGAATCATTTATTTCTTGTTCATCAAGCTTTTTGGTGTGTGGATTTTCGAGCCTTGAGAGGTGATCTGCCACCAGATTCTCAGCTCCCTTCTTATCTGGTATTTCCAGATCAAATTCCTGTAAGAGTAAAATCCATCGTATGAGTCTAGGTTTTGCATCAGGTTTGGTTAAAAGATAACGAAGAGTTGAATGGTCAGTGTAAACGAAAACTTTCAATAATATTAGATATTGTCTAAATTTGTCAAAAGCAAAAACTACAGCTAGCAGTTCTTTCTCAGTCGTGGTGGAATTTTCTTGCGCGGGTGTTAATGTTCAGCTAGCGTAGTAGATTGGCTGAAAATGCTTGTCTCTTCGTTGTCCCAAAACTGCACCTACTGCAAAGTTACTTGCATCACACATTAGTTTAAAGGGTAAATTCCAATCAGGTGCGATTATAATTGGTGCATTTATTAATTTATCTTTAAGGATATTGAATGCATCTAAACATTCCTGATTGAAATTAAAAGGGACATCTTTTTTCTAGTAATTTTGTCAAAGGCTTAGCTATTTTAGAAAAGTCTTTAATGAATCTTCTATAAAAATCTGCATGTCCTAAAAAGCTTCTAATAGCCTTCACTGAACTAGGAGGAGGTAATTTCTCTATGGTTTCAACTTTTGCTTTATCTACCTCAATCCCTTTTCTAGAAATCTTATGTCCTAAAACAATCCATTCTTTAACCATAAAGTGGCATTTTTCCCAATTCAGAACAAGGTTTGTTTCTTCACATCTAATTAGAACTCATTTTAGATTTTTAAGAAAAAGCTGGAAAGAATTACCGAATACCGAGAAATCATCCATGAATACCTCTATGATGTCTTCTACAAGTTCGTCAAAGATTGCCAACATACAATGCTGAAAAGTGGTAGGAGCATTACATAATCCAAAAGGCATTCTAAAATAAGCAAATGTACCGTATGGGAACATAAATGTCGTCTTCTCTTGGTCTTTAGGAGCTATGGGGTTTGGAAGTAGCCGGAGAGTCTGTCCAGGAAGCAGTAGTACATATGCCCAGATAGTCTTTCTAACATTTGATCAATGAAGGGTAGAGGGAAGTGATCTTTTCTGGTGGCATCATTCAGCTTCCTATAGTCGACACAGACTCTCCAACCTGTAAATGTTCTTGTGGGAATTAACTCATTCTTTTCGTTGGGCACTACCATCATTCCTTCTTTCTTTGGAACTACCTGCACAGGACTTACCCAAGTCTATCAGAAATAGGATAAATTATTCCTGCATCAAGAAGTTTAATTACCTCGGCTTTGACCACTTCTTTCATATTGGGGTTTAATCATCTCTGAGGTTGCACACATGGTCTATTTTCTTCTTCCATTAAAATTTATGGGTGCAAAACGCGGGCTTATTCCCTTGATGTCGGAGATTTTCCAAGCTATGGCTTTCTTGTGTTCTCCTAGTACCTTTATTAGCTCCTCATTTTCCTTGGGTTCTAGTTCTAAAGAGATGATTACTGGTAACATAGAATTGTCCCCGAGGAATGCATATACTAAATGTTTTGGTAACTGTTTTAATTCCAATTTGGGCGGCTCTATGATGAAGGGTTTCTGTTTTAATACATCATCTTCTTCAATGTTTTCTTCTTTCATTTGTCTGAATGATGATGCATTCAAACTAATCTCATTACCTCATCGTGTCATCCTGCAGGATTTCCTGTAATGAATTTTTAATAATATGATCAGTAGTGTCAACAAAATAACAAGAATCATCTTGCTCTTTAGAATATCACATGGCATCATAAATTTGGAAAATAATTTCTTCATCACCTATCCTTAGTGCTAGTTTGCCGTCACCTACATCAATAATAGCTCTAGTAGTGGCTAAAAAAGGACGCCCTAAGATTAAAGGAATTTGATGTCCTCATCCATGTCTAGCACAACGAAATCAACGGGGAAAATAAATTTATCAATTTTTACCAAGACATCTTAAATAACTCCTTTAGGATATTTAATAGATCTATCAGCTAATTGAATGCTCATCCTAGTGGGTTTTGGTTCCCAAGATCTAGCCATTTAAACAATCGATATGGCATTAAGTTGATACTAGTGCCTAGGTCTGCTAATGCTTTCGTGATGTTTAAACTACCAATTAAGAAAGGAATAGTGAAACTCCCTAGATCTTTTAACTTTCTTGGTAATCTATTTTGGAGAAGGGCTAAACACTCTTCATTAAGCTCCACCTTTGATACTTCCTCAAGCTTCCTTTTGTTTGTGAGAAGTTCCTTTAAGAATTTTGCATACTTGGGCATCTGGGAATAGCTTCAACAAAAGGTAAGTTAATATGTATTTGTTTAAAGAGTTCAAGGACCTTACCATATTGAGCATCTAATTTTTCTTTCTTCAATTTTTCTGGATATGGAATTTGTGTTCTATTCTCTTTAGGCAATGTATTGTTGTTCTCAACTTCTATATTTTTTTCCTTGATAACACATATGGTGTATTTTTTGTGGTTCAACTAGCTCTTTGCCACTCCTTAGTGTGACTGCCCTTACTTCCTCTGTGTCTTTGGAAAAAATTTTCGCCCTTATTTCACATACTATTCCATTAAGTATTCCAACTGACGTAATGAGCTCTCCCACCTGAGTCTTGATTCCCTTGAGTAAGATTTCCTGTTCATCAAGTGTTGCTTCCGTCATTTGGAGACGAGAATCTGTAGCTGCCATGAATTTTGTCAACATCTTTTCAAGGGTTGATTTCTTTTCCTGTGGATAGGGCTGGTTTTGGTAAGTTGGAGTAGGTTGCTGCCTTTGATTTCCTTGATTTCCTTGTCCTCCCCGCGAAAAATTTTGGTGGTTCCTCAACCTGCATTATAAGTGTTACTATAAGGGTTATTATTAGATCGAAAATTGTTACCTATGTAGTTGGTCTGCTCGTTTTTTACTCCTGGTTGGTAGGGTGGGTACTCAGAATTTGCCACATTCTCGCTTGCTTCGCATTGCATGACTGGATGACCTGTGAAGAACATAAATTATCAAACTTTTTATTCATTAACTCCACCTGTGTTGACAGCATTGTCACTGCGTCTATGTTAAAAACTTTGGCTAATTTTGTCGGTTTAGCTCTTGTAATTTGCCATCGATAGGTGTTCAATGACATCTCCTCAATAAAATCGTAAGCCGCTTCAGGAGTTTTATTATTCAATGTTCCATCAGCTGATGAATCAATCATTTGCCTAGTTGGAGAATTTACACCATTGTAGAAAGTTTGGACTTGAAGCCACAAAGGTAATCCGTGGTGTGGGCATCTTCTTAGGAGATCCTTGTATCTTTCCCATACATCATGTAATGATTTTGCGTCATTCTGCACAAAAGAAGATATGTCATTCCTAAATTTAGCCGTTTTGGCTGGTGGAAAATATTTTAAAAGAAATTTTTCGGTCATTTGATCCCATGAGGTGATTGACCCTCGTGGTAACGAGTTCAACCACTGCTTTACTTTATTCCTTAATGAAAATGGAAATAACCGAAGACGTATGGCATCGTCAGAAACGCCATTTATTTTGAAGGTATCACAGAATTCTAAAAAACTAGATATATGAGTGTTTGAATCCTCATCCTACAAACCATCAAATTGAACAAATTTTTGAATCATTTGTATTGTGTTAGGATTTAATTCAAAATTATTAGCAGCTATAGCGGGCCTAAAAGACTAGATTCTGCTCCTGTCAAATTAGGTTTAGCATAATCTGTCAAATTAGGTTTAACATAATCATACATAGTACGAGGAGCATTCTATTCTTGCACATTTGATGGGTTGTTCTCGTCCATCCCTTCAGTAGGATTGGATCTTTGATGTTCTTCTCTTTGTTAGTCTAGGGCTCGTCTAATTTCTCTGCGATTTCTGCGAGCGGCAGCTTCAATGTCACTCTCATATTCTAATGGTCCTCTCGGATTCGTTCTAGTCATAAACTAGATGTACCTGCTATAAAATAAAGAAAGAAATTTAGAAAAACAAAAATATATGTATAAAAATAAGAGAAATTTAAAAATAAGGATAATGGCTAAAGTAATAGAAATAGAGCTTTCTTAATATTTTAGGAGTCCCTGGCAACGGCGCCAAAAACTTGATCGTGTCAAACAGTCGAGTTTTAATATTTATAAAAGAGTGATCGAACCTATAGACTAACTGTGACAACGATAGAGGCAAGTGCACCTATCGAACAGTAGTATAGCTCAGGCAAGAACATCTTATCGAACCCAAGGGAACCTAAAAGTACTACTACTCACTTTCTCTCTATTATTTAGCCTGAAAATTGGAGTGATTGAATTATTAAACTAACGAAATACTTAGACTAAATGCAAAGACAAAAGATTGAATTGGAGAAAGACTTTAGGAAAACTTAGTTGATAAAGATGATACCCTCAGGAAGAATCCACCTATGACTTCACTTATTATTTATTCCCCAAACCATATGATTTCTTTACTTAGCTTGATCCGTGAGACTCCCTAACCTATATTAAGCCCTCTCTCGAGGTGAATAACGTCTAACCTTAGGTTAATTAGTGGAACTCTCATTCTCTTATAATAACCCCCTAAGGAAGTAGTAAATCGATCAATGGATTCCCATATTAGGTTTCACCCTAATCTGGCAAAATCTCGTAACCCTATCTCTAGGCGCCCGATCAATTCCGCTCAATTATGCTAGATCTACTCTTAGGTAGGGTCTATTCCTCCTCCACCTAAGCATATCAGATTAAATTAAGCAACATAATTAAGAACAAACCAAGTACTTATCATATAATTTAGAAATCAAATAACAAAATCCATCATAGGTTTCATCCCCTTCAGGTATCTGAGGGGTTTAGTGCATAACTAAAGATGAAAACATCTCAAGAGTAAAGGATAAACAAAATATAAGAAATCCCTAAAACCCCCTGAAGGAATTAAAGGAGAGATCCTCCGTCTTGAATGGAGTTTCGACTTCTTGAGATGAATCAACTGGCTATCTTCAAGTGATTCCCTAAAAGATGAACACTTCGGCAAAAGCCTCTGCCAAAAAGCTCCCCTTTAATGTTTGCCTTAGGTTGTTATATAGGCTTTGAGATGCTATACTTGGCTCCTAAGTATCTCCTTAAAGTAGAATTACTATTAGGGTGTTGGAGTAGAATTAGGAGTATGTTTCTTTGGCTTTAAATATCCAAATCCAAGTGAAATTGCTCTCTCCCGGGGTAGGGGCACGACCATGACACACGCCCGTGTAACTCGTGGTTGGGCCGTGTCTCGATTCTATCATTTTGGGCATGGCCGTGTGAGTCAGGATTTAGGTCGTGCTTCAGGTCTGTCGATTTGGGCACAGCCATGTAGATCACCAGGCGCGTCCGTGTGATAAATGGATGCTGCATGGCCGGGTGTTACATAGTTGAGGTCGTGTTTTAGGTAATTGGCGAGGCACGGTCGTGTGGGCTTTGGTCTAGGCCCTGTTGATTGATTGCTAAGGCCCAATTACTCCGTTTTAAGCCCGTTTTGTGTTCTTTTTATCATCGGGTGCTTTCCTGAGTATAAACATGAAAATAAAGGATTAAAAGCACCTTTTTACATAAATTAAGGGCTAAATCATCCAAAAGCATACTAAATATGGGGTTAAAATATCGTACTTTTACGGTTTATCAGTATTTAAGGTCTCATAGGCCTTATTAAGGAACTATATATTTTCATTTGAATATGCTTGGTTTATGATTTTGTGTTGAGAAAATGGTATGGAATATTCGATAATGATTAGTAATGCCTCTTAACCCTAGTCTAGTGACGGTTACGGGTCAGGGGTGTTACAGAAGTCATGTTTCTATACTTAGGAGAGCATTTGGCAGCGAAATGAGCAAAAAATGAGCCAAAATCAAACAAATAGAGCTATTTTAAGGAGTCACACGACCTGGGAATTTCCACACAGGCAGGACACACGCCCATGTGTACCACACAGGTTGGACGCACTCCTATGTGCCAGCCCATGTCGATTTCGCACCCTACTTCCCAAATATACAGAAAATTACAATTTTTAGGCTTTCTGAGCATTCTAAAGTCTATAAATACCAATTAGAAGAAGACATAAGGGAGCATCAGAGAAGATCGAAAAAAACACTAGAAGAACACCATTGGAATCAACTCGGAAGTGGATCTCCATCAAGATTGAAGATATCCTTTTAATTTCTTTCGAAGTTTTATTGAGTTTCTTTATGTCTTAAAGTTATTCTAACTTTGAGATGTTTCTATTTATGATTATGAACTAATTCCCTAGATACCTAGGGAGGATGAAACCTATGATGAATCCTTTTTTTTAATGTCTGTTTTTACATGATAAATATTTTATTCTTGTTCTCAATTATTTATGCTTATTTCTTGTTTTAATATTTTTGGGATATTAATTCATGTTTACTGTGCTTAATTCAGTGAAGGAAAACTCTTTGTTTAAGAGTATATCTAGCATAATTGAGTGGAGTTGCATGCAATCATAGAAATAGGACGACTTAAATCTAACGGATTAGAATCAAATCTAATAGGGGAATCCATCGACCAAGTTAATGCGATGATAGGGGTTTAAATTAGAAAGAAATTTCAATTAATCAACCTAGAGTCAGTTGTTCTTACTCTTGAAATAGATATTAGCATAATTTAGGGATTTCTACAGATCAAGACACAAGTGAATAAATCGTTTAATTCATACTCATAATAATAGGTGGATTCTTTCCTGGGTATTGTCTGTCTCATCGGTTAATATTTGATTATTTCCTTGAATAATTCTTTGTTGCGTTCTTAGTCAAATTAGTTTAGTAAATTTAAATTAAAACACATCACTCCAAATTATCAGCTAAATAACAGAAAAATGGTAATTACTAATACTTTTAATCCTCGTGGATATGATATTCTCTACTCACTATAGCTATACTATTGTTCGATAGGTGGGCTTGCCTTTGTCGTATTTATAGTTAGTTTAGTGACCATCAAGTTTTTGGCGCCGTTGTCGGGGACTAAAATATTAAGAACACTTTATTTTCATTAATTTAGCCTTTTTATTTTATTTTATTTTATTTTTTACATTCTAACTTTTCTTTTATTTGCTTCTGACAGGTTCCTTTAGTTTATGACTAGAAGAAACCCGTCGAGACCATTACTGTTTGATAGTGAAATTGAAAGTACAACTCGTAGAAACTGTAGAGAAGGAAGGCAAAGTTGAGAAAATCTAGTAGACTAACAAAAGGACATTGTTATTACTGAGGAGATAGGTGATAACCAAAATAATCAGGTACCTCCTGTAGTTGCTACAGATCCAGATCCTATTCCTTGTACTATGTACGATTATGCCAAGCCCACTCTAACTGGGACTGAATCGAGTATTGTGTGACCCATCATTGCTGCAAATAATTTTGAATTGAAGTCGAACACTATTCAGATGGTACAACGGTTTGTTCAGTTTGATGGTTTGCAAGACGAAGATCCAAATACTCATTTGGCTAATTTCCTAGAAGTCTGTGACACTTAGAAGATAAATGGCACCACTGACGATGCCATTCGGTTACAGTTATTCCCTTTCTTGTTGAGGAACAAAGATAAACAGTGGTTAAACTCTTTACCACAAGGTTCCATCACTACATGGGCTTAAATGACCGAGAAGTTCCTTTTGAAGTACTTCCCACCGGCTAAGACAGCGAAGTTGAGGAATGATATCTCTTCCTTTGTTTAGATCGATTTGGAGACTCTATATGATACATGAGAGAGGTACATTCGATGATGCAATGCGATACAAATGGAGGAGGAATGAATAATCCGGAATGTTTACCCTTCGCTCATAGCACATAAAACAAACAAATCAATTATATGGGTAATAATTTTAGCCCTGAAAATAACCCTTATAGTAATAACTATAATGCAGGTTGGAGGAACTATTCCAATTTCTCTTAAGGTGGTCAAAGAAATCAAATAGCACAACCCCCTCCGGGCTTCTAACAACAACCTGATAAACCATAAAAGTAACACATTTTAATCACACGCTTAGCGTGTCTTTGGATGTTTATTTATAAAATTTGTTGAATTCGATGCTCCTAATCCATTAAATTTGTATTTCTATACTTAGGTGAGCATAGGGAAGTGAAAGGAGAGGAAAATTGGCCAAAATCGGACAAAACGGGCCATCTTAAGGATCCACACGGCCAAGCCCGAACCACACGGGCAGGGCACGGTTCACATGGGCTGGACACACGCCCATGTGCCAGCCTGTGCCGATCACGAGTCACCCAAATTTCCATGCAGCCTGAGCACACGCCCGTGTCCCTATCGCTCCCTACTTTATTTTCACGCGGAAAAAGCCAATTTATTAGGGTTTTTGAGCCTTCTAAAGTCTATAAATACACGCTAGAAGAGGACAAAAGGGAGGACGCAGAGTAGATCAAAAAAATTAATCGAAGGAAGCCATTTGAATCATCTTAGAAGCAGATTCACTACAAGATTGAAGATCTCTATTAAGTTCTTTAAAACTTTTTAGGTTCTTTATGTCTTGTTGTTTTCTTAATTCTAAGATGTTTTTATGAACTAAACTTCCTAAATACCTAGGGAAGATGAAACCTAGATGAATCTTATTATTTAATTATTTGAATTACATGATAAATACTTGTTCTTGTTATTAATTATGTGTTTTTAACCCTTGCTTTAATATTTTAGGAGATTAATTCAAGTTTGATGTGCTTATTTAGTGGAGCAAAAGTCCCTGTTTAAGAGAAGTCTAGCATAATTAAGCGGAGTTGATTGCAACCCTATAAATAGTATGACATAAATTTGCCGGATTAGAGTAAAATCTAATAAGGGAATCCATAGATCGAGTTAATGCGACGATAGGGGTTTTAATTAGAAAGAAATTTCAGTTAATCAACCTGGAGTCACTTGTTCTTAATTTCGAAAGAGATATTAACATAATTTACGGATTTCTACGGATCAAGGCAAGTGAATAAATCATTTAATTCAGAGTCAAAATAATAAGTGAAGTCTAGGTGGATTTCTTCCGTGGGTATTGTCTCTCTCGTTGATTTTCTTAGAATATTTTCCCAATTTTATCTCTGTCGTGCTCACAGTTAATTAGTTTGTTAAATTTTATATTAAAATAAATCCCCTTAATTATTAGGCTAAATAATAAAAAGATAGTTAATACTAGTAATTTTAGTCCTTGTGGATACGATATTCCGGACTCACCATAACTATACTACGGTTCGATAGGTGTGCTTGCCTTTGCCGAAATATTAGTTAGTTTTGAGCCCATCAAGTTTTTGGCGCCATTGCAGGGGACAAAATATTAGGAACGCTTAAATTTTATTACTTTAGCTATTTTTATTTTTATTTATTTGTGTTTTTATTTTAATTTACTAACTTTTCTTTTATTTTCTTCTAGCAGGTATTTTTAGTTTATGACTAGAAGGAACCCGTCAGGGCCCTTGCTTTTTGACAGTGAAATAGAAAGTACTGCTCGTAAAAATCGTTGGGAAATAAGGCGAAGTCTACAAGAAAAGCAAGAGGACGATACCTGATAAATCGTAAAAGTAACATATTTTAGGCCCACATTTAGTATGCTTTTGGATGATTTAGCCTTTGATTTATGTAAAAAGGTGCTCTTAATCCTTTCTTTTCATGTTTTTACTCGCGAAAGCACCCGAGGACGAAAAGAACAAGAAACGGGCTTAAATTTGGCCAATTTGGGCCAAAGAAGAAATCGACACATTCTGGACTTCAAGCCACATGGCCATGCCTCGACAATTAACTAAGACACAGCCATGCCACGATTTACACGGCCGTGCCCCAATCGACAGAATCGAGACACGACCTAAAAATGATTTACACTGGCGTGTACCATGGTCGTGCCCCTGTTGCAGGAGAGAGCAATTTCACTCGGATTTGGATACTTTAAGGCAAAGAAACACATTCCAAAGCCTATTCAAACACTGACTAGGAAGTGTACTTGAATCAGGACACTTAGAGGCCAAGTAAAGCATTCCAAAAGTCTATATAAACACCCTAAGTGTAACCTGATAAGGGGGCGTTCAGCGAGGCCAAAGAGCCAAGCAGAGCGCTTTAATTCGTGAAATTACTCAAAGATAGCCGGTGGATCCATCTCAAGGAGCGAATTCTACTCAAGACTACGGATTTCTCCTTCAATTCCTTCTGGGGTTTTAGGATTTCTTATGTTTTGTTTTATCTTTTCTCTTGAGATGTTTTCTTTATTCATTATGAACTAAACCCTTCAGATACCTGAAGGGGATGAAACCTAGATGAATCTTGTTATTATTTTCTGAATTATATGATAAATACTTAGTTTGTTCTTAATTATGCATGCTTAATCCAATCTGATGTGCTTAGGTGGAGGAGGAATAGACCTTACTTAAGAGTAGATCTAGCATAATTAAGCGGAGTTGATCGCACGCCTAGAGATAGGGTGACGAGATTTTGTTGGATTAGGGTGAAACCTAATATGGGAATCCATAGATCAATTTATTGCTATTCTAGGGGGTTATTATAAGAGAACGAGAGTTCCACTAATTAACCTAGGGTTAGACATTATTCGCCTCGAGAGAGGGTTTAATATACGTTAGGGAGTCCTACGAATCAAACTAAGTGAATAAATCGTATGGTTCAGTGTTAGATAACAAGTGAAGTCTAGGTGGATTCTTCCTGAGGGTATCGTCGTGATCAATTGAGTTTTCTTCAAGTTATTTCCCAATTCATTTTTTTGTCTTTGTGTCTTTAGCTTAGTAATCAACCAATCACTCCATATTTTAGGCTAAATAATAAAAAGAAAGTAAGTATTAGTACTTTTAGTTCCTTTGGGTTCAACAATTCGATCTTGACTAAGCTATACTACTGTTCGATAGGTACACTTGCCTTTAATCGTTATCAGAGTTAGTTTCCAGGTTCGATCACATTCTTTATAAATTTTAAAGCTCTGATTTCAGCGATCAAGTTCTTGGCGCCGTTGTCGAGGAATAAAATATTAAGAAAACTCTATTTTTATTACTTTAGCCATTTTTTTATTTTAAATTTCGTAATTTATTTTATTTTACTTACTAAATTTTCTTTCTTTCTTTTCCTAGTAGGTACCTCTAGTTTATGACTAGGAGGAACCCGAGAGGACCACTAGTATACGATAGTGATATTGAAGCTACTGCTCGCAGAAACCGCATAGAAATCAGGCAAGTCCTAAATTACACAGAGGAAGACCAAGAAGACAGATCCAATCCTACTAAAGGGATGGACGAGAATAACCCACCACCACCTGATGTGAGAGAAAATAATGCTCCACGCACCATGTTTGACTATGTTAAAACCGCATTTAACAGGAGCAAAATCTAGTATTGTTAGGCCTGCTATAGCTGCTAATAATTTCAAATTAAAGCCTAACACAATACAAATGATACAACAGTTTGTTCAATTTGATGGTTTGTAGGACGAGGACCCAAATACTCATATAGATTCTGTGATACCGTTAGAATAAATAGTGTTTCTGATGAAGCCATACGTCTTCGGTTATTCCCTTTTTCATTGAGAAATAAAGCCAAACAGTGGTTAAACTCCTTACTACGAGGGTCAATCACTACATGGGAGCAGATGACTGAAAAACTTTTATTAAAATATTTTCCACCAGCCAAAACGACCAAATTATGGAATGATATCTCTTCTTTTGTGCAGATGGATCTAGAGACGTTATACGATGCATGGGAGAGATACAAGGATCTCTTGAGGAGGTGTCCACACCATGGTCTACCCTTATGGCTACAAGTCCAAACCTTCTACAATGGTGTAAATCCCTCAACGAGGCAATTAATTTATTCAGCCACCAGTGGAACTCTGAACAACAAAACTCCTGAAACAGCCTACGAATTCATTGAAGAGATGTAACTGAATAACTATCAGTGACAAGTTACAAGAACAAAATTGACAAAATCAGTCGGAGTTTACAACATCGATGTAGTAACCAAGCTATAAAAACAGGTAGAATTGATGAATAAAAACAATGATAATTTGTGTTCTTTGTAGGTACATCCAGTCATGCAGTGCGACACAAGTGGAACTGGGGTGAATCCTGAGTACCCACCCTACAAACCGGAAGTAGAAAACAAATAGATGAACTATATAGGTAACAATTTTAGATCTAATAATAATCTCTATAGTAATACTTACAATCCAGGTTGGAGGAACCACCCAAATTTTTCGTAGGGAGGTTAAGGAAACCAAGGAAATCAAAGGCAACAACCTCCTCAGAACTTCCAAAATCAGCCCTATCCACAAGAGAAGAAACCAACCCTCGAGGAGATGCTGGCAAAATTCATGGTAGACACAGAAAAACATTTCCAAGAAACTGAGAGAACAATTAAAGGTAATGAGAGCCGAATAGGGGAAATTACTAAGTCAGTTAAGGAAGTTACTAATGCAGCCGAGCAACTCGCAAGGCTAATGTCTAAACGACTGCAAGGACATCTACCAAGTAACACCGAGATTAATCTCAATGAGCAAATTCAAGCCATTAGAGCTCAAGACAGTGAAGGTAAAATAGAGATAACACAAGAAAAGCCAAAACTGGTAGTCAAAGAGTACCAACCTCGCATACCTTATCCTGAAGCAATGAAAAGAGATGATTCAAAAGAATAGGTCGATAAGTTTCTTAAACTCTTGAAGAAATTACATATCAACTTACCTCTTCTTGAAGCTCTATTTCAGATGCCAGACTCAAGGAAATTTTAAGGCAGCTCTTGACAAACAAACGCAAAATAGATGAAGAACACCATGTGGAATTAAATGCAACATGCTCAACAATGCTACAGAATAAACTACCGCAGAAATAAAAAGATCTAGGGAGTTTTACAATTCCATGTTTAATTGGTAGTTTAACTTTTGACAATGCGTTAGCTGATTTAGGGGCAAGCATAAATGCCATGCCTTATACATTATTTAAACGACTAGGTATAGGGAAGCCCAAACAAACTAGGATGAGCATTCAATTAGCTGATAAAACTGTTAGAATTCCTAGGGGCATTATCAAAAGATGTTCTTGTAAAAATCGATAAATTTGTTTTCCTAGTAAATTTCGCTGTCTTAGACATGGATGAGGATAATTTAATTCTCTTAATTTTAGGAAGACCTTTCCTAGCAACTACCAAGACTAAAATTGTTGTTGCCACAGGCGAACTCATACTTTGTGTAGGTAACGAATCAATTAGTGTTCAAGCTCTTAACTTGGCCAGGACAACAATCGATGAAGGTAAGAAAGACAATTCATTTGATAAACAATTTGTTCAACTTTCATCGTAGGAAATACCACAAGGAGACAACCCCGAGCAAAATCTCAGACCCCAACGCAACAAAGGATAATTACAAAAGGAATGAAGCGTAAGGGTTGACAAACTAGAAGAGTAGAAAACACATGACAAAGAACAACCAGACCCACATGAAGTAACACCAGAAGAACCACCAGAAGAACTCGTAGGAACATCAAATCACATTAAAATAGGAGACTGATAAACTATAAAAGTAACATATTTTAATCCCACATTTAGTATGCTTTTTGATGATTTAGCCCTTGAATTATATAAAAAGGTGCTTGCAATCCTTTCTTTTCATGCCATATACTCAGGAAAGCACCCGAGGATAAAAAGAACACAAAACGGGCTTAAAATAGAGTAATTGGGCCTTAGCAAGAAATCAACACGGCCTGGCCCAAAGCCCAGATGACCATGCCTCACCGATTACCTAAAACACGACCTCAACTCTGTCACACACGGTCGTGCATCATCCATTTACCACACACAGACGTGCCCGGTGATCTACATGGCCGTGTCCTAATCGATAGACCTAAAGCATGGCCTGAATCCCAACTTACACGACCATGTCACGGCCATTCCCAAAATGATAGAATCAAGGCACGACCCAACCCCGATTGACACGGACATGTGTTATGGCCATGCCCCTGCTGCGGGAATGAGCAATTTCACTCAGAATTTGATGCTTGAAGTAAAAGAAACATACTCCTAAGTCTACTTAAACACCTTAATAGTAATTTTACTTGAGAGAGGTGCTTAGGAGCCAAGTAAAGCATCTCAAAAGCCTATATAAACAACCCAAGGTAGGCATTCAGGGGACGACTTTTTTGGCAGAGGCTTTTATCGAAGCTTTCATCTTTTAGGGAAATACTCGAAGATAGCTAGTTGATCCATCTCTAGAAGCTGGAGTTCTACTCAAGATAGAGGATCTCCTCTTTAATTCCTTCAGGGGGTTTTAGGGATTTCTTATGTTTTGTTTTATCTTTTCTCTTGAGATGTTTTCCTATTTTGTTATGAACTAAACCCTTCAGATACCTGAAGGGGATGAAACCTATGATGGATTTTTTTATTTGATTTCTAAATTATATGATAAGTACTTAGTTTGTTCTTAATTATGTTGCTTAATTTAATCTGATGTGCTTAGGTGGAGGAGGAATAGGCCCTGCCTAAGAGTAGATATAGTATAATTAAGCAGAGTTGATCGGGCGCCTAGAGATAGGGTTACGAGATTTTGCCAGATTAGGGTGAAACCTAATATAGGAATCCATTGATCGATTTAATACTTCCTTAGGGGGTTATTATAAGAGACCGAGAGTTCCACTAATTAACCAAAGGTTAGACGTTATTCACCTCGAGAGACGGTTTAATATAGGTTAGGGAGTCTCACAGATCAAGCTAAGTAAAGAAATCATATGGTTTGGGGAATAAATAACAAGTGAAGTCATAGGTGGATTCTTCCTGAGGGTATCGTCTTCATCAACTGAGTTTTCCTAAAGTCTTTTCCAATTCATTCTTTTGTCTTTGCATTCAGTTTAAGTATTTCATTAGTTTTTAGCTTAATAAACCAATCACTCCATATTTTAGGCTAAATAATAGAAAGAAAGTGAGTAGTAGTACTTTTAGGTTCCCTTGGGTTCGATAAGATATTCTTGCCTAAACTGTACTATTGTTCGATAGGTGCACTTGCCTCTATTGTTGTCATAGTTAGTCTACAAGTTCGATCATTCTTTTATAAATATTAAAACTCAACTGTTTGACACGACCAAGTTTTTGGCGCTGTTGCCGGGGAACACTAAAATATTAAGAAAGCTCTATTTCTATTACTTTAGCCATAATTTTATTATTTTGCAATTTACTTTTATTTTTAGTTTAATTTAAAATTTTATTTACACTAAATTTCTTTCTTTCTTTTCCTAGCAGTACCTCTAGTTTATGACTAGAAGGAACCTGAGAGGACCTTTAGAATACGAATGTGACATTGAAGTTACCGCTCGCGGGAATCGCAGAGAAACTAGATGAGCTCTAGACTACCAAAGAGAAGAACAACAAGAAAGATCCAATTTTACTGAAGGGATGGACGAAAACAATCCACCGCCAAATGTGCAGGAACAGAATGCTCCATGTACTATGTATGATTATGCTAAACCTAATTTGGCAGGAGCAGAATCTAGTATTGTTAGGCCTGCTATAGCTGCTAATAATTTTGAATTAAAGTCCAACACAATATAAATGATTCAACAGTTTGTTCAATTTGATGGTTTGCAGGATGAAGATCCAAATACTCATATATCTAATTTTTTAGATTTCTATGATACCTTCAAAATAAATGGCATTTCAAATGATGCCATACATCTTCGGTTATTCCCTTTTTCATTAAGGAATAAAGCAAAGCAATGGTTGAACTCGTTACCACGAGGGTCAATCACCACATGGGAACAAATGACCGAAAAATTTCTTTTAAAATGTTTTCCACTGGCCAAAACGGCCAAATTTAGAAATGACATATCTTCTTTTGTGCAGAATGACGCAGAAACATTATATGATGCATGGGATAGATACAAGGATCTCCTAAAGAGATGCCCACACCACGGATTACCTTTGTGGCTTCAAGTCCAAACTTTTTACAATGGTGTGAATTCTCCAACTAGGCTAATGAGTGATTCATCAGCCGATGGAACTTTGAATAACAAAACTCCTAAAGCGTCTTACGATTTTGTTGAGGAGATGTCATTGAACACCTATCAATGGCAAATTACAAGGGCTAAACTGACAAAATCAGCCGGAGTTTTTAACATAGACACAATGACAATGCTGTCAACGCAGGTGGAGTTAATGAATAAAAAGCTTGATAATTTATGTTCTTTGTAGGTACACCCAGTCATGCAATGCGAAGCGAGTGGAAATATGGCGGAGTACCCACCCTACCAACCAGGCGCAAACAACGAGCAGACAAACTATATAGGTAACAATTTCAGATCTAATAATAATCCTTATAATAACACTTATAATGCAGGTTGGAGGAACCACCCAAATTTTTCGTGGGGAGGACAAGGAAATCAAGGAAATCAAAGGCAGCAACCTCCTCCAAATTACCAAAATTAGCCCTATCCATAGGAAAAAAATCAAACCTTGAAGAGATGCTGAAAAAATTCATGGCAGCTACAGATTCTCGTCTCTAAATGATGGAAGCAACACTTGATGAACAGCAAATCTCACTCAAGGGGATCAAGACTCAGATGGGAGAGCTCATTAGGTCAGTTGGAATACTTACTGAAATAGTATGTGAAATACGGACGAAAATTTTTTCCAAAGACACAGAGCAAGTAAAGGCAGTCACATTAAGGAGTGGCAAAGAGCTAGTTGAACCATAAAGAAAAACACCACATGAGGTTACCAAGAAAAAAAGTGTAGAAGTTGAGAACGATAATACATTGCCTAAAAAGAATAGAACACAAATTCCATATCCAGAAAAATTGAAGAAAGAAAAACTGGATGCTCAATATGGTAAGTTCCTTGAACTCTTCAAACGAATACATATTAACTTACCTTTTGTTAAAGCTATTTCACATATGCCAAAGTAAGCAAAATTCTTAAAGGAACTTCTCACAAACAAATGGAAGCTTGAGGAAGTATCAAAGGTGGAACTTAATGAAGAGTGTTCAGCCCTTCTCCAAATAGACTACCACGAAAGTTAAAAGGTCCAGGGAGTTTCACTATTCCTTACTTAATTGGTAGTTTAAACATCACGAAAGCATTAGCAGACCTAGGCGCTAGTATCAACTTAATGCCTTACCGATTGTTTAAACGGCTAGATCTTGGGGAACCAAAACCCACTAGGATGAGTATTCAATTAGCTGATAGATCTATTAAATATCCCAGAGGAGTTATTGAAGTTGTCTTGGTGAAAATTGATAAATTTATTTTCCCTGTTGATTTCATTGTGTTAGACATGGGTGAGGACATCAATGTTCCTTTAATCTTAGGGCATCCTTTTTTAGCCACTGCTAGAGCTATTATTGATGTAGGTGATGGCAAACTAGCACTAAGGATAGATGATTCTTGTTATTTTGTTGACACTACTGATCATATTATTAAAAATTTATTATAGGAAATCTTGCAGGATGACACGATGGAATTATGTCTGCCTCAAGGAGAGGGAAGAAGATAAAGATAATGAGATCAGTTTGAATACATCATCATTCAGACAGATGAAAGAAGAAAACATTGAAGAAGATGACGTATTAAAACAGAAACCCTCCATCGAAGAGCTACCCAAATTGGAATTAAAACAGTTACCAAAACATTTAGAATACGCATTCCTTGGGGAAAATTCTACGTTACCAGTAATCATCTTTTAGAACTAGAACCCAAGGAAAAGGAGGAGCTGATAAAGGTACTAAGAGAACACAAGAAAGCCATAGCTTGGAAAATTTCTGACATCAAGGGAATATACCCCGCGTTTTGCACCCACAAAATTTTAATGGAAGAAGAATATAAACCGTGTGTGCAACCTCAGAGACGATTAAATCCTAACATGAAAGAAGTGGTCAAAGCTGAGGTAATCAAACTTCCAGATGCAGGAATAATTTATCTTATTTCTGACAACACTTGGGTAAGTACTGTGCAGGCAGTTCTAAAGAAAGGAGGAATAACGGTAGTACTCAACGAAAAGAATGAGTTAATTCCCACAAGAACAGTTACATGTTGGAGAGTTTGTATAGACTATAGAAAGTTGAATGATGCTACCAGAAAAGATCACTTTCCTCTATCCTTCATTGATCAAATGTTAGAAAGACTATCTGGGCATATGTACTATTGCTTCTTGGACGGACTCTCCGGCTACTTCCAAATCCCCATAGCTCCTGAAGACCAAGAGAAGACGACATTTACATACCCATACGGTACGTTTCCTTATTGTAGAATGCCTTTTGGACTATGTAATGCTCCTGCCACTTTTCAGCATTGCATGTTGGCAATTTTTGACGAACTCGTAGAGGACATCATGGAGGTATTTATGGATGATTTCTCAGTTTTCAGTAATTCTTTCCAACTTTGCCTTAAAAATTTAAAACGAGTTCTAATTAGATGTGAAGAAATAAACCTTGTTTTGAATTGGGAAAATGCCACTTTATGGTTAGAGAAGGGATTGTTTTAGGACATAGGATTTTTAGAAAAGGGATTGAGGTAGATAAAACAAAAGTTGAAACCATAGAAAAATTACCTCCCCCTAGTTCAGTGAAGGCTATTAGAAGCTTTTTAGGACATGTAGGTTTTCATAGAAGATTCATTAAAGACTTTTCTAAAATAGCTAAGCCTTTGATAAAATTACTAGAAAAAGATGTTCCTTTTAATTTCAATCAGGAATGTTTAGATGCATTCAATGTCATTAAAGATAAATTAATAAATGCACCGATTATAATCACACCTGATTGGAATTTACCCTTTGAACTAATGTGTGATGCAAGTGACTTTACAGTAGGCGCGGTTTTGGGAGAACGAAGAGACAAGCATTTTTAGCCAATTTACTACGCTAGCAGAACATTAACACCCGCGCAAGAAAATTAGACCACGATTGAGAAAGAACTGCTAGCTGTAGTTTTTGCTTTTGACAAATTTAGACAATATCTAATATTATCAAAAGTTGTCATTTACACTGACCACTCAGCTCTTCGTTTTCTTTTAACCAAACCTAATGCAAAACCTAGACTCATACGATGGATTTTACTCTTACAAGAATTTGACTTGGAAATACAAGATAAGAAGGGAGCCGAGAATCTTGCAGCACATCACCTTTCTAGACTTGAAAATCCACACACCAAATAGATTGACGAAGGTGATATAATGATTCATTTCCTGGAGAACAACTCTTCTCTATAACCCATCCTGAGGTACCATGGTTTGCAAATATTGCAAATTATTTAGCAGCTAATGTTCTACCAAGGAAATTGACACATCACCAGAAGAAGTGATTCTTTGCTGATATGAAAAATTATTTTTGGGAAGATCCCTTTCTTTTTCGCATATGTGCAGATCAGGTAATTCGAAGATGTGTTACAAAGACAGAAGCAAACAAAATCGTAGAGCATTGCCATTCAGGACCATCAGGAGGACACTACAGTGGGATTAAGACAGCACACAAAATACTCGAATCAGATTTTTATTGGCCCACTCTATTTAAAGATGACAACAGGTATATTACCTCATGTGATAGATGCCAGAGGATGGGTAATATCTCTAAATGTGATGAAATGCCTCAAACATATATGTTATCATGTGAGATATTATGGGGTATCAATTTCATGGGACCATTCCCTAATTCATTTGGAAACAAATACATCCTAGTAGCAGTTGATTACACGTCAAAATGGGTAAAAGTAGAAGCCTTACCTACCAATGATGCTAGGGTAGTAGTTAAATTTCTCAAGAAACTATTTTCTCGATTCGGGACACCTAGAGCCATCATTAGTAATAGGGGTGCTCGTTTCTATAATACACAATTTGAAAAAGTTCTAAAGAAATATGGAGTATGCCATAGAACAGCCACCCCATATCATCTTCAAACTAGTGGGCAAGCTGAGGTAGCAAACCGAGAGCTTAAGCGCATTCTAGAAAAAACGGTTGAATCAAATAGAAAAGACTGGGCAGTTAAAGTAGATGATGCTTTATGGGCCTACAGAATAGCAATCAAAACACCTCTAGGAATATCCCCATACAAACTTGTATATGGGAAAAGCTGTCATCTACCATTCGAATTAGAACACAAAGCTTTTTGGGCAATAAAATTTTTGAATTCTGATCTTAATGTTGCAGGAAAGAAAAGAATGATGCAGATAAATGAGCTAGATGAATGGAGAGCTGAAGCCTACGAGAACTCAAAATTATACAAAGAGGCAACAAAGCGACGCCACGATGCTCGTCTAAAAAAGTCAAAACAATTCGAGGTAGGAGACTTGGTCCTACTGTATAACTCAAGGCTTAAATTATTTCCAGGAAAGCTGAAATCAAGATGGTCTGGCCCATTCATGATTAAAACAATTTTTCCATATGGCACAATTGAGGTAACAAACCCCACTAAGGGCACATTCAAGGTAAATGGTCACCGACTCAAAATTTATAATGGTGCAGATTTTGGAGATATGAGAGAGGAGCTTCTATTCCATGAACCTTCTTTTAGAATCGAAAACAGGGAAAGTCTAGCTTAAGAGTATAAACAAGCGCTTCTCAGGAGGCAACCCGAGCACTAAACCACTAACATGTTATTTTCATCTGGCTAACACCTCACAAAAAATTAGCCTAAATGAAAGTGCAGGTTTTGAAACATGGCCATAAACATGGGCATACTAATGACCGTATGCAAGACACGGCAGCAAGCACGGGCGTGCTATTAACCGTGCATAAGCAGAAAAAAATGACCTTCTCTAACACGGGTTGCGATATCAGACCACGCCCGTGCCTCATCACCGTGTAAAGCTACTGACTTACACAACACGGTAGAAAACGCCCGTGCCTCACAACTGTGCAAGGTTACTGCCTTTTGACACACGGGCTAGACACGACTGTGCTATTCCACCTTGCCAATATACTAACTAATCAGACACGGGCTTGTCAAGAGTCGTGCCCAAACAGGAAAAATTTCTATAGTTAACACGGGCTGCAATACCAAACACGCCTGTGCGATCGAATCGTGTGAAGCTACTGACTTTCCAAGAACGGGCGTGCCCAACGGCAACATGGTCGTGCCAATAAACCTGAATGTGCCCAATCCTGAAAAACGCGAAAAGCACGGGCGATTTAAAAACGACATAGGCATTTTAACTAACCATGCCCCCTCCTCTATAAATAAACTCTAACAGGCTTCTTCCCCAAATCCAAACCCTAAAATTAAGTTTTAAACCCCTCCTCCCCAAATTCAACCATAAAAACCAGACTTCCCCTCCAAAATGCCACTTTTTCTCCTCAACTAACCCACATGGCCACAGCACCACCGTGCTCACACACCACGCCCCTATCAGTCCGTATTTACACTGCAGAACCAGCCCCACCGCCGTATCCTCCAACCATGCTCATCATCCATCACCAATACTAGTTTCTTCTTCTTCACATTTTCACATATTTCCTCTTCATTTAAGTTTTTTTTTAAATTTAGACTAAAAAAATTCTGATTCATGTTATTTAGTTTATTCTATTAGTTTATGACATGATTTTTGTTTAGTCCATTTTCTTTTTAGAATGCTTCTTGTTTGCTTTAGTTATTTAAGTTTTTAACAACATGATTTTCATTAGTTGATTAGTCTCATGCTTTTCTTATTAATACATGTTAGAAGAATTGGTGCTCTGCTATTATAAAATTCTATTGTGTAATTCTAAAATATATTGGTTGAACTAGAAAAAATTACTTTACATTAGCAAGAATGATGTCGACATCTCGAGTAAAATGCTCAGTCCCAAGTAAGAAAAGAAAAGGGCCCGGATTATCTTCTATAAGTGCATCTTCTGAGCTTCGGTATCCATTCCTCCGTTCCTCAAAACACTGGAAGAGCATTACAAGGCATTCCGAGAATGGCCCTTAGGCACCTGGAAGGTGCATTGATTGGAATGCCTTTGCACAAATAGGACTAGCAACTGACATCCGGGCCCTCATTTCAACAGAACCATGGGAGCAGTTCTTCTCAATCATTGAGCCCACGTACCTGGAGCTAACACTAGAGTTTTGCACAACTTTTACTTTACAAACAGTGATGGCAGAGTTTGACGAGTTGGGAACAGTGCAATTTCAGTTAGAGGGTATGTTACATCAATCAAGCATTCCTCAATTCGGCATAGCTCTCGGACTTTATACAGATGAATTTAGAGAGGAAAATAACCTCTCCGAGTTAGACCGAGAACTCTTCCGCAACCTCCTTAACTGTTGGCGCAGCCTAGCACCCACCACGAATGCTTACAACCCCAGTCAATCGAAGGCAACAGCCCTTGACCCACCCTTGAGATATATCCATGCCATCCTAGCCCACACTATCACAGGTCGACGCGAAAGCACCGGCATGCTAAACAAGAACGATGTCTACTACTTATCGTGCATGTCAAAGGCGGACATTTTAATTTGGCATGTTTCATCACTTGTGCTATCCAACACCAAACAGAGCCACACAGAAAGGGGACTCTATCAATGGGGCCATACATCACTAGGCTGGCTCGACACTTCGACCTCCTGAATACTGACGATCAGATCACCTCCCTCACACTGATGGGTAACATGATACCTCAAGGCATCCAAACGATGCTACACATCGGGATGATTAAACATCATCGAGGGACCAACCCCCCTCAATATCGATTAGCGACATCCACAGATGAGAGAGAGCCGAGGACATTACTGACGATGTCCCACCAGCTCCGAGACAGTAGCAATCCCATGTAGCAACATCATGGGCAGATATCTTTGCACGCCTCGACCAGTTCGAGCAGTATTTCATTGATAACACTCGACGTTTTGATGGGATAGAGGCCACCCTCCTCCAAATATGAGAACACCTCCATATCTCATCACCAGCCCCACCACCAAATCCAGAAGATGAGGAGGACCTTTGAGTCCCTTTAATTATCTACATTTTATTGTCTTATTTTTAATGTTATTTTTATTTTTATTTTTCCTTTATTATCATAATTTTCTACTTTTCTTCATTGCAAACTTTTATCATTACTTATCTAATCTTCAAAGTATTCCTAACATTTATTTATCTTTCACCCCCGAAATATCTAATTGACAACTTCGTAGTTCTGATCACACATTCTACATACACGAACAAATCACTAGGAGTAATTCACTAATACATAAGTCATCTTCCATCTTGAATGCCACCAAAGACTCCAGGAATCATCCAAAAATCAAGAAGTGTCACTCTCTCCCTTCTCTTTTGATTTATCCCATTACTATCATTATTTATCTTTGTACATTGAGGGCAATGTACATCTTAAGTGTGGGGGATAAAAGTGCCTAACTTTTTGCATAATTCTCAAATTAATGCCTAATTTTTCATTGTTCTGAAAATCATGAATTTTAAACTTGTTCAAAAGTACTTTTCCCATATTACTAATTAGGGTGAAATTTTTAATGATTTATGATTTTTATTGATATGTTTTGGATTAAGTCATAGTTAATTGTGCATTAATGATTAAATTTGAAGAATACTAGAGAACTGAGCATGATAAGTCTACTTTCTAAAAATTAAAATTGATAGGTTGTTGAACCGAATTTGAGTATCACCTTGAAGTCCAAAATTTATAGGGATTGATGTCAAAAACACCCATAATTATTGTGAGATTTAGAACCTTATAGAGCATATATTCTTTTTCATGCACACTTTATTAAATATGAGTGTGTCAAATTTGAACTGTTATTCTAGAACTTGCCTCGTTTATGCATTTAGAGACCACATTCATGATTTGATATACTGAGATGATAAAGGCACCTAGGTTTTAACCCATTCAATCCACTAAAAAGCCTACCTTCACCTTTGTATTTGTTACCAACATTCTTTTGACTACCCCTCTATCGAGAATTGATTTTATCAGTTGCCGAATTAGGTTATTTCAATTATCAAAGTTCCTTCTATTATGTTTTTTTAAAAAAAAACCCAAGTATATTGAATATTAATAGTATATAAAAGAGCTTAGAGCAATTAAATTCCAATTGTTGAAGAAAAAGCTCATATTAAAGTATTATCAAATTTTAAGTGATGAAAATATTCTTTATTATATAGTAATTATCAAAAGTGGTATTATTAGTTTTCATTCGATATAAATATTCGTATTCAGTTCATTGTTTTTATGTTAGGTAATTTGTCGAGGCAATCTCGATTCTAACCTTCTAATTCAGCCTGTATCCACACCTTTAACCCTAGCCCTGTTACAACCCTAATAAAGACCTTTTGATCGGTGTATCATCTCATATACAGTGGTAGAGATTTGATTTTCAAGCAAGCCTATGGGATTAACTTTTCAGGTTCGACTTATGAGTGCTTATTCTTGAACCTTAAACACTTTGAGTGATTTGAGTGAACCTTCAGTGAGGATGTCAATCCTTGTCGATTTTGAATTAAAGGTAATTATTCAGATAAGGGGAGACACCTATGTTTTCGTACTATAAAGGTATGACTTATCGTAATTGAATCTTTAGGACTCTTTGAGTTAAATTATCCATGTATAAATTATCTATGAATTATGATGAGACGTTGTCGATAGGAATTATGAATTATGGAAAGTTCGTTTTAATTATAAGATGAGAATTTTGCTTGAGGACAAGCAAAAGCTTAAGTGTGGGGGTATTTGATAAACCATAAAAGTAACATATTTTAATCCCACATTTAGTATGCTTTTTGATGATTTAGCCCTTGATTTATATAAAAAGGTGCTTGTAATCCTTTCTTTTCATGTCATATACTCAGGAAAGCACCCGAGGATAAAAAGAACACAAAATGGACTTAAAGCAGAGTAATTGAACCTTAGCAAGAAATCAACACGGCCTGGCCCAAAGCCCACACGACCCTGCCTCGCTGATTGCCTAAAGCACGGCCTCAACTCTGTCACACACGACTGTGCATCATCCATTTACCACACATGGATGTGCTTGGTTATCTACATGGCCATGTTCCAATCGACAGACCTGAAGCACAGCCTGAATCCCGACTTACATGGCCGTGCCATGGCCATGCCCAAAATGGCAGAATCAAGGCACGGCCCAACCCTGATTAACACGGGCGTGTGCCATGGCCATGCCCCTGTCGCTGGAATGAGCAATTTCACTTGGAATTTGATACTTGAAGCCAAAGAAACATACTCCTAAGTCTACTTAAACATCCTAATAGTAATTCTACTTGAGAGAGGTACTTAGGAGCCAAGTAAAGCATCTCAAAAGTCTATATAAACAACCCAAGGTAGGCATTCAAGGGACGGCTTTTTTGGTAGAGGCTTTTGCTGAAGCTTTCATCTTTTAGGAAAATAATCGAAGATAGCCAGTTGATCCATCTCAAGAAGCCGGAGTTCTACTCAAGACAGAGGATCTCCTCTTCAATTCCTTCAGGGGGTTTTAGGGATTTCTTATCTTTTGTTTTATCTTTTCTCTTGAGATGTTTTCCTACTTTGTTATGAACTAAACCCTTCAGATACCTGAAGAGGATAAAACCTATGATGGATTTTGTTATTTGATTTCTAAATTATATGATAAGTACTTAGTTTGTTCTTAATTATGTTGCTTAATTTAATCTGATGTGCTTAGGTGGAGGAGGAATAGACCCTGCCTAATAGTAGATCTAGCATAATTGAGAAGAGTTAATCGGGCGCCTAGAGATAGGGTTACAAGATTTTGTCGGATTAGGGTAAAACCTAATATGGGAATCCATTGATCGATTTACTGCTTCCTTAGGGGGTTATTATAAGAGAATGAGAGTTCCACTAATTAACCTAAGGTTAGACGTTATTCGCCTCGAGTGAGGGTTTAATATAGGTTAGGGAGTCTCACGGATCAAGCTAAATAAAGAAATCATATGGTTTGGGGAATAAATAATAAGTGAAGTCATAGGTGGATTCTTTCGAGGGTATCGTCTTCATCAACTGAGTTTTCCTAAAGTCCTTCTCCAATTCATTCTTTTGTCTTTGCATTCAGTTTAAGTATTTCATTAGTTTTTAGATTAATAAACCAATCACTCCATATTTCAGGCCAAATAATAGAAAGAAAGTGAGTTGTAGTACTTTTAGGTTCCCTTGGGTTCGATAAGATATTCTTGCCTAAACTTTACTATTGTTCGATAGGTGCACTTGCCTCTATCATTGTCATAGTTAGTCTACAGGTTTGATAATTCTTTTATAAATATTAAAACTCGACTGTTTGACACGATCAGATACCAGGTACTATTAGACAAATTAGATCCGCACATCATCACAATAGGCCTGAAGGAAAAGGGAGAAACCTTCTTAAGGTGTACAATATTTCTCACACGGAATAGTCGAGGTAAGCGACCCAACATTCAACACTTTTGAGATAAACACTTCTCAACTTCAACTTTGTCAAGAAAATAGAACTTTAAGCAAGAGGAAAGATATCCAAACCTTTAAACCTCCCAAATTCAAGTACAAGGAAAAGTCTAGCTTAAGACTATAAACGAGTGCTTCTCAGGAGGCAACCTGAGCACTAACCCTACTTCTTTTTACATTTGTTTTTTTCTTTCTCTTTCCCTTTGTAGCTTAACCAAAAGTGAAGATTTCTAGACACACATCCTTATACACGGTCGTGTCATTGGCCGTGTGGACTACCGAAATCTCCGTACTAACATAGCAGGGGCAGTGCGAATCAAATCCCAACCACTTTTTGACGTCATGGATCCAACCACTCCCCCACGGGTGCGAGTAAATTGGCACAACCATGCTCCACAATCGTGTGAAGCCACTGAGTTATTAGACACGGGACAAACATGCCTATGCTACCCAACCGTGCCAACACACTGCCTTTTCAAGAACGGGCGTGGCACTTGAAAAATGGGTGTATGGGAGCAAACATGCCTAGACACACGGCCGTGTGATGCAACCATGTAATTCAACACACCCTCGGTCCACGGGCGTGGGAACGTGCTAGATTTAAGACCCTATTTAAATCCCTCAGCCTTTCTCCCTCTCTTCTCATTCTTCTTCCTTCTTTTTCTTTCTTTTCTTCAAAAAGGTGTACAGACTCTTGAACTACGCTAGAATCATGCCAAAGAAGCGTAAAAGGCCAACCACAATCTCCTCAAGGAGACTGATTCAAATGAGTTCATGCCGGCAACTTCATCTCCTCACCACACCAATGGTCTCTGAGACCTTTTCGGTTCTATTTATCTTTTCTCTTTTCCTTTATTTTCCTACCCTTTTACTATCTCATGCTTAAAATAGTTTAATCTCTTTTAGTTTCCTAGTTTTAGGTTCTAAAGGCTGCTTGGAAATCACGCACCCCAGCCTTAGAGGTCACAACAACCTCGCAAACCATCTATCAATAAGGACTCTTCAGTCCATTAATATTTTATTTTAATTTTATTTTCCTTCTTAGTCCCTTTTCCTTTAGTTTTCTTATCCTTAATTACAAAATTAGTTTATTTTAAATATGTTTCAATAAATTCTGGCTAACTCTTGATGAGCTCCCCAATTTCTTTATCTAGCACAGGATCGTCATCTAGACCGGCTCCTCCAACTTATCTTTCTCTGCCAACTCCCGAAATCATCCAAAATTCAGGAAGTGTCACACCTCCCCTTTTATTTTGATTACATTATTAGTTATCAATCTTTATACATTGAGGACAATTTACATCTTAAGTGTGGGGGGTAAAAGTACCTAACTTTTTGCATTATTCCAAAATCCTGAATTTTAAGTCTTGTTCCTAAGTAATTTTCTCATATTATTAATTAGGATGAAATTTCTAATGATTTATGATTTTTTATCGATATTTTTTTGAGTAAGTCATTGATAATTGTGCATTGATGATTTATACTTGAACAATACTAAAGAATCAAGCATGATAAGTCTATTTTTCAAGAATCAAAAAATTTCTAGGTTATTGAACTAAATTTGAATATTACCTTGAAGTTTGGAATTTATAGGATTAATGTCAAATACCTATAATTTTTGTGAGATTTGAGCCTTATAGAGCATATATTGTTTTTCATGCTCACTTTATTGATTATGAGTGTGTCAACACTAAATTGTTATTCTAGAACTTGCCTAGATTATACATATCGAGACCAGATTAATGATTTGATATACTGAGATGATAAAGGCACCTAGGTTTTAACCCATTCACTCCACTAAAAAGCCTACCTTCACAAATTAACCCCTAGTGAACCCATTTGATTCTAACAACCCTTTTTATTGAATTACCCGCTTAATATTAACCCAAAACCCTTTGTAATTGTTATCACCATTCTTTTTTACTACCCGTCTATCGAGAATTGATTTGATCAGTTACCGAATTAGTTTATTTCAGTTGATAAAGTTCTTTCTTTATTATGTATTTACTTAGTTTATTCTTAAAAAAAGTATAATCAAGTATTAGTATATGATTAAAGGAGCTTATGCACTTAAATTACAATTGTTGAAGAATAGCTCGAATTAAAAGTATTATCAATAGTAGTATTACTAGTTTCAAAGCAATCATTTATTTTCTAGATCATTATTCTTAGTAGGTAATTTATCAATTCGATCTCGATTTTAACCTTCTAATTCAGCCTTTATCCACACCTTTTAATCCAAGCCCCGTTACAACCCTTATTAAAGACCTTTTGATTTGTGTATCATCTCATATCACAGTGTTGGAGATTTAATTTTCAGGCAAGCCTATGGGATTAACTTTTCAGGTCTGACTTATGAGTGCTTTTCTTGAAACTTAAATACTTCGAGTGATTTGAGTAAATCTTTAGTGAGGACGTCAATCCCTGTCAGTTTTGAATTAAAGGTAATTATTTAGATAAGGGGAGGCACCAATGTTTTCGTGCTACAAAATATGACTTAGAATTGTTTGAATCTTTAGGAGTCTTTGAGTTAAATTATCCATGTATAAATTATTTGTGAATTATGATGAGGCATTATTGATAGGAATTGTGAATTATGGAAAGTTCGTTTTAATTATAAGTTGAGAATTTTGCTTGAGGATAAGCAAAAGCTTAATTGTGGGGGTATTTGATAAACCGTAAAAGTAACATATTTTAGGCCCACATTTAGTATGCTTTTGGATGATTTAGCCCTTGATTTATGTAAAAAGGTGCTTTTAATCCTTTCTTTTCATGTTTTTACTCAGGAAAGCACCCGAGGACGAAAAGAACAAGAAACGGGTTTAAAACGGGCCAATTTGGGCCAAAGAAGAAATCGACATGGCCTGGACATCAAGCCACATGGTTGTACCCCAATCGATAGAATCGAGACACGACCTGAAAATGATTTACACAGGCGTGTACCATGGTCGTGCCCCTGCTTACGGGGAGAGAAATTTCACTCGAATTTGGATACTTTGAGGCAAAGAAACACATTCCAAAGCTTATTCAAACACCGACTAGGAAGTGTACTTGATAAATCGTAAAAGTAACATATTTTAACCCCATATTTAGTATGATTTTGGATGATTTAGCCCTTGATTTATGTAAAAAGGTACTTTTAATCCTTTCTTTTCATGTTTATACTCAGGAAAGCACCTGAGGATGAAAAGAACAAGAAACGGGCTTAACACGGGCCAATTTGGTCCAAAGAGGAAATCGACACGACCTGGACTTCAAGCCACACAGCCGTGCCTCGTCAAATTACTTCACACAGCCATGCCACGATTTACATGACTGTGCCCCAATCGACAGAACCAAGACACGGCTTGAAGATGATTTACACAGGCGTGTGCCGTGGCAGTACCCCTGCTATGGGAAAGAGCAATTTCACTCGGATTTGGATGCTTGGATGCAAAGAAACACATTCCTAAGTCTACTTAAACATCCTAGGAGGAATTCTACTTGAATTAGGATACTTAAGAGCCAAGTAGAGCATCTCAAAGCCTATATAAACACCCAAGGTAGCAACTAAAAAGGGGAGTTCAACAGAAGCCTAAACAGGAAGTTTTTGGGCAGATTTTTCTGCCAGAGATTTTATTCAGGGAATTACTCGAAGATAGCCAGTTGATCCATCTCAAGAAGCCACAATTCTACTCAAAACATAGGATCTCCTCTTTAATTCCTTCAGAGGGTTTTAGGGATTTCTTATGCTTTATTTTATCTTTTCTCTTGAGATGTTTTCTTATTTTGTTATGGACTAAACCCTTTAGATACCTAAAGGGGATGAAACCTATGACAGATTTTGTTATTTGATTTCTAAATTATATGATAAGTACTTAGTTTTTTCTTAATTATGTTGCTTAATTTAATCTGATGTGCTTAGGTGGAGAAGGAATAGACCCTGCCTAAGAGTAGATCTAGCATAATTAAGTGGATTTGATCGAGTGCCTAGAGATAGGATTACGAGATTTTTTGGATTAGGGTGAAACCTAATATGGGAGTCCATTGATCGATTTACTGCATCCTTAGGGGGTTATTATAAGAGAATGACAGTACCACTAATTAACCTAAGGTTAGATGTTATTCGCCTCGAGAGAGGGTTTAATATAGGTCAGGGAGTCTCACAGATCAAGCTAGGTAAAGAAGTCATATGAATTAAAAGTTAGATAACAAGAGAAGTCATAGGTGGATTCTTCCTGAGGGTATCGTCGTAATCAACTGAGTTTTTCCACAGTCTTTTACCGAAGTTTTGTTCTTTTTTCTTTGCATATAGTTTAAGTATTTCATTAGTTTTTAGATTAATAAACCAATCACTCCAAATTTTAGGCTAAATAATAGAAAGAAAGTGAGTAGTAGTACTTTTAGGTTCCCTTGGGTTTGATAAGATACTCTTGCCTAAACTATACTACTATTCGATAGGTGCACTTGCCTCTATCGTTGTCATAGTTAGTCTATAGGTTCGATCATTCTTTTTATAAATATTAAAACTCGACTGTTTGACACGATCAAGTTTTTGGCGTCGTTGCCGGAGAACACTAAAATATTAAGAAAGCTCTATTTCTGTTACTTTAGCCATTTTTTTTACAATTTATTATTTATTATTTTTATTTTTATTTTTTTTTACTTTGCTAATTTTTTCCTCTATTTTACTTTTGGCAAAAAAATTTAGTCTATGGAAAGGATGGCACTGAATAATTATCAGTGGCAAGTCATGAGACAACTCTCTTAAAGACGGTGTCTTCAACCTCGGCGTGGTCACCAGGTTATCTAATCAGTTAGAGATGATGAATAAAAAGATTGATGATTGGTATAGTCCCTCACAGGTACACCCAAAAATACAATATGATTCGAATCTCGGAGGCGTGGCGAATCCTGAGTACCCACTCTACGGATGTGGCATAGAAAACGAGCAAGCTTACTATACAAGTAACTATTCTAGATATCAAAATAATTTTTATAGTGACACTTATATTGCAGGAAGGAAGTTCCATCCCAATTTCTCGTGGGATGATCAAAATAGCCAAAGATCAAAACTTCCTCCAGATTTTCAACAACCACCTCACCAACAAGAAGAGGAGCCGAATCTTCAAGAGATGCTGATGAAATTCATGGCAGCCATAGATTCTCATTTCCAAAAGACTGAAGCAGCACTTGATGAACAACAAAAATCAATCAAAGGGATCGAAAATCAAGTTGGAGAACTTACTAGGTTAGTGGGACATCTCACAAAGCTAATTTCTGAACGTCAATAAGGACGTCTACCAAGCAACACAGAAATAAACCCAAAAGAATAGATCCAAGCCATCACAGCTCAAGAGGGTACAAAGGTAGACGAGCCCACCATGGCACAAGAAGCCAAGGTAAACAAAGGTAAGATAGAGGTAACACAAGAAAAGAAAAAACAGATAATTAAGTAGTACCAACCTCGCATACCTTATCCCGAAGCAATGAAAAGAGATGATTCAGAAGAACAGTTCGGTAAGTTTCTTAAACTCTTAAAGAAATTACATATTAACTTACCTCTTCTTGAAGCTCTTTTTCAAATACCAGACTCGAGGAAATTTTTAAGACAACTCTTGACCAACAAACGCAAATTAGACGAAGAGCACCACTGAAGCTAAACGTAATGTGCTCAGCAATTCTACAAAATAAACTGCCACAAAAATTAAAAGATCCAGGGAGTTTTACAATTCCATGTTTAATTGGTAGTTTATCTATTTATAATGTGTTAGCAGATTTAGGGGCAAGCATCAATGTTATGCCTTACAAAATGTTTAAACAACTAGGTCTAGGGAAACCCAGACAAACTAGGATGAGCATTCAATTAACTAATAAAACTATAAGAATTCCTTGGGGTATAATAGAAAATGTTCTAATCAAAATTGATAAATTCGTATTCCCAGTAGACTTTATCGTTTTAGACATGGATGAGGACAACACGATCCCCTTAATTTTAGGAAGACCCTTTCTAGCAACTGCCAGGGCTAAAATTGATATCTATACAAGAGAACTCATACTTCGTGTAAGCAACGAGATAGTCACTCTTCAAGCTCTTGACTCAGCTAGGACATTGAGTAATAAAGGTACGAACGTTAATTCCATTAATAACCATTTGGTTCAATCTTCTTTACAGGAAACATCATGAAATCACCTAGCTGAGCTAGATATTCAACCTCGTGCCAATACAGAAGAATTATATGAGAAACAATGCCCTAGGGTTGACAAACTAGAAGAGTGGAAAACACAATTTAAAGAAGAACCAGAACCACACAAAGTGAAATCGAAGGAAACCCCAGACGAGCTGATAGGAACAACAAATCACATCAAAATAAAGGATGTATTGTTGAATAAGGAATACCCTCGAATCACCAATTTAGAACTCAAGGCAAACGAAGAAATCACTTTTGAGGTACTTAATGTATTCCTATACGACACAGTTGAGGTAAGCAATCCTAAATTCAACACTTTTGAGGTAAACATTACTCGACTTAAACTTTATATCCATAACCGAGTTGATTGCATGAGAAAGGATTTCCACCTCCTCAAACCACCATGATTGTGCGTACAATAGGTAAGTCTAGCTCAAGACTTTAAACGAGCGCTTCTCGGGAGGCAACCCGAGTACTAACCATACTAATTAGTTTGGTTTTATTTCTTTTCGTATTTAGGCATAGGTTTCCCTACCCACACGACCTTGCACATGGCCGTGGCCGTGGCCGTGTGGACACCACGACTAGGCACATGAGCGTGGACCTTATCTCTATCTAATTATTTACTTTTATTCATATTTTTATTTTTATTTTTTATTTTTATTTTTATTTTTACTTCCTTAATTATTTTCTCCTTTTTCTCAATGGCATTTAGATTTAGCTTAGGATATAATAAAACCAAGCCGGCTACTTTGAGGATTCAATTTCAAACGGTTCGAGACGCTTCTCTACGTTCACCTCTAATCTTATCTGGTTTCTTTTCATAGACTTCATCCAAAAATTCAGGAAGTGTTACTTATCCCCTTCTCTTTTGATTTTATTATTACATAATTGTTTATCTATCTTTGTACATTGAGGGCAATGTACATCTTAAGTGTTGGGAGGGTAAAAGTACCTGACTTTTTGCATTATTCTCAAATCCTGAATTTAGTCTTGCTTTCAAGTATTTTTCTTATATTACTAATTAGGATGAAATTTCTGTTGATTTATGATTTGTATTGATATTTTTAGAGTAAGTCATAGTTAATTGTGCATTGATGATTAAATTTGAAGGATACTAAAGAATCGAGCATGATAAGTCTACTTTCTAAAAATTAAAAATTAATAGGTCATTGAACTAAATTTAAGTATTGCTTTGAAGTTTGAAATTTACAGGGATTGATGTCAAAAACACCCATAATTTTTGTGAGATTTAGAGCCGTATAGAGCATATATTCTTTTTCGTGCTCACTTTATTGATTATGAGTGTGTCAACTTTGAACTGTTATTCTAGAACTTGCCTCGATTATACATGTTGAGACCACATCTATGATTTGATATACATAGATGATAAAGGCACCTAGGATTTAACCCACTTACTCCATAAAAAGCCTACCTTCACAAATTAATCCCTAGTGAACCCCGTTGAATCATAACAACCTTTTTATTGACTCACCTACTAATATTAACCCAAAATCCCTTTGAATTTGTTATCCATTCTTTTGACTACCCTTTAATCGAGGTTTGATTTGATTAAATTACCGAATTATATTAGTTCAGTAGTTACATTTATCATTTATGATGTAATATTTTAGTTTGTTCTTAAAAAAACCAAGTATATTCAATATTAGTAGTATATAAAAGAGCTTAGAGCATTTAAACTCCAATTGTTGAAGAAAAAGCTCATATTAAAGTATTATCAAATTTAAATTGATGAAAATACTCTTTATTATATAGTAATTATCAATAGTGGTATTATTAGTTTTCATTCGAAGTAAATATTCATATTCAGTTCATTGTTTTTGGATTAGGTAATTAGTCAAATTCGATCTCGATTCTAACCCTCTAATTCAGCCTGTATCCACACCCTTAACCAAGCCCCGTTACAACCCTAATAAAGACCTTTTGATCTGTGTATCATCTTATATACAGTGGTGGAGATTTGATTTTCGGGAAAGCCTATGGGATTAACTTTTCAAGTTTGACTTATGAGTGCTTATTCTTGAACCTTAAACACTTTGAGTGATTTGAGTGAACCTTTAGTGAGGATGTCAATCCTTGTCGGCTTTGAAATAAAGGTAATTACTTAAATAAGGGGAGACACCTATGTTTTTGTACAATAGAGGTATGACTTACCTTGATTGAATATTTAGGGTTCTTTGAGTTAAATCATACATGTATAAATTATATATAAATTATGATGAGACATTGTCGATAGGAATTATGAATTATGGAAAGTTTATTTTAATTGTAAGTTGACAATTTTGCTTGAGGACAAGCAAAAGCTTAAGTGTGGGGATATTTGATAAACTGTAAAAGTAACATATTTTAACCCCATATTTAGTATGTTGTTGGATGATTTAGCCCTTGATTTATGTAAAAAGGTGCTTTTAATCCTTTCTTTTCATGTTTAAACTCAGGAAAGCACCCGAGGACGAAAAGAACTAGAAACGGGCTTAAAACGGGCCAATTTGGGCCAAAGAGGAAATCGGCACGGCCTGGACTTCAAGCCACACAGTCGTGCCTCCTCAAATTACTTCACACGGCCATGCCACGATTTACACGGTCATGCCCCAATCGACAGAATCGAGACACGGCCTGAAGATGATTTACACGGGCGTGTGCCATGGCCGTGCCCCTGCTACAGGAAAGAGTAATTTTACTCGGATTTGGATGCTTGGAGGCAAAGAAACACATTCCTATGTCTAGTTAAACATCCTAGAAGGAATTCTACTTGAATTAGGATACTTAGGAGACAAGTAAAGCATCTCAAAGCCTATATAAACACCCAAGGTAGCAACTAAAAAGGGGAGCTCAGCAGAAGCCAAAATAAGAGTTTTTTGGCAGAGTTTTCTACTAGAGCTTTGATTCAGGGAATTACTCGAAGATAGCCAGTTGATCCATCTCAAGAAGCCGGAGTTCTACTCAAGATATAGGATCTCCTCTTCAATTCCTTCAAGGGTTTTAGGGGTTTCTTATGTTTTGTTTTATCTTTTCTCTTGAAATGTTTTCTTATTTTGTTATGAACTAAACCCTTCAGATACGAAGGGATGAAACCTATAATGATTTTGTTATTTGATTTCTAAATTATATGATAAGTACTTAGTTTGTTCTTAATTATGTTGCTTAATTTAATATGATGTGCTTAGGTGGAGGAGGAATAGACCCTGCCTAAGAGTAGATCTAGCATAATTAAGCGGAGTTGATCGATCGCCTAGAGATAGGGTTACGAGATTTTGCCAGATTAGGGTGAAACCTAATATGGGAGCCTATTGATCGATTTAATGCTTCCTTAGGGGGTTATTATAAAAGAACGATAGTTCCACTAATTAATCTAAGGTTAGATGTTATTCACCTCGAGAGAGGGTTTAATATAGGTTAGGGAGTCTCACGGATCAAGCTAGGTAATGAAGTCATATGAATTAAAAGTTAGATAACAAGAGAAGTCATAGGTGGATTCTTCCTGAAGGTATCGTCGTAATCAACTGAGTTTTTCCACAGTCTTTTCCCGAAGTTTTGTTCTTTTGTCTTTGAATTTAGTTTAAGTATTTCATTAGTTTTTAGATTAATAAACCAATCACTCCATATTTTAGGCTAAATAATAGAAAGAAAGTAAGTAGTAGTAGTTTTAGGTTCCCTTGGGTTCGATAAGATATTCTTGCCTAAACTATACTACTGTTCGATAGGTGCACTTGCCTTTATCGTTGTCAGAGTTAGTCTACACGTTCGATCATTCTTTTTATAAATATTAAAACTCGACTGTTTGACACGATCAATACTTGAATCGGGACACTTAGAGGCCAAGAAAAGCATTCCAAAAGTCTGTATAAACACCCTAAGTGTAACCTGATAAGGGGGTGTTCAGTCAGGCCAAAGAGCTGAAGCCAGAGCATTTCAGTTCATGAAATTACTCGAAGATAACCAGTGGATCCATCTCATGGAGCCGGAATTCTACTCAAGACAGCAGATTTCTCCTTCAATTCCTTAAAGGGTTTTAGGATTTCTTATGTTTTGTTTTAGCTTTTCTCTTGAGATGTTTTCTTTATTCATTATGAACTAAACCCTTCAGATACCTGAAGGGGATGAAACCTAGATGAATCTTGTTATTATTTTTGAATTACATGATAAATACTTAGTTTGTTCTTAATTATGCATGCTTAATCAATCGATGTGCTTAGGTGGAGGAATAGACCACATTTAGAGTAGATCTAACATAATTAAGCGGAGTTGATCGCATGCGCCTAGAGATAGGGTGGCGAGATTTTGCGGATTAGGGTGAAACCTAATATAGGAATCCATAGATCGATTCTTTGCTATTCTAGGGGTTATTATAAGAGAATGAGAGTTTCACTAATTAACCTAGGGTTAGACATTATTCGCCTCGAGAGAGGGTTTAATATACGTTAGGGAGTCCTACGGATCAAACTAAGTGAATAAATCGTATGGTTCAGTGTTAGATAACAAGTGAATTTTAGGTGGATTCTTCCTGAGGGTATCATCGTTATTAATTGAGTTTTCTTCAAGTTATTTCCCAATTCGTTCTTTTTGTCTTTGTGTCTTTAGCTTAGTAGTCGATAAATTAAATCAACCAATCACTCCATATTTTAGGCTAAATAATAAAAAGAAGGTAAGTATTAGTACTTTTAGTTCCTTTAGGTTCGAAATCCGGTCTTGCCTAAGCTATACTACTGTTCGATAGGTACACTTGCCTTTAATCATTGTTAGAGTTAGTTTCCAGGTTCGATCACATTCTTTATAAATTTTAAAGCTCTGATTTCAGTGATCAATATCAATATTACGGAGTAGATGGCTGATAATAATCCGCTACCCCCGATGGTTACCGCAAATCCTGCTCCTCGTACTATGTACGAATATGCTAAGCCTAATTTGACTGGGGCTGAATTGAGTATTGTGAGGCCTGCTGTTGCTATTGATCGTGTTTTTCGAGTCTTAAAAATTTATAAAAAGAATGATCGAACCTGGAAACTAACTAAAAAAAGATGAAGGCAAGCGCACCATTTGAAAAGTAGTATAGCTAGCGGTAAAACTGGATTGTCGAACCCAAAGGAACCAAAAGTACTAATATTAACTCTCTTTCTATTATTTAGCCTACGAATTAAGGGATTTTTTATCTAATCTAAAATTAACTAACCAACTAAGCTAAAGGTGCTAAGACAAAGAAGAAATTGGGGAAGGACTTGAGGGAAAATCGATTGATTTAGACAATACCTGAAGAAGAATCCACCTAGAATTCACTTATTATCTAACTCTGAACCAGACAATTTATTCACTTGACTTGATCCATAGGATTCCCTAATTTATATTAATACCTCTCTCGAGGCTACTAACGTCAAACCCTAGGTTGATTAATTGAAATCTCTTTCTAATTAAAACCCCTAGAATTGCATTAACTCGATCTATGGACTCCCATATTAAGTTTGACCCTAATCTGGCAGATTTTCGGCACCCTATCTCTAGGCGCACAAGCAACTCTGCTTAACTATGCTAGATCTACTCTTAGACAGGGTCTCTTCCTCCTCTACCTAAGCACATCACACTTGAATCAATATCCCAGAAATACCAAAATAAGAATTAAGAACACATAGTTAAGAACAAATCAAGTATTTATCATACAGCTCAAATAACAATAACAAGATCCGTCATAGGTTTCATCCCCATCAAGTATTTGAGGGTTTAGTTCATAATTGTAAAAGAAAACATATCAGAAGAAAAGATAAAACAAAACATAAGAAAACTCTAAAACCCTCTAAAGGAATTGAAGGAGAGTTCCTGATCATCTCTTAAGTTATCGAGTTTTAAAATTTATAAAGAGAATGATCGAACCTGGAAACTAACTCTGACAACGACTTAAGGCAAGTGTACCTATCGAACAGTAGTATAGCTTAGGCAAGACCGGATTATCGAACCCAAAGGAACTAAAAGTACTAATACTCACTTTCTTTCTATTATTTAACCTAAATATTAAATGATTTGGTTGATTAACTAATTAATTACTAAACTAAGATGCAAAGACAAAAAGAATGAATTGGGAAATAACTTGAAGAGAAACTCAGTTGATCACAATGATACCATCAAGAAGAGTCCACCTAGACTTCACTTATTATCTAACACTGAACCATACGATTTATTCACTTGACTTGATCCGTAAGACTCCCTAGCATATATTAGACCCTCTCTCGAGGCGAATAATGTCTAACCCTAGGTTAATTAACGAAAATCTCCTTCTCACCTAATAACCCCCTAGAATAGCAGTAAATCGAACTATGGACTCCCATATTAGGTTTCACCCTAATCCGAAAAATCTCATCACCCTATCTTTAGGAGCGCGAACGACTCGCTTAATTATGCTAGATCTATTCTTAGGCAGGGTCTATTCCTCCTCCACCTAAGAACATCTGACTTGAATTAATATCCTGGAAATATTAACACAAGAATTAAGAACACATAATTAAGAACAAATCAAGTATTTATCTTATAATTCAGATTATCTAGGTTTCATCCCCTTTACGTATCTGAAGGGTTTAGCTCATAACAAATAAAGAAAACATCTCAAGAGATAAAACAAAACACAAGAAATCCCTAAACCCCCTAAAGGAATTGAAGGAGAGATCCGTCATCTTGAGTAGAATTCTAGTTTCTTGAGATGGATCAACTGGCTATCTTCGAGTGATTCCCACAAAAGTTTCGGCTTCTGTTGAATTTCGAATGTATCGACCTTTTTAGCCTAGCTGATTGCCTAACTAACCGCCCTCCTTAGGTTACACTTAGGGTCTTTATATAGGCTCTTGGAATGCGTTACTTGGCCCTTAAGTGCCCTAATTCAAGTATAGTTCCTACTTGAGTGTTTGAATAGGCTTTGGAATGTGTTTATTTGCCTCAAAGTATCCAAATCTGAGTAAAATTCCTCTTTTCCACGATAGGTGCACAGCCATGGTACATGCCCGTGTAGATCAACTTTAAGCCGTGTCTCGATTCTGTTGATTGGGGCATAGCCGTGTCTTAGTTAATTGTCAATGCACGGTCGTGTAGCTTGAATTCCAGGCCGTGTCGATTTCCACTTTGGTTCAAATTGGCCCATTTGAAGCCCGTTCCTCATTCTCTTCGTCCTCAGGTGCTTGACTGAGTATAAAACATGAAAAGAAAGGATTAAGGGCACCTTTTTACATAAATCAAAGGCTAAACCATCCAAAAGCATGCTAAATATGGGGTTAAAATATGTTACTTTTACGGTTTATCAAATACCCTCACACTTAAGCTTTTTCTTGTCCTCAAGAAAAATTATCAACTTACAATTAAAACGAACTTTCCATAATTCACAATTCCTATCAATAATGCCTCTTCATAATTCATAGATAATTTATACATGGATAATTTAACTCAAAGACTCTTAAAGATTCAAACAATTCTAAGTTATATATTTGTAGCACGAAAAATTAGGTGTCTCCCCTTATCTAAATAATTACCTCTGATTCAAAACCGTCAAGGATTGACATCCTCACTAAAGATTCGCTCAAAGCACTCGAAGTGTTTAAGGTTCAAGAATAAGTACTCATAAGTCGAACATGAAAAGTTAATCCCATAGGCTTGCCTGAAAATCAAATCTCCACCACTGTAATATGAGATGATACATAAATCAAAAGGTCTTTAACAGGGTGGTAACGAGGCTTAGGTTAAAGGTGTGGATAAAGGCTGAATTGGAAGGTTTAGAATCGAGATTAACTTGACAAATTACCCAACTAAAAACAATGAAATGAAAAATAAATGATTACATCAATTGAAACTTTGATATGAGCTTTTTCTTTAATAATTGAAATTTAAATGTACAAGCTCACTTTTTATACTACTAATAGTGAATATACTTTGATTTTTTTTAGAGTAAATCAAATAGAAACATAATAAAGAAAGAGCTTTATCAATTGAAATAAACTAATTCGGCAATTGATCAAATCAATTCTCGATAGAAGGGTAGTCAAAAGAATGGTAATAACAAATACAAAGGGTTTTGGGGTTAATATTAGTGGGTAAATCAATAAAAGGGTTGTTAGGATCAAATGGGTTCACTAAGGGTTAATTTGTGTTTAGTGGAGAGAATGGGTTAAAACCTAGGTGCCTTTATCATCTCAGTATATCAAATCAATAATATGGTCTCGACATGTATAATCAACGTAAGTTCTAGAATAACAATTCAGTGTTGACACACTCATAATTAATAAAGTAAGAATCAAAAAGAATATATGCTCTATAAGGCTCAAAATCTCACAAAAATTATGGGTATTTGACATCAATCTCTATAAATTTAAAACTTTAAGGTAATATTCAAATTCAATTTAACAACCTAGGAAATTTTTTATTCTGAAAAATAGACTTATCATGCTTGATTCTCTAGTATTCTTCAAATTTAATCATCAATGCACAATTATCAATGACTTACTCAAAAACATATCAATAAAAATCATAAATCATCAGAAATTTCCCCCTAATTAATAATATGATAAAATTACTTAGGAACAAGACTAAAATTTAGGATTTTGGAATAATGCAAAAAATTAGGTACTTTTACCCCCCCACACTTAAGATGTACATTGTCCTCAATGTACAAAGATAGATAAACAATTATGTAATAATAGAATCAAAAGAAAAGCGGAGAAGTAACACTTCCTAAATTTTTTGATGAATTCTTGTTCCTTTGTCGAATTGGAGGTGGAGCGTTTTCTATGGGCCTGGTGGGGTGGCTACTGACAAGCACTATGCTAGATGATGAAATTGGGTAACCTGGGAAAATATAGCCAGGAAATCTAAAGAAACATTAAAAAATATATTAATAATATAATTATAGAGAAGAAAAATAAAGAGAAGGAGACTAAGAAGAAAACTAAAATTTAAAGAAAAGATTAATGGACTAAGGTGTCCTTATTGATAGATGGTTCACGAGGTGGGGGTGATTTCTAAGGCTGGGGTGCATGATTCCCTAGCAGCCTTTAGAACCTAAAATAAAGAAACTAGAATAACTAAACTAAATTAAGCATAAGACAGACAAAGGGAAGGAAAATAAAATAGATGAGAAAAGAAAAATAAAATCGTAAAGGTCTCGAAGACCCTTGGCGTGGTGTTCGGATGAAGCGCCGGCATGAACTTATGTGCCGGGGTTTCCATCGGGGAGACTATGCTTGCCTTCTTACGCTTCTTTGACATGAATTTGGTGTGGCTCAAGGGTTGGAAAAGGTTTGTTAAGAAAAGGGGAGAATTTTGAGAGAAAGGAAAGGAAGAAAAGGAAGAAGAATTGTTAGTAAGAATGGAAAGGGGGTGGGTTTAAATAGAGTTTTGCTTTCTAGTGCTTGCCCACGCCCGTGGACCAAGGGTGTGTTGAATTACATAGCCACATCGCACGATCGTGTGTCTAGGCGTGTTGGTTCACCCACGTCTGTTTTCCAGATCCCACGCCCGTTCCTGAAAAGGCAGTGTCTTGGCACGGTTGGGTAGCATGGACATGTCTTTCTCATGTCTGGTAAGTCAGTAGCTTCACACGATCGTAGAGCATGGTCGTGCCACTTTACCGGTGCTCGTGAGGGAGTGGTTGGAACCTTGACATCAAAAATTAGGTAAGAATTGATTCGTATTACCCCTGCTCATGTCAGTACAGAGATTCGATACTTTGACACGGCCACGACCACGGCCGTGTGTGAGGCCGTGTGGCTTTGAAATCTGCATTTTTGTGTTAATTTAAAATTCTGGAATAAAAATATAAAGAAATAATCAAAAATAGAAATAAAGAGATAGTGTTAGTGCTCGGGTTGCCTCCCGAGAAGCGCTCATTTATAGTTTTAAGGTAGACTGTCCCTTTGTTTGTATAATCATGGTGGTTTAAAGGTTTGAACATTTTTCCTTATGCTGTCGATTTTACTTTCATGATAAAGTTTAAGTTGAGCGTTTACCTTAAAACTGCCAAATGTTGGATTGCTTACCTCGACTGTTTCGTATGGAAAGATATTTTGTACCTCAAGAGGGATTTCTTTAGTTGTTCGTGGATCTGCTTTGTTCATCCATGCCTTATCTCCTATTTTGAAATGGTTTGATGTCTTATGAGCTTTTCTAGATGCTCCTTCTATTTTACTTCGTGCAGTTCCTATTCCTCTTTGAATTGTGTCTTCCATTCTTTTGGTTTGTCGACCCTAAGGCTTCGCTCCTCATAGAATTCTTCTTTGTTGGCACTAGGTCCGTGCTCCAGGTCAGATTTGTACCCTTATAGTGTTTTCTGCAATGAAGGTTGCTCAAATTAATTATCAACTGAATTGACTTTCTTACCTTCATCGATTGTAGTCCTCGTTGAGTCAAGAGCTTGAAGGATGATTGATTCATCACCTACACAAAGAATGAGTTCTCCTATGGCAACATCAATTTTAGTTCTAGCAGTTGCTAGGAAGGGTCTTCCTAAAATTAAGGGGATTGAATTATCCTCATCCATGTCTAAGACAACAAAATCTACTGGGAAAATGAATTTGTCAATTTTTACAAGAACATCATCAACAATACCCCTAGGAATTCTAACAATTTTATCAGCTAATTGAATACTCATTCTAGTTTGTTTGGGTTTCCCTAGACCTAGCAGCTTAAACATTTTATAAGGCATGACATTAATGATCGCCCCTAAATCAGCTAACACATTATCAACACTTAAACTACCAATTAAACAAGGAATTGTAAAACTCCCTGGATCTTTTAGCTTCCGTGGTAGTCTATTTTGTAGAATTGCTTAGCACATTGCATTTAATTCCACATGTGGCTCCTCGTCTAACTTACGCTTGTTCGTCAAGATTTATTTTAAAAATTTTCTTGAATCTGGCATCTAAAAAAGAGCTTCAAGAAGCGGTAAGTTAATATGTAATTTCTTTAAGAGTTTAAGAAACTTACCAAACTGTTCTTCTGTATCGTCTCTATTTATTGCTTTGGGGTAAGGTATGCGGGGTTGGTACTCCTTGATTACCGGTTTTGGCTTTTCTTGTGTAACCTCAATTTTGCCTTCTTCGTCCTTGTTTTCACTTGTTGAGATGGGTTCATCTAATCTTTCATTTTCCTGAGCTGCTATGGCTTGGATTTGCTCCTTTGGATTTATCTCGGTGTTGCTTGGTAGATGCCCTTGCGGTCATTCGGACATTAATTTTGCAAGTTTTCCGACTACTTTAGTGACTTCCCCTACTAACTTAGTAAGTTCCCTGATTCGGTTCTTGGTCTCTTTAGCCAATGTTTGTTGACTTCTAAGTGTTTTCTCAGTATCTTGAAGATGATTTTCTATGCTTGCCATGAATTTTGTCAACATCTCTTCGAGGTTTGGCTTCTTCTCTTGAGGATATGGCTGATTTTGGAAATTTTGGGGAGGTTGCTGTCTTTGATTTCCTTGACCTCCCTATGAAAAGTTTGGGTAGTTCTTCCAACCTGGATTGTAAGTATTACTATAAAGATTATTATTGGATAAAAAATTATTACCTATATAGTTTATATGTTCGCTTTCTATGCTCGGTTGGTAGGGTGGGTACTCAGGATTCGCCACAGTTCCACTTGTGCCATACTGCATTACTGGATGTACCTACGAAGAACACAAACTATCAAGCTTTTTATTCATCATCTCTACCTGATTCAATAGCATGGTTACTGCATCGATGCTGAAAACTCCGGCCGATCTTGTCAATTTTGTCCTTTTAACTTGCCACTGATAATTATTCAGTGACATCTCTTCAATAAATTCGCAGGCTGCTTCAGGAGTTTTGTTATTCAGAGTTTCACCGGTGGCTAAATCAATTAGTTGCCATGTTGAGGGATTCACACCGTTATAAAAAGTTTGGACTTGTAGCCACAAGGGTAAGCCATGGTGTGGACACCTTCTTAAGAGATCCTTGTATCTCTCCCATGTGTCGTATAATGTCTCTAAATCCATTTGCACAAAATAAGAGATATCATTCCGTAATTTGGCTATTTTCGCCAGTGGGAAATATTTTAATAAAAAATTTTCGGTCATTTGGTCCCATGTAGTGATTGACCTCGTGGTAACAAGTTTAACCACTATTTGGCTTTATTCCTTAATGAAAAGGGAAATAACTGAAGACGTATGGCATCATTAGTAACGCCATTTATTTTGAAAGTATCACAGAACTCTAAAAAATTAGCTATATGAGTGTTCGGGTCTTTGTCCTGCAAACCATCAAATTGAACAGATTGTTGAATTATTTGTATTGTGTTAGGCTTTAATTCAAAATTATTAGCAGCTATAGCAGGCCTAACAATACTAGATTCTGCTCTTGTTAAATTAGGTTTAGCATAATCATACATAGTATGTGGAGCATTGTTTTCTATCAAATCTCGTGGTGGATTATTCTCGTCCATCCCTTCAGTAGGATTGGATCTGTCTTATTGTTGTTCTTCTTGGTAATTTAAGGCTCGCCTGATTTCTCTGTGATTCCTATGAGCGGTCGCTTCGATATCACTATCGTATACTAGAGGTCCGGTCAGGTTCCTTCTAGTCATAAACTAGAGGTACCTGCTAGGAAAAGAAAGAAAGAAAATTAGAAAAATAAAATAAAATAAAATAAATTACGAAATAAAAATAAAATAATGGCTAAAGTAATAAAAATAGAGTTTTCTTAATATTTTAGTTCCCCGGCAACGGTGCCAAAAACTTGATCATGTATTAAATTATCGAGTTTTAAAATTTATAAAGAGAAAGATCGAACCTGGAAACTAACTCTGACAATGACTTAAGGCAAGTGTACCTATCGAACAGTAGTATAGCCTAGGCAAGATTGGATTATCAAACCCAAAGGAACTAAAAGTACTAATACTCATTTTCTTTCTATTATTTAACCTAAATATTAAATGATTTGGTTGATTAACTAATTAATTATTAAACTAAGATGTGAAGACAAAAAGAATGAATTGGGAAATAACTTGAAGAGAAACTCAGTTGATCACGATGATACCATCAGGAAGAATCCACCTAGACTTCACTTATTATCTAACACTGAACCGTACGATTTATTCAATTGACTTGATCCTTAAGACTCCCTAACGTATATTAAACCCTCTCTCGAGGTGAATAACGTCTAACCCTAGGTTGAATAATTGAAATATCTTTCTAATTAAAACCCCTAGAATTGCATTAACTCGATCTATGGACTCCCATATTAGGTATGACCCTAATCCGACAGATTTTGTCACCCTATCTCTAGGCGCACGAGCAACTCCGCTTAACTATGCTAGATCTACTCTTAGACAGGGTCTATTCCTCCTCCACCTAAGAACATTTGACTTGAATTAATATCCCGGAAACATTAACACAAGAATTAAGCACACATAATTAAGAACAAATCAAGTATTTATCATATAATTCAGAAAACAATTACAAGATTTATCTAGGTTTCATCCCCTTCAGGTATCTGAAGGGTTTAGTTCATAACAAATAAAGAAAACATCTCAAGAGAAAAGATAAAACAAAACATAAGAAATCCCCTAAACCCCCTAAAAGAATTGAAGGAGAGATCTGCCGTCATGAGTAGAATTCGGTTTCTTGAGATGGATCAATTGGATATCTTCGAGTGATTCCCACAAAAGTTTCAGCTTCTATCGAATTCGAATGTCTCAGCCTTATTGGCCTAGCTAACTGCCTAACTAATAGCCCTCCTTCAGGTTACACTTAGGGTCTTTATATAGGCTCTTGGAATGCGTTACTTGGCCCTTAAGTGCCCTAATTCAAGTATAGTTCCTACTCGAGTATTTAAATTGGCTTTGGAATGTGTTTCTTTGCCTCAAAGTATCCAAATCCGAGTATAATTCCTCTTTTCCACGATAGGTGCACGGCCATGGTACACGACCGTGTAGATCGACTTTAGGCCGTGTCTCGATTCTATCGATTGGGGTGGCATGGCCGTGTTTTAGTTAATTATCGAGGCGCGGCTTGAAGTGGCTTGAAGTCGATTTCTACTTTGGTCCAAATGGCTACCATTTTAAGCCCATTTTTCATTCTTTTCATCCTCGGGTGCTTTCTTGAGTATAAAACATAAAAAGAAAGGATTAAGGGCACCTTTTTACATAAATCAATGGCTAAATCATCCAAAAGCATGCTAAATATGGGGTTAAAATATGTTACTTTTACCATTTATTAGTTCCTCCGTCTTGAGTATGATTTCGGCTTCTTGAGATGAATCAATTGGCTTTATTCGAGTAAATCCCTAAATTTAACTTCTCTGGCTCGGTTCTTTGGCCTAGCTGAACACCCCCCAAAGGTTAACCTCCAGGATCTTTATATAGGCTTTTGGAATATGTTTCTTTGCCTCTAAGTACCCTAATCCGAATAGAATTCTTCTTATCTGCGACAGAGACACGCCCATGGCACACGCCCGTGTAAATCGTGGCCAGGCTGTGTTTGGGTCTGTTGATGAGGCACGACTATGTTTTTTGGGGTCCAGGTCGTGGTCAACTCTTCTTACGGGGCACGACCGTGTGGTCTTGGGCCTAGGTCGTGTGGATTTCCTACTTTGGCCCATTTTCTCCGTTCTCAGCTCGTTTCTCATTCTTTTCATCCTCCGGTACTCTACTAAGTATAAAACATGAAAACAAAGGATTAGGAGCACCTATTTCCATAATTAAAGGGATAAATCATCCAAAATCATGCTAAATATGGGATTAAAATATGTTCATATTATGGTTTATCAAATACCCCCACACTTGAGCTTTTGCTTGTCCTCAAGCAAAATTCTCAACTCACAATTATAACAAACTTCCTCAATTCATAATATTCATCGATAATGTTTCATCATAATTCACAGATGATTTATACATGGATAATTTAACTAAAAGAGTCCTGAAGATTCAACCAGTCAAAGTCATGGGTTTATAGCACGAAAACATAGGTGTTTTCCCTTTATCCGAAAAATTACCTTTAATTCAAAATTGACAAGGGTTGACATCCTCACTTAAGATTCACTCAAATCACTCAAAGTGTTTAAGGTTCAAAATTAAGCTCTCAAAAGTCAAACATGAAAAGTTATTACCATAGGCTTGCTTGAAAATCAAATCTCCACCATTGTAAAATGAGATGATACACAAATCAAAAGGTCTTTTAAAGGTTGTAACGAGCTTGGGTTAAAGGTGTGGATAGAAGCTGAATTAGAAGGGTTAGAATAGAGATTGAATTGGCAAATTACCTAACTAGAAAAATGAACTAATGCATAATTACATTAATTGAAAACTTGTAATACTAATAATACGAGCTTCTTTTTCAAGATGTTGAAATTAAACGTATAGGCTCGCTTAATCACAAAACTAATAGTGAATAAACTTTGATTTTTTTTAAGAACAAATCAATATAAGATAAAAATTTAACAACTGAAATAATATATTTAGGCAAATAATCAAAACAAGTCTCGATAGAAGGGTAGTCAAAAGGAATGGTGATAACAAATATGAGACGGGTTTTGGGTTAACATTAGTGGGTTGAGTCAATAAAAAGGGTTGTTAGGATCAAAGGTGTTCACTAGGGTTCAATTATGAGGGTAGGCTTTTAGTGGAGTAAGTAGGTTAAATCCTAAGTGCCTTAATCATCTCTGTATATCAAATCAATAGTGTGGTCTCGACATGTATAATCGAAGCAAGTTCTAGAATAACAAATCAATGTTGACACACTCATAATCAATAAAGTGAGCACGAAAAGAATGTATGCTCTAAAAGGCTCAAAATCTCACAAAAATTATGGGTATTTTGATTTCAACCTCGTAAATTTCAAACTTCAAGGTAACAATTTAGATTCAGGTAGACAACCTAACAGAATTTTAATTTTTTGAAAATAGACTCATCATACTTGATTCTCTAGTATCTTAAAGTTTAAATCATCATTGTACAATTATCAATGAATTAATCTAAAACCTATCAATAAAATCCATGAATCAACAAGAATTTCATTCTAATTAGTGACATGAGAAAACTACTTTAAGATAGAATATCATTCAGGGATTTAGGAATAATGCAAAAAGTTAGGCACTTTTTTCTAAATAATTTTCACCCCCACACTTAAGATGTACATTACCCTCAATGTACAAAGATAGATAACAATCATATAACAAGAAAATCAAAAGTGAGGGAGAAAGGTGAAACTTCTTGAACTTTTGGACGGATTCCTTGAGTTTGGAAGTGTGGAAACTTGATTCGGAGGTGAAAGATAAGTTGGAGGGAGCGCCTCTAATTCCTGTGCTAGATGAAGAAATTGGGAACCTCGTAAAGAGTTAGCCAAGAAATAATAATAATAATTTAAATTATACTAATTATATAATTAAAGTAAATAAAGATAACGAGAAAGAAAATATGAATTAAAATAAGACTAAAAGAGAAGATAAATGGACTAGAAAGTCCTTATTGGTAGATGGTTCTCAAGGTGGGTGTGGTTTCTAAGGCCGTGGTGTTGTGATTCCCTAGCAGCCTTTAGAACCTAAAACTAAGAAACTAAAACAAAATAAACTAAATTTAATATATGAAATATAAAGAAAAGTAAATTAAGGGAGAAGAGAAAAGTAAAATAAAATTTAAATGGTCTCAAAGACCCTTGGCTTGTCGAGTTAATGAAGCGGTCGGCATGAACTTATGTTGATTGGTCTCGCACAGGGAGACAGGACTTAGATCTTTCCATTTCTTCGACATTGTTGAAGCGTAGATTGAGACTTTTATAGAATGAAGAAGGAGGAGAGTGAAGATGGAGGAGAGTGGAGAGTGGATAGGGAATGGGTGAGAAGGGGAGAGGGGTGTTTTAAATAGAAATTTTCAGCTCTGGTACATCCCCACGCCTATGTATCATGGGCGTTTTGTGTCACACGGCCATGTCGCACGGCCATGTGATGGTTCAATTACTTCTCCCACGCTTGGTATTTAAGTTGCCACGCTCGTGTTGGTTCAACAGTGTCAGCCACGGCTATGTCGCACGGCCATGGTCTTATGTGAGTCCGTGATTCAAAGATATTTTTCTCATCCTGTCTCATACTATCTCTGCCATGTCAATACAAAAATCCATATCATCCACACGACCATGTCCATGGCCATGTGTAAGGCCATGTGATGTGAAGATCTGCACTTCATTAACTTGGTTAGTCTGTGGTTAGGTGCTAAAAGAAAAAGAAATGAAAATAAATAGGGTTAGTGCTCGGGTTGCCTCCCGAGAAGCGCTTGTTTAAAGTATTGAGCTAGACTTACCTCTTATTCGTACCTTCACGGTGGTTTAAGGATTGAAAAATCTATTTTCATGCTATCATTATATAGTTTGAGTCGAGTAGAGTTTACTTTAAAAGTACCGAATATGGAATTACTTACATCGACTGTTCCGTAAGGGAAAACATTAAGTACTGTAAAGGGGATCTCTTCGTTTATCTTCAAGTTTGATTTGGCGATTCGCAGGTCTGTTCTATCTAATAGTACCTGATCTCCTATTTTGAAGTGATTTGATGTTCCTTTAAGTTCTTCTGGGGTTCCTTCGGTTTCACTTCGTGTGGGTTTGATTCCTCCTTGAAATGTATCTTCCACTCATCTAGCTCATCGGTTTGGAGCCGTCGTTCCTCATGAGATATTTCCTTGTGGGTACGAGCTATAGGATCTGGCTCTGTAGTGTAATTCCGTGGTGTTTCCTGAAAAGAGAGTTTAACTAAATGCTTATCAAGGGAATTTATGTCCTCATCTTTCTCACTTGATGTCCTAGTTGAGTCGAGAGCTTGAAGACTGATTGATTCGTCACCTACACGAAGTATGAGTTCACCTGTGCTAACATCAATTTTAGATCTGGTAGTTACTAGAAAAGGTCTTCCTAAAATTAATGGGATACTATTGTCTTCATCCATATCTAAAACAACGAAGTCTACGGGGAATATGAATTTGTCAACTTTAACTAGTACATATTCAATTATACCCTTAAAGATGAGAATAGTCTTATCAGCTAGTTGAATACTCATCCTAGTTTGCATGGGTTTCCCTAGACCTAGCTGTTTAAACATTTTACATGGCATAACATTGATGCTTGCCCCTAAATCAGCTAAAGCATTCTCAATAGATAAACTACCAATTAAACATGGAATTGTAAAACTCCCTGGATCTTTTAATTTTTGTGGTAATCTATTCTGTAACATTGCCGAGCATACTGCGTTTAGTTCCACATGCGACTCATCGTCTAAATTTCGCTTGTTTGCTTAGAGCTCTTTTAAAAATTTCCTTGAATCTGGCATCTGCGAAAGAGTTTCAAGAAGCGGCAAGTTAATATGCAATTTCTTTAAGAGTTTAAGGAACTTACCGAACTGTTCTTCTGTGTTGTCTTCCTTCATCGCATTGGGGTAAGGTATACGAGGTTTGTATTCTTTAATTACTGGTTTTGGCATTTCTTGGCTTACCTCAATCTTACCTTCACTTACCACAGGTTCTCACCTTGGCTCAGGTTCATATTCGACTATCCCTTTACTGTCATGAGTTGTTATGGCTTGAATTTGCTCTTTTGGATTAGTCTCAGTGTTACTTGGCAAGCTACCTAATAGTCGTTCGGAGATCAGCTTTGTGAGTTTCCCTAACTGGTTCTTGGTTCCTTTAATCGATGCTTGTTGATTTTTAAGTGTTGTCTCGGTGTTTTGAAAACGAGTTTCAGACACCGCTATGAATTTTGTTAGCATCTCTTCAAGGTTCAGCTTCTTTTCCTGTGGGTAGGGTTGCTGTTGGAAGTTTGGAGGGGGTGGTTGTTGTGTCTGATTACCTTGACCACCCCACAAGAAATTGGGGTGGTTCCTCCAACCTGGATTATAAGTATTACTATAAGGGTTATTTTAGATCTAAAATTGTTACCCGTATAGTTTGTCTGTTCGCTTTCATGCCATGATTGTAGGGTGGGTACTCAGGATTCGCCACACCTCCTAGATTTGAGTCACATTGCATAACTGGATGTACCTGTAAAGAACCACACAAACCATCAATCTTTTTATTCATCATCTTTACCTGATTTGATAGCATGGTGACTGCGTCGGGATTGAAAACTCCGGCTGCTTTAGTTGGCTTTGTCCTTGTAACTTACCACTGATAGTTATTCAGTGACATCTCCTCTATAAACTCGTAAGCTACTTCAGGAGTTTTTTTATTCAGGGTTCTGTCGGTGGATGGGTCAATTAACTACCGAGTTTAGGGGTTCACATCGTTGTAAAAAGTTTGGACCTGTAGCCACAAGGGTAAACCATGGTGTGGGCACTTTCTCAACAGATCCTTGCATCTCTCCTATGCATCGTATAATGTTTCTAAATCCATCTGCACAAAAGAAGATATATCATTCCTTAATTTGGCCATTTTGGTCGGTGGAAAATATTTTAATAAAAAATTTCGATCATTTGGTCCCATGTAGTGATTGATCCTCGTGGAAGAGAATGTAACCACTATTTGGCTTTATTCCTCAAATAAAAGGGAAATAACCGAAGATGAATGGCATAATTAGAAACGCCATTTATTTTGAAGGAATCACAGAATTCTAGAAAATTAGCTAAATGAGTATTTGGGTCTTCGTCCTTCAAACCATCAAATTTAACAAGCTGTTGAATCATTTGTATAGTGTTAGGTTTTAATTCAAAATTATTAGCGGCTATAGCAAGACTAACAATACTCGATTTAGCTCTTGTTAAATTAGGTTTAGCATAATCATACATAGTTCGAGGAGCATGATGATCGGCCACCTCCTGAGGTAGTGGATTATTCTCAGCCATCCTTTCAGTGGTATTGGTTTCGTCCTCTTACTCTTCTTGTATGTAATCTAAGCCTTGCCTTACTTCTCTATGATTTTTGCGTATGGTTCCTTCAATATCACTGCCGTAAAGTAGTGGTCCTGTCGGGTACCTTCTAGTCATAAACTAAGGTACCTGCTAGGAAAAGAGAAAAAGAAAAATAAAATTTAATTATAGAAAAATAAAATATAATATGGCTAAAGTAATAAAAATTGAGCATTCTTAATATTTGAGTTCCCTGGCAACGGCGCCAAAAACTTGATCGTGTCTATCGAGTCTTAAAAATTTATAAAAAGAATGATCAAACCTGGAAACTAACTAAGACAATGATGGAGGCAAGCACACCTATCGAACAGTAGTATAGCTAGTGGCAAGACCGGATTGTCGAACCTAAAGGAACCAAAAGTACTAATATTAACTCTCTTTCTATTATTTAGCCAACGAATTAAGGGAATTTTTTATCTAATCTAAAATTAACTAACCAACTAAGCTAAATGTGCTAAGACAAAGAAGAAATTGGGGAAGGACTTGAGGGAAAATCGATTGATTTAGACAATACCTGAGGAAGAATCCACCTAGACTTCACTTATTATCTAACTGTGAACCAGACAATTTATTCACTTGACTTGATCTGTAGGATTCCCTAATTTATATTAATACCTCTCTCGAGGTTACTAACGTCTAACCCTAGGTTGATTAATTGAAATCTCTTTCTAATTAAAACCCTAGAATTGCATTAACTTGATCTATGGACTCCCATATTAGGTATGACCCTAATCCGGCAGATTTTCGTCACCCTATCTCTAGGCACTCGAGCAACTCCACTTAACTATGCTAGATCTATTCTTAGACAGGGTCTCTTCCTCCTCTGCCTAATCACATCACACTTGAATCAATATACCAGAAATACCAAAACAAGAATTAAGAACACATAGTAAAGAACAAATCAAGTATTTATCATACAGCTCGGATAATAATAACAAGATCCGTCATAGGTTTCATCCCCCTTAAGTATCTGAGGGTTTAGTTCATAATTATAAAAGAAAACATCTCAGAAGAAAAGATAAAACAAAACATAAGAAAACCCTAAAACCCTCCAAAGGAATTAAAAGAGAGTTCCTCCGTCTTGAGTATGATTCTGGCTTCTTGAGATGAATCAACTGGCTTTCTTCGAGTAAATCCCTGAATTTAACTGCACTGGCTCGACTATTTGGCCTAGCTGAACGCCCCCTTAAAGGTTGGCCTCTAGGGTCTTTATATAGTCTTTTGGAATATATTTCTTTGCCTCTAAGTACCCTAATCTGAATAGAATTCTTCTTATATATGGTAGAAACACGCCCATGGCACACACTAGTGTAAATTGTGGCCAGGCCATGTTCGCGTCTGTTGATGGGGCATGGCCGTGTTTCTCGAGGTCCAGGCTGTGGTCGGCTCTTCTTACGGGGCACGGCCATGTGGTCTTGGGCTCAGGCCGTGTGGATTTCGTACTTTGGCCCATTTTCTCTGTTTTTGGCCCGTTTTTCGTTCTTTTCATCCTCCGGTACTCTACTGAGTATAAAACATGAAAACAAAGGATTAGGAGCACCTATTTCCATAATTAAAGGGATAAATCATTCAAAAAACATGCTAAATGTGGATTAAAATATGTTCATATTATGGTTTATAAGCTGCAAATAACTTATAGCTGAAGCCAAACACTATACAGATGATCCAACAATGTGTTCAGTTCGATGGTTTACAGGATGAGGATCCAAATACCCATTTAGCCAATTTTCTAGAATTCTGCGATACTTTTAAAATCAATGGCATTTTTTGACGATGCCATTCTCCTTCGGTTATTCCCTTGTTCGTTAAGAAACAAAGCTAAACAGTGGTTAAACTCGTTACCATGAGGTTCTATCACTACTTAGGAACAAATACCGAAAAGTTTTTACTGAAATATTTTTCGCTGGCTAAAATGAAAAAATTGAGGAATGATATCTCTTCTTTTGTGAAGATGGATTTAGAAACTCTTTACGATGCATGGGAGAGGTATAAGGACTTGTTGAGAAGGTGCCCAGACCATAGGTTACCTCTATGGTTACAGGTTCAAACCTTTTACAACAATTTGAACCCCTCAACTAGACAGCTGATTGATGCAGCCACCGGCAGTACCCTAAATAATAAAACACCTAAGGAGGCTTATGAATTCATAGAGGAGATGTCGCTGAATAACTATCAGTGGCAAGTCATGAGAACAAAACTGAAAAAAGTCGCCAGTGTTTTCAACCTCAACGCAGTCACCATGTTATTAAACCAGGTAAAGCTATTAAACAAAAAGATTGATGGTTTATGTGTTTCTACGCAGGTACATCCGGTGATGCAATGCGACACAAATGGAGGAAGGATGCACACCACAGAATATCCATCCTACAACCCGAGCATAGAGAATGAACAAGTTCACTATATGCATAACAATTCTAGAGCACAGAATAATCCCTATAGTAACAATTACAATGCAGGTTGGAGGAACCATCCCAATTTCTCATGGGGTGATTAAGGAAATCAGAGACAACAACCCCCTTCAAGCTTTCAACAACAACCTTACCCATATGAGAAGAAGCTGAATCTTGAGGAGATGCTAACAAAATTCATCTTGGTGTCAGAAACCAGTTTTCAAAACACCAAAATAGTGCTCAAAAATCAGCAAGTGTTGATTCAAGAGCTCAAGAACCAAATAGGTTAACTTGCCAAATTGATCTCAGAACGACCATAAGGTAGCTTGCCAAGTAACACTGAGCCTAACCCAAGGGAGCAACTCTATGCCATCACGGTGTGTGGCGAAGAAGGGTTAGTAGAATCTGAATCAAAACCGAGGTAAGAAGTTATGGTAAATAAAGAAAAGGTTGAGGTAAGCTACAATGCATAGACACCAGTAAGAAAAGAGTACAAACCTCGTGTGACATATCCCAACACAACGAAGAAATACCATACCATTGAACAATTCGATAAATTTCTTAAACTCTTAAAAAAACTACATATTAAATTATCGTTTATTGAAGCTCTTTCACAGATGCCCAACTCAGTTAAATTTTTAAAGGATCTTTTAGCAAATAAATGGAAGTTAGACGATGCGTCGCACGTGGAGCTAAACGCAGTCTTCTAAGCCATTTTACAAAATAAACTACCCAATAAATTAAATGATCCATGGAGTTTTACCATTCATTGTTTAATTGGTAGTTTAGATGTTAATAATGCTTTGGCTGATCTAGGGGCGAGTATTAAAGTCATGCCCTATAAAATGTTTAAGCAACTAAGTCTTAGGAAACCTAAACAAACTAGGATGAGCATTCAACTAGTAGATAAAACTATTAGGATTCCTAGGGGAATTGTTGAGGATGTGCTGGTAAAAATTGATAAATTTATATTCCCAGTTGACTTTGTTGTTCGAGACATGGATGACGACAGTGACACACATTTAATCTTAGGATGACCCTTTTTAGCAAATGCCAATACTATTATTGATGTTGGTATAGGTGAACTCACACTTCATACAGGTGACGAAACGATCACTCTTCAGGCTCGTGACTCGATTAGGACATCGAGTAATAAAGGTAAGTATATAAATTCTATTAGTAACCATTTGGTCCAACCCTCTTTTCAGGAAGCACCTTGAAAAATCACAAATGAGCCACATCCTAGTTCTCGTGCCAACAATAAAACAACTCATGAGAAGAGAAGGCTTCAGATCGAGGAACTAAACGAATGGAGGACACATGTCAAGGAGAAACCAAGAACACACAAAGAAAAATCGAGGCAACTCCATGACGAGCTTAAAGGTGAAGCAAACTACTTTAAGGTTGGGGACCAGATACTATTAGATGAAATAGATCCCGAATAACCACTTCAGAGCTAAATACAAATGGAACAACTCCTTTTACGGTACCTAATGTCTTTCCATACGGGACAGTCGAGGTAACTCATTCTAATTTTGACACTTTTAAGGTAAATATTACTCGACTCAAACCTTATGTTAATAGAATTGATAGCGTGAAAGAGGAGTTTCGACTCCATGAACCATCGTAACTAAGCAAAAATGAGGTAAGTCGAGCTTAGACTCTAAACAAGTGCTTCTCGGGAGGCAACCCAAGCATTAACATGCCTAATTTACTAATTATGTTTTTATAGTATTTTTTACTCTAAATAAATAAATAAATAAAAAGTGTTTTAAAACCCACACGGCTTGGACACACGAGCATGTCCCTGGCCGTGTAGATCCTAGGACTTAGTTTTTAAATTTCAAAGAAATTGACAGGGGGCTCCACGGACACAACACACGGGCATGGCAAATTCCACACGGGCATGTCCTAGGCCGTGTGAAAACTGAAGCTTAATTTTTCAAATTTTAAAATTTAAAACAAGTCAGGGGGCTCCACGGGCAAGACACACGGCCGTGTGTATGATTACACGGGCGTGTTAAATTCAACACAGGCATGGGAGAAGCAAAGGAATTCACACACGGGCATGTCCAAGGCCGTGTGAAGGATAGACTCTTAAAATTTACGATGAACACAGGCTGGGTGATAGGCCACACAGGCCGTTACAAGACCGTGCCCCCTATTTAAATCCCTTTTTCTTTTTCTTTCTTTCTCCCAAAAACCCCCAAACCCTAGCCGCCATTTTCCCCCAAGCTCCGCCGCCTTCCACCCCAGCCCCATCGCACATCTCGGCCACCGTCTCATCTCCTACTCCTTTCTCTTTTCCTTCTCTTTCCCCTTCCCTCTAAACCTCCCCCAACACCCAAACCGCCCCTTCCCCTTCTTTTTCCCTCTTACTCCAGCCACCCCCACCCCTACCATACACACCCAACCCTCGACCTCCAAGCCCCTCACCCTCGTTCGCCCATTTGCCATCAACTACCAGTCGCCCGCCCCTAACACCGGCCACCCCTTTCCTTGCCTCTGGTTACATTCCCTTCACCTCCTCTTATTTTTTTATTTTTTAATTTTATATTTTTATTTTAATTATTATTATTTTATTTCTATTATTAATTTTATTTATTCATGCCATATGCTGCTCTTTTTTGTTAATTTCCATTTAATTGTTTATGTGTTCTTACGATTGAGACTAATTATTTTGCTATTGCCTTTTAGTAATATTCCACCTACTTGATTTTTCTTTTTATTTTTTACTACTTTTAGTTCTTCCATTATTCATTACTAAATTTATTTAGTTTTATGATTTTACGATTTTAGTATTTTGATAAATAGCTTTATCTTTACATAATGATATTATTTTCTTAGTCATGTTAATGAACTTCATTTAGACTAGTTTCTATTATTATTAGCATGTATGTTCGCCCTTTTAATTTTTCCTAATCGCTTTCTTACAGACACCATGACAAATACCCGAAGCAAGACTAAGGTCGTCGTCCCTACTTCAAAAAAGTGGAAGGGTCCCGATGCGACCTCCTCGAGCGCCTCCGCTGAAGCGCGCCACCCATACCTTAGATTTACCGCGGACCCATCGGAGGACCTATTTTAGCTCCTTCGAGTACGACCCCTAGGTTTGGGCCGTTACAATTATTGGGATGCGTTGGAGAAGGTCTACCTCGCTAACGAGGTTCGCGCCTTCATTATCACAGCACCATGGGATCGCTTCTTCAGTATCGTCAAGTCCACTTATATGGAGATTACTTTGGAGTTCTGCTCCACGTTCCACCTTCAGAGCGTCATGTTAGTCCATGACTAGCTCGACACCATCATATTTCGCCTTGGCGGTTTGGTGCGTCACATGAGCGTCCCAAAATTCGATGCTACTTTGGGACTATACACAGATGATTTCGTGAGCGCCGAGGATTTTCTTCAGCTACATCGCCATATCCATTACTCGTCCTCACGTTTTTGGAACAATATCACGGGCGGCCTCACGACCTATGATGCTAGTCGCTCGAAGGCGACTTCCCTCTCTCCGACTCTAAGGTATCTTCACGCCTTTTTAGCTCATACTTTGATAGGACGGAGAGAGAGAATTGGCGTCGTGAGCACACATGATGCCTACTACTTATGGAGCATAGCCCACGGCCATATTATCGACTTGGCTTACTTCATCGCTTTATCCTTCCACCGTCAGACTGACCACCACAAGAGGGACCCCATTTGCTTAGTCCCTTACGTGACTCGCCTAGCTCGACACTTCGGTCTCCTCGACACACCAGAGTAGTCCTCCACGCTCACACTTGTTGGCCAGATGTCCCCTCAAGGCATCTGGAGCATGCTTCACATGAGGATGATCGAGAGGCGGCGTGGATTCAGTCCTCCCCAGTACCGATTGTATCATCCTAATGATTAGAATGATCCCGAGGACATCACTGAGGATGTGCCTATCCCTCACGAGGATCCACCCCACCCTCCACCTCTGAGTCACCGACTTCCTACTTCTACTACTACTTTGAACGACATATCCGAGCGACTCACTCACTTCAAGCAGCAGTGCTACCAGCGGTTCGACAGTCTCGAGGCCACTTTACAGTAAATATGCCATCATCTCCATATTTCACCTTCAGCACCGCCACCTCGTGACGCATCTGACGATGAGGACCTTTGAGTCCATTTATTTTATTTTTATTTTTATTATTTTTTCTTTTTCTTTTTCTTTTTATTTTTATTTTTAGTCTATTTTTCCTTTATGTTTCTTATTCAAAGACTTATTGATCGTGTCAAATAGTCGAGTTTTAATATTTATAAAAAGAATGATCGAATCTGTAGACTAACTATGACAACGATTGAGGCAAGTGCACTTATCGAACAATAGTATAGTTTAACCTAAAGGAACCTAAAAGTACTACTACTCACTTTCTTTCTATTATTTAGCCTGAAATATGGAGTGATTGGTTTATTAATCTAAAAACTAATGAAAAACTAAACTAGATGCAAAGACAAAAGAATGAAGCTTTGGGAAAAGACTGTGGAAAAACTCAGTTGATTATGACGATACCCTCAAGAAGAATCCACCTATGACTTCTCTTGTTATCTTTTAATTCATATGACTTCTTTACTTAGCTTGATCCGTAAGACTCCCTAACCTATTTTAAACCCTCTCTCGAGGTGAATAACATCTAACCTTAGGTTAATTAGTGGACCTCTTGTTCTCTTATAATAACCTCCTAAGGAAGCAGTAAATCGATCAATGGACTCCCATATTAGGTCTCACCCTAATCTAGGAAAATCTCGTAACCCTATCTCTAGGCGCTCGATCAACTCCGCTTAATTATGCTAGATCTACTCTTAGGTAGGGTCTATTCCTCCTCCACCTAAGCACATCAGATTAAATTAAGTAACATAATTAAGAACAAACTAAGTACTTATCATATAATTTAGAAATCAAATAACAAAATCCGTCATAGGTTTCATCCCCTTCAGGTATCTGAAGGGTTTAGTTCATAACAAAATAAGAAAACATCTTAGTTCATAACAAAATAAGAAAACATCTCAAGAGAAAAGATAAAACAAAACATAAGAAATCCCTAAAACCCTTGAAGGAATTGAAGAGGAGATCCTCATCACGAGTAAAACTCAAACTTCTTGAGATGGATCAACTGGCTATCTTGAGTAATTCCTAAATAAAAGCTCGCGAAAACTCGCTTAAAAACTCTCATGTTTAAAACCTGCGAACTCCCCTTTAGTTGCTACCTTGGGTGTTTATATAGGCTTTGAGATGCTTTACTTGGCTCCTAAGTATCCTAATTCAAGTAGAATTTCTCCTAAGATGTTTAAGTAGGCTTAGGAATGTGTTTCTTTGCCTCCAAGCATCCAAATCCGAGTGAAATTGCTCATTCCCATGGTAGGGGCGTGAATCATCTTCAGGCCGTGCCTCGATTTTGTCGATTGGGGCATAGCCATGTAAATCGTGGCATGGCCGTGTGAAGTAACTTGACGAGGCACGACCGTGTGGCTTGAAGTCAGGCCGTGTCGATTTCTTGGGTTGGTCCAATTTGGTCTGTTTTAAGCCCGTTTCTCGTTCTTTTTATCCTTAGGTGCTTTCCTAAGTATAAATATGAAAAGAAAGGATTAAAAGCACCTTTTTACATAAATCAAGAGCTAAATTATCCAAAAGCATACTAAATATGGGGTTAAAATATGTTACTTTTACGGTTTATCAAATACCCCATATTAAGCTTTTGCTTGTCCTCAAGCAAAATTCTCAGCTTACAATTAAAACGAACTTTCCATAATTCATAATTCATATTGACAATGTCTCATAATATTTCATAGATAATTTATACATGGATAATTCAACTCAAAGAGTCCTAAAAATTCAATCACAATAAGTCATACCTTTGTAGTACGGAAACATAGGTGTCTCCCCTTATCTGAATAATTACCTCTAATTCAAAACCGACAAGAATTGACATCCTCACTAAAGGATCACTCAAATCACTCAAAGTGTTTAAGGTTCAAGAATAAGCACTCATAAGTCAAACCTAAAAAGTTAATCCCATAGGCTTGCCTGAAAATCAAATCTCCACCACTGTATATGAGATGATACACAGATCAAAAGGTCTTTATCGGGGTTATGCAGGGGCTAAGGTTAAGGGTGTGGATAAATTTGATAATACTTTAATCTGAGCTTTTTCTTCAACAATTGGGGTTTAAATGCTCTAAGCTCTTTTGTATACTACTAATATTGAATAAACTTGGAATTTTTTTAAGAACAAACTAAAATATTACATCATAAATGATAAATGTAACTCTTGAACTAATATAATTGGTAATTTAATCAAATAAAACCTCGATTAAAGGGTAGTTAAAGAATGGTGATAACAAATTCAAAGGGATTTTGGGTTAATATTAGTGGGTGAGTCAATAAAAGGTTGTTAGGATTCAGCGGGGTTCAATGTGAGATGCATCACAATAAACGTGAATAATTTCCCGCCTCGGGTTGTACTAGAAGCAGGAGCTTAGTCGAATCTTCCTCAACTTATCAAAGCTTTCTTTTGCTTCTCCAACCATACAAATGGAACACCTTTCTTAGCAACTTAGTCAATAGCAGCTGCGATCGGAAGAACCCTTCCACAAATCTCGATAATACCACCTAAACCGAGAAAACTTATTATTTACGCGCACCGACTTAAGCGGTTTCCACTCTAATACCGCTTCAATCTTGCGGGGATCCACTCTAATCCTTGTGACACCACGTGACCTAAGAAAGCCACCTCCCTCATTAAAATTCGCACTTCTTGAATTTGGCATATAATTCTTTTCCTTAACACTTATAGAACTATCCGTAAATGCTTGTCATGCTCCTCCTCCGTCTTAGAGTAGACCAAAATGTAGTCTATGAACACCACGACAAATTGGTCTAGAATGCTGATGAAATACCCTATTCATTAAGTCCATGAGCAGCGGGGCATTGGTCAACCGAATGGCATTACTAGGAACTCGTAATGCCCATACCGAGATTGAAAAAGTCGTCTTGTGAACATCGGTTCCTTCACCTTAAGTTGATGGTAACTTGAGCCTAAGGTCTATCTTGAGAACAAGCGCCCTTCATTTGGTCAAACAAGTCATCGATTAGAGGCAGCGGGTACTTGTTTTGATCGTTAACTTGTTTAAGCGGCGGTAATCGATGCACATCCGCATGGAACCGTCCTTCTTCTTGACAAACAATACGGAGCGCTCCACGGAGATATGCTGAGGTCGAATAAATCCTTTATCCAAGAGCTCACAATTTGAGCCTTGACTCTACCAATTCCTTTGGTGCCATTCGGTGAAGGTGCTATAGACACGGTCTTGTTCGGGTAGCAAGTCTCTACCGAATTCGACTTCCGTCGGAGGCGGACCGGAAGTTCTTACGGGAACACGCGTCGACAAATTCCCCAGCCGTTCGGACCCTTCCAACTCACGACTCCTTAGCTTCAAAGCCGCGATTAAGACCAAATCGCCTTACAACCCTTCTTGACCATCTTTTCCGCCTTCAAAGAGGACACCACATTGGATAGGTAATCCTTCTATCACCTATCATAACCACTTCACCCTTGGTAGTCTTAAGAACCATCCGCTTAGCAGCATAATCAAATTCGCTTTGATACTTAACGGCGGTCCATTCCAAGGATCAAATCGAACTCCCGAATGGTAGTTCCATCGGATCGACACTAAAACTACCCCTTGGAGTTCTAGGTGCGTCTCTATAAAGTTTGTCTCGACTCTGAGTGACCTAAAGGACTCACTACAGTCATCTCCCTAGCAGCAGTCTCAGAGTCTAGGTTCAAAGTCTCTACCACACTACTAGCTACATACGAATGTGTAGACCCCACATCAATTAATGCATAATAAGGAAGACCAAAAACGGCGTGATCGGTTATGACATCCGGTCGTCACCCTCCTCAATGACGCCTTCTGCATAGACTAAGCCAGTGCCTAGCCTCATCACTTTGAACCTACGCCAGAGTTCCTCGACCTCGGTTAGGACCATTGCTTCCTCTGTCATTACCACGACCCCTCTGCGGTCCCACATTTGGTCTGATGCAGTTACGCCCTTACGGTGATTTCGAGCTCGCTTAGGGGACAATCTCGACTCGATGTTCTAAAGACCCACACTCAAAACATCCTCTATCATGGGAATCGAATCGCAACCTCCCCAATGGGACTTCCCCATTGCAGTGCCTTGGGCGGTCTCGATTAGTAGCTCTGAGCCTTTTTTGATTTGGCCCACTACTGCCTGCCTCTCGATCATTACCCTGGATCCGGTGACCCAAATCCTCTCTTTGATTATTTCTACTATAATTCGCCTCCACGACCTCCTTGATCCCCTCGGCTATTAGCCTTTTCCACAAGGGGCGAAAACTCACGAACTTCTTTGGGGCAATCGGTAACCTCAAATCATCTCGAAGGTCCTCAAAGCGGGCCTGGCGGGTTCGACTGAAGGAGTGATTTGAAAGTTTTAAAACCAAGTTTTGTTGTTCCATTTTTTCCAAAATCAAGGCCAATTCCACTTTCGGGTTTTAGTCGTTATGTTTAGCCTATGTAATGAGCCTTCTTGGTGGGGTGAACCAAGCTCACTTACAGGCGGGTTTGTGTGGAGAGGAGGTGAGTCACAGAGCTGCTTAAATACCAAGCTCGAACCTTTCTAGACATGCGCCTGAGGTTACCACACCACTGAGCCTCACGAGTTAAGGTGAACCCAAGCTCGCACCGGGTAGGATACTGCGAAGAGGTGGTGAGTCTTTCGATTTGCTTAAATAAGGCTCTTAGGTTCCAATCCTAGACATGCGTCTGAGGTTACCACACCCTAGCTCATTGACTAAGTCATAGGTTGGTTTCGTTCTTTAAGTCTTATGTTCGGTTTGTGTGTTTAAGTAATCTAATCCTAGGGTTCAAGTTCCTATAAGTCTATCTATTTACATTGAATGAAAACTAATAATACCACTATTGATACTTATTCTATAATAAAGAGTATTTTCATCACTTAAAATTTGATAATACTTTAATGAGCTTTTTCTTCAACAATTGGGGTTTAAATGCTCTAAGCTCTTTTGTATACTACTAATATTGAATAAACTTGGAATTTTTTTAAGAACAAACTAAAATATTACATCATAAATGATAAATGTAACTCTTGAACTAATATAATTGGTAATTTAATCAAATAAAACCTCGATTAAAGGGTAGTTAAAAGAATGGTGATAACAAATTCAAAGGGATTTTGGGTTAATATTAGTGGGTGAGTCAATAAAAAGGTTGTTAGGATTCAACGGGGTTCACTAGGGGTTAATTTGTGAAGGTAGGCTTTTTATGGAGTAAGTGGGTTAAACCTAGGTGCCTTTATCATCTCAGTATATCAAATCATTAATGTGGTCTTGACATGTATAAACGAGGCAAGTTCTAGAATAACAGTTCAAAGTTGACACACTCATAATTAATAAAGTGAGCACGAAAAAGAATATATGCTCTATAAGGCTCAAAATCTCACAAAAATTATGGGTGTTTTTGACATAAATCCTTATAAATTCCAAATTTCAAGGTAATACTCAAATTCAGTTTAACAACCTATCAATTTTAATTTTTAAAAAGTATGCTTATCATGCTTGATTCTCTAGTATTCTTCAGATTTAATCATCAATGCACAATTATCAATGACTTACTCTAAAAAATAATCATAAATCATTAGAAATTTCATCCTAATTAGTAATATGAGAAAAATACTTTTGAACAAGTTTAAAATTTTGGATTTTTGAGAACAATGAAAAATTAGGCATTAAATTGAGAATTATGCAAAAAGTTAGGCACTTTTATCCCCCCCCCACACTTAAGATGTACATTGCCCTCAATGTACAAAGATAGATAAACAATTATGTAATAAAAAGAGAAAGGGAGAAGTAACACACACTTCCTGAATTTTGGATGATTCCGGGAGTTGGCGTCTCTGGTGGCGGTGATGGTGTGTTCTATGGGCCCAGTGGGGTGGCTATTGAAAAGCATTTTGCTAGATAAAGAAATTGGGTAGCCTAGGAAGATATAGCCAAGAAATCTAATGAATAATATAATAAAGGACAAGAAAAATAAAGAGAAGAAGACTAAGAAGGAAACTAAAGTTAAAATAGAATACTAATAGACTGAATAGTTCTTATTGACAGATGGCTTGCGAAGTGGGAGTGATTTTTAAGGCTGCGGATTGTTGGTGATGGTGGAAGTGGCATGATTCCCTAGTAGCCCTTAGAACCTAAAACCAAGAAACTAGGATGAAGGGAATTAAATTAAGAAGAACAGAAGTATAGATAAGGAAACTAAAGGAGAAAAGAAAAGAAAAATAGAACCGAAATAGTTTCGGAGACCCTTGGCTTGTCGAATAGCTGAAACTGTCGGCATGTACTTATGTGTTAGGGTCTGCTTTAAGGAGACAATGCTTACCTTCTTACGCTTCTTCGACATGATTTTAGTGTAGCTCAAGAGTTTGGACACTATCTTAAAGAAATAAGAGAAATTTGAAAGAAGAAGGAGGAAAGAATAAGAGAAGAAATTGGTAGGAAAGGAGAGGGCCGTGGGGTTTAAAAATTTGGCTCGTTCCCATGCTCGTGGATCGAGGGTGTGTTGAATTATACGGCCGCATCGCACTGCCGTGTCGTGGAGTGTGTCGTTCATCCACGCCCGTGTTTCAGCCCATCATGCCCGTGTTTGTGAAGTCAGTATACGGGCACGACTGTGACACACGAGTGTGTTGTGCCCGTGCTTGATAAGTTAGTAGCCTCGCACAGTTGTGGGGCACGGCCGTGCTAATTTGTCGGTGCCCATGGGGGAGGGTGGTTAGCCTGATTTGCAGGGACTCTGCTATGTCAGTATGGGGATTCTGGTGGTCTACACGGCCACGGACACGACCGTGTGTAAGGCCATGTGACCTTAAAATTCTGCATCCCTGGTTTAGTAAAAAAAAGAAAGAAGAAAGGGAAAGAAACTGAAAATAAAATTGAAAATAAAAAGTGTTAGTATTCGGGTTGCCTCCCAAAAGCTTACCTGTTGTATGTACAATCATGGTGGTTTGAAGAGGTGGAAATCCTTTCTCATGCGATCAACTCGGTTATGGATATAAAGTTTAAGTCAAGTAATGTTTACCTCAAAAGTGATTTCTTCATTTGCCTTGAGTTCTGAATTGGTGATTCAAAGGTCTTCCTTATTCAACAATACCTGATCCTCTATTTGGATGTGATTTGTTGTTCCTATCAGCTCATCTGGGGTTTCCTTCGGTTTCACTTCGTGTGGTTCTAGTTCTTCTTTAAATTGTGTTTTCCACTCTTCTAGTTTGTCGACCCTAAGGCTTTATTCCTCATATAATTCTTCTTTATTGGCACGAGGTCTAAGATCTAGCTCAGCTAGGTGATTTCATGATGTTTCCTATAAAGAAGGTTGAACCAAATGGTTATCAATGGAATTAATGTTCGTACCTTTATTACTCGATGTCCTAGCTGAGTTAAGAGCTTGAAGAGTGACTATCTCGTTGCCTACACGAAGTATAAGTTCTCTTGCATAGATATCAATTTTAGCTCTGGCAGTTGCTAGAAAGGGTCTTCCTAAAATTAAGGGGATCGTGTTGTCCTCATCCATGTCTAAAATGACAAAGTCTACTGGGAATACGAATTTATCAATTTTGATTAGAACATTTTCTATTATACCCCTAGGAATTCTTATAGTTTTATCAGTTAATTGAATGCTCATCCTAGTTTGTCTGGGTTTCCCTAGACCTAGTTGTTTAAACATTTTGTAAGGCACAACATTGATGCTTGCCCCTAAATCCGCTAACGCATTATCAATAGATAAACCACCAATTAAACATGGAATTGTAAAACTCCCTAGATCTTTTAATTTTCGTGGCAGTTTATTTTGTAGAATTGCTAAGCACATTGCGTTTAGCTCCACGTGGTGCTCTTCGTCTAATTTGTGTTTGTTGGTCAAGAGTTGTCTTAAAAATTTCCTCGTGTCTGGTATCTAAAAAAGAGATTCAAGAAGAGGTAAGTTAATATGTAATTTTTTTAAGAGTTTAAGAAACTTACCGAACTGTTCCTCTGAATCGTCTCTTTTCATTGCTTCGAGATAAGGTATCCGAGGTTTGTACTCCTTGATTACCGGTTTCGGCTTTTCTTGTGTTACCTCTACCTTACCTTCGTCTACCTTGGCTTTTTGTATTGGATTAGGTTCATCTAACCTCTTACTGGTATGGGCTAAGATGGCTTGAATTTGTTCTTTTGGGTTTATTTCTGTGTTTCTTGGTAGACGTCCTTGTTGACGTTTAGAAATCAGCTTTTTGAGATGTCCCACTAACCTAGTAAGTTCTCCAACTTGATTCTCGATCCCTTTGATCGATTTTTGTTGTTCATCATCTTTTGGAAACGAGAATCTGTGGCTGCCATGAATTTCGTCGGCATCTCTTTTAGATTCGGCTCCTTTTCTTGTTGGTGAGGTGGTTGGTGAAAATCTGGAGAAAGTTCAGATCTTTGGCTATTTTGATCATCCCACGAGAAATTGATATGGTACATCCAACCTGCATTATATGTGTCACTATAAAAATTATTTTGATATCTAGAATAGTTACCTGTATAGTTAGCTTGCTCGTTTTCCATGCCATATCCGTAGGGTGGGTACTCAGGATTCGCCATGCCTCCTAGATTCAAATCATATTGTATTTCTGGATGTACCTGCGAGGGGCTATACCAATCATCAATCTTTTTATTCATCATCTCTAACTGATTAGATAACCTGGTGACCACGTCGAGGTTGAAAACACTGGTTGTTTTAGTAGGAATTGTCCTCATGACTTGCCACTGATAATTATTCAGTGCCATCTTTTCAATAGACTAAAATTTTCTACCAAAAGCAAAATAGAGGAAAAAATTAGCAAATTAAAAAAAATAAAATAATAATAATAAATTGCAATAAAAAAATTGGCTAAAGTAATAGAAATAAAGCTTTCTTAATATTTTAGTGTTCCCCGGCAACGAAACCAAAAACTTGATCGTGTTAAACAGTCGAGTTTTAATATTTATAAAAAGAACGATCGAACCTATAGACTAACTATGACAACGATTGAGACAAGTACACCTATCGAACAATAGTATAGTTTAGGCAAGAGTATCTTATCGAACCCAAAGGAACCTAAAAGTACTACTACTCACTTTCTTTCTATTATTTAGCTTGAAATATAGAGTGATTGGTTTATTAATCTAAAAACTAATGAAAAACTAAACTATATGCAAAGTCAAAAGAATGAAGCTTTGGGAAAAGACTGTGGAAAAACTCAGTTGATTACGACGATACCTTCAGGAAGAATCCACCTATGACTTCTCTTGTTATCTATGTAACACCCCAAACCCTGCCCATATATCACGACCGGATCTGGTATGCTATGGGTTGAATGTTGAAAACTTTGCTTGAAGGGTTTTGAAGAATCTTAGTTTATTTTAACCGATTAATCATTAATTGTGATATTTTGAAGAAACTTTAACATTTGCGTTGGACACATTTGGAAAACCCATTTGGTTTCACTTTATAATTAAGACTTTGGAAATATAGGTTTGTAAGGCGTATAGAATAAATAAAGGAAAAAATGTAAAACAATAACCTAAGTTATGGGGGTCTTATTACAAAAATAATCCCAAATTTAAGCTTAAAGAAAAAAATGGACATAGTCTATAAAGATAAAAAAAAAACTTGATGGCCCCTCGAGTCCACCTCGGCTCCCATGTCCACGATCTACTGCTCATCTGGAAAGTTGGGAAAAAATAAAAGGGTGAGTCACCAAGACTCAGTTTGCACATCCTGAAAACAAATAAAATGCCTTGGGCCCACAAACACATTATGGGCCTAGGCCCATTCACAATGGCACAGAATATATATTACATGCAACATGGCCCATCCCAAACCTAAAAGTCCATCCTCTACACACCCCCGTACCAACCATCACACCATGGGGATTTCTACAATCAACCCTTCGTCCGCTACACACCATATCGACGGATGTGTTTATTCATCATAAAGACCGATCACTATGTGACCTATGTGGCAAAAGCCACCGATCGCTATCGACCTTAATAATATATATCAGCAATTGCTACATTTTGTCATAAAGACCGATCACTATGTGACCTATGTGGCAAAGCCACCGATCACCTCGTGACCTGTTCCCCTTCATCATATCAATCCCATCCCATGCATACATACATGCAAGAATCAGAACATTAAACTATCTAAGCAGATCACATATTTTCACATACTTTGATACACATAGAGAAGTTTCAATGATTACGTACCTAGCATCCCTTGCCTACACTTTTTGGGTATTACAATTGTTCATACAGCCTCAATTTCTGGCTTTTAGCCCATAACATATACATAGTACAGTTTAACTAGTGTGATAGAGATCTTCACACCGACACGACAGAGAATGATACTTTCTATGTCGAGACTATCAAAAGTCGATCATTCGCTAACTACCTAAGGTTTTGCTCAAGTCGATGCACAACCCGACGGCCAATCGAGCTATCACGACATCGCTGCGTTTCTTGAATTTTAGAAAGTGAAACTACAGATCCAACCCCTTCCTTTGATTTGCTGACATTCGAGTCCATGAGTGATCTTTGGTCAGAAGATACTAAGATGATTGCTTAACGCAACATTAGGTTAAGGCACGAATAATGAAAAAGAACCCAATTAAACAACATAGGAAGAATTGAACCCTTACCTTCAAATCTTGAAAAGAGATTGAGACTCCGAGACTAGCATTTTCAGCTTTTAAATCTAGGCGATCTACCTAAATTCTCGAATGTCGCCCAACATGAAATTATACAAAACCATTAAACCATTAGCTTTTCAGCTTTGTCTTCCAAAAAGTGAAGGAGAAAGTGAAGAGATAAGAAAATCGGCACTCACCTTAACACAAAGAATTCGACTACCCCTTAGAGATTCTGGCTTTTGAGAAGATCAGAAGAAAAGATGATAGGAAGAAGTCTATGTAGATTCAGCTTTAGTGAAGAAATCAGCAAAAGAGAATAGGAAGTATTCAACTATGGGGATGAGAAGAGAGTTCAGAGTTTCAGCTTTTGAAAGAAAAGATGTTGAGAACAATTGAGAGGTTTCGGCTTTTGAAAGGAAAAAGAAAAAGAAAAGAGAACAGAATAATGGACTTTTGGCTTTTGCATAAAAGTGAGGATGAGGAATGGAAAAGAAAATAGGGACCAAATCTTTGGAATTGAAGAGATATCCCTCTATTTAAAGAGAATTTTGACACCCCCAAGGGTTGGAAATTCAGCCACCACTGTGCTTAGCAGATAACTCCTAAACTTCCTCCCCTATCTTTATCCGATCACTCCTTCAAAAGAGGCCTAGATAGCACCACCTCTTCCTCCCTTTATCAGCACATTATCCACATGTTATTATCCTCTTATTTTCAATCCCCTATGTCGTCCCTCTCTATCCATTTAAAAGCCAGAAATTAGCTAAAATTTTAGTAAAATAATTGAGCTTCAAGTGACTCAAACTTGGGCCCTCTTCATCTGCTAATGTCGCCACCCCATGGTCGCCACTTAACTTTGGGATCCCATTTTGGTACTTTAAATGCTGATAACATTTTTAAAGTCCAAACTGAACTGGCTTTCCACTAGAGTGTCCAATAACTAATTCTGCTAAGGCCTTAGCCCAACCTCAAGCCCAATCTGGACCCCTAACACTCTAATTAACACATTACACATAACCACGGATTAAACGCATAGGCCCATTAATTCAAGATGTTATAGTTTTACCCCCTTAAAGAAATTTCGGCCTCAAAATTACCTGATCAAAACAGATAGGGGTACTACTACGCATCATCTCTTCTGGTTCCCATGTAGCCTCCTCAGAACTGTGATTCTGCCATAAAACCTTAACCAACGGAACCATCTTCCTTTGTAACACTTTGACATCATTATCCAGAATTTCCACTGGTTCCTCTTCAAAGGATAGGTCAGGTCTCACCTTGATTTCTTCCACAAGCACCACATGAGACGGATCCAAAGGGTAACGTCTTAACATAGAGACGTGGAATACATTGTGAATCTGGCTTAGCTCAGAAGGTAGCTCTAGCTGATAGGCTACCGCCCTACTCGTTTCAACACCCGATAAGGCCCGATAAATCTGGGACTTAATTTACCCTTCTGTCCAAACCTCAGTACTTTCTTCCATGGCGACACCTTCAAGAACACCTTGTCACCCACCGCAAACTCTATGTCCTTACGCTTCAAGTCTGCATAGGACTTCTGTCGGTCTGATGCTTCCTTTAGTCGAGCTCGAATTAACTCAACCTTCTCCTCTGTCTTGGTAACCAACTCTGGACCCAAAATTCGACGTTCCCCTAATTCCGTCCAACAGGTAGGAGTACGACACTTTCGCCCATATAATGCTTCATAGGGAACCATCTGAATACTAGACTAGTAGCTGTTATTGTATGCAAACTCCGCCAACAGTAAAAACTCTTCCCAACTACCTCTAAAATCAATGACACATCCCCTCAACATGTCCTCCAAGATTTGAATTACCCGCTCAGACTGTCCATCGGTCTGAGGATGAAATGCTGTACTGAAATCCAACTTCGTGCCCAATGCTTGATGCAAAGCCTTCCAGAATCACGTCGTTAACCTCAGATCCCTGTCCGATATGATTGATACTGGCACCCCATGCAATCTCACTACCTCCGCTACATATAGCTTAGCCAATTTTTGTAAAGAGTAATTGACTCGTACTAGTATGAAATGAGTAGACTTCGTCAAGCGACCAACAATTACCCAGACTGAATCTTTCTTAGTAGGTGTGAGGGGTAGCCCACTAAAAAAAGTCCATTGTGATCCTTTCCCACTTCCATTATGGAATCTTCACTGGCTGCAACAACCTCGATGGTAACTGATGCTTCTCATTTACCTGCTGACATGTCAAACACTTTCTCACCAACTCAGTTACCTCACGCTTCAAGCTCGGCCACCAGAACTAATCTCGTAAATCCCGATACATCTTACCCCCTCCAGGGTGCATAGCGTATGAACTTCCATGTGCTTTTTGCAAAATTCTATGCCTCAATCCTGGATCCTTTGGCATGCAAACTCTCCCTTGAAAACATAACAGTCCTTCCTCATTCATACTGAAATCCGTCGATCCATCACTTGATCCTACATGAAACTTCTCCTTTAGCACTCATCGGTCTGCTGCTTCTCCTTAACCTGACTGAGCCAAGAGGGTTTCACTTGAAGTTCAGCCAATAAACTCCCATCATCGTACAAACTAAGGTGAGCAAACATTGCCCTCAAGTCAGAGATTACTTTATGACTTAAGGCATCCGCCACCACATTAGCTTTACCCGGATGATACTCAATCGAGCAATCATAATCCTTTAACAACTTGATCCACCTTCTCTGCCTTAGATTCAACTCCTTCTAGGTCAAGAGGTATTTTACGCTCTTATGATCTGTATAAATAACAGATTTTTCCCCGTATAGATAATGTCTATAAATCTTTAAAGCAAAAACCACCGCCACCAACTCCAAGTCATGGGTGGGATAATTTGCTTTGTGTGGTCTTAACTGCCGAGATGCATATGCAACAACCTTTCCATCTTACATCAACATGCATCCTAGTCCCGTGTGTGACGCATCACAGTAAATTACGAATTCCTTTCCAGCCTCCGGTTGAATCAATACTGGAGCCTCCGTCAAAATCCTTTTCAACTTCTCAAAACTCTCTTGCTGCTTGCTAGACCAAATAAATGGAACTCCTTTCCGTAATAACTTAGTCAATGGTGCCGTGATTAAAGAAAATCCTTCAACAAACCTTCGATAGTACCCCGCCAGACCAAGAAAACTCGAATTTTAGCCACAGACCTAGGCGGCTTTCAATCCAATACCGCTTCAATTTTTTGAGGGTCAACCCTAATCCCCTCTTCCGACACAACGTGGCCTAAAAACATAACTTCACTTAGCCAAAATTTGCACTTACTGAATTTGGCATACAACTGCTTCTCCCTCAGAATCTGTAAAACCACTCGCAGATGTGAATCATGCTCCTCTTCTGATCTTGAGTAAACCAGGATATCATCTATAAATACAACGACAAATCGATCCAAGTAGGGTTGGAACACTCGGTTCATCAAATCCATAAACGCCGCTGGTGCGTTAGTTAACCCAAATGGCATCACCAAAAAATTGTAATGGCCATAACGGGTCCTGAAAGCTATCTTATGAATATCCAATTTTTTGACCCTAAGCTGATGGTATCCTGATCTCAAATCTATATTTGAGAACACTGATGCCCCTTTCAGTTGATCGAACAAGTCATCAATCCTTGGCAACGGATACTTATTCTTAATAGTCAACTTGTTTAGCTGGCGGTAGTCAATACATATACACATTGATCCATCCTTCTTCTTAACAAACAACACCGGTTCTCCCTAAGGCGACACACTTGGTCGAATAAATCCTTTATCTAACAACTCTTGTATTTGTGCTTTCAACTCTACCAACTCCTTTGGCGCCATCCTATATTGAGCGATAGACACTGGTGCTGTTCCCGGAAGAAGATCGATACCAAACTCCACTTCATGATCTAGAGGTAATCCCGGAAGATCTTCTGGGAAAACATCAGAAAACTTCTTCACCGTCCTAACGTCCCTAACAGTTAGGTCCTTGGCTTCCAGAGCCCAAACAAACATTAAAACTGCCTCGCACCCTCTTCTCACCATCCTTTTTGATCTTAGGGCAGTCACCACATTCGACAAACAGTTCCCCCTTTCTCATATCACCAACACTTCACCCCCCTCGGGGGTTCTTAACACCATACGCTTGGTTGCACAATCTAAATTAGCTTGGTACTTTACCAACTAATCCATGCCTAATATTAAGTCGAACTCCCCGAACGGTAATTCCATCAAATCTGTTAGGAAAACTATTCCCTAAACTTCTAAGGGTACCTCCCGATAAAGTTTATCTACTACAACAAATTGTCCTAATGGGCTAATTACAGTCATCGCCCTAGGGGTAATCTCGGAATCTAAACTTAAAGTTCCAGACACACTACTAGCAACATATGAATGTGTCGACCCAATGTCAATTAATGTAGTGTAAGGCAAACCAAATATTAAAAATGTACTGGTTATAACATCCGGTGCGTCAGCCTCCTCTCGACGTCTGGCAGCATAGACTAACCCTAGCTGTCTCACCTCAGCGTTTCATGTCCCTCAGCATGGTGCTCCACGGCCCGATTGAAACCATTACCACCTCTAGCTAGACCACGACCCCTCTGCGGCTATTGACCTCCTCTGCCCGACTGAGCATTGTCCTGCCCTGCAGGTCCTACATCGCTTTGTGGCTGTGGATAGTCTTTAATCTGATGGTCCAAAGATCTACACGTAAAGCACTTCCCACTGCCTGCCTAACACTCACCTACATGGAATTTACCACATCGAGCACACTTCCGTGTTTGGCTAGCAGCAGCAGGTCTCTAAGCACGTCTCGGTCCATTCGACCTAGGTTTTTTTGAGTATTCCCAGTTGTCCCTGATGATCCAAAATTTCTCTTACCTCTACCCCTATCTCTATCTCAGTTCAATTTTTCCGTCCGTCTCACCTCCTCAGCTATCTTAGCTTTCTCCACGAGCATGACAAATCCCCTCTCCCACTGTGGAGCTATCAAAACACGTAGGTCATCCTTCAGGCCATCTTCAAATCGAACACACCATTCATGTTCTGTGGCCACCATCCCTTGAGCATAGCGGCTCAAGCGTAAGAATTCTGCTTTATTCGCCGCCACTGACCTACTCCCTAAACCAGATTCAGGAACGCTCTACGCTGTGCATCCACATAACTCGTTCCAATATACTTACTCTGGAACGCCACTCCAAAGTAATCCCGGGTGACACGGTCAGCCATGGTACCATCCTTAACCGTAAGCCACCATTGATACGCTTCGTCCCGGATAAGGGACACTACTCCTTTCTGGTTCTCTTCTCCCGTAAAATCCAAATCACCCATTATGTGTTTGACCGCCTCTAACCAATACTCAGCTGTACTCGGGGCTATCCCAAAAATTCCCCTAAACACTTCTGCCCCATTAGCTCTAAGTCGCTCAAGATGATTTTCGAGCTCCCGTGCCCATACGCCTAACAACCCTCTTTAAAACTCTCAACATCGCCTGAGATACCGCATCGTCTTGACCGTCTGATCCTGGAATTCTGCCTCCACAACTGGTGGCATTTGTGCCTCATTCCCCGACTCATGACCGGACCCTACTGGTTCTGACACAACAATCTTGCCTCTACCTCAGCCACGCACACCACGTACACTAGTGCTCATTCTATTGATTTGCGTTTATCTGATTAGTAATTTTATGAATTATTAATTTCTTCCACTGATTAATAGCGAACAATCTTATGGAAAGTAGTTTTAACAGTAGTTCTTTCGAATTCAAACTCTATCTGCAAGGTTTAGTTCTCAAGCCTATATTTCCTAGCTCTAGAATCCAGAAACATTCCACCATCACACATCAACATTCAAGTAGCATCCATGAACTCACATTCATCACGTAAGGGTATTTTTGTCATTTCACTACCTAGGGGTATTTTCATAATTTTATACTATAGGGGTATTTTTATAATTTTCCAAAATAGGGTTTCTTGGTGATTTTACAAAATAGGGGTATTTTGGTAATTTTACAATCTAGGGGTATTTCGATAATTTTGTCAACCGGGGGTATTTCGATAATTTTGTCAACCAGGGGTATTTCGGTGATTTTAGAAATCCAGGGTATTTTGGGAAGTTTTCACAAATCAAGGGGATTTCAAAGATTTTACAAAACTGGGGACATAAGTAATTGTTACAAAAATAGGGTGGCTGGTCCCTTTCGGGTTTTAGTTATAAGTTTTGGCCCATCAACAAGCCCTCTTGGTTAGAGTGAACAAACACTACGCACCAGGTAGGATTCCAAAAAAGAGGAGGTGAGCCGCTAGGGCCGCTTAAATACCAAGCTCTTCCTGGATCCAATCCTAGACATGTGTATGCCTGTTACCACATCCTAACCCTGTAACTTGTTCACAGACATGTTTAATTAGAGATTAAGTCTTATGAGATTTAAGAATTGTTCAAAATTAGGCCTAAGGTTCATAAATTCTAGTATACTTGTCTACGTCCCATAAAGCCCATCAAGCCCAACATGCACATCACATAGTGAGTTTAGAATACTTACCTGTGTGGATCAGGTGTCGGTAGAATCGAAGGCCATATCTCAACTGAACTTTTCTTAACTTCATCACTTTTATAAATCACTACTGGACCAATTTCACAACCCGAGTTTTGAATTTGGCTCTGATACTAAAATGTAACACCCCAAACCCCGCCCATACGTCATGACCAGATCTGGTATGCTACGGGCTGAATGTTGACAACTTTGCTTGAAGGGTTTTGAAGAATCTCAGTTTATTTTAATCGATTAATCATTAATTGTGATATTTTGAAGAAACTTTAACATTTGCGTTAGACACATTTGGAAAACCCATTTGGTTTCACTTTATAATTAAGACTTTGGAAATATAGGTTTGTAAGACGTATAGAATAAATAAAGGAAAAAATGTAAAACGATAACCTAAGTTATGGGGGCCTTATTACAAAAATAATCCCAAATTTAAACTTAAAGAAAAAAATAGAAATAGTCTATAAAGATAAAAAAAACTTGATGGCCCCTCGAGTCCGCCTCGGCTCCAATGTCCACGATTTGCTGCTCATCTAGAAAGTTGGGAAAAATAAAAGGGTGAGTCACCAAGACTCAGTGTGTATATCCCGAAAACACATAAAACGCCTTGGGCCCACAAACACATTATGGGCCTAGGCCCATTCACAACGGCACAGAATTTATATTACATTCAACATGGCCCATCCCAAACCTAAAAGTCCATCCTCTACACACCCCTGTACCAACCATCACACCGTGGGGATTTTTACAATCAACTCTCCATCCGCTGACACCATATCGGTTGTCTTTGTCTATCATAAAGACCGATCACTATGTGACCTATGTGGCAAAGCCACCGATCGCTATACGACCTTAATAATATATATCGATAGCTGCGCTGCCTGTCACAAAGACCGATCACTATGTGACCTATGTGGCAAAGCCACTGATCGCCTCGCGACCTGCTCCCCTCATCATATCAATCCCATCCCATGAATACATACATGCAAGAATCAGAACATTAAACTATCTAAACAGATCACATACTTTCACATACTTCGATACACATAGAGAAGTTTCTATGATTACGTACCTGGCATCCCTTGCCTACCCTTTTTGGGTATTACGACTATTTATACATCCTCAATTTACGCCTTTAGCCCATAACATATACATAGTATAGTTTAACTAGTGTGATAGAGATCTACACACCTGATTACCGATAGGATAGTACTTTCTATGTCGACACTATCAGAAGTCAATACGACTACTAACTATCTAAGGTTTTGCTTCGAAGCTGGTCCACAACCCGACAGCCAATCCCGAATTGCTGACATCGCGCGTTTCTTGAACTTAGAGGCTGAAACTACAAATCCAACCCCTTCTTTTGATTTGCTGACATTCCAGTCCATGAGTGATCTTTGGTCAAAAGATACTATGATGATTGCTTAACGCAACATTAGGTTAAGGCATGAATAATGAAAAAGAACCCAATTAAACAACATAGAAAGAATTGAACCCTTACCTTCAAATCCAGAAAAGAGATTGAGACTCCGAGACTAGCATTTTCGGCTTTTAAATCTAGGCGATCTACCTAAATTCTCGAATGTCTCCCAACATGAAATTATACAAAACCATTAAACCATTAGCTTTTCAGCTTTGTCTTCCAAAAAGCAAAAGAGAAAGTGAAGAGATAGGAAAATCGGCACTCACCTTAACACATAGAATTCGACTACCCCTTAGAGATTCTGGCTTTTGAGAAGATCAGAAGAAAAGATGATAGGAAGAAGTCTATGTAGATTCAGCTTTAGTGAAGAAATCAGCAAAAGAGAATAGGATGTATTCAGCTATGGGGATGAGAAGAGAGTTCAGAGTTTCGGCTTTTGAAAGAAAAGATGTTGAGAACAATTGGGAGGTTTCAACTTTTGAAAGAAAAAAGAAAAAAAAAGAGAACAGAATAATGGACTTTTGGCTTTTGCATAAAAGTGAGGATGAGAGAATGAAAAAAGAAAATAGGGACCAAATACCAAAATTGAAGAGATATCCCCTCTATTTAAAGAGAATTTTGGAACCCCCTTAGAGTTGGAAATTTGGCCACCACTGTGCTTAGCAGATAACTCCTCAACTTCCTCCCCTATCTTTATCCGATCACTCCTTCAAAGGAGGCATAGATAGCACCACCTAACCTATATTAAACCCTCTCTCGAGGCGAATAACGTCTAACCTTAGGTTAATTAGTGGAACTCTCGTTCTCTTAAAATAACCCTCTAAGGAAGCAGTAAATCGATCAATTGACTCCCATATTAGGTTTCACCCTAATTCGACAAAATATCGTAACCCTATCTCTAGGCGCTCGATCAACTCCGCTTAATTATGTTAGATCTACTCTTAGGCAGGGTCTATTCCTCCTCCACCTAAGCACATCAAATTAAAATAAGCAACATAATTAAGAACAAACTAAGTACTTATCATATAATTTAGAAATCAAACAACAAAATCCGTCATAGGTTTCATCCCCTTCAGGTATCCGAAGGGTTTAGTTCATAACAAAATAAGAAAACATCTCAAGAGAAAAGATAAAACAAAACATAAGAAATCCCTAAAACCCCCTGAAGGAATTGAAGAGGAGATCCTCTGTCTTGAGTGGAACTCTGATTTTTTGAGATGGATCAACTGGCTATCTTCGAGTAACTCCCTGAGTAAAAGCTCTAGCAAAAACTCGCCCAAAAAACTCTCTGTTTGGCTTCTCTAGAACACCCTTTTTAGTTGCTACCTTGGGTGTTTATATAGGCTTTGAGATGCTTTACTTGGCTCCTATGTATCCTAATTCAAGTAGAATTTCTCCTAGGATGTTTAAGTAGACTTAGGAATGTGTTTCTTTGCCTCCAAGCATCCAAATCTGAGTGAAATTGCTCATTCCCGTGGTAGGTGCATGCCCATGGCACACGCCCGTGTGAATCGTCTTCAGGCCGTGTCACGATTCTGTCGATTGGGACACGGTCTTGTAAATCATGGCATGGCCGTGTAAAGTAATTTGACGAGGCACGGCCATGTGTCTTGAAGTTCAGGCCATGTCAATTTCTTGGGTTGGCCCAATTTGGTCCGTTTTAAGCCCGTTTCTCATTCTTTTTATCCTTAGGTGCTTTCCTGAGTATAAATATGAAAAGAAAGGATCAAAAGCACCTTTTTACATAAATCAAGAGATAAATCATCCAAAAGCATACTAAATATGGGGTTAAAATATGTTACTTTTACTGTTTATCACTTATCTTTTATATTTTCAACTATATTTTAGTTTTTATGATTGTTCCTAATTGAGTAATCCCTTAATGTTCTTCCACAGTTGTGTTTATTTTCTTAATAGTTGCTCAGAATCATGGAATTCACCTTGTTATATCCACAATTTAGCCTTCACTATTCAATAGATTTCATCCAAACTTCAGGAAGTTTCACTTCTCTCCCTCTCTTATGATATTCTTATTATATTGTCATTATCTATTTTGGTACATTGAGGACAATGTACATCTTGAGTGTGGGGAGGTTAATTATATCATTATTATAAAATCCCTGAATTATATCTTGTTCTTAAGTAAATTTCTCATTTTACTATTAAATGAAATCTTTATTGACTTATGATTTTTATTGATATGTTTTGGATTAAGTCATAGGTAATTGCACATTGATTGTTTAAACTTTAAGAGACTAGAGAATCAAGCCTGATAGGTCTATTTTCAGAATTAAAATTTGTTAGGTTGTTTTCCCTAAATTTAAATATTACCTTTAAGTTTGAGATTTACAAGACTGACATTAAAAACCATAATTTTTGTGAGATTTTGATCCTTTAAGAGCATACACTTTTCTTGCTCACTTTATTATTGGTTATGAGTGTGTCAATATTGATTTGTTATCCTAGAACTTGCTTCAATTATTCATATCGAGACCACACCTTTGATTTGATATACTGAGATGATAAAGGCATCTAGGTTTTAACCCACTTATCCCAAAAAGCCTACCTTCATAATTAACCCCAAGTGAACCCCTTTGAGCCTAATAAACCGTTTCTTGATCTACCCTTAATATTAACCCAAAACTCATTCTTTTTTAATCATTAAGAGTTCTTTTTATTGTATTAACCCCCTTTTTTTGTCGTGATTTGATTTGATCAGTTGCCTAACTATGTTCTTTATTTTAGTTGTTAAATTCATTCTTATTGTTATACATTCTTAAAAAAAAGAGTGGAAATTTATATTCATTATTACTAGTTTTATGATATTTGAGCTTAAAGGGTTAAGTTCACATTTTGAGAAAAAGCTCGTGTTATTATTGTAATTATTAGTTTGTTTTTCTAGTTATGTAAATTGTCAATTCGATCTCGATTTTAACCCTCTAATTCAGCCTTTATCCACACCTTTAAACCAAGCCTCATTACAACCCTTTTAAAGACCTTTTGATTTGTGTATCATCTCATTTTATAGTGGTGGAGATTTGATTGTCATGCAAGCTTATGGTAATAACTTTTCATGTTTGACTTTTGAGTGGTTAATTTTTTTTTTTGAACCTTAAACACTTTGAGTGATTTGAGTGAATCTTTAATGAGGATGTCATATCTTGTCGGTTTTGAATTAAAGGTAATTATTTAGATAAGGGAAAACACCTATGTTTTCGTGCTATAAAAATGTATGACTTGGATTGTTTGAATCTTTAGGACTCTTTTAGTTAAATTATCAATGTGTGAATTATGGTAAGACATTATTGATAAGAATTTTGAATTGAGGAAGTTTAATTTTAATGGTGAGTTGAGGATTTTGCTTGAGGACAAGCAAACGCTTAAGTGTGGGGATATTTGATAACCCATAAAAGTAACACATTTTAATCCCACGCTTAGCGTGTTTTTGGATGTTTATTAGTAAAATTTTGTGAATTCGATGCTCTTAATCCTTTAAATTTGTATTTCTATACTTAGGTGAGCATAGGGAAGCGAAAGGAGCGAAAAATAAGCCAGAACCAGACAAAACGGGCCATCTTAAGGATCCACACGGCCAAGCCAGAACCACACGGGCAGGGTACACGCCCGTGTCAATCGTGAGTCACCTAAATTTCCACATGGCCTGGGCACCCTCACACGGGCTGAGCACACGTCCGTGTCCCTGTTGCACCTGCTTTATTTTCAAGCGTAAAAAGCCAATTTTGGGGTTTTGAGCCTTCTAAAGTCTATAAATACACGCCAAAAGAGGACAAAAGGGAGGACGCAGAGTAGATCAAAGAAATTACTCGAAGGAAGCCATTGGAATTATCTCAGAAGCGGATTCACTCCAAGATTGAAGATCTCCATCAAGTTCTTTAGAAGTTTTTGGGTTCTTTATGTCTTGTTGTTTTCTTAATTCTAAAATGTTTTCCTTTTACGTTATGAACTAAACTCCCTAAATACCTAGGGAGGATGAAACCTAGATGAATCTTATTATTTAATTATCTGAATTACATGATAAATACTTGTTCTTGTTCTTAATTATGTGTTTTAACTAATGGTCTCAAAACTAACTAATATTTCGACAAAGGCAAGCACACCTATCAAATAGTAGTATAGTTTTGATGAGTCCGGAATATCGTATCCTCAAGGACTAAAATTACTAGTAATAGCTATTTTTTTATTATTTTGACTAATAATTAAGGGATTTATTTTAATCTAAAAATTTAACTAACTAATTAAATACGAACGCAGCAGAGAGTGAAGAAATTAACCGAATAAATCAATTACTACAGACAATACCCAAGGAAGAATCCACCTAAACTTCACTTATTATTCTGACTCTGAATTAAATGATTTATTCAGTTGTCTTGATCCGTAGAAATCCCTAAATTATGTTAATATCTCTTTCGAGACTAAAAACAACTAACTCTAGGTTGATTAATTAAAATCTCTTTCTAATTAAAACCCCTATCTTTGCATTAACTCGATCTATGAATTCCCTTATTAGATTTGAATCTAATCCAGCAGATTTATGTCATCCAATTTCTAGGGTTGCAATCAACTCTACTTAATTATGCTAGATCTTCTCTTAAATAAGGACTTTTGCTCCACTAAATAAGCACATCAAAATTGAATTAATACCCTAAAAATATTAAAGCAAGGGTTAAGAACACATAATTAAGAACAAGAACAAGTATTTATCATGTATTTCAAATAATTAAATAATAAGATTCATAATAGCTTTCATCCTTCCAAGGTATTTAGGAAGTTTAGTTCATAACGTAGAAGGAAAACATCATAGAATTAAGAAAACAACAAGACATAAAGAACCCAAAAACTTCTAAAGAACTTGATGGAGATCTTTAATCTTGAATGAGATCCTGCTTCCAAGATTATTCCGACAACTTCCTTTGAGAAATTTCTTCGATCTACTCTACGTCCTCCATTAGGTCTTCCTCTGATGTGTATTTATAGACTTTAGAAGGCTCAGAAACCCTAAAATTGGCTTTTTTGCGTGAAAACAAAGTAGGGTACGACAGGGACACGGCGTGTGATCAACCCGTATGAGGAGGCCCAGGACGTGTGAGAATTTGCATGGCTCTCGATTGACACGGGTTGGCATACTGTCCAGCCCGTGTGCTTCACACGGGCTTGTGTTCAGCCCATGTGGTTCTGGCTCGACCATGTGGATCCTTAAGGTGGCCCGTTTTGTCCAGTTTTGGTCTTCTATTTTTTTTTTTTTGCTCCTTTTGCTTTCCTATGCTCTCCTAAGTATAGAAATATAAATTCAAAGGATTAGGAGCATAGAATTCACCAAATTATATAAATAAACATCCAAAACCACGCTAAGCGTGGGATTAAAATGTGTTACTCTTATGGTTTATCATTAACCCTTGTTTTAATATTTTCAGTATATTAATTCAAGTTTTATGTGCTTATTCAGTGGAGCAAAAGTCCCTATTTAAGAGAAGATCTACATAATTAAGCGGAGTTGATTACAACCCTAGAAATAGGATGACATAAATCTACCGGATTAGAGTCAAATCTAATAAGGGAATCCATATATCGAGTTAATGCGACGTTAGGGGTTTTAATTAGAAAGAAATTTTAGTTAATCAACTTAGAGTCAGTTGTTCTTAGTCTCGAAAGAGATATTAACATAATTTAGGGATTTCTACGAATCAAGGCAAGTGAATAAATCATTTAATTCAGAGTCAAAATAATAAGTGAAGTCTAGGTGGATTCTTCCTTGGGTATTGTCTCTCTCATTGATTTTCTTCGAATATTTTCCCAATTTTATCTCTGTCACGCTCATAGTTAATTTGTTAGTTAAATTTTAGATTAAATTAAATCCCCTTAATTATTAGGCTATATAATAAAAAGATAGTTAATACTAGTAATTTTAGTCTTTGTGGATACGATATTCTGAACTCACCATAACTATACTATTGTTCGATAGGTGTGCTTATCTTTGTCAAAATATTAGTTAGTTTTGAGCCCATCACAACCTTACCAGCAAGAGGAAAAGCCGAACCTCGAGAAGATGTTCACAAAGTTTATTTCGGTGTCAGAAACCCGCTTTTAAAACACTGAGGCAACACTAAAAAATTAGCAAGTATCGATTCAAGGGCTCGAGAACCAAATAGGTTAGCTTGCTAAGTGAATTTTAAAACCACCACAAGGTAGCTTGCCTAGATATACTAAGACTAACCTAATGGAGCAGTTTCATGCAATTATTGTTCAAGATGAAGAAGGGTTAGTTGAATTTGAACAAGAACTGAGGCAAGGAATTGTGTTAAATAATGATAAGGTTGAGGTAAGCTAGAAAGGGCAAATTTTAGTTGTTAAGGAATCCAAACCTCGAGTGTCATATCCCAACGCGATGAAGAGAGACGACACGAACAAACAATTTGGTAAATTTCTTAAACTCATGAAAAATTACATTTTAACTTACCGTTTATTAAGCTCTTTCACAGATACCCAATTATGTCAAATTTTTAAAATAGCTGTTGGTAAACAAACGAAAGTTAGACTATTCATCGACTGTGGAACTCAATGTGGTTTGCTCAGCCATCTTACAAAATAAACTACCTAACAAACTGAAAGATCCAAGGAGTTTTACTATTCCTTGTTTAATTGGTATTTTAAATATTGATAATGCTTTGGCTAATTTAGTGGCTAGTATCAATATCATGCCCTATAAAATGTTTAAACAACTAGGTGTTGGAAACCCAAACAAACTAGGATGAGTATTCAATTAGCGGATAGAACCATTAGATATCCTAGGGGTGTTATTGAGGATGTGCTTGTTAAAATTGATAAATTCATATTCCACGTTGACTTTGTTGTGTTAGACACGAATGAGGGTAGTGAGGTACCTTTAATTCTAGGACAATCATTTTCAGCAACTACTAGAACTATAATAGATGTTGGTACAGGTGAGTTAGTACTTCGTGTAGGTGACGAAACGATTACTTTCAAAGCTCATGATTTTGTGAGAACATCTAGTGTTCGAGACGATTTTAAATCTTCTGTTCATGTTAGTGGCCATATGGCTCAACCTTCTTTGAAGGAAACAACTTGAAAAGATGTAATGGAGCCATGTTTCAATCAATGTGATAGAAATAGAACGATTTATGATGAACGAATGTTGTAAATTGATGAACTAGATGAATGGCGAACACATGTCAAGGAGAAATTAAAAAAGCACAATGAACAGCCAAAGCGACACCATGATGAGCATGTGATAATAACAAACGAATTTAAGGTTGGAGACAAAGTACTACTAGACAAAACGAATCCACGAATTGCCCCTTCAGAGCTTGATGCAAACGAATCAAACCTATTTATGGTACTGAACGTCTTCCCCTACGGTAATGTAGAAGGTAACTAATTTTGAATTTAGCACATTTAAGGTACACAATACTCGAATTAAACCTTATCTTGGTAAAATATTTGATAACAAGAAAGAGGAGCCTCGGCTCTGCGAACTACCGTAACTGTGAAAATACACTCTAAATAAGCACTTCTCGGGAGACAACCCAAGTCTTAACACTCTGCTAATTATTTTAATTTTATTTCATGTTATTTTTAAAATTAGTTAATTTCAAAAAAAATTTAACCCACACGGCCTGGACATATGGGCGTGTCATAGGCCGTGTGTGCAATAGGGCATTTGTTAGTGAGTTACACGGCCTGGAGACATGGTCATGTGACCCACACGACCTGGAAACACGAGCGTGTTCTTGGCCGTATAGATACCGGGACTTATTTTTTCAAAAATTTGAAAGTTACACGGCATGGACGCACGGACGTATGGCACACACGGGTATGTCCTAGGCCGTGTGAGTCCTGGAGCTAATTTTTTTCAATTCTATTTCAAGTTAGAGAGTTACAAGGGAAAAAGACACGATTGGGCCACATAGGCGTGTAGGTGGCCGCGTGACTCACAAGGACTATCACACGGGTGTGAGAGAAGAAAAAGAGATCACACACGGCTGGCACACGACCGTGTGAAGATTGGGCTTACAATTTAAATTACGCACGGGCTGAGAAAGATCCACACAGGGTGTGACACGTCCGTGTGGCCCAACACGGGCTTTACACAGTCGTGTCACCCTTAAAACCCTAGCCTCCATTTTCCTTTTGTTTGTCTTATTCCTATCTCAAAAATAAACCCTAGCCGCCGCTTCACAACATTTCAACACCACCAACGGTAATTCACCTCACCCTTCCAGCCATCGTCTTTCCCCCTCTCTAACACTGTTCACCCTCTTCCCTTTATTGTAGCGCCCTAAAATTTAGGGGTTTTTAGTTTTGCTTAAATTCATGTTGTTCTTATTTGGATAGGTATTTGATTGTGTTTGGGGGTCCTAAAGAGGCTTGGGTTCGAGTTTGAGCCTTGGAAAAATTTTGGTTTTTGACCCTAAAGTAGAGAGGGCTGTTGGCGGCAAGGCTCAAGTATAATTGTGTGTGATTATGTAGCACAAGATGAGCTGGTAGCTCAGTGGCAGTAGCGTCTTTGGGAAGGCTTGGAGAGTGGTGTTCGAATCCCACGAGCTGCAAATGGAAGCTTTTATTTTATGACTTGAGAGGGGAGGAAGCAGAGTTCAGATCGAACTCTTCAAGGGGAGTTAGAGACTTGGTCAAATGTTTCAAATGGATGGAAGGGAGATTTTCTAGGAGTCTTTGGTGGAGAAAATCGTGGGATGGGGGAAAGTGGGAGAGTTGGTCGAAATTAGGAGTGTTGTTGGGATGAGAATTTTAGTAAAGAGGTGGGTATGATGCAAATTCGGCTTGGGGGATCTTTAGAGAGCATTTTCTGGTTCTCATTCTATTTGGCTTTTTTGTATTCTTTTCTTCCTGAGTGTCTATGCAAGTGGTCTTTTGGTGCTTTCGGGATCAAGTGAGAGCAAGTTTTGGTGCCGAAATCTCTAAGAGAACTTCTTTTCTTTTCTCATTTGCCCCCTTGCCAAAATCTCACTTCTTTTCTGATAGTATGTTTCTTTTTGTTGTTGGCCGAATTCAATCTCCCTTCTTTCTCCTTCATTTTCCTGTTAGGTGAGGAATTGGTAAGCTTTGCTTTCATCTCTTTTCCTTTTTTTCTACTCATCTCTCTTTTCCTTATCGTTCATTTCTCTTCTTTACCCCTAAGCCGTAACCACACTTCCACCTTTCTAATTCCTCCTTAGGCCAAATCTTTGAGGGCCGAACATTCCTTTCTATTCATTCTAAGTGGTTCTGAGTTTCTTCTATTTGTCAGTAAGTTGTGGCTACAACCGAATATAAGTTTGCTATTTCTTCTCTCATTCTCAGTTTGGGTTCTCTAAGCTGAAGGGCTTGTTCTTTATTTGCGTAGAATAGCATTTCTAATGTGCTCTTTTCGTCGATCAATGCTAGGGACTCAATTTCTCTAACTTCAGAATAGGGCCGATTACCTTGGTGTTGAGGAAGATCGTATCACATGGTAAGAAAGGCTTGTTTAGTTATATACATCAGTATGTTGATTTACCTGAAGTAGAGACTAATATACATCAGTATGTTGATTTACCTGAAGTAGAGACTAACTATTAATCAATTGTTTCATAGGTGCCTTGAAAGTTTCAAATCGCACTCGTAATCAAGGTGTGTAATCTTACAGCTCTGCTTATTCTGTGAATGCTTGAATCTGTAATCAGGCTAACAGCCAAAATACCGAAAAGCCTAATTATCGGCATCTGAGATCACTTGAGCATGTGAGCGCTCGTAGTGATAAACCGAGCCACGAACTTTGATGATAGACTTTTAGGAGTGCCACGATCTTTTTCGTGGGCTTAGGCCATAATGGCTCTCGTTGGGCCGTAGTGGGCGAAGTAGGCCCGTGGGCTAATAGGCCCACAGTGGTGAAATCCATGGTGAGTACTAGGTGAATGATGCGGCTGTGAAGTCTACGAAATTGAGACCGAAAATGGGTTGGTTAGGCCGCACAAGCGTATGGGCCCGTTTGGGCCGTAATGGTATTTTAGGCTCAATTACACCACTTTGACCAAAAATGGAAACTGTGTCGTTCGAGGTGACAGTAGGCCTCTAGAAAGGCTGCTGTAGGGGTAAAATTATCGAATTACCCTTGATGGGTAAATTACTGAAATACCCTTGATGGGTAAATTACTAAAATACCCTCGATAGGTAAATTATCGAAATACCCTCGACGAGTAAAATTACTGAAATACCCTTCATGGGTAAAATTACCAAAATACCCTCGATGGGTAAATTACCAAAATACCTTCAATGGGTAAAATTACTAAACTACCTTCGATGGGTAAAATTACTAGAATACCCCTAAGGGGTAAATTACTATTTTAACCCTAAATGATCGAATGACCGTTATACCCTTAGTGGTAGAATCATTGATGTATAAGTATTAATTGTATGACTGATTTTGATTGTGATGCACTGCATACATGAATTAATTAGGACATGACATACTGCATTGGGATGGGATATGGATTTTGGAGGAAGCACTGTACTGGTGGTTTTGCCACGTTATACCATTTTAGTGGCTTTTGCCACGATATCTTGATTCAGTGGCTCGACCATGTATACTATTATTAGCATTTCATTGCGTTCTTGAATAATGTGAAATTTGGGTGGGTCGACTTAGTCCCCACATGGTGTGTAGGGTTGGAACGGGTGGTTTGATGGTTGGACTAGGTTGGGTTACATATTTGTTTTGCATATCATAGGGCTTCGGCCCAGACTGTTACTGAATAGGGTTTCGGCCCAAACTGATACTAAATAGGGCTTCGACTCAGACCGTTACTGATTAAGGCTTTGGCTCAGATTGATACTGTATGGGCTTGAGCCCAAACTATGTTTGTAAAAAGGGGATTACACACTGAGTTCTCGTAATTCACCTTTTCTCTTTAACTGTGCAGGTAATCCCCAGCCTTAGAGGATTTGGAGCTGTAAGGGACTTGGGGGTGGCCACACGTCTTGTATGTTCTTGGGGTTAACTTAGCTAGTTTTAATATAGTTTACCTTACTTTAATTTTGGGTTAATAATTTCTGAAATAAGGCCAATGGATTTGTTTTAACTTTTATTTGGTATTTCTTTACAAACTGCTAATTTATTAAACACGGGTTTTTAAAAAAATAACGATTATTTTTGAAATATCACGTTTCTGTAACTGTTTAAACCAAACTTTCGTACCGAGCAAGGTTTTACAAAACAAGATAAGAGAAGCATATCGATATTTTTGAATGAATTCGAGTAAAATTTTTTTTGTTAAAAAGCAACAAAAATTAGGATTTCTAAATGCTAAAAAGTTTGGTCGTAGATGAGTTTTCCAACGAACACAAAGTTTTCAAACAACACCCGATGTGGCACGTTAGATCTGGTCATAACGTCTAGGCCAGGTTTTGGGTGTTACATTTATTCTTCCTTCCCGTTCCACCCTCCTCGTCCCTCCTCCCTTCACTGGGGGTTGCCCCCACGCCCTCCATTTCTTTTCTCCCTTATTCCTTTCTTCCCCCATGCACACCCTTACCCCCCATCTGTGTCGCACCCCCTTTGCAACCCTCCCTTCATGCACACTAGCCCTTCGACATAGCCACCCCACACTATGCCTCATTGACCGCCGCCTCGTGCCTCCCACATGTGACTCTTCGTCGACCGTCTCCCGTCGATCCCCCTGTGTACCCTATTTTTATTCATTTATTTATTTATTTTATTCTTTTCTTCATTTTAGTTTTTATAATTTATTTATTCCATTTAGTAATTTTATTAGTATTGTTTTAGGTCTATTATTCTGCTACCTTTATTTTGATTGATTTTGTTATTGTTCTTATTTTTATTATTCCTTTTATTCTTATGTTAGCAGTGTTTGTTTGGGTTGTAGATTATTTTTACTATTATTATTTGTGTTACTATTTTGATGATTATTATTATAATTATTGTCATTGGTTTTATTTTCTTAGTCATAGTGAAATCTACTTGCGATAACTTGTTTACTCGTATTATTTTTAGTTCATATTTTTATTATTAGTATTATTTTTATTTATGATTTTCGTATTTTATTATTACTATTATTGATTATTCATATTTACATTGGATTCTTTTAGGATAATTATTTTTTATTCTCGTTGTCGATTTATTTTCTTTCATCGAATTGTTGATAATTGACTTTGATTATTGCATGTGTTATTAGATTGTCTCTATTAAGATTGGTTCATCTATTTGCTTCACTTGGTTTTAATATTCGGTCATCTCTTTTTGCAGATTCATCATGACGAACACACGCAGAAAATCTAAGGTTGTCGTTCCCGCTTCAAAAAAGCGAAAGACTCTGGGCGCGACCTGCTCCTCGGGCCCTTCTGCTGAGGCCCGCCATCCGTACCTCTACTTTTACAAGGTCCCCAAGAGGACTTATATCAGCTTCTTCAACTGAGGCCAGTAGGATTAGGCCGATGTATTAATTGGGCCGCTTTGGAGCAGGTCTAGTTAGCTGATAGTTTGCGCACCATCATTGCCACAGCCCCATGGGACTGGTTTTCTCTATCATCGAGCCCACGTACAGGGAGCTGACTTTGTAGTTCTGTTCTACATTTATCCTTTATCAGGTGATGACGACCCATGATGAGCTAGGTACCATCACTTTCAGACTCAACTATCCCAGAGTTTAGAGCTGCATTGGAACTATACACTGCAGAATTCATGACGTCCGAGAGCTTCCTCCGATTATACCGACACATTCACTACTCGCCATCTCTTTACTGGATGGATCTTATAGTGAGCATGATACCTTATGACCCGAGTCAGTCAAAGGCGACTTGTCTTCCTCCAGCCTTACGCTACATTCATGCCATCTTGGCTCACACATTGACCAGTAGAAGAGAAAGCACTAGAGTCATTGGTACCACCGATGCTTATTTTTTGTGGAACATGGCTATAGTGCATATTTTCAATTTAGCCTACTTCATCACTCTCGCCTTTCGGCATCAGACAGAGCGCAGTAGGAAGGGTCCAATCTGTTTAGGCCCTTATGTGACTCAACTTGCATATCACCTCAGTTTCCTCGACACACTGGAGTAGTCTTCCTCACTTACACTAATAGGCCAGATGTCCCTGCAGGGATTCTAGAGCATGAGCCATATAAGGATGATTGAGTGAATTCGTGGAGTGGATCCTCCTCAATACCGATTATCTCATTCTGATCCTCAAGATGAGCCCAAGGACTTCATTGATGATGTCCCCTTCCATCACGAGGATCCACCTTATCATCCACCTTTGAGTTACCATCCTGCTACATCTGCTGCTACCTTAGTAAACCTCTCCGAGTAGTTCACTCGCTTCGAACATCATTGCTTTTAAAGGTTCGACAGTATTGACGAAACATTGCAGCAAATCTGTTAGCACCTCCATATATCATCTTCAGCATCGACGACTCACGATACCGATGCCTCTAACAATGATGATCTTTGATTTTATTTGTTTTCTTTTTCTTTTTCTTTTTATTTTATTTTTATTTTAGTTTGTTTTATTGTTATGTTCTTAGACTTATTTCGTTTTTATCTTTTGAACTATATTTTTATTTTTGGTTGTTTCTAATTGTGTTGTAACCTTTTAATCTTCTTCACTATTTTTGTTTATTTTCTTATTAGTTTGCTCAGAATCATGCACTACATTTAGATTTGCCTACAATTTCGCTTTTCATAATTTTGGCGATTTCATCCAATATTCAGGGCAATTTTAGTTTTCTCCCTCTCTTATGACATTACCTTATCTTGTGATTATATATGTTTGTACATTGAGGACAATGTACATCTTAAGTGTGGGAAGGTTATTTATGTAATTATTAGAAAATTTCTAAATTATGTCTTGTGTTTAAGTGATTTTCTCATACTTCAATTAGAATGATTTTTGTCAATTTGATTTTTTTTGTTAATGTTTTTGGATTAATTTGTAAATATTTGTGCATTGGTTGATTTAAACTCTAAGTCATGAGAGAATCAAGCATGATAAGTTATTTTTCAGAAATTAAAATTTTTAGGTTGTTTCCCTAAATTGAGGTATTATCTTAAAACTTGAGATTTCAAAGTTTGCCATCAAAAACCATGATACTTTGTTAGATTTTGAGCCTTTAGAGCATACATTTTTCTTACTCATTTTATTATTGGTTATGAGTGTGTCAATTTGATTTGTTATTCTAGAACTTGCTTTGGTTATGCATGTCAAGACCAATACCTTTGATTTGATATACTGAGATGATAAAGGCACTTAGGTTTTAACCCACTTATCCCGTAAAAAGCCTACCTTTTTTTCTTAACCCTTAGTAAACCCTGTTGAGCCTAACACACCGTTTCTTGATTTACCCATTAATGTTAACCCCTAACTCATTTTTTCATTGAGACTTTTTCTCATTTTATTGACTCCTTTTTTTGTCGAGATTTGATTTGGTTAGTTGCTTAACTATGCTCTTCTGTTTGATTTGCTGAATTATTTCTTATTGTTCTAAAAAAATTGAAAAAAATATTAATTATTATTTAGTTCTATTTGATTGAGCTTGAATAGTTAAATTCATATTTTAAGAAGAAGCTCATTTTTATTCTTAAATAGCTCTTGATTTATGCACTTATTTTTAATTCAGCATTTGTTTATTTTTTCTAGTTTGGTAATTTATCAACTTGTTCTCGATTAAACCAACTTTTCTGGCATTTCTCCACACCCTTAACCTAAGCCCCATTACAACTTCTTAAAGACCTTTTGATTAGTGTGTCATATTGTAGCAACCCAATTTTCAGTGGTGACAGAACAGTGGTTTTGGGACAATAAATTTCCATCGTGTCGACTCGTAATTATTATTTTTAGAATATTTATAGAGTTATTAAAGGCATATTAAAATTTGGTTTGAAAATATTAACGTTTAGATAGTTAATTAAAGGAAAAGGACTAAATTTTAAAAGGTGCAAAATATAGTAATTATAGTAATTAAGTGATCAAATGGTTTAAATAATAAATGAGGAGGACTTAAGAAACAATTATGCCTTAATTAGAATAGTGGGACGATAATTAAATGGAAAATAATAAAATCTTGTGAATTAGATGACAATTTTGTAAATAAATGGAAGTTTAATTAAAATTAAGTTAAATTAAAAGAATGATTTCATTATCTTCTTCATATGGCCGAATGTCAAAGCTTAGGTGGGGAGAAAGCTTTGGTTTGCTTATTTCATTGCATGTAAGTCCATTTTGATTCCATTTCTTGTAATTTTTATGCTTTTGAGATCGTTGTACCAAGGTTCAGCTAGCCCATAACTCCATTTTTAATTCTGTTAAAAAATTTGGAAGTTTCCATTGATGAATATTGAATGTTTTTGATGAATACCATGTATTTGGAGCTTTGATTATGTTATTTGATGAATTTGTAAAGTGTTTTTATTAAATTTTGATTTTAGGATTAAATTGTGAAATTGTCAAAATATTAGGGTTTAATAGTAAATTAGATGTTTGATAAGGGCTGATTGAGGACCTAGTAAATTTGAATAAAATATTGATTTGAGAAAAAAAATTGGTTAATTTGATGATTTTAAGGTTAAGGGTAAATGTGTAATTTTGAAAAATAAAAGGGTATTAATTATAAAATGGTTTGTAAATGAAATATATGCTAACAAATAAAGAATTTTAATTTTAGATCAAGATCCGTAGATACTGTGGAAAAGGAAAAATTGAGAATAGTCCCTGAACTTCTACAACTCCTACAATTTGTTCCAGGTAAGTTCGTATGGTTTAGAACTTAATATCAAAATGAATTAATTAGTACTCTAACATGTTATATATTATATAATTAATCTTAATTGTTGATGATGAATGGTAATTTGAGGTTTAATATTAAAATTGATCATCGGCTTGATTTGAACGTGGGATACAGTACAGTTGGGATTTGGTGCGTTATGGTGGTTTACAGTAGAGATGGTATTGGAGGGATATATATTTATATATTTCTTGAGTAAATCGAGGTTTAGTATTTGTTGCAAACTCTCGTGTTATTACTCTCTATTTGGTGTGCTGGTTGGATTAGCTCTTATGAGCATTGGTGTGATAGTTGGATTAGCACTTATGAGCATTGGTGTGATAGTTGGATTAGCTCTTATAAGCATTGGTGTGATGGATGGATTGGCTCGAGTGAGCATCTAGTGTGTTTGGTTGGACTGATAATATACTTCTATCCATAAGTCGTTCTTTGAGTTGAAAATCTCAGTAAGTTAACTTGTTGGGTAACTCTGATGAATTTTCCATATATATTTGATATTTGAATTTATTAATTATGAATTACCAACTGGGATTGTGGATGACAGGAAACTTTCATGGTTGTATATTACTTTTTGAATCGTTATATTCATTTCGGTGAGATTTATTGATTTAATACGTCGAATTTACTAAGCTTCATTGAGCTTACTTGTGTTAAACTTTATTCTTGTAGATACTCGAAAGGTGGGATGATCGGATCAGCACTCAAGTCACACAATCCAGCTTAATTCGGTAGCTTTTGAACATCTACTTCAGATTATATGGCATGTAATAGGTTGAATGATGATACAAATATTTAAATTTGTAAGTATGAATTTTGTTGTACAAATTTCTTTGGTTGATCTTCTTTTGGTACTTTTGGTATTTTATCAATATGTGTTAGCATGTCCATTTGATACTTGTTGGAATGGATAAAAGTGTATGTGATGAATTTGTTGTTAAGTAGCTAAGATATGGTATGTTTGAGTTGGTGATTATAAGTGATATCTTGAATGAATTAATGTGTTGAATTGATGTTATGTTTTGATATAAATTTATGTATACTTGTGGTACCAATGTGGGTACATTGGTTAGGCACGGAATTAGGTTTATTTTGGTATGTTTTTGGCATGATTAAAGTCATTTTCAATAGGTATTTTGATTGGTAAATGGTTTGCTTAGGTTCCAAGTGTAACACCCCTCACCCATATCCACGATCAAAATAGGGTTACAAGGTATTACCAATCAATACATATCATTTGACATACATAACTCATATATTTATGCATCCATACTCAAATACCATTCAATCATATTCATGTTGTCCCATATAAGGGCTTACAAGGCCTTAAACATGCTTTAGAAGTGTTTCGGGACTAAACTGATAACACATAAAATTCTTGGAAAACATAGAAATTTTTCAATCATATAAGGGTCACACGCCTGTGTGAATAGGCCGTGTGCCTCACACAGCTAGTAGACACGCCTGTGTCTTAGGCCATGTGGAAACAGGGCATACATACTGACTTGAATCACACGGCCGAGGACATACCCGTGTGCTAGGTCGTGTGAAAACTGGAGAGTATACTAACTTGGGTCGCACGACCAACCACAAACCTGTGTGTCTAGCCCGTGTGCCCTTCGAAATGGCCACACATGCCCGTGTGCTAAGCCGTGTGCCATTTAGGGGGTATACTGACTTATACCACATGGCCAGTCACACGTCTATGTGTGAGACTGTATGGAGCATACTGACTTCAATTTAATTTCAAATCCAGGGGACACGCGGCCATGTTGCATGATCGTGTGTCACACCAGTGAAGTCTGCCTTTGTGTCATTTGCAAAGCCAATTTGCCACCCTTTTTGCACATACCTACACAATCTCATTTGGTATCATTTTAAGTCACAAATATGCAGCCAAAGTTCATCAACCAATACATAATCATACCATATTCATTTCAACCATTTCAATACTCAATTCCATATCATTTATCTATTCAAATACCAAACAATTTAACTTGCTTTTCTAAGCATAATTCACATGTATAATTCATTTTGCACAACTAATCCAAACATTCATAACTACTTCAATCCCATTCATTTAGTATGGTCTGTTACCAAACATTAAAAGTAGAACCATATACACATTCATAAACATCGTCAAGTTCATCATCTTATGCCAACTCAAATGGCCAAATACATATCCATCAAACATACCAAAATGACACAATCCTATACTTGTCATATACCATATATACATGACTCCAAACGTACCAAATTAGATGATCGATAGTGCGATGAAGTCTCTGACGATTTTCGAATCCGAGCTAGCTTTATAGAACTATAAAACATAGAAACAATTAAACAAAGTAAGCTTTAATCTTAGTAAGTTCGTATGTGAACATAAAATAATCTCAACATTCATTAACAATTCAAAATAGATAATATCATAAACATTTAAACAATCAATTCATGAGCTAACATAAATTTATTCATATCATCATTCACAGTTCTTAACTTTCATTAGTTCAACACTCGAATAGTTTTACATGCGTACATCTGAGACATTTCTATTTCTCATCAACACTTTTATTAAACCACTTCGGTTTACAAATGTTTACGATACAATTTCATCTATTTTTTCGATGCCATAGTCCAACTATGGTCTTACACATACATTGCCAAGGCCCTGTCGTGGTCTTTCGTTCACATGTCATAACTCGGTTATGGTCTTATTAATCGATTGCCATATCCCTGCTATGGTCTTATTCGGCAACTTGCTTTACTCAATTCGTACATTTCATTTATTTTCTCAACATTTATCAAATAGAATAATTATCACCTCAATTTCATCCATCAACTAGATAGATACACATTTAAGTTCAATTATACGAACTTACCTCGTATTGGATCAACTATTCGATAACCTTTCTTTTCCCTCGATCTAAACCTGAATTCTTTCTTTCTTAATTTATATGAATTCAAAATTGACTTATTCAATCATATACCCTTTCAATTTAGTCCAAGACATACATTTAGGCAAATTTTCACTTTAGCCCCTAAACTTTCACACTTTTAACAATTTAGTCCCTATTTCACAAATACACGAAATTTATCTAATTTCATTATACTCTAGCTTAGCTAAATTACCTATAGGTCCCTAGCAGCCCATATCTTTCATTTATTTTGTAACGCCTGAATTTTTGGGCCTAGAAGTGTTGGGCCTTGTACATGGGAGCCGCTAAAAGACTACACATAAAAGTTTATATATACAAGAAATATCACATATTGCTTGTTTGCTTTAGTGGCTAAGTGATTTAGAAAGAGTTAGGAGTGTTGGAGGAGTCCTGGGTTCAAACTAGGGCTCTAGCAAAAATTTTAGTTTTTCCCTTTAGGTGATCTTGGCATTAGTTTGAAGGCCTTATTAATATTTGAGGACTAAAATATAACATAAGGAGGCATGTGGTCAGGTGGCAATATGGCGCTAGGAGTATGCATGTGTTTTGAGGTTCAAGTCATGGGATGAGCATTGAGGAATTTATTTTGCACCGGTACCGTGTAAGTGGTTATGATTTTTTAAAACTCTACTTGGTGGGTGTTTAAATTGGTCTTGGAATTTGAATGTGTGGTAGGAGTCGATTAATGTAATGCCTCAAAAATATAGGGTCTTTAATTTTTCATGTTCTGACAAAATTGCTTGTTTGCTGGAATGGCTAAGTGATTTAAGTGTGTATGGTAGTGTTTGAGAAGCCTGGGTTCAAGTCTTGACTATTACAAAATTTTAATTTTTTTCCCTTAAATGAACCTGGACACTAACACTTAGGCTTTATTAATAATAATGCGTGTTTAGTGACAAAAGAAGAGCTTCTGGCTCAGTGGCAAGTGGCGTATGGTGTAACTATGAGGTCTGAGGTTCAAATCCTGGTATAAACAATGGGGTGTTCATTTTGCTGCTTGAGTTGGGAAGGTTGAAGAGTTAGATTGAAACACTGATGATGAGGTGCTTGAATTGGTCATGGAGAGATTGTAGGAGCAAACTGTGGAGAAGATTAAGGGAGAGTTTTGTGGAGAGAATCAATGAAGTGGATGTGCGTGGGAGTGTTGTGTCGAATGGGTATTGGAAGCATAGGAATTTCGGCTGAGGGGTGTTTCCCCTCATTTTGATCAGTTTTGTCACCATTTTTGGACTTTCAATTCCTGTTTTCTTCCTTTTCTCTCTGAGTGCCGAAATTATAACTTACCACTTGTACATCTTTTTGTTTGATTCCTGCTGTTCTTCTCTGGTAATTGACCATTTCCTTTCTTCCTCTTTTGCACCAACATCTACCAAAACCTCTCTTCTTCTCTAATCTTTTTTACAAGTTCCGGCCAACTCATTTCTTACCTATTGAATCTTTCAGCCGAACCTATCACCCTAGTCTTGGGATTTTTTCTCTTCTTCAGTTTGTGATCGAAAGCTCTCCCCTCACTATTTCGATTCTACAATGACTCAGACAATCGGTAAGTGATCAAAGACTACTCTCTGCTTTTCTTTTAAAACTGAATGCACTTGTGTTCTTCTATTCTTTTTCAAACCGAATAACCTTACTGATCGATTGTTATTTCATTATTCACGTACTGCACTTATTGCGATTCAAGGGGTTCCTTAGGAGTGCAGAGGTATTCAATATTCTTATTTCGTCTTTATAATATCCCGGGATAGGGGCTATTTTGTTATGGCATTGTTTGCATGTTATTGGCCTGCTATGTTGTTGTTCTTGATGTTTTGGGGCTTAGTTGTAAGCTAGGTGTAAGCTTGAGAGGTAGGAAAAATTTTAGTTTTTAGGCTTAGGTGAGAGGAGCCAAGAAGCTGGGGTTAATAAGTATTCTTTGGTGAATTTTAGCATAAGAAAGGAGGTGGTGGAGTGGCAAGCTAGGCGCCACTTGGAGCTTGAGTTGGCGTCACTTGCGGGGAGGAGGTCACGAGTTCAAGTTGCAGAAGTCCCACATTTTGCTTCCATTTTGATGGCATGGAGGAGGAGAAGTTGTTGACAGTTCAAACTCTACCATGGACCAAGTCAACCTACTTGAATGGTGGGTAGAGAGTGATTTGTGGAGGTGGACTAGTTCAAAATTGTTTGAATTGGTGGTTGAGAGTGTTTGGGGAGGAGTGGGCGGTTTGGGTTGGCGAGTGGAGAAGAGTGCGAAATGCCCTTTGCATTTTGTGCATTTCAGTCATTTGGTGTCAAAACCAAATTGATTTCTTTTGCCTTGCTAGCCGAATTTCAAAGGAGATTCTTTCATTTTCTACTCCTTGGCCGAAAGTCAAGCAACCTTCTTAGAATTTATTTTGTTTTCTCTCAATTTTCTTGGTAGTAGAATGTTCTTTGCTCCCTCTTTTCCTCTTCATTTGTGTAAACCGAAACTAGCTTCTCTCTTCCTCTCATACTCTCTTTTCTTCTTGAAATCTCCTTAGCAGAAACTCCATTCTCCAAAATACCTTCCTCTATTTACATTTCTTTTCAAAAGCAAAAGCATCTTTCTTTTCTTTTCCTATTTTTGTTGTGGCCGAATAGCAACCCTTTTTTCTTTACAACTTTCTCTTGTGTTTTCTTTCTTTGTGTAAGGCCGAATCTTGGTGGTTGTTTTTAACAATCATAGCCGAAACTTTCCTCTCCTAGTAGTTATCTTGTGGCCGATTTTTGTGTGTGGTGATAATCTCGCTTGGTTGTTCAATCGTTAGAGAAGGTAAGTACATGGCCGAATGTTTATTTCCTTTCTTCTTGTTCTTTGTCGACTTTGGTTTGGTTAGAGCCGATTTTGGCTCTTGATGTAAGGAGTTAACCCCTTGTGATTAAACCGATTTCATTTTAGGACATCCGGATTTTAGAAACAATCGAGAGGAGCCTTCTTTCTCTGTTAAGCAATTGGTAAGTGGTGGTAAGAGTTGGTTCTTTTAGTCTATTCGTTTAGTTTTCATTAAGCCAAGTCACTAAAGGATTAACCATTTTCTTGTTAGGGTGTGCGTTTGTTAAGAGGAACCATTGTTTGGTTGAGATTTGGTAGGAAACCAAATCAAGTGTAAGGTAAGGGTTAGCGTTAACCCTCTTGATTTATTGGTTTTGGCGAATGGTATAAGTGACTAATCTATGTTTGGTCGATTTTAGGAGCAAGGTAATCGAGGATTTAGATCGGTCCATTTGGATTAAAGCTTGTGTTTGAGCAGTGTGTAAACTAAAACACTTTTACTTAGTAATATGTTTAATAAACGATTGTCTATTAAGATCAAAATAGTATAATGATTGATATGGTACCCAATGGGGTATGTGCGGATTCGGTAAGTCCGTTTCTTTGCGAGCTTTGTTAGTGATATATGATATCATGATATGCGGTGTATGTGTTATGGGATGCACTATGAAACTTGTTTAGCATGATTTGCATGACTTGCACGATTTGCATCGATATGATATGTTATGGGTGATATGAGAGGAGAATATGATATCCGTGTCTTTGGGACACGGAGGTTTAGCACCTCCGGTGGTTTGGTACCACAGATTGATTATTGTGACTTTGGGTCACGGAGGTTTGGCACCTCGGCGTCTCGTCGGTGGCTTAGCACCACGATGGGTTGGCCTGATTGATTTCTGGAATTGGCGCTAGTGATTTGGTATCACACGATGGGTTGGCCCCATCATTTGATTCGTATTGCGGTCACCGGTGATTTAGTATCACACTTGTGTCTTTGGGACACGGAGGTTTGGCACCTTATAGCTACTTATCCATGTGGTTTAACACCACGTGGGCTGGCCCCACTTATGAGATCTGGGATTGTCACGGTGATTTGGTATCACCGTGGGTTGGCCCCGGATGGATTACTCGTGACTTTGGGTCACGGTGGTTTAGCACCATATTGATGGATATCGTGACTTTGGGTCACCGATGGTTTAGCACCACCGGTGGTTTGGTACCACATGGGGTAGAAAAGGTGTTACGGATGGTTAGGAGCAGGTGCATTAATTGTATTGCTTTGTTATGATGTGTGTTAGTATGTTGCATATCTTGGGAGGATTTATGCTTTGAGTCTTGCGACTCACCTTCTCCTTATCTTTTAGGTGGCACTTAGTTTGTAGACTTGGGTAGGGGTGGACTCGAGGTGCCCATGCCATGAATAAAATTTGGGGTTGCTTGATTTTAAAAACTTGGTACTTTTTTTACGTTTACTTTCATTTGGTTTTGTTGGGATTGTAAAGGCCTTTTAAACTTATGTTTGCTATGTTTATGCTTAGATTTCTTTTAAATATGCCTTAACAAATTATTGGGTTAAAATTTGCTAAAACTTGGAAAGATAAAGTTTTCAAACTACAAAGCGATATGTTTTAAAGCGTTATCATCGGTATCACTTTGTAAATCAAAATAAATGAAACTCAATTGTCTTCCAAACTTGAATTCAATTTCTTATTAAGTCAAAAAATGTTTTAAGCAACAACAAGGATTACTTGAATTTCTAAAGGAGATAAACTTGTTTTACTTACATCGATTAAGTTTTCAAAATTAAGGGTTTTCAAATGCACCATCGGTTTTAAGCAGTCATGCCCAAGATTTTCTACAAGTACAAAATATAGCAAAGTGTTTTATCAAACTTTTAAGCGAAAACCTATCCTCTCAAATCGATTTTCCCGTAACATGCAGTTCGGTTGTGGTGTATATCTAGGGTTTGGGGTGTTACAATTGTAATATCAAAGCCAGAGTTCAAAGGCTCATTTGTGGGCTCGAGGCCCAAAATGTTTTAAAAGTTTGTTTTAAGTGTTTGTGTTTTTATGTGGTGTGAAAAGGGCATGACAAGTCTCGGCGCCAATCCGCCCGAGTAAGTACCCTTACTATTGCTTGTGATTTTGATGTTGATGAGATGTGATTGGATGGCTAGTAATAGTAAGATTACTCTAGAAAGCTGGCCCGAAAGGACTCTGTGGACTTACGAAAGCAAAACTTCTTTAATAAGCAATATTCATAAGACTTTGCTTTTAAGCGATGGAATAATTCTTGATGCATAAAACTCTTTCGTCAGACAAGTAGAGATCTTAGTCATGGCGCTAGAGGTGGGCGTGGTCGTGGGCGTGGTCGAGGTAGGATGATAGTTTACGAACCGTAGGATCTGGTCGAAGTCGGAGAATGAGATATCAGTACCACCACCGGCTAGAGGTGGTGAGTTTGAGATCGGCCAGGGATGATCACGATTGTCATGACGATCTTTGCGAGTTTTGGAAAGGGTAGGCTGGAGTAGGTGGAGGCGCGGGAGCTAGGAAATCTATGCTGGCGACTTGAGCAAGCGAAATTTGAGGTATTTGAGGTGTCTCTGGTGTTGCTCCAGCCGGTTTGAGTATTGGTGGATGACGAGCGAGTTATGGATGATTTAGACGACTATTGAGGAGAAGCTAAAGGGCATAGTATCGCTTCTTGAGATGAGTCATACCGATGGTGGCTCACGGTTCGGGGCAGATCTTTGCGTGAGAGGATCTTACTTGGGATTATTTCAAAGTGCTTATCGGAAAAAGTACATTGGAGCTAGTTACATCGACGCGGTAAAAAGCATTCGAGGTTAGTTCAAGGGGTAAATCGTGTGAGTCTGGCGAGTTCTTGAGGTGATTCGGTATGCTAGGGGCATTGTGGCTCTTGAACACGAGAGGTGTGTTTGTTTGAGGATGGCTGCGAGATGAATTAAGGTTCTTTGATTGCTCCCGGCGAGAGCGTGAGTTCTTTGTCTGGTTGAGAAGGCTAAGGTAGCAGAGGGAGTTAAAAGTCGTGAGACAAGGAATGGATAGGAGCAGGACATAAGAGGAGTTTTGGATCTTACGGGTCGTCGGGTAATCCTCGGAAAAGGGCTAAGCAGTGGTGAATCGATCTGGTAGGTTTATTCTTGCTAGTCGAGGGACCATGCCATGATATGTCGTTGTGGGAAATCTCATTGGGGAGGATCTTGGACGGTGGAAAAGGATGTTTGAGTGTGGCTCTTTGGATCATCGTGTGAAAGACTATCGCGTAAGTTGGCTAGGATTGGTCAGGAAGTCGGTAGTACTCGATTCAGAATAATGGACCGCCACCGCAGAGGTAGTGGTAATGGAGAGAAGGTAATGGTTACAGTGGTAGTGGAGCAGGCGGAGGTGCGAGTGATTACGAGGCGACGGCTGGGCTAGTGTATGCGGCGTGGCGGAGGAGGAGGGGCGGCGCACTGCACGTCATAACCGGTACGTTCTTGATCTTTGGTTCTCCATTTACTTCTTTGGTTGATGTGGGTTCGACGCATTCATACGTTGCTAGTAGTATAGTAGAGACCATGGACTTAGACTCTGAAACTACTTCTAGGTAGATGACAGTAATCAGCCCTCTAGGTCACTCTGTAGTTGTAGATAAGCTGTATAAAGATGTACCCCTAGAACTCCAAGGGGTAGTGTTTGTGGATGATCGATGGGCTGTCGTTTGGGGAGTTTGATCGATTCTTGGGATGGTGGTTGGTTAAGTACCGGAGAAGTTGGATTCTTGTGACTAAGCGCATGGTTCTAAAGGCGTCGGAGGGTGATGAAGTGGTTATGATAGGTAATAGGAGGGACTACCTATCTAATGTAGTATCTGCTCGAAGAAGGTGAGAAGATGGTCGAAAGAAATTTGTGAAGTGTATGTGGTTCATGTGTATGCCTTGGAGGCTAAAGAGTCTCTTGTAGAGAAGGTTGGACGGTTAGGGAATTTCTTGATGTGTTTTACGAGGAGCTTCGGGTTTGCCACGGATCGTGAGGTAGAGTTCGGGATAGATTTGTTACCCAAAAGCATGCGGTGTCTATTGCTCCGTATAGGATGGTGCCAAAGGAGTTAGTGGAGCTTAAGGCTCGAGATCCGAAGTTGTTGGATCGAGGTTTTATCGAGCCAAATGTTTACGTCTTGGGAAGCCTTGGTACTCTTTGTCAAGAAGAAAGATGGTGCGATGCGGATGTGTATAGACTACTGCTTGATTGAATAAGGCGGCGATTAAAACAAGTATCCGTTGCCACGGATAGATGACTTGTTTGATCATTTGAAGCGTCTGTGATATTCTCGAAGATCAATTTGAGGTCGGGTATCATCAATTGAAGGTGAAGAAGCGGATATCCACAAGGCGGCATTTTGGACTCGGTATGGGCACTATGAATTTACGGTAATGCCGTTCGGGTTGACTACAGCATGGCTGACATTTATGGATATGATGAATAGGGTGTTTATTGGTTTTTGGATCGATTCGTCGTGGTTTTCATAGATGACATCTTGGTGTACTCAGGGACGGAAGAAGAGCATGATGCGCATTTGCAGTGGTCTTTGATTTTGAGGAGAAGCGACTTTATGCTAAGTTTAGTAAGTCGAGTTCGGCTTAAAAAGTGACTTTCTTGGGTCATGTAGTGTCGGTGAGGAATTAGAGTGGATCCTCGGAAGATTGAGGCGATTTTGGTTGGAAGCCGCCAAGTCGATGGTTGAGATTGAACTTCTGGGTTTGGCGAGGATACTCTTGAAGATTTGTCGAGGATTTTCGTTGATCGCGTGACCAGATGACCAAGTTGTTAAGAAAGGATTCCATTTGTTTGGGTAGGAAATAGCGGAGAGTTTCGATAAGCTTAAGCGATTTTGGTGAAGCTCGGTTTTAATTCAACCTGAGGTAGGGAAGGAATTCACAGTATATTGCGATGCATCACATACGGGCTTGGGTTGTGTGCTGATGCAGGAAGGGAAAGTTGTGGCTTATGCATCTCGGCAGTTGAGGCCACATGAGGTCAATTATCCGATGCATGATCGGAGTTAGCGGTTTGTAGTCTTTGCTTTGAAGATTTGGAGGCATTACTTATGCGGAGAGAGATCAATAGTCTACAGATCACAAAAGTGCGAATTATCTTTTGACTCGAAGGATTTGAATCTGAGGCGTGAGATGGATTGAGTTGCTAAAAAACTATTTGTTCGATTGAGTATCATCGGGCAAGGCTAATGTGGTGGCGAGCAAGCGTTGAGCCGTAAGGTTGTTTGAGACTTAAGGCGATGCTTGCCTATTTGAGTTTGTATGGCGGAAGTATTGAGGAAGAGCTGCGAGTTAAGCCTACTTGGGTTGAAGCGGATCAAGGAAAAGCAGTTAAGGATGAGGTTTTGAGTCTTGAGAGGTTGCGAGTGCGAGGATAGTGGGTTGGAAGGTTCTGATTTGTCTAGTGATGGGGTGTTGTGTTTTCAAGGAGAGCTTGTATGCGAAGGATGTTGAGGTGAGGCGGATGATTCTTGAGGCGCCTTTTAGCGACCCTACGCTATCATCTGGAGGTAGCAAGATGTATAGGGATCTCGGAGAGTAGTTTTGGTGGCGGGTCTAAAGAAAGAAGTAGCGAGTTTGTAGGGAAGTGTCGACATGTCGGTGAGTCAAAGTGAGCATCGATTGCGTCGAGGTTGCTTCAACCGGTGAAGATTCTGCGGTGGAAGTGGAAAGGATAACCATGGATTTCGTCGGTAGATTACCACTTCGCCAAGCAAGAAAGATTCGATTTGGGTAATTGTGGATCATTGACTAAATCAGCTCACTTCATTCGGTGAGGTTGACTACTCACTTGAGAGGTTGGCAAAGCGTATGTGTCGAGAGATAGTGAAATTTGCCACGGTGTGCAGTATTGATCATCTCGGATAGGGATCGATTTGCGTCAAGGTTACGGAAGCGTTGCATCGAGGCTCTGAGTGCAGCGTTTGGACTTGACGGCTTTTCACCGATGGTCGTGAGCGGTCGAAAGGTTATTCAGATCTTAGAGGACATCTTTGAGAGGTTGTGTTACGAACTTGAGAGGTAGTTGAGAGGAGTTTACGCCATTAGTGAGTTTGCCTACAACAATAGTTACCAAGCAAGCATCAAGATGGCACCATATGAGGCGTTGTATGGTAGGAAGTGTCGCTCACCTACTTGTTGGGCCGGAGTTGGGTGAGCGTCGGTTGTTGGGACGAGTTGGTTCTTTGAGACCGAAGACAAGGTAAAGTTGATTGAGGCTCGATTGAAGGAAGCTTGAGCAAGCGAAGTCTTATCTTGCGATCTTAAGCGGAGAGATATAGAATTTCTTGTAGGAGATCAAGTTTTTACGAAGGTCCGTCATGGAAGAAAATGTTAAGGTTGAAAGGAGGCAAGCTAAGTCCGAGGTTTATTGGGCGTATAAGGTACTAAGGCAGTGGGACGATAGCTTACTAGCTTGAGTTGCAGTGAGCTAAAGTCGATTCACGACGTATTTCACATTTCAATGCTTAGGCGATATCGTTCGGATCCATCGCATGCGTGGTAGCGATGGAAGAGATCGAGGTAAATCAGATTTGACCATGGAGGAAGAACGGTCTGATTCTAGATCGGGATGTGAAGGTTACGTATAGGAAATCTGTGCCTTTTGTAAAGGTACTATGGCGGAATCATGGCGTGGAAGAAGCTACGTGGGAACCGAGGATATGATGAGATAGCAATACCATAACTCTTACGATCGAGATAATTTTGAGGTGAAATTATTTTAAGGGGTAGAAGCGTAATATCCGGGATAGGGGCTATTTTGTTATGGCATTGTTTGCATGTTATTGGCTGCTATGTTGTTGTTCTTGATGTTTTGGGGCTTAGTTGTAAGCTAGGTGTAAGCTTTGAGAGGTAGGAAAAATTTTAGTTTTAGGCTTGGGTGAGAGGAGCAGAAGAAATTTGGGGTTAATAAGTATTCTTTGGTGAATTTTAGCATAAGAAAGGAGCTGGTGGAGTGGCAAGCTAGGCGCCACTTGGAGCTTGAGTTGGCATCACTTGCAGGGGGAGGAGGTCCTGAGTTCAAGTTGCAGAAGTCCCACATTTTGCTTCCATTTTGACGGCATGGAGGAGGAGAAGTTGTTGACAGTTCAAACTCTACCATGGACCAAGTCAACCTACTTGAATGGTGGGTGGAGAGTGATTTGTGGAGGTGGACTAGTTCAAAATTGTTTGAATTGGTGGTTGAGAGTGTTTGGGGGAGGGAGTGGACGGTTTTGGGTTGGCGAGTGGAGAAGAGTGCCGAAATGCCCTTTGCATTTTGTGCATTTTCAGTCATTTGGTGTCAAAAACCAAATTGATTTCTTTTGCCTTGCTAGCCGAATTTCAAAGGAGATTCTTTCATTTTCTACTCCTTGGCCGAAAGTCCAAGCAACCTTCTTAGAATTTATTTTGTTTTCTCTCAATTTTCTTGGTAGTAGAATGTTCTTTGCTCCCTCTTTTTACTCTTCATTTGTGTAAACCGAAACTAGCTTCTCTCTTCCTCTCATACTCTCTTTTCTTCTTGAAATCTCCTTAGCAAAACTCCATTCTCCAAAATACCTTCCTCTATTTACATTTCTTTTCAAAAGCAAAGCATCTTTCTTTTCTTTTTCCTATTTTTGTTGTGGCGAATAGCAACCCTTTTTCTTTACAACTTTCTCTTGTGTTTTCTTTCTTTGTGTAAGGTAGAATCTTGGTGGTTGTTTTAGCAATCATAGCCAAAACTTTCCTCTCTAGTAGTTATCTTGTGGCGATTTTTGTGTGTGGTGATAATCTCGCTTGGTTGTTCAATCGTTAGAGAAGGTAAGTACATGGCAGAATGTTTATTTCCTTTCTTCTTGTTCTTTATCGACTTTGGTTTGGTTAAGCCGATTTTGGCTCTTGATGTAAGAGTTAACCCTTGTGATTAAACCGATTTCATTTTAGGACATCCGGATTTTAGAAACAATCGAGAAGGCCTTCTTTCTGTTAAGCAATTGGTAAGTGGTGGTAAGAGTTGGTTCTTTTAGTCTATTCGTTTAGTTTTCATTAAGCCAAGTCACTAAAGGATTAACCATTTTCTTGTTAGGGTGTGCCGTTTGCTTAAGAGGAACCATTGTTTGGTTCGGGTTTGGTAGGAAACCAAATCAAGTGTAAAGTAAGGTTAGCGTTAACCCTCTTGATTTATTGGTTTTGGCAGAATGGTATAAGTGACTAATCTATGTTTGGTCGATTTTAGGAGCAAGGTAATCGAGGATTTAGATCGGTCCGTTTGGATTAAAGCTTGTGTTTGAGCAGTGTGTAAACTAAAACACTTTTACTTAGTAATATGTTTAATAAACTTTGATTGTCTATTAAGATCAAAATAGTATGATGATTGATATGGTACCCAATGGGGTATGTACGCGGATTGAGTAAGTCCGTTTCTTTGCGAGCTTTGTTAGTGATATATGATATCATGATATCACGGTGTATGTGTTATGGGATGCACTATGAAACTTGTTTAGCATGATTTGCATGACTTGCACGATTTGCATCGATATGATATGTTATGGGTGATATGAGAGGAGGGAATATGATATCCGTGTCTTTGGGACACGGAGGTTTGGCACCTCCGGTGGTTTGGTACCACAGATTGATTATTGTGACTTTGGGTCACGGAGGTTTAGCACCTCGGCGTCTCGTCGATTGGCTTAGCACCACGGTGGGTTGGCCCCACAGTTGATTTCTGGAATTAGCGCTAGTGATTTGGTATCACGATGGGTTAGCCTCATCATTTGATTAGTATTGCGGTCACCCGATGATTTAGTATCACACTTGTGTCTTTGGGACACGGAGGTTTGGCACCTTATAGCTACTTATCCATGTGGTTTAACACCACCGTGGGCTAGCCCACTTATGAGATCTGGGATTGTCACGGTGATTTGGTATCACCGTGGGTTGGCCCCAGATGGATTATTCGTGACTTTGGGTCACGGTGGTTTAGCACCATATTGATGGATATCGTGACTTTGGGTCACCGGTGGTTTAGCACCACCGGTGGTTTGGTACCACATGGGGTAGAAAAGGTGTTACGGATGGTTAGGAGCAGGTGCATTAATTGTATTGCTTTGTTATGATGTGTGTTAGTATGTTGCATATCTGGGAGGATTTATGCCTTTGAGTCTTGCGACTCACCTTCTCCCTTATCTTTTTAGGTGGCACTTAGTTTGTAGACTTGGGTAGGGGTGGACTCGAGGTGCCCATGCCATGAATAAAATTTGGGGTTACTTGATTTTAAAAACTTGGTACTTTTTTCGTTTACTTTCATTTGGTTTTGTTGGGATTGTAAAGGCCTTTTAAACTTATGTTTGCTATGTTTATGCTTAGATTTCTTTTAAATATGCCTTAACAAATTATTGGGTTAAAATTTGCTAAAACTTGGAAGATAAAGTTTTCAAACTACAAGCGATATGTTTTAAAGCGTTATCATCGAATATCTGCTGTAAATCAAAATAAATGAAACTCAATTGTCTTCCAAACTTGAATTCAATTTCTTATTAAGTCAAAAAAATGTTTTAAGCAACAACAAGGATTACTTGAATTTCTAAAGGAGATAAACTTGTTTTACTTACACATCGATTAAGTTTTCAAAATTAGGGTTTTCAAATGCACCATCGGTTTTAAGCAGTCATGCCAAGATTTTCTACAAGTACAAAATATAGCAAAGTGTTTTTATCAAACTTTTAGCGAAAACCTATCCTCTCAAATCGATTTTCCGTAACATGCAGTTCGGTTGTGGTGTATATCTAGGGTTTGGGGTGTTACAATTATTAATATCAAAGCGAGTTCAAAGGCTCATTGTGGGCTCGAGGCCCAAAATGTTTTAAAAGTTTGTTTTAAGTGTTTGTGTTTTTTATGTGGTGTGAAAAGGGCATGACAGAGTCTCCGGCACCAATCCGCCTGAGTAAGTACCCTTACTATTGCTTGTGATTTTGATGTTGATGAGATGTGATTGGATGGCTAGTAATAGTAAGATTACTCTAGAAAGCTGGCTGAAAGGACTCTGTGGACTTACGAAAGCAAAACTTCTTTAATAAGCAATATTCATAAGACTTTGCTTTTAAGCGATTGGAATAATTCTTGATGCATAAAACTCTTTCGTCGGACAAGTAGAGATCTTAGTCATGCGCTAGAGGTGGGCGTGGTCGTGGGCGTGGTCGAGGTAGGATGATAGTTTACGAACCCGTAGGATCTGGTGGTCGAGAGAATGAGATATCGGTACCACCACCGGCTAGAGGTGGTGAGTTTGAGATCGGTAGGGATGATCACGATGTCATGACGATCTTGCGAGTTTTAGAAAGGGTATTTGGAGTAGGTGGGCGAGGAGCTAGGAAATCGTACTGGCGACTTGAACAAGCGAAATTTGGTATTTCGAGGTGTCTGGTGTTGCTCCGGCCTGGTGAGTATTGGTGGAGGCTGACGAGCGAGTTATGGATGATTTAGACGACTATTGAGGAGAAGCTAAAGGGCATAGTATCGCTTCTTGAGATGAGTCATACCGATGGTGGCTCACGGTTCGGAGACGATCTTTGCGTGAAGGATCTTACTTGGGATTATTTCAAAGTGCTTATCGGAAAAAGTACATTGGAGCTAGTTACATCGGCAGCAATGTAAAAGCATTCGAGGTTAGTTCGGGAGTAAATCGTGTCGAGTCTGGCCCGAGTTCTTGAGGTGAGTCGGTATGCTAGGGGCATTGTAGCTCTTGAACCACGAGAGGTGTGTTTGTTTGAGGATGGCTGAGATGAATTAAGGTTCTTGATTGCTCCCGTGGAGCGTGAGTTCTTGTCTGGTTGAGAAGGCTAAGGTAGTAGGGAGTTAAAGAGTCGTGAGACAAGGAATGGATAGGAGCAGGACATAAGAAGAGTTTTGGATCTTACGGGTCGTCGGGTAATCCTCGAGAAAAGGGCTAGGCAATTAAATTTGAATCGATCTGGTAGGTTTATTCTTTGCTAGTCGGGGACATGCCTTGATGTATGTCGTTGTGGGAAATCTCATTGGGAGGATCTTTGGACCGGTGGAAAAGGATGTTTGAGTGTGGCTCTTTGGATCATCGTGTGAAAGACTATCGCGTAAGTTGGCTAGGATTGGTCAGAAGTCGGTAGTACTCGATTCGAGAATAATGGACCACCACATGAGAGGGCGTGGTAATGGCGAGAAGGTAATGGTTAGTGGTAGTGGAGCACCGAGGCGGAAGGTGCGAGTGATTCGAGGCAGACGGCTGGTGGTGTATCTGTGTGGCGTAGAGAGGAGGCGGCCTTGCAGACGTCATAAGCCAGATGCGTTCTTGATCTTTGGTTCTCCATTTACTTCTTTGGTTGATGTGGGTTCGGCGCATTCATACGTTGCTAGTAGTATAGTAGAGACCATGGACTTAGACTACGAAACTACTTCAGGTAGATGGCGATGTCGACCTACAGGTCACTCTGTAGTTGTAGATAAGTTGTATAAAGATGTACCCTAGAACTACGCCATGGACCAAGTCAACCCACTTGAATGGTGGGTGGAGAGTGATTTGTGGAGGTGGACTAGTTCAAACTTGTTTGAATTGGTGGTTAGGAGTGTTTGGGGAGGAAGTGGGCGGTTTTGGGTTGGTGAGTGGAGAGAGTGTCGAAATGCACTTTGCATTTTGTGCATTTCGGTCATTTGGTGTCAAAACCAAATTGATTTCTTTTGTCTAGCTAGTCAGAATTTCAAAGGAGATTCTTTCATTTTCTACTCCTTGGCGAAAGTCCAAGCAACCTTCTTAGAATTTGTTTTGTTTTCTCTCAATTTTCTTGGTAGCTAAATGTTCTTTGCTCCCTCTTTTCCTCTTCATTTGTGTAAATCGAAACTAGCTTCTCTTGTCCTCTCATACTCTCTTTTTCTTCTTGAAATCTCCTTAGCCGAAACTCCATTCTCCAAAATACCTTCCTCCATTTCTGTTTCTTTTCAAAAATCGAAAGCATCTTTCTTCTTCTTTCTCCCATTTTTGTTGTGGCCGAATAGCAACCCCTATTTCTTTACAACTTTCTCTTGAGTTTTCTTTCTTTGTGTAAGGCTGAATCTTGGTGGTTATTTTTAGCGATCATAGCCGAAACTTTCCTCTTCTAGTAGTTATCTTGTGGCCGATTTTTGTGTGTGGTGATAATCTCGTTTGGTTGTTCAATCGTTAGAGAAGGTAAGTACATGGCGAATGGTTATTTCCTTTCTTCTTGTTCTTTGTCAACTTTGGTTTGGTTAAATGGATTTTGGCTCTTGATGTAAGAGTTAACCCTTGTGATTAAACCGATTTCATTTTAGGACATCTAAATTTTAGAAACAATCGAGAGGAGCCTTCTTTCTCTGTTAAGTAATTGGTAAGTGGTGGTAAGAGTTGGTTCTTTTAGTCTATTCGTTTAGTTTTCATTAAGCCAAGTCACTAAAAGATTAACCGTTTTCTTGTTAGGGTGTGCCGTTTGCTTAAAGAGGAACCATTGTTTGGTTCGGGATTTGGTAGGAAACCAAATCAAGTGTAAGGTAAGGGTTAAGCGTTAACCCTCTTGATTTATTTTGTTTTGGCCGAATGGTATAAGTGACTAATCTATGTTTGGTCGATTTTAGGAGCAAGGTAATCGAGGGATTTAGATCGGTCCGTTTGGATTAAAGCTTGTGTTTGAACAGGTGTGTAAACTAACACACTTTTTACTTAGTAATATGTTTAATAAACACGATTGTCTATTAAGATCAAAAGCAAAGTATGATGATTGATATGGTACCCAATGGGGTATGTGCAGATTCATGTAAGTCCGTTTCTTTGCGAGCTTTGTTAGTGATATATGATATCATGATCTGCGATGTATGTGTTATGGGATGCACTATGAAACTTGTTTAGCATGATTTGCATGACTTGCACGATTTGCATCGATATGATATGTTATGGGTGATATGAGAGGAGGGGAATATGATATCCGTGTCTTTGGGACACGGAGGTTTAGCACCTCCGGTGGTTTGGTACCACAGATTGATTATTGTGACTTTGGGTCACGGAGGTTTAGCACCTCGGCGTCTCATCGATGGGTTAGCACCACATTGGGTTGGCCCTATGGTTGATTTTACTGGGATTGATGCTAGTGATTTGGTATCACACGATGGGTTGGCCCCATCATTTGATTCGTATTGCGGTCACCGGTGATTTAGTATCACACTTGTGTCTTTGGGACACGGAGGTTTGGCACCTCATAGCGACTTATCCACGTGGTTTAACACCACCGTGGGTTGGCCCCACTTATGAGATACGAGATTGTTGCGGTGATTTGGTATCACCGTGGGTTGCCCACATATGGATTATTCGTGACTTTGGGTCATCGATGGTTTGGCACCACATTGATGGATATCGTGACTTTGGGTCACCGGTGGTTTAGCACCACCGGTGGTTTGGTACCACGGGGTAGAAAAGGTGTTACGGATGGTTAGGATCGGTGCATTAATTGTATTGCTTTGTTATGATGTGTGTTAGTATGTTGCATATCTGGGAGGATTTATGTCTTGAGTCTTGCGACTCACCTTCTCCCTTATCTTTTCGGTGGCACTTAGTTTGCGGACTTGGGTGGGGTGGACTCGAGGTGCCCATGCCATGAATAAAATTTGGGGTTGCTTGATTTTAAAAGCGTGGTACTTTTTTTACGTTTACTTTCATTTGGTTTTGTTGGGATTGTAAAGGCCTTTTAAACTTATGTTTGCTATGTTTATGCTTAGATTTGTTTTAAATATGCCTTAACAAATTATTGGGTTAAAATTTGCTAAAACTTGGAAAGATAAAGTTTTTCAAACTACAAAGCGATATGTTTTAAAGCGTTACCATCGCATATCTGCTTGTAATTCAAAATAAATGAAACTCAATTATCTTCAAACTTGAATTCAATTTCTTATTAAGTCAAAAAAATGTTTTTAAGCAACAACAAGGATTACTTGAATTTCTAAAGGAGATAAACTTGTTTTACTTACACATCTGATTAAGTTTTCAAAATTACTGGGTTTTCAAATGCACCATCGATTTTTAAGCAGTCATGCCCAAGATTTTCTACAAGTACAAAATATAGCAAAGTGTTTTATCAAACTTTTAAATGAAAACCTATCCTCTCAATCGATTTTCCGTAACATACCAAATTCGGTCATGGTGTATATCCGAGTTTGGGGTGTTACATTAATAATATCGAGCCAAGTTCAAAGGCTCATTTGTGGGCTCGAGGCCCAAAATGTTTTAAAAGTTTGTTTTAAGTGTTTGTGTTTTTTATGTGGTGTGAAAAGGGCATGACACCGAAGTCTCAAGCACCAATCCGCCCTGTAAGTACCCTTACTATTGCTTGTGATTTTGATGTTGATGAGATGTGATTGGATGGCTAGTAATAGTAAGATTACTCTAGAAAGCTAAACCGAAAGGACTCGTGGACTTGCGAAAATAAAACTTCTTTAATAAGCAATATTCATAAGACTTTGCTTTTAAGCATTGGAATAATTCTTGATGCATAAAACTCTTTCGTCGAGACAAGTAGAGATCTTAGTCATGGCGCTAGAGGTGGGCGTGGTCGTGGGCGTGGTCGAGGTAGGATGATAGTTTACGAACCCGTAGGATCTGGTCGGGTCGAGAATGAGATCTCGGTGCCACCACCACCGGAGGTGGTGAGTTCGAGATCGATGGGGATGATGCGATGTCGCATGACGATCTGCGAGTTTTGGAAAGGTAGGTGGAGTAGGTGGAGGGCGCAGGAGATAGGAAATCGTGCTGGCGACTTCGAGCAAGCGGCCGAGGTATTTGAGGTGTCTCTGGTGTTGCTCAAAGCCTGGTGAGTATTGGTGGAAGCGATAGAGCGGAGTTATGGATGATTTAGACTGATTCGAGGAGAAGTGAAGGGCATAGTATCACTTCTTGAGATGAGTCATACCGGTGGTGGCTCACGGTTCGGAGACGATCTTTGCAGAGGATCTTACTTGGGATTATTTCAAAGTCGCTTATCGGAAAAAGTACATTGGAGCTAGTTACATCGGCCTTGTAAAAGCATTCGAGGTTAGTTCGGGAGTAAATCGTGTCGAGTCTGGCGAGTTCTTGAGGTGATCGATATGCTAGGGGCATTGTAGCTCTTGAACACGAGAGGTGTGTTCGTTTAGAGGACTACCTGAGATGAATTAAGGTTGCTTGATTGCTCCCAATGAGGAGCGTGAGTTTGCTATCCTGGTTGAGAAGGCTAAGGTAGCCGAGGGAGTTAAAGAGTCTGTGAGACAAGGCATGGATAGGAACAGACATAAGAGGAGTTTTGGATCTTCTGGGTCGTCGGGTAATCCTCAGAAAAGGGCTGACAGCAGTAAATTTGAATCGATCTGGTAGGTTTATTCTTTGCTAGTCGGGGGCCGCATGATGTGTCGTTGTGGGAAATCTCATTGGGGAGGATGCTGGATCGATGGAAAAGGATGTTTCGAGTGTGGCTCTTTGGATCCAAGTGTTTCGCCTTGGGGAGCGTCGGTACTCTTTGTCAAGAAGAAAGATGGTACGATGTAGATGTGTATAGACTACCGCCAGTTGAATAAGCTGACGATTAAAAACAAGTATCCGTTGCCACGGATAGATGACTTGTTTGATCAGCTGAAGGGTGCAGCGATATTCTCGAAGATCAATTTGAGGTCCGGGTATCATTAGTTGAAGGTGAAGGAAGCGGATATCCCAAGACGGCGTTTCAGACTCGATATGGGCACTATGAATTTCTGGTAATGCCGTTCGGGTTGACTAACGCGCCGGCAGCATTTATGAATATGACGAATAGGGTGTTTCAGCAGTTTTTGGATCAGTTCATCATGGTTTTCATAGATGACATCTTGGTGTACTCAAGGACAGAAGAAGAGCATGATGCGCATTTGCGAGTGGTGCTACAGATTTTGAGGGAGAAGCAGCTTTATGCTAAGTTTAGTAAGTGCGAGTTCTGGCTTAGAGAAGTGACTTTCTTGGGTCATGTAGTGTCAGCTGAGGGAATTAGAGTGGATCCTCGGAAGATTGAGGCAGTTTTGGATTGGAAGCCGCCTAAGTGATGGTTGAGATTGAACTTCGGGTTTGGCGAGGATACTAGAAGATTTGTCGAGGATTTTCGTTGATCGCGATGCTTGATGACCAAGTTGTTAAGGAAAGGATTCCATTTGTTTGGGTAGGAAGCAGCAGGAGAGTTTTGATAAGCTTAAGAAGATTTTGGTGAAGCTCGGTTTTAATTCAACTTTGAGGGGGAAGGAATTCACGATATATTGCGATGCATCACATACGGGCTTGGGTTGTGTCTTGATGCGCGGGAAGGAAAGTTGTGGCTTACGCATCTCGGCGGTGAGGCCACATGAGGTCAATTATCCGATGCACGATCTGGAGTTAGCGGCTGTAGTCTTTGCTTTGAAGATTTTGAGGCATTACTTATGCGAGAGAGATCGATAGTCTACAGATCACAAGAGTCTGAAGTATCTTTTGACTCGAAGGATTTGAATCTGAGGCGTATGAGATGGATTGAGTTGCTAAAAGACTACGATCGCTCGATTAAGTATCATCGGGCAAGGCTAATGTTGTGGCGACGCGTTGAGCCGTAATGTTGTTTTAGACTTAAGAGCGATGTTTGCCCATTTGAGTTTGTATGATGACGGAAGTATTACAGCGAGCTGCGAGTTAAGCCTACTTGGGTTGAGCGGATCAAGGAAAAAGCAGTTAAAGGATGAGGTTTTGAGTGCGCAGAGGTTGCGAGTGCGAGGATAGTGGGTTGGAAGGTTCTGATTTGTCTAGTGATGGGGTCTTTGTGTTTTCAAGGGAGAGCTTGTATCTTAGAAGGATGTTGGTGAGGCAGATGATTCTTCAGGCGCATAGCAGCCCTACGCTATGCATCCTAGAGGTAGCAAGATGTATAGGGATCTCGAGAGAGCGATTTTGGTGGCAGTGCGAAGAGAGAAGTAGCGAGTTTGTAGGGAAGTGTCGACATGTCATGAGTCAAGGTGAGCATCGATTACCGTCGTGGTTGCTTCAAGCAGTGAAGATTCCGCGGTGGAAGTGGGAAATGATAACCATGGATTTCGTCGGTGGATTACCACTACGCCAAGCAAGAAAGATTGATTTGGGTAATTGTGGATCGACCGACTAAATCACTCACTTCATTCGGTGAGGTTGACTACTCACTCAGAGGTTGGCGGCCTTATGTGTCGAGATAGTGAAATTTGCACGGTGTGCGATGTCGATCATCTCGAATAGGGATCCCAGTTGCGTCAAGGTTACGGAAGCGTTGCATCGGGCTCTGGAGTGCAGCGTTTGGACTTCAAAGACGGCTTTTCACCCTTGATCGGCAGGCGATCGGAAAGGTTATTCAGATCTTAGAGGACATGCTGAGAGGTTGTGTTCTGAACTTTAGAGGTAGTTGGGAGGAGTTTCTGCCATTAGCTGAGTTTGCTTACAACAATAGTTACCAAGCAAGCATCAAGATGGCACCATATGAGGCGTTGTATGGTAGGAAGTGTCGCTCACCTACTTGTTGGACGGAGTTGGGTGAACGTCAGTTGTTGGACCAGAGTTGGTTGCTGAGACCGAAGACAAGGTAAAGTTGATTCAAGCTCGATTGAAGGAAGCTTCGAACCGACAGAAGTCTTATGCCGATCTTAAGCGGAGAGATATAGAATTTGCTGTGGGAGATCAAGTTTTTCTGAAGGTCCGCCATGGAAGAAAATGTTAAGGTTCGAAAGGAGAGGCAAGCTAAGTCCGAGGTTTATTGGGCCGTATAAGGTACTGAGACAAGTGGGACTAGTAGCTTACCAGCTTGAGTTGCCAGCAGAGCTAAGTCAGATTCACGACATATTTCACGTTTCGATGCTTAGGCGATATCGTTCAGATCCATCGCACGTGGTAGCAGCGGAAGAGATCGAGGTAAATCCAGATTTGACCATGGGCCGTATAAGGCTGAATCTTGGTGGTTGTTTTTAGCAATCATAGCCGAAACTTTCCTCTCCTAGCAGTTATCTTGTGGCCGATGTTTGTGTGTGGTGATAATCTCATTTGGTTGTTCAATCGTTAGAGAAGGTAAGTACATGGCCGAATGGTTATTTCCTTTCTTCTTGTTCTTTCTCGACTTTGGTTTGGTTAGAGCCAATTTTGGCTCTTGATGTAAGGAGTTAACCCCTTGTGATTAAACCGATTTCATTTTAGGACATCCAGATTTTGGAAACAATCGAGAGGAGCCTTCTTTCTCTGTTAAGCAATTGGTAAGTGGTGGTAAGAGTTGGTTCTTTTAGTCTATTCGTTTAGTTTTCATTAAGCCAAGTCACTAAAGGATTAACCGTTTTCTTGTTAGGGTGTGCCGTTTGCTTAAAGAGGAACCATTGTTTGGTTCGGGATTTGGTAGGAAACCAAATCAAGTGTAAGGTAATGGTTAAGCGTTAACCCTCTTGATTTATTTGGTTTTGGCCGAATGGTATAAGTGACTAATCTATGTTTGGTCGATTTTAGGAGCAAGGTAATCGAGGGATTTAGATCGGTCCGTTTGGATTAAAGCTTGTGTTTGAACAAGTGTGTAAACTAACACACTTTTTACTTAGTAATATGTTTAATAAACTGATTGTGTATTAAGATCAAAAGCAATATGATGATTGATATGGTACCAATGGGGTATTTGCAGATTCGAGTAAGTCCGTTTCTTTGCGAGCTTTGTTAGTGATATATGATATCATGATCTGATGATGTTATGGGATGTATATGGGATGCACTTGCATGACTTGCACGATTTGCATCGATATGATATGTTATGGGTGATATGAGAGGAGGGAATATGATATCCGTGTCTTTGGGACACGGAGGTTTAGCACCTCCAAAGTGGTTTGGTACCACAGATTGATTATTGTGACTTTGGGTCACCAGAGGTTTAGCACCTCACCGTCTCATCCAGTGGCTTAGCACCACGGTGGGTTGGCCCTACGGTTGATTTTACTGGGATTGGCGCTAGTGATTTGGTATCTACGATGGGTTGGCCCCATTATTTGATTCGTGTTCTTGTCACGGTGATTTAGTATCACACTTGTGCCTTTGGGACACGGAGGTTTGGCACCTCATAGCGACTTATCCACGTGGTTTAACACCACCGTAGGTTGGCCCCACTTATGAGATCACGGGATTGTCGCCAATGATTTGGTATCACGTGGGTTGGCCCCACGGATGGATTATTCGTGACTTTGGGTCACGGTGGTTTGGCACCACATTGATGGATATCGTGACTTTGGGTCACGGTGGTTTAGCACCACCGGTGGTTTGGTACCACGGGGTAGAAAAGGTGTTACGGATGGTTAGGATGGGTGCATTAATTGTATTGTTTTGTTATAATGTGTGTTAGTATGTTGCATATCTGGGAGGGATTTATGCCTTGAGTCTTGCGACTCACCTTCTCCTTATCTTTTCGGTGGCACTTAGTTTGCGGACGTGGGCCAGGGGTGGACTCGAGGTGCCCATGCCATGAATAAAATTTGGGGTTGCATTGATTTTAAAAACTTGGTACTTTTTTTTTACGTTTACTTTCATTTGGTTTTGTTGGGATTGTAAAAGGCCTTTTAAACTTATGTTTGCTATGTTTATGCTTAGATTTGTTTTTAAATATGCCTTAACAAATTATTGGGTTAAAATTTGCTAAAACTTGGAAAGATAAAGTTTTTCAAACTACAAAGCGATATGTTTTCGCGTTACCATCTGTATCCTGCTGTAATTCAAAATAAATGAAACTCGATTATCTTCCAAACTTGAATTCAATTTCTTGTTAAGTCAAAAAAAAATGTTTTTAAGCAACAACAAGGATTATTTGAATTTCTAAAGGAGATAAACTTGTTTTACTTACACATCGATTAAGTTTTAAAATTACGGGTTTTCAAATGCACCATCGGTTTTAAGCAGTCATGCCCAAGATTTTCTACAAGTGCAAAATATAGCAAAGTGTTTTTATCAAACTTTTAAGCGAAAACCTATCCTCTCAAATCGATTTTCCCGTAACATGCAGTTCGATGCGTGGTGTATATCTAGGGTTTGGGGTGTTCTGATCTTTCAATTGAATGTTTGAGGGGGTAAGTTGGCTTGTTGGCCAATTGTGCTACGTTTTTAATATTGGGGTCTTAAGTTTTAGTCTTGTAAACAATCCAGTCTTATAGGTTTCATTGCTTGAGCAGATAATCAGTGAAGTCATGAGATCGATTCTTAATCGGCGATCTAAGGGCATTAAGCTATTCTCGTTCGTTCAAGGTGAGTAGTGAGTGACTATTTGGGTTTAAGTATTCTGAATGCTAATGATTGGAAAACTGACGGTATACCTAGTATGAATGTAAGCCTTGGCATGGTGAACTATTCACTCGACTTCGCAGATAGGTGTGTAAATGTACACCGTAAATCATTACTTACGTAAAGCTGAAAAAGTGTGTGTAATCACACTATCTCTGCTATGAATCGGCAAAAGCCGAAAAGCCAAAACTTCTGTATTTGAGGCCTCACGAGCGTGCGATCGTTCGTGTGGAAAAATCGAGCCCACAATCGAGGGCGGTAGACTAAAGAGGCCACTACAAGTGTTCTCGTGTACTTAGGTCGTTATGGTCCTCATTAGGCCAAAATGGGCCGTGTGGGCCCAATAGGCTCGTGGGCCCCACACAGATAAATTTTATGAAAAGTTGTAGAAACTAGATTGGGCTATGTAGATTACATAGCCGTGATTGAGTTTGGGCTAAATGGGCCACACGAGCATGTGGGCCTACTTGGGCCAAATATTGGGCTTTGGGCCCAATTACACCGTTTGACCATATATGTTATCTGTGTCGCTTGAGGCGACTATAGACCTTGGAGGAGGTTGTAAAATGACTGAAATACCCCTAATGAGTAAAATGACTGAAATACCCCTAATGAGTAAAATGATTGAAATACCTCTAGTGAGTAAAATGACCAAAATACCTCTAAAGGGCAAAATTATCGTTTTACCCCTAATACATGAAAATGACTATTTTACCCCTAGAGATAGATTGACAGATGAAAATATGTCTTATGTATGTTGTCTTGAGTAGGACATGTTGCATACTTGAAATATTGATGACATGGCATACTGCATGGGGTTGGGATTCATTATGGAGGAAATATTGCATCTTGGTGGCTCTGCCACACATACTGATACTAGTGGCTCTACCACAATTACTGTTACTGGTGGCTCTACCACAATTATTGTTACTGGTGGCTTTGCCACATATCTTTATCTTGGCGACTCATTGCGTAATTATTACTAGCGACTATCTTTGCAATATTGGTGTGAATTTGGGTGGGTCGACTTTGTCCCCACATGGTGTGTTAGGTTGGTAATGACTATCTTTGCAATATTGGTGTGAAATTTGGATGGGTCGACTTTGTCCCCACATAGTGTGTTGGGTTGTGCAATGTGGTGTGTTGGTTTGGATTGGGGTGGGTTTTCATACTTGCACCATCTTGACATCAGTGTCGGGTTTAGGCCTACTTCATTCTTGTATTAGGTTAAGGCCCACTTTGTCTTTATTCTTGAATAGGGCTTAGGCCTGGTATTCTTGTATGATAAAGGGTTACACACTGAGTTCTCGCAACTCACCCTTTTCTTTTAACTGTGCAGGTAAACCCCAGCCTTAGATGATTTAGAGCTGCAAGGGACTCAAAGGTGGCCACACGTTCGTTAATAATCTATTCTAGACTAGTTATTTAAATTTTTATATTGGGTTGGTATTTATGTAATAAGGCATCTGATGATTTTAATTCCTTTTAATTGGGTTTTAATTTCTTATTTTGAAACTGCCAAACTGATAAAAATAAGTTTTCAAAATAACAATTGTTTTAAAAGTCTAACGCACATTTTCAAAACTTCAAAATGACATTAATTTAAGTAACTTCTGTGGGTTTTTAACCAACTAAGAAACCAACAAAAACAAACATGACAATCATTTTAATAAGTGGTTTTTTTCCAACTTAATGATTTACCAAATGTTTTTCCAAGCAATAAAACTAAATGAGTTCTTCACTTAAAATCAGTTTTTTTTATCAACAAGCCTTGCTTTCGAAATCGATGTGACACACCAGATTCAACCGTAACGTCTAGGCCAAGTTTGGGGTGTTATAGTTAATGAGTGATTTATGGAGTAGCCTAGGGAGATAATCGTGGGATTTTTAAGGGGGAGGTGTTGTAACCGAGTTGGACTTTGTGAGTGTGGAAATTCGGCATAGGGTAGGGTGAGTGTCGTTTGTGGTCATTGTTGGGTATAGCCAAATCTTGCTAAGAAGAGTTTTTGATTTTTTTTCTTTCACTCATTTTGGTACCTTTTTTTTTTTTTGGTTTTAAGATCCTGGTTATTCTTTTTCTAAGTCGAAATTGCATTACCATTTAGGCCACCTATTAGCCGATTTCTCCTCTTCTAGTCCTCTTCTTTCCTTTTCTTTCTAATTCTTTTATCTTTCTCCTTTCTTTATCTCAAACTCTTGTGTCGATTTCTTCAATCTAAACTCTTATTCCTTCACTTCAACAATTGTCGTTCGTGGTTAATTCCTCTATTGTGCTGGGTATTGTTCTTCTTCTTTTCTCTCTTCTCTACTAACCTTTTCTTCAATCGGTTTTGGGCCATCGCCGAACCTTCTTACTATTTTTCTTACCCATTTGTTTGGCTAGGCCAAATCTTTGTGTTTCTCTGCCAAATTATTGTTGTTTCTTTGCCGAACTACTCTCTTTGCTTTTAGTTTTCGGTGTGGTAAGGGTTCCGGATCAACTAGTAAGTGCACTCTTTTTCTCCTTGCTTTTAGTTGAGGTCGAATGCTCTTTTATGTTGTTAAAGGTTATCAAATATGGTCGTAAACCACAACCTTATACAATCTTGGTTAATAAGGTTCTTTGGGTAACGTAGATATCTACAAGAAGCTCGATCGAGTAGGGTTCGATGCTAGGGATTTGTGGCGCGCTTCGTAATCAAGGTGTGTAACCATACTTCTTCTGATCGTAAATTGACAAAATACTAAAAAGTCGAAATACCAGCGAATGATGCCACACAAGTATGCAATTGCACGTGTGATGGACCGAGCCCACGAACATGGGCGTTAGTCTGTAGAGGCTACCACGAGCGCTCTCGTGGTCTTGGGCTATTATGGGCCTCATTGGGCCAGAATGGGCCGTGTGGGCCCAGTGGGCTTGTGGACCCACACAGATAAAATGTATGTGATGTGGTAAGTGTGGTTTGGATTGTGACGTTGACATAATTGTGGTGTTTCTCGGTTAAATGGGCCACACAAGTCTATGAGCCCACTTGGGTCGAGTAATGGGCCTTAGGCCCATTTACCCTGTTGTGACTGTTTAGGTTACTTAAGTCACTCGAGGTGATAGTGGACCTTCTGTTAGGTCGCTGAGACCCTGGTTTACAAAATTACTGAAATACCCCCGATTTGTAAAATTACTAAAATGCCCCCGATTTGCAAAATTATTGAAATACCCCGATTTGAAAAATTACTAAAATACCCCCATTTTGTAAAATTATCGAAATACCCCCTATTTGTAAAATTACCAAAATACCCATGTAGGGTAGAATTATCTAAATACCCCTATAAGGAAAATTTATCGAAATACCCCTAAAGGGTAGGATTATCAAAATACCCTTATAGGGTAAAATGACTATTTTACCCTTGTGGGTAAATTACTGACCTAGACTATGAATTTGACTAATTTGGCTGTGATCGTATGACTGTATTTTAACTGACTTTACTGTGGTCGTGTGACTGATATGCTTTTAGTATATATTTAAATGATTGTTACTAAGCATGGCCATTTTGCATACACATGTAATGATTGAGCATGACATACACGACATATAGCATGGGGTTGGGACATTGATACGAAGGAAGTTCTGATAGGGTCGCACTGGTCACATGAGACGACTGTGGATCCAGTATTGATCTGTTAAGGTCGCACGGGTCACATGAGACCACTGTGGACCGATGGACGGCTTAAAGCCGCGTAATCTGATTATGGCTCTGTGCCATCTTGATTATGGCATTGTGCCAATCGTATTTACCCGTGGCTATGTGCCTAACATATATATTGATGACTCTATGTCAATCATAGTTACCCGTGGCTGTGTGCCAATTATATTACCGTCGCTGATGGCTATGTGCCAAACTTATTACAGTTACCGATAGCCTTGTGCCTTCCTGATTATGGCTCTATGCCATCCTGATTATGGGTTGTAACCATTCTATTTATGGCTCTTGGCCATTCTGTTTACTAGCATCTTTGCTGCGATTTTGGTTAGTGCCTCAACTGGTGCTAACATTGAGAGTGTAGGGATGGCATGGGTGATTTATTCCCCACATGTAGTGTAGGGTTGGACGAAGGCAAGTGCAGGGTTGGATAGGATGTGTTAGCATGCATCACATATTATGCATATGGAATTGATTCTATATGGGCTAGGCCCAACTGTTACTGATATGTAGAATAGGCTAGGCCTAATTGATTCTGATAAGGGCTGAGACCCAAGTGATATTGTACTGGGCTTAGACCCATACACATTGTTCTGTTATCCTATTGGGCTTCGACCCAAACTGATTCTGAATTATGTATGTCTTACTAACTATTTTTAGTTAGGAGGGGATTACACACTAAGTTCTCGCAAACTCACCCTGTTTTTAACTATGTAGGTAATCCCCAGCATTAGGAGGATCGATGCTGTGAGGGACTCAGAGATGGCCACACGACTGCCTTTAGACTTCATTTATGCTTTAGATTTCATTTTGGGTTTTAATTCTTGTAATAAGGCCTCTATAAGGTTCTGGGTTTTAACTTGGGGTTTTTATTTACTTTGAATTATATCCGTTAGAAGAAAATCACGATTTTCCAAAATGTTAATTGTTTTTAAAAACAACATTACATTTTTGCAACATTTTTGAAATGGTTTCGCGACTTAATCTTTTTTGTAAATCAATTACTCTCAAAATTAGCTTCTGCAACTAAAAAGATATTTTGGGAACAAAATCAATAGTTTTTCAATGGACCAAGTTTTAAAAGTAAACTAACGTGATTGGGATTTTACTTTAGCTTTTAAATAAGAAGGGATTTCAACGAAAAACACTTTAATATGACACGCCAGATTCAGCCTAACTTTTAGGCTGAGTTTGGGGTGTTACATATTTCACATTTCAACCCCTCAATTTACATATTTCACAATTTAACCCTTTTGACATTTTTGTCAAAAATCACTTTACAAAACATGTAAAACTATCATCAAGCTTTCATATTCTATCATCAATCATCAAATTACTCAAGTATTAAATAATGGAAACTCTCAAAATCTTTAACAATTTCAAAATCTAAGGTACGGGCTAGCTAGATTTCAAAGTAACGATCACAAAAACATAAAAATCATCAAAAATCGAGCTTAAACTGCACCTTAATCAAGCTTAACATGTGTCAAACCCTAAATGAGCAAAATGGCTTCTTTTTCTTCTTCAATATTTGGCCAACATAAGAAAGATGAAATCAAAATTGTTTTTGTTTTATTTAACACATTATAATTATGCTAATTACCATTATAAAATTAATGAATAAACATTAAAAACATATAATGGTTGTCCAGAATAGTCCACTATCATTTAAAGTGGTCTAATTATCATTTAAGGCCATAATATTTAAAATCCAAGGCCAATTGACACCTTTAACTAATAGCATGCAACTTTGCATTTTACGTGATTTAGTCCTTTTTCTCAAATCGAACAATTAAACGATAAAATTACTTCACGAAAATTTTAGATATTAATAATTTCATGCTATAAACACATAAAATAATATAAAAATATTCTTTTGATATCAAATTTGTGGTTTAAAAACCACTGTTCCAATTTAGCTAAAATCGGGTTGTTACACCTAGTGAGCTTGAAATGGTAAACTTGTTCATTAAGGTACATTTTAGGTCCATACGGCCTGAGACACGGACGTGTGTCTCAGTCGTGTTTCCCCTGTAGGTTCAATGCATACAAGTCAGGCAGTTACACGGCCTAGCACACAGCCTAGCACATGGGCAAGTCAGGTCATTTCGAAAGATACACGGCCTGGCACACGGGCATGTGGCTTGGCTGTGTGACCCAAGTCAGTGAGTTACATGAGCTGGGACATGGCTATATGTCCCTATTTCGAATGTCTGCATAGCCGTGTGAACCCTTAGTCTAAATTTTTTAACTTTTTCCTAAAATTTCCAAATGTTTTTGATTTAGTCTCGGATTGTTATCATAGTATATTTAGGGTCTCGAGGCCTCGATTAAGGTATATTATGAATGTATTTGAATGAAATTTGATTATGTTTGTATTAATATATGATTTGAAGGGTTTACTATTCTGTTTGTCTGGCAATGCTCTGTAACCCTATTCTGGTGATGAATACAGGTTAGGGGTGTTACATTTAGTGGTATCAGAGCTACAGTTTAGTCAATTATTAGACTAAACATAGCATGTGAAGAGTTTAGAGTTACATGTCATATTAATCTGTAATAGTGTGACGTGTTTGATCTGATCTTACCTTCGTTTTTCTTAATTAGATTATAAAGATGTCAGACGGATCTGATCATGCTGACAATGATGAGGTTAACAGTAATGTATTGACTTCTGATCATGGGACGAGTAGTAATATTCCAATTCCTCCTGCTCAAAAACATCAGCTTAAAAATATATTCTTTGGGTATATGAACTAGTGATTCAGCGAGTTTATGCAAATGAAAATTTTGGCTCAACGACCTCTACCCCCTATAATACCTCTTGTTATACCACATATTGTACCACCGGTTGCACCTCCACCTCCTCTAGTGAGTGAGCCTAGTCGACAAATTCTAGCAGAAAAGCTTAGAAAGTGTGGTGCCAAGAAATTTCAGGGTAGATCGGAAGACGATCCGATTAAAGCTGAGTATTGGCTATAGAACATCTTGTGAGTTTTCGAAGAAATGGTTTGCCCTCCGGATGATTATTTTAGATGTGTCATTTCTTTACTGAAAGAGGAAGCATATAGTTGGACTACACTAGTGGCTATGGTACCGAGGGAGAAAATTTCTTAGGATTTGTTTTAGATAGAATTTAAAAAGAAATATGTTGGGAAAAGGTATTTGGATAAGAAAAAGAGAGAATTTCTTGAGCTACATCAAGGAAATAAGTTAGTGGCCGAGTATGAGAGAGAGTTTGTATATCTTAGTAAGTATGCCCGAGAGATTATACCTATTAAAGAAGAAATGTGTATCCAGTTTGAAGATGGCTTGAATGATAAAATCTGAATAATGATCAAAGGTAATGAAATTTTAGAATTTGTTGTTTTATCTTATCATGCACAGAAAATGGAAGAAGTTTACAACCGCAAGATACAATGGGATAGATGAATTCGAGAGTTTCATAAGAGAAGTTCTTCTAAATCATTTTCTGCATCACTGACAAAGAAGATTAAAGAAGATTTTAGTTGAGCTTCCTTTGTGTCGGAGCATCTGAACAGAAACAAGACTATTCAGCATGATTTTAAAGTTACTACTAAATCGGTTGATAGTGTAGGAAGTGTACGAAATGCTCCGAAGCCTAGTTTTAAACATTGTGGGAAATATCATCCTGGCGAGTGTAGGACTAAGACGGGAGCCTGTTATAGATGTGGGTTGACTGATCATTTCTTTCAAAATTATCCTAAACAGCTAAAAAAATTAAAGATCAAAATGACAAGCAAATATCAACATCTCAAAAAAGTAGACATTCGATAGTGCTATTGAAACTGCTCATGCTGGGACTAAAGACACCATTGTTCGTTTAGAGGCTAGAGCACCAGCTCGTACTTATGCTATTCGAGCTAGAGAGGAAGTTGCTGCTCCTGATGTGATTGCTAGTATATTCTATCTCTTTGATGTTGTTGCGTATGCATTGATTGACTCTGGGTTAACTCATTCTTATATTTGCACTGCATTAGTAATGGAAAAGAAATTACTTTTTGAATCTACTGATTATGATATTCAATTTACTAATCCACTAGATCAGAGTGTGATAGTTAACTTAGTTTGCCATAATTGTCCACTGAAAGTTAGAAGCTGTTAATTCCCTATTGATTTGATGTTGTTACCCTTTCGAGAATTTGATGTTATTTTGGAAATGGATTGGCTATCATTGCATGATGTTGTAGTGAACTATAGATAGAAATGGACTAATTTGAAATGTAAGACAGGAGAGATGATTTCAGTTGATTCTAAGAGTCTGAAAGAAGTTGTTCTAATTATTTTAGCTTTTTTGCTCTGAGATTGATACGTAAAGGTAGTGAAGAGTTTCTAGCCTACATTCTTAATACCAGATATTCAGAATTGAAGATAGATAAGTTATCAGTGGCTAGTGAGTTTACTAACGTGTTCCCTAAAGAGTTGTCGGGTTTGTCCCCTGATCGTGAAGTTGAGTTTGTGATTGATTTGGTTCTTGGTACTGCACCGATATCGATATCACCTTATCATATGCCACCAGCTGAATTAAAAGATTTGAAAGCATAGTTGCCAGGGTTATCAGATCGAAGGTTTATTCGATCGAGTGTGTCTATCTGGGATGCACCTGTATTTTTTATGAAAAAGAAAGACTGCTCCTTAAGATTGTGTATAGATTACAAGCAGTTGAACAAAGTCACAATAAAAAATAAATACCCTTTGCCATGTATCGACAATTTGTTTGATCAATTGAAAGGTGCCACAATGTTCTCAAAGATAGATCTCAGATCCAGGTATTATCAATTGAAAGTTAAAGACTGTGATATGTCAAAGGCTGCTTTTAGAACTCATTATGGTCATTATGAGTTTCTGGAAATGCCATTTGGCTTGACTAATGCCCCTACTATTTTTATGGATTTAATGAATCGAGTTTTTCAACCTCATTTGGATAGATTCTTTGTTGTGTTTATTGATGATATATTGATCTATTCCAAGACAAAATCCAATCATGTTCAACATCTGAGAATCATACTATAGACTTTGAGAGAAAAATAGTTATATGCAAAGTTTAGTAAATGTGAATTCTGACTTTGAGAGGTTGGATTTTTGGGTTACAAAATATCAGCCGACGGGATTCGAGTTGATCCGAGTAAAGTTTCTATTGTAATGAATTGGAAGACTCCAAAGAATGTTTCAAAAGTGCGAAGTTTTCTAGGTTTGACAGGTTACTATCGACGTTTTATTAAAAACTTTTCAATTGTTGCTTCATCGATGACCAGATTATTATAGAAAAATGTTGAGTTTGTTTGGCCCAATAAGTGCCAACAGAGTTTTCATCAGCTGAAGAGCATTTTGACAGAAGCCCCAGTCTTGACTTAGCCTAAGTTTGGAGTAGCGTATATTGTTTATATTGATGCATCTCTCAACGGTTTGGGTTTTGTACTAATGTAGTCAAGAAAGGTAGTAGCCTATGCTTCTCGATAGTTAAAGTCGCATGAAAAGAATTATCCTACTCATTATCTCAAGTTGGCCACGATTGTATTCGCTTTGAAGATTTTGAGACATTATTTATATGGCGAGAAATGTCATGTGTTCACAGATCAAAAAAGTTTAAAGTATTTGATGACTCAAAAAGAATTGAATTTGAGATAGAGACAGTGGTTAGAACTATTGAAAGATTACGATCTGGTTATTGATTATCATCTGGGAAAGGCTAATGTAGATGTGGATGCTCTTAGTTGAAAGTCTTCATTGTTTGCCATTTGAGCAATGAACGATCATTTAGTTCTGAATGAAGATGGTTCTGTATTAGCAGAGTTGAGAATGAAACCCTTGTTTCTACAATGAATTCAAGAATTTCAAGATGAAGATCCGAAGTTGATATTGAAACGATAAATGGTTCAGAATAACTTGAGTACTGAATTAAGTATTGATGATAATAGTACATTGCGTTATTGCGATAGAATTTGTGTTTCGAATAATCTAGATTTGAAACATGATATTCTTTCTAAAGCTCACAGTGGTACGTATTCTATTCATCCAGGTAGTACGAAGATGTATGTTGATTTGAAACAAATGTACCGATGGCCGGGTATGAAACGGGAAATTTGTGATTTTGTAGCTAAATGTTTGATTTGTTAGCAGGTGAAAACAGAACATTAGGTACCGTCAGGTTTATTACAACCTGTTATGATTCCTGAATGGAAGTGGGAGCGAGTCATGATGGATTTCGTATCTGGTTTACTTGTAACTTCAAGAAAGAAAGATCCAATTTGGGTAATTGTTAACAGGTTGACTAAATCGGCACATTTTATTCCAGTCAGAATAGACTTTTCACTTGAGAGATTAGCGGAACTATATGTATCTGAGATTGTGAGACTACATAGAGTTCCGACATCTATTATTTTAAATCGAGATCCGAGCTTCACATCGAGATTTTGGACCAAACTTCACGAGGCTTTAGGTACTAAGCTTAATTTCAACACAGAATTTCATCCTCAGACTAACAAGCAACCAGAACGAGTGATTCAGATTCTGGAAGATATTTTGAGATGTTGTATACTTGAATTTGAAGGTAACTAGGAAAAGTATCTACGATTAGCTGAATTTTCTTATAATAAAAGTTATCAATCTAGTATAAAAGTGGCACCGTTTGAAGCTCTTTATGAGAGAAAATGTAAAACACCATTGTATTGGTCTGAGCTAAATGAATCCAAAATGGTGGGAGTTGATTTGATCTGAGAAACTGAAGATAAAATTCTGATTATTCAGGATTCTTTGAAAGCTGCATCTGATCGTCAGAAATTGTACACGGATCTGAAAAGAAAAGATATAGAATTTGCAGTTGGCGATCGAGTATTCCTGAAAGTTTCTCCGTGGAAAAAACTGCTACATTTTGGCAGGAAAGGAAGTTGAGTCCGATATTTATAGGACAGTATGAGATTGTTGAAAGAATCAACCCTGTAGCTTATAAATTAGCTTTTCCCTCTAAACTCGAGAAAATCCATAACGTATTCCATGTATCGATGCTGAGATGGATTGAGCTACAACCAGACTTAATGTATTCGGAGGAACCAATAAGAATTTTATCTCGGGAAGTAAAAGAACAACGAAACAAACGAGTTCCGCTAGTAAAAGTTTTATAGCACCGTCATGGTTTAGAAGAAGCTACCTGGGAAACTGAGGAATCAATAAGACTACAGTATCGAATCTATTTTTAGGTAACGATTTCGTGGACGAAATTTCCTAAGGGGGAGAGTTGTAACAGCTCGATTTTCAGTGCTGACGAAATAGTGGTTTTGGGACCACAAATTTGCATTGTGTCGACTCATAATTATTATTTTTAGAATATTTATAGAGTTATTAAAGTTGTATTAAAATTTGGTTTGAAAATATTAACGTTTAGATAGTTAATTAAAGAAAAATGACTAAATTTTAAAAGGTGCAAAATATAGTAATTATAGTAATTAAGTGATCAAATGGTTTAAATAATAAATGAGGGAGGACTTAAGAAACAATTATGACTTAATTAGAATAGTGGGACGGCAATTAAATGGAAAACAATAAAATAGTGTGAATTGGATGGCAACTTTTTAAATAAATGGAAGTTTAATTAAAATTAAGTTAAATTAAAAGAATGAAAAACAAAATTCATTTCATTATCTTCTTCATATGGCCGAATGCCATAGCTAAGGTGGGGAGAAAGCTTTGGTTTGCTTATTTCATTGCATGTAAGTCCATTTTGATTCTGTTTCTTGTAATTTTTATGTTTTTAAGATCGTTGCAACTAGGTCCAATTAGCTCGTACCTCCGTTTTTTAATTATGTTAACAATTTTGGAAGTTTCCATTGATTAATATTGAATGTTTTTGAAGAATACCATGTATTTGGAGCTTTGATTATGTTATTTGATGAATTTGTAAAGTGATTTTTATTAGATTTTGATTTTAGGATTAAATTGTGAAATTGTCAAAATATTAGGGTTTAATAGTGAATTCGATGTTTGTTAAGGGCTGATTGAGGACCTAGTAAATTTGAATAAAATATTTATTGGAGAAGAAAAATAGTTAATTTGATGAATTTAAGGTTAAGGGATTAAATTGCAAAAATTGTAAAAGTTTGGGGTAAATGTGTACTTTTGAAAAATAAAAGGGTATTAATTATAAAATAGTTTCGAAATGAAATATATGCTGATAATTAAAGAATTTTACATTTTAGATCAAGATCCCGTACATACTCGTGGAAAAGGAAAAATTTTAGAATAGTCCCTGAACTTATGCAACTCCTATAATTTGGTTCGAGTAAGTTCGTACGGAATAGAATTTAATATCAAAATGAATTAATGAGTAGTCTAACATGTTACATATTATATAATTAGTCTTAATTGTTGATGATGAATGGTAATTTGAGGTTTAATATTGAACTTCATCCTCGGCTTGATTTGAATGTGTGATAGACTACTGTTGGGATTTGGTGCGTTATGGTGGTTTGGAGTGGAGATAGTATTAGATGGATATATTTGTATATTGATTAAGTAAACCAAGGTTCAGCATTTGTTCCGAACTCTTGTGTTATTACTCTCTATTTGGTGTGCTAGTTGGATTAGCTCTTATGAGCATTGGTGTGATGGTTGGATTAGCTCTTATGAGCATTGGTGTAATGGTTGGATTAGATTTTATAAGCATTGGTGTGATGGATGGATTGGCTCGAGTGAGCATCTGATATGTTTGGTTAGACTGATGATGTACTTCTATCCATAAGCCGTTCTTTGAGTTGGAAATCTTGGTAAGTTAACCTGTTGGGTAACTCTGATGCTTTTTGCATATATACTTGAGATTTAAATTTATTAATTATGAATTACCAATTGGGACTGCGGATGATAGGAAACTTTCATGGTTGTATATTACTTTTTGAATTTTTATATCCATTTCGATAAGATTTATTGATTTCATTCGTCGAACTTACTAAGCTTCATTAAGCTTACTTATGTTAAAATTTATTCTTGTAGATACTCGAAAGGTTGGACAATCTGATCAGCACTCAAGCTATACTATCCAGCTTAATTCGATAGCTTTTGAACGTTTACTTCAGATTATATGGCATGTAATAGGTTGAATGATTGAAACACCCCAACCCCGGCCCACAAGCCCTGACCGGATCTGGCATGCTTCTAAAGAAAAACCTTTCGAATTCTATTTGGGCTTTGCCAAAAACTTGTGTGATTTTAAAAACAGTTGGTTTGGGTTGGGCTCGAATTTTAAAACCCGTGTCGATTGGGTGTAAAAAACAATTTGTTGTTTATACTTAAGAAAAATTTACTTTTAACTTTGAATTATCAAAATCGTGTCATACTTAGATGATTAAATTTGCATGCATAAACAGTTCATACTATAGGCTTATTACATCAAAATAAAACCCAAAATAAAATTTAAAGTACTTAAATAACATAAAATGTCCAACTAATAAAATTCGTTTAGGGCACGGTCACCACTAAGCTCCTGCCGACCCGGTCCATCACTGATCATCACCTGAAAAATATTCCCACAAGGGGTGAGTCAAACAGACTCAATGTGTACAATCAACACTAAATCTCAACAGTTATGGCATATCAAATCATACATATTCATATAGCATAAAATGATGCAATCCCGAACCCAAGCCTATATATCCATCCGCTACACATCACTTGTACCAACCGTCACACCGTGGGGACTACTAAGTCAACCCTCTATCCGCTACACACCATCGAAGGCAATCGCTGCAGTCGACGTGCTCATCGCCCTTATAAAATTCGTGGCATAGCCACTAGATAATTATTTTGTGACATGAGTCACCACATTCATATATTGTGACATAAGTCACCACATTCTTATATTGTGACATAAGTCACCACATTCTTATATTGGGGTATAAAACCACCAATTCACTTCCCTTTACATATCACCCATATGCCCCATGTCATGCAAAACATGCAAAATTATGCCTTATGCTTTATTCACATTCTTATAGTTGCACTTATGTGCCATAATAGATCGATTATATTCCTAGTAGGAGTAGGAAAACGCATTCGAGTACTTTGTACCATCGCATGGTAACTTAGCCACATTCACATTATTATAACATATATATTAAATATTGCCTTGCATCTATTAAGAGATAGTGTGGAGTACACACCGATTTACTTAGCAAATTCACTCCAAACCCGAAAATCCAATCTCATCGCTTTAGATATTTACCGCCTATATTCTACCAACCCCAATCTTATTAGTAAAAAGCCATCCGGCTATAAAACCAAATCCTAATAGGATTATTGTAATCAAATTCTTACCTTGGTGCCGATTTCACTACTAATAAAATCTCGAAACGTTGAAATCCTTCTTCCTTGTATTCGGCTAACGTTAGATCACTTAAAGGGTTCCGGCTTTTGAATAATTATGAAATAGATCTATGACACCAAACATGGCCTTGGCCAAATACATAGACCCACTTACTTTGCAAATCCCAAATCCTGAAATATCCTTCCTTGATGTCGACAACACCTAAATCCCGAAACCTCCTTATGGTCGACTAGAGACAGATCCCGAAAGAGTCCTTCATGGTTTCGATCAAAGACATTAATAGAGTTAGATTCCTAGTTTAAGAAAAAGAATGGGAACCGAATGACAATTTTAGATTCCTAGTTTAAGAAAAAGAATGGGAACCGAATGACAATTGGCCCTTACCCTTAATACAAAAGTCGACAGCACCTTTGCTTGAAGCCCCTCAAAGATTCGGCTATGAAGACTAGCTAGTGCTCAAAAGATTTCGGCTTTTTGGACTTAATGGAGTAATCGGCTTCACAAAGATGAAAAGAAAGAGAGATATGAGCTTTAGGAAGAATCGGCAATGGTTATTTTAGGGAGGGGTTTCGGCTTTGATTGATTTTGCAAAAGAAGAAGAGTATGTTGAAGGTTCAGCTTTTGGAGAATCAAAAAGGAAAAGGGAATAATTGGCATAGAGAATTCGATAGAGGAAAAGAAAGAATGAAGAATAGCCACCCTTTTCCCCTTTCTGCCGAAATTAGTCTACCTAGAGACCCTTATTCGGCCAACTCTCCCTATTCTGATAGCTTTATCTCTCAATTATCACCTTATTCAAATTAATAAAATTAATCCAACATTTATCCCTTATCTAGCCAAATTTTAAAAAGGATTAAACTCCTCCCTCGAGTTCCTTAGTGCCGTCCACCTCTCTGCTCCTTGTAGCAAAAAACAAAATTCTTTTATTTGCTTCCCATGCGACTCGAACTTAGGTCCTTCCTCATAGCCCATGGCGTCATTTCTAGAGGCCCTAAGTGGCGCCTCCAAGCCACTTTTCCAAGCCCACTTGTGTGTCATATTTCCCTTATTTATTTTCTTAAGGCCACTTTGCTTCAGTTCCCTCTTTTAGACTTAAAACTCGCTATTTTTCTAAGGCATTTTCCTTATATTTCAAGATTCTAAAATTCACATAACACATTCATAACACATAAGACATGCTATTTCATATAATAAAGCGCGTAAATGCACCAGGCATAATCCAGGATGTTACAGTTCTACCCCCTTAAAATAATTTCATCCTCGAAATTACCTGACTGAAATAAGTGAGGGTACTGTTGTCGCATCGTCTCTTCTGGCTTCCATGAAGCTTCTTCCAATCCATGATTTCGCCACAATACTTTGACTAGGGGAACTGACTTCCTTCGAAGCATCTTCACATCCCTTTCCAGAATCTGGATAGGCTCTTCCTCATAAGACAGATTTGGTCTCAGCTCCACCTCTTCAACCGAAACTACATGAGACAGATCTGATCGATATCGACGTAGCATAGAAACATGAAATACGTCGTGCATCTGTTGTAATTCCGAAGGCAACTCCAACTGGTATGCCACCGGTCCAATTCGCTTCAATACTCGATAAGGTCCTATGAACCTCGGACTTAACTTCCCTTTTCGACCAAATCTCATTACCTTCTTCCAAGGCAAAACTTTAAGAAACACTTGATCTCCCACATCAAATTCTATCTCCTTCCGTTTGAGATCTACATACGACTTCTGCCTATCAGATGCTTCTTTTAACCGTGCCCGAATTACACCAACCTTCTCCTCAGATTCTGCCATAATTTTTGGACCCAAAATCTGACGTGCTCTCAATTCCATCCAACATGTAGGAGTCCGACACTTCCGACCATACAGTGCTTCATACGGTGCCATTCGAATACTTGCTCGATAAGCATTATTGTAGGCAAACTCTGCTAAAGGCAAATATTCCTCCCAACTTCCTCTCAAATCCATCACACTGATTTCGTAACATATCCTCTAAGACTTGGATTACTCGTTCAGACCGCCATCCATTTGTGGATGAAAAGTCGTAGTGAAATCCAATTTGGTGCCTAAAGCCTGATGTAGTGCTTTCTAAAATCGAGACGTGAACCTCGGATCCCTATCCAAGATGATTGATATCGGTACTCCGTGCAACCTCACAATCTCCGCTACATACAACCTTGCTAACTTCTTTAGGGAGTAATCAACCCGCACTGGAATAAAATGTGCTAACTTTGTCAGTCGATCCACTATCACCCATACCGAGTCCTTCTTAGTAGGCGTGAGGGAGGCCCACTAACGAAGTCCATGGTGATTCTCTCCCACTTCCATCATGAATTTGTATTGGTGAAGCAACTCGATTTTAACTTGGTGTTCAAACCTTGACTTGTCGACACGTCAAGCATTTGCCAACAAATTCATCACTTCCGCTTGAGACCGAGCCACCAAAGCTGTTCCTTAGATCTCTATACATTTTACTACCTCCGGATGCATAGCATAAGGGCTACTATGTGATTCCCAAGAATTCTTTGCCTAAGTTCCTCGTCCTTCGGCATACAAACCTTACCCTTGAAGCACAATACTCCCTCTTCATTAACACCATAACCCTCTAACTCTCCATTCTGCACTTGTCGCAACTTAACACTTAGATCCTCATCCACCAACTGTCCTTCTTTCACTTCATTCAACCATAGCTCTGCCAGCAGACTTCCATCATCATACAAGCTCAGATGTTCGAACAGTGCCCTCAGATCCGCCACTACCTTCTGACATAGGGCATCTGCCACCACATTCGCCTTGCCTGGGTGGTACTCTATGGAGCAATCATAATCCTTTAATAATTCTACCCACCTTCGCTGCCTCAGATTCAGCTCTTTCTGAGTCAGCAGATACTTAAGGCTCTTGTGGTCTGTGTAGATCACTGACTTCTCTCCATATAGATAGTGCCTCCACACCTTAAAGGCAAAGACCACTGCTGCCAATTCCAAGTCGTGTGTCGGGTAGTTAACCTCGTGTGGCCTTAGTTGTCGAGACGCATAAGCGACTACTTTCCCATCTTGCATAAGGACACCTCCCAATCCTGTATGGGAAGCATCACAATACACTACAAAATCCTTCCCTGCCTCTGGCTGAATCAAAACTGGAGCTTCGGTCAAAACCTTCTTAAGCTTCTCGAAGCTCTCTTGTTGCTTATTGGTCCATATAAAAGGCATTTCCTTCCTTAATAACTTTGTTAAAGGCGCGGCTATCGACAAGAACCCTTCTACAAACCTTCTATAATAGCCTGCCAATCCTAAGAAACTCTGAACTTTTGCCACAGACCTAGGGGGTTTCCAATCTAAAACTGCCTCAATCTTCCGAGGATATACCCTTATTCCTTCAGCAGATACCACATGTCCTAGAAACGTCACCTCCTTAAGCCAAAATTCACACTTGCTGAATTTAGCGCAGAGCTTCTTCTCCCTCAACACTTGCAATACAATTCGGAGGTGCTCATCATGCTCTTCCTCTGACTTTGAATACACCAATATGTCATCTATGAACACAACAACGAACCGGTCCAGATAGGGTTGGAAAACCCAGTTCATCATGTCCATAAATGCGGCTGGGGCATTAGTCAAACCAAACGGCATTACCAAGAACTCATAATGCCCGTACCTTGTTCGAAAAGCCGTCTTATGGATATCAGCCTCCTTCACCTTAAGCTGATGATATCCAGACCTTAGATCTATCTTCGAAAATACTGCGGCCCCCTTAAGCTGATCAAACAAGTCGTCAATTCTTGGCAACGGGTACTTGTTCTTGATGGTCAACTTGTTCAACTGACAATAATCTATGCACATACGCATAGTTCCGTCCTTCTTCTTCACAAACAAGACCGGTGCCCTCCATGGAGACACACTAGGTCGGATGAAACCACGGTCAAGCAATTCCTGAATCTGAGCCTTAAGCTCAACCAACTCCTTTGGTGCCATTCTGTATGGGGCAATGGACACAGGAGCTGTACCCAGCAGTAAGTCAAGTCCAAACTCTACCTCCCTGTTTGGGGGTACTCCGGGTAATTCCTCCGGAAAGACATCCACAAACTCCCTTACAGTTTTAACTCCATTAACTCCCCATTCGTTTGTATCCAAAGCACAAATGAAGGCCAAAAATGCCTTACACCCCTTCGAACCATCTTATCCGCCTTCAATGCCGAAAATACGTTAGACAAATAGTTCCTCCTTTCGCCTATCATAACCATCACCTCATCCTCTGGGGTCTTTAACTCCATTCGTTTGGCTGCACAATCCAATACAGCCCGGTGCTCTACTACCCAATCCATGCCAAGTATAAGATCGAATTCCCTGAAGGGTAATTCCATTAAGTCAGCAGGGAATACTACTCCCTGAAGCTCCAAAGGCACACTTCAAAATATCTTGTTTACCATTACAGTTTGACCTAGTGGGCTTACTACAGTCATCTCCCTATTAGAGAGTTCAGAGGCTATGCCTAGTGTTTCAACTACACTACATGCAACATAAGAATGGGTCGAGCCCATATCGATCAAAGCAAAATAAAGCTTGCCATAAATAAGGAACTTACCTGTTATGACGTCCGGTGTGTCTCCGCCCTCCCTACGGTGAACCGCATACACCAAGCCCGGCTGTCTTGCCTCTGTATTACCACCACCTCGGCCCGGTGTTCCACGTCCTCTACCAGTACCATTTCCTCTGTTATTCGGACCACGACCACGCTGAGGCTGCTGTCCACCTCTACCAGCCTGATTAGCATTCTGAGCTACTAGTCGATTCCCATCTGGTCTCATCGGACAGTCCTTAATCATATGGTTCTTAGACCCACATTTGAAACATCCTCCTGTCTTCTTCCAACACTCTCCTAGATGCCTCTTTCCACACTGATCACAAGTACAGTATTGGCCTCCTGTCACAGTCCGCTGACCTTACGGCCCATCAACTCTAGGCCTCTTTTGCATATTCCCTGACGATCCAGACGGCCTAAAACCCCTCTTCTGTCTATTCCGTTCAGTGTTCTGCCTTACAGAATCCTTGATACCCTCAGCTACTTTAGCCTTTTCCACCAATACAGCAAACCCCCGCTCCTGTTGCGAGGCTATCAATAACCTCAAGTCATCTCTTAGTCCGTCTTCAAACCGGACACACCACTCATGCTCTGTAGACACTATGCCCCGAGCATAGCGGCTCAGCCTTAAGAATTCAACTTCGTACTCAACTATGGACTTGTTCCCTTGAACCAGCCCCAGAAAAGCCTTCCTCTGTGCATCGATATAATGGGTACCAACATACTTCTTCTGGTATGCCGCCTTGGCATACTCCCAAGTAAGTTCCTCCACTGTAGCACCATCCCGCACCGTGAGCCACCATTGATATGACTCATCACGAAGAAGCGACACCAACCCTTTCAGCTTCTCCTCGTCAGTTAAGTCGAGCTCATTCATAATCTGCTCAGTCGCCTCCAACCAATACTCAGCGGTACTGGGTGCCACACCAGATATACCACGGAACACTTCAGTTCCATTGGCTCGGAGTCGCTCAGGTACCGACTTTCGAGCTCCTATGCCTCCACCTACTCCAGCCACCCTTTCCAAAACCCGCAGCATCGCTTGTGACACTGCATCATCCCCCGTCTAATCCTGATATTCCACATCAGCGGCTGGTGGTGGTGGTGGCATTTCGTTCTCAGATCCTTGACCCGATCTAACGGGTTCAGACACGGTTATTGGGCCTCTTCCATGGCCATGCACGTTACAACCACGTCCCCTTGAATTCATACTTTCGCTTTGCGTTTATCTGACTAAAGAATTTTATGTATTAGCTTTGTTCCACTAATTTAACACGAACAGTTTTATGTTTAATAGAAAGTAGTTCTTTCGATTCATACACATAAAGTCTCACATCATTCATTTAGTCACACACATAAACTTACGTTCATTATAGAGAAATGTTGTAGTTGTCGTTGTTTGTTGTTTTTCACTACCCAGGGGTATTTCCATAATTTTGTCCTATAGGGGTATTTTGGTAAAATTTTTCAAATTAAGGTATTTGAAAATGTTGCAAAATAGAGATTGATGATATTTCACAAAATTAGAATACTTGCTGGAAAAATTTTAAGGATGGAATGATAATTTTATACATTAGGGGTATTTTTATAATTTTACAAGCCAGGGTCTTTTCGAAAATTTTTCGCAAAATATGGTTCCTGGTGACTTTTCAAAACAAAGGTATTTTTTAAAGATTTCTAATTTGAGGGTACTTTGGTAATTTTTCCTACTGAGGGTATTTTGGTCATTTGTACAGGTTAGGGGTAATTTGGTCATTTTGCAAATTAGGGGTAATTTCATAAATTTCCCAAATCAGGGTGTCTTGATATTTTGTAAAGTTTTTGGATATTCTTGCAAAGTAGGGAAATTTTATTGAAATCAAGGGTAATATGGAAATTTTAGAACCAAGGGCATTTTAGTAATTTTACCACTAGGGGTATTTAGGTAATTTGTAAATTAAAAATTCTTAGAAAGTTTTTCCAAAATAAAAATTTTCATAATTTCAAAAAGGTAGTTTGTTGACTTTTAAAACTAGGGTTTCCATAAAAATGTGGCTAGTCCCTTTCGGGTTTTAATTATTGAGTTTGGCCCGTGACTGAGCCCTCTTGGTTAGGGTGAACTGAAGCTACGCAGCAGGTAGGATTCGAGTGGAGAGGAGGTGAGTCACATGGACTGCTTAAATACCAAGCTCCCACCAAAACCAATCCTAGACATGCGCACAATGGTTGCCACACCCTAACTCGGTGACTTAACCACAGGTTTGTTTAATTAGGCACTTAAAATTTTATGTAATTGTTAGGGTAACCTAGTCCTAGGGTTCAAGTACTTATCATGCTAATCTATGTTCCATTTCTACCCTTCTCTAATTCATATCATAAATCACACAAGAGATAGGGGTACTTACCTGGTCTACTTCGGGCCGGGGACTCAGGTGCCATGCCAGAAAACCTACTTATTTCTCAAAATTTTTCACAAAATTCTTTTGGGCTTAATTTTAAAAACGTTTTGGGCCTTTGAACCCAAGGACGAGAGTTTAAAATTGGGCTCTGATACCAAGCTAAAACACCCCAAACCCGGCCCACAAGCCCTGACCGGATCTGGCATGCTTCTAAAGAAAAACCTTTCGAATTCTATTTTGGCTTTGCCAAAAACTTGTGTGATTTTGAAACCAGTTGGTTTGGGTTGGGCTCGAATTTTAAAACCCGTGTCGATTAGGTGTAAAAAACAATTTGTTGTTTATACTTAAGAAAAATTTACTTTTAACTTTGAATTATCAAAATCGTGTCATACTTAGATGATTAAATTTGCATGCATAAACAGTTCATACTATAGGCTTATTACATCAAAATAAAACCCAAAATAAAATTTAAAGTACTTAAATAACATAAAATGTCCAACTAATAAAATTCGTTCTGGGCACGGTCACCACTAAGCTCCTGCTGACCCGGTCCATCACTGATCATCACCTGAAAAATATTCCCACAAGGGGTGAGTCAAACAGACTCAATATGTACAATCAACACTAAATCTCAACAGTTATGGCATATCAAATCATACATATTCATATAGCATAAAATGATGCAATCCCGAACCCAAGCCTATATATCCATCCGCTACACATCACCCGCACCAACCGTCACACCGTGGGACTACTAAGTCAACCTCCATCCGCTACACACCATCGAAGGCGATCGTTAGCAATGACATGCTCATCGCCCTTATAAAATTCGTGGCATAGCCACCAAATAATTATTTTGTGACATGAGTCACCACATTCATATATTGTGACATAAGTCACCACATTCTTATATTGTGACATAAGTCACCACATTCTTATATTGGGGTATAAAACCACCAATTCACTTCCCTTTACATATCACCCATATGCCCCATGTCATGCAAAACATGCAAAAGTATGCCTTATGCTTTATTCACATTCTTATAGTTGCACTTATGTGCCATAATAGATCGTATTATATTCCTAGTAGGAGTAGGAAAACGCGTGCTGAGTACTTTGTACCATCGCATGGTAACTTAGCCACATTCACATTATTATAACATATATATTAAATATTGCCTTACATCTATTAAGAGATAGTGTGGAGTACACACCGATTTACTTAGCAAATTCACTCCAAATCCGAAAATCCAATCTCTTCGCTTTAGATCTTTCTCGCCTATATTCTACCAACCCCAATCTTATTAGTAAAAAGCCATTCTATTATAAAACCAAATCTAATAGGATTATTGTAATCAAATTTTACCTTGGTGCCGATTTCACTACTAATCAAATCTCGAAACGTTGAAATCCTTCTACCTTGTATTCGGCTAACATTAGATCACTTAAAGGGTTAGTTTCCGACTTTTGAATAATTATGAAATAGATCTATAATACATAGACCCACTTACCTTGCAAATCCCAAATCCCAAAATATCCTTCCTTGAAGTCGACAACACCTAAATCCTGAAACTTTCTTATGGTCGACTAGAGACAGATCCCGAAAGAGTCCTTCATGGTTTCGGTCAAAGACATTAATAGAGTTAGATTCCTAGTTTAAGAAAAATAATGAGAACCGAATGACAATTGGCCCTTACCCTTAATACAAAATTCGACTAGCACCTTTGCTTGAAGCCCCTCAAAGATTGGGCTATGAAGACTAGCTAGTGCTCAAAAGATTTCGGCTTTTGGGACTTAATAGAGTAATCGGCTTCACAAGGATGAAAAGAGAAAGAGATATGAGCTTTAGGAAGAATCGGCAATGGTTATTTTAGGGAAGGGTTTCGGCTTAGATTGATTTTGAAAAAGAAGAAGAGTATGTTGAAGGTTTGCCTTTTGGAGAATCAAAAAGGAAAAGGGAATAATTGGCAGATAGAATTCGGCAGACGAAAAGAAAGAATGAAGAATAGCCAACCTTTTCCCCTTTCTGCCGAAATTAGTCTACCTAGAGACCCTTATTCGGCTAACTCTCCCAATTCTGATAGCTTTATCTCTCAATTATCACCTTATTCAAATTAATAAAATTAATCCAACATTTATCCCTTATCTAGTCAATTTTAAAAGGATTAAACTCCTCCTTGAGTTCCTTAGTACCGCCCACTCTCTCGCTCCTTGTAGCAAAAAAAAAATTCTTTTATTTGCTTCCCATGCGACTCGAACTTAGGTCCTTCCTCATAGCCCATGGCATCATTTCAGAGGAGCTTGTGTGTCATATTTCCCTTATTTATTTTCTTAAGGCCACCTTGCTTCAGTTCCCTCTTTTAGACTTAAAACTCTATATTTTTCTAAGGCATTTTCCTTATATTTCAAGATTCTAAAATTCACATAACACATTCATAACACATAAGACATGCTATTTCATATAATTAAGTGTAAATGCACAAGCCATAATCCAGGATGTTACAATGATGATACAAATGTTTAGATTTGTAATTAGCTAAGGATGAATTTGGTTGTACAAATTGCTTTGGTTGATATTCTTTTGGTACTTTTGGTATTTTATCAATATGTGTTAGCATGTCCATTTGATACTTGTTGGAATAGATAAAAGTGTATGCGATGAATTTGTTGTTCAGTAGCTAAGATATGGTATGTTTGAGTTGGTGATTATAGGTGATATCTTGAATGAATTAGTAGATTGAATTGATGTTTTATTTTGATATAAATTTATGTATACTTGTGGTACCAATGAGGGTACATTGTTTAGGTACAGAATTAGGTTGATTTTGGTATGTTTTGGCATGATTAAAGTCATTTTGGATAGGTATTTTGGTTGGTAAATGGTTTGCTTAAGTTCCAAGTAAGCTTGAAATGGTAAACTTGTTGATTAAGGTATATTTTAGTCCACACCGGAGTGTGTCTTAGCCGTGTGTCCCATGTAGGCTCAATGCATACAAGTCAAGCCGTTACACGGCCTAGCACACAGCCTGGCACACGGGTGTATGAGGTCATTTTGAGGGGTACACGACCTGGCACACTGGCGTGTGGCTTGGCTATGTGACCCAAGTCAGTGCGTTACATGGGCATGGACACGGGCTGGGAAACGCCCGTTTGTCCCTATTTCGAATGTCCACACGGCCATGTGACCACTACAGTCCAAAATTTTCAACTTTTTCCTAAAATTTCCAAATGTTTTTATTTCGTCCCAGATTGTTTCTATAGTATTTTTAAGGCCTCGAGGGCTCGATTAAGGGAAATTATGAATGTATTTTAATCAAATTTGATTAGGTTTGTATTTGTAACACCCCAAACCTGGCCTAGACGTTATGGCTGAATCTGACATGTCACATCAAAAGGTTGTATAAAACCACACGATTATTGAAAACCTTTCCTCGATTTAAAAAACTTTTTACCAATGAAAACCCCGAGTTTCGTTGCTTTATCAAATAAGATTTACTTAAAGTTGTTTTCCCTTGCGAACACAGTATTATTTTCAAAATGTTGTTTATTACAGAAGATCGACTTTTAAAGTTGCAGAAACGTGATATTTAAAACAGCAGTTACTAGTTTAAAAAAACTGTATTTTAATGTTTGACAGTTCATAACTAAAAGAATTACCGAATGAAGGTTAAAAGAAAATCCCAATGGCCATATTACATAAATTATTAACCCAAAAATAATATAAAAATAAATTAAACCCAAAGATTTCTAAGTTCCATTTATTAACCAATCTGGCGTATGGCCACCTCCGAGTCCTTCGCAGCTCTAAATCCTCTAACGCTGGGGATTACCTGCACGGTTAAGAGGAAAAGGGGTGAGTTACGAGAACTCAATGTGTAATCCCCTATAACGATCATAATATGGGCCCAAGCCCATATGGTGTCAGTCTGGGCCTAAGCGCTATTCGGTAACAAGCTGGGCCTTAGCCCCAAATCAAATCAATTCAATGGATATGTACCCACCCCAATCCAACCAAACTCTCCACCCGTACCAACCATTCTCTCCGTGGGGACCATGTCAACCCAATCAGCCAAAACTCTCCAATAAGGCAGCCAAGTTGCTAATAACGGTGTATGTGGCTGAGCCACTAAATGAAACATATGTGGCGAAGCCAATATAACGGTATGTGGCGCTGCCACTAGAACGGTATGTGGCAATGCCACTAAACGGTACTTCCTCCGATCAGCAAACCCAACCCAATGCAATATGTTATGAATGCAGTGTGTTACGAATATAAACAGATATACAAAATCACATAAACGATATTTAACTATCACCAAGGGTATAACGGTCATTTTGTCACTTAGGGGTAAAACGGTAATTTCACCTCTTGGGGGTATTTCGGTAATTTACCTATCGAGGGTATTTTGGTAATTTACCCTCTAAGGGTATTTTGGTAATTTATCATCTAATAGCCTTTTCGAAGGCCCACTGTCGCCTCGAACAACACATGTTCCCTTTTTGGTCACTACGGTGCAATTGGGCCTAAAATCCAATTTTGGCCCAAACGGGCCCACACGCTCGTGGCCCATTTAGCTCATTTTCGGTCTCAGTTCTGCGGGCTTCGCAGTCGCATCACTCATTCGACAATTCCATCAATTTTGCTCATGTGGGCCGTTAACCCATTGGGCCCACTTAGCCCGTTTCGGCTCAATAAGGCCCATTACAGCCTCAATTCCGCGAAAGAGTTTGTGACACTCTCAACGGTCTATCGCCATCACTAGTGGCTCGGTTTATCTCTGCGAACATTCGCACTCTCGAAAGATCTCAATTGCCGATACTCTAGCTTTTCGATATTTTGACTTTTGGCTGACTCACAGAACATCACATAATAACACAAACAAAGGTGTGAGGTTACACACCTTAGAGAGATGCACGATTAGCCATTTGAACCAAACCTACACATCATCAGATTACCTTATTAGCTAAACGTTCCTTGAGATTAATCACTTAGAGAACTAGACCCAAAATGTTCTCCTTACCTTGTTTCAGCAAACGGCCCTAAACACCATGATTACTAAGCACGATTGATTGGCTTCATGTCCTTAACAAGAATCTGTACCAAATGAAACCCACTAGTGTGACTAGAATCTGCATACCACTCAACAGAAACACATGGCACATTCGGCCAAACCAAGTATTATGACAACGTTCTTACCTCTCTTGAACGATGAATCCACAATAAAGATTTGATTAATACAAACCACTTGCTCCCCTTCGCCTTATAGAAATCCCTAAACCTGACGATGGCCAAAACACAAAAAGAAACGTAATTTTAGCCACAGAGTGTAACAAAGAACATATGGTTATTAAAGAAGAAATCGAATGGGAACAGAGTTACTGACAAGAAAGAACTATAACTTACCGATTGTCACACTCCTTGCAGAACTGTAGATGAAGAGAAAATAAGCTAGTTGAAGAATAAAAGAAAAGGAGATATGTATTCGGCTATGGAGAGAAGGCGGTTCAAGAAAGGAAAAGAGTAATGTAAGAAGAGGAAAGAAGTATAGGTATTCGGCTAGAGAAAAGACAAGGGATGAACAAGGTGTGAAGAGAAATGAGAAGAAGGGTAGTGATTCGGCCAACCAAAAGTTTCAGCTATTAGCGAAAAAAGAAGTAACGAAAATGTATGAAAGGTAAATAGACAAGAAGGAGAAAGTGAATGAAATGCTGCCAAAGAGAAATCCCGAAATGCTTCTAAAAGACTCTCAACCGAAATGCCTAAATGAAACAAGCTCGAAAAGAATAAAAAAATGGTAGTAGCACAAAGAAGTTTCAGGTTTCTACACAAATTCAAAGCTGTCGAAATTGACTCCCAATACAACCCCCTAGTCAAAATCTTCCCCTTAGTCACAATCCCACATTCGACCAACTCTCCTAGTCTCCTCCTCCCTTGATTTTCTCCACTATCATCTTCTTGAATCACTCCTGGCTTCCCATTCAAACCTATTGACCCAGTCTCCAACTCTCTTTGAAGAGTTTGATCCGAACTCTGCTTCCTCCCCTCTTAAGACACAAAATAAAAGCCTTTATTTGCATCTTGTGGGATTCGAACCCTTCTCTTCCTTGCTCTCCACTTGACGCCAAACCACTACACCACATGCTCAACTTGTGTTAGTATAGCACACATAAATTTACTTAAGTCCTGCTTCCTACAGCCCTTTCCCCCTAAAGGGCCAAAAACTAAAATTTTTCCAAGGCTCAAACTCAAACCCAGGCCTCCCTAGAACCCCCAAACACACTCAAATAACCAATTAAGCAAGCACAATATGCAATTATGCAAAAATTTACAACCCCCTAACTTTTGGGATGTTACAATTCTACCCCCTTAAAGAAATTTGACTTCAAAATTTACCTGATTAGAAGAGGTGAGGGTATTACTAACGTATCGCCTCTTCAAGCTCCCACATGGCTTCCTCTAAACCGTGATTACGCTACAGCACTTTGACTAATGGAATAGATTTCCTTCTTAGCACCTTAACATCCCTATCCATAATTTTGCACCGGTTCTTCCTCAAAAGTCAAATCAGTCTTACTTCGATCTCCTCCACCTGCACTATATGAGAAGGATTAGAATGGTATCACCTGAGCATAGAGATGTGGAATACATTATGTATACAATTTAACTCAAGAGGCAGTTTCATCTGATAGGCAACCGATCCCACACGCTTTACTATCCGGTAAGTTCCGATATATTTATGGCTCAGCTTGCCCTTCCGCCCAAATCTCAAAATCTTCTTCCAAGGTGAGACTATCAAAAATATAAAATCTCCCACCGAGTACTCAATCTCTCTGCGCTTTAAATTGAGTACGACTTCTACCTGTCAAATGCTTCTTTTAAACGACCCCGGATCAATTTTACTTTTTCCTCGGTTTCAAAATTAGCTCTGGACCTAACAAGCGCCGCTCACCCAATTCTGTCCAACAAGTAGGGGTATGGCACTGTAACACTCTTAATCCATATCCGTCCCCGGATTAGGATTGGATGCATTACCGATCAAACACAGCTTAGATCATACATTTATTTCTTTTCATGCTTCATAAATAACCACATTAAAACAATTTTTCCTATTCAAATTTTGAAATTTAAATACACCTATATTCATCTCATTTATAGTTTAAAAGTTAAATGAATCACATTTCATTACAAAACATACATCGAACATAACTTAAAACCAACCTTTCAGAAGCTGATTACCTAACATCGAACTTAAATACATGAGCATATTAAACCAAATATTTCACATCACATTGCTTATTGACCTTTAACAAATTTGGTGTAAATGACTTCACCAAATGATCAAGTATAGATCTTAAACAACATATTCATATGCGGATTTAATAAGATCAGAAATAAGCCCAATTAACTAACTCCTCAAGCAATATATTCATTTTCCAAGCCAACCTAATCAAAATAGCCAATTCACAAACGATTATATCGTAGGCATATACATTTAATTCACTTAAGGTTAACCATTATAAACATGCATTGTATAACCTAATTCTTATCTCACGAAATGACCAAAACAAATACATACTCATAAGAAATACACGTTACTTAGCTAATATGTTACTTACCATGATTTAAACATGTACCATCATTTACTTCATTGCTTAAGCCAAATGATATACTATGCTTACCATTACCTATTGCCAAATTCAAATGGAATCATTACACTCCATCGAACTAATGTACATCCTAATAAATTTGCATGCACATAATTGAACCAAAATGATCATATAACTTATTCATTAGTATACATTCACCAACTTTTTGTAATTAGCAAACCATTCGGCATATTATGTGCGCATACCATCCCTTTTCAATTAAATCGAAACATCCAAAACAAAATTTAATCTATGATGTTCATTATTATCCCATTAACTAAGTGAATTTATACCATACTCAAAGACAAATCCATACCAATCATCAAGATCATCAAAAAATGCTCTAGTTATAAACAATCCACATCATTTCCAAATCAGGCCATATAAGCAATACATTATACTCACATGCTATGTAATATAGTTACCCAAAAGAGCTTATAACATGACCGAATATGTACACACCATATCAACATCATGATCAAGCCATTTTCACATGGTTTATGTACATCAACAACAAGTCATTCGCACATAAAGCTAGCCTATACATGCCTTAAGTTCAAAAATTTAACTTTGTAGGTACCAAAAATAAGTCAATAGCGTGGATGACTTCGATGACGATCCTCTGAGCTTGTAGCTTGAACAAAATCTATAAAATATAGCGAAAACATAACACACAAATTAAGCTAACTAGCTTAGTAAGTCTTAAGCAAATGTATTAAATCAATTGATCATTTAATCATTTCAATATTATACATAATATCATAGAATCTAAAGCTTAATACTTATTTAATCTACTTAAGCCGAATGCTAGTACCTCATTTGGCTCAATCATCATAATTATTTTACCTTTAAACTTCACTTTATTACTCATCACATTGTTCAAATATGAATTAATAACTCTTCTCCAACTACTAATATTTTCGATACTCTTAGTTCAATAGGATCACATAAACATAAGCATAAGGCCAAATATACAGGATCAATTAGTATCATTCACATTCGACAATTTACCACATATATACTTACCTTATTAATCAAACATAAATCAATTTAATGATTTGTAGGCACTTACCTGTATGGTCGAACATACATATATAACTTGTAATATCTACTTACTATCTTGATGATTACATAGCTAGAAAAGTTTATGTCTTGCAACTTGAAATTTCATCATCGGTTTAGAACCTACTAGGCGTCAGCTTGAATCACACACTGGCACTAGGCCTGCTAGACCCGAGGTCTGAAACTTAAATACCGACATTTAGCTTGCTAGGCAATAAACCCGATATAATTCACTGGCACAAGGCCTGCTAGGCTCGAAGCCCGAATAACGATTTTATTATCGTCTCATACACATTACATGCTGCCCAAAATTACATAAATCACACATAATTCGTATCACTTAAACATATCAACTTAGTTAAAATTTAATAATATTTCATTATAAAATCACCATCCACATTCGGCTTTGACTAAATATACAATTATAATTTCATAATTCAGCATGTAATCCAGGTTATAAATGATTGTAATGATATTAAATTGCTTATAGACTTACCTCGAATATCGTCGGACAACTAGAACCAGCTATTCGATAACTTTCGCTTTTCCCCGATCCAAATCCTTTTTTCTTTGTTCTTAATCTAAACATATTCAATTTAAGCTCATTCAAACACATTTCATTTCAATTTAATCCAAAAAACACTTAAATAGGCAAATTGATTGAGCTTAAATTGTGTTTTGTGTTTTGTACATTTCATTTCATTTCATTTCACACTTTTACAATTTAGTCCTATTTATACAAAACACAAAATACACCAAATTTGGCCACACACTTCAAGGGTCGAATGTTCCTAAGCTTCATACAAGACCATGCATTTCATTTTCTCATGTTTTAGTCCCTCAAGAATTTATTCTTTCCAATTAAATCCCTAACACTCAATTTCATCAAAATTTCTAATTCCAAACATGATGATTTAAAACATACTCTTAATAATCTACCATCAACCATCACAAATCATGAATATACATCAATGGCCAAATCCTCAACACACCTCAAACTCAAAAATTTCAACATGGGTTGTATAGCATTCAAAGCAACGAATTCAAAAATGTAAAAATTATAGAAAACTAAACAAAGTACATACCCCAATTTGAGCTCTCCTAATGCCGAAACTCAAGCTTCAAAAATAGAGTTTCTCTCATTCTCACATTTGGCCAAAAAGATGAACATATGCATGTTCTCTTTCTTTCCACTTTGTTACATTCTTTTATGACTTAAAATAAAAGAAATAATCATTTACTTATTACTTATATTAACATATTATAATAACATAAATTTTTTCTAATTTTTCTACATGTTGCCGTCCACTTAAATAATAATAGACCAATTGTCCTTGAAGGACTTCACTTTAATAAAGCCATCTTGATTTAGACAATAATCAATTAAGAGGCCACTTCTACCGATTATGCAATTTAGTCCTTTAATCAAATTAAACACACAAACAGTCAATTTAATTCACAGAAATTTAACACATGCTAATTCACATATCAACGACACAGAAAATAATATTAAAATATTATTTAGACTCGAATTTGTGGTCTCGAAACCACTGTTTTGATTAGGGTCAAATTTGGACTGTTACAAGCACGTACGACCATATAATGCCATATGGTGCCATCTGAATATTGGATTGGTAGCTGTTATTATAAGCAAATTTCGCTAAAGATAGATAGTCTTCCCAACTGCCCTTGAAATCAATCACATAGCTTCTTAACATGTCTTCCAAAATCTGAATTACCCTTTCCAACTGACCATCAGTCTGCGGATGAAATGCTGTGCTGAAATCCAACCTCGTACCCAAAGCTTCGTGTAACACTCTCCAGAATTGAGATGTGAACCTAGGGTCTCTGTCTGAAATGATAGAGATTGGTACCCCATGTAACCTTACAATCTCTGCCACATACAACTTTTCCAACTTCTACAACGAGTAATCGGTGCGAACCGGTATGAAGTGGGCTGATTTAGTCAACTGATCAATAATTACCCATACTGAATCTTTCTTAGTAGGCGTCAGGGGTAGCCCACTAACAAAATTCATGGTTATCGTCTCCCACTTCCAGAGTGGGATTTTAACAGGTTGCAGTAATCCAGAAGGCAGTTGATGCTCAGCCTTCACTTGCTTGCATGTTAAATACTTACTTACAAAATCGGTAACCTCACACTTAAGTCTTGGCGACCAATACAGTTCATGCAGATCTCGGTATAACTTGTTTCCACTAGGATGCATAGCGTATGGGCTACTATGCGCCTCCGCAAAATGGACTGTCGTAACTCAGAATCCCTCGGTACACAAACTCTTCCATGAAAGCACAATACTCCTTCACTATTCAGCTCAAAATCCACAGTCTCTCCCTTCTTCACCTGTTGGAAACGAGAAACTAACGAATCATCTAACATCTACTTCTCTTTAATTTGATTAATCCAAGTCAGTTTCACTTGCAGTTTAGCCAACAAACTACCATCCTCAAACAGGCTGAGACGAGCAAACATTGGTCTTAGATCAGATATAACCTTACGACTCAATGCATCCACCACTACATTAACTTTTCCCGGATGATACTCGATCGAGCAATCATAATCCTTCAGCAGCTCTATCCATCATCGTTGTCTAAGATTCAACTCCTTCTAAGTAAGGAGGTACTTGAGACTCTTATGGTCGGCATAGATGATCGACTTCTCCCCGTACAAGTAATGTCTCCAAATCTTTAGTACGAATACCACCGCAGCTAATTCCAAGTCATGCGTGGGGTAGTTCACCTCGTGTGGCCTAAGCTGATGAGACGCATACGCCACCACCTTCCATTCTTGCATCAGCACACCACCCAACCCCGTGTGCAACGCATCACAATAGACCACGAATTCCTTTCCAGCCTCTGGCTGAAATAATACCAGGGCTTCAATCAGAATCTTTCTCAACTTCTCAAACCTCTCCTATTGTTTATCAGTCCAAACAAATGGTACTCCTTTACGTAGTAGCTTAGTTAGGGGTGCAGCAATCAGTGAAAACCCCTCAACGAACTATTTGTAGTACCCTGCCAGACCCAAAAAACTTCGAATCTCAGATACCAACTTTGGTGGCTTCCAATCTAATACGGCCTCAACTTTACGAGGATCAACCCTAATCCCCTCGGTAGACACAACATGACCCAAAAATTTTACTTCTCATAGCCAAAACTCACGCTTGCTGAATTTGGCATAAAGCTGCTTCTCCCTCAGTATTTGTAGAACAACTCAGAGATGTGAATCATGCTCTTCTTCGGTTGTCGAATGCACCAGAATATCATCTATAAACACCACAACGAACCGATCTAAGTAGGGTTGGAAGACCCGGTTCATCATATCCATGAACGCAGCTGGTACATTCGTTAACCCAAACGGCATGACCAGAAACCCGTAGTGTCCATAACGAGTCCTGAATGCAGTCTTGTATACATCTGCCTCCTTAACCTTTAGCTGATGGTACCCCGATCTGAGATCTATTTTAGAGAAGACTAAAGCTCCTCGCAGCTGATCAAGCAGATTGTCTATTCTTGGTAAAGGGTACTTTTTTTTATTATCAGTTTATTCAATTGATGATAATCGATACACATGCATTGACCCATCCTTCTTCTTCACAAATAGTACCGGTGCTCCCCACGGAGACACATTCGATTGGATGAATCCTCGATCCAATAGTTCTTGGATCTGAGCCTTTAATTCTACCAGCTCCTTCGGTTCCATCCTATAAGGGGCGATGGATACCGGAGTCGTTCCCGGTAAAAGTTCAATGCCGAACTCGACCTCACGGTTTGGTGGCAACCCTAGAAGTTCTTCAGGGAATACATCCGAAAACTCCTTTACGGTCCTAACATCCCCAACAGACAAACTCTTAACCTCAGATGTGCTAACATAAGTTAGGAATGCCTCGCAACCCTTGCGAACCAATTTCTCGACCCTTAATGCTAAGATTACATTGGATAAATAATCTCTTCGTTCCCCTACCACAATCACTTCCTCCTCCTCAGAAGACTTTAATACCATGCGTTTAGCAGCGCAATCCAAATTCGCACGGTGTTTCACTAGCCAATCCATGCCCAAAATGAGATCAAACTCCCCAAACGGCAGTTCTATCAAATTCGCCGAAAAGACAACTTCTTGAACCTCTAAAGGCACATCTCTAAACAGCTTATTCACTATAATCGACTGTCCTGAAGGACTAATCACCGACATTTCTCTATCAGTAAGTTCAAACTATATACCCAAAGTTCCAAACACAGTACATGCAACATTCGAGTGCGTCGACCTAATATCAATTAAAGCAACACATGGTACATCATGAATGAGGAACATGCCGTTATGACGTTAGGTGCATCACCATCCCCTCGACGCCGAGCAGCATAAACCAACCATGGCTGTCTCGCCTCTACATTACCAGCACCTCTGCCCGGTGCTCCACGACCTCGTCCCAATCTATTTCCCTCATTGGGTGGACCACGACCTCTCGGTGGCTGCTGACCACCTTTTCTTGGCTGCACATAGCCCTGACCTGCTGCTTGCCTCTAGACAGGCTCTCAAGGATAATTTTTGTACTGATTTGGACCCATATCTAAAGCACCCCCAGTCCTTTTCCAACACTCTCCTGAATGAGGTCTCCTACACTCAACACAAGGTTGTGGTCGACTAGCAACAACTGGAACCCCAACTCAAGCTGGCCCATCAAACCCAGGCCTCTTATTAAACCCACCTGTAGAACTTGAAGGCCCAAAATCCCTCTTATTTTTGCCCCTTTCCTTCTCACGATTTTGATGCTCAGAGCGTTTCACATCCTCAGTAATCTTTTCCTTCTTAATCAGAGCAGAAAAATCCTTTTCCCTCTGCGGGGTATCAGTACCCATAACTCATCCCGAAGCCCATCCTCAAACTACACATAGCGCTCATACTCAGTCGCGACTATGCCCCGAGCATACTGGCTTAATTACAGAAATTCTACTTCCTATTCCGCTAGACTTGTTCCCTTGTACCATATTCAGAAATTCCTTTCTCCGGGCATCCACATAACTTGCCCCAACATATTTTCGTTGGAAGGCCACCTTAAAGAAATCCCATGTCAATCGGTCGGCCTACGTGCCTTCCCTCATGGTAAGCCACCATTGATATGCCTCATCTCGTAGTAAAGACGCTGCTTCCTTTAGATTCTACTCCACCGTGCAGTCAAGGTCATCCATGATCTACTCAACCGCCTCCAACCAACACTCTGCTACGTTCGGGACTACACTAGAGATGCCTCTAAAAATTTTTGCCCCGTTTGACCGGAGTCACTCCAAAATTGACCCTCGGCCCACTGACCCAGTACTCGCTCTAGTAACCCTTTCTAGAACCCGTAGCATCGCTTGGGATAGAGCATTATCCCCACTGGCTCGGTCATGAGACCCTGTTTCAGTCACTAGTGATGCCGACGCTTCCCTTTCAAGCATATGTCCCGATGCTGAGGACCCAGCCTTAGCACCACGGCCTCGTGTACCACTTTCAAGACCTCTTGTGCTCATATCGATGTAACGTATTAATCTGTTTAAGAGTTTTATGAATCAACTTATAGTTCTCATGATTATTAACAAATGTTTTATAGAAAAAAGTAATAAGAGTTGTTTTCGTAAATCGAGTTTACTATAGTTTCAGTCTCTTACAGTCTCAGTTTCCCTAACTAAAAAGCTTAGTATACTACTACAATCCCTAGTAGTTTATCGATACAGTCATTACAACATATAACATAGTATAAAGTCAGGAAACTTACGAATTTGGGGTCAGAGACTTGGTGTGCCATACTTTTAGTAACACTATCACTTTCCAAGTTAAAAATTTATGTAGATTAGAAAAATTTTTGAAACCCATCCCACAGTCGAGTTTTGCAACCTAGCTTTGATACCATTAAATGTAACACCCCAAACCCGGCCTAGGCATTATGGCTGAATCTAGCATGTCACATCAAAAGGTTGTATAAAGCCACACGATCATTGAAAACCTTTCCTCAATTCAAAAAAAAACTTTTTACCAATGAAAACCCCGAGTTTCGTTACTTTATCAAATAAGATTTGCTTAAAGTTGCTTTCCCTTGCGAACACAGTATTATTTTTAAAACGTTGCTTGTTGCAGAAGACCAACTTTTAAAATTGTGGAAACGTGATATTTAAAACAGCAGTTATTAGTTTAAAAAATTCGTATTTTAATGTTTGACAGTTCATAACTAAAAGAATTACCGAATGAAAGTTAAAAGAAAATCCCAATGGCCGTATTACATAAATTATTAACCCAAAAATAACATAAAAATAAATTAAACCCAAAGATTTCTAAGTTCCGTTTATTAACCAATCCGGCGTATGGCCACCTCCGAGTCCTCCGCAGCTCCAAATCCTCTAACGCTAGGGATTACCTGCATGGTTAAGAAGAAAAGGGGTGAGTTATGAGAACTCAGTGTGTAATCCCCTATAACGGTCATAATATAGGCCCGAGCCCATTTGGTGTCGGTATGGGCCTAAGCCCTATTAGGTAACAAGCTGGGCCTTAGCCCCAAATCAAATCAATGCAATGGATATGTACCCACCCCAATCCAACCAAACTCTCCACCCGTACCAACCAATCTTCCGTGGGGACCATGTCAACCCACCCAGCCAAAACTCTCCAATAATACAGTCAAGCTGCTAATAACGGTGTATGTGGCTGAGCCACTAAATGAAACATATGTGGCGATGCCACTAGAACGGTATGTGGCAATGCCATTAAACGGTACTTCCTCCGATTAGCAAACCCAACCCAATACAATATGTTATGAATGCAGTGTGTTACAATTATAAACAGATATACAAAATCACATAAACGATTTTTAACTATCACCAAGGGTATAACGGTCATTTTTTCACTTAGGGGTAAAACGATAATTTCACCCCTTGAGGGCATTTCGATAATTTACCCATCGAGGGTATTTTGGTAATTTACTCTCTAAGGGTATTTCAGTAATTTATCATCTAACAACCTTTCTAAAGGCCCACTGTCTTCTCAGATGACACATGTTCCCTTTTTGGTCACTACGGTGCAATTGGGCCTAAAATCCAATTTCGGCCAAAACGGGCCCACACGCTCGTATGGCCCATTCAGCTCATTTTCGGTCTCCGTTCTGCGGACTTTGCAATTGCATCACTCATTCGACAATTTCCATCGATTTTGCTCATGTGGGCCCGTTAACCCATTGGGTCCACTTAGCCCGTTTTAGCTCAATAAGGCCCATTACAGCCTCAATTCCGCGAGAGAGTTAGTGACACTCTCAACGGTCTATCGCCATCACTAGTGGCTCGATTTATCTCTACAAACGCTCGCACACTCGAGAGATCTCAATTATCAATATTCTGGGTTTTCAGTATTTCGGCTTTTGGCCAACTCTCAGAACAGTACATAATAACACAAACAAAGGGGTGAGATTACACACCTTAGCGAGATGCACGATTAGCCCTTCGTATCAAACATACACATCATTAGATTAGCTTATTAGCTAAATGTTGCTTAAGATTAATCACTTAGAGAACTAGACCCAAAATGTTCTTTTTGCCTTGTTTGAGCAAACGGCCCTAAACACCAAGATTACTAAGCACGATTGATTGGCTTCACGTCCTTAACAAGAATCTGTACCAAATGAAACCCATAAGTGTGACTAGAATCTGCATACCACTCAACACAAACACATAGTACATCCGACCAAACCAAGTATTATGACAACGTTCTTACCTCTCTTGAACAATGAATCCATAATAAAGGTTTGATTAATACAAACCACTTGCTCCCCTTCACCTTATAGAAATCCCTAAACCCGACGATGGCCAAAACATAGAAAGAAACGTATTTTTAGCCACAGAGTGTAAGAAAGAACATATGGTTATTAAAGAAGAAACTAAATGGGAACAGAGTTACTGACAAGAAAGAACTATAACTTACCAATTGTCACACTCCTTGCAAACTGTAGATGAAGAGAAAAGAAGCTAGTTGAAGAATAAAAGAAAAGGAGATATGTATTCAGCTATGGAGAGAAGGCGGTTCAAGAAAAGAAAAGAGTAATGTGAGAAGAGGAAAAAAAGTGTAGGTATTCGGCTAGAGAAAAGACAATGGATGAACAAGGTGTGAAGAGAAATGAGAAAAAGGGTAGTAATTCGGCCAACCAAAAGTTTTGGCTATTAGCAAAAGAAGAAGAAGTAACAAAAATGTACGAAAGGTAAGTAGACGAGAAGGAGAAAGTGAACAAAATGCTGCCAAAAGAGAAATCCCGAAATGCTTCCAAAAGACTCTCAGCCGAAATGCCTAAATGAAACAAGCTTGAAAAGAATAAAAAAATAAAAGGTACTAGCACAAAGAAGTTTCAGTTTCTAAACAAATTCAAAGTTGCCGAAATTGACTCCCAATGCCACCCCCTAGCCGAAATCTTCCCCTTAGCCAAAATCCCACATTCACCAACTCTCCCACTCTCCTCCTCCCTTGATTTTCTCCACTATCCTCTCCTTGAATCACTCCTAGCCTTCCATTCAAACCTGTTGACCCAGTCTCCAACTCCCTTTGAAGAGTTTGATTCGAACTGTGCTTTCTCCCCCTTAAGTCACAAAAATAAAAGCCTTTATTTGCAACTTGTGGGATTCGAACCCTTCCCCTCCTTTCTCTCCACTTGATGCCAAACCACTACATCACATGCTCAACTTTTATTTTACTTAAGTCTTGCTTCCCATAGCCCTTTCCCCTTAAAGGGCCAAAAACTAATATTTTTCCAAGGCTCAAACTTGAACCCAGGCCTCCTTAGAACCCCTAAACACACTCAAATAACCAACTAAGCAAGCACAACATGTAATTATGAAAAATTTACAACCCCTAACTTTTGGGATGTTACAGTATTAAATTTGATTTGAAGGGTTTACTATTCTTTTTGTCTGGTAATGCTCCGTATCCCTTTTCTGGCGATGGATACGGGTTAGGCGTGTTACACATATCATTTTATAGTGGTGGAGATTTGATTTTCAAGCAAGCATATGGTAATGAAATTTCTTGTTCGACTATTAAGTGATTGTTCTTAAAACTTTAAACACTTTGAGTGACTTGAGTGAATCTTTAGTGAGGTTGTCAATTCTTGTAGATTTTGAATAAATGTAATTACTTAGATAAAGGGAGATACCTATGTTTTCATGCTTTAAAATTTTCGACATGGATTATTTGAATCTTTAGTGCCTTGTAGTTGAATTGTCAATACATGATTATTTGCGAATTATTTCGAAACTTAATTTATGAAAATTACATGTTAATAAAGATTAATTTTAATGTGAGTTGAGGATTGTGTTTGAGGACAAGCAAATGCTTAAGTGTGGGGATATTTGATAAACTATAAAATTAACATATTTTAATCCCATTCTTAATGCATTTTTGGAAGATTAATTATGCAAATTAGTGAATTTGATGCTCTTAATCCTTTAAATTCATGTTTCTATACTTAGGAGAGCATTTAGGAATGAAAGGAGCAAAAAATGAGTCAAAATCATACAAATAGAGTTGTTTTCAGAAGCCACATGGCTTGGGCATTTCCACACGGGAAGGACACACGCCTGTGTACCACATGGGCTGGACACACGCCAATGTGCCAGCCTGTGTCGATTTCCACCCTACTTCCCAAATACATGGGAAAACTCAATTGTTAGGCTTTTTGAGCATTCTAAAGTCTATAAATACCAATTAGAAGAAGACATAACGAAGCATCAAAGAAGATCGAAGGAAACGCTCGAAGAACACCATGGGAATCAACTCTGAAGCGGATCTCCATCAAGATCGAAGATCTCATTTTAATTTCTTTCGAAGTTTTATTGAGTTTCTTTACGTATTGTGGTTATTCTAACTTTAAGATGTTTCTATTTACGATTATGAACTAGTTCCCTAGATACCTAGGGAGGATGAAACCTATGATGAATCATTTTATTTAATATCTATTTTTACGTGATAAATACTTGGTTCTTGTTCTCAATTATGTATGCTTATTCCTTTTATTTAATGTGCTTAATTCAGTGGAGGAAAACTCCCTGTTTAAGAGTAGATCTAGCATAATTGAATGGATTTGCATGCAATCCTAGAAATAGGACTACATAAACCTATTAGATTAGAGTCAAATCTAATAGGGAAATCCATAGATCGAGTTAATGCGACAATAGGGGTTTTAATTTGAAAGAAATTTCATTTAATCAACCTAAAGTCAGTTGTTCTTATTCTTGAAAGAGATATTAACATAGTTTAGGGATTTCTACAGATCAAGACACAAGTGAATAAATCGTTTAGTTCATATTCATAATAATAGGTGGATTATTTCCTGGGTATTGTCTATCTCATTGGTTAATATTCGATTATTCCCTCGAATCATTCTCTGTTGCGTTCTTAGTTAAATTAGTTTAGTAAATTTAGATTAAAACTCATCACTACAAATTATTGGATAAATAATTGAAAACAGTAATTACAAATACTTTTAGTCCTCGTGGATACAATATTCTTTACTCACCATAGCGTTGTATTTATAGTTAGTTTAGTGACTATAAAAACTTGATGCATATTATCTTTTTAAACCATGAGAAATCAAACTATTACCTTTGATTTGAAGAACTCCACAAGATTTGGATCGATTTTGAGCAAAAAAGTGTTAAGAAATAATAGAAAGTTGAAAGAGAAAAGGTGAGTTTCTTCTGAAATTGGAGAAGAAAAATGCGTTTGGATGCTTAGAAAATCAGAATGGTTGAGAGAATTTTGAGAGAAAACTCCTAATTTGGATCTAACAAACTTTTCAAATGAATGGTACTGTAGAAGGAAGGGACAGTGAGTGTTCTTATATAGCCAACCAATTTTTGAAATTTGGTTTATTTCCCCTATGGCCCTTTTCCATTCTTCCTCTTTTTTCTAATAACTCCCATTTTAATTAAAGTTCCCTATTTTCACTTTCTACCTCTAATTTAATTTTTTTTCAATTTAATCCCTACTAACACATATATTTATTAACATGGTTATTATTACTATTATATTATTATTTTAATTAATAACTACGACCCTAATTTTGATATCTCTCTCGAGCTCACGACTTAATTACCCAATTCTACTAACCAGATTTTTAGGGTGTGAGAAAAAACACCCTTGGCTGATAACTGGGCCTTGTCGAACTACAATCTCGACACCCTATAGTCGATGTCAAGACAATGAACATCGTATAATTCCCCTATTTGGTTCAAAGTTTGTTGTTGTGACACTGAATTATTGTTGTTGTGACATTAAAGGTTGGGTTTTCCCTTTGTAGGTGCAAAGTTGGATGTCACGACATGATGCAAGCACGATCGAGGATTGTTCTATTTTGAGTAAGGAATATACGAAATCGTGCAAAACAACTTCGAAACCAGCTCTGGCTAGCAACTTAAGGATTCTACGCACCTTAATGCAAGATAATTTTAGCTTGAATTCAGCTTACCGAGCTCTATCTAGCTCAAGTCAGCTCACATGAGGTCAATTCAGCTTATTGAGATCGTTTTAATTTCTTTTCAGCTCATTAATTTTATGGCTAGAATAAATTAAGTATTTTAATTAAATTAGTGATATTATTACAACTCATAAATATGTCTTAGAATATTACATGCTTTTAATGTGTCATAGCCGAATTTAATATGTCTTGTTTAAGACTTTATTAAATTTGTCTAGTTTAATTATATGTTTATTTAAAATGTCTAAGCTATGTTTTAATTATGTCTAGCCGAATTTGGCTTGATTTGAATGGGTTTATTATGTTTGTAGGTTTAACCAAATTTGGAGAGCATTAAAGTAAGGTGCATGTGCGGCTCAACTCAAATAATGATAAGGTTCATGCATGACCTGTTTCAATGATGGTGGCTAAGTTGATTGGCTTCCCCAAGCACTTATTCGGCCAAGGAATAGCTACAAAATGAATTCCCTAAGCTTGGCTGATTGTCTTCCCAAGGCAGCCATCAAGTTGTTCACATTTGTTGAAAATTCCTTTCACATTGGAGACCATTCGGCTATGCCTTTTCACACCAAGGAGACTTTTCAAAATCGGATGTTCACACATCAAATTGCTCCTAACTATTCAGCAAGAGGTGCCAATTCAATGAGCTAATTTATGGCCATGGCCGAACCTAGACATGGCCATTGACCTTCCATGCACTCATCTTCACTTCATCATGAAGCTACCTTTTGAAGATCCATTCAGCTGAATATGGACTCAACAAATTAATGAGTTTATTCTAGAATATTTTAGAACATTCATGACCGAATTTCTTAGCCATTAAGTTGACTATTCACTAGCCATGTTTAGGCTATAAGTAGTTTGTTATTTCATTTGTAAAAGGACTTTTGACTTTTGCCAACTTTTTATATGAACTTTGTGTTCTCAAGTGAGTTTACCTCCTCTCTTATTTTGTACAAGTTTCGATTGACTTATTTGGCTTTGCTAGTGGCGTCTTTGACTTGTTTTTTTTTGAACTTATCACCTTAGCCGGTGTGGTGTTCACCTTTCTATTTTTCATCCAACCGCCTTAATCGCATAAGAATCGGGGTGACACTATTTATAGTGTTGAATCATTCTTCGTGTTAAGTTCATAATTCCATCCTCCATCCTTTATTTTCGAAATTCACTTAACTATCCTATTTCTTTGCTAAACCGAGCCTACTTTATTATTATCAACCTATTCTTTCCATTCCAAACCACCTTGTTAAACTTCCGCTTCCATAACTGCCATTAATCATTTTTCAGCATTCGACCAATCTCCTCATCGATGATCAGGAAAAAAAGTGAAACGACTCAACTAACCCGAGCCGAATCACATTATTTGGTATCAGAGCTTGTAAAACAACGAGCACCGATGTTCGTGCTAACCCCGGAGTAGGTTCGTAAAAAAATTTTAAATAAAAAAATCAAGTTGTATTTTATTTTTCCTGTATTCATTATATTGTATTTGAAGTGAAAAAATATGAAATTAAAAAAAAAGAGAGAGAAATTCAAGTATAAAAAAAGTGAAGTGTTGAAAATTTCGTTTACTTATCGATTGATTCTCGATCATCTATTTTCTTATCCTACCATTACTTTTCCTCCCCAAACGCCACACTCAAACCCCAAATTTCTTTTTATTTCAGCCTACCCAACACTCAAACACTTTATCCCTTGTAACCATTTTGAAACTGACCCCAAGCAGCAAATAGGTCTTTCGAGACAAAATACGAAATTACGAGAGTGAGGTCGAGTGGAAAAAAACAAAGAGAATTTGAGCACAAAAGAGTGTCAAGAAAAAGCCTTTAAAATGAGCGTAAACACGAGCGTGAGTGCAAAATCCTTATTTTCTTTTCGAGTGGACTTGTGAGGTTTGTGGTGAGGTACTCCTTTTCTATTTTAGTTTTAACATTTCTTCTTTTCAGTCCTTTTCTATTTTAGTTTTAACATTTCTTCTTTTTACTAAATAATCATGTCTTGAGAAGAGTTTTCAGTGTTTGAGTTTCAATATTTGTTGGAAGAAATGGAGAGCATGCTCGATCGAAAATTTAAACCAATCAAAGAAAAGCTAGATTGTCGAGCCAGAACCCAACGAGATCAAGATAATCTATGTGAAAGGGCGGAAACAAGAGTGCTAAGGAGACGAACATCCAATGAATGTTCGAAGAGAGACTCTTATTCATCAAGGAATTCGAGACAAAATCAAACGAGATTGGAGCTTGAAGCCTATTACGGTGGCAAACGAGAAGGTCCAAGTGATTCTTTGTATGTGCAAAGGAATTCATCCACAAAGAGTCAATCTCAAAAAGATGATCGTATTTCATATATGGACCCTTCATCTCTTTCCTAACAAATGGATTCTCAATTTGATTCCTTTATGATATCCCCCTTTTGTAATAAAATCGAAGAAGCATATAAACTAGAAAAAAGGAATTGAAAAAAAGGAAAAAGAAAAAGAAATTGAAAGGGAGAAAGGAATCGAAAAAGAAAGTGACAAAGAAAAGAAGATTGAAAAAGAAATTGAAATTGAAAAAGAGAAAGAGAAAGAAATTGAAGAAAAAGATGAAAGTGTAAAAGAAACAAGTGTTGTTGAAAAACAAACGAGATAAAAAGAGGCAAAAGAACAAGAAAAAGTGAGGAATTTGTTTACTAACCCAGATGTGAATTTTTCTTGTTTTGTTTCTTTTCAAGTTCTCGAAAGACCGAATGATAATTTTCAACTTCAATACCTTCCTGATGAGAGACATTTTCGTATGATCAGCAAAGGTAAGGTTGAAGATGAAATCACACACACGAGCTCGAAGGTAAGTGAGGTAAGGAAATTTTAACAACCGATTCACGACAATCAGATTTGAAAATTATTGATAAAACTTTTAGTGACTTAGTTTTTAAAATATCTCCTTATTCTAGTCTGATTACTTGCTATTTTTTGATTGTGGTTGATAAGTTCATTCCAAAAGGAAGCATGATTTGTTATTCTCTTGATTTGCCTTGTGATAAAAATGTTGTTGATGTTGTTCGATCAGAACGACAAACACGAAATATGAATTCGCAAGATAATGGGTTTTCATGAAAAGTGATTAAATTGTTCAATTGTGGTGATTTTGTAAACCAATTATTACCTTGTGTAAAATCTTTGAATTTGTGCAAATCTATCTCGATGACTGTAAAGAGGTTTGATTGTTCATTCTTGTGTATGCACAAATCTTATTGGTTTAGCGTGTTTGATTTAATGAAACCTTTGCTACATTTTGGCATAAGTAATCAAACTAGCGTGTTTAAACCCGGAATATGTTTTGGTTCGTTTTGTGGGAAAATCAAGCATCTTAAATTTTGTGTGAATAATTTCTATTTGTTTGATACTTGGTTTTTGAATAAGGAAATGAAATTTGACAAATATGATTTCAATTTAAATTCGTTCCTTAAACAATTTATGTGGTTGTACATGAAGTTCGCGTTTCATTTAAAAAAGATTAACTTAACCACGAAGCTCCAATTACATTATATTCCCGAAAAGAGAAGATTTGAGATGATCGAAAAAGGTAAACCCAATCTTTGCTTTCCTACTCATAAGGATATACAAGGTAAGATTCTTGAAAGTAAGCACCCTTGTTCTCTTCGGTTGGTGACAAAAATCGTGTTGATGATTTGGCTTTTGTAAATCACTTATATCGTGACGTGCTTAAATGTTCTATTTGGCTTGATGATGATCTATCTATTTTGGTTGTTGATAAAAAGACTATTGTTTTTGATCCTTGTGAATTTGTTGGCGAGAATACGGCTAAACTACAATTGCAAGATTCAAGTATGCAGAATAACGTCACACCTTGATCTTCTCATTTACTTGTTTGTGATGACTCTGTACACCATTTGACTCATTATTCGCCTACGATTTATTTAAACCATGACTTGTGGGAACAATTTGAGTTGTTTGCATGTCTTAAAATCTATCCATTTTTGTTTCGAATAATTGATGAGGCTTTGGCAAGTAAAATGATTTGTTTGCATAATTGTCAAAATTGTGTCTTGCATCTGTCCATTCGCATGCGTTATACTTGTCTTGTTATGATTATTCTTAGACTGCAAATTTTTTTGGATCGCTTTTTGCTAAATCATGGCTATAAAATTCAGATGACTCATTTGACATTTGCCCTATTCGTTGAAAGAAAGCCATGTAAGAGGAGCTATGATCGAGTGAACCAACGGCTCGACTTGAGGACAAGTCATTTTGAATAAGGGGTGAATGATGTGAGCACGGTTGAGGACTATTTCATTTTGAGCAATGAATATACGAGATCGTGCAAAACAACTTCGAAACCAACTCGGGCTAGCAACTCAAGGATTCTATGCACCTTAACGCAAGCTAATTTTAGCTTGAATTCAGCTTCCCGAGCTCCATCTAGCTCGAGTCAGCTCACATGAGCTCAATTCAGCTTATTGAGCTCGTTTTAATATCTTTTTAGCTCATTTATTTTATTGCTAGAATAAATTAAGTATTTTAATTAAATTAGTGACATTATTACAACTCATAAATATGTATTAGAATATTACATGCTTTTAATATGTCATAGTCGAATTTAATGTGTCTTGTTTAAGACTTTATTAAATTTGTCTAGTTTAATTATATGTTTATTTAAAATGTCTAAGCTATGTTTTAATTTTATCCAACCGAATTTGGCTTGATTTAAATGGGTTCATTATGTTTGTAGGTTCAGCCAAATTTGGAGAGCATTAAAGCAAGGTGCATGTGCGGCTCAATTCAAAAAATGATGAGGTTCATGCATGACCTATTTCAATGAATGGTGGCTGAGTTGATTGGCTTCCCCAAGCACCTATTCGGCCAAGTAATAGCTGCACAATGAATTCCCCAAGCTTGGCCGATTGTCTTCCCAAGGCAGCCATCAAGTTGTTCACATTTGCTAAAAATTCCTTTCACATTTGAGACCATTCGGCTATGCCTTTTCACACCAAGGAGACTTTTCAAAATCGAATTTTCACACATCAAATGGCTGTTCAAAGACCCTCTTTATTGCTTCTAACTATTCAACAAGAGGTGCCAATTCAATAAGCCAATTTATGGCCATGGCCGAACCTAGACATGGCCATTGGCCTCCCATGCACTCATCTTCACCAAGTCAACTTCCCTTCATCATGAAGCTACCTTTTGAAGATCCATTCAGTTGAATATGGACTCAGCAAATTAATGAGTTTATTCTAGAATATTTTAGAACATTCATGGCCGAATTTCTTAGCCATTAAGTTGACTATTCGGCTAGCCATGTTTAGGCTATAAGTAGTTTATTATTTCATTTGTAAAAGGACTTTTGACTTTTGCCAACTTTTTTATATGAACTTTGTGTTCTCGAATTTATTTCGTACAAGTTTTGATTAACTTATATGGCTTTGCTAGTGGCGTCTTCGGCTTGTTTTTTTATTTTTGAACTTATCACCTCAGCCGATGTGGTATTCACCTTTCTATCTTTTCATCCAACCACCTTAACTGCATAAGAATCGGGGTGACACTATTTATAGTGTTGAATCATTCTTCATGTTAAGTTCGTAATTACATCCTCCATCCTTTATTTTTGAAATTCACTTAACTATCCTATTTCTTTGCTAAATCGAGCCTACTTTATTGTTATCAACCTATTCTTTCCATTCCAAACCATCTTGTTAAACTTTCGCTTCCATAACCGCCATTAATCATTTCTCAGCATTCGAACAATCTCATCGTCGATGATCAGGCAAACAAGTGAAACAACTCAACCAACCCGAGCTGGATCACATCACGACATTTCAAGGTGGTTGTCGCTGTAACACCCCTTACTCGTATTCGACACCGGAACAATGTACAAGGCATTACCAGACATAAATCAAGCACTCATACAAAATTGAGACTTAAATTTCCATCCAAATTAAAACTTTTCATTCACGTGCACACCATCCCTTATATGGGCCCACGAGGTCCAAAACATATATTGGGGTGGTTCGGGACTAAACCAAGACCTTAGGAAGATTTTAGGAAACTCAAAAAAATTTTGAGGCTTTAGGGGCACACGCCCGTGTAGGTCAATGGACACGCCCGTGTGGCATGTCACATGCCTTGTGCTTAGGCGTGTCGATTTTAGGTTGCATTCTGTTTAAAACATCAGCAACAAATGGTAGCCACACGGCCAAGTCACACGCTCGTGTACTAGGCCATGTAGTCAATTTTATTTTCATGATTTTTCCTAAATCAGGTGTAGACTTCACACGGCCAAGGCACACGCCCATGTCCCAAGGTCGTGTCACCCACATGGCTGAGACACACGGTCGTGTCTCAGCCCGTGTGGCCAATTCTGGACATTCTGTTTTGCTATATTAAGGTGCAGGGGATACACGACCGGATCATACGCCCATAGGGGTAGACCATGTATCACACACGGCCTAGACACACGCCTGTGTGTCTACCCATATGGACAAATACAAGGCTATTTTCCAAGCCAATTTTTCACCTTACTTGCAAACATTCACACAACATCACATGGTACAAATCATGGCATATAAATGCCTTCAAACCGGACCAAATATAATCAAGCAATAACATATCATTTACCTATTCACTTCCATCATTCTAATAGCATTATGCTTTACTAATACAACTCATACCAACTTTATATTCATAAGGATATTATCATATGAATGACCCATATCCAACATTAGTCAACTTATCTAATCAACAACAAGACTATTAACCACATCTATCACATATCAAGCAAACATACACCACATCACAAGGCATTGGCATATGCAATCATATAATCAACATAAGCCATCATTCATGGCTATATACAAATTGTCCCATAACCATTATAGGCCAATACATTTATGTTGACATAATTACAAAAGGCAACGTCCCTATACATGCCATAAACTTAAAATTACTTGTATTCACTTATACCCAAATGATATCTTGATAGTGTGATAGCATCTCCGGCGATCTCCAACCCAAGCTAGCTAACTTAACCTATAAGAGATAGGAAAGGAAGGAGAGTAAGCAATAGAGCTTAGTAAGTTCATATGCAAATAATAAACAACTATTAACATTCATTTACTTTATCCATCCATAAGAATACTATTATTACAATCTGCATTAAATCTCAAGTTTACCAATTATTCATTCATAGTGCTTACTCTTTTATCTTAAAAACACTATTTACATGCCTTGGAATTAGCCTAACCACCATAGTCTCCCCATTATAACATATCACACTATTTAACAAGTTATTTCCATCCTCGTAATCACATGCACATTAATTATGAGTAATCATAATTTCAACATATAGTTTAACCACCTTTTCACTTGTCTAAGCTCATATCTTACTATATTCTCATAATGACTTTATTCGGTAATTATGTATGTCCTTCCTTTTTCTCATATCCAATGAAACACAATTTAAATAAATACACCGTACTATACCACAATTCAATTAGGCTCATAAACCTATCACATGATCATTATCAAACCTTATCATGTATCCATTCATCTAAAGTGTAGATCAATAATTATAAGGTTATCGATATTCTCAAGCGTCGAATGTTCATCACACATCTAGCTCATTACTCATGAGTTGTTGTACATACCTGTACCATCTCTTAACATAACCACTTGCTTTTTCACCTTTGGCATACCCGTTGAACTCTTAGAATACTAATTGGATACACGAAAAGTCTTTGCACATAAGTGCCACATATGTAGCTAAAGCTACCTTATATCTAATATCACATAAATGCTCGCTCTCGAGCTAATCACGGGCCTGCTCACACAAGCTGTCAGTCAAGACGTCACTACGCAGTGTTGCTCGCACAAGTTATCAGGTATCCGCAACACATGCCGCACTACCCAGCCACTGGTAGACGTACGAGACTAGCACCCGGATCACATAAGCACAAATATATCACATGGGTCACTAGTGACATTCACTTGTATCATATTCTCTTCCTAAGCTTCAAACGAGATTTTTCATACTTATCGAAACTTGTCGATTGTGTCCATAGAATTAATCATTCATTCCAAACATTAATGAAGGATATAAAATATTTAAAATACAAACATAATAATGCATTATTCACATACAAACTTACCTCGATACCAAAAAGGTAAAAAGAACCTAATCGTCAATTTCTCTTTTTCCCCATTTTAGGTCCAAACCTCATTTTCTTTGATCTATAACATCAGATTTAGTCTATTTATTAGTCACATTATTCAATGTGATCCAAAAATCATATTATGGAAAAATTACATTTTAGCCCTAAAGTTTCACATATTTACACTTTTGCCCCTAGGCTCGTAAAATGAACTGTGTTTAATTTCTTTGTAACCCAAGCCTAGCCGAATCATTTTCATGCTTATAGAAGCCCACATTTTTCGTTAAAACACACTTTTATGACATATTTTATAACTTTTACAAATTAGTCATTTTAGGCATTTTTACCGAAAATCACTTAGTAAAATTTGTTTCTCTAACCATAAACATGCATAATCTACCATTAATAATCAAAATGCACAAATTTATAGCATGGTTCAAACCCTATACCTTCATTATATCTCAAATAAATGGTAGAAATAGGTAGATCATGTTACAAGGATTTCAAAAATGTGAAAATCATTAAAAACGGGGCAAGAACGGAATTACTATGGAGCTTGGAAAGCTTGAACAAAACTCTAGCCATGGTGTCCATGCAAGTTTCGGCCAAGAGAGGTAGAAGATGGACAAATTTTTTGGCTATTTTGGCTTTTTAATTCTTTTAATTACTAAATGACCAAAATGCCCTTAACTTAAAAATATTCTATTTCACCTATTTCATGTCCATTTTTGTCCAAAAAATTTATCAAATGGTCTAATTACCAAATAAGGACCTCTAATTTAAAATTTCATAGCAATTAGACACCTCTAGCTTCTAGGACTCAAGTTTTGCACTTTTTACGATTTAGTCCTTTTGACTACATTGAGTGCCCAAACGTCGAAATTTCAAAACAAATTTTCACGAAATCATTTCGTGAAATCGTAGACCATAAAAATATAATAAATATAAATTTTATTATGTCAGATTTTTGGTCTCGAAACCACTATTCTGACTATGCCCAAAATCGGGCTATTACAGTCATGACATTAAACTTCGAATATAATAACTCTCGCTTCGAAGTTGGATGCTGCAACACGGACGTTTGGTCATCGTGATATTGATTCCTTAATGCTCCTAGGTAGCTTCAAAGTTAGGTGTTGCAACATCTTGGGCAACCCGCTAACTTATCGGTCTAAAGCAATGCCCTACACACTCAGTCAACACATTAGTCTTCCCTTAGGCTCAGATTGGCCTAACAAATCATAAAACCCCTAAAATGCTCATTTTATTGAATTTGAATATAATCGCACTAAATAGAGAAAATAATTAAAAATCTCACAAATTAATTTAATACAAGCGCATTAAGTGATTTAAAGAGCTCAATTTGTCACAACGAATTGTGGCAGATCAAATTCCCCCACACTTAACTCATTGCTTGTCCTTAAGAAAACATGACCCTCAAATGAAAAAAAGAAAAGAAAAGACTTCCCTTGAACATGCTTCATACAATGGTTTAGTTCGAAACATAGTGAAACACCCCAAACCCGGCCTACGAGCCTTGACCGAATCTGGTATGTTCCCGGTGAAAACCGTTTCAAATTCTTTTGTACTTAGGAAAAACTTAAGCGCTTTGAAGGAAAGTTTGTTTTGGGTTGGGCTTGAGTTGAAAACAAGTTTATTTCGTTATTAAAAATCCTTTTGATTTAGGTGACAAAATGTTTGGGCTTTGTATTAAATTAATTTTACTTAATCTTTTAATAAATATAAGGATTGTAGGCTCAATAAATAAAAGTAAAGTAAACGCTACTACGACCTTATTACATCAAATAATTTCCCAAAATTAAAACCAAAATAAACTTTAAAATACTTAAAATAAAATAAAAGTCCAAGTCATAAATTTCTTGCTGTGCATGGCCATCCCTAAGCTTCTGCCGAACCCGGTCCATCACTGATCGTCACCTGAAAATAGTCCCACAGCGGGGTGAGTCGAACGGACTCAATGTGTAACCAACACTAAAATTTAATAATTCAGGCATACCATACATATCATGTTCACATAATAATTCAAGATAATGATGCAACCCGAACCCAAACCTAGATGCCATCCGCTACACATCCCCGTACCAACTTGCACACCGTGGGGACTACTAAGTCAACCCTCCATCCGCTACACACCATCTAAGGCAGTCGCTGCAGTCGACGTGCTCATCGCCCATATAAAATTTGTGGCATAGCCACCAGATTAAATAATTGTGTCATGAGACACCACATTCAGATATTGTAACCGAAGTTACCACATTCAGATAATGTGACCGAAGTCACCACATTAAGATAGTGAGACCGAAATCAGCACTTTCACTTCCCCTTTTTCATATAACCCGAATGCCCCATATTATTCATATCATGCATATCATACTTAAATTCACATTTATGTCACTTTTCACATGTTAAATATAACATATTTCGTAATCCTAGTAGGAGTAGGAAGCGTGCGAGTACTTTGTACCATAACATGGTACTTTAGCCACATTCTTACACTTTCATATTAACACATATATCAAGTTAAAGCCATAAATCTATTAAGATTAGTGTGGGTACACACCGATTAACTTAGCAAATTCATTGAAATCTCAAGAATCCCGATCTCATCGCTTCTAGATCTTGCTTCCTATATTCGCCAACATTTAATATTTAAACAAAAGCCTATTCGACTATACTACTAAATCCCGAAGGATTAACACACTTAAATCCTTACCTTGCTTGTCAAATTGACTATCAGCAAATCCCGAAACTTTGTGTTACTCCTTCCTTCAATCGGCTAGGCATTATAATCACTTAACTAATTAGTTTCGACTTTTAAGCGAAATAAGAAATAGATCTTCATACCAAAAAAGCCTTGGCCAAATATTCATGTACACTTACCTTAGGGATCTAAATCCCGAAATTGCTAATTCCCTTTGGTATTTGTCGAAATTACCTATAGACTCATGTTAGATCTAATCTAACATTAAATCATAATAATATAGCTTATGGCTGAATGGTATTCATAACTTACCTTAGATCCTTGAATTTTGAAAGATTCTTCTTTGTAGTCGATGACACCTAATTCCTAAACTTCCTTCAAGTAGTCGGCCATAGACATTAATAGAGTTAGAGTCCTAATTTCGGCCTAAGAAAAAGAAATAAGATGATAACTTATAGATCCTTACCGCTTTATACACAAGTCGACAACCTCCCTTGCTTGAAGCCCTAAAGAAATCGGCTAGGAAGACTGAATGTTGTCACAGATTTCGGCTTTTGGACTTATTGGAGTAATCGGCTAGGGGTTGTTTTGAGGTTTCGACTTTTGGTGAATTGAAACAAAGAAGAAGAATAGGGATGGAGGATTCGGCAATGGTGAGTGTTTGAGGGAGAGCTTGCGGTTTTGTCAACAAAAGAAAATAGAGAAGATGACAAGGGAATTTCGGCAGAGACTTTCAAAAGAAACGAATAAGAAACAAATGGCCTTTATTCCTTTTTAGCCGAAAATACCACACTTAGTTCCCCCTATTTGGCCAACTCTCCCTTATTTTGATAAAGTTCATCTTTTATTTATCACCTTAATTAATCTCATCAATAATCCACTTAAAATAATCTATTATTAAATCTATTATTTATCCCCTATTTAGCTGAAATTTGAAGGGAATAAAACTCCTCTTTTAAGAGCCTTAATGCCGTCCACCTCTTTGCTTTTGGAAGCAAAAATAAAACTTCTTTTATTTGCTTCCCATGCGACTCGAACTTAGGCCCAATTCCCTTGTATGTGGCGCCATTTCCAGAGGCCCTAAGTGGCATCTCCAGGCCACTTTTCCAAGCCTGTTTGTGTGTCAAACTTCTTCTATTAATTTTCTTAAGGCCACCTTGTTTTAGTTTCCTCTTTTGACTTAAGTTTCCAAAATGTTCACTTTCCTCTTTTAACTTAGGTTTCCAAAATGTTCACTTTCCTCTTTTAACTTAGGTTTCCAAAATGTAACATTTCCATACATTTCCAAGTTTCCAAAAATGTTCAAAATACATTCATAACACATAAGATATGTCATTTTGTACGATTAAACCGAAAATGCATAGGCCCTTTTCAGGATGTTACAGTTTTACCCCCTTAAAATAATTTCGTCCTCAAAATTTCCTAGCTAAAATAATTGAGGGTATTGCTGTTGCATTGCCTCTTCTGGCTCCCACGAAGCTTCTTCCGATCCATTATTGTGCCACAACACTTTGACTAGAGGAACTGACTTCCTCCGTAATATTTTCACGTCTCGTTCCAAGATCTGAATTGGCTCCTCCTCGTAGGATAAGTCTGGCTTTAGCTCCACTTCCTCAACTGGTACCATTACCTCTGTTATTCGAACCACGACCTCGTTGAGGCTGCTGTCCTCCTCTACCAGCCTGATTAACATTCTAAGCTGCTGATCGACTTTCATCTGGTTTCTTGGGATAATCTTTGAGCATATGGTCCTTGGACCCACACCTAAAACATCCTTTCGTCTTTTTCCAGCACTTCCTAAGTGCTTCTTTCCACAATGATCACAAGGACGATACTGTCCTCCTGCACCCACTTGCTGACCCCGCGGCCCATCAATTCTGGGTCTTTTCTGCACATTTCCGACGATCCTGATGACCCATAACCCCTCTTGGGTCTATTCCTATCAGAGTTCTGCTTAACCGAATCCTTGATTCCCTCGGCTACCTTAGCCTTTTCTACTAAAACAGAAAACTCTCATTCCTGATGTGGAGCTATCAATAACCTTAGGTTATCCCTTAGACCGTCTTCGAACCGCACACAGCGCTCATGCTCCGTAGCCACTACTCCTCGAGCATATCGGCTTAACCTCAAAATTCAGCTTCATACGCAGCTACTAACTTGTTTCCTTGAACCAGCCCCAGAAAAGCTTTCCTCTGCTCATCAATATAATGTGTACCGACATACATTTTCTGATATGCCTCCTTAGCATACTCCTAGGTCAGATCCTCAGCTGTGGCACCATCCCGAACTGTTAACCACCATTGATACGCTTCATCGCGTAACAGTGCCACCATTCCTTTCAACTTCTCTTCAGGGGTCAGGTCGAGCTCATCCATAATGCGCTCGATGCGCCTCAACCGAGATTCACCAGTCTTTGGGTGCCACACGGACACTCCACGGAACACCTCGGCTCTGTTGGCTCAAGTCGCTCAGTACTGGACTTTCGAGCTCTCATATTTCGCCACTCCACCACTATTTCGAACTCGCAAGACAGATGACCTGCGATCAAAGATCATCCCCCGTCGAGCTCTCGCCGACAACAAGCGACTAGGGGTGGTGGTGGCGGTGGTAACTCATTGTCGGACCCTTGTCCCGATCTAACGGGTTACGACACGACCATTCTTCCTCTCTCAGCGTCCATGACGACCGCGTCCTCTAGAATTCATATCTAACGATGCGCTTTAATCGATTTAAGAAAGTTTTATGAATTAGCCCTTATTCCATCGATTATCCATGACGAAGTTTTATGAAAAGAATTTTAAGAGTGGTTCTTTCGTATTCATACATGCACACAGTCTTCACATTCATACATCCATCAATCAATTATGAACTTCCGTTCATTTAGAGAAATGTTGTAGTTTTCATTATTGTTGTTTTTCCACTACCCAGGGTATTTGCGTAATTTATCCTACAGGGGTATTTTCGTAATTTGTCAAATAGGGTTCCTTGGTAATTTTGTCAAAAAGTATTTCAGAAATTTTAAAATCCTGGGGCTTTTCGATAAATTTGGAAATTCCAGGGGTATTTTGGTAATTTTGAATTTCGGGGGTATCTTGGTAATAAACCAGGGTAAATTTGTAAAGTTTAATAATTCAGGGATATTTCAAAATTTGCAAAACTTTGAGGGTTCTTTTTGAGAAATTTATTTTCCAAAATGATGAAGTTGCAAAAATTTTAGAAATCAGGGTCATTTTGGAAATTTTGGTAAGTTAGGGGTAATTTTGTAATTTTCCAAATCAATGTATTTTTCATAATTTGTAAATAAGGGTTTTTGGACTTGTTATAAAATAATGAAAATGTTGATTAGAACTGTGGGTATTTTAGACATTTTTATAAACCAAGGGCATTTTTGTAATTTTACCACTAGGGGTATTTTTTGTAATTTTATAAATCAGAAATTTTTCGGAAAATTGTGTAGAAAGAATAGTTTTCACAAATTAAAGAAAAATGATTTTAAGAGTTTTAAAATTAGGGTTCTTATTAAAAAAAATGGCTAGTTCCTTTCGGGTTTTAGTTATTGGGTTTAGCTTTATGACCCAGTCTTCTTGGTCGGGGTGAACCAAAGCTACGCACCGGTAGGATTCGAGTGGAGAGGAGGTGAGTCACACGAACTGCTTAAATACCAAGCTCCCACTGAAACCATTCCTAGGCATGCGCACAGGGGTTGCCACACCCACTAAGTCTTCTGGGTTAGGGTAAACCGAAGCTACGCACCAGGTAGGATTCCTGCGAAGAGGAGGTGAGTCACTAGGACTGCTTAAATACCAGGCTCTTCCGGATCCAATCCTAGACATGTGCACAGGAGTTACCACACCCTAACTTGGTTGACTTAGCCATAGGTTTGTTTAAGTAGGCACTTAAGTCTTATGTAGTAGTTGGGGTAGACTAGTCCTAGGGTTCAAGTACCTATCATTCTATTCTACGTTCCATTCCTTTTCTACCCTTCTATAAATCACATAATCACACAGATGGTTAAGGGTACTTACCTGGTGGACTGCGGGTCGGAGACTTAGGTGCCATGCCATCAAACATGCCTATTTTCAGAAATACTTTATAAAACTCATTTGGGCTCGATTTGAAAATGTTTTGGGCCTTAGACCACAGGCCAAGAGTTTAAATTTGGGCTCTAATACCAAATTGAAACACCCCAAACCTGGCCCACGAGCCTTGATCGAATCTGGTATGTTTCCCGGTGAAAACCGTTTCAAATTCTTTTGTACTTAGGAAAAACTTGAGCGTTTTGAAGGAAAGTTTGTTTTGGGTTGGGCTTGAGTTGAAAACAAGTTTATTTCGTTATTAAAAATCCTTTTGATTTAGGTGACAAAACGTTTGGGCTTTGTATTAAATTAATTTTACTTAATCTTTTAATAAATATAAAGATTGTAGGCTCAATAAATAAAAGTAAAGTAAACGCTACTACGGCCTTATTACATCAAATAATTTCCCAAAATTAAAACCAAAATAAACTTTAAAATACTTAAAATAAAATAAAAGTCCAAGTCGTAAATTTCTTCTTGTGCATGGCCATCTCTAAGCTTCTAGAACCGGTCCATCACTGATCGTCACCTGAAAATAGTCCCACAGAGGGGTGAGTCAAACGGACTCAATATGTAACCAAAACTAAAATTTAATAATTCAGGCATACCATACATATCATGTTCACATAATAATTCAAGATAATGATGCAACCCGAACCCAAACCTAGATGCCATCCGCTACACATCCCCGTACCAACCTACACACCGTGGGGACTACTAAGTCAACCCTCCATCCGCTACACATCATCGAAGGCAGTCGATGCAGTCGAGGTGCTCATCGCCCATATAAAATTCGTGGCATAGCCACCAGATTAAATAATTGTGTCATGAGACACCACATTCAGATATTGTAACCGAAGTTACCACATTCAGATAATGTGACCGAAGTCACCACATTCAGATAGTGAGACCGAAGTCACCACTTTCACTTCCCCTTTTTCATATAACCCGAATGCCCCATATTATTCATATCATGCATATCATACTTAAATTCACATTTATGTCACTTTTCACATGTTAAATATAACATATTTCGTAATCCTAGTAGGAGTAGGAAACGTACCTGAGTACTTTGTACCATAACATGGTACTTTAGCCACATTCTTACACTTTCATATTAACATATATATCAAGTTAAAGTCATAAATCTATTAAGATTAGTGTGGGGTACACACTTGATTAACTTAGCAAATTCACTGAAATCCCGAAGAATCCCGATCTACTGCTCTAGATCTTGCTTCCTATATTCGGCCAACATTTAATATTTAAACAAAAGCCTATTCGACTATACTACTAAATCCCGAAGGATTAACACACAAAAATCCTTACCTTGCTTGTCGAATTGACTATCAGCAAATCCCAAAACTTTGTGTTACTCCTTCCTTCAATCGGCTAGGCACTAAAATCACTTAACTAATTAGTTTCGGCTTTTAAGCGAAATAAGAAATAGATCTTCATACCAAAATAAGCCTTGGCCGAATATTCATGTACACTTACCTTAGGGATCTAAATCCCGAAATTGCTAATTCCCTTTGGTATTTGTCGAAATTACCTATAGACTCATGTTAGATCTAATCTAACATTAAATCATAATAATATAGCTTATGGCTGAATGGTATTCATAACTTACCTTAGATCCTTGAATTCCGAAAGATTCTTCTTTGTAGTCGACAGCACCTAATTCCCGAAACTTCCTTCAAGTAGTCGGCCATAGACATTAATAGAGTTAGAGTCCTAATTTCGGCCTAAGAAAAAGAAATAAGATGATAACTTATAGATCCTTACCCCTTTATACACAAGTCGACAACCTCCCTTGCTTGAAGCCCTAAAGAAATTGGCTAGGAAGACTGAATAGTTGTCACAGATTTTGGCTTTTGGACTTATTGGAGTAATCGGCTAGGGGTTGTTTTTGAGGTTTCGGCTTTTGGTGAATTGAAACAAAGAAGAAGAATAGGGATGGAGGATTAGGCAATGGTGAGTGTTTGAGAGAGAGCTTGTGGTTTTGTCAACAAAAGAAAATAGAGAAGATGACAAGGGAATTTCGGTAGAGACTTTCAAAAGAAACAAATAAGAAACAAATGGCCTTTATTCCTTTTTAGCCGAAAATACCACACTTAGTTCCCCCTATTTGGCCAACTCTCCCTTATTTTGATAAAGTTCATCTTTTATTTATCACCTTAATTAATCTCATCAATAATCCACTTAAAATAATCTATAATTAAATCTATTATTTATCCCCTATTTAGTTGAAATTTGAAGGGAATAAAACTCCTCTTTTAAGAGCCTTAATGCCGTCCACCTCTATGCTTCTGGAAGCAAAAATAAAACTTCTTTTATTTGCTTCCCATACGACTCGAACTTAGGCCCAATTCCCTTGTATGTGGCGCCATTTCCAGAGGCCCTAAGTGGCATCTCCAAGCCACTTTTCCAAGCCTGTTTGTGTGTCAAACTTCTTCTATTAATTTTCTTAAGGCCACCTTGTTTTAGTTTCCTCTTTTCACTTAGGTTTCCAAAATGTTCACTTTCCTCTTCTAACTTAGGTTTCCAAAATGTTCACTTTCCTCTTTTAACCTAGGTTTCCAAAATGTAACATTTCCATACATTCCCAGGTTTCCAAAAATGTTCAAAATACATTCATAACACATAAGATATGTCATTTTGTATAATTAAACTGAAAATGCATAGGCCCTTTTCAGGATGTTACACATAGATAACATTAAGGTTTTTTAAACATGCAATTTCGACATGATATGTAAACTACGTACAATTTTTAATTTCAAAAATGAGAGTTCATTAAATTACAATATAAATAAGTAGAAAGATAACTAAGCATATGACTCCATCAGAACAACTACACAATTATGGCATTTATGTTAGAATAATGCAAGCAATTACACTTTTACGTACTTATCATGATTTTCATCCATAGAGAGAGTGAGCTAAGTCACATAGGACTTTTCGACTTGTAATGTTCTAAGGCTGAAGGTTGGCTCAGAATTCAATAACAAAGCACACAAAATGGTTCAAGCACAAAAGTAGTTTGGCACATGATATTGTTCCCTATGCATCCCTAGTATAATTTTAGACTCACCTCCTTATATCCCCTTCTCTCACCTTCCTTTTCTCTCCATATGTGAATACACGGTATAATATTGGTAAGTATAGTCAGCTTAGCGAGCTTTGTGCAACATGAATGAAAACTTCCAAAGTATTAATGATTTTTAAGGGATCACTATTTTTCACTCACACTGCTTTTAACCTATTCCATGCTTTTATATCTCTCGCTTTGCTTTTACCCCTCACAATGCTTTTGGTCTCTGACTATTTTTCATTTATGCACTTAACCACAAGAAACATATAATTACTGTATCATATCGTTTCTTACTTTTACATTCTACATTTTTTTCGAAACTTCTTTGATGTATCTACCTAGCCCTTAATATCTGTGAGCCGATGTCTAAATTCGCGCATTAATTCAGGGACCAAGAAAGGGTAAACAACTTTTATTTTTAGCTCATGGTTTCATATTAAGGTTCATCAAAAAGCGGATTAGTCTTAAAAATCGGTACTAGGGCATAAATGTATATGGTTAGCTTTTTGGCACTATTTTTTTCCAAACAATGCCTTAAATTTCCCTAGGCACCTCAATATTCATAGATTTAATCATAGAAGTTATAAATTATAACTCCCTACAATTCAAACAACATACCTGTTTCCCAATGTATTCATTCATCATTTGGTACACTCAATCAATTTTTACCTATTTACAATGTAATATAATGAACTAACTAGTCTAGATTTTAACAACCTAGAATATCTTACTATCATGCTAAATTTACAAGTTTTATGCAACCAATCCTATTAACATGCTCCTAACCAATCACTTGTACTACTGCAAGTTCAAGCACAATGCACACAAAAGAAAAAAATCAAAAAAAAAAAAAAGACAATAAAAATAAATAAAAACAATAGCACTCAAAACTAAAAAGTTTTTATGTAACCTCCGTCACTTTAGATTGCACATTGTCCGTATGTGCTCCCAGTATAGATAAGAAATAGAACTACCTTTTTTTTATGGTATAGTGAGGTGTAGTTGGATCGTTCTCCTCTTGCATGTTTAGGTCGATTATATTGTGCATTCATCAGATGGGTTTCTGATCGCTGCTAAACGTGCAAACGTTTGGACAGAAAATATTGTAGCAAAAGGTATAGAAATAAAACAGCGGTGTCCGCAGAGTAGGCGATGTCTGTTTCGATAATTTGTTAAGTGTCGAGATGTAATACCCAAGATATGGACCCAATTATTTGGGTCAGGTAGAGACTTAAATTGTCTGTATAGGTTTCAATAATTAGATCTTCGTCCTAATTATATAAACACAAAACACAATCAAAATACTAAATAAATTTCAAAAACTTAATAATGCTATTAACAAAATAAAAATATAATAATATTCTCATATCATCTTTAATTGGACATTAGATATGTGTTTATGATCCAAAGTAATTAGTGTCATTGACATTTTAAAACATCTAACTTTTATCAAATTAATTTTTGCAATATACAAAAATTAATTTAATGAATAAATAAATTAAAATTTTATAATATTATTAAAATACCATTAAATTAACAATTTATTTGACATAAAAATATTGTTAAATCGTATAATATAATTTGGCCCTATTTTTAAACCTATTGTTACTTGAGATATTTGAGATGATAAAATTACCTTATGTTACTTGAGGTATTTGAAATGATGAAAATTAAACAAAGGCATGAAATTACTAATATCGATAACAAAAGAAAATATATTTTAGATTTTATTTAGAGATTGAAATAGAAAATTGAGAGGAAGATGATTTTGAGAATGAAAATTAGAATTTGGATTAATGAAATTGAGTGAGAAAGAATTGAAATGTAAAGGGTTTATATAGGGGTGGAGGGAGGGTTAGTCGTTAGGTTATTTAACTTTTTTTTTTAAATTATATATTTATTTTATCGTTGATCCAATGGTTTCTAGATTTTTTAATCGATGAGATCCAATAATTCCAACTTAATTTTTTTTCTTAATGTTTTGTAGTGCGCTGATGTCATGTGGGCAAAAACACGCCCTATTAGATCGATTTCAATGAAAATGTGTCCAACATAATACGTTTTTGCTTACGTGACAACTACGTCTTGCAAAATCGGCCTACATCCCTAATTTTTTTAAAAATAGTCTCAATTCCTTAATTTTTATTTTAAATCAACATTTTCCCCTAATTTTGTCCAACTATCAAGTTATGTATGGTGAAAATTTCTTTGTTGAAAAATTTTAGGTTAAAAAATGCCATAAGTTTCTATATTCTTATAAATTTGACATTTAATTTTTTAAGTTTTTATTTCTAAAATTTATTCTTTTTACTTTTTAAGATTTTAAAATTTATGTTAAAAATAAAAAACTGTATTATTAAAATAAAATAAAAATTTATTAAGTGTATATAAACTTATAACACATTTTAATCAAAATTTTAATTTCAAAATATAAAGAAAGGAAAATGGAAAAAGAATCCGGGATTCATTAAAGATAATATCCACGCGACGTGCAGTTTCAAATACCGGAGATAACACTAGTAAAACTAATAGAAAGAAAGAAATTAACAGCCACATGGCTCCCATATAACCCCCAAATTCCAGTTTTTCAACCTCTTATCCGCCGCCATTATTGCTTCTTGGGGGAATTTGCTCTTTTCCTTTTCCAAATCCACACACGAAGATTGAAAAAACAAACAGAATCAGCAATTTTAACATTTTACACTTTTTCTATTCTCTCTCAAAAACCTTTCCCCCAGAAAATTAACCAAACACACATGGACTCTTCCCCTGTCAACTGGGAAGCACTCGACGCTCTCATCATCGATTTCGCCAAATCAGAAAACTTGATCGAGGACTCTTCCCCACCCTCTTCGCCTTCTCTCTCCTCTTCCCCTTCCCTCTCTTCCTCTTCTTATCATTCCAGGTTAATCATTCGCCAGATCAGACGCTCTTTAGAGGCCGGTGACGTCGACGCCGCCATCGATCTCTTCCGAGCTCATGCTCCTTTTGTCCTGGAAGATCATCGCCTTCTCTTTCGGTTACAGAAACAGGTTAATCTCCTACTCCTCTCTTATTATTTTTTATTAATTAGAATGTGCTTTAGCTGTAATTAGTTCCTTTGTTTTTGGAGTTTTAAATTTTCCATCGTTGATTGAAGTTTTGTTTTCTTTTGAAGAAATTTATTGAATTATTGAGGGAAGGAACTACGGAGGATCGTCGCCCCGCAATTGATTACTTAAGGACGTTTCTTGCTCCTTGTGCTCTCAATGCCTATCCAGTAATGTTATTTTCCTTTTCTTTTCTTTTTTTTTTTTTTTTTTGGCTTTTAATTTAATATTTGGACGCCTAAGATACTACTCTTTTTTAAAAAATTTTTTTTGAGGAACCTTGATTTAATCTTATTCTTTTATTCATCTCCGTTTTTATTTGAATTAATTAAGAGGAATAGTATGATACATGCAAGGTGTGGTCTTTAAAGTTTCACTGTAGTGAATGGCATCTTATTGTCAGCTAAAGTGCTTTGTATATTTTCTTAATCCTTAATCTGGTTTGAAAAGATTGTGCTATTCTTTGGATGTGGGTCTTTTATTTGATTCTGGTAAATAATGGAGATAGAGTACAGGGAGATACGGTGCTGGTGTGATGTTGGGAATTCCTTTTTGAAGTGGAATTTTAAAAATATGAAACGGGAACCTTTTAGCAGCTGCGGTAATTGTCTTCCTGTCACCCTATGTGCTCGTGTTCTACGAAATTCTTAATTGAGATTTGGAGGAGGTTTGATTTTTTCAAACCTTCAGAGATTCAGACATTATAATTGGAAAATAAACTTCCCAGATATGTTTCTATGTTATTGACCATAATAGAACGTGCATAAATTTAAAAGCTCGTCATTTGGATAAGGCGATCCAATCTTAGACTTGGAGTGCTGTTGGGGTTTTAGAGTTGACTTACAATCAAGGATAAGGAGAATCAAATCTCTGAATTGTTTTTCAACTTAAAGTACAGTTACTTGGTGACATTTTTGGGGGTGGATTTGGCTGTCTGCTGCTTATAGTACCTTTATAGAATCAATTTAATGCCTGTATAATATACCTAAAAAACAATTGATCAATTGAAATATATTCTGTTCACTTGGGAGTTCTGATAGATTTTTGCATCTGTATTTAAGGAAGCATATGAGGAATTCAAGCATGTTCTTCTTGCCTTTATATATGACAAGGATGATCAGACTTCCCCAGTGGCAAATGAGGTGAGTTGGAATTTGTTCCCATGGCAAATCTTACTATGATTGGTGAGAAAAGGAGTATTGTGCTTACAAGAAATTGTTATAATGTGCACAGTGGGCTGAGAAGAGGAGGTATGAGATTGCTGGATTAATGTCTTCTGTTTTAAGAGCCCATTTACATGCATATAATCCAATCTTTTCAATGACATTGAGATATTTGATAAGGTACACTGCAACTCTCAATAGATAAAATTTCATGGGATACTTTCTGTGAGATAGTGTGCTTATATTGATTTTGATAAGTTCACAATGGTTTCCTACATTTTCAGCATTCATAAAGGATTTTGCTTTCGACAAGGAATTTTATCACCTATTTCAGATCTTACTGAGAGATTGCTACTTGAGGAACGTGATCCACCTGCAATACCTCAAGAGAGTTTGTATGAGGCACAACCATTTGATGAGGTGCAGTTTTCTTATCTAGGGCGTTTTTACTTGTTTCTTGAGGATAAAATGACTTGTATTTTCAAATGGGTTGATGCATGAATTTGCTGTATTATGTGGTCTGCCAGTTCACATGGATGCCTTCTATATTTCTGTGTTGATTTTGAAATCCAGGTGGATATACAAGCACTTGCGCATGCTGTAGAGCTTACAAGACAAGGGGCTATTGATAGCTTGAGATTTGCCAAGGGCGATTTGTTTCAGGCATTTCAGGTTTTTGAAACATTTACGAATCTAATCCCTCCCTCATAATTCTTAATTTTTTGAAGTTGGATTTTGCATTGTCTCTGTACTTTTAAAGTTAAATCAAATATGATAACTGTTTTATTTAATAAATCAAAGACAATGTTAAATAAGTTATATGTTTCTTCATTGGATAAAATTTGGAAAATAAATAAATAAACCAATAGTTAAAGTTGCTTTTAACTTCAAGTCTGAAGGCCCATTGTAATATGTGCCTCCAATTTTTTTTTTTTTGGGGGGGGGGGTAATTGATTGTTAATGTTATGACAATGCATGCAGAATGAAATATGTAGAATGAGATTGGATGCTGCCATGCTTGATGAACTTGTTCGTGAGTACTGTATTTACAGGGGAATTGTGGAATCTGGTAGTCTCATCCCATCTAGTGAGTTTCTAACATCAATTTCTTTTCACTATATGTATCCTTATTTGTGGGAGTGCTGATCAACATATTCTTCCTCAGGAGTGCAAACACTTTCAGAACCTTTGAAAGGTAATCCATCGGAGTCTGGGTATTATTCAACACAAGACGGTTCCCTCGATTTGGATTATAGCAGTGCTAAGTGGTCAAATAGTGAAACTTCTGCTACTACAGATATGAGTAGTATGCGTGGCACTGATGTCGAATTAAGGTATGCTTTTGACCCAGCGAACAACCTCGAAGATTGTAGCACCAGTGGGTCACATCAGTCTGAAAATTTGAGGACCCTGAGAAACAGAAGCCACGGAGCTGGTGAAAGAAGTAAACGCAAGAGATGGAGGGGAAGGCATGATGAACTAGATCATATTTCTGATATATATTTTAACCGATGCAGCAAGCAAGAGGTTAGCACTGCAATGCAAGTTGCCAGCGCAACAATATCAAAAGCACAACAGGTATATTCTGCATTTTTTTTTATTATACTTCTCTTATGATAGATTGATAGGGATAACAGCATGAGTTTATTCATCAGGGAGTGGAAAATATCAATGGGGAAGAGAAATATGAAATTGTTCTTGGGATGAAAGAACTAGCTAGCAGAGGAATGGCTGCTGAGGTTGTGGAGGAAATTAATGCATTGGACCCAAACTTCTTTGCACAAAATCCAGTTTTGTTATTCCAACTGAAGCAGGTCATTTGATTTCACACTGGAGTGGCTTCATTAAGTTAACATTCAGCGTGAATTTCTGTTTCAATTGTCAATAAGATGCATAGAATGGTTGGTTTGATTGTTGTGTTTGTTTTAGGTTGAATTTCTGAAACTGGTTGGATTGGGTGATCACTCTGGTGCTCTAAAGGTTGCATGCTCCCATTTAGGTCCCTTAGCTGCCAGTGACCCCAATTTGCTGAAGCCGTTGAAGGAGACTTTGTTGTCACTGCTTCGGCCAAATGAAGATGCACTTGTGACAGGCTTGCCCTTACATGCTCTTGCAACTTCTCTTCAGGTACCTTAAGTTTTGAATTATGCATAGTCTTCCCTAGTTGTAGTAGCCATTGGTTATTATTAATGAACCTGTTATCTCTGGAGTGTTGGTTGATTATATATACAAATATTTTCCTTTTTCCACCTAAAAATACTCTTGGTTAGGTTGCTTTTGGGAAAAGGCTTGGGATTGAAGAGCCTCAGCTTGTGAGGATAATGAGAGCAACCCTTTACACACATACTGAATGGTTCAAACTTCAAATGTGTAAAGATCGATTTGAAAGTCTTCTGAGAATTGATTCTTTGAAGGAAAATAGTACTCCTGTTCTAACTTCCTTGGCCTCTTCAAAGTCGAATACTGAAAGCTGCAACCTTGGGTCTTCACAAGTTAGTATCTCATCAACAACCCGTGTATCAGATGACGGTGGAAGTCCAAATCAAGCATCATCAAGAGATGTTATCTGCGATGAGAATGCAATACTTAAAGTAATGGTAAGTTAAAACTTTAAAGCTTCATCAATTCCGCTTCTTTCATATATTCGTAATACAATCAGCTTCTGCATATTTTTTCAAGGACGGATAGTAATTAAAAGAATCATAATGATTTACTTATCCTATATCCCATATTATTTTTGCAGGAATTTCTTGCATTGCCAAGGGCTGATGCAATCCATCTTCTTGCACAATACAATGGAAATGCTGAGACAGTAATCCAGCAAATATTTGCATAGATATTTAAATGTAAAATACAACACTAGAGGACATTTTGATCATGATTTATTTATTTATTTATTTGTTTATTAATTATTATTGAATAATATTTATTTATTCAATTCGTATTTGTGATATATTGTGTATATAGACTTCGGAAGGGATGATGTCAGCATGAGTTTGATTTTTCTTGCATCTTTTCTCGACTTCTGGAGATCGAATTTGCGGGTTGATAACAGGATCTATCAGCTTCAATATATTAAAAACCAAGTTTGTCTCCTGTCCTTGTAAAAACGCATGTTTCATGCATCTACCTAACAGTATTTTTTTTTGTTTGAATTAGAATTAATCTTCCTCTCAATTTGGTATTTTAACTTTCTTTTTGTTTATTATTTTGGTGTTTTTTTGAATTAAGTATTCTCAAATTTAAAAAAAAAAAAAAATCCAAAGCTAAATCAATGGGTTTTTGTTTGTCTTCCAAGTATTAGTTCCTCAGCATCCGTGAACCTCTTTTAATCCTTTCAAATTCTCAATAACAAACTTTTTCTTCATCTAAAATCCCTAGGTTTTTTAACTGGTTTGAGGCTTTGTTGTACTGAAGGTATCCCAGGAAATCGTGGCTTTCTCTTAGGCTTATCTCTCCATCTTTTTATTTTTCAGTCTTTTTGTTGAATTTATTGTGATACTTGATATCAACAAAATGCATAAAAAAATGAAGAAAATTTTACAAAAATATCTCAAAGTTTCGCTTGCCAGAACTTTATCAATCTTCATGCCTCACCTACAACAAAGTCTCTGATTAATTTAACAATTCTAATATGATTGTTGTTACTTATCATTAATATATTTTATAATTCCATCATCTCAATTCACATAGCTAACTAATAGGGTGCATAAGTGTTTTCCTTAAATACTCCCCTAAATCGCTCATGATAAAGGGATTTTTTTTTCATTCACTTCTCTTTTAACTAAGCTCCATTGAAGCTCTTCACAGTCCCTCCTCAGGTTACATGAATTTATTCCTCAAGTTACATGAACAAGCAATACTTGATATCAACAAAATGCAAAAAAAGAAAAAAGAAATAAAAAAATATTACAAATATCTCAAACTTCGCCAAGAAAAATACATTTTTATTACCGCAAGATATATTGGCAATTGCGGATCGTTTGATTGGAATAAAATTTGGAATGAGTACACTTGACGATATGAATCATTTGAAAAATAAGCATATTCGTTTTGTAGCGGATCTCTTACAAGATCAATTCGGATTGGCTCTAGTTCGTCTAGAAAATGTAGTTAGAGGAATTATATGCGGAACAATTAGGCATAAATTGATACCGACTCCTCAAAATTTTGTAACTTCAACTCCATTAACAATCACTTATGAATCTTTTTTCGGATTCCACTCATTGTCTCAAGTTTTGGATCGAATAAATCCATTGACACAAATAGTGCATGGGAGAAAATTGAGTTATTTGGGCCTTGGAGGATTGACCGGGCGAACTGTTAATTTTCGGATACGAAATATCCATTCTAGTCCCTATGAACACATTTGCCCAATTGACACATCTAAAGGGATCAATTTTAGACTTATCAAATCCTTAGCAATTCATGCCAAGATTAATCATTGAGGGTGTCTAGAAAGTCCATTTTATAAAATCTTTGACAGATAAAAAAAACATCTACCAACAAGGAAGCTTTGCCAAAACTTCACCAATCTTCATGTCCCACCTACGACAAAGTCTGTGGTAAATTAAACAGTTCTAATATGATCATTGTTATTTATCATTAATATATTTTATAATTCCATCATGTCAATTCACGTAGCTAACTAATAGGATGCACAAGTGTTTTTCTTAAATATTCCCCTAAACCGTTCATGATAAGGGGAATTTTTTTCTTTCACCTCTCTTTCAAATACGCTCCATTGGAGCTCTTCACATTCCCTCCTCTCTCAACTCAATCACTTGTAACTCTCAGCTCACCATCACCAGGTGAATAGCTTCTAACTTCCTTTCTCACATTTTTGTATCAACAAGAATCAATCAAACTATCAAACTTTTCATTTTCTTGTAATTGTATCCAAGATAGTATAAATGATAAAGTTACAGTTTCTCAAAGTTCAGATGTCTTTACACTCCATTTGGATTGAGTTAATGGGAGGAAAAGCTAAGTAAGTCAAAGGAAAAGATTATTTGGGTAATGCATTTTTTACATAAGGGGGGAAGTGAAGGGAGTTGAGAATTTCTCACTTCTCTTGTGTTTTTTTTTTTTTTCTATTTTTTAATATTCCAATTTGATAAAGTTTGAGGAAAAGAAACCTTGTTAATTTTAAAATATGTAAATTTTCATTTTTAACCTTCTAAAATATTTATTTAGTCGAGATGAAAGTACATTTATTTTATAACATAAAGCAGAGATCAAAACATCTAGCCTTAACACCTTCTTTAACAAATATATCCATCATTTATTATTATTATTATTATTTTTGCCAGCAACATAATACTCATTCATATTTGAAACAAACACCTTACAATAATGTTCACAATTCATAATCTCTTGAAATAAATATTTTAATTGAAAGTAAAACTTCTATTATCTCAATCTTTTAGCTCTTTGATGAAAGCTAACTATATATTTTTGTCTATTGAAATAAAATACGTTTAGAAATTCTTTTCTTCCCTTTCCTTTAATATTATTTTAGAAAAAAATCTAAATGAACAGGAAATACCCATTTTAAGAAAAGAAAACTAAAAGAGCAACATAAAACCCTATTTTTAGCGCATCTAAAACTTTGATATCAAACGTGGATTAGTAGAAATAAGTCAAGCACTAATTCACTATACAAAAACCCCCAAGATTATATATTATATATATATATATATATATATATACATACATATATATTCATAAAGTCTATGCAACATCTTCGAGGCTCCTTCATCTTTCTTTGTCAATAGGTAACTGAGAAATAATAAAACGGGTAAACTATACCATTAGTTACTAAATTATGAATGAGTTTTTTATGACATCTTAAATTCAGTTAGAATGGTCTGACCTGAATTCGGAACGTTATATTAGTCATCGATGTGACCTAGAACTCCACCAGACATTTTCACATGCAACTAATTATTCAATTTCTTTCTCAATCAATAGCAAAAGTCTTGTTCATGCATTTAACTCGAATATAGATAAAAATAAACAATTAAAATCTAGTTGTATATTTTTTCTAGCAAAATTTACTCAAATGGGGCATAAAGGCAAAAACATCATTTCATGTCTAAAATTTTGCAAACACACGTGTAACATCAAACTAAAGGTATACTTTAAAGTCTTTTAGAAATATTTGGTAAAGAGTCAATTTAATCTGATTAACATTTCTTAGTTAATTTTTTTTTTAAAAAAAGTACTTTAGGGTCTAAATCAGAATATTGAGAAAATATTAAGAATGATCAAATTACAAAGTTAACAGTGGATTTACGAAATTAAACATTTAGAGTGTAGAATATGAATTTTTAAAGCATTTTGTAAACGTTTGGGTCTTCAATTACACCATAACATATTATAGTCAATCTACATGCCACGATAATACATAACCATCAAGGAAACATAACATGCATTATTAAACTCATTCACGACCATCAAAATGTCCATGATTGAAGTCCAAAAACAACATCATCAGTCCATAAGTCTAACCCTAGAATAATAATGACTATAACTATGACCCACATTGCCTTTATTCATGGTGTCCAAAAATCATAAAAATCACCTGCTTGAAAGTAATGTCTTGCTTGAATAATTTCCTTTGCCGATCCTCTCACACCAAAAGTGCTACTTATTTACAAGATTTTAGTATGGAGTGTGTGAGCTTAGTGAATGTTCGAAATTACCACAAAGCATACACAAGAACATAAGTTAAGAAAGAGCATACTAAGGCACATTCACAACCATATATTCATCAAGTCAAAATAACATATTCATGATTCATTATCTCACAAGTTTAGCATATTCTCATACATGTATTTACATACAACTCATATATATAATTCAAGTAATGATAATTTGGTGGCTTGAGATTATGAAACGTAAAAGTGGACTCAATCACCATACATTGGATAAATAGATCTCCATCACAACAATGGTTTAAAGAGTCTAGCATGTCCCAAAAGTGTAGTGTTAAGCTAAACACTCTCCGATACACTAGCATGTCTCGATGAATGGAGCTTAGCTCGACATTCCCTTATCTATTCAACCTATCCGGAGCTTCAACATCCAAATAAAAAAAGGTGAGTACTCACAATCCTATGACATGCCAACTGTATCTAATGGTTTCAAGAGATCACAATGCCAAAATATCCACAATTAAACTATTATTTACATTTCTTTTTCACATAACTTTAGCTTATTTAATAATTCAACGAAATCATCTTAGTATATGTTTTTGTTTTCATGCTTGAGTCCTAATTTATGTTTTTCAGTCATTTTTATTATACTTTAGATACTTAAATAAGTTACATGGCATTGTAGGAGTTGGGAGTTAAAGATGCATATTCGGCCGAAACTACTACCCATGTCGCGACACCAAGACTCCAATGTTGCGACATCAAGACATAATCAAAAACAGACTTGAAATGAAACTGCCTACTATGTCACGACACGCCTCCTAATGTGTCATGACATTGACCTATGTTGCAACACACACAATACATGCTTATCGGGTACGCATTTGATTTCACTACAAGTGCCACAATAATGCTCATTGAGCTATCATATATCAAACCTCATATGTGTGCATTAGAAACAATAAATCACATATCACATTTATGTGTTTTCACATATTAGCTATTGTAATAGTATCATATATCACAATTCATCTTACTTGGCATAATTTCACAGCAATGCATAAAGTATAGAAAAGGCTTACTCTTGAAACTTAGGATAGAGGTTTAGGCTAATCTTAAACTCTTGATTAACACTATGAACCGTGCATACTAGTAGTGACTTAGGACACTCATCAATCACGCTTCCGCTTACTAGTTGAAAGCTCAAAAAAGCTTTTAGACTTACTCATAACGGCTCTCGATTGATCTGACACTTTTCACATACAACAAACACATTCCAAACTAATTAAAAATAGCCTTTAGCACAACCAAACAACAAGGAAAACACAAATCAAGCCTCTCCTTTCTCATTACTGAAAACTAGCTAGTTTTGCCAAAAATAAAGTTTTGACATTCTAATCTCGTTTCTAATCCTCAATTTTGATTTCAAACATACCAAATATCATTTAATTTCAATTCTAAACCATTAATTTTACCTAAATCCATGGTTCTAAAATTTTCAAAAAATTCAAACTTTCAAGAACTTGTAAAAGAGAGGAAAATGCCTAATTCTTAAAAATACAGTAAGGACCTATCAAATTGAAGTGGAATATCTTCCAATTGGGTTATAATGAATCAAAAATTACTTTGAAAACACGAGTTTACTCAATATTTCGAGATTTTCCATTTTTGAATCCAAGTTTGCTTTAAAAACATTAAATTTACATACAATTGTTTAAAACTAGAATTGAATTAACAACACTCTTTATTTTATCCTAAAAAGTAAGAATAATACCTTAATTCGTTGAAAACGATGATCTATAACTCTAATTCGATATTTGAACACAATAAGAATAATGATGAAATTGGGGAAGAAAGTGTGGTTTTATTTTGCAATTAGGGGTTATTTTAGTGGTTAGGAGGTTAATAAATCTAAAATGATAAGTCAATTTTGAAATAAATTATCAGATTTAGGTTTAGGAAAAATTTGAACAGGTTTAGGTTTTAAGAAGGAAGAAGAGGGTGGTAGACTCCTAGTACAAGACTAATATCCCAAAAATTGGGCAATTAGCTCTTTTGGTCACTCTCTGTTTCTCCCCTTTCCAATTAGGTCCTAACTCAATTAAAACACATTATTTTCAAATTAAACCTTGTAATTAAGTTTCATTTTAGATTAATTAATAAAATAAAACCTAATTATATTATTTTAATACTTTAATTAATTATTTATGACCCTAATATCATATCCGACTTAAACCCTTAATAACCCGACTCTACTAACTCAATTTTCAAGATGTGTCAACTCTACCCCACTAAAAAGAATTTCATCCTTGAAATTTACTTGAACCAAACGGATAGGGATACTGACGTTTCATTACATCTTTGGCTTACCAAGTAGCCTTTTCTATTTTGTGGCCACGGTATAAAACTTTAACCAACGAAACTCTTACTACACAGTACCTTACCTTTCGTGCCAAAATCTTAGAACCTTCTTCCAAGGTGAAACTTTAAAAAATAACTTATCTCCGATTTGAAACTCGATATCATGACGTTTTAAATCTACAGAAGATTTCTGCCTATCCGATGTTGCCTTCGGTACACTCTATCCACCATGCTTCCACTATGCCACTCGGATGAATCCCCCGGCGCAACCACCATAGTGATTTGTTGCCAGGTCCAGCTTGAATGAAACCCTCATCGAGCACTCCTACCAAAATTTCCAACTCACTAGCTAATTCATTCAGAATGTATGAATAAGTTCGCACGCACATTTCCTCAACTAGTTGGCATATCGATTATGTTATAAACATACACAAACAAACCAAGAGTGTGAGCAGCGGGAAATGATCTAAGGCATGTTCTTGTAAAAACATTTTAATAGAGGCAATGTTTCCCAATCCTACCCCAAAAATAATCAATTTCACAATAATTTCAAATAGAGATATCCAAGTCATACAACCTAAGTATTATGAAAATCTAAGTACCTGGGTTACACCCTAGTTCCAAATACTGACAAACTTAGGTCTGAGTGTTAGAAAACCTAGGCTCTAATATTGTAACTGTAACACCCCTAACCCTTATCCGTCGCCGAAAATGAGTTACAAGGTATTACGGACTTAACTACCAATTTGGGGCATAAAATTAAAGCGTCCATCAAGATCATATTAACTAAATCGACTATAACTCGAGTTACAAAACTCAAATTTAGATCATAACATCTTTACTTCATTTCATATAAACTATATACATTAATCATACTTATAAATATACCAAAACCAAATCAAACGAAATCACCAAGCCAAAATATAAATTCCAAGAATAATGAGATGGGCAAGCCATTTTTGCATGGCTTATACAAATATATATACAACTTCAAAACTAACAATATCAAAACTAGTCTATACATGCCACATAACCAAATCTTCAAGCATTTATTTACCGAAGCGAAAATTGGATAGTGTGATGAGATCTCCTTCGACTTCCAACCCGAACAAGTCTTTGAAACTCTATAAACATAGGAAAATTACACAAAGTAAGTTTTGAAAGCTTAGTAAGCCATAAGCAAATAATTCACCATAGAAACATATATAATTTAATTCAAATAGGCCAAATTTGGTTAATCACATACACATGTACAATCACTTTTCTCATATAATCCATGTTCCTCGTTAAGTAGCTTCACTTACTCATAATTCATATCATCATTCGTAAACTTTCACCTTTTATAGCCTTAAGGCCAAACACTCACACATTCAATAATAGATTTCACATCGATCTATAAATCACTTTCCCATCTCAAAACAAATACATATACATTTGTTCACGTATATACATATTAACTACCTAATTTTCTTTCTCACCTTTCAATCCATATAATTCACATATAAATACATATGATATAAAAATTTTTATTTCAACGTCTAAAACTTACTTATTAGATCAAATACACATGATTCATTATACCATCACTTATGGCCCAATATACTAGTTTAATCCATTATCATATATATGACCGATCATCCAAAGTTAATTAAACTATCACATGCACTCATATATTCAATTTAATATAATATCACATATAACCACTTATACACAAATTTAATTCATCATCACATATGCACATACCTTTGTGACCGAACCTACAAGGTTAATTAAATCAACTTACTTGATGATAACGGATTCCTAATTGCAATTACATATATCATGCTACCATTCAACAACTATCTAGATCAATAGGTCTCAAAATCAACCACCAACATACCATTCATTCATTCAATCAAACTCATAGATTAATAATCACCTCTCGATACTTTAATTTCATATTCAAGAACAATTTACCTCATTGATATTTAAATTACACAATTATCATACATCTCTTACCTATCTATCACTTTTGGATAGCTCCATTCATTGAATTATATCTCCGTAAAATCAGTAAATCACACACACGATTGTAATTGATGTAACGTACGCACACTTAGTGCCATTACTATTCTTACTTCTAGTAACGTATCGCTCACATAGAGTGAGTTACTTAATGCTTATCGTAACGTATCGCTCACACAGCCGTTACTTCACATTTATCGTTTTATCGCTCACACGTATCGCTACTTAACTTTTATCGTAATGTATCGCTCACACGAAGTTATTTAACTTTTCACATATGGTACTCATTGAACCGTATTACTCAAATGTATGCTTTTCTTAACTTGTTATTCCTCAATATGCATATATATATATATATATATATATAATTCACATTCACTTTACACACAATAATATACACTTATATATGTATATATCAAAGTGTTCAATATCCAAGTACTATATTGCATTCGGCCTATACCACATCAAACCATCATCAACTCCGTTTAGTATGCCTAAATCTCATTATAATATCATCATTAAAATTTCCTATTTCATGCTTCTAATTACAACAACCAAGTACCATCACCTTCGACCATTTCTTATCAATTTCAAATATATATATATTTGTATATTCGACAATGCCTTGGAATAACCATCAACATTCAATTTAAACTTATAAGTAAGCATTACTTCAAATTAATTCCATTGCTTAAAACTTACTCAAGTAGTTCCTTGAACTTATCAATTACATCCCTCACATTCGGTAATAGCAAATATAATTATAAACATTTCAATTCAGCATGAATAATTCACATTTATTTAAAATTAAGAACAATCATTTACTTATAGACTTACCTCAAAAATCGACGGATTAAACTTCCCGGCTATTAGTCTAACTTTGTTTTTCCCCGATCCATCCCGGTTCTTTTCGTTCTTGATCTAAATAATTTTAAAATAAGCTCATTCAACACTTTTCTCATTCAATTTAATTTAAAACATATAATTATACAAATTACTAATTTATCCCTAACTTTTACAATTCATACAATTTAGTCCCTAATACAAAACTCACAAATTACTCAAAATTTGGTTAACACCCTTAGGGCGAATTTTCATAAGGACTATATAAGTCCATATATTTCATAAATTTTTCAATTCAACCCTTCAAGATAATATTTTCACCAAATAAATCCCTAATCAATTACATTGATCAAAACTCAAAATAAAAGATATTCATCTAGCTCAAACCTTACATTTAATACCAAAAATCATCATAAAAGTCATCTTATCATCAATGGTATACCTCACATACATGACCAATACACAAAATTAATATATGGGCTTGATAATAAAATGAACAACAATCACAAAAATACAAAAATTATCAAAAACCAAAGTTAAATCCTACCTTAATTAAGCCTTAATATTGCCGAAACCCTTGAAGCTTCTTTTCTCCCCTTTTATTTCTTTAGTTTCGGTCAAGTAAGTGAAAAGATGAACATGCATTTGTCTTTTGTGTTTTTATTATTTTAATGTTATTATAAAACACATATATATTATTAAAATCTTTAATTATAAAGAAAACAAATATAAAGTGCTTAACTAAAGCTAGTGCCGTCCACTACTATAAGAAATGGGTTATTTACCCTTTAAGGATTTATTATTAAAAAGCCACCCTCTAATTAGCACTATCACAACTAACCACCAAATTTTCATTTTATGCAATTACGTCCTTTTATAAAATTAAGCACACAAACACTCAAATTTTTTTTTACAAAACTTACACACATGCTAATTCGCACACAATTAACTCAGAAAAAAATACTTAAATTTTTTTTTGACTCGGATTCGTGGTCCCGAAACCACCATTCCGATTAGGGTCGTAATCGGGCTGTTACAACTTTCCCCTCCTTTAGGGATTTTCATCCCCGAAAATCTTACCAGTTAATGGATTTAGGTCTAATTTCACAAGTCACTTTCAGCTTCCCATATAGTCTCGGCATCTTCAACATCTTACTTCTTAGGCTAAGATTCTGAACTGTACTCTCTTATCATGAACATAGGAATCATATTACTGATCTTCTTAAATTCTGACTGAAAATCCATCTAATAAATAACTAGCCTTATTCAATCAATAATCTCATACTCTTCGATGAACCACAACTCACCTATCTTTACTTATCTAGATGAAAATTCTCTGTTAATGAAATACTTTCAGAAGCACTTGACACTCATATGAGTTCAATACTCTTACCTTTGGTTCAGATACAATTTTGATAATCTGTAATTGATCTCTAAAATCAATCTTCACTTCCACTTTTCTCTAATCTTTTAGCTCAATTTAACCCTAAGAGTTCCTTTTCCTTAATTGTTTTCAATATCTAAGACACGATAACACACACCTTTCTGAGAATCTGGATCACTTCCTCAATATAACTATTAGTAGAAAGGTTACATACAAAAATATTTAACAATCTCATACTCAAGACTTATTATAGCTTTCTTTTGAAGTCAAAATACAAATTTTGGTATCCAATCACGAACAATGAAAATTTGTACTTTGTATAATTTGACAACCTCAGAGTAATTAACTCCAATAACCCATCAATAGAAAGACTCATTCGTACTGAGAAAAGTGCATAGACTTCTTCAAGCAGTCAACAATAACTCAAATAACATTTACTTCTCTCTTTTTTTTTTTTTTAAGTAATAGCCCCAATTCACATTTGCTCGGAAAACCATCACATTTTCACACAGATACCAATACTGACTGTAATAGTTTCTGAGATACTTGAAAATTAACTCTAACCCACAAAGAAAAGTTCAAACATTAGGTTCAAAGTCTGGTACATAACATTTCATACACTTACTAGTGCAATCGCTATAACAAGAATGATCTTTCTTAGTTGCTTTGAAACTCTAAAACCGAGTGACAAATAAATATTTGAGAATTTGATTTACGTTTCCGATTTCAATGCAATCTCATACACATAGATTATCGTAATCTTTCTCGTAATTATCATATGAGTTTCAGATCTCAATCCAAAACAATGATAACTGAGATCATAGACATACTTACCAACACAGAAATGGATAACTTAACTGTTTTATCAAAAGAGAAAATCTATACATACAGAGAGATTTCTTTAGACAATTAACCATATTTCATATAACTTCATCTTTTTCAATGATAAAAATAATCCTGATACAAAATTCTTCAACCCTCCATTTTTATAATCCACAAAGTTAGAAATATCACATTTTACACTTATCACCTATATCATATCTCGAACTGTTGTGCATCTTGTTATTCCCATATGAGCAAATAAATCACCACCGAGAGTTTCTTATAGCAGTTTTTGTATATTCATAGAGCTTTTCAATATACACACTCTATCTCAAAATAACAAATAATCATCGATACCATATCTGAGGTTCTGAATCAGAAATCAATTTATGTGAAACCACTTTTTAACTTATAATTCACTAGCACATTCACATTTCAGAATTTCACAACTTCACTAAATAAACATTTATTTAGCCTCTAATTCAGCTAACAACTGTTGATAACCTGATAAGATCAATCATGTATTCATTGCCAAATCAAACCATCCAAAACTATAATCATTTTTTTCGGATAAGAATCACTTACAGACTCAAAAGTTTTTCGACGATTCGGCTTTGCTATGCCAAGCTCAGATCTTACTTTGACATTAAATACTTTAACCCGTTAAGATCAGGAAGCTTATACCATTTTTCATCGAACATACAGAATCATCCAATTCACAACACCAATATAAAAGTGATCGTCTCTAAATCATTAGTCGAACAATTTTTTTTTTCATGTGTCTTTAACCGTCTGCATGTGCAACTACTTCTTCACATGTATTAAAACATATTCCGATCTTTTCAATGGAACATCATAAAAAAATCGCAATTTCTTTACTCAATTCAAACTGAACTCAGAATTAGAGCTTCGGTTAATAATACTTTTAACCATTTAGAACTTTTGCTAACATGCAAAAATCATTTGAACTTTCATAAGTGTGATGACTTTATCAATCAGTACAGCTTTTAACTCGTAATAACATCATTGGAGTAAAACAATCCAATAGGCATGTCTGTATCACACTTTCCCAAATATAATTCAGACTATCCGTCTATATACTTGTGAATGCACAAAATTCATTGCTATACTTGAGGATACTATAAATACATATAACTCAATTGAATAGAATAGCCGAGACTAACTTCTTCTTTGTCTTTGACATTGCATAATCTATGTAATTTTTAAAACATTTTGATATTTCTTCTAAAGTTGTTTTCACCTTCCAACTATTCTCATCTCTGTATACATTACTAATTATTTTATCACTAACTCTTTAGTTTCATACATATGATTCAACGTGGTTCTCGTAAAATTTCGTCATAAAGCATCACTGATAAGGGGATGAGGTCATACTGAAACACCCTACACCCGGCCCACGAGCCTGAACCGGATCTGGTATGTTCCTAAAGTAAACCGGTTTCAAAGATTTTTGTTACTTAGAGAAAATTTGTAAAATATTTAGAAAAATATTGTTGTGGATTGGGCTTAGATTGGAAACCCATTTATTTAATCTAGTAAATCCAATTTTTATTAAGGTGACAAAATAATTTTTAAGGTTTTAAAAAAACACTTGACTTTAGTCATAATAGTTCGTAACATAACAATTTAAAGTAAAGCAGAATAAGAAAAATCCACTGGGCCTTATGGCCTTATTACATCAAGTAAAACCCAAAACAAATAACAAAGTCCAAATCGAATAAAATCTTCAAATGGAACATGGCCACCTCGAGGTCTACCGTCCCGGTCCATCACTGTTCATCACCTGAAAATATTTCCCACAACGGGGTGAGTCAACAGACTCAATGTGCACAATACTAACATTCAACAAATCAGCATACATGTTCAAACATCGATTCATATAAAATAAATTATGATGCAACCCAAACCCAAGCCTAATGGTCCATCCGCTACACACCACCGACCGCCGGCCACACCGTGGGACTACTAAGTCAACCCTCCATCCGCTACACACCATCGAAGGCGTCATTGCAATGACGTGCTCATCGCCCATATAATTTGTGTCATTAGACACCATATTCAAATAGTGTAACCGGTTACCAAATTCGAGATAATGTAACCGAGTTACCATATTCAAAATGTTGTGACCGTAGTCACCATATAACGTTGGTGAGACCGAAGTCAACACCTTCTTCCCCTTTCACATAAATCCCGAATGCCCCAAAAATATATATATCATGCATAACATACTTAATTTCATATTCATATACATATATTCACATGTTATAGAATAACATATTTCATAATCCTATCTAAGTAGGAAACGTACCTGAGTACTTTTACCACATTTGTGGTATTTAGCCACATTCATATTCTTATGCATATTCACATATTAAAATAATTGCCATATGATAAATCGAAGGTTAGTGTGCGTACACACCTGATTTGCTTAATAGGTTCCTTGAGATCTCGAAAATTCCGATCTAACTTTAGATCCTATATTCGGCCAACCATTAAAATATATTAACAACCTATTTGGCTTAAAAACCAAATCCAAGTAGGATTTGTATTACTTACCTTGTTACCGAATTGAAAGACTGTAAATCAAATGCCGAAAAAATTGATAGTATTCCTTCCTTAAATCGGCTAGCCACTAAATCATGTAATTATGTCAGTTTCTAACTTTTGAATAAGTGGAAAATAATTCCGAATATCAAAATCAAACCTTGGCCGATTGGATCTATGTACTTACCTTATAGTTTCCAAATCCCGAAAGTTTCCCTTGTCTTGAATATCTGTCAAAATCCCTAAAATTCATATGTTAGATTTGATCTAACTTTAATAAGTAGTAATTGGCCTTTGGCAGAATGTGTCACACCTTAAATTCCTTGAATCTGAAATCCCGAAACTCTTCCTTTGATATTCGGCCAAGAGACATAAAAGAGGTTATTTCCTTAGATCTTGATTAAACGAATTAGAAGAACAAGAATTGATTGTTCTTACCTTAGATCCTTGATCCTTATATTCGGTTATTGTGGAAGCCTGAGAGACCCCTTGTATATTCGGCCAAAATTTGCTAATAGGATTAGTACCCGAATTTTTGGTAAAAAGAAAAGAATAGAAGTTGATTGACCATAGATCTTACCCTTTTGATGTTGTAGTTGATTGCTCCTTTACTTAGAATCAACCAAGATTCGGCTTTGACAGTAGAAACGGAGAAGAAAATAGAAGAAAAGAGGATGGTTTTTGTTCAAAGAAAATTCGGCAGAGAGGGGGAGAGAGCTATGAGAATTTCGGCACACACTTAGGAAAGATGAGAGAATAGCCTTAATTCTCCTCTTTTAACTGAAATTGCTATGCCAAGAGTCCTTGACTTGGCCACTACTCCCCCATAAGTGATAATATTATCCTTTAATTATCACCCTATTAAATTAAAAGTATTTAATCCATCCTTTATCTCCTCATTTATCTTATTAAAAGAAAATCCTTTACTTAACACTTAATTTATCAAGTTTTAACCGAAATAAAACTCTTCCCTTTTCTAGAAGTAGGTGCCGTCCACCCCTAGTCTTGGAAGCAAAATAAAACCTTCAATATTTGCTTTCCAAGTGACTCGAACTCAGGCCCATTCCTCTTACACATGGCGCCATTTCCATAAGCCTTAAGTGACACCTTCAGGCCACTTTTCCAAGCCCGATTGTGTGTCAAATCTCACCAACTTTTTCTTTTAAGGCCCTCTTGCCCTTATTTCCTATTTTGAATTTTAAAATTTGTCATTCCGGCATTATTTCTAAGTTTCCTAAAATTTTCGATCGGCTCTGTAACTTGCCATTTTTCTTACATCTTCAGGTTTCCAAAATGTTCAGGTTTCCAAAATGTTCAAGTTTCCAAAATGTTCAAGTTTCCAAAATGTTCAGGTTTCCAAAATGTTCAGGTTTCCAAAATGTTTAGGTTTCCAAAATATTCACTTTCCTAATTTGCTTAGGCTTCCAAAAATGGTCATTTTCCTATTTCCAACATAACATTTCCATACATTCTCAGGTTTCCAAAAATCATTCCAAATTTATTCCAAAACACATAAAAGATGTCTTTTTGTACAATTAGGCCAAAATGCATAGGCCCTGTTCAGGATGTTACAGTTCTACCCCCCTTAAAAATAATTTCGTCCTCGAAATTACTTTCTATCGTTCATCCATATAGTCTAACTCACTACACTACGCTATTACTGCGCACTCTGATCTCAAAGAACTATCATACTTTCTAGGCACATTCTCTAAGTTCACAATCAAGGTTCCATACACTTCATTAGCAACATAAGATCGAACTAATCTTATAGCGAGTAAAGTAATCAAGTATAATCCATAAATAAGAAACTTACTCGTTGTCTCGTCTGGCGCGTCACTATCCTCATGACTACCGATCGCATAAACTAACCTTGGTCGCCTTTGCTTCGAACCTTCAACACCTCCGCTTGGTGCTCCACGACCTTGGCGGAACCATTACCTCTCGTTATTCAAACCTCGACCTCGTTGAGGTCATTGCTGTCCTCCCTACCAACTGATTAACATTTCGAGTTGTTGGCTATTTGTCATCCGATATTTTTAGACAGATTCTTGAGCATATGGTCCTTGGACCCACACTTAAGACATGCTCCTGTCTTTCTCCAACACTCACCAATGCTTCTTTCCACAATGCTCACAAGGACGACATCGCCTCGGTATCAACTTGTCGATCCTTGACCCATCGGTTCTAGGCCTCTTATTCCCGATGATCCGCATAATCCAAAACTTCTTTTCACCTATTTCGATCGATTGTTCGCTTGATAGAATCCTTAATTCCCTCGGCCACTTTAGCCTTATCCACTAAAGCGTAAAACTCTCGCCTCGATGCGGTGCTATCAACAGCCTCAGTCGTCTCTCATCCGTCCTCAAACGGACACTGCGTTCATGCTCGATTGCCACTACCCTCGAGCATAGCGGCTCAATCTCGTGAATTCGCCTCATATTCGCAATGACTTACTCCCTTGCACCAACCCTAGAAAAGCCTTCCTTTGTTCATCTCAGATACCGGTTCCCACATACTTCTTTTGAAATGCCTCTTTAACATACTCCTGTGTCAAATTTTCACCGTGGTACCATCACGAATAGTTAACCACCATCGATACGCTTCATCGCGAACAATGCCACCATCCCTTTCAACTTTTCCTCTGAGTCGATCGAGCTCATCCATGATACGCTCGTTGCTTCCAACCAAGACTCACCAGACTGGTGCCACATTAGATACTCCTCGGAACATTTTCGCTCCATTAGCTCGGAGCCGTTCAGTATAGACTTTCGATTTCTGAATTTCCTCCCACACCGCCACCAATTCTAAAACTCGCAAGACCGCTGCGACACAAAGATCTTCCCGTCTCGAGCTCTGCCGCTCAACATTAACAAATTGGGGGTGGTGGTGGCGGTGGCATTTCATTGTCGGACCCTTGACCCGATCTAACGGGTTCGACACGGTCATCCTTTCTCTACCTCGACCACGCACGACCACGCCCTCTAGAGCTCATTTTCTAACGTCGAGATCGATTAAGAAATTTTATGAATTAGTCATTGTTCCACTTATTTACCAAATGAAGGAGTTTTATGAAAAGGAATTTAAGAGTGGTTCTTTCAGATTCATACAAACACACGTCTTTTCCATTCATTCATTCATCCATCAAACAAATATGAACTTTCGTTCATTCGGAGAAACGTTGTAGTTTTTGTTGTTGTTTGTTGTTGTTTTCCACTACCTGGGGTATTTTCGTAATTTTGTCCTATAGGGGCATTTTCGTAATTTTTCGAAGAAAAACATTCCTTGGTGTTTTTGTCAAAAATTATTTTGAAAATTCCAAAGTCTTGGGGTAATTTGGAAAAATTTTAAAATCCGGGGGTATTTCGATAATTTTTTTGACCTCAGGGGTATTTTGGTAATTTTTCACAAATCAGGGTAAATTTGTAAATTTAATAAATTAGGGGTATTTCAAAAGTTGTAAAACTTTGAGGGTTCTTTTCGAAAATTGTTCCTTCAATAATGGGGATGTTGCAAAAATTTTAGAAATCAGGGTCATTTTGGTAATTTTGTAAGTTAGGGGCAATTTTGTAATTTTCCCAAAATCAAGGTATTTTGGTATTTTACAAATTAGGGTTTTTGAATGTTTATAAAATAATGAAATTTTGGTAAAGCTGTTGAGTAGTTGAACATTTTATAAACCAAGGGCATTTTGGTAATTTTACCACTAAGGGCATTTTTTGTAATTTTCGCAAATCAGGAGTTTTTCAGAAAATGTTGTAAAAATAATTTTTCTCAGATTTAAAAGAAAGTTTTAAAAGTTTGAAAAAAACTAGGGTTTGTTGTTTTATTCTCTCTTCTTTTTTTTTTTAAAACATGGCTAGTTCCCTTTCGGGTTTTAGTCATTATGTTTAGCCTATGACCGAACCCTCTTGGTCGTGGTGAACCAAAGCTACGCACTGTGCAGGATTCGTGTGGAGAGGAGGTGAGTCACGCTGATCGCTTAAATACCAAGCTCCCACCGAAACCATTCCTAGACACATGCAGAGGTTGCCACACCACCGAGCCCTCCGAGTTATGGTGAACCGAAGCTACGCACTGTAGGATTCTGCAAGAGGAGGTGAGTCACTAGGACTGCTTAAATACCAAGCTCTTCCGGATCCAATCCTAGACATGCGTACAGGGGTTACCACACCACTAGCTCAGTGACTTAGCCATAGGTTGGTTCAGTGTATTAAATCTTATGTAGTTTTGTGTTTGAGTAGTCTAGTCCTAGAGTTCAAGTTCCTATCATTCTAGTCTACGTTCCATGCCTTTTCTACCCTTATACAGTTCACAGAATCACACATAGAGTTAGGGGTACTTACCTGGTGGACTGCGGGTCGGAGACTTAGGGGCCATGCCAGAAGCCTGCTTATTTTCAAAGAAAATCATTTGGCTCGCTTTGAAAACGTTTTGGGCCTTAGCCCACAGGCCGAGAGTTTAAAACTGGGCTCTGATACCAAATTGAAACACCCCACACCCGGCCCACGAGCCTGAACCGGATCTGGTATGTTCCTAAAGTAAACCGGTTTCAAAGATTTTTGTTACTTAGAGAAAATTTGTAAAATATTTAGAAAAATGTTGTTGTGGATTGGGCTTAGATTGGAAACCCATTTATTTAATCTAGTAAATCCAATTTTTATTAAGGTGACAAAATAATTTTTAAGGTTTTAAAAAAAAACACTTGACTTTAGTCATAATAGTTCGTAACATAACAATTTAAAGTAAAGCGTAATAAGAAAATCCATTGGGCCTTATGGCCTTATTACATCAAGTAAAACCCAAAACAAATAACAAAGTCCAAATCGAATAAAATCTTCAAATGGAACATGGCCACCTCGAGGTCACCGTCCCGGTCCATCCTTGTTCATCACCGAAAATATTTCCCACAACGGGTGAGTCAACAGACTCAATGTGCACACAATACTAACATTCAACAAATCGGGCATACATGTTCAAACATCGATTCATATAAAATAAATTATGATGCAACCCAAACCCAAGCCTAATGGTCCATCCGCTACACACCACCGTACCGCCGGTCACACCGTGGGACTACTAAGTCAACCTCCATCCGCTACACACCATCGAAGGCGATCATTGCAATGACGTGCTCATCGCCCATATAATTTGTGTCATTAGACACCATATTCAAATAGTGTAAACGGTTACCAAATTCAGATAATGTAACCGAGTTACCATATTCAAAATGTTGTGACCGTAGTCACCATATAACGTTAGTGAGACCAAGTCAACACCTTCTTCCCTTTCACATAAATCCCGAATGCCCCAAAAATATATATATCATGCATAACATACTTAATTTCATATTCATATACATATAGTCACATGTTATAGAATAACATATTTCATAATCCTATCTAAGTAGGAAACGCGACACGAGTACTTTTACCACATTTGTGGTATTTAGCCACATTCATATTCTTATGCATATTCACATATTAAAATAATTGCCATATGATAAATCGAAGGTTAGTGTGCGTACACACCTGATTTGCTTAATAGGTTCCTTGAGATCTCGAAAATCCCGATCTAACTTTAGATCCTATATTCATACAACCATTAAAATATATTAACCTATTTGGCTTAAAAACCAAATCCAAGTAGGATTTGTATTACTTACCTTGTTACCGAATTGAAAGACTGTAAATCAAATGCCGAAAAAAATTGATAGTATTCCTTCCTTAAATCGGCTAGCCACTAAATCATGTAATTATGTCGGTTTTAACTTTTGAATAAGTGGAAAATAATTAGAATATCAAAATCAAACCTTGGCCGATTGGATCTATGTACTTACCTTATAGTTTCCAAATCCCGAAAGTTTCCTTGTCTTGAATATCCGTCAAATCCCTAAAATTCATATGTTAGATTTGATCTAACTTTAATAAGTAGTAATTGGCCTTTGGCCGAATGTGTCTCACCTTAAATTCCTTGAATCAAATCCCAAACTCTTCCTTTGATATTCGCCAAGAGACATAAAAGAGGTTATTTCCTTAGATCTTGATTAAACGAATTAGAAGAACAAGAATTGATTGTTCTTACCTTAGATCCTTGATCCTTATATTCGGTTATTGTGGAAGCTCGAGAGACCCTTGTATATTCGGCCAAAATTTGCTAATAGGATTAGTACCGAATTTTTGGTAAAAAGAAAAGAATAGAAGTTGATTGACCATGATCTTATCCTTTTGATGTTGTAGTTGATTGCTCCTTTACTTAGAATCAACCAAGATTCGGCTTTGACAAGAGAAACGGAGAAGAAAATAGAAGAAAAGAGGATGGTTTTTGTTCAAAGAAAATTCGGCAGAGAGGGGGAGAGAGCTATGAGAATTTCGCACACACTTAGGAAAGATGAGAGAATAGCCTTAATTCTCCTCTTTTAACTGAAATTGCTATGCCAAGAGTCCTTGACTTGGCCACTACTCCCCCATAAGTGATAATATTATCCTTTAATTATCACCCTATTAAATTAAAAGTATTTAATCCATCCTTTATCTCCTCATTTATCTTATTAAAAGAAAATCCTTTACTTAACACTTAATTTATCAAGTTTTAACCGAAATAAAACTCTTCCCTTTTCTAGAAGTAGGTGCCGTCCACCCCTAGTCTTGGAAGCAAAATAAAACCTTCAATATTTGCTTTCCAAGTGACTCGAACTCAGGCCCATTCCTCTTACACATGGCGCCATTTCCATAAGCCTTAAGTGACACCTTCAGGCCACTTTTCCAAGCCCGATTGTGTGTCAAATCTCACCAACTTTTTCTTTTAAGGCCCTCTTGCCCTTATTTCCTATTTTGAATTTTAAAATTTGTCATTCCGGCATTATTTCTAAATTTCCTAAAATTTTCGATCGGCTCTGTAACTTGCCATTTTTCTTACATCTTCAGGTTTCCAAAATGTTCAAGTTTCCAAAATGTTCAAGTTTCCAAAATGTTCAAGTTTCCAAAATGTTCAGGTTTCCAAAATGTTCAGGTTTCCAAAATGTTCAGGTTTCCAAAATGTTCACTTTCCTAATTTGCTTAGGCTTCCAAAAATGGTCATTTTCCTATTTCCAACATAACATTTCCATACATTCTCGTGTTTCCAAAATCATTCCAAATTTATTCCAAAACACATAAAAGATGTCTTTTGTACAATTAGGCCAAAATGCATAGGCCATTTTCAGGATGTTACAGTTCTACCCCCCTTAAAAATAATTTCGTCCTCAAAATTACTTACTATCGTTAATCCGTATAGTCTAACTCACTACACTATGCTATTCTCAAGACTCGATCTCAAAGAACTATCATACTTTCTAGGCACATTCTCTAAGTTCACAATCAAGGTTCCATACACTTCATTAGCAACATAAGATCGAACTAATCTTATAGCGAGTAAAGTAATCAAGTATAATCCATAAATAAGAAACTTACTCATTGTCTCAAATGGCGCGTCACTATCCTCGCATGACCGATCGCATAAACTAACCTTGGCGCCTTGCTTCGAACCTTCAACACCTCCGCTTGGTGCTCCACGACCTTGGCGGAACCATTACCTCGTTATTGAACCTCGACCTCGTTGAGGTCAGTTGTCCTCCCTACCGGCTGATTAACATTACGAGTTCTTTGTTGTTTGTCATCTGATATTTTTAGACAGTCCTTGAGCATATGGTCCTTGGACCCACACTTAAGACATGCTCCTGTCTTTCTCCAACACTCACCTGAATGCTTCTTTCCACAATGCTCACAAGGACGACATCGCCTCGGTATCAACTTGCGATCCTTGACCCATCGGTTCTAGGCCTCTTATTCCCCGATGATCCAGACAATCCAAAACTTCTTTTCGACCTATTTTGATCAGTGTTCTGCTTGATAGAATCCTTAATTCCCTCGGCCACTTTAGCCTTATCCACTAAAGTAGAAAACTCCCGCTCCTGATGCGGTGCTATCAACAGTCTCAGGTCATCTCTCAGTCCGTCCTCAAAACGGACACAGCGTTCATGCTCAGTTGCCACTACCCCTCGAGCATAGCGGCTCAATCTCAAGAATTCCGCCTCATATTCAGCGACAGACTTACTCCCTTGCACCAACCCAAAAAATCCCTTCCTTTGTTCATCTCATACACGGTTCCACATACTTCTTCCGAAATGCCTCTTTAACATACTCCCGGTCAAATTTTCAGTAGTGGTACCATCACGAGCGATTAACCACCATCGATACGCTTCATCGCGTAACAATGCCACCATCCCTTTCAACTTTTCCTTTGAGTCAGATCGAGCTCATCCATGATACGCTCCGTTGCTTCCAACCAGTACTCAGCTGTACTGGGTGCCACATTAGATACTCCTCGAAACATTTTCGCTCCATTAGCTCGGAGCCCTTCAAGTACAGACTTTCGATTTCCTGAATTTCCTCCTGCACCTGCCACCAATTCTAAAACTCGCAAGACCGCTGCGACACAAAGATCTTCCCGTCGAGCCTCCGCTTCAACATTAACGGTGAGGGTGGTGGTGGCGGTGGCATTTCATTGTCGGACCCTTGACCCGATCTAACGGGTTCGACACGGTCATCCTTCCTCTACCTCGACCACGACGACCACGTCCTCTAGAGCTCATTTTCTAACGTCAAGATCGATTAAGAAATTTTATGAATTAGTCATTGTTCCACTTATTTACCAAATGAAGGAGTTTTATGAAAAGGAATTTAAGAGTGGTTCTTTCAGATTCATACAAACACACGTCTTTTCCATTCATTCATTCATCCATCAAACAAATATGAACTTTCGTTCATTCGGAGAAACGTTGTAGTTTTTGTTGTTGTTGTTGTTGTTTTCCACTACCCGGGGTATTTTCGTAATTTTGTCCTATGAGGCATTTTCGTAATTTTTCGTAAGAAAACGTTCCTTGGTGTTTTGTCAAAATTATTTTGAAAATTTCAAAGTCTTGGGGTAATTTGGAAAAATTTTAAAATCTGGGGTATTTCGATAATTTTTTTGACCTCAGGGGTATTTTGGTAATTTTTACAAATCAAGGTAAATTTGTAAATTTAATAAATTAGGGGTATTTCAAAAGTTGTAAAACTTTGAGGGTTCTTTTCGAAAATTGTTCCTTCAATAATGGGGATGTTGCAAAAATTTTAGAAATCAGGGTCATTTTGGTAATTTTGTAAGTTAGGGGTAATTTTGTAATTTTCCCAAAATCAAGGTATTTTGGTATTTTACAAATTAGGGTTTTTGAATGTTTATAAAATAATGAAATTTTGGTAAAGCTGTTGAGTAGTTGAACATTTTATAAACCAAGGGCATTTTGGTAATTTTACCACTAAGGGCATTTTTGTAATTTTCGCAAATCAGGAGTTTTTCAGAAAATGTTGTAAAAATAATTTTCTCAGATTTAAAAGAAAGTTTTAAAAGTTTGAAAAACTAGGGTTTGTTGTTTTGTTCTCTCTTCTTTTTTTTTTAAAACATGGCTAGTTCCTTTCGAGTTTTAGTCATTATGTTTAGCCTATGTTGAACCCTCTTGGTCGTGGTGAACCAAAGCTACACACCAGTGCGAGGATTCGTGTGGAGAGGAGGTGAGTCACGTGATCGCTTAAATACCAAGCTCCCACCAAACCATTCCTAGACATGCGCAGAGGTTGCCACACCACTTAGCCTCCGAGTTATGGCGAACCGAAGCTACGCACTGTAGGATTCTGCAAGAGGAGGTGAGTCACTAGGACTGCTTAAATACCAAGCTCTTGGGATCCAATCCTAGACATGCGTCAGGGGTTACCACACCACTAGCTCAGTGACTTAGCCATAGGTTGGTTCAGTGTATTAAATCTTATGTAGTTTTGTGTTTGAGTAGTCTAGTCCTAGAGTTCAAGTTCCTATCATTCTAGTCTATGTTCCATGCCTTTTCTACCCTTACATGACTCATGAATCACACATAGAGTTAGGGGTACTTACCGGTGGATCATGGTCGGAGACTTAGGGGCCATGCCAGAAGCCTCCTTATTTTCAAAGAAAATCATTTGGCTCGCTTTGAAAACGTTTTGGGCCTTAGCCCACAGGCCGAGAGTTTAAAACTTGGCTATGATACCAAATTGAAACACCCCACACCCGGCCCACGAGCCTGAACCGGATCTAGTATGTTCCTAAAGTAAACCGGTTTCAAAGATTTTTGTTACTTAGAGAAAATTTGTAAAATATTTAGAAAAATGTTGTTGTGGATTGGGCTTACATTGGAAACCCATTTATTTAATCTAGTAAATCCAACTTTTATTAAGGTGACAAAATAATTTTTAAGGTTTTAAAAAAAAACACTTGACTTTAGTCATAATAGTTCGTAACATAACAATTTAAAGTAAAGCAGAATAAGAAAAATCCACTGGGCCTTATGGCCTTATTACATCAAGTAAAACCCAAAACAAATAACAAAGTCCAAATCGAATAAAATCTTCAAATGGAACATGGCCACCTCGAGGTCTACCGTCCGGTCCGTCACCTTGTTCATCACCGAAAATATTTCCCACAACGGGTGAGTCAATGACTCAATGTGCACACAATACTAACATTCAACAAATCGGGCATACATGTTCAAACATCGATTCATATAAAATAAATTATGATGCAACTCAAACCCAAGCCTAATGGTCCATCCGCTACACACCACCCGTACACCGCCACCACAAGTGGGACTACTAAGTCAACCTCCATCCGCTACACACCATCGAAGGCGTCATTGCAATGACGTGCTCATCGCCCATATAATTTGTGTCATTAGACACCATATTCAAATAGTGTAACCGGTTACCAAATTTAGATAATGTCACCGAGTTACCATATTCAAAATGTTGTGACCGTAGTCACCATATAACGTTGGTGAGACCGAAGTCAACACCTTCTTCCCCTTTCACATAAATCCCGAATGCCCCAAAAATATATATATATCATGCATACCATACTTAATTTCATATTCATATACATATAGTCACATGTTATAGAATAACATATTTCATAATCCTATCTAAGTAGGAAACGCGTGCACAGTACTTTTACCACATTCGTGGTATTTAGCCACATTCATATTCTTATGCATATTCACATATTAAAATAATTGCCATATGATAAATCGAAGGTTAGTGTGCATACACACCTGATTTGCTTAATAGGTTCCTTGAGATCTCGAAAATCCCGATCTAACTTTAGATCCTATATTCGGCCAACCATTAAAATATATTAACAACCTATTTGGCTTAAAAACCAAATCCAAGTAGGATTTGTATTACTTACCTTGTTATCGAATTGAAAGACTGTAAATCAAATGCCGAAAAAAAATTGATAGTATTCCTTCCTTAAATCGGCTAGCCACTAAATCATGTAATTATGTCAGTTTCTAACTTTTGAATAAGTGGAAAATAATTCCGAATATCAAAATCAAACCTTGGCCGATTGGATCTATGTACTTACCTTATAGTTTCCAAATCCCGAAAGTTTCCCTTGTCTTGAATATTTGTCGAAATCCCTAAAATTCATATGTTAGATTTGATCTAACTTTAATAAGTAGTAATTGGCCTTTGGCCGAATGTGTCTCACCTTAAATTCCTTGAATCTGAAATCCTGAAACTCTTCCTTTGATATTCGGCCAAGAGACATAAAAGAGGTTATTTCCTTAGATCTTGATTAAACGAATTAGAAGAACAAGAATTGATTGTTCTTACCTTAGATCCTTGATCCTTATATTCGGTTATTGTGGAAGCCTGAGAGACCCTTGTATATTCGGCCAAAATTTGCTAATAGGATTAGTACCCGAATTTTTGGTAAAAAGAAAAGAATAGAAGTTGATTGACCACAGATCTTACCCTTTTGATGTTGTAGTTGATTGCTCCTTTACTTATAATCAACCAAGATTCGGCTTTGACAGTAGAAACAGAGAAGAAAATAGAAGAAAAGAGGATGGTTTTTGTTCAAAGAAAATTCGGCAGAGAGGGGGAGAGAGCTATGAGAATTTCGCACACACTTAGGAAAGATGAGAGAATAGCCTTAATTCTCCTCTTTAGCTGAAATTGCTATGCCAAGAGTCCTTGACTTGGCCACTACTCCCCATAAGTGATAATATTATCCTTTAATTATCACCTATTAAATTAAAAGTATTTAATCCATCCTTTATCTCCTCATTTATCTTATTAAAAGAAAATCCTTTACTTAACACTTAATTTATCAAGTTTTAACCAAATAAAACTCTTCCCTTTTCTAGAAGTAGGTGCCGTCCACCCCTAGTCTTGGAAGCAAAATAAAACCTTCAATATTTGCTTTCCAAGTGACTCGAACTCAGGCCCATTCCTCTTACACATGGCGCCATTTCCATAAGCCTTAAGTGACACCTTCAGGCCACTTTTCCAAGCCCGATTGTGTGTCAAATCTCACCAACTTTTTCTTTTAAGGCCCTCTTGCCCTTATTTCCTATTTTGAATTTTAAAATTTGTCATTCCGGCATTATTTCTAGGTTTCCTAAAATTTTTGATCGGCTCTGTAACTTGCCATTTTTCTTACATCTTCAGGTTTCCAAAATGTTCAGGTTTCCAAAATGTTCAAGTTTCCAAAATGTTCGGTTTCCAAAATGTTTCCAAAATGTTCGTGTTTCCAAAATGTTCGTGTTTCCAAAATGTTCACTTTCCTAATTTGCTTAGGCTTCCAAAATGGTCATTTTCCTATTTCCAACATAACATTTCCATACATTCTCGTGTTTCCAAAATCATTCCAAATTTATTCCAAAACACATAAAAGATGTCTTTTTGTACAATTAGGCCAAAATGCATAGGCCCTTTTCAGGATGTTACACATACAGCCTCTAACTTGACGCTCATAAATACACACATATGACTTAACATTCATCATTAACGTAATATCATCATAATCACATAATTCACTTCGGACAATTTAATATGCTTATTCATTTTACGAATGTTTTTTTTTTCATTCACAATTTCAAACAATGAAATTTACTTACTAGCAATTTTCAACTTAGAGAACGCCTTACGGGTTCGAGTACGACGTTTACTTGATGCCATAGTCCAACTATGGTCTTACACGTACACACACGTACTGCCATGGTCCAACCATGGTCTTATCCATCAATTCATCATTAAACGATCGCATTCATTTCCTCGTTAGCGAAGACGTAAAACATAACATCATACAGTCTATAATTTAATGAGTAAATATAAAATTTAACCACATTAACATACTAATTACACTTATTCAACAAGTGTACATAACCACACATTCCATCAATTTGTGTAGGTGTACTTATCATATTCACATAATCAAATAGGTTGGGCACATATCATCATATGCATGCCAAGCAACTATGAATGGGTTTATCACCACATAAACTTTCATTTTATTCCACGCTCATTTCTCAACTCATGATTATCTCACTTCGTACATTAACACATACATATCATGAACTTCTATCCATACCTTTCTAAGTTTAGTCTCATCACAAATACATTTCAATCACCTCAATATATATATATATATATATTTTAACATCATCAAAAATAGCTCAGTTGGAAGTCATCTCTGTCGTAACAAAATAATTTCGTTAGAGCCGGGAGATACCACACTATCACGGTCTACATATGGCATGTATATATAGACTCTCACACGCTACGTTAATCCAAGAATAGACTAAACCGTAGCTCTGATACCAATAAAATGTAACACCCCTAACCCTTATCCGTCGCCAAAAATGAGTTACAAGGTATTACCGGACTTAACTACCAATTTGGGGCATAAAAATTGAAACTGTCCATCAGCATCATATTAACTAAATCGACTATAACTCGAGTTACAAAACTCGAAATTTAGATCATAACATCTTTACTTCATTTCATATAAACTCTATACATTAATCGTACTTATAAATATACGAAAACCAAATCAAACGAAATCACCAAGCCAAAATATAAATTCCAAGAATAACGAGATGGGCAAGCCATTTTCGCATGGCTTATACAAATATATATACAACTTCAAAACTAACAATATCAAAACTAGTCTATACATGCCACATAACCAAATCTCCAAGCATTTATTTACTGAAGCGAAAATTGGATAGTATGATGAGATCTCCTTCGACTTCTAACCCGAGCAAGTCTTTGAAACTCTATAAACATAGGAAAATTACACAAGGCAAGTTTTGAAAGCTTAGTAAGCCATAAACAAATAATTCACCATAGAAACATATATAATTTAATTCAAATAGGCCAAATTTGGTTAATCACATACACATGTACAATCACTTTTCTCATATAATCCATGTTCCTCGTTAAGTAGCTTCACTTACTCATAATTCATATCATCATTCAGAACTTTCACCTTTTATAGCCTTAAGGCCAAACACTCATACATTCAATAATAGATTTCACATCAATCTATAAATCACTTTCCCATCTCAAAACAAATACATATACATTTGTTCACGATATACATATTAACTACCTAATTTTCTTTCTCACCTTTCAATCCATATAATTCACATATAAATACATATGATATAAAAATTTTTATTTCAACGTCTAAAACTTACTTATTAGATCAAATACACATGATTCATTATACCATCACTTATGGCCCAATATACTAGTTTAATCCATTATCATATATATGACCGATCATCCAAAGTTAATTAAACTATCACATGTACTCATATATTCGAATTTAATATAATATCACATATAACCACTTATACACAAATTTAATTCATCATCACATATGCACATACCTTTGTGACCGAACCTATAAGGTTAATTAAATCAACTTACTTGATGATAACGGATTCGTAATTGCAATTACATATATCATGCTACCATTCAACAACTATCTAGATCAATAGGTCTCAAAAATCAACCACCAACATACCATTCATTCATTCAATCAAACTCATAGATTAATAATCACCTCTCGATACTTTAATTTCGTATTCAAGAACAATTTACCTCATTGATATTTAAATTACACAATTATCATACATCCCTTACCTATCTATCACTTTTCGGATAGCTCCATTCATTGAATTATATCTCCGTAAAATCCGTAAACCGCATTAATACGATTGTAATTGATGTAACGTATCACACACTTAGTGCCATTACTATTCTTACTTCTAGTAACGTATCGCTCACATAGAGCCGTTACTTAATGCTTATCGTAACGTATCACTCACACAGAGCCGTTACTTCACATTTATCATAACGTATCGCTCACACAGAGCCGTTACTTAACTTTTATCGTAACGTATTGCTCACACAGAGCCGTTACTTAACTTTTATCGTAACGTATCGCTCACACAGAGCCGTTACTTAACTTTTATCGTAACGTATCGCTCACAAAGAGCCGTTACTTAACTTTTATCGTAACGTATCGCTCGCATGAGCCGTTATTTAACTTTTCACATATGGTACTCATTGAACCGTATTACTCAAATGTATGCTTCTCTTAACTTGTTATTCCTCAATATGCATAATATATATATAATTCACATTCACTTTACACACAATAATATACACTTATATATGTATATATCAAAGTGTTCAATATCCAAGTACTATATTGCATTCGGCCTATACCACATCAAACCATCATCAACTCCGTTTAGAATGCCTAAATCTCATTATAATATCATCATTAAAATTTCCTATTTCATGCTTCTAATTACAACAACCAAGTACCATCACCTTCGACCATTTCTTATCAATTTCAAATATATATATATATATATTTGTATATTCAACAATGCCTTGGAATAACCATCAACATTCAATTTAAACTTATAAGTAAGCATTACTTCAAATTAATTCCATTGCTTAAAACTTACTCAAGTAGTTCCTTGAACTTATCAATTACATTCCTCACATTCGGTAATAGCAAATATAATTATAAACATTTCAATTCAGCATGAATAATTTACATTTATTTAAAATTAAGAACAATCGTTTACTTATAGACTTACCTCAAAAATCGATTTTGATTAAACTTCCCTATTATTAGTCTAACTTTGTTTTTCCCGATCCATCCTTGGTTCTTTTCGTTCTTGATCTAAATAATTTTAAAATAAGCTCATTCAACACTTTTCTCATTCAATTTAACCTAAAACATATAATTATACAAATTACTAATTTACTCCTAACTTTTACAATTCATACAATTTAGTCCCTAATGCAAAACTCACAAATTACTCAAAATTTGGTTAACACCCCTTAGGGTCAATTTTCATAAGGACTATATAAGTCCATATATTTCATAAATTTTTCAATTCAACCCTTCAAGATAATATTTTCACCAAATAAATCCCTAATCAACTGCATTCATCAAAAACTCAAAATAAAAGATGTTCATCTAGCTCAAACCTTACATTTAATACCAAAAATCATAATAAAAGTCATCTTATCATCAATGGTATATCTCACATACATGACCAATACACAAAATTAATATATGGGCTTGATAATAAAATGAACAACAATCACAAAAATACAAAATTATCAAAACCAAAGTTAAATCCTACCTTAATTAAGCCTTAACATTGCCGAAACCCTTGAAGCTTCTTTTCTCCCCTTTTATTTCTTTAGTTTCGGTCAAGTAAGTGAAAAGATGAACATGCATTTGTCTTTTGTGTTTTTATTATTTTAATGTTATTATAAAACACATATATATTATTAAAATCTTTAATTATAAAGAAAACAAATATAAAATGCTTAACTAAAGCTAGTGCCGTCCACTACTATAAGAAATGGGTTATTTACCCTTTAAGGATTTATTATTTAAAAGCCACCCTCTAATTAGCACTATCCCAAATAACCACCAAATTTTTATTTTATGCAATTACGTCCTTTTATAAAATTAAGCACACAAACACTCAAAATTTTTTTTTTGAAACTTACACACATGCTAATTCGCACACAATTAACTCAGAAAAAAATACTTAAATTTTTTTTGACTCGGATTCGTGGTCCCGAAACCACCATTCTGATTAGGGTCATAATCGGGCTGTTACAGTAACACCCCTTAGCCCGTCAAGAAGACATGGTGTGTATTATTCAGCCAGATAGACCGCTCGATGGACCGGGGGTATTACTAATAGATTCAAATCCTTCGACTTAACTTGAAATTTTTAAAAAAAACCATTATGAAAATTTTACTTAATGTAAAAGTCATTTCTTTTCTTTCATTTGGTAACACAGCTTTATAGAAAATAATAGGAGTTAATAAAGAAAAACCTATTATTCAAATACTACCTAGGTATGGCGTATATACCGAAATCATAAAATTCATGATTAGCAAATCAAGAGGGTTCAGCATACATTTCAAAAGAAGGGACAATTCTATTTTAAGATAAGATAATACAAATAATGTAATTAATCGTAAACGTTAATTACAAAACATATGTTTACGCCATCTACCACATAGCCAAGCATGATACGAAAATAAACAAATAATTCACTCGCAACCACAATTCTGGCGTAGTCCCTTTCGATAGATCCTTCTTCTACTATCAAAATGCCTAAGAATGAAAAGTAATAGAGTAAGTTCAGTTAAACTTAGTGAGTTCCAAACTAGAATTAATAAGATTTACAAGAACTCTGATAATCAACAAGCAACAGTACTCATAAGAAAAGGACCATAACTTTTTCATGAGACTCTATTATACAGACATAATACGCTAATTGACATCCACAATTCCTTGGCGACAATACTATGCCAATTTATCATCACACATACAGTACTCAGACAAACACATTCCATCGACTTAAACACATCTCTAACAAACTTGCATGGTTATTAACGACCTATCCTTGTGCCAGTCTCGGGCCCATACCTCAAAAATTAGAATCACATATCAGTCACATTTATTTTCACTTTATATCCTTGTTAAGTCGAACACGTATTCCGCCACATGGTTGAGCTGTGATTTGTCAATCTGGCTTGCAATATAGTTGCCCTATAGGAGGCATCACACATTGATTTCCTTTCCACAATTTTCCCATATAATAAATTTTCTGGTACTGGGCTCGTGCAACAATGAGGGTGTTTTTGTTACAATGACCATACTCTCACGCACATTCAGACACAACACATTGATTCATTTATAGTAAGAGCAACTTACCACACATAACCCAAATATCATGGAAGTTTTATAACTCAAATGATGTAAGAAGGAACTCACTGACAACTTCAAAACAAAATTTACTCTACTGGTCATTTTCCTCGATTGCTCAGACCTTCACTAGATTCTTAAGCTAAATAAGAAACAGTGATGACCATCAGACCATTTATCTAATTTAATCATTAATGCCTAATGCAAAATGTAAATCATTTCGACAACAACCTAAGGGCTTTCCAGAAATTACCAGTAAGCTTGTACTTAACAAAGGTGTTTTGGCTAGCTACTAGAAACCTTCCTCGTCTTCTCTAATGAATATACTTTTAAAAATTTCTAGAGACTTAGAAAAGATCGCAAAGAAGAACAAAAGTGAAACATGTCGATTATCGACATCCTTATGTAGCACAGACAATAAGGACAAAGCTTAGTGGGAGGGACAGAAAATCCCTCTATAGCCCCTGAAACTCGAGAATAGGCTTGCCTAAACATCTACCAAACTTAACTACTACCACTAATCAATTTAGTGAGTAGTAAAACGTTTTTTGTACTAAAAAAATAAGCAAACTAAACACATCAAGCTATCATCTACAATACTCTAGTTCAATTCCAACTAGGTCTCAACTAAACTCTAAAGATACTCACCGAGCTATCATTTTAATGCTAAAGCAAGGAAAACAAGTATATCAATCAGCGAACTAACGAGTGCGCCCCAAATATTTTGGGTTATCGGATTATCACACAAAATAGTCTGCCAAATCCTAGAGTTTGCCAAATGAAAAATTCTAGTAAGGCATTTTGCAAATGGGCATACTGCCAAATCTATGGAATATGCCACCCAAACTTATAAAGAAGTTCACCGATCTATCCTTCTTCTACCCTGGTTTATTCAACTATACTCAAAAAAGCATATCAATATGGTCTACGCTGGGCGGGCTGTTACAACTCTCCCCCATTTAGAAAATTTCGTCCTCGAAATTCATACCTCTAAACAAAAGCTGAAGATATTTCTCTTTCATCATAGTCTCCCTCTCCCATGTGGCTTCCTCTGTATTGTGGTTCCTCCATAATACTTCTACTAGTAGAATTCTTTTATTTTTCAACTCTTTCACTTATTGTACCAAAATACAAACAAACTTCTCTTTATAAGATGGGTTCTACCTGCAGTGTCTCTACTTGTACCACATGGTCTAGAGTCGATCGATATCTTCTCAGCATGGACACGTGAAACACATTATGAATCTTTGAAAGTTTCAAAGGTAGTGCCAATCTATACACCACTAGACCAACTCGTTCTAGGACATTGTACAATCTTATGAATCGTGGGCTCAATTTCCCTTTTAGCCCAAATCTTATAAGCTTTCTCCAAGGAGAAACTTTCAAAAATACATTTTCTCCTACTTCAAACAAAATATCCTTCTTTTTTTATTGGCATAAGCCTTCTTTCGATCATGAACAACCTTTAAATGGGTTTGTATGATCAAAACTTTCTCTTTCGTTACCTATACAAAATCAAGATCAACGATATTCCTTTCACTAAGCTTCAACCAACAGGTGGGTGATCTGCACCTTCTTCCATAAAGTGCTTCAAAAAGTGACATTCTTAAGTTGGCATGGTGAACTGTTGTTGTATGCAAATTCTACCGAATGAAGGTATTTTTCCCAGTTTAATCCAAAATCCATCATACAACTTCTGAGCATGTCTTCAAGAACTTGAATTACTTTTTCTGATTGTCCATCTATCTGAAGATAGAAGGCAATACTAAATCGTATCTTGGTTCCTAAGGACTCTTATAGTTGTTTCCACAACCTAGACTGTAACATCCTGAATAGGGCCTATGCATTTCCAGTTTAATTGTATGAAATGACAAGTTTCAAGTACTATGAATAAATTTTTGATACTTTTGGAAATCTAGAAATGCATGAAAATGGAAAGGAAAAGGAAATGAAAATGAAGATAGAAATGAAAATGGAAATGGAAATGGAAATGAACACTTTTGGAAACTTAGACATTTTGGAAAGTGAACATTTTGGAAACCTAAGTAAATTAGGAAAGTGAACATTTTGGAAACCAAGCCAAAATAGGAAACTTGAACATTTTGGAAACTTGAACATTTTGGAAACACGAACATTTTGGAAACCTAAACATTTTGGAAACACGGAAAATACTGAGCATGCCTGAAAATTTTAGGAAACTTAAAAATGACCCGAATGTCGAATTTTGAGCCCAAAGGGAACTTAGGGCCAAGTGACCCTAAAAATATACAAGACATGACATTTGCTCCAATAACGAACTTGGAAATGTGGCTCAAGATGCCACCTAAGGTCTTAGGAAATGGCCCAAATACAAGAGGTTTTGGGCTCGAGTTTGAGTCATCCAGAAGCAAATAATGAAGGCTTTATTTTTGCTTCCGGATATTGAGGTGGACTGCATGGGTTTCTAGAAAAGGAAGAGTTTTATTCACATAAGTATGTGAATAATAAGAGAGAAATAAAGGAGTTTTATTCACATAAATATGTGAATAATAAGAGATAAATAAAGGAGTTTTATTCACATAAATATGTGAATAATAAGAGATAAATGAAGAATTATTCTTTAATTAGGAAAATAAGGAAGAGTGGTGGCCAAGTTAAGGATTCTTGGCCTAGTAATTTCGGCTATAAAAGGATGAGACTAGGGCCATTCATTATTCATTCTCCTCTCTTTCCTCCGCCAAATATTCTTCTTGAGCATCCATTCTTTTCTTCTTTTCTTTTAGCCTCCTAGCCGATTTCCTTCTAAGCCTATTATTCCTCTCTTCTTTCATCTTTGAAACCAAATACATAAGGGAATCATAGTCGATTGTTCATCAAGTCTCTAAGTCAATCTCCAAGGTTGAAGTGAAGGTGCAATCGATTCCTTCAAATAAGGGTAAGATCCAAGTTTAGTTTTCCATTCTTTTATATTCTAGACTTATTGAAATTTAGAGACTAATTTCTATTATTAATCTTGGCGAATCATGGAAGAAGAAATTCTTTTCGAAGGTACACCATAGGCCACGTGTTCCCTAGTTATTCGGTGAATTTCGGATTTAAGATCCACAAGGTAAGTACCTAAAAGTATTCGCCAAAGCTTGTATGATTATCTAGATCGTTCTTTAATTATTAAAAAGCGAAAACTAACCCATATTGAGATTCAAGGTTGGCCGAATATCAAGTGAAGGAAAACAAAGTTTTCGGGATTTGTGTAAACACCAAATCGGCAAAGGTGAGTCTCTCTACAAATCCTACTAGGATTTGGTTTTGTTTTAAGCCAAAAGGGTTTATTAATGTGTTTTATTTGGTGGGCCGAATATAGGAATTAATAGATCTAAAGTTAGATCGGGATTTTTGAGATCTCAAGGAACTTTCATTTAAGCGAATAAGGTGTGTACCCATACTATCCTTCGATATTTTATGGCTAAATATTTTAATATATGATATGAATAATAATGTGAATGTGGCTATGTACCACAAATGTGGCAAAAAGTACCTGTGCACGCTTCCTACTTCGATAGGATTGTGAAAATGTTATTTTATAACATGCTAATATATGTATATGAACATGAAATTATTTATGCACAACATATATATTTTTGGGGCATTCGGGATTTATGTGAAAGGGGAGAACAGTGTTGACTTGGTCTCACCAACGAAGGTGTTGACTTGGTCTCACCAACGAAAAATGTTGACTATGGTCACATTGCGAAATTTGGTAACTTTTTACAAGGTGTCAAATGACACAACGCTTAAATTTGATTATAGTGTCTAATGACACAACGTGGAGAGTAGCGGATGGAGGGTTAACTTAGTAGTCCCCACGGTGTGAATGGCAGGTACGGGTGGAGAGTAGCGGATGGACCATTAGGATTGGGTTTGGGTTGCATCATAATTTCATTATTATATGGACTTGATGATTTAAACATGAATGCCTGAATTATTGATTGATAGTATAGTGTGCACATTGAGTCTGTTGACTCACCCCCATTGTGGGAATTATTTTTCAGGTGATGATCAGTGACGGACCGGGCCGGTAGACCATGAGGAGGCCATGCATCACTTGAAGAATTTATTAGAATTTGGACCGTATTTAATTTTAATATTTTTTTTAAATTTTATTTCGGGTTTTATTTTATGTAATAAGGCCATAGTGATTATTTTATTATTGTTTTAATTACTATGTTACTTAATTTATGTTATTTAAAGATTAAGTAAATTTTATTTAAAACAAACTCTAAATATTTTGTCAACTGAAATAAATGGATTTTCAATATAAAAAATAAACTTGTTTTCAACTCGAGCCCAACCCACAACAAACTATCTTTCAAAACACATGATTTCAAAGTATTGAATGAATTTTGAATTGGGTTACTTGAGGAACATACCAGATCCGGTCCATTCGCGTGGGCGGGTGTGGGTGTTTCAATTTGGTATCGAGCCAGCTTTTAAACTCTCTACTGTGGGCTAAGGCCCAAAACGCTTTCAAAGCGAGCCAAATGATTATCTTTGAAAAAATAAGGTGTTTTTCGGCATGGCACCTAAGTCTCCAAACCATGATCCACGGTAAGTACTTCTATCCATTGTGTGATTTATATTATGATTTGTAGAAGGGTAGAAATGGAATGGAACGAGAATAGAGATTAAGTACTTGAACCCAGGACTAGTTACCCCAACAATTACATAAGACTTAAATGCCTAATCAAACAAACCTATGATTAAGTCACCGAGCTAGGTGTCGAATCACAGCGTGATGTCAGGAGTGGATTCAGTAAGAGCTTGGTATTTAAGCAGTCCTAGTGACTCACCTCCTCTTTACTCGAATCCTACCTAGTGCGTAGTAACCGTTCACCCTAATCAAGAGGACTTAGTCACGGGCTAAACCCAATAACTAAAACCCGAAAGGGACTAGCCGTATTTTTATGGAAACCCTAATTTTAAAATTTCTAAATTACCCTCTTGATTTGAAAAGAATATTTTTATAAATTTTCCTAAAATATTTCTGATTTACAAATTTACTAAAATACCCTTAGTGGTAAAATTACAAAAATGCCCTTGGTTTATAAAATGTTCAACTACTCAACAGCTTTACCAAAATTTCATTATTTTATAAACATTCAAAAACCCTAATTTGTAAAATATCAAAATACCTTGATTTTGGAAAATTACAAAATTGCCCCTAACTTACAAAATTACCAAAATGACCCTAATTTCCAAAATTTTTGCAACTTCATCGTGCTGGAAAATAAATTTCTCAAAAAGAACCCTCAAAGTTTTGCAACTTCTAAAATATCCCTAATTTATTAAAGTTTTACAATTTACCCCGATTTGTGGAAAAATTACCAAAATACCCCCAATGTCCAAAAATTTCTGAAATACCCTCGGATTTCAAAAATTTTCCAAAATACCCCAGGAACTTAAAAGGACCAAAAATACCTTGTGACAAAATCACCAAGGAACCTTATTTTGACAAATTACGAAAATACCTCAGAGGACAAATTACGAAAATACCCCGGGTAGTGGTAAAACAACAACAAAGGAAAAAAACTACAACGTTTCTCCGAATGAACTAAGGTTCATAATTGTTTGATGGATGTATGAATGGATGAAAGGCTGTGTGCATGTATGAATACGAAAGAACCACTCCTAAAATCTTTTTCATAAAATTTCTTCATGAAAGTAATAAAGTGAAACAAGTACTAATGTATAAAACTTTAAATCGATTAAATTTGACGTTAGAAAATGAGTTCTAAGGGATGTGAACTTAGAGATTGTGCCTAGAAAGTATGATGGTTCTATTAAGATCGAGAGTGCAGCAGTAAGCATAAAGCGGTGAGAAAGATTGACGATTGTCGTTAAGTAATTTCGAGGACGAAATTATTTTTAAGGAGGGTAGAACCGTAACATCCTGAATAGGGCCTATGCATTTCCAGTTTAATTGTATGAAATGACAAGTTTCAAGTACTATGAATAAATTTTTGATACTTTTGGAAATCTAGAAATGCATGAAAATGGAAAGGAAAATGGAAATGAAAATGAAGATAGAAATGAAAATGGAAATGGAAATGGAAATGAACACTTTTGGAAACTTAGACATTTTTGGAAAGTGAACATTTTGGAAACCTAAGTAAATTAGGAAAGTGAACATTTTGGAAACCAAGCCAAAATAGGAAACTTGAACATTTTGGAAACTTGAACATTTTGGAAACCTGAACATTTTGGAAACCTGAACATTTTGGAAACCTAAACATTTTGGAAACCTGGAAAATACAGAGCCGAGCGAAAATTTTAGGAAACTTAAAATGACCCTGAATGTCGAATTTGAGCCCAAAGGGAACTTAGGGCCAAGTGACCCTAAAAATATACAAGACATGACATTTGCCCCAATAACGAACTTGGAAATGTGGCTCAAGATGCCACCTAAGGTCTTAGGAAATGGCCCAAATACAAGAGGTTTTGGGCCCGAGTTTGAGTCATCCAGAAGCAAATAATGAAGGCTTTATTTTGCTTCCGGAATAATGAGGTGGACGGCATGGGTTTCTAGAAAAGGAAGAGTTTTATTCACATAAGTATGTGAATAATAAGAGAGAAATAAAGGAGTTTTATTCACATAAATATGTGAATAATAAGAGATAAATAAAGGAGTTTTATTCACATAAATATGTGAATAATAAGAGATAAATGAAGAATTATTCTTTAATTAGGAAAATAAGGAAGAGTGGTGGCCAAGTTAAGGATTCTTGGCCTAGTAATTTCGGCTATAAAAGGATGAGACTAGGGCCATTCATTATTCATTCTCCCTCTTTTCCTCCGCCAAATATTCTTCTTGAGCATCCATTCTTTTCTTCTTTTCTTTTAGCCTCCTAGCCGATTTCCTTCTAAGCCTATTATTCCTCTCTTCTTTCATCTTTGAAACCAAATACATAAGGGAATCATAGCCGATTGTTCATCAAGTCTCTAAGCCGAATCTCTGAAGGTTGAAGTGAAGGTGCAATCGATTCCTTCAAATAAGGGTAAGATCCAAGTTTAGTTTTCCATTCTTTTATATTCTAGACTTATTGAAATTTAGAGACTAATTTCTATTATTAATCTTGGCGAATCATGGAAGAAGAAATTCTTTTCCCGAAGGTACACCATAGGCCACGTGTTCCCTAGTTATTCGGTGAATTTCTGGATTTAAGATCCACAAGGTAAGTACCTAAAAGTATTCGGCCAAAGCTTGTATGATTATCTAGATCAGTTCTTTAATTATTAAAAAGCCGAAAACTAACCCATATTGAGATTCAAGGTTGGCCGAATATCAAGTGAAGGAAAACAAAGTTTTCGGGATTTGTGTAAACACCAAATCGGCAAGGTGAGTCTCTACAAATCCTACTAGGATTTGGTTTTGTTTTAAGCCAAAAGGGTTTATTAATGTGTTTTATTTGGTGGGCGAATATAGGAATTAATAGATCTAAAGTTAGATCGGGATTTTGAGATCTCAAGGAACTTTCATTTAAGCTTAATAAGGTGTGTACCCATACTATCCTTCGATATTTTATGGCTAAATATTTTAATATATGATATGAATAATAATGTGAATGTGGCTATGTACCACAAATGTGGCAAAAGTACCCGTGCACGTTTCCTACTTCGATAGGATTGTGAAAATGTTATTTTATAACATGCGAATATATGTATATGAACATGAAATTATTTATGCACAACATATATATTTTTGGGGCATTCGGGATTTATGTGAAAGGGGGAGAACAGGTGTTGACTTCGGTCTCACCAACGAAGGTGTTGACTTCGGTCTCACCAACGAAAAATGTTGACTATGGTCACATTGCGAAATTTGGTAACTTCGGTTACAACAGTGTCAAATGACACAACGTTTAAATTTGATTATAGTGTCTAATGACACAACGTGGAGAGAAGCGGATGGAGGGTTGACTTAGTAGTCCCCACGGTGTGAATGGCGTGTACGGTGGAGAGTAGCGGATGGACCATTAGGATTGGGTTTGGGTTGCATCATAATTTCATTATTATATGGACTTGATGATTTAAACATGAATGCTGAATTATTGATTGATAGTATAGTGTGCACATTGAGTCATTGACTCACCCCATTGTGGGAATTATTTTCGGTGATGATCGGTGACGGAATGGTAGGTAGACCATGAGGAGGCCATGCATCACTTGAAGAATTTATTAGAATTTGGACCGTATTTAATTTTAATATTTTTTAAATTTTATTTGGGTTTTATTTTATGTAATAAGGCCATAGTGATTATTTTATTATTGTTTTAATTACTATGTTACTAATTTATGTTATTTAAAGATTAAGTAAATTTTATTTAAAACAAACTCTAAATATTTTGTCAACTGAAATAAATGGATTTTCAATATAAAAAAATAAACTTGTTTTCAACTCGAGCCCAACCCACAACAAACTATCTTTCAAAACACACAGATTTCAAAGTATTCGAATGAATTTTGAATTGGGTTACTTCGAGGAACATACCAGATCCGGTCCATTCGCGTGGGCCGGGTGTGGGGTGTTTCATAGACGTCAACCTTGGATCTCAGTTTGACACGATGGATATTGGTGCGTACTAGCAGGAAATGGGCTTCTTAGTTACATAAACCATACAATTTTAGATATGTAGAGTTCCACTAATTTTTCCAATGAATAGTTTGTACGTATTGGAAAGAAATAGGATGACTTAGTAAGTCAATCTACAATCATCCAAATTGAGTTCTTTTTAGTAGGACTAAGAAGAAAACCTGAAACGAAGTCCATGGTGATCTTATCCTACTTCCACCTAGAAATTTCTAGAGGATATAGTTTCCCTGAGGGAATTTGATGTTCTTACTTCATGTGTTGGCATGTTAAACAACCCGAGACATACTTTGGTATCTCCTTCTTCATTCTAGGCCACCAATACAAACTCTTTAAATCACGATACATCTTAATGCTTCCTAGATGAAGCGAGAAGGGCCTTTGGTGAGCCTCCTTTAATAATTATTGTCTTAAATCAATTCCTACTGGCACAACTAATACCAAATGATAGGGATAAGTAGCAAATGAGGGTCGTAAATTTGTTCAAGTTGTGGATTTGACTTAGGGCACTAGACGTTCAGAAAGAAACTTGAATTTTGACACAACCTGAAGTGCAAACAAATCCAGGTTAGATAAAAAATTAAAGAAAAAATTAAAACAAATAACTAAGATAAATTAAATAGAACAATAAATTAAATATTAGAATAATAAAAAAATAAAATAAAGAAGATTGGAAACAAGAAGAATCCACAATCCCCTTGAAGTAGCTCCAGTTTTATAACCGCCCGATTTAGGGCCTAATCAGAATAGTGGTCCGAAATCATAAATCCAAGCTAGTAAAATGAGTTTTTAAGGTATTTGAGATGTTTTCATGATATTATGAAAGTTTTATGTAGAGATTTTATGAAACTGGCATTAAAGGGGTCCATTAGGACTAAATTGCAAAAGTTACAAAATATGAGATTCTAGAAGCTTTTTGTATGAAATAGCTTTGGATTATTAATTAGAAGTCCTTAACTAATAATTTTTCCAAATTATAATTTTTGGACAAAAATGGACATGAGTTAGTAAATTGTGAAAATTTAGTGAGGAGGGTATTTTGGTCATTTATCAATTAAATGATTAAAAAGGAAAAAGATGAAAAAAATCTTATTCATCTTCTTCCTCCATGTGCTGAAAATTTGAGAGACTCTATAGCTATGGTTCTTCAATTTTTTTGAAGCTTGCTAGTAAGTGCATTATAGCCTTTTTTTTAATATTCTTCGTATTTTTAGAGTTCTCATATTATGAATTAGCTATTTATAGCTATAAGTTCAGCTAGAATTCATGTCCGTAAAAAAATACCCATGTATGACATACTTGTAAAATGATGTTTTATGGAAGATTATGAGAGTTTGATGTTAGATAAACATCTTTTCCTAAGTGAATTTCATGAAAAATGTTAGTAGGGATTGATTTGTAATAGTAATGAAATTGGTCATTCATGATAGAAATATTGAGAATTGATGATTGTTATAGTAGAGAAAATGAATCAGCTAAGCATGAAGTTTAAGAAAGTTGAATGAAAATCACTTTATGAGCCTAGGGGCAAAAGTGTAATTATGAGAAAGTTTAGGGGCAAAATGGAAATTTTTCCAAAGTATGAGTTATGAGTCAATTTAGTCAATATGAGTATTAAATGAGTTAAATTATTATTGTAGATCAGGAGAAACGAAGCCCGAATCGAAACCGAGGCAAGAACAAAGTCGAGGACTAAATTGTAATATCTACATACATTTTGTATATTGAGGTAAGTTTGTATGATTTCTAAGCTTTATGATAAATATCATTAAGTTGCTTAGTATGATGTTGAATATATATTAATTCCATGAGATTGTTTAATGGCATGTTAAACAAAGAAATTAATGAGATTAAGCATGACGAAGTCTCGATTGAAGTTGAATTACTTAGGATACTCGATCTACCACATGAGAAGAGAAAGCCCGTATAAGACCAAGCCAAGGCATGGCATCGGCAATCAAGCAAGTTATCATGTAAGTTCAAGACAAGTCTTGGCATTGGAGAGTTATTGTCAGATGAAGACCCATGTAAGCCCAACCCAAGGCATGGCATTGGTGAGTCTCCAAGAAAAGATGTAATGTAAGTCCAAGACAAGTCTTGGCATTGTAAAGTTATCATGAGATAAATATTCCATGTAAGTCCAAGCCAAAGCTCGACATTGGTGAGTATCAAGGAAGATTTCATGTAAATCCAAGCCAAGGCTCGGCATTGACAAAGTAAAGATACCAATAAGACTATGTCAAGACATAGCAATGGTAAGTTCCCAAGGGAACCCACAAGGAAGACCTCGTGTAAGTCCATGTCAAGACATGGCGTCGATACCAAGTAAGAGACCCATTGTAAGACTATATCGAGGATATAGTTCTGGCATCCAGATATATGTAGGATGAGATTTAGTATCCTCGATTATTCATAATAATTCATTGGGCATAAGAGTAAAGATTGAATGAAAAAGTAAGAAGTTAGGTAAGTAAAACTATCATCAAGTCATGCTAGTTAAAGTTAACTGAGAATATTATACATGTGATGCATGATGAAGTTGAGAATATACTTATCATAGTAAAGTATGCTGATCAATGTGATCAAGTGATACAGGAACCTTGTTTACCTTATAAGCATGAGACTAGTAAGTATCATGAGTTATGTAAGAATCTTCAAGAGTAAGTAAGCTCAAACACATGAGTTAGGCAATGCCTTTGTTTATGATGAATGAATTTTGATTAAGCAATTATATTGCTATGTGCATTACATGCAAACTTACTAAGCTAAATGCTTACGTTTTTAATTCTTTCTTTCTATGTAGTCCCACCAAGCTAACTTGTGGATCATTGAAGTCGGAGCTCGAAGCACACTATCAATTACTATTTTGGTATACCCATGTTGTTTATATTAAGTATGGCATGTATAGGAAGCATTTCATTTGAAATATGTCTTATGAAGGGCCAAAGTGTGGGCTATCAAGTTTATTATTCTTTTGTACATGGCTAAAGAGATTGTCTATGTGTGACTAGATATGTATGTATATTTATATCAATTAAGTATGCATCTTTGTTAATATTATACCAAGTATTTGAATTGTTGAATTTGGCTTGAGATTGATCTTGATTTTAGGGTGGTAATTGGCTTAGTAAATAGCCTCTAAGTGCCCACACGGATAGACACATGGGCGTATGTCTAGGCCGTGTGTTCCCTGCATGTTAGTGTCTTAAGTCAAAATAGACCATGGGCTAACCCTACGGCCGTTTGTATAGGCCGTGTGTGGTACATGGTTAGCACATGGGCGTGTGCTCCAAGCCGTGTGAATAAGTTAGTATGTCAAGGTATGACACATGGTCTAGGGCTACGGGTGTGTCAAGGCCGTGTGAAATTAGTCAGTGTCGACCACGGGTGAAAGGCACGGGCATGTCTCATGGGTACACGGGCGTGTCCCAAACCACACGGGCGTTTGACCCTTATTTTGAGAGAAAAGTCTTTAGTTGAGTTCTGAAAGTTTTCGACGTAAGTTTAAGGCTTCGTAGGCCCATAAAATGTATGAAATGATTAAGAAAGAGAAGTTTTCAATTCAAACAAAAAAATTTTATAGCCCGTAAGTACATGTTTAAGAAGGTTCAAGCATGGTTATGTCTTATATCCGATTTTAACCTCGGACTCGATCATGGGGTATTACATTTAGTGGTATCAGAGCTACGATTTAGTCAGTTCTAGGACTAACGTAGCATGAGCACGAGTCTCACTATACATGCCATATGTAAGAAAGTTTTATAATGATAGTGTGACGACTCCTGACGACTTAAATTATGTTTATACATATAGTAAATGGATCCTGATAGAGCAGTGGTGGATGATGTAGAAAGTAATGCGCCAGCTCCCGCTAAAGGGACGGTGCCTAATGAGGATGAGAATAGACCCACTACGGTGAGTCGGAGAGGAGGAGAAGAGGCTAGAGAAGCCTTCCTCCATATGATGAATGCATGGTATACAGAGTTTGTTCGTACGAACCCGAATGCACAACCCCCTCCACCCCCGCCTATTTCTCAACCTACCCTAGTAGCCCCTCAAGTAGTAGAAGTGGTAAGAGGAGACAATCCTCCAGTTGATAGGATTAGGAAATATGGGGCAGAACTATTCCAAGCTAAAAGAGACGATGATCCAGAAAAGGCTGAGTTCTGGTTAGAAAATACCATCAGGGTATTTAATGAGTTGTCATGCACATCTGAGGAATGCTTGAAGTGTCTGGTTTCTCTTTTAAAAGATTCTGCCTATCAATGGTGGAACACCTTGGTGTCAGTTGTATCTAGAGAAAAGATAACATGGGAATTCTTCAAGAAGAGTTTAAGAAAAAGTATATCAGCCAAAGGTTTATGGATCAAAAAGAAAGGAATTCTTAGAACTGAAGCAAGGCAAGATGTTTGTGACTGATTATGAGCGCAAGTTTGTATGACTCAGCAAATACGCTCGAGAGTGTGTATCCACCGAAGCCATCATGAGCAAGAGATTCAAAGATGGACTAAACAACGACATCAAATTGTTTGTTACTGTCCTAAAATTAAAAGAATTTATGGTGTTAGTAGAGAGGGCTTGTAAAGCCGAAGAGTTAGTAAAAGAGAATAGAAAATCTAAAATGGAATCTCGATGAATACCGAGCGCATGAAAATGTTTGTTTCAGATATGGTTCCGAGGATCACTTTATAAAAGATTGTCCTGAGATGATGAAAGAAGAGAGAACTCAGAACCCTAGATCTGGGGGTATGGTTAGAGGTAGACCGCAGAAGAACCCTAGAGGTAGGACAGGTGGTAGAGGTAACCCTAGAAAATAGGCAGCGAGACCCGAGGGTAGGGCACCTACGAGGACTTATGCCATTCGAGCTCACAAAGATGCATCTTCTCCTGATGTTATTACGGGTACCTTTTCTCTTCATGATATTAAAGTTATTGCTTTAATAGATCCCAGATCCACACACTCTTATATTTGCATGAAACTAGTATCCAGTATGAGTATGCCTATAGAGTCTACAGAATTTATGATTAAGGTGTCTAATCCTTTAAGCAAAAGTGTTTTAGTTGATGAAGTATGTAAAGACTGTCCATTGATGATTAGAGGTCATTATTTTAAAGCAAACCTTATGTTGTTACCATTTGATGAGTTTGACATCATTCTTGGTATGGATTGGTTGACCACCCACGATGTAATAGTTAATTGTGGGAAAAAATGCATTGAGATGAGATGTGAGAATGGGGACACTCTTCATATAGAATCAGATGAACCAAGTAGATCGCAAATAATGATTTCTCATACGATGGCACAAAGATTTATAAGAAAAGGGTATGACACGTATCTTGCCTTTGTGATGAATACTAGAGAAACAGAGCTAAAGATTGAGTCAGTACCAATATTATGTGAGTACTTGGATGTTTTTCCTGAGGAATTACCAGGACTACCACCAGTTAGAGAGGTTGAGCTTAGCATTGATCTAACTCTCGGTACTGTACCAATATCTATTACTCCTTACAGAATAGATCCAACGGAGATGAGAGAGTTGAAGTTATAGTTGCAAGATTTGATAGATAAAGGCTTTGCAAGATCAAGTTGTTCTCCCTGGGGTGCTCCAGTTTTATTTGTGAAAAAGAAGGATGGCACCATGAGACTGTGCATAGATTACCGTCAGCTTAATAAAGTAATAGTGAAGAACAAGTACCCATTGCCTAGAATCGATGATTTGTTCGATCAATTGAAGGGAGCCACTATGTTCTCCAAAATAGACTTGAGATCGGGGTTCTACCAATTAAGAGTAAGAGACTCAGATGTGTCGAAGACCACTTTCTGAATGAGGTATGGGCATTATGAATTTTTAGTCATGCCCTTTGGTTTGACCAATGCCGCTGTAGTATTCATGGATCTAATGAACCGCATTTTTAGGCTATACCTCGATAAATTTGTAGTCGTTTTATTGACGACATATTGATTTATTCTGTAATGAGCCTGAGCATGCTGAGCACCTACGGACAATTATGCAGATTCTATAAGAAAATCAGTTGTATGCTAAGTTCAGTAAAAGTGAATTTTGGCTCAAGGAAGTGGGATTTCTAAGACATATTATCTCGGGAGATAGAGTACAAGTGGATCCAAGTAAGATTTCAACTATAACAGATTGGAAACCACCGATGAATGTCTTTGATATTAGAAGTTTTCTAGGCCTAGCCAGTTATTATAGGCGATTCGTCAAAGGGTTTTCCATGATTGCAACTCCGATGACGAAATTGCTACAGAAAAATATGAAGTTTGAGTGGACAGAAAGATGCCAACAAAGTCTTGAGAAACTGAAAGAATTGTTGACAGAAGCTCTAGTTTTAGTACAACCCGAGTTGGGGGAAGAGTTCGTAATATACAGCGATGCATCCTTAAACGAATTAGGCTGTGTACTTATGCAAGAAGGTAAAGTAGTTGCTTATGCCTTAAGACAGTTAAAGCCTCATGAGAAAAATTATCTGACGCATGATTTAGAGTTGGCTACCATAGTCTTCGCCTTGAAGATTTGGAGACACCATCTATATGGTGAAAGATGTCTGACTTTCATCGATCATAAAAGTCTAAAGTACTTGATGACACAGAAAGAGTTGAATTTAAGGCAACAGAGATGGTTAGAGTTGATAAAAGACTATGAGCTAATCATTGACTACCATTCCGGAAAGGCGAATGTGGTCGATGATACCTTGAGTAGAAAGTCCCTGTTTGCATTAAGGGCATTGAATTCACGAATGACTTTATCTGACGATGGTTCTATTCTAGCTGAGTTGAGAGCTAGACCATTGTTCCTCTAAGAGATCATTGAGGCTCAAAAAGAAGATAGTGAATTGCAAGTTAAGAGAACTCAGTGTGAGCTAGATGTTGAGTCCAATTTTCGGATTAGCTCCAATGGAAGTATGATGTTTAAAGATAGAGATTGTGTACCGAGAAAGGAATATCTTATTCAAAGAATTTTGCATGAGGCACATAACGGATGTTTATCTGTACATCTGGGTAGTACCAAGATGTATAATGATTTGAAGCAATATTGGTGGCCAAGAATGAAGAAAGATATTTCAGAGTTCGTTTCAAGATGCTTGATTTGTCAGCAAGTAAAGGCTGAACACCAAGTACCTTCAGGTTTGCTTCAACCAATTATGATTCCCGAATGGAAATGGGACAATATCACTATGGATTTTGTAATGGGATTGCCGTTGTCTCCAAGCAAGAAAGATATTGTATGGGTTGTGGTTGATAGACTCACAAATTTAGCCCATTTTATACCTGTACGAATTGACTACTCACTAGACAAGTTGGCAAACTTGTACGTTTCAGAAATAGCAAGGCTTCACGGAGTTTCGTTGTCAATCATATCAGAAAGAGATCCGTGATTCACATCTAGATTTTGGAAGAAGTTAAAAGAGGCCTTGGGTACAAAATTGAGTTTTAGCACAGCTTTTCATCCTCAAACTGTCGGTCAGTCGGAGAGGTTAATTCAAGTACTCGAGGATATGCTCAGATGTTGTATTCTTGAATTCCAAGGCAATTGGGAAAAGTTTCTCCCTTTGGTAGAATTTGCCTACAATAATAGTTTTCAGTCAAGCTTGAAGATGGTGCCTTATGAGGTTCTATATCGGCATAAGTGCTGGACGCCTCTATATTGGACTAAACTTAAAGAAAACCAGATTCACGGGGTTGATTTAGTTAGAAAAACAGAATAGAAGGTGAAAGTAATTCGAGAAAGTTTAAAGGCTGCTTCTGACAGACAAAAATCCTACTCGGATTTAAGAAGAAAAGAAATAGAGTATCAAGTCGGGGATAAAGTTTTCTTGAAAGTGTCACCATGGAGAAAAGTTCTCAGATTCGGTTGAAAAGGCAAGTTGAGTCCACATTTTATCGGACCATATGAGATTACTGAGAGGGTTGGGCTGGTAGCTTATCGATTGGCTTTGTCTTCTGAATTAGAAAAGATACATGATGTGTTTCATGTGTCCATGTTGCGACACTATCGATAAGACCCTTCGCATGTTATTACACCGGCAGAAGTAGAGACTCAACTCGACATGACTTGTGGTGAAGAACCAGTTAAGATTTTAGCTCGGGAAGTCAAGCAGTTGAGAAATAAAAATCTCTCTTGTTAAAGTATTATGGAAAAGACATGGGGTAGAGGAAGCTACGTGGGAACCAGAAGAAATCATGAGAAACCAGTACCCAAACCTCTTTGCTGGTAAGATTTTCGAGGACGAAAATCCTTAAGAGGGGAAAAATTATAACAGCCTGATTTAGAGCCTAGTCAGAATAGTGGTGCGAAATCACAAATCCGAGCTAGTAAAATGAGTTTTTAAGGTATTTGAGATGTTTGCATGATATTATGAAAGTTTTATGTAGAGATTTTATGAAATTGGCATTAAAGGGGTCTATTAGGACTAAATTGCAAAAGTTGCAAAATATAAGATTCTAGAAGCTTTTTGTATGAAATAGCTTTGGATTATGAATTAGAGGTCCTTAAATAGAATTTTTTCCAAATTATAATTTTTGGAAAAAAATGGACATGAGTTAGTAAATTGTGAAAATTTAGTGAGGAGGGCATTTTGGTCATTTATCAATTAAATGATTAAAAAGGAAAAAGATGACAAAAATCTTATTCATCTTCTTCCTCCTTGTGCCGAAAATTTGAGAGACTCCATAGCTAGGGTTCTTCAATTTTTTGGAGCTTGCTAGTAAGTGCATTTTAGCCCTGTTTTTAATATTCTTCGCATTTTTAGAGTTCTCGTATTATGAATTAGCTATTTATAGCTATAAGTTGGGCTAGAATTCATGTCCATAAAAAAATACCCATGTATGGCATACTTGTAAAATGATGTTTTATGGAAGATTATGAGAGTTTGATGTTAGATAAACATCTTTTCCTAAGTGAATTTCATGAAAAATGTTAGTATGGATTAATTTGTAATAGTTATGAAATTGATCATTCATGATAGAAATATTGAGAATTGATGATTGTTATAGTAGAGAAAATGTATCAACTAAGCATGAAGTTTAAGAAAGTTGAATGAAAATCACTTTATGAGCCTAGGGCAAAAGTGTAATTATGTGAAAGTTTAGGGGCAAAATGGAAAATTTTCCAAAGTATGAGTTATGAGTCAATTTAGTCAATATGAGTATTAAATGAGTTAAATTATTATTATAGATCAAGAGAAACGAAGTCCGGATCGAAACCGAGGCAAGAACAAAGTCGAGGACTAAATTGCAATATCTACATACATTTTGTATATTGAGGTAAGTTTGTATGATTTCTAAGCTTTATGATAAATATCATTAAATTGCTTAGTATGATGTTGAATATATATTTATTCCATGAGATTGTTTAATGGTATGTTAAACAAAGAAATTAATGAGATTAGGCATAAGGAAGTCTCGATTGAAGTTGAATTACTTAGGATACTCGATCTACTATATGAGAAGAGAAAGCCCGTATAAAACCAAGCCAAGGCATGGCATCGACAATCTAGCAAGTTATCATGTAAGTCCAAGACAAGTCTTGGCATTGAAGAGTTAGTATGAGATGAAGACCCATGTACGCCCAAGCCAAGGCATGGCATTGGTGAGTCTCCAAGCAAAGATGTCATGTAAGTCCAAGACAAGTCTTGGCATTGTAAAGTTATCATGAGATAAATATTCCATGTAAGTCCAAGCCAAAGCTCGGCATTGGTGAGTATCAAGGAAGATTTCATGTAAGTCCAAGCCAAGGCTCGGCATTGACAAAGTAAAGATACCAATAAGACTATGTCAAGACATAGCAATGGTAAGTTCCCAAGGGAACCCACAAGGAATACCTCGTGTAAGTCCATGTTAAGACATGGCGTCGATATCAAGTAAGAGATCCCATTGTAAGACTATATCGAGGATATAGATTTGGCATCCAGATACATGTGGGATGAGATTTAGTATCCTAGATTATTCATAATAATTCATTGGGCATAAGAGTAAAGATTGAATGAAAAAGTAAGAAGTTAAGTAAGTAAAGCTATAATCAAGTCATGCTAGTTAAAGTTAACTGAGAATATTATACATGTGATGCATGATGAAGTTGAGAATATACTTATCATAGTAAAGTATGCTGATCAATGTGATCAAGTGATACAGGAACCTTGTTTACCTCATAAGCATGAGACTAGTAAGTATCATGAGTTATGTAAGAATTTTCAAGAGTAAGTAAGCTCAAACACATGAGTTAGGCAATGCCTTTGTTTATGATGAATGAATTTTGATTAAGCAATATATTGCGATGTGCATTACAAGCAAACTTACGAAGCTAAATGCTTACGTTTTTAATTCTTTCTTTCTATGTAGTCCCGCCAAGCTAACTTGTGGATCATTGAACTTGGAGCTCGAAGCACACTATCAATTACTATTTTGGTATACCTATGTTGTTTATATTAAGTATGGCATGTATAGGAAGCATTTCATTTGAAATATGTCTTATGAAGGGCCAAAGTGTGGGCTATCAAGTTTATTATTCTTTTGTATATGGCTAAAGAGATTTTCTATGTGTGACTAGATATGTATGTATATTTATATCAATTAAGTATGCATCTTTGTTAATATTAGACCAAGTATTTGAATTGTTGAATTTGGCTTGAGATTGATCTTGATTTTAGAGTGGTAATTGGCTTGGTAAATAGCCTCTAAGTGCCCACACGGATAGACACACGGGCTTGTGTCTAATTGTGTGTTCCCTGCATGTTAGTGTCTTAAGTCAGAATAGACTACGAGTTAACCCCACGACCGTTTGTATAGGCCGTGTGTGGCACATGGTTAGCACATGGGCGTGTGCTCCAAGCCGTGTGAATAAGTCAGTATGTCAAGGTATGGCACACAGTCTAGTGCCATGGGTGTGTCAAAGCCGTGTGAAATTAGTTAGTGTCGACCACGGGTGAAAGACACGACATGTCTCATGGGTACACGGGTGTGTCCCAAACCACACGGGCATTTGACCCCTGTTTTGAGGGAAAAGTCTCTAGTTGAGTTTCGAAAGTTTCCGGACGTAATTTTAAGGCTCCGTAGGCCCAAGAAATGTATGAATTGATTAATAAAGAGAAGTTTTCAATTCGAACAAAAAATTTTATAACCCGTAAATACATGTTTAAAAAGGTTCAAGCATGGTAATGTCTCATATCCGTTTTTAACCTCAGACTCGGTCATGGGGTATTACAAGTTTCCCCTCCAAGAAAGAAAACTTGGGAAGAAAAAGTTTGAAGATGATCTCCACAATATGAAAAAATTGTTAAAACTCTTCTAAAAGAAAACTCAAGAAAAATTCTTGAAAAGAAAAACTCAAAGAGAATTTACGAACTCAAAAGAGAAGTTGTTGAATAAAAATCAATTGATTTGTGTACAGTGAAAAAGCCTTTATATAGGCTAGCTAAATAAATCTAAATAAAACTGTAACACCCCTAACTCGTAACAGTCCCCAAATTAGGGTTAAAGGCGTTACCGAATAGATCAGAAACTTTCCAAACATTTCATACATTTCATTCATCAATCATAAACACATTGTCCCTTAAAAAGGTCAACGAGACCTTAAACATGCTTATAACCTGGGTCGGGACTAAAACGAAACATATACAGAAGTTCTCAAAAACTTAAAAACTTTTCTAAAATAAAGGGGATACATGCCCGTGAGAGCAAACCGTGTGCCCACCACGGCTGCTAGACACACTTGTGTGTCCTCCCCGTGGTCAAACCTGAGTTCTCACCACAATAACCAAGCACGCCCGTGTACCCTGACCGTGGTCGATCTTGCCAAACCCACATGGCTACCAAGCACCCCCGTGTGCTAAGGCCGTGTACTACTAAGCCATATACTGACTTTCTCACACGGCTTCTAGGCACGCCTGTGTGCCATGGTCGTGTGCTCTTAAGCTAGCTACTGTCTTTACCCCATGGTCACTAGGCACGCCCGTGTGCCATGGCCGTGTGACATTATAGGTCATTTGTAAGACCAAAATGCCACCCACTTGGGTCATGCCTACAAGCAACATTTACCATTCCATTTCATGCATCTATGACAACCAAAATTATACCAAAATAACCATTCAAACCATGCATTCAATACCAATTCCAACCATTACAATTCAAGACTAAAACTCATCTCATTACAAACATAATTCATTCATTTTCCTACTCAAAACTTGACCATTTCCAAGTGCTTCAACCATACTAAGATATGCATCATATATCACAACCATTTAAGCAAATTATCAACTCATAACTAGCCAAACCACATAGCTATGTTCATATAACAAACTTATATAAAAAACTAGCCTATACATGCCATATCTAACTATATACATTTTCAAAGTGTACTAAAAAAGAATTTAGTAGTGTGATGACGATCCTTGGCGGTCCTGAGCCTTCAGTAGCTTTGACGACCTATAAAACAGAGAAAACACACACACCGAGTAAGCTTTCCAAAAGCTTAGTAAGTCAATATACAAACAAACTTAGCATAGAATGCATATTATGCAAGTAGATACATTGGCACATCCCAATCACTTAGCATACTCTCACATATATGTTTTGGTTCATATACTTGTGGCCACATTTGCCACATTCATCATTTTAAGATTCATATTCTCACATTTAAGCATACATTTCTTCAAGTCAAAATCACATAAGTCGTTACCTTTTTATACACATTTTCTGTAAATACTAAACATACCTGGGATAGACATTCGTTCACTTAATTGATCATAGCTCTGATTTACAATTCGTATCACAGACTTGCGCGTTGAACCAATAGGAATCTAGTAGGATGCTCAAAAATCTCGGAATACTCGTACAATGCCAACATCCCAGACGAGGTCTTACATGCACTCAGACATCGATGCCACTGTCCCAGATAGGGTCTTACACGAATCAATACGATGCCGATGTCACAGACATGGTCTGACACGTAAAGTTCATATCGATGCCAACGTCCTAGACGTGGTCTTACATGTAAAGCTCATATCGATGCCAACGTCCCAGATGTGGTCTTACACAAAATCTCAAATCAACGCCAATGTCCCTGACGTGGTCTTACATGATAAAACAGAACAGATACCTCTGTCATGACATAGCTAATCCTATCTATTCCTAGGTTCGTACGGGACTTCTCAGACATTGTCGCTATATCGGCCTTATCTCGTAATTCATATGCACAACCTCTCATAAACATTCATTATCATTATTAGTCATTTGAACATTTACAATTTCATACAAGTACATTTATTTGCATAATGACTTACCTCGGATTCGATCTATCGGAATAGAAATGGCTACTCAGTTACTTTCGCTTTCCCCCGATCTAAGTCTATTTTCCTCGGTTCTTGATCTAAACATATTTAGAATTAAACTTTTTTTTCACTAATTCATTCAATTCAATCCATACACATATATTTAGGGCTATTTGTAAATTAACCCTCATATTTGCACAATTTATCAATTTAGTCCATTTTTCTCAAAACATCAAATTCACAAAATCAACCCACACTCATGCTTAGCTGAATGTTCCTACATCTCATACAAGCCCATATTTTTCATTAAATTTGCAATTTAGTCCCTCAAATTGCTATTTTCTCAATTTAGCCCTAATTAGCTAAATTCATCAAAAATTCAAGAACAAAGTATGTTCATCTAGCTCAAATCTTTCATTTAACAACATAAATCATCACAAAGCTCGACATAACATCAATGGCATTTCTAATGAACAACATCAATTCATCAATTTGAGACATGGGCTTGATAGTAGACTGAGCAACAATCTCAAAAACATAAAAATCATCAAAATCCAACTTAAAATCATACCTTAATCAAGCTTGAAATAACCGTACCTAGCTTAAGGTTTTCTTCTTTTTCTTTCTTTGATATTTTCGGGAAAACATGAAAATGAACATCCCTTTTTCATTTGTTTACTTTATTACAAAACATATCATTAATCCATTTCCAAATTTATCCTTCAAAATTTTAATTATAAAACATATTTCCCAAGGTTATTATGGACCATAGCCGTCCACTACCTATAGTAATGGCTAATTTTCCATATAAATCCTCCATCTTTTCAAAGCCACAACATATAAGTGCTTTAACATATAACATGCAAATTTCACATATAATGCAATTTAATCCTTTTTTCAAATTAAACACACAAATAGACAAACTCGCTTACGAAAATTTACCACATGCTTAGTCACATATCAATGAAACAGAAAGTAATATTAAAATATTATACAAACTTAGATTCGTGGTCCCCCATTGTTCCGACTAGGGTATAAACCAGACTATTACAATTCTCCCCCCTTAGGGATTTTTGTCCCCGAAAACCTTACCATTAAATAGAGTTGGATATTGTTGTTTCATTGAATCCTCAGGCTCCCACGTAGCCTCTTCTATTCCGTGTCGATTCCACAGTACTTTTACTAACGAAATTTTCTTCTTTCTCAACTCTTTTACTTCACGAGCTAAAATACGGATCAGTTCCTCTTCGTATGTCATATCAGATCGGATTTCAATTTCAGATGGGGCAATCACATGTGACGGATCAGATCGATATCTATGGATCATTAAAACATGAAATACATTATGAATCTTTTCTAACTCAGACGACAACTTTAATCTATATGCAACAGGCCCAACACGTTCAATTATCTCATAATGTCTGATGAATCTCGGACTCAATTTGCCTTTACATCTGAATCGAAGCACTTTCTTCCACGGAGACACTTTCAGAAATACATTGTCGCTGATTTCAAACTCTATATCTTTTCGTTTCAAGTCCGCATAACACTTCTGACGATCAAATGCTGCTTTCAAATAATCTCGAATCAATTTCACTTTCTGTTCTGAATCTTTTATCAAATCAACCTCGTAGAGCTTATTTTTACTGAGGTCGGTCCAATACAAAGGTGTACGACATTTATGTCCGTACAAAGCTTCATAAGGTGTCATTTTGATGCTTGACTGAAAACTATTATTATACGCAAATTCAATCAATGGCAGATACTGTTCCAATGAACCATTAGACTCAAGTATATAGCATCTTAACATGTCTTCAAGAATCTGAACAATCCGCTCGGATTGACCATCCATTTGTGGATGAAAAGCTGTACTGAAATGCAATTTTGTGCCCAAAGCTTGTTGTAATTTCTTGCAAAATCGTGTTGTGAACTAGGATCTCTATTTGACACAATGGATAATGGCACCCCGTGCAACCTCACAATCTCAAAAATGTAAAGCTCGGCTAATCTCTCAAGTGAATAATTGGATCTTACCGGAAATATCACACTTTATACCAAACCACCAATACTGTCGATGGTACATTTTAGTACTTCCCAGAAGAACATATAGACGACTGTTATGTGTTTCCTTAAAAATCAACTGAATCAAATCTGGATTTCTCGGAACACAAATACGATCCCAGAATCTCAAACAATCATCAACAACTTGAAATTCAGATTCAAAATTTAATTCACACTGAGCTCGTTTCACTAGTAATTTATTATCAGATTTCTGAGCATCACATATCTGCTGTATAAGCAACGGTTTCGCTCTCAATTCATCTATCACAAAATTTTCATCAGTCAAATCTAACTGGGCATTCAAAGCATGTAGTGCAAACAATGATTTTCGACTCAGTGCATCTACAACAACATTTGCTTTACTCGGATGATAATCTATCACGAGCTCGTAATCTTTCAACAACTCAAGCCATCTTCTCTGACGCAGGTTCAAATCTTTCTGGGTCATCAGGTATTTTAGACTTTTATGATCTAAAAACACGTGAAATTTCTCACCATACAGATAATAACGCCATATCTTAAGTGCAAACACAATCGCAGCTAACTCAAGATCATGCGTTGGATAGTTCTTTTCATGAGGCTTCAATTGTCTTGAGCATAAGCTACAACTTTGTCTTCTTGCCTCAAAATGCAACCCAGACCGTTTAATGAAGCATCACTGTAAATCACAAATTCTTTGCCCGATTCTGGTTGTATTAACACTAGAGCTTCTGTTAACAGAGTTTTTAACTGATTAAAACTTTTCTGACATTTGTCAGACCATTCAAATCTAACATCTTTCTGAAGTAATCTAGTCAACAGAATAGCTATCACAGAAAATCCTTTTACAAATCGACGGTAGTAACCAGCTAGTCCCAGAAAACTACGGATTTCAGACACATTTCTCGGAGGTTTCCAATCTAGAATAATAGAAATCTTGCTCGGATCAACACAAATCCCAGAAGCTGACACAATATGCCCTAGAAAACTAACCTCATGCAACCAAAATTCACATTTGCTGAATTTCGCGTATAGTTTCTTTTCTCTCAAAGTTTGCAATACAATTCTTAGGTGTTCAGCATGCTCATTTTCATCACATGAATAAATCAATATGTCATCTATGAATACCACAACAAATTGATCTAGATATGGTCTGAAAATTCTGTTCATAAGGTCCATAAAAATAGCAGGAGCATTGGTTAGTCCAAATGGTATAACTAAAAACTCATAATGCCCATACCTCGTTCTGAAAGCAGTCTTCGGAATATCTAAATATTTCACTCTCAATTGGTAGTATCCTGGTCTCAGGTCAATCTTTGAAAATACAATAGCTCCTTTTAACTGATCAAATAAGTCATCAATTCTGGGCAATGTATATTTATTCTTTATGGTCACCTTATTCAACTGACGATAATCGATGAACATTCTCATCGTACCATCTTTCTTTTTCACAAATAGAACATGAGCACCCCAAAGCGAGAAACTTGGTCTAGTGAACCCTCTATCAGTCAACTCTTGCAACTGTGGCTTTAACTCTTTCAATTCTGATGGTGCCATTCTATATGGAGCTATCGAAATAGGTGTCGTACCAAGTAACAACTCAATACCAAACTCAACTTCACGAATCGGTGGCAAACCCGGTAACTCTTCAGGGAACACATCAGAAAACTTACAGACAATAGGTACTGGCTCAATTTTCCTTTCAGACATTTCTGAATCAATTACATAAGAAAAATATGCCTCATATCCCTTTTTCATGTAACTCTGAGCTTTCAATACCGATGACATGGTAGGCAATCCATTCAAATCATTAGACTCAACCTGCACAATTTCATTATTCGAACATCTCAAATTTATAGTCTTTCTTTTGTAGTTCACAACAGCATCATGCAAAGACAACCAGTCCATACCCAAAATAACATCAAACTTATCAAATGGCAAAAGCATCAGATCTGTAGGGAAACAGATATCTCTAAACATTAATGGACAGTTCTTGCATACTTTATCAACCAAAACACTTTTACCTAAGGGGTTCGATACTTTTATAGAAAACTCAGTAGACTCTACAGTGCAAAGACTTCATCAGATACTAAATTCATGCATATATATGAATGCGTAGAACTGTGGTCTATAAATGCAATCACAAAAGTATCATAAAGTGTAAAAGTACCCGTTATAACATCAGGTGATGAAGCTTCCTCACGAGATAGGATAGCATACGCTTTGGCAGGCGCTCTAATTTCAGATCTTACAACAGTATCTCTTGTAGTCCTCTGATTACCACTAACATTTCTTACGTTCTTTGGAGGTCTACCTCTCACAGGTGCATTATCAAGTCTCGGATTCTAAACAATCTCTAGCTCGACAGACTCAGGACAATCACGGATGAAATGATCAAGCGATCCACATCTGAAGCAAGCTCTGTCATTTAATCTACAGCTTCTCGGATGCCTTTTTTCACAATGTTTACATTCAGGTCTCTCAGTCCGGACATTACCAACACTGGCCATTGAAGTTGTTGGAGTTTTGGAACTCATTTGCGATCTAGCTCGATTCTACTCGAATGTCCCACATTGTCTCTTCAACAAATTTGATCATCTCTGAATCTCTTCGAAGCAGACTGAAATGACTTGCTTGGATATCTCTTTCTCATATCTCTAGCTTCAGACTCAACTTTTCTTTTATCTTTCCCGAGTGCTTCAGCTTTGTATGCTCGATCAACGAGTACAACAAACTCTTTTATTTCTAAGATCTCGACTAGAAAACAAATATCTTCATTAAGACCATCTTCAAATCTTTTGTACATTATATCTTCAGATGATATACACTCTCGGGCATATTGACTACGAACTCTCGTTCATACTCAGAAACAATCATTCGACCCTATTTAAGTTCCAAAAATTCCTTTCGTTTTTGATCGACAAATCTCTCACTGATATATTTCTTTCGAAACTCACTCTAAAAGAAATCCCATGTAATTCTCTCTTTCGGCACAACATAAATCAAAGTTTTCCACCATTGATAAGATGCATCTCGGAGTAATGATACTATACATTTTATGCACTCTTCCGGAGTCAAAGACATTTCGTCAAATACTTGGATAGTATTTTCAATCCAAAACTCGGCCTTTTCAGCATCATCATCATTAGTAGCCTAAAATTCTTCGGCCCCATACTTACGAATCTTATCAACCGGAGGCTTATTCTATGGATTTAGATTTGCAGTCGGAGGTATATCAGACGTTTGAGGGGGATTAATCAGGGGCGGGGGTTACAAAACAGTCGAGTTATTCCTCATAAATTGAGTGAACCGTTCAATCATCATCTGGAAGAAAGCGTGTTTAGCTTTCTCCTCTTGACCGCTTCGTATTTGGTCTCGGATCGAGGCACCTTGCCCCTTGCGCGGAGTAGGCGCATTACTTTCTCGTCGTCACTCTGACTCTTTGGGATCCATTACTATACAAAATCACATTTTATACGTCAGGATTCATCACACTATCACATTTTTGACATATGGCATGTATAGCTAGACACTGACACGCTACGTTAGTCTGAGAATCGACTAAGTTGTAGCTCTGATACCAACCAAATGTAACACCCCTAACTCGTAATCGTCCCCAAATTAGGGTTAAAGGCGTTACCGAACAGATTAGAAACTTTTCAAACATTTCATACATTTCATACATTTCATTCATCAATCATACACACACTATCCCTTAAAGAGGTCAACGAGACCTTAAACATGCTTATAACCTGGGTCGGGACTAAAACGAAACATATATAGAAGTTCTCAAAACTTAAAAACTTTTCTAAAATAAAGGGGATACATGCCCGGAAGAGCAAACTGTGTGCCCACCACGGCTGCTAGACACACTCGTGTGTCCTCCCCATGGTCGAACCTGAGTTCTCACCACAGTAACCAAGCACGCCCGTGTACCCTGACCGTGGTCGATCCTGCCAAACCCACATGGCTACCAAGCACCCCCGTGTGCTAAGGCCGTGTACTACTAAGCCATATACTAATTTTCTCACACGGCTTCTAGGCACGCCCGTGTGCCATGGCCGTGTGCTCTTAAGCTAGCTACTGTCGTTACCCCATGGTCACTAGGCACGCCCGTGTGCCATGGCCGTGTGACATTATAGGTCATTTGTAAGACCAAAATGCCACCCACTTGGGTCATGCCTACAAGCAACATTTACCATTCCATTTCATGCATCTATGACAACCAAAATTATACCAAAATAACCATTCAAACCATTCATTCAATACCAATTCCAACCATTACAATTCAAGACTAAAACTCATCTCATTACAAACATAATTCATTCATTTTCCTACTCAAAACTTGACCATTTCCAAGTGCTTCAACCATACTAAGATATGCATCATATATCACAACCATTTAAGCAAATTATTAACTCATAACTAGCCAAACCACATAGCTATGTTCATATAACAAACTTATATAAAAAACTAGCCTATACATTCCATATATAACTATATACATTTTCAAAGTGTACTAAAAAGAATTTAGTAGTGTGATGATAATCCTTGACGGTCCTGAGCCTTCAGTAGCTTTGACGACCTATAAAACAGAGAAAACACACACACCGAGTAAGCCTTCCAAAAGCTTAGTAAGTCAATATACAAACAAACTTAGCATAGAATGCATATTATGCAAGTAGATACATTGGCACATCCCAATCACTTAGCATACTCTCACATAAATGTTTTGTTCATATACTTGTGGCCACATTTGCCACATTCATCATTTTAAGATTCATATTCTCACATTTAAGCATACATTTCTTCAAGTCAAAATCACATAAGTCCTTACCTTTTTATACACACTTTTCAGATATACTAAACGCATTCGGATAGACATTCGTTCACTTAATTGATCATAGCTCTGATTTACAATTCGTATCACAGACTTGCCCGTTGAACCAATAGGAATCTATTAGGGTGCTCAGAAATATCGGAATAGTTGTACAATGCCAACGTCCCAGATGAGGTCTTACATGCACTCAGACATCGATGCCACTGTCCCAGACAGGGTCTTACACGAATCAATACGATGCCGATGTCACAGACATGGTCTGACACGTAAAGTTCATATCGATGCCAACGTCTTAGACGTGGTCTTACACGTAAAGCTCATATCGATGCCAACGTCCCAGATGTGGTCTTACACGAAATCTCAAATCAATGTCAATGTCCCTGACGTGGTCTTACATGATAAAATAGAACAGATACCTATGTCATGATATAGCTAATCCTATCTATTCCTAGGTTCGTACGGGACTTCTCGGACATTGTCGCTATATCGACCTTATCTCGTAATTCATATTCACAACCTATCATAAACATTCATTATCATTATTAGTCATATGAACATTTATAATTTCATACAAGTACATTTATTTGCATAATGACTTACCTCTAATTCGATCTATCAGAATGGAAACGACTACTCAGTTACTTTCGTTTTCCCTCGATCTAAGTCTGTTTTCCTCGGTTCTTGATCTAAACATATTCAGAATTAACCCTTTTATTCACTAATTCATTCAATTCAATCCATACACATATATTTAGGGATATTTGTAAATTAGCCCTCATATTTGCATAATTTATCAATTTAGTCCATTTTTCTCAAAACATCAAATTCAAAAAATCAACCCATACCCATGCTTAGCCGAATGTTCCTACATCTCATAAAAGCCCATATTTTTCATCAAATTTGTAATTTAGTCCCTCAAATTGCTATTTTCTCAATTTAGCCCTAATTAGCTAAATTCATCAAAAATTCAAGAACAAAGTATGTTCATCTATCTCAAATATTTCATTTAACACCATAAATCATCACAAAGCTCAACATAACATCAATGACATTTCTCATGAACAACATCAATTCATCAAATTAAGGCATGGGCTTGATAGAAGACTAAGCAACAATCTCAAAAACATAAAAATCATCAAAATCCAACTTAAAATCATACCTTAATCAAGCTTGAAATAGTCGAACCCAACTTAAGGTTTTCTTCTTTTTTTTCTTTGATATTTTTGGAAAAACATGAAAATGAACATCCCCTTTTCATTTGTTTAATTTATTACAAAACATATCATTAATCCATTTCCAAATTTATCCTTCAAAATTTTAATTACAAAACATATTTCCCAAGGTTATTATGGACCATAGCCGTCTACTACCTATAGTAATGGCTAATTTGCCATATAAATCCTCCATCTTTTCAAAGCCACAACATATAAGTGCTTTAACATATAACATGCAAATTTCACATTTAATGCAATTCAATACTTTTTTTTCAAATTAAACACACAAACAGACAAATTCGCTTACGAAAATTTACCACATGCTTAGTCACATATCAATGACACAGAAAGTAATATTAAATTATTATACAAACTTAGATTCGTGGTCCCAAAACCACTGTTCCGACTAGGGTATAAACCATACTGTTACAAAAACTCTAAAGTGAACTACAACTCTAATTAACCTAAATAAGAAGTAGTTTTAAACAAAACTTTCTTATTGACATAAAACTCCTAAATAACTTTAAATACTTAATAACTATAAAAAATTAGCATAAAAAATAATAAAATAATAAGAGCTAATATATAAAATATTGGGCTCATATATAATAAAAATTAAGCCTAAAACTCGAACCCAATATGATTTAAACTCTACTTAAAAGCTGAAACTCGTAATTTCTATAATAATCTCGTCCAGAAATTTTGCTTGCGCGACCTTCATTAAAACGGTCATAACTTGAGTTCTCGAACTCAAAATTGAATGATTCAAAGTGCGTTTCGAAGTTAAGAGATAAATCTCTGAATGTGATGAGACATCTTAATCCAGAAATGTCTGAATCCCATCCAAAAAAATTTTGCAAGTTGAATAATGTTTTCAATTTTACAATTGACAGCTTGGTTAAATTGACTTTAATACATTTCACCCATTTCGTACATGTATCATTATTCATTTTCTCAAAAAGATTCATCGTCGCATACTGCTTTGATCGAATCTTGGTTTGATTTGCTTGACCTTTGACCTTTGACCTTGTTGTTGGGCCTTGAGGTAGTGTAAGCCCATCACATCCATGAGCTTGAAAATGGGCCTTGAGACTCGTATCACATACATTCTACCCATAAACTAACATTTGTCATCCCTTCTTAGGGTGAAGTTTATTTCTTTGATAGATGTCATTCGGCTATTATATTCATCACACTTCGCATCCTTTAGTTGTTCTTCCAAAATATGAGAAAGAAAGATAGGTAAGGTAGTCAATTCTGCGAGCAACGATCCATCGTCTATCATGCGAACATTCACTCAAAAAGATGCCAAAGCTGCCATAGTTTTCTTACTTAAAGCCTCTGCCATTGTGTTAACCTTTCAAAAATGTTACTCAATTTCCAAGTCATAGTTCTTCAGTAGTTCCATCCATTGTCGTTGGTGTAGATTCAAATCCATTTGTGTCATCAAGTACTTTAAACTCTTATGGCTGGAGAACCACGTGACACTTCTCCCAATAGAGATAATGTCTCCAGATTGTTAGTGTTAGCACCACAATTGCTAGTTCTAAGTATGTGTTGGGTAGTTCTTCTCATGTGGCTTGAGCTGGAGAGATGCATACGCCAAAACCTTCCTTCTTTGCATGTGGACACATCCCAGTCCATTTAGGGATTTGCCAGTAAACAAAGTGTACTCCACACCAAACTCCAGCTAAACTAAAATTGGGGCCTCAAATAAAACTACCTTCAGCTTGTCAAAGCTCTTCTAACACGCCTCTGTCAGTTTGAATTTTACTTTCTTTCTTAACAGTCGCGTGAGAGGTGTTACTAACATGACGAATCCTTTTATGTACCTCAATGTCGTTTCTTGGTAGATTTCAATCGAGCATAACTTTGATTTTATCCAAGTCTAACTTGATGCCTATAACACCCTTAACCTGTATCCATCGTCGAAATAGGGTTAAGAGGCATTATCGATCAAATCATATCATTTAATCTTCATTGTTCATACATCATTAAATCATAATCAAACAATGTCACTAAGTCCCTCAATATGGTCTACGAGACCTTACACGCATTGGAAAAGGGGTCGGGACTAAACTGAGCTCATACAAAATTTTTTAAAAACTTAACATTTTTTCAAAGCTATAGAGGTCACACGCCAGGGTGGGTAGGTCATGTGTCTCACACGGCCTTAGACACACTCGTGTGTCCTAGCCGTGGCAAAATAGGGCATACATACTGACTTGTTCACACGGTCGAAGACACGCCCATGTGCTTCACCCGTGGTCGAAACTGACTTATTTCACAAGGCCAGTCACACGTCTGTGTGTCCAGCCTGTGTATGAGTCTCACTTGTTTCAATTTGAAAACTTAAGAGACATGGTCGAGCCACACGCATGTGTGCTCAATCGTGTGGGCAAATATAGGCCATTTGCAAGGCCAATTTTCCACCCACAGTTTGGATCACACCGACAAGCAATAACCAGTACAATTTCATACCCCAAAGGGGCATTTAAACATACTAAAACATGCTCAATTTAACCTCTTAACATCATCATTTATCTCCCTATACAAAATCAACTCAACATACTATAACAAAGTATCAATTACACATTCAAAAGCATGTAATTTATGCATCATTTAATCCATCCTATTTCATAGCATGAACATACTACCTCCGTATCACCAAAACATGTCATAAAGACCATTCAAATAGAACATACATACACTTATTAACTATCCTTTTTACATATCCATGGCATGTACCAAAATTATTAAACTATCAAGCCATATCACATGGCAAGATTTATACACTTCAAAACATACCATAATCACTAGCCTTTACATGCCAAATACCAAATATATATACATCTTCCAAAAGTACCAAAATAGATAGCCGATAGTGTGATTGAGTCGCTGGCGATCCCTGGATCTGAGCTAGCTTTAATGACACTGTAAAATAGAGATAAACTTCACACAGTAAGCTAAAAAGCTTAGTAAGTTCGTTATATAATACATTTAACTTAACCATTCAAATTCAATATACAAAATAACCATCACATGGTTCAATCACATTGATATACAATCTCATACATAGTCATTACTCATATAATCATCCATTTATCCATATACGATATCATCAGCCACATAGGTCTCGTACATACCTGTGCCAACACTTAGTTAACGATCACTTTTGCTACTCAATGCTCAATACCACATCACGTTCAATCTTCATTAATCATTCGATTTACTCGCACACTTAGTGCCAATTTTTTAGCCGAAGCTTTAATATCATCGCACACTTAGTTTCTTTACATTAAACCGAATTTAACTCGGTATCATACACACAATACCAATAAATATAGTAGATACTTTTTTTATTTCGCACACACAGTGTCGTTCACCACTATATCAATTTTATTTCGCACACTTAGTGCCACAACACTCAAATCCACATATTGGATTACTAACTCATCAACCACATAAATTCATTCATCATATAATATAAGAACACAATTTAAACAATTCATATTATACACGAACTTACCTCAGACGTCAAAATTACAAAACAAGTCGATCAATCGAGCACTTTGTCTTTGCCTCGATCTCGATCCAAATCTCTCTTTTCTTTATCTATATAATATTAAAACCAACTCATTCAATCACCAATTCATTCAATTTAGTCCAAACACACATATTTAGGCTATTTTACAAAATAACCCTTACATTTTCACATTTTTACATTTAAGTCCCTATTTCATAAAATTATCAAATACACATAATTTCACTATACTCTTGCTTAGCCGAATTTTCCCCTAATTCATACAAGTCCACATATTTCATTTATTTCACATTTCAATCACTAAATTTATAAATTTTATAATTTAATCCCTGATACTCAAAATCACATTATAAAACATGTATATCTATCATCAAACACTTATTTTTCATCGTTAACATTCAAGAGTTTAAGAATTCATCAATGGAAACTTTCAAAACATTAAGCAATTTTGCAAACTAGTCCCTGGGCTAGCTAGTCTCGATGCAACGATCACAAAAACATAAAAATCATCAAAAACTAAGTTAAAATCATACTTCAATCAAGAACTCAATGTGTCGAAACCTTAAATACTTCAAATGGTTTTATTTTATTCAATAATCGGTGAATAAAATGAGAAATGGCCATTAAAAATTGTTTTGTTCTGTTTATTAAACATTAATTAAATAATAACTAAAATAACCTTAATGAAATAACACCAAAATCATCCATTTAATAGCCATTATTGTCCATCTCCACTATCCATGGTCCAATTACATAATAAGGACCTTTAATTTAATAAGCCATGCCAATTAAGCACCTTTAACAACTAGCACATAGGTTTTGCATTTTACGCGATTAAGTCCTTTTTGCAAATTAAGCACACAAACGATAAAATTTTCATACAGAACTTTCACACATGCTCAATCACATACTGTAAACACAAAAAATAATATTAAAATATTTTTTTGACCTCAGATTTGTGGTCTCAAAACCACTATTCTGACTAGGGTCTAAACCAGACTGTTACAACTCTCCCCCTTAGGGATTTGCATCCCCGAAAATCTTACCAGTGAATAGATTCGGATATTGCTCTCTCATAACATCTTCAGGCTCCCACGTAGCCTCTTCAACTCCGTGTTTGTCCCATAACACTTTCATTAAAAAAAATTTCTTATTTCTCAACTCTTTGATCTCACGTGCCAGAATTCAAATTGGTTCTTCATTATACGATAAATCAGATTGTATCTCAACTTCAGTAGGGGCAATCACATGTGAAGGATCAGATCTATATCGTCTAAGCATAGATACGTGAAACACATTATGGATCTTTTCTAGCTCAAGTGGCAACAACAATCTATAAGCAACTGGTCCGATACGTTTAATAATCTCATCCGGCCCAATGAACCTTGGACTCAAAGCGTCAGCAACAACATTAGCTTTTCCCGGATGGTAATCAATTACTAATTCATAGTCTTTTAGCAGTTCTAACCATCTTCGCTGTCTTAAATTCAATTCTTTCTGAGTCATCAAATATTTCAAACTCTTGTGATTAGTATAAATGTGGCACTTTTCACCAAATAAGTAGTGACGCCAAATTTTTAATGCGAATACAATAGCTGTTAATTCAAGATCATGTGTTGGGTAGTTCTTTTTATGTGGTTTTAACTATCTTGAAGCATAGGCTATAACTTTGCCTTCTTGCATCAACACACAGCCTAATCCATTCAACGATGCATCACTGTAAACTATGAATTCTTTACCCGATTTAGGTTGGACTAACACTGGTGCCTCTATCAACAATGCTTTCAACTGTTCAAAACTCCACTGACACTTTTCTGACCACTCAAATTTAACATCTTTCTGTAGCAACTTCATCAACGGAGTTCCAATCATCGAGAAACCTTTCAAAAACCGTCTATAATATCCATCTAGTCCTAGAAAACTACGGTCTTCAGACATGTTTCTTAGAGGTTTCCAATCTAAAATTGCTAAAATCTTGCTCAGATCAACTCGTATACCCTCATTCGACGCTATATGTCTCAGAAAACCAACCTCACGCAACCAGAACTCACATTTACTAAACTTTGCTTATAATTACTTCTCACGCAGTGTCTGTAACACGATCCTCAAATGCTCAGCATGTTGCATCTCATCACAAGAATAGATCAATATATCATCTATGAACACAACCACAAATCGATCCAAATACTGTCTGAAAATTTGATTCATTAAATCCATAAAAACAACAGGAGCATTCGTTAGTCCGAAAGGCATAACTAAGAATTCATAATATCTATACCTCATTCTGAAAGTAGTTTTTGGCACATTTGATTCTTTAACTCGTAGCTGATAGTAACCCGACCTCAAATCTATCTTTGAAAATAGTGTAGGTCCTTTTAGCTGATCAAAAAAATCATCAATACGTAGCAAATGATATTTATTCTTTATTTTCACCTTGTTGAGTTGTCTATATTCAATGCACATTCTCATAGTTCCGTCTTTCTTTTTCACAAACAAAACTGGCGCACCCCAGGGAGAAAAACTCGATCTTGCAAATCCTCTATCTGTCAACTCTTGCAACTGAGACTTTAATTCTTTCAATTCTGTCGGTGCCATTCTATACGGAGCTATTGAGATAGGAGTTATCCCCGACACTAAGTCAATACCAAACTCTACCTCTAGGATAGGTGGCAAACCCAGTAGCTCTTCAGGAAATACATCAGGAAACTCACAAACAACTGGCACAGATTCAACTTTCTTTTCTGTCACTTTTGTATCTATCACATATGTAAAATAGGCTTCACATCCCTTTTTCACACAATTCAAAGCTTTCATTAAAGATATTACAGCCGGTAGCCCATTCAAATAACTGGATTCAATTCGAACTATTTCACCATTCTGACTTCTCAAATCAATACTCTTCCGTTTACAATTCACAATAGCATGATGTAAGGTTAGCCAATCCATACCCATAATTATATCAAATTCATCAAAAGGTAGCAGCATCAGATTAGCCGAAAAATAATTATCTCGAATCATCAATGGAAAATTCTTGCGTACTTTATCAACTAGAACACACTTGCCTAAGGGGTTCGATACTCTAATTACAAACTAAGTAGACTGAACAAGTAGAGTCTTACTAGATACTAGATTCACACACACATATAAATGAGTAGATCCTGGATCTATCAATGCAATCACATCAGTATCAAAAAGAGTAAAAGTACCAGTAATGACGTTTGGAGATGACACTTCTTCGCAAGCGCGAATAGCGTAAGCTTGGGAAGGTGCTCTCGCCTTAGATCTTATAGCTGTATCTGATGTTCCTCTCTAACTACCACTCACATTTCTAGTGTTTCTAAGTGGTTTACCACTAGCTATCATATTACTCAGTCTCGCACTCTGAACATTATCTTTCTCAACTAACTCTGGGTAATCCCGAATAAAATGATCTCGTGATCCAAATTTATAGCAAGCTCTATTATTATACTTTCCCTAGCATTCTCCGATATGACGTCTTCCACATTGTCTACACTCAGGCTTATAACTTCTGGCACTGCAACACTTGAATCCATTAGAGTTTGAGTTTTAGGACCAGCATTCTGTTTCACACGATCTTTACTTGAATGTCCGAACGAAACATTTGAGCGATTAGTTGCATCTTTGAATCTCTTTGACGAAGAATGATATGACTTGCTCATCGACCTTTTTTCTTTCTTCTCTAGCTTCCAAATCCGCTTTCTTCTTTTCTTTACTAAGTTCCTTAGCTTTGCAGGCTCTTTCAACCAATACTACAAATTCATTCAAATTAAGAATTCCAACCAATAGTTTAATGTCTTCATTCAAACTTTCGACAAATTGTTTACACATAGTAGTTTCTGTCGAAACACACTCTCGTTTGTACTGGCTTAATTTCTCAAGTTCTCGTTCATATTCTGTAACAGTCATTCGACCCTATTGCAGCTCAAGGAACTCTTTACATTTCTGATCTATAAACTATTGACTGATATATTTCTTCCAAAATTTAGCTTGAAAGAAATCCCAGGTGATTCTTTCTCTCGGAACCACAGATATCAATATTTTCCACCAATTATATACCGTATCTCTCAACAACGAAACAACACATTTCAGGTATTCATCAAGAGTCAATGACATTTCATCAAACACCCGAATTGTATTCTCGAGTCAAAACTCAGCTTGCTCAGTATCATTATCAACTGTGGCCCTAAACTATTCGGCCCCGTATTTTCAAATTTTATCCATAAGAGGTGTAACACCCCTTAGTCGTGTCTAAAGTCAAAATTGGGTTTAAGGCATTACCTAACTTATCACACTTAAACGTCTCAAATAGGGCTATAAAATTTCATTTAAACCCATCACTTGCTCATTATCGGCCCACGAGGCCCTAATCATACCTCCAAGAGGTTTCAAAATCTATCCGGGAACTTTTATAACTTGGAAAACTTTTCTTCAAAATAGGGGCCACATGCCCATGTTGGTCTAGGGACACTCCCATGTGCCCCTAAGACATGCTGGTGTCTTCCACCTGTTGTCCATCCTGACCAATTTCACACGGCCAAACACACGCCCGTGTCCCTCATACGGCCTTGACATGCCTTTGTCTTAGCCCGTGTGCCAAAACCTTGGCATTCTAACTATGATGTCATCACCTCACTAAGGTCACACGGCCAAGGCACACGCCCGTGTCCTTAGCCCGTGTGTTGAATTCGAATTAAATTCCACAATTAATGTGCAGACTTCACACAGCCTGGGCACACGCCTATGTCCTACGCCGTGTCTCCCACATGGTTGAGACACACGGCCGTGTCTCTACCCGTAGAGCATACTGACTTGTAAACCTACCATGTAATAGGACACACAGTCGATCCACACGCCCATAAGGCTGACCGTGTGTCACACACGGCCTAGACACATGACCGTTTGTCTACCCGTGTGGATAATTAGATGGCTATCTACCAAGCCATTTGCCACCCTACATTGCACACAAACATATTCCAATTCAAATCAATACAACTCATAACCCAAAGGCACATCCAAGAACTCAATTCAAAGCATTCTAATCTAAAAGATGACTAATTGGCATCTCTAGGAATTCAAAGAATCAAGACATACACAAGGGCATATACTTCATGAAAATCATCTTCATTGAGTAAAAGAATTTGCCAAGTATTGGCCTAACTTAAGGCCATTTACATAATGACTTTAATAACTAGTAACTTACATAGCCAACACTTTCGCTAACAATTACAACTTAACAAAATACTCGAGTCTTATACATGCTATACTTAAAACAAGTCAAAATTGTTATACCAAAGTGATGAAGATAGTGTGACTTTCGAACTCCAATGTCTGCAACCTCTCGAGTTATCTTGGCAACACTATGAGGAAAAAGGGCAATGAAAGGGGTACGCATAAAGCTTAGTAAGTTTGCATGGAAATAAATAACAACAATAAGCTAATAATTAATCCATCCATGGCATTAAATAACCATACACAAGTCATAGACTTCTTGCAATACTTACTTACAATTGCACTTATTTAGCACATACCGTGCCACACATCGTAATCATTTCTTCGTGACTCATTCACGAGTACCTGTATTCACTCATTCACATGACTTTAGTACAATTCTCATTTCCATTTCTAAACTCATTCACTTATCCCATTAATCACTAGGGATAGTCAAATACGCATATACATCGTCCTTAATGTAGATACGAAGCCAATGCCACATCCCCGAGGTGGTCTTACATGGAATCACTTCTAAATGCCAATGCCATATCCCAGATATGATCTTATATGGACTTTCACAACAAGTATCGATGCCATATCCTAGATATGGTCTTATACGATTCTTATATTCAGTACTGAAGCCATATCCTAGACATGGACTTATACAGGATCACAACTCGGTGCCGAGGCCATGTCCCAGATGTGGTCTTAAACGGGGCCTTATCTATTTCACTTCTCGATGATAGCATTTTCATTATCAATATGGTCCACTGGTGTAACATTCTGATTTAGGGCCTAGTCAGAATAGTGGTGTGAGACCACAAATCCGAGTTATATATATGAGTTTTTGAGGTTTATGCCATGTTTGCATGTTAGTGTGAAAGTTTTATGAAGCAATTTTGTGAAATTACGGTTGAATTGTCCAAAAGGACTAAATTAAAAAAGTTACAAAATGTGATATTCTAGAAGTTATTTATATGAAATAGCTTTAGAATATCAATTAGAGGTCCTTAAAGAGTAATTTTCCCAATTTTTATTTTTTGGACAAAATTGGGCATGGATGAGTTGAAATAGAAAGTTTGTCAAAAAGGGGCATTTTGGTCATTTAACAATTAAATGATTAAAATGGGAAAAGATGATAGAATTTCATCCATCTTCTTCTCCAAGCTGCCGAAAATTGAGAGAATCCATTATTAGGGCTCTTCAACTTTTCAAGCTAGCTAGTAAGTGTATTCTAACTTCGTTTTTGATATTCTTCGTATTTTTGAAGTCCTAATAGCATGAGGAAGCTATTCTTAGCTATATGTTGAGCTAAGATGGATGTTAAAAAATGTACCCATATATGACATGCATGTATTTTGATGTTTTATGGAAGAATATGAAAGCTTGATGTAGTAGAAACATCTTTTGCTAAGTAATTTCCATGAAAAATACATGTAGGGACTTGTTTGTGAAAGTCTTGAGTTTGGTCATACATGTGTGATTTAGTAAGAATTGATTATTGCTTTAGTTGAGTAAATGATTTGGCTAAGCATGAAAGGCTAGAAAGTTGAATGAAAATCATTTTACGAGCCTTGGGGCAAAAGTGTAAATATAAGAAAGTTTAGGGGCAAAATGGTAATTTTGCTAAAGTATGAGATAAGGGTCAATTTAGTCGTGTGTATTGAATGAGTTGATTTATCATTATAGATCAAGAAAGACGAAGCCTAGATTGAAACCGAGGCAAGAGCAAGGTGGTGGACTAAATTGCACGTCTCTATACTTTTGAGTGCCGAGGTAAGTTTATGCGTCGTCAATGCGATTATACTTATGCATTCTTAATGTAACATCCTAAATTTTTGGGCCTATGTGTTTAATGGGTGAATATGTGTAATGAGTTAATTTAAGTGTTAGGGGTCCAAATTGGGTTCAGGCTTAGGCAGATGCCTTGATTAAAATTATCTGTTTGGGCATTATAGGACTTAAAAGGTAGTACCTGTGTTTAAAAATCAAAATGGGCTTGTGGCCCAGTGGTTAGTAGCGCTATTTAGGGAACAAGGAGGTGACGCCACACCAGGGAGTAAGAGGCCTAAATTTAAGTTCAAGGAGCCCAATTCCTTTGATTTAAGTTAGCTAATTTTCGGCATTAGGATTAGGTGGAGCCGACAAGAACAAGGCTAAAAATAGGAGGATTTATGTAAATGGGATAATGTAGATATTATAGTTGATAATATGGAAGATAAGGGAGGAAATTTAGGAATTTATTTAATGTGATAATAAGGGAGATAATGTGCTGATAAAGGAAGGAAGAGGTAGTGTCATCCATGACACTGTGGATGAGTTGTCAAATGAGGATAAGGAGAGAAAAATAGGATTTATCTACTAAGTGCAGTGTTGGCCGAATTTCCAACTCTAGGGGGGTGTTGAAATTCTCTTTAAATAGAGGGGATATCTCTTCAATTTCAGTATTTGAACCCTACTCTTTTTTTCATTCTTTGTGCCAAAATTCTTAGTCTCTCCCTCCACAATTTCTGTCAACTTTCTTTCAAAAAGCCGAAAACGTTCTTAAGCCTTCTTTCTTCTAAAAGCCAAAAATCACCACCTCTTTCACCCTTTCTTTTTTGTTTGAAATTTCCTGTTAGCCGAATCTTCTGATCTCCATTGTTATTCTTCTCCCATTCACTAAAAGCTGAAACTACACTCTTGTTTGTTCTTGTAGCCAAAATCTTCCTTTGGTTCATCTTTTTTGGGATTTTCTTAAAAGCCAAAATTCTTATATCTCTAATCTTCTACGCTTTGATCTTCAGCTGTGATTGCCGAATCTTCCTGCAAGGAGTAGCTGAAACCATTTGTATAGGTAAGTATCAATTCGTGAAATTTCAATCTTTTTTCGGCCTTTAGAGATCTTAGCTGAATGGCTATATGGTTAACTAATCGGGTGTTTTCTCTCTTTTGTGGCATTCCAGGATTTGAAGAGGGTCCAATCGCTTAGATTTCTAAGCCAGAGTTTAGTAGCACTCGGATCGAATTACTTTCGGGATTTTATGGTAAGGAGATCTGATAATTTAAATGTATAAATCGGGTAAAGCACTAACCTTGGCGAATATAAGAGATGCCATATCCTTGAGTTCTTCTGGCTTTTGAGCAAGGTTGTAGATAAAGGGCAGTAGATCAGATTAGCGAGGGTATCAACATAGAAAGTATTACTACGCATTATCAGGTGAACTTTTCACACCATTAGATTATCTGTTAATATGTGTTAATAAATCTGCTTATATTCTGTTAAATGCCAAAATCACGACATAACGTTCGAAACCCGAGGAGGGTAAAAGTGAATCACCAGGTTAGTGATCTCTGTCATTCTTCAGTGAATGTTCCTGTTAAGATGATATGTTTTATAAGTATGCTAATTTCTATGATTGCACAGGGTTGGGTTTGATGAAAGGGGAAGTGTTCTGTGTAGTGGCTTTTGCCATGATCTGTTGTAGTGGCTTTTTCCATGATCTGTTGTAGTGGCTATTGCCATGATCTGATGATGAGCAGCATGACTGCCATCAATAGCGTGTAGTAGTGTGGGTTGATTGTAGAAATCCCCAATGGTGTGACTGGCAAGTAAGGGTGGCGTGTAGCGGATGAAAACCTAGGATTTGGGTTGGGCTTGCATAATTTTTGTTATATATATTAATCTGTTATTCTGTTCTGTGGGGCTAAGGCCCAAATCTAATGGTGCATGAGGGTTGCACACTGAGTCTCGCGACTCAACCTATTGTTTCACATTTTTTTTAGGTAGCACCTACTGCTTCAGATCGAGCTGGAGAGGAGCGCAAGGTGGCCATGCAAAAGAACATTTGGACTCAGCAAAAGACTTTAGTTTATTATTTTATATTTTTATTTAATGGGTTTTAAATTTCAATGTAATAAGGCCACGGCCGTTAGCTTTATATTCGGTTCAGCTTTTTATTTTGGGTTTTATTATTATTATCGACATTTTAAGTTTACACTTCTTTTTCTAAGACATGTATTTAAGTTTCAGTTTTTAATTCATAGAAACATCTCATAGAGTTTATAGCTTATCTAAATTATCAACCTATTAAATTTTTCCGAATAAAAGGTTAAACTTTAGAAAAATAATTTCCAAAGTGCCACAAGTTTTATAAAATCTCCTTAGTGACATACCAGATCCGACTGTAGTGTTTGGGTCGGGTTTGGGGTGTTACAAATTGGTATCAGAGCTCGGTTCAAAACTCAGCTTTGAGGGATTTTTTGGGCTCAAAACATTTTCTAGAAATGGGCTTTTGAAACATGCATGTTTATAAATGATAACAGTTTGTTAATGCATGGCACTGCCTCCTACCAAGTCCGCTGTAAGTACTCTAAACCATGTGATATATATATATATATATATATATATATATGGGCTTGATGGGCTTTATGGGACGAGGCTAGTTTAATTAGACTTTGATGGACTATAGGCCTAGCTTAAAGAAATTCTTAAATTCCATAAGACTTAATTTATCCAAACAAATCCTGTGAACTAGTCGCTAAGTTAGGGTGTGGCAACAGGCATACGCATGTCTAGGATTGGATTCAGAGAGAGCTTGGTATTTAAGCAGTCCTAGTGACTCACCTCCTCTTTTCTGGAATCCTACCTGGTGCGTAGTGATTGTTCGCCTTAGCCACAAGGACTTGTTGACAGGATAAAATTTATAACTAAAACCCGAAAGGGACCAGCCACCCTATTTTGTAAGGTCCTAAAGTAAACCCTAGTTTTGAACTCACCAAATTACCCCTAATTCGTAAAAAATTACCCTGGTTTTGGAAAATTATCGAAATACCCCCATATTACAAAATTACCAAAATACCCTTATTTCGCAAAATCACCGGGAAACCTTATTTTGGAAAAATTACGAAAATACCCCTATAGGATAAATTACGTAAATACCCCTACGTAGTGAAATGACAAAAATACCCTTTGGTGATGGATGCTACTTGTATGTTGGTGTGTACGAATGTTGAATGTGCATGATTCCTAGGATTAGGAAGACTGGAACCTATAGATAGGTTCGAATTCGAAAGAATCACTCTTAAAACTATTTTTTTCCCATAAGATTGTTCGCGGTTAATAAGTGGGAAGAATTAATGATTCATAAAATTTCTAATCAAATAAACATCGATAGGAAGAATGAGTACAAAGGGTAGAGGACGTCCGTCGCGTGGTCGTGGTAGGGGTAGCATGACTATGTCGAACACAGAGGATCCGCCATGGATCCGGAAACGAGATACCGCCCACCGGTTGTGGAGGTGGAATTTCAAGGCGGATGGGCGGTGACGATGTGGTGTCACAAAGTGTGTTAAGGGTGTTAGAGAGAGTTATCGAGAATGGTATGGGCACAGGAGCCCTAAGTCTGTTTGAGTGAATTAGGAACAAGGGGGCAGAAGTGTTTATTTTGGCTTTAGAATTAGAGTGCGCAGCGAAAGCATAGTGGTGAGATTTAGATAGTATGATTACTAGTTAGCTGGAAATTTCGAGGACGAAATTTCTTTAAGGGGGTAGAACTGTAACATCCTAAATTTTTGGGCCTATGCGTTTAATGGGTGAATATGTGTAATGAGTTAATTTAAGTGTTAGGGGTCCAAATTGGGCTCAGGCTTAGGCAAAGGCCTTGATTAAAATTATCTATTTGGGCATTATAGGACTTAAAAGGTAGTACTGTGTTTAAAATCAAAATGGGCTTGTGGCCCAAAGTGGTCGAGAGCGCTTATTTAGGAACAAGGAGGTGACGCCACACCAGGGAGTAAGGGGCCCAAATTTAAGTTCAAGGAGCCCAATTCCTGATTTAAGTTAGCTAATTTTCGGCATTAGGATTAGGTGGAGTTGGACGGTAACAAGGCTCAAAAATAGGAGGATTTATGTAAATGGGATAATGTAGATATTATAGTTGATAATATGGAAGATAAGGGAGGAAATTTAGGAATTTATTTAATGTGATAATAAGGGAGATAATATGCTAATAAAGGAAAGAAGAGGTAGTGTCATCCATGACACTGTGGATGAGTAGTGAGATGAGGATAAGGAGAGAAAAGATAGGATTTATCTGCTGAGTGCAGTGTTGGCCGGATTTCCAACTCTAGGGGGTGCCGAAATTCTCTTTAAATAGAGGGGATATCTCTTCAATTTTGGCATTTGAACCCAACTCTTTTCTTCATTCTTTGTTCCGAAATTCTCAATCTCTCCCTCCACAATTTCTGTCAACTTTCTTTCAAAAAGCCGAAAACGTTCTTAAGCCTTCTTTCTTCTAAAAGTCGAAAATCACCATGAAACACCCCAAACCCGGCCCAAAAAGCCTAACCGGATTTGGTATGTTCCTCGAGTAAAACTTTAGCGGAATTCCATTGTAAAGAAATTTTGTCTTTTGAAACATTATTTTTAAGAGGAATTAATAAAATCAAAAAGGAAACCAAACTTAAGAAAAACTTCTTTGAAACATTTATATATTAGTGACAAAAATCTTTTTAATTAATGATCAAAACCAATTTAGTTATTTAATAGATATTCGCTCATGTCAAAATAAAGTAAATTCAAACACTAAATGAAAGATAGTTTATAGTGGCCTTATTACATAAAATTGGCAAATCCATAATAAAGTCTAAGTAATAAAATTTAAAGTAATAAGTTTAAGTTGGAAAATCTCCACAATACTTGATACGAGCACTGGCCACCTCGAAATCCTTGCTGCCCCGATCCATCGCACTATGAGTCATCTGAAAAGTTATCCCATAAAAATGGGTGAGTCATAAACTCAATGTATAACACATACACTAAAAAGTCCATTTTATCATATGCTTTAAAGCCCATAAATTTCACATATGGCCATAGGCCCATTTAATCAAATATTTAGCCCAAAGGCCCATTTAACTCATATCTAGCCCAAAGGCCCATTTAGCTCATATTTAGCCCAAAGGCCCATTTCATAACAAATCAATTAATAATCATACAATATTACATAGTTATGTATATGAAATGAAATGCAAGCCCGACCCAACCTAATTATCCATCCGCTACACACCCCCGCATCAACCAACACACCGTGGGATTACTAAATCGACCCTCCATTCGCTACACACCATCGAAGGCGATTCTTTGCAGTCAACATGCATATCGCCTTATTGTGGCAAAGCCACCAAAACAGATGTGACCAAGTCACCGATCAAGTCCAAAATTCAAATACGTGATCGAAGTCACCGAACCCAAATATGTGACCGAAGCCACCGGAGTCAAATATGTGACCAAAGCCACCGAGTCAAATATGTGACCAAAGCCACCGAGTCAAATATGTGAGTCAAATTTATGTGACCGAAGTCACCGTAATTGTGGTAAAACCACCGAGTACTTCCTCCTTTATTAAACATACCCATATGCCTATGCACATACATATCAAATCAGATTTTTATGCTATTTACCCACAAATCACAATATAGTCATGCTTATTCATATTGATGCATATAGCAAAAATAAACGAAATATTGGGTAACATTCCTGAATTTTGTATACCAATGCTTGGTATCCACAAACAAAACATACTATCACATAATCACTTTTTAACAATATAAATCTATGGAAATTTTTAATGTATGGTTACACACCTAGTAACAGTGAGAATAATACCCTCTTGCTCGTCAACACCTAATTGATTAACACACTTGGTTAGTATAAACTATTGTTAACAAAACTATACTTATAAACGATGGATCTAAATCCTTACCCTCGGATTCACGAATGACAGTTATTTGTGGTTTTTCTCCACTAGATGGATCAAAACCGCCGATATTCCACCAACGTAAAGTGGTTCGTTTGTACGCACTACTTGAATAACCGATCCTCGTTAGCGGAGGGTCCACAACCCGTGGAAAATCTCTAACCCCGATCATCGCTTCTTCGCTTGTAGTTCGATGGTAAAGGAATACCTCCTTTCTTCCAAACACTTCGCACACCCTTTTCTTACCTATCTTGTTGATCTTAGATCACCCTAAAATAACGAGATTAGTGATCCATCTAAAGAAATTGATATTATCTAAAATAGTAATCTTACCTTGATGATTCGAATGGTCACTTAAAGGTTGTCTTCAACAAGGATCATTGAAAAATCTTTTCAAAAGATTCGGCCTAGGAGGGAAATAAAAGATTATAATTCTAAATTTACTAAAGTGAAAGGAAATGATAAAAATAATTGATAGAATTCTTACTTGAGTCCTTCAAGATTCGGCTTTAACAAAAAGAGAAGAGAAATGGTGGTTTTCGTTTGAGGGAAAAGAAGAAAGAGAAAAGAAAAGAGAAGGAAAGAAAGAAGGAAGAAAAGAGAAAGAGGAGAAGAAGATGTTTATGGTGATTTCTCAAAAGAAAAGAGATGATTAGGAACTTTTGCACATTCGGCCAAGGAGGAGATTCTTAATCCTATGTGGTTTCGGCAATGAGAGGAAAAGAAGAGAGAAATAAAGTGAAAAGAAAAAAAAGAGAATATGATCAAAGAGAAGGGAGATTAGTTTTGAGACTTAGGTGCATTCGGCTAAAGAAGAGAAATGAAGAATTTGGTTCTTTGAATTTTGTAGTTTCGGTTTCAAAAAGAAAGAGGGAAGAACGAAAATTGTATTTGATTCAAATACAATCGAGGACTAAATCAAAAGTAAAAGTGTACCAAAGTGTCTAAGGTACATTCGCCAAAGTAGAAGTTTTGGAGAAAAAATTGGTCAAAAGAAAACTAAAACAAAGAGAAGATTTTACCTAAACTCAATGTCAATTTCGCTAGAGAGAACTTTTGGTGAAAATGAGAAAAGATGGACAAAAGGTTGTGTAAGACTTTGGCTAACTCCCCTAATGGCAAAGCACAAATTCGGCCAAATCAAGGCCAAAATATCCCCTTTTTCCTCCTTGTTTCTTCCCCATCATATCCAAAATTTGCTACAAAATTAAGCCACTCCTTTAGCCTTCATGTTGTTCTAGGTTCATGGTCAAATGACCATGAACACATCCCCAAAACATAGCCAAATATCATGCCTTTGTCCCCTCATCTTATCATGAACTTAAGATTCCATGCCTTAAGTTCTTTGCTTCCTTTTCACATGGTCAACTAGCTAAAATGAATGAAAGCTCATCCACTCTAGAACTTTCTTGGCCGACACTTATAAGGAAGAAAACAAAATTTAAAATCCTCCCCTAATGCTAGCTAGAGATTTGAACCTTACACCTCAAGCACACATCCATGCATCTTAACCACTTTGCCAATTACTTAACTTATGCTTGAAATTCCTTGTCATTAATTCTTAAGGCCTAATTTACTTAGCTCTCTCTCTTAATAAAATTAAAAGTTTTACTAAGCCTTCACTTAATTAATGAAGCTTAAAATAACTTCCAAAGTACACTTAATAATAATTAAGCATGCAACATCATTCAATTAAGTAAAATGCATAACCCATAATTATCGAGGATGTTACGCTTCTACCCCTTAAAATAATTTCGTCCTCGAAATTACCGGCCGAATAAGTGAGGGTATTGCTATCGTGATCGCTTCCTCCGTTCCCACGAAGCTTCTTCTCGATCCATGATTACGCCATAATACCTTAACGAGAGGAACTGATTTTCTCCGCAAAACCTTTACATCCCGCTCCAGAATTTGAATTGGCTCCTCTTCATATGACAAATATGATCTTAATTCCACCTCATCAACTGGTACTACATGAGATGGATCCGACCGAACGGCGTAACATTGAAACATGGAACACATCGTGCATTTGCTTCAATTCAAGGCAAATCTAAGCGATATGCCACAGATCCGACCCGCTTCACAATCCGATAAGGTCTAATGAACACGGGACTTAGTTTCCTTTGCGTCCAAATCTCATCACCTTTTTCCAAGGTGAAACCTTTAGGAAAACTTGGTCTCCCATCGATACTCTATTTCTTTCCGCTTTAAATCTGCATCGATTTTTGTCTATCGATGCTTCCTTTAACCGAGCCCGGATTACCTTAACCTTTTCTTGATTCACCACTATTTTTGGACCCAAAATCGACGTTCCCAACACGCCCAACACGTGAGACACTTCCGTCCATATAGTGCTTCATATGGTGCCATCCGAATCATGGATTGGAAAGCTGTTGTTGTCACGCAAATTCGCCAACGGTAAGAATTCCTCCCAACTTCCCTTGAAATCTATCACATCCCCTTAACATATCTTCTAAGATTTGGATTACTCTTTCGATCGACCATCCGATCGAGGATGAAATGCCGCATCAAGTCCAATCGATGCCCAAAGTTCGATGCAATGCTTTCCAAAATCGCGACGTAAACCTTGGATCTCCGTCCGAAATTATCGACAACGGCACTCCATGCAATCTCACAATTTCAGCCACATATAACTTCACTAATTTCTGCAAAGAGTAATCAATCCGAACTGGGATAAAATGTGCAGATTTTGTCAATCGATCCACTATCACCCAAATGGAGTCTTTCTTAGTAGGCGTAAGAGGAAGCCCACTAACAAAATCCATGGTGATTCTCTCCCACTTCCATTGCGGAATCTTTATTGGTCAGTAGCAATCCGAAGGTACTTGATGTTCAAACCTTAACTTGTCGACACGTCAAACACTTCCCTACAAATTTAGTAACTTCGCTTAAGACCGTGCCACCAAAACCGATCTCACAAATCTCAGATAACTTACTTCCTCCGGGATGCATAGCATAGGGGCTACCATGCGATTCTCAAGTATCTTTGCCTCAACTCCCGATCCCTCAAAGATACGACTTTATCTTTGAAGCACAATACCCATCACATCGTTAATACTAAAATCTTCCAATTTCCCACTGCACTGTCAAGCTTTTCACTCAGATCTTCATCTATTAAGCGCTCTCTTTCACTTGACTTAACCATGTCGGCTTAACTCAAGTTACGCCAACAAGCTTCCGTCATCGAAAAGACTAAGATGTACAAACATCGCTCTCAAATCGACACCACTTTTTGACTTAGGGCCCGCCACCACATTCGCCTTACCCGAGTGGTACTCGATAGAACAGTCGTAGTCTTTCAACAACTCTATCCACCTTCTTTGCCTCAAATTCGTTCTTTCTCGAGTCGAGAGATATTTAGGACTTTTGTGGTCCGTATATATCACTGACTTTTCTCCATATAAGTAATGTCTCCAAACCTTAAGGGCAAAGACTACATTTGCCAACTCCAAGTCATCGTCGGGTAATTAACTTCATGCGGTATCAACTGCCGAGATGCATACGCAACTACCTTTCCGCCTTGCATCGTAACACATCCTAATCCCGTGTGAGAAGCATCACAATACACGATTTAAATCCTTTCTCGCTTCAGTGAATCAAAGCAGAGCTTAGTCAAAACTTTCTTGAGCTTCTCAAAACTCTCTTGTTGCTTATCGCCCACACGAAAGGTACTTCCTTCCTTAGCAATTTCGTTAAAGGTGCAAATTTATCGATGAAAATCCTTTGATTTAATTGGTAATATCCCGCTAAACCCAAGAAATCATGAACCTAGATTCACGGACTTAGGTGGTTTCCAATCTAATACTGACCTCGATCTTCCAAGGATCCACCCTAATCCCTTCCGCAGATACCACATGTCCTAAAATGCAACTTCTTTCACCAAAATTCACACTTCATCGAATTTGGCATACGCTTTTTCTCCTTAAAACTCGTAACACAATCCGGAGATGCTCATCATGTTCTACTTGGACTTAGAATACACCAATATGTCGCCTATGAATACCACTACGAATCGATCCAAGTAGGCTGAAAAATCGGTTCATCATATCCATAAACGCAACTGGGCATTCATCAATCCGAATGGCATTACCGTAAATTCATAATGCCCATATCTAGTTCGGAAAGCCGTCTTATGGATATCCGCTTCCTTCACTTTAAGTCGATGATACCCGATCTTAGATCAATTTTAGAGAATACCGCACTCCTTGGTCGATCGAACAAGTCATCGATCCTTGGCAAAGGATACTTGTTCTTGATGGTCGACTTATTCAACCGCCGTAGTCTATACACATCCTCATCGATCCGTCCTTCTTCTTCACGAATAGGACCGGTGCTCCCCATGGAGACACACTAGGTCGGATGAATCCACGATCAAGTAACTCCGAGAATCGAGCCTTAAGCTCAACCAACTCCTTCGGTGCCATTCTATATGGAGCAATAGAAGCTGGCGCGCGTTCGTGCAATAAGTCTATCCCGAATTCTACCTCACGATCCGGAGGCAAACCTAGAAGTTCTTCGGAAAAACATCTACAAATTCATTCACCGTCCCTGACTTCATTAACAGTTGCTTCCTTAGCCTCCAAAGCATTCACCAACATCGAAAAGCTTCAGATCCTTTCCTAACCATCTTTTCCGCCTTAAGAGCGGATACTACATTAGATAAGTAGTTCCGTCTCTTGCCCATCACTACAACTTCCTTGTCATCAAAAGTTCTTAAGGACATTCTCTTAGCAAGACAATCCACATTTGCACGGTGACTTCACAAGCCACCCATGCCTAAGATTAGGTCAAATTCTCGAATGGCAATTCCATTAAATCACCGAAACCTGTATTCCTTGGACTTCTAGAGGCACTTCCTTAAAAGTTTGTCTACAACTCTTATGTCATCCTAAAGGACTAAGTGCGATCATCTTCCTAGGTATAGTTTGAAGTCACATGCAAAGTCCCAGATACTTCACTAGCGATATAGGAATGAGTTGACCCTATATCTATCAAAGCAATAAAGGGCAACCTGTAAATCAAAACGCATCGTGATAACATTAGGTGCGGCCATCGTCTTCTCTGCGATGAATCGCATACACCAAACTGGTTGTCTCGCCTCGAGCTTCCATCGCCTCTCGCCTAAAGTTTCGCGTCCTCTACCGTAACCATTGCCCTTCCATTTGGACCACGACCTCTTATCGGTTGTTGTCCACTTCACACCGATTAGCACCTTGACTTGCTGAACGGTTCTTCTCCGAGTTCATCGAACAATCTTTGATCATATGATCCTTTAACCCGCACTTAAAACATCTGCCGATCTTTTTCCAGTATTCTCCCGAATGCATTTTCCTACACTGAGAACAAGTACGACTTTGTACACTCGTAGCAGTCTGTTGACTTCGTGGTTCCTCATTTCTTGATTTCTTTTGAAAGTTCCCGGACGTCCCTAAAGACCCAAAGCTTCTCTTATTCTTACTCTGACCTCTGTCCGGCTCGTCTTTTCAAATTGCTTAGCCTCTTCGCAATTCTTGCCCTTTCCACTAGGATTGCAAAATCTCTTTCACGGTGTGGAGCAATCATCATTCTTAGCTAATCTCTAAGTCCATCTTCAAATCTGATACACCGTTCATATTCCGTAGCCACTATCCCTCTGGCATAACGACTAAGTCACAAAAATTCCGCTTCATATTCAGCTATCGACTTGTTCCCTTGGACCAAATTCAGAAATGTCTTCCTCTGGGAGTCGATATAGCTAGCTCTGACATATTTTCCCTCGAATTTCACTTTAAAATACCCTCAATCCAGACGATCCACAGGGGTACTTTCCTTTATAGTGAGCCACCACTGATAGGCTTCATCACGGAGAAGTGAAATAGCACCTTTCAATTTCTCTTCATCAGTGCAGTCTATATCGTCCATGATCCTTTCGATTGCCTCCAACCAATATTCAGCTACATTAGGAGCTACTCCAGATACTCCTCTGAAAACCTCAGCTCCATTCGATCTTAGTCTCTCAGCTACTGACTTTCAAGACCCATTTCCAAAACTAGCTTCTGCTACTCGTTCCAAAACTCGCAGCACAGCTTGTGATACTGCGTCACCACCTTCATTTTGTTCTTGAAAGTCTGCCCCAACAGCCGGTGGTGGAGCTTCATTCTCGGAACCTTGACCAGATCGAATCTGGTTTCAAACGATCATCCTTCCTCTTCCATGTCCACGACGACCTCGCCCCTAGAGCTCATGTCTACTACGATCTTATCTATTTTTTACGAAAAGTCTTATGTATTAGAATCTTTTCACTTCTTATTAAAAGAAAGTCTTATGGAACAGATATTCAGTGGTTTTCGTAGTAGTACACAAACACCTAAGGTCCATGTCTCTAAAGTATAGTTTATGCTTAAACTATCATACATATCACATATCGATAAAGTACATACCTGATGGATCTGAGCCGAGAATTCCGAGTGCCATGCTCTTATAAAACCATTTAACTTAAGAAAATTTTCAAAAAGTCTTTTGGGCCAAACTTTGAAAATGTTGTGGGCTTCAAAACCCAAGGCCGAGAGTTTAAAACTGGGCTCTGATACCAAGCTGAAACACCCCAAACCCGGCCCAAAAAGCCTAACCAATTTGGTATGTTCCTCGAGTAAAACTTTAGCGGAATTCCATTGTAAAGAAATTTTGTCTATTGAAACATTATTTTTAAGAGGAATTAATAAAATCAAAAAGGAAACCAAACTTAAGAAAAACTTCTTTGAAACATTTATATATTAGTGACAAAAACCTTTTTAATTAATTATCGAAAACCAATTTAGTTATTTAATAGATATTCGTTCATGTCAAAATCAAAGTAAATTCAAACACGAAATGAAAGATAGTTTATAGTGGCCTTATTACATAAAATTGGCAAATCCATAATAAAGTCTAAGTAATAAAATTTAAAGTAATAAGTTTAAGTTGGAAAATCTCCACAATACTTGATACGAGCACTGGCCACCTCGAAATCCTTGCTGCCCCGATCCATCGCACTATGAGTCATCTGAAAAGTTATCTCATAAAAATGGGTGAGTCATAAACTCAATGTATAACACATACACTAAAAAGTCCATTTTATCATATGCTTTAAAGCCCATAAATTTCACATATGGCCATAGGCCCATTTAATCAAATATTTAGCCCAAAGGCCCATTTAACTCATATCTAGCCCAAAGGCCCATTTAGCTCATATTTAGCCCAAAGGCCCATTTCATAACAGATCAATTAATAATCATACAATATTACATAGTTATGTATATGAAATGAAATGCAAGCCCGACCCAACCTAATTATCCATCCGCTACACACCCCCGTACCAACCAACACACCGTGGGGATTACTAAATCGACCTCCATCCGCTACACACCATCGAAGGCGATTCTTTGCAGTCAACATTCACATCGCTCTTATTGTGGCAAAGCCACCAAAATAGATGTGACCAAGTCACCGATCAAGTCCAAATTTCAAATACGTGAGCCAAAAGTCACCGGAGTCAAATATGTGACCGAAGCCACCGGAGTCAAATATGTGACCGAAGCCACCGGAGTCAAATATGTGACCGAAGTCACCAATTTCACATATGTGACCAAAGTCACCAGAATTGTGGTAAAACCACCAGAATACTTCCTCCTTTATTAAACATACCCATATGCCCATGCACATACATATCAAATCAGATTTTTATGCTATTTACCCACAAATCACAATATAGTCATGCTTATTCATATTGATGCATATAGTAAAAATAAACGAAATATTGGGTAACATTCCTGAATTTTGTATACCAATGCTTGGTATCCACAAACAAAACATACTATCACATAATCACTTTTTAACAATATAAATCTATGGAAATTTTAATGTATGGTTACACACCTAGTAATAGTGAGAATAATACCCTCTTGCTCGTCAACACCTAATTGATTAACACACTTGGTTAGTATAAACTATTGTTAACAAAACTATACTTATAAACGATGGATCTAAATCCTTACCCTCGGATTCACGAATGACAGTTATTTGTGGTTTTTCTCCACTAGATGGATCAAAACCCGTCGATATTCCACCAACGTAAAGTGGTTCGGTTGTACGCACTACTTCAAATAATCGATCCTCGTTAGCAGAGGGTCCACAACCCGGTGGAAAATCTCTAACCCCGACATCGCTTCTTCGTTTGTAGTTCGATGGTAAAGGAATAACTCCTTTCTTCCAAACACTTCGCATGACCCTTTTCTTACCTATCTTGTTGATCTTAGATCGCCCTAAAATAACGTAGATTAGTGATCCATCTAAAGAAATTGAAATTATCTAAAATAGTAATCTTACCTTGATGATTCAATGGTCACTTAAAGGTTGTCTTCAACAAGGATCATTGAAAAATCTTTTCAAAAGATTCGCCTAGGAGGGAAATAAAAGATTATAATTCTAAATTTACTAAAGTGAAAGGAAATGATAAAATAATTGATAGAATTCTTACTTGAGTCCTTCAAGATTGGCTTTAATAAAAAGAGAAGAGAAATGGTGGTTTTGATTTGAGGAAAAGAAGAAAGAGAAAAGAAAGAGAAGGAAAGAAAGAAGGAAGAAAAGAGAAAGAGGAGAAGAAGATGTTTATGGTGATTTCTCAAAAGAAAAGAGATGATTAGGAACTTTTGCACATTCGCCAAGGAGGAGATTCTTAATCCTATGTGGTTTCGCAATGAGAGGAAAAGAAGAGAGAAATAAAGTGAAAAGAAAAGAAAAGAGAATATGATCAAAGAGAAGGAGATTAGTTTTGAGACTTAGGTGCATTCTTGCTAAAGAAGAGAAATGAAGAATTTGGTTCTTTGAATTTTGTAGTTTCGATTTCAAAAGAAAGAGGAAGAACAAAATTGTATTTGATTCAAATACAATCGAGGACTAAATCAAAAGTAAAAGTGTACCAAAGTGTCTAAGGTACATTCTACCAAAGTAGAAGTTTTGGAGAAAAAATTGGTCAAAAGAAAACTAAAACAAAGAGAAGATTCTTACCTAAACTCAATGTCAATTTCGCTAGAGAGAACTTTTGGTGAAAATGAGAAAAGATGGACAAAAGGTTGTGTAAGACTTTTGGCTAACTCCCCTAATGGCAAAGCACAAATTTGGCCAAATCAAGGCCAACATATCCCCTTTTTCCTCCTTGTTTCTTCCCCATCATATCCAAAAATTTGCTACACAATTAAGCCACTCCCTTTAGCCTTCATGTTGTCAAGGTTCATGGTCAAATGACCATGAACACATCCCCAAAACATAGCCAAATATCATGCCTTTGTCCCTCATCTTATCATGAACTTAAGATTCCATGCCTTAAGTTCTTTGCTTCCTTTTCACATGGTCAACTAGCTAAAATGAATGAAAGCTCATCCACTCTAGAACTTTCTTGGCCGACACTTATAAGGAAGAAAACAAAATTTAAAATCCTCCCCTAATGCTAGCTAGAGATTCGAACCTTACACCTCAAGCACACATCCATGCATCTTAACCACTTTGCCAATTACTTAACTTATGCTTGAAATTCCTTGTCATTAATTCTTAAGGCCTAATTTACTTAGCTCTCTCTCTTAATAAAAATTAAAAGTTTTACTAAGCCTTCACTTAATTAATGAAGCTTAAAATAACTTCCAAAGTACACTTAATAATAATTAAGCATGCAACATCATTCAATTAAGTAAAATGCATAGCCCCTAATTATCAGGATGTTACACACCACCTCCTTCACCCTTTCTTCTTTCTTTGAAATTTCCTGTTAGCCGAATCTTCTGATCTCCATTGTTATTCTTCTCCCATTCACTAAAAGCTGAAACTACACTCTTGTTTGTTCTTGTAGCCGAAATCTTCCTCTTGTTCATCTTTTTCGGGATTTTCTTAAAAGCCAAAATTCTTAGATCTCTAATCTTCTACGATTCGATCTTCTGCTGTGATTGCTGAATCTTCCTGCATGGAGTAGCCGAAACTATTTGTATAGGTAAGTGTCGATTCGTGAGATTTCAATCTTTTTGGCCTTTAGAGATCTTAGCCGAATGGCTATATGGTTAACTAATCAAGTGTTTTCTCTCATTTGCAGTATTTCGAGATTTGAAGGGGGTCCAACCGCTTAGATTTCTAAGCCAGAGTTTAGTAGCACTTGAATCGAATTACTTTCGGGATTTTAAGGTAAGGAGATCTGTTAATTTAAATGTATAAATCGGGTAAAGCACTAACCTTGGTTGAATATAGGAGATGTCTTATCCTTGCGTTCTTCCGGCTTTTGAGCAAGGTTGTAGACAAAGGCAAGTAGATCAGATTAGCGAGCGTATCAACATAGAAAGTAGTACTACGCGTTATCAGGTGTGTAACTTTTCACACCATTAGATTATCTGTTAATATGTGTTAATAAATTTGTTTATACTCTGTTAAATGCCGAAATCCCGGCATAAAGTTTGAAACCTGATGAGGGTAAAAGCGAATCACCAGGTTAGTGATCTCTGTCATTCTTTAGTGAATGTTCCTATTAAGATGATATGTTTTATAAGTATGCTGATTTCTGTGATTGCACGGGGTTTGGTTTGATGAAAGGGGAAGTGTTCTGTGTAGTGGCTTTTGCCATGATCTGTTATAGTGGCTTTTTCCATGATCTGTTGTAATGGCTATTGCCATGATCTGACGATGAGCAGCATGACTGCCATCAATGGCGTGTAGCGGTGTGGGTTGATTGTAGAAATCCCCAATGGTGTGACTGACAGGTAAGGGTGGCGTGTAGCAGATGGAAACCTAGGATTTGGGTTGGGCTTGCATAATTTTTGTTATATATATTAATCTGTTATTCTATTTGGTGGGGCTAAGGCCCAAATCTAATGGTGCATGAGGGTTGCACACTGAGTCTCGCGACTCAACCTATTATTTCACACTTTTTTTCAGGTAGCACCAGTGCTTCGGATCGGGCTGGAGAGGAGCGCAAGGTGGCCATGCAAAAGAACATTTGGATTTAGCAAAAGACTTTAGTTTATTATTTTATATTTTTATTTAATGGGTTTTAAATTTCAATGTAATAAGGCCACGGGCCGTTAGCTTTATATTTCGGTTCAGTTTTTATTTTGGGCTTTTATTATTATTATCAGACATTTTAAATTTACACTTTTTTTTCTAAGGCATGTATTTAAGTTTGATTTTTAATTCATAGAAACATCTCACAGAATTTATAGTTTATCTAAATTATCAACCTATTATTTTTTTCCCGAATAAAAGGTTAAACTTTAGGAAAATATTTTCCAAATTGCCACAAGTTTTATAAAATCTCCTTAGTGACCTACCAGATCCGGCTGTAGTTTTTGGGCCGGGTTTGGGGTGTTACAAATTGGTATCAGAGACCGGTTCAAAACTTGGCTTTGAGGGTTTTTTGGGCTCAAAACGTTTTCTAGAAATGGGCTTTTGAAACATGCATGTTTATAAATGATAATAGGCTTGTTAGCGGCATGGCACCTGCGTCTCCGGCCCAAGTCCGCCAGGTAAGTACTCTAAACCATTGTGTGATATATAAATATGTGGGTTTGATGGGCTTTATGGGACGTAGGCTAATTTAATTAGCTTTGATGGACTATAGGCCTAGCTTAAACAACTTCTTAAATTTCATAAAACTTAATTTATCCAAACAAATCCTGTGAACTAGTCGCTGAGTTAGGGTGTGGCAACAGGCATACGCATGTCTAGGATTGGATTCAGGGAGAGCTTGGTATTTAAGCAGTCCTAGTGACTCACCTCCTCTTTTGGAATCCTACCTGGTGCATAATGACTGTTCGCCTTAGCCACAAGGACTTGTTGACAGGCTAAAATTTATAATTAAAACCTAAAAGGACCAGCCACACTGTTTTGTAAGGTCCTAAAGTAAACCCTAGTTTTGAAATCACCAAATTACCCCTGATTCATAAAAAAAATACCCTGGTTTTGGAAAATTACCGAAATACCCCCAAATTACAAAATTATCGAAATACCCCCAGATTGCAAAATTACCAAAATATCCTTATTTCACAAAATCACCGGGAAACCTTATTTTGGAAAAATTATGAAAATACCCCTATAGGATAAATTACAAAAATACCCCTAGGTAGTGAAATGACGAAAATACCCTTAGGTGATGGATGCTACTTGTATATTGCTGTGAACGAATGTTGAATGTGCATGATTCCTAGGATTAGGAAGACTAGAACCTGTAGATAGGTTCGAATTCGAAAGAATCACTCTTAAAACTATTTTTTCCATAAGATTGTTTGCGATTAATAAGTGGGAAGAATTAATGATTCATAAAATTTCTAATCAGATAAACGTCGATAGGAAGAATGAGTACAAGGGGTAGAGCATGTCCGCCGCGTGGTCGTGGTAGGGGTAGGATGACTGTGTCAGGACCTGTAGGATCTTGCCATAGATTTGGAAATGAGATACCAGTTTCACCAGTTGCGGAGGTAGAATTTCAAGACCAAACGGGCGGTGACGATGTGGTGTCATAGGCGGTGTTAAGGGTGTTAGAGAGAGTTACTGAGGCTGGTATGGGCACAGGAGCCCGAAAGTTTGTGCCGGAGCGACTTAGGAACAAGGGGGCAGAACTGTTTATTTTGGCTTTAGAATTAGAGTGCACAGCGAAAGCATAGTGGTGAGATTTAGGTAGTATGATTACTAGTTAGTTGAAAATTTTGAGGACGAATTTAAGGGGTAGAACTGTAACATCCTAGATTTTTGGGCCTATGCGTTTAATGGGTGAATATGTATATTGAGTTAATTTAAGTGTTAGGGGTCCAACTTGGGCTCAGACTTAGGCAGAGGCCTTGATTAAAATTATCTGTTTGGGCATTATAGGACTTAAAATGTAGTACTTGTGTTTAAAAATCAAAATGGGCTCTTGGCCCAGTGGTCAGTAGCACCATTTAGGTAACAAGGAGGTGACGCCACACCAGGGAGTAAGGGGCCCAAATTTAAGTTCAAGGAGCCCAATTCCTTTGATTTAAGTTAGCTAATTTTTGGCATTAGGATTAGGTGGAGTTGGATGGCAACAAGGCTCAAAAATAGGAGGATTTATGTAAATGGGATAATGTAGATATTATAGTTGATAATATGGAAGATAAGGGAGGAAATTTAGGAATTTATTTAATGTGATAATAAGGGAGATAATGTGATGATAAAGGAAGGAAGAGGTAGTGTCATCCATGACACTGTAGATGAGTAGTCAGATGAGGATAAGGAGAGAAAAGATAGGATTTATCTACTAAGTGCAGTGTTGGCCAAATTTCCAACTCTAGGGGGTGCCAAAATTCTCTTTAAATAGAGGGGATATCTCTTCAATTTTGGCATTTGAACCCTACTCTTTTCTTCATTCTTTGTGTCGAAATTCTCAGTCTCTCCCTCCAAAATTTTTGTCAACTTTCTTTCAAAAAGCCGAAAACATTCTTAAGCCTTCTTTCTTCTAAAAGCCAAAAATCACCACCTCCTTCACCCTTTCTTCTTTCTTTGAAATTTCCTATTAGCCGAATCTTCTGATCTCCATTGTTATTCTTCTTCCATTCGCTAAAAGCCGAAACTACATCCTTGTTTGTTCTTGTAGTCGAAATCTTCCTCTTGTTCATCTTTTTAGGATTTTCTTAAAAGTTGAAATTCTTAGATCTCTAATCTTCTATGCTTTGATCTTCTGCTGTGATTGTCGAATCTTCCTGCAAGGAGTAGTCGAAACCATTTGTATACGTAAGTGTCGATTCGTGAGATTTTAATCCTTTTTCAGCCTTTAGAGATCTTAGCCGAATGGCTATATGGTTAACTAATCGGGTGTTTTCTCTCATTTGCAGCATTCCAAGATTTGAAGGGGGTCCAATTGCTTAGATTTCTAAGCCAGAGTTTAGTAGCACTCGGATTGAATTACTTTGGGATTTTAAGTTAGGGAGATCTGTTAATTTAAATGTATAAATCGGGTAAAGCACTAACCTTGGCCGAATATAGGAGAGGCCTTATCCTTGCGTTCTTCTGGCTTTTGAGCAAGGTTTTAGACAAAGGGCAGTAGATCAAATTAGCAAGGGTATCAACATAGAAAGTAGTACTACGCGTTATCAGGTGTGTAACTTTTCACACCATTAGAGTATCTGTTAATATGTGTTAATAAATCTACTTATATTCTGTTAAATGCCGAAATCCCAGCATAACGTTCGAAACCCGAGGAGGGTAAAAGCGAATCACCAGGTTAGTGTTCTCTGTCATTCTTCAGTGAATGTTCATGTTAAGATGATATGTTTTATAAGTATGCTGATTTCTTTGATTGCACGGGGTTAGGTTTGATGAAAGGGGAAGTGTTCTGTGTAGTGGCTTTTTCCATGATTTGTTATAGTGGCTTTTGCCATGATTTGTTGTAGTGGCTATTGCCATGATCTGTTGTAGTGGCTATTGCCATGATCTAATGATGAGCAGCATGACTGCCATCAATGGCGTGTAGCAGTGTGGGTTGATTGTAGAAATCCCCAATGGTGTGACTGGAAGGTAAGGGTGGCGTGTAGCGGATGGAAACCTAGGGTTTGGGTTAGGCTTGCACAATTTTTGTTATATATATTAATCTGCTATTCTGTTCTGTGGGGCTAAGGCCCAAATCTAATGGTGCATGAGGGTTGCACACTGAGTCTCGCGACTCAACCTGTTATTTCACATTTTTTTAGGTAGTACCTACTGCTTCGGATCGGGCTGGAGAGGAGCACAAGGTGGCCATGCAAAAGAACATTTGGATTCAGCAAAAGACTTTAGTTTATTATTTTATATTTTTATTTAATGGGTTTTAAATTTCAATGTAATAAGGACACGGTCCGTTAGCTTTATATTTCGGTTCAATTTTTATTTTGGGCTTTTATTATTATTATCAGACATTTTAAGTTTACACTTTTTTTTCTAAGGCATGTATTTAAGTTTCGATTTTTAATTCATAGAAACATCTCATAGAATTTATAGCTTATCTAAATTATCAACCTATTAAATTTTTCCCGAATAAAAGGTTAAACTTTAGGAAAATATTTTCCAAAGTGCCACAAGTTTTATAAAATCTCCTTAGTGACATACCAGATCCGACTGTAGTGTTTGGGCCGGGTTTGGGGTGTTACACTTAATGCTATCTAGTGTGTAGCATGAATGAGAATGATTGAGAATGATTGAGAACCTATATGGTTTAAGTGGAATGAATGTGGTAGATATCATGAATGAATGAATGAGTAAGTAGATACGTGGATGTGTAGTGATAATATTTGATGGTAGGCTAAGTGTGATACCACCTCAATACTTAACAACGATGGGCTGTGTGCGATACCATAGTTAAGTATATTATTTAGTGGGCTATGTGTGAAACCACTATGATTTCCTGATGGTAGGCTGTGTGATACTACCTTATTATCTGATTGTGGTGGGTTGAGTGCAAAACCACCGAGAATTTAGCGGTGTGGTTTAGCTGTGTGGATGTATTATTGAGAAATAATGATGTGATGTATTACGAGTAAATGTGATATTGAATGCAGGGGTGCATGTCGATGATTATTGAGTATGTGACTCATGATGTGTTGGAAATGTGGTAAGAAATAGAAAGAGTAAGCATAGTTGTAGATGTCAATTTATTTGGTAGTATAATACTAATTGATGTTTATCTTATATTAGAATGCTTAAATTGTTTATGTGTAAACTTACTAAGCTCAAAGCTTACTCCTTTTCTTTTCCCTTGTTTTATAGAGCAAAAGAGTTGAATTGAGATACGTGAATCAATTGGAGGATCGCCCACACTATCAGCACACCCTGGTACATGAGACTCAATGTTTTGCATATGGCATGTATAGAGGCTAGACAAGTTAGTGAATTTTATTGTAAATGGCTAAGATGTGTTGGCCTTTAGATGGATAATCTATTTTATATAATGTCATAGTTGTTGGCTATTTTATTATATAAAAAGATGTAGTTATCCATGTGAGTTTGTACTTCAATATGAGTTGATTATAGATGGATTAGATGAGTGCATGTTGTGTATGAATGAGGAGTAAAAAGAACTTGGCAAATAGCTTAGTTCTTGTTCATGTGGATAGACATACGGGCATGTGTCTAGGCCATGTGTGACACACGGCCAGTCCACGGGGGTGTGCCTTAGCCGTGTCACTTTGGCAGAATTGAGTAGTGTAGGCCACGGGCTAGCCACATGGGCGTGTGCCTAGACTCAAGCCTGTGTGAAGTAGTCAGTGTTCACCACAGGTGGTGGGCACGGGCGTGTGCTCTAGCAGTGGGGCATTGACAGAACGCTTGAGTTTTCATGCAGGGTTGGTGGTCATGGGCGTGTGTGTCAACACACGAGCGTGTGCCATCTAACACGGGCATGTAGTCCCTGTTTAGATGGGGAAAATTTTAAGATTCGAAAAAGTTTTGAGATAGTCTCGGGAGCCTCATACGTATGAGTGAGGTCTCGTAAGTCGAGAATGAGGTTGATGAGGTGACTTAAGAGAGTAGTCACGATGAGCCTAAGTGGCGATCATGTGGTTTTATCCAGTAATGCCTCAGGCCCAATTCTGGCGAGAATTACGGGTAAGGGGTGTTACAACTAGGACTTCAACATCTCATTCAACATTAACTACTCAATTTAGTAGAGCATCATGTCAGAATGAGCTAACTCGACGATCTAGTCCGAGACTTGGTTCTTTCCCGATCAAGGCATATTCTCAGTTCTTTTTACTCTATAATAGCAAATTAGCTCATTTTAATACTCATTAATAAAGTATTTTAATAGTCATGCTTTGGCAAAATTACTATTTTGCCCCTAGGCTCAGAAATAAATTCTAATCGTATTTCTACCTTCAACAAGCCTAGGTGAGCATTTAATACTCTTATAGCTATCATCAAAACTCAACATTTCACATACTTACTACAAATTTTGTAACCTTTTCATCAAGGTCCTATTTGGTGTTTTCATGCTTACACATTTCAAAAAGTTGTTCATCTAACAACTAAGACTGAATTTCTTCCATAAAAATACAGCAATTAACAATGAAGGCTCTCATGAAAAAACTCTAAACTCTTCACCATATTGCACATTAGTCCCCTCATATGAAAGCTTAAGCTTTAGGGGTCTTAAAAGGACAATTATCTTCAAGACAAGTTCACTAGAACACTTACATGTGAAAAGATGAGTGTGCTGAAATTTTTGAAGCTTTCTACCCCCTATTTGCTGATAATTTTTTGTGGAAGAGAGAAGGAATATTTTCTCTCCTTCTTTTTTTAATACTAGTCAAATAAGTCACCAACTATCACCAACTTTGACCAACATTGTCCATCTTTGTCTCCTAGGTAGTCTATGGCCGGCCAAGCCTTCTCAAAGGGCTAAATTGCCTTTTAAATACCTCAAAGTAACAATCTATGGCTATTTGGTACCTTTAGCCTATAGAATGGAACTTTTTCACTTTATGCGATTTAGTCTTTTTTTGTGATTAAAAATGAAATCGCTAAAATTAAAGTACCAAAATTCTCATGTACTTACACAATCATAATCTAATTCACAAAATATCATGAAAATAAATTTTTGTAATCTCGGATTAGTGATCCTAAGATCACTGTTTCGTCTACCCCATAAATCGTGCTGTTACAATTCTCCCCCTGATCGCTGAAATCAGAGCTTTAAAATTTATAATGAATGAGATCGAACCTTAAGACTAAATCTGACAACGATTAAAGGAAACTGTACCTATCGAACAGTAGTATAGCTTAGGCAAGACCGGATTATCGAACCCAAAGGAACTAAAAGTACTAATACTTACTTTTTTTTTATTACTTAGCCTAAAATATGGAGTGATTGGTTGATTTAATCTAGTTTAACGATTTCTAAGCTAAAGACAAAGACAAAAAGAATGAATAGGGAAATAACTCGAAGAAAAATCAATTGATCACATCGATACCCTCAGGAAGAATCCACCTAGACTTCACTTGTTATTTAATACTGAACCATATGATTTATGTACTTAGTTTGATCCGTAAGACTCCCTATCATTTATTAAACCCTCTCTCGAGGCGAATAACATCTGTCCCTAGGTTAATTAGTGGAACTCTCTTTCGCTTATAATAACCCCCTAGAATAGTAGTAAACCGATCTATGGATTCCCATATTAAGTTTCACCCTAATCCGACAAAATCTAGTCACCCTATCTCTAGGCGTACTATTAACTCCGCTTAATTATGCTTAATCTACTCTTAAGCAGGGTCTATTCCTCCTCCACCTAAGCACATCGGATTTGGATTAAGCATGCATAATTAAGAACAAACTAAGTATTTATCATATAATTTAGAAATCAATAACAAAATTCATCTAGGTTTCATCCCCTTCAGGTATCTGAAGGGTTTAGTTCATAAAAAATAAAGAAAACATCTCAAGAGAAAAGATAAAACAAAACATAGAAAATCCCTAAAATCGTTGAAGAAATTGAAAGAGAAATTCACCGTCTTGAGTAGAATTTTGGCTCTTCGAGATGGATCCACTTGTCTATCTTCGAGTGATTCCGCAAAACGTGATCTTCCTGGCTCGGCTCCTTGGCCTAGCTCACCGCCTAACGCCCCCTTCAGGTTACACTTAGGGTGTTTATATAGACTTTTAGAATGCTTTACATGGCCTCTAAGTGTCCCAATTCAAGTATACTTCCTACTCAGTGTTTGAATAGGCTTTGTAATATGTTTCTTTGCCTCAAAGTATCCAAATCCGAGTGAAATTGCTCTCTCCCGCGGCAGGGGCACGGCCATGGTACCCGCCCGTGTAAATCATTTTCAGGCCGTGTCTCAATTCTGTCGATTGGGGCACAGTCATGTAAATTGTGGCATGGCCGTGTCTTAGTTAATTGTCGAGGCACGATCGTGTGGCTTAAAGTCTAGGCCGTGTCAATTTCCTTTTTGGCCTAAATTGGCCCGTTTTAAGCCTGTTTCTCATTATTTTCGTCTTCAGGTGCTTTCTAAACATGAAAAGAAAGGATTAAGCACACTTTTTTACATAAAACAAGGGCTAAATCATCCAAAAGCATACTAAATGTGGGCCTAAAATATGTTGCTTTTACGGTTTATCAAATACCCCCACACTTAAACTTTTTCTTGTCCTCAAGCAAAATTCTCAACTTACAATTAAAATGAACTTTCCTTAATTCACAATTCCTATCAATAATGCCCCTTATCTAAATAATTACCTTTAATTCAAAACTGACAAGGATTGACGGTTTCACTAAAGATTCACTCAAATCACTCGAAGTGTTTAAGTTTCAAGAAAAGCACTCATAAGTCAAACCTGAAAAGTTAATCCCATAGGCTTGCCTGAAAATCAAATCTCCACCACTATAATATGAGATGATACACAAATCAAAAGGTCTTTTAACAGGGTTGTAACGGGGCTTAGGTTAAAGGTATGGATAAAGGCTGAATTAGAAGGTTTGAAATCGAGATTGCCCTGACCAATTACCTAACAAGAGTAATAAACTATAAGATAAATGATTGCTTTGAAACTAGTAATACTACTATTGATAATACTTTTAATACGAGCTCTTCTTCAACAATTGGAATTTAAACGCATAAGCTCCTTTAATCATATACTAAAGCTTGAATATACTTTGGTTTTTTTTAAGAACAAACTAAAGTAAATACATAATAAAGAAAGAACTTTACCAACTGAAATAAACTAATTTGGTAACTGATCAAATCAATTCTCGATAGAAGGGTAGTAAAAAAGAATGGTAATAACAAATACAAAGGGTTTTGGGTTAATATTAAGCGGGTAATTCAATAAAACAAGGTCGTTAGGATCAAATGGGTTCACTAAGGGTTAATTTGTGAAGGTGGGCTTTTTAGTGGAGTCAATGGGTTAAAACCTAGGTGCCTTTATCATCTCAGTATATCAAATCATTAATGTGGTCTCGATATGAATAATCTAGGCAAGTTCTAGAATAACAATTCAGTGTTGACACACTCATAATCAATAAAATGAGAATGAAAAAGAATATATGCTCTATAAGGCTCAAATCTCACAAAAATTATGGGTATTTGACATCAATCCTGTAAATTCTAAACTCCAAGGTAATATTCAAATTCAGTTAAACAACCTAGAAAATTTTTTAATCTTGAAAAATAGACTTATCATGCTTGATTCTCTAGTATTCTTCAAGTATAAATCATCAATGCACAATTATCAATGACTTACTCAAAAACACATCAATAAAAATCGTAAATCATCAGAAATTTCACCTTAAATATGAGAGACTTTCTTAAGAACAAGGCTCAAATTCAGGATTTGAGAATAATGCAATAAGTTAAGTATTTTTACCCCTACACTTAAGATGTACATTGCCCTCAATGTACTAAGATAGATAATAAAAATTTATATGATATCAAAAGATAAGGGGAGACATTATCACTTCCTGAATTTTGGATGATTCCAGGAGTTGGCATTGGTCGTGGTGGAAGATGACTTATGTAGAAGTGAACTACTCCTAGTGATTTGTGTATGTGGAGTGTGTGATTGAAACTGCGAAGTCATCAGTTAGATATGATTGAAACTGCGAAGTCATCAGTTAGATATGTCGGAGGCGTAAATAAATATATGTTAGGTATAATCGAATATGAGATAACTAATCATAAAAAAATATTTGCAATGAAGAAAAGTTTAAAGCTACGAAAATTATAGAGATATAAAATAAATGAAAAAAAAAAGAAATAGAATAGGACTGAAAGAAAGAAAGGACTTAAAGGTCCTCATCATCTGTCGGATCTCGTGGTGGTGTTAGGGATGAAATATGGAAGTGATGGCATATTTGCTGGAGTGTAGCCTCGATCCCATCAAAACATCGAGCGGTGTCGGTGAACTACTTAGTACTGCTCGAGCTGGGTGAGGTGTGTAGAGATATCTTCCATCGAGGCTGCTGGATGGGGTGGCTGCTGGCTCAGAATTGGTGCCCCATGTGGTGGTGGTGGGACATCATCAGTAAAGTCTTCTGGCTCTGCCTCGTCTGTAGCTAGTCAGTACTGTGGTGGGTCGGTCCCTTGACGATATTTAACCATCCTCATGTGCAACATCTCCGAATCCCCTGACGTAACATTTGGCCGACTAGTGTGAGAGAGGAAGTCTGAGCCTCGATTTTGAGGAGACCAAAGTGTCGAGCTATCCGAGTGATGTACGGCCCCATTGATAAGATGCCATTTCTGTATAGTTCCGTTTGGTGTTGGATTGCATAGGCAATAAAGTAGGCAAGGTCGAATACGTGCACTTCTGACATGCACGATAGGTAATAGACATCGTGCTTATTTACTACGCTGGTGCTCTCACGTCGACTGGTGATTGTATGAGCGAGAAAGGCGTGAATATACCTCAAGGATGGTCCAAGGGCTGTCGCTTTAGAACGACTAGGGTCGTAAACGCCCGTGGTGAGGTTTAGGCTTTGCCAACAGTTCAGCGGAGTACGATGGAGTTGGTGGTCTAACTCAGAGAGGTTGTTCTCTTCTATAAATTCTTCCGTATGGATTCTGAGTGTTGTTCCAAATTGTGGTACGCTTAGTTGTTGTACCGTGCCCCCTAATCAAAATTGGACTATTCCCGGATCGTCATAATTAGGCATCACTAACTGAAAATTGAAAGTAGTATAGAACTCGAGTGTAAGTTCCAGATATGTTGGCTCGATAATAGAAAAGAAATGCTTCCATGGTTCAGTCGATATGAGGGCTCGAATATCTATTTCTAGTCTGACTTGCTTCACGGCATCCCAGTCGATGCACCTTTCAATGCCTAAAGGCCTTTCCCAGAATGCCTTATATCGTGCTTCCTGAGTGTCTTGATTAAATCGAAGGAAGTGGTGTCGGACCTCGGAAGAAGCACTCGCTGAGGATGAGTCAGGCCCCTTTCTTTTCTTGCTTGAGGTGGTTGTAGATTGCTTTGGTCGTGATGACGATATACTACCTGTCAAAAGAAAAAAAATCGTACCAAATATAATCCCAGTTCAAGATATTCGTATAGGCAACCAATAGCAATTTGAGATATCATCAACGGGAAATAAATTATATGAACAAATTATTGAAATAATCATGAGAAAAATTCACACTTAAAGTTATAGAATCAATATGAGAATTCATGCTTGAAAAGAAATATATATATACTTAATTCAAAATAATTATAAAACATGAGAAAATTATACTTATAAAAGAGAAAAAATTTAAATGACCATTATCTCTTATCACAATGATGAGTAAGATTATACTTAGAACTAAATCCAAGGTATAAACAAAATAATATAAATTTAAATAAATTGAAAGTGAGATAATAGAAGGAACCAAGGATGATGGTGGTGGTTTTCTACAGAACACGGGCTGGGCACTATGGTGGCGATGCATTGTAGCACGAGCACGGCGAAAGCAGAGGCATGGGGTTTATGTCGCATGACGATGTTGCGGGCGTGTAGACGATTTTGGTTCAGTTTTGGATGGAAAAAGCGGTGGTGAAAAGATTTTTGGGTGAGGGTGTGGCCGAATTTTTAGAAGAGGGGGGCTGAAATTTGTTTTTAGGGTTAAATGAAGAGGGATTTCGGTTAAGTTGTCTAAATAGCAGTAGGGGCACGGGCAGGTGCCAAGACCGTGCTGTTTTTTCAAGTGCTCATGTTTTTTGTGATTTTGAATTTTGGGCGCAACTGGTTTTTTTTAGCACGGTTGTAATACAGGCGTGTGTTCCATGTGTTCGATAAGTCAGTATGTCCCCACGATCATGAAGCACGGTCGTGGGTGGCCCGTTCTTTGGAGGCCAGTATTTAAGCACGGTTACTTAGTACAGGCGTGTCTTGCTCGTGTTCGATAAGTCAGTATGTCCCCACGGTCATGAAACACGGTCGTGGGTAGCCCGTGCTTTGGAAGCCAGTATTTAAGCACAGTTACTTAGGACGGGCATGTCTTGCCAATGTTTGATAAAAGAATTCTCTCTGTTCCCACACGACTACTAGCATTCGCATGGCTCGTCCCCTAGCTCTCGCACCGCCACAGGCACACCCGTGTGTAGAGCCATGTTATCTCAACCTACAATTTATTGGGTTAATAACAAAGTAGAAATAAAAATGTCAATAGATTAGTGCTCGGGTTGCCTCCCGAGAGGTGCTCATTTATAGTCTTAAGCTAGACTTTCCCTGTTTTTATTAAAAAAAAGGTTCACGGAGTTGAAGCTCCTCTCTTATATCCCTAAAATCTGCACCATTATAAACTTTTAGTCGATGACCATTTACCTTGAATGTGCCCTTGGTGGGGTGAGTTACCTCGATTGTGCCATATGGAAAAATTGTTTTGATTATAAATGGGCCTGACCATCTTGATTTCAGCTTCCCAGGGAATAATTTGAGCCTTGAGTTGTACAGTAGAACCAAGTCCCCTACTTTGAATTGTTTCGACTTCTTCAGACGAGAGTCGTGGCATTGCTTTGTTGCCTCTTTGGATAGTTTCAAGTTCTCGTAGGCCTCAGCTCTCCATTTGTCCAGTTCGTTCATCTGCATCATTCTTTTCTTTCCTGCAGTTCTGAGATCAAGATTTAAAAACTTTATGGCCCAAAAAGCATTGTGCTCTAACTCAAATGGTAGATGACAGCTTTTTTCGTATACAAGTTTGTATGGGGATGTCCCTAGAGGTGTTTTAAAAGCTATTCTATATGCCCATAGGGCATCATCTACTTTTAATGCCCAATCTTTTCTATTCGATTCAACCATTTTTTCTAAGATACATTTAAGTTCTCGGTTTGCGACTTTAACTTGCCCACTAGTTTGAGGGTGATATGGGGTAGATGTCCTATGGTGTACTCCATATTTCTTTAGAACTTTTTCAAACTGAGTATTACAGAAATGTGTACCCCTATCACTAATGATAGCTCTAGGTGTCCGAATCGAGAAAACAGTTTCTTGAGAAATTTAACTACTACCCTAGCATCATTGGTAGGTAAAGCTTCCGCTTCTACCCATTTTGACATGTAATCAACTGCCACTAGGATATATTTATTTCGAAATAAACTAGGGAATGGTCCTATAAAATCAATACCGCATTCATCAAATTATTCATATGGTAACATATATGTTTGAGGCATTTCATCACGTTTAGAAATATTATCTGTTCTTTGGCATTTATCACACTCGGTAACATACCTGTTGGCATCTTTAAATAGAGTGGGCCAATAAAAACCTGATTCGAGTATTTTGTGTGCTATCTTTATGCCACTGTAGTGTCCTCCTGAAGGTCCTGAATGGCAATGTTCCAGGATTTTGCTGCTTCTGTCTTTGTAACGCATCTTCAAATTACCTGGTTTGCACATATGCAGAAAAGGAAAGGATCCTCCCAAAAATAGTTTTTCACATCAGCAAAGAATCGCTTCTTTTGGTGATGTGTTAGTCTTTTTGGCAAGATGTTAGCTGCTAAATAATTCGCAATATTTGCAAACCATGGTACCTCAGAATGTGTTATAGAAGAGAGTTGTTCTTTGGGAAATGAATCATTTATCTCATTTTGATCAAGCTCTCTAATATGTGGATTCTCCAGTCTAGAGAGGTGATCTGCTGCAAGATTCTCAGCTCCCTTCTTATCTTGTATTTCCAAGTCAAAATCTTGTAATAGTAAAATCCATCATATGAGTCAAGGTTTTGCATCAGGTTTGTTTAAAAGATAACGAAGAGCTGAATGGTCAGTGTAAATGACAACTTTAGACAATATTAAATACTGTCTAAATTTGTCAAAAGCAAAAACTACAGCTAGTAATTCTTTTTCTATGGTGGTGTAGTTTTCTTGTGCGGGTGTTAATGTTCTACTAGCGTAGTAAATTGGCTGAAAATGCTTGTTTCTTCGTTGTCCCAATATTGCACCTACTGCAACATCACTTGCATCATACATTAGTTCAAAGGGTAAGTTCCAATCAGGTGCAATTATAATCGGAGCATTTATTAATCCTTAAGGACTTTAAATGCATCTAAACATTCCTGATTGAAATTGAAAGGAACATCTTTTTCTAGTAATTTTGTCAAAGGCTTAGCTATTTTAGAAAAATCTTTAATAAATCTTCTATAGAACCCTGCATGTCCTAAAAAGCTTCTAATAGCCTTAACTGAACTAGGGGGAGGTAATTTTTCAATGGTTTCAACTTTTGCTTTATCTACCTCAATCTCTTTACTAGAAATCTTATGTCCTAATACAATCCCTTCTCTAACCATAAAGTGACATTTTTCCCAATTCAAAACAAGGTTGGTTTCCTCACATCTCATTAGAACTCATTTTAAATTTTTACGGCAAAGATTGAAAGAATTACTGAATACTGAAAAATCATCCATGAATACTTCCATGATATTTTCCACGAGTTCGTCAAAGATTGCCAACATGCAACGTTGAAAAGTAGCAGGAGCGTTATATAATCCAAAAGGCATTCTACGATAAGCAAACATACCATATGGACATGTAAATGTTATCTTCTCTTGATCTTCAGGGGCTATGGGAATTTGAAAGTAGCCGGAGAGTCTGTCCAAGAAGCAGTAGTACATATGCCCGGATAGTCTTTCTAACATTTGATCTATGAAGGGTAGAAAGAAGTGATCTTTTCTTGTGGCATCATTGAGCTTTCTATAGTCTATACATACTCTCCATCCTGTAACTGTTCTTGTGGGGATTAATTCATTCTTTTCATTGGGCACCACCTCATAACTCCTTTCTTTGGAACTACCTACACAAGACTTACCCAACTGCTGTCAGAAATAGGATAAATTATTCATGCATCTAGAAGTTTAATTCCCTCAATTTTGACTACTTCTTTCATACTGGGGTTTAGCCATCTCTGAGGTTTCATACACGGCTTGTATTCTTCTTCCATTAAAATTTTGTGGGTGCAAAATGAGGGGCTTATTCCCTTGATGTCAGAGATTTTCCAAGCTATGGCTTTTTTATGTTTTTTTAGTACCATTATCAACTCCTCTTTTTCCTTGGCTTCTAGTTCTGAAGAGATAATTACCGGTAGTGTAGAATTGTCCCCTAGGAATGCGTATTCTAAGTGTGTTGGTAACTGTTTCAATTCCAGACTGGGTGGTTCATCAAAGGAGGATTTCTGTTTTATTTCATCATTGTTTTCAATACTTTCTTCGTTCATTTGTCTGAATGATGATGTAATATCTGGGATTTAGGGGTTTATGCATTTTCACTTAAATGTGTGTTGTAGCATGCTTGTGTGTGTTTTGAATGTGTTTTGGGGGCTTCAGGAACCTTGGGATGTAGGTAGAAGCCTTAGAAAAATATTTGATTTGTAAGCCTAAAAAGGGAACTAAGGGAGCTAGGCCTTAAGTAGAGGTGTGTGAGGGTTATGACACAAGTAAAGCCCTGGTAAACTGGCAAAGAGGCGCCACTTAGGGCCTTGGGAGGTGACGCCACAGGGAGTGTGAAGGGACCCAGGTTCGAGCAACAAGGGAAGCATTTTGGAGCTTTTATTTTTCGGCAAGGAGGTGCAGTGGTGGACGGCACAAGGACTCTGAATGGATGAAGTGTAGATTGGGTTTGACAGCTTAAAGATTCGGCTAAGTGGGAGTGAAAAGGGGGATTTGGATGAGGGAAGAAGAGTTGGCCGAATGGAGGGGTCTTGGGGTGGTAGCTTCGGTCATGTAGGGGAGAGTGGGTTCCGAAAATCATTTGGCATCTTTTAGTTTTTTTTCTCTCATTCTTTTCTTCCTCTTTCTCACCTTTGTCGAACCATAACTTGAGCCTCACCATCATCCTTTTCCTTCTTCTTCTCATAATTTCTTCTGTCATCAAAAGCTGAAATTCTCTTAATCTCTTTTCTGTAAACCAAAGCCGAATACCATTTATCTTTCTCCCATTCCACTTTGGCCGAATCTCAAGCGCTTTTTCTTAAGCCATTGCCGAAATCTCTCAAACTCATCCCTTCTCAGTTTTGGCCAAATATCAACCAAGCAGAGATCTCCCTTGATTTCTTCTCTAATCAATTTGGAATAGGCAAGTCTGTCATGACCGAATCTCCTCTACTTTTCTCTATCGACATGTGTAGGACAAAAGCCAAATTTCTGTATTTGTCTTGACTTTTAATCAACCATGCAATCGGTTTCTTTTAGGATCTCCGGGACTTTGAAGCAGTAGATCGGAGTCATCTTCTCCCTGTCAATTGTTTCCAGTAAGTTAGTGGTAAGGATCCATGCCGATTTAATTTGTTTCTTAGTTATTTGAAAAGCCAAAGGCTATTAAGATTAAGTGTTAATATTGGCCGATTGTAGGGGGAAGATCAGTCTCGCATATCTCGAGTTGTGGCTAGTATTCGGAAGGCGTTAAGGTAAGGATTATGGTTGTGCGTCAACCTTTCGGGATTTGTTTGTATAGTCGAATGTCCTTTTTGCTAATGATCTTAGTGTTGGCCGAATGTAGGAAAGGGGATCTAGTGCGTTAGATCGGGACTTTTGGGATTCGGTAATCACGTTAGTAACCAGGTGTGTAACCTACCCTCAGTTCCTGATTAGTAGTAATATTGTTATGTATAAGTTAATAAGGCAATGAATGAATATGGCTAAGGGTCCCATTCAATGGTGCAGTGTATTCAGGTATGTTACCCCTTAATACTCGTTAATAATAGTTATAAACTTTGATATGAATGTGTGTGAAATTTCGTTATGGCCATGGGGTGAGGTATATTGTATGATATTTGTATGTTATGTATTTTGCATGGGCATATGGGTGATAATGATAAAGGGGAAGTGTTCTAGTGGTTTTTAGCACATTATCCGGTGACTTATGTCACATATTATGAATCTGGTGACTCTGTCACATTATCTGGTGGCTATGCCACGATTATAAGGGCGATGTGCAGTTGACTGCAGTGACTACCTTTGATGGTGTGTAGTGGATGGAGGGTCGATTTAGTAATCCCCACGGTGTGATTGGCAGGTACGGGTGATGTGTAGAGGTTGGATATCTAGGTGGGTTTGGGTTGCATCATTACTTATATTTGTTATATGTGATTTGATATGCCATAATCGTTTGGGAGTCTGTGTTGGTTATTACACACTGAGTCTGTTGACTCACCCTTCGTGGGCTAACATTTTGCAGGTGATACTCAGTAAATGGACCGGGTCGGCAGGAACTTAGTGGTGGCCATGCTCAGCTCAACATTTTTCTTGTTTCTTATGATTAAATTTATCGCGTTTTCTTATTAAGTTATTTTTTTGAGATTTATTTTGGGTTTTGTTTGTTGTAATAAGGCCATTACTATTTAACTATTTTAAGTTTACGTTTTAATTTTTATTCCGATACAATCAACATTAAACAAACGGTTTAACAATTTTTCGTAAAACAACTTCAAATGTTTTGACACCTAAGCACCTAAAATTTTCAACTTAATGATAAGCTCTAAAATTTGGCATTTCTTTTAACTTGTAATTACTGAAATATGAAGATAACGTTAAATATAAAAATTCAATTACAACACAATTTTCAACTTGAGAATAACCCAAATCTATTTTATTCAAAACCACCAAGTTTTTCAAGATGACATAATGAGATTTAACTACGTTTTACTCGAGGAGCATGCTAGATCTGGTCAGAGCTTCTGGGTCGAGTTTGGGGTGTTTGAATTTGGTATCAGAGCCAAGTTCAAAACTTGACCTTGAGGGCTTTTGGGCCCAAAACATTTTTTTAAATTGAGTTTTACTAGAGGATGAGCAGGTTTTCTGGCATGGCACCTGAGTCTCTGGCCCAAAGTCCACCTGGTAAGTACCCCTAACCACTGTGTGATTTGTATGTGGGTATTATGGGATCGTAGATTAGTAGATTAGGAGCTATTGAACCCTAGGATTAGCTTACTCCAACACAGAATTACATAAAATTTAAAGCCTAATCAAACAAACCTGTGAGTGAGTCACCGAGTTAAGGGTGTGGCAACCGTTGTGCGCATGTCTAGGATTGGATTCAAGGGGAGCTTGGTATTTAAGCAGTCCTAGTGACTCACCTCCTCTTTGCTCGAATCCTACCTGGTGCGTAGTGACGGTTCACCCTAACCAAGAGGACTTATTCACAGGCTAAATTCAATAATTAAAACCCGAAAGGGACTAGCTACACTATTTTATAAAAACCTTAGTTTTAAAATCACCGAATTACCCCTTTGATTTGTAAAAACTATTTTAGATTTTTAAAAAAAAATTGAAATATCCCCGGTTTGCAAAATTATCGAAATACCCCTAGTTTGTGAAATCACTAAAATACCCTCAGTTTATAAAATTGCCATACTACCCTCAACTTTTATCAAAATATTCCTATTTTGCAAAAATACCAAAACCCCTATTTTGCAAAATTTCAAAATAACCTGATTTGGACAATTTCCAAAATACCCCTATAGGATAAATTACAAAAATACCCCTGGGTTGGAACAGACAGAAATGTTTGAGTGGTGAGTGTGTGTAGTAGATATTATTAAATGAATGTGATTCTCTGAATTAGGGTAGAAGATTTGAAATGAAAACCCTGAAATGATCGAAAGAACTACCATTAAACTTCTTTACATAAAACTTGTTCGTGGGTAATCAGTGGAACAAAAACTGATGCATAAAACTTTTTAAAGCAGATTAAATCGCGATCGTAGGCATGAGTTCTAGGGGACGTGGTCGTAATGTGCGAGGGCGTGGTAGAGGCAGAATGACCGTATCGAAACCCGTTAGGTCTGGTCAAGGGTCCGAGAATGAGATGCCACCACCACCAGCTACTGGTGTTGAATATCAGGATCAGACGGGGGATGATATAGTATTGCAGGCGATGCTGCGAGTTCTTGAGAGGGTGGATGGAGTAGGTGGAGGTATGGGAGCTCAGAAATCTGTACCCGAGTGACTCGAGCCAATGGAGCGGAGGTATTCTGAGTTGTATCTGGTGTGGCGCCCAATACGGCTGAGTATTGGTTGGAGGCGACGGAGCGAATTATGGATAACTTGGACCTAACTGCTGAGGAGAAACTGAAAGGGGTGGTGTCGTTTCTCCACGATGAGTCATACCAGTGGTGGCTCACGGTTCGGGATAGTATTACAGCGGATGATCTCACTTGGGAGTATTTTAAGGCGGCGTATGAGAGGAAGTATATTAGGACTAGCTATATTGATGCGCAGAGGAAGGCATTTCTGAGGCTGGTTTAGGGGAATAAGTCTATAGTGGAGTACGAGGAAGAATTCTTACGGTTGAGCCGATATGCTCGAGGTATTGTAGCCACGGAGCATGAATGATGTATTAGGTTCGAGGACGGATTGAGGGATGACCTGAGATTGCTGATTGCTCCACAGCAGGAGCGAGAGTTTATCGTGTTGGTAGAAAAGGCTAAGGTAGCCGAAGGGGTTAAGGAATGTGTGAGACAGAATTCGAATAGGAATAGACAAAAGAGAGGTTTTGGATCATCAGGGTCATCTGGGAATGTTCAAAAGAGACCTAGAGTTGATGGGCCACGAAGTCAGCAGGTTGTTACGGGAGGACAGTACCGTACTTGTGCTCAGTGTGGAAAGATGCACCTAGGAGAGTGTTGGAAGAAGACAGGGGGATGTTTTAAGTGTGGATCCAAGGATCACATGATTAGGGACTATCCTATGAAAATAGACGGGAGCCGACCAATAAGTTAGGGTCTTAATCAGGCTGAAAGAGGAGGGCAGCAGCCACCATGGGGTTGTGGTCTGGCTAGCAGAGGTAATGGTTCTGGAAGGGGTTGGGGAACACCGGGCGGAGGTGTTGGTAACATAGAGGCGAGCAATGGGTCTAGTGTATGCGATTAAATCGAGAGGAAGGATGGTGACGCACCGGACATCATAACTGGTACGTTCCTTCTAGCTGACAAGCCTTACTTTGCTTTAATTGATGTTGGCTCGACCCACTTATATGTTGCATGTAGAGTAATGAAACATTAGGTGTAGCATCTGAACTGTCTGTTAGGGAGATGACTGTAGTGCACCCTTTAGGTCAAACGGTGTGGTGAATAAGATATTTCGGAGTGTGCCTCTAGAGATTCAGGGGGTGGTATTTCCTGCCGACTTGATGGAACTACCTTTTGGGGAATTTGATCTCATTCTAGGTATGGATTGGCTAGTGGAACATCGGGCTAAATTGGATTGCGTAGCTAAGTGAATAGAGTTGAAGACTCCGGAGGATGATGAGATAATTATGATGGGAGAAAGAAGAAATTATTTGGATAACGTAGTCTCCGCATTAAAGGCTGATAAGATGGTTTGGAAAGGGTACAAGGTATTTTTGGCCTTCGTGAGTGCTTTGGATGCAAAAGAAGAAGGAGTTGGTGGAGTGAGAACAGTAAGGAAATTCATGGATGTCTTTTTGAAGGAGCTGCCTGGGTTACCCCCAGACAGGGAGGTGGAGTTCGGAATTGATTTACTATCGGGTACAGCTCCTGTGTCAATTATTCCGTACCGAATAGCATCAAAGGAGTTAGTAGAGCTTAAAGCCCAGATCCAAGAGTTACTCGATCGTGGGTTTATTCAACCTAGTGTGTCTCCATGGGGAGTACCAGTCCTATTCGTGAAAAAGAAGGATGGGACTATGTGCATGTGCAAGATTATCAGCAGTTGAATAAGCTGACCATCAAGAACAAGTACCCATTGCCGAGGATAGACGACTTGTTCGATCAGCTTAAGGGGGCTGCGGTATTTTCAAAGATAGATCTACGGTCGGGATATCATCAGCTTAGGGTGAAGGAAGTAGATATCTATAAGACAGCTTTCCGGAACAAGATATGGATATTATGAGTTCTTAGTAATGCCATTCAGATTGACAAACGCCCCAGCTGCGTTCATGGATATGATGAACGGGTTTTCCAACCCTACTTGGATCGGTTCATCGTTGTGTTTATAGATGACATTCTGGTGTATTCCAAGTCTGGGGAAGAACATGATGAGCATCTCCGGGTTGTATTGCAAGTGTTAAGGGAAAAGAAGCTATATGACAAGTTCAACAAGTGCGAATTTTGGCTGAAGGAAGTTACGTTCTTAGGGCATGTGGTGTCCGTGGAAGGAATAAGGGTGGACCCTCGGAAGATTGAGGCAGTATTAGATTGGAAACCACCTAAGTCTGTGGCTGAGGTTCGTAGTTTCTTGGGGTTAGCAGGCTACTACAGGAGATTTGTTGAAGGGTTCTCATCAATAGCAGCACCTCTGACGAAGTTGTTAAGAAAGGAGGTACCTTTCGTATGGGCGGATAAGCAGCAGGAGAGTTTTGAGAAGCTTAAAAGAGTATTGACAGAGGCTCCAGTTTTGATTCAGTCGGAAGTAGGGAAAGACTTCGTGGTGTATTGTGATGCTTCCCATACAGGATTGGGATGTGTCCTTATGCAAGACGGGAAAGTGGTCGCTTATGCATCTCGGCAGTTGAGGCCATATGAGGTTAACTATCCGAAGTATGATCTAGAGTTGGTGGCGGTAGTATTCACTTTAAAAGTGTGGAGGCACCATTTATATGGAGAAAAGTCAGTGATTTACACGGATCACAAGAGTCTAAAGTATATGCTGACTCAGAAGGAGCTAAATTTGAGACAGTGAAGGTGGGTGGAGTTGTTGAATGATTACGATTGCTCAATAGAGTATCATCTGGGTAAGGTGAATGTTGTGGCAAATGCCCTAAGTCAGAAGATAGTGTCGGATCTGAGGGTGATGTTTGCACATCTTAGTCTTTATGATGATGGAAGTTTACTGGCGGAGTTGCAGGTGAAGCCAACATGGCTAAGTCAGGTAAAGGAGAAACAGTTGGTAGATGGTGAACTAAATGCTAAGCTGCTACAGATACAAAATGGGGATTTGGAAGACTATGGTGTAAACGGTGATGGAGTGCTGCATTTTCGGGGCAAGGTCTATATGCCGAATGATGAGGAGTTAAGGCAGAAAATTCTTCAGGAATTGCATAGTAGCCCTTATGCTATGCATCCTGGAGGAAGTAAGTTATCCAGGGATCTACGGATCGATTTTGGTGGCTTTGGTCTTAAGCGGAAGTTCTGAATTTGTAGGGAAGTGCTTAGCGTGTCGACAAGTCAAGGTGAACACCAAGTACCGTCAGGATTGCTTCAGCCGATAAAGATTTCGCAATGGAAGTTGGAGAGAATTACCATGGACTTCGTTAGTGGGCTTCCCCTTACGCCTACTAAGAAGGACTCGGTATGGGTGATAGTAGATCGGTCGACGAAGTCTGCACATTTCATACCAGTGCTGGTAGACTATTCCCTACAGAGATTGGCAAAATTGTATGTAGCAAAAATCGTAAGGCTGCACGGAGTGCCGGTGTCGATTATCTCGGATAGGGATCTGAGGTTTACGTCTCGATTTTGGAAAGCACTACATCAAGCATTGGGCACCAGGTTGGACTTGAAGACGGTATTCCATCCATGATGACGGCCAATCTGAGCGGGTAATTCAAGTGCTAGAGGATATGTTGAGGGGTTGCGTGATAGATTTCAGAGGAAGTTGGGAGGAGTCCTTGCCTTTAGCGAAATTTGCATACAATAATAGCTATCAAGCAAGTATTCGGATGGCACCGTACGAAGCGCTATATGGAAGGAGGTGTCGCACTCCTACGTGTTGGACAGAATTGGGGGAACATCATGTTTTAGGTCCGGAGATGGTGGTAGAAGTGGAAGAAAAGGTTAAGGTAATTCGAACACGGTTGAAGGAGGCATTTGACAGGTAGAAGTTATACGCAGATCTTAAGCGGAAGGAGATAGAGTTTGCAGAAAGAGATCAAGTGTTTTTAAAAGTTTCACCATGGAAGAAGGTGATGAGATTTGGTCGCAAGGGAAAGTTAAGTGCCAGGTTTATAGGACCTTATCGGGTTTTGAAGCGGGTTGGACCAGTGGCATATCAGTTAGAGTTACCTTCAGAATTGAAGCAGATGCACGATGTGTTCCACGTTTCGATGCTACGTCGTTACCGATCGGATCCATCTCATGTAATACCGATTGAGGAGGTGGAGCTAAGACCAGATTTGTCTTAGGAAGAAGAACTGATTCAGATCTTGGAACGGGATGTGAAGGTGCTACGGAGGAAATCAGTTCTTCTAGTCAAAGTGTTATGGCGTAACCATGGATCGGAGGAAGCTTCGTGGGAGCCGGAGGAAGCAATACGACAGCAATACCCTCACTTATTTTAGCCAGGTAATTTTGAGGTCAAAATTATTTTAAGGGGGTAGAACTGTAATATCCGGGATTTAGGGGTTATGCATTTTCACTTAAATGTATGTGGTAGCATGCTTGTGTATGTTTTGAATATGTTTTGGGGGCTTCGGGAACCTTGGGATATAGGTAGAAGCCTTAGAAAAATATTTGATTTGTAAGCCTAAAAAGAGAACTAAGGGAGCTAGGCCTTAAGTAGAGGTGTGTGAGGGTTATGACACAAGTAAAGCCCTAGTAAAGTGGCAAAGAGGCGCCACTTAGGGCCTTGGGAGGTGACGCCACAGGGAGTGTGAAGGGACCCAGGTTTGAGCAGCAAGGGAAGCGTTTTGGAGCTTTTATTTTTCAACAAGGAGGTGCAGTGGTGGACGGCACAAGGACTCTGAATGGATGAAGTGTAGATTAGGTCTGGCAGCTTAAAGATTTGCTAAGTATGAGTGAAAAGGGGGATTTGGATGAGGGAAGATGAGTTGGCCGAATGGAGGGGTCTTGGGGTGGTAGTTTCGGTCATGTAGGGGAGAGTGGGTGCCGAAAATCATTTGGCATCTTTTAGTTTTTTTTTCTCTCATTCTTTTCTTCCTCTTTCTCACCTTAGCCGAACCATAACTTGAACCTCACCATCATCCTTTTCCTTCTTCTTCTCATAATTTTTTCTGTCATCAAAAGCCGAAACTCTCTTAATCTCTTTTTTGTAAACCAAAGCCGAATACCATTCATCTTTCTCCCATTCCACTTTGGCCGAATCTCAAGTGCTTTTTCTTAAGCCATTGCCAAAATCTCTCAAACTCATCCTTCTCGGTTTGGCGAATATCAACCAAGCAAAGATCTCCCTTGATTTTTTCTCTAATCGGTTTGGAATAGGTAAGTCTGTCATGACCGAATCTCCTCTACTTTTCTCTGTCGACATGTGTAGGGCAAAAGCCGAATTTCGGTATTTGTCTTGACTTTTAATCAACCATGCAATCGGTTTTTTTTAGGATCTCCGGGACTTTGAAGCAGTAGATCGGAGTCATCTTCTCCCTGTCAATCATTTCCAGTAAGTTAATGGTAAGGATTCATGCCAATTCAATTTGTCTCTTAGTTATTTGAAAAGCCGAATGCTATTAAGATTAAGTGTTAATGTTGGCCGATTGTAGGGGGAAGATCAGTCTCGCATATCTCGGGTTGTGGCTATTATTCGGAAGGCGTTAAGTAAGGACTATGGTTGTGTGTCAACCTTCCAGGATTTGTTTGTATAGCCGAATGGCCTTTTTGCTAATTATCTTAGTGTTGGCCGAATGTAGGAAAGGGGATCTAGTGCGTTAGATCGGGACTTTTGGGATTCGGTAATCGCGTTAGTAACCAGGTGTGTAACCCACCCTCAGTTCCCGATTAGTAGTAATATTGTTATGTATAAGTTAATAAGGCAATGAATGAATATGGCTAAGGGTACCATTCAATGGTGCAGTGTATTCAGGTATGTTACCCCTTAATACTCGTTAATAATAGTTATAAACTTTGATATGAATGTGTGTGAAATTTCGTTATGGCCATGGGGTGAGGTATATTGCATGATATTTGTATGTTATGTATGTTGCATGGGCATATGGGTGATAATGATAAAGGGGAATTGTTCTGGTGGTTTTTACCACATTATCCGGTGACTTATGTCACATATTATGAATCTGGTGACTCTGTCACATTATCTGGTGGCTATGCCACGATTATAAGGGCAATGTGCAGTTGACTGCAGTGACTGCCTTCGATGGTGTGTAGCGAATGGAGGGTCGATTTAGTAATCCTCACGGTGTGATTGGCAGGTACTGGTGATGTGTAGAGGTTGGATATCTAGGTGGGTTTGGGTTGCATCATTGCTTATATTTGTTATATGTGATTTGATATGCCTTAATCTTTTGGGAGTCGTGTTGGTTGTTTACATCGAGTCATTGACTCACCCTTCGTGGGCTAACATTTTGCAGGTGATACTCAGTAAATGGACCGGGTTAGTAGGAACTTAGTGGTGGCCATGCTCAGCTCAGCATTTTTCTGGTTTCTTATGATTAAATTTATCGCGTTTTCTTATTAAGTAATTTTTTTTAGATTTATTTCGGGGTTTTGTTTTGTTGTAATAAGGCCATTACTATTTAACTGTTTTAATTTTACGTTTTAATTTTTATTCCGATACAATCAACATTAAACAAATGGTTTAACAATTTTTCGTAAAACAACTTCAAATGTTTTGACACCTAAGCACCTAAAATTTTCAACTTAATGATAAGCTCTAAAATTTGGCATTTCTTTTAACTTGTAATTACTGAAATATGAAGATAACGTTAAATACAAAAATTCAATTACAACACGATTTTCAACTTGAGAATAACCCAAATCTATTTTCTTCAAAACCACCAAGTTTTTCAAGATGACATAACGAGATTTAACTACGTTTTACTCGAGGAGCATGCCAGATCCGGTCAGGGCTTGTGGGTCGAGTTTGGGCTATTTCAGATGATGTATTCATCTCATCGCCTTCATCTTCTTCCTCCTCTTCTTGAGTCAAGCACAGTTCCATTATTTTGTCATGTATGATTTCCTGTAATGAATTTTGAATGATATGATCAGTAGTATCAACAAAATAACAGGAATCATCTTGCTCTTTAGAATATCGCATGGCATCATAAATTTGAAAAATAATTTCTTCATCGCCTACCCATAATGCAAGTTTACTGTCACCTACATCAATAACAGCCCTAGCAGTGGCTAGAAAAGGATGCCCTAGAATTAAGGGAACATTAATGTCTTCATCCATGTCTAACACAACAAAATCAACAGGGAAAATGAATTTATCAATTTTTACCAAGACATCTTCGATAACTCCTCTAGGATATTTAGTGGATCTATCGGTTAACTGAATAATCATCCTAGTGGGTCTTGGTTCCCCAAGATTTAATTGTTTAAACATTTTGTAAGGCATTAAATCAATACTAGCACCTAGATCAGCTAATGCTTTCTTAATATTTAAGCTACCAATTAAACAAGGAACAGTAAAACTTCCTGGGTCTTTTAATTTGGTTGGGAACTTGTTTTGGAGGATGGCTGAGCATTCTTCATTAAGTTCCACTATTGATACTTCTTCAAGCTTCCTTTTATTTGTCAGAAGTTCCTTTAGGAATTTTGCATATTTTGGCATCTGTGAAATAGCTTCAACAAAAGGTAAGTTAATATGTATTTGTTTAAAAAGTTTGAGAAACTTACTGTATTGGGCATCTAATCGTTCCTTTTTTAACTTTGCTGGATATGGGATTGGTGATTTACTTTCTTTTCGTATTGGATTTACATCTTTAAATCTCTCATCTCTTGCTTTGCTATCTTCGTGTGGGAATTTTTCTCTGGTTCAACTAATTCCTTTCCACTTCTTAATGTAACTGCTTTTACCTGTTCTGTTTCTTTAGAAAACACCTCTGCTCGTATTTCACATATCAATTTAATGAATAGTCTAATCGACTTAGTGAATTCCTCGACTGATTCAGTAAGTTTTTCAACTAGCGCTTGTTGATCTTTAAGTGTTCCCTCAGTATCTTTGAAACGATTTTCTATGTCTGCCATGAATTTTGTCAGCATCTCTTCGAGGCTTGGCCTTTTCACTTGCAGATATGGCTGATTTTGGAAGTTTTGAGGAGGTTGTTGTCTTTGATTTCCTTAATTTCCTTGGCCTCCCCATGAAAAATTTAGGTGGTTCCTCCAACCGGGATTGTAAGTGTTACTATAAGGATTGTTATTGGATCTAAAATTATATGTTTGTCTGTTCGGTTTCTGCGTTTGGTTGGTAGGGTGGGTACTCAGGATTCGCCACAGTTCCACTTGCATTGCACTACATGATTGGGTGTACCTGTGAGGAACATAAACTGTCAAGCTTTTTATTCATCAACTCTACCTGATTTGACAGCATGGTCACTGCATCGAGGTTGTAAACTCCAGCTAATTTTGTCAGTTTTGTCCTTGTAAATTGCCACTGATAGTTATTCAGTGACATCTCTTCAATGGACTCGTAGGCGACTTCAGGAGTTCTGTTGTTCAGGGTTCCACTGGCGGCTGAATCGATTAGTTGCCTTGTTGAGGGGTTTACACCATTATAGAAAGTTTGGACTTGTAGCCACAAGGGTAGACCATGGTGTGGACACTTTCTCAAGAGATTCTTGTTTCTCTCCCATGCGTCGTATAATGTCTCTAAATCCATATGCACAAAAGATGAGATATCATTCCGTAATTTGGCCATTCTGGCTAGTGGGAAATATTTCAATAAAAAATTTTTGGTCATTTGGTCCCATGTAGTGATTGATCCTCGCGGAAACGAGTACAACCACTGTTTGGCTTTATTTCTTAATGAAAAGGGGAATAACCGAAGACGAATGGCATCATCAGAAACGCCATTTATTTTGAAAGTATCACAGAACTCTAAAAAATTAGCTATATGAGTGTTTGGGTCTTTGTCCTGCAAACCATCAAATTGAACAAATTGTTGAATCATTTGTATTGTGTTTGGCTTTAATTCAAAATTAATAGCAGCTATAGTAGGACTAATAATACTAGATTAAGCTCCTGTTAAATGAGGTTTAGCATAATCATACATAGTGCGCGGAGCACTATTTTCCTCCACATCTCGTGGTGGATTATTCTCGTCCATCCCTTCAGTAGGATTGGATCTGTCTTCTCGCTCTTCTTCTGTGTAATTTAGGGCTCGCCTAATTTCTCTACGATTCTTTCGAGCTGTAGCTTCAATTTCACTATCGTATTTTAAAGGTCCTGTCGGGTTCCTTCTAGTCATAAACTAGAGGTACCTGCTAGGAAAAAAATAATGAAGAAATAAAATTAGCAAAAGATACTAAAATAATAAAAATAGTGGCTAAAGTAATAAAAATAGAGCTTTCTTAATATTTTAGTTCCCCGGCAACGGTGCCAAAAACTTGATTGCTGAAATCAGAGCTTTAAAATTTATAATGAATGAGATCGAACCTTGAGACTAACTCTGACAACGATTAAAGGCAAGTGTACCTATCGAATAATAGTATAGCCTAGGCAAGACCGGATTATCGAACCCAAAGGAACTAAAAGTACTAATACTTACTTTCTTTTTTTTATTTAGCCTAAATATGGAGTGATTGGTTGATTTAATCTAGTTTAACGATTTCTAAGCTAAAGACAAAGACAAAAAGAATGAATAGGGAAATAACTCGAAGAAAACTCAATTGATCACAACGATACCCTCAGGAAGAATCCACCTAGACTTCACTTGTTATTTAATACTGAACCATATGATTTATTTACTTAGTTTGATCCGTAAGACTCCCTAACGTATATTAAACCCTCTCTCGAGGCGAATAATGTCTAACCCTAGATTAATTAGTGGAACTCTCTTTTGTTTATAATAACCCCCTAGAATAGTAGTAAATCGATCTATGGATTCCCATATTAGGTTTCACCCTAATCCGAAAAAATCTCGTCACCCTATCTCTAGGCGTGCGATCAACTCCGCTTAATTATGCTCAATCTACTCTTAAGCAGGGTCTATTCCTCCTCCACCTAAGCACATCATATTTGGATTAAGCATGCATAATTAAGAACAAACTAAGTATTTATCATATAATTCAGAAATCAATAACAAAATTCATCTAGGTTTCATCCCCTTCAGGAATCTGAAGGGTTTAGTTCATAACAAATAAAGAAAACATCTCAAGAGAAAAGATAAAACAAAACATAGAAAATCCCTAAAACCCTCTGAAGGAATTGAAGGAGAAATTTGCCGTCTTGAGTAGAATTCCAGCTCTTCGAGATGGATCCACTTGGCTACATTCGAGTGATTCCACAAAACGTGATCTTCCTGGCTCGGCTCCTTGGCCTAGTTCACCACCTAACTCCCCCTTCAGGTTACACTTAGGGTGTTTATATAGACTTTTACAATGCTTTACTTGGCCTCTAAGTGTCCCAATTCAAGTATACTTCCTACTCAGTGTTTTAATAGGCTTTGTAATATGTTTCTTTGCCTCAAAGTATCCAAATTCGAGTGAAATTGCTCTCTCCCACGGCAGGGGCACGGCCATGGTACACGTCCGTGTAAATCATTTTTAGGCTGTGTCTCGATTCTGTCGATTGGGGCACGTTCGTATAAATCGGTGGCATGGCCGTGTCTTAGTTAATTGTCGAGGCACGACCGTGTGGCTTGAAGTCCAGGCCGTGTTGATTTCTTTTTTGGCCCAAATTGGCCCATTTTAAGCTGTTTCTCATTCTTTTCATCCTCAGGTTCTTTCCTGAGTAAAAACATGAAAAGAAAGGATTAAGAGCACCTTTTTACACAAAACAAGGGCTAAATCATCCAAAAGCATACTAAATGTGAGCCTAAAATATGTTGCTTTTACGGTTTATCACCCCTCTTAAGGATTTTCGTCCCCAAAAATCTTACCGGTGAAAATGTTGGGGTATTGGTTTCTCATCATTTCCTCAAGCTCCCATGTAGCCTCTTCTATTCCGTGCCTTTGCCATAATACTTTCACAAGGGCTATGCTTTGGTTTCTTAATTGCTTGACCTCTCGCGCCAAAATTTTAAACGATTATTCACCATAAGTTAAATCCGATTGTAACTCTACCTCTATCGAAACTATAACATGTGAAGGGTCTGCATGGTATCGGCGCAACATGGATATATGAAAAATGTCATGAATCTTTTCTAATTCAGGTGGCAAGGCCAACTAATAAGCTACCGGTCCTATCCTCTCAGTAACTTCATAAGGTCCATTAAAACGCGGACTCAATTTGCCCTTCTAACCAAATCTAAGGACTTTTCTCCAAGGTGATACTCTTAAGAACACTTTATCACCGACTTTGAATTCTATCTCTTTCCTTTTCAAATCCAAATAGGATTTCTATCTATCTGAGGCGACTTTCAGACAGTCACGTATCACTTTTACTTTCTCTTCAGTTTCCTTAACCAAATCGACCCCGTGTATCTGTTTCTCTCTGAGTTCTGAACAATACAAGGGCGTTCGACACTTACGCCCATACAATGCCTCATAAGATGCCATCTTCAAACTTGACTGAAAGCTGTTGTTGTAGGCGAATTCCACCAATGGTAAGTATTTCTCCCAATTATCATGGAATTCCAAAACACAACATCGAAGCATGTCTTCGAGTATCTGAATTACCCTCTCTGACTGCCTGTCAGTTTGTGGATGGAAGGTTGTACTAAAACTCAATTTCATGCCCAAGGCCTCTTGTAACTTTTTCCAAAATCGTGACGTGAATCTCGGATCTTTATCTGAAATGATCGACAACGGTACACCATGAAGTCTTACTATCTCTGACATGTACAAGTCTGCCAATTTATCAAGCGAATAATCGACTCATACTGGTATAAAATGGGCTGACTTTGTGAGTCTATCAACCACTACCCATACTGCATCTTTCCTCTTTGGAGTCAACGGTAAGCCCGTCACGAAGTCTATGGTAACGCGGTCTCATTTCCACTCAGGAACTATAATGGTCTAAAGTAAACCTGAAGGTACTTGATGTTCAGCCTTCACTTCCTAACAAATCAAGCATCTCGATACAAACTCAAAAATGTCGTTCTTCATACTAGGCCACCAATATCCTTTCCTCAAATCATTGTACATTTTAGTGCTTCCGGGGTGTACAGTTAAACATTCGCTATGCGCTTCATGCACTATCTTATGAATAAGTTCATCATTTATGGGTACACACACCCTATATCAAAATGTCAAACATCCATCAGGATTTACTCGGAAGTCTGACTCAACATTCGACTCACATAAAACTCTCTGAGCTTGCAAACTGTTATCATTTTTCTGAGCTTCACAAATCTCTTGGAGAAACAATGGTCTAGCCCTCAACTCAGCTAAAATGGAACCATCATCAAACAAAGCCATCTGAGTACTCATGGCTCTCAGTGCGAACAATGATTTCCTACTTACAGCGTCAGCGACTACGTTCACCTTTCCCAGATGGTAGTCAATTATCAACTCATAATCCTTAATCAACTCCAACCACCTTCTTTGCCTCAAGTTCAAATCCTTTGAGTCACCAAATATTTTAGGCTTTTATGGTCGGTGAAAATCGACATCTTTCACTATATAAATGATGTCTCCAAATCTTCAACACAAACACAATTGCGACCAACTCTAAATCTCGTGCGGCTTCAATTGCCTAGAGGCATATGCAATCACTTTACCCTCTTGCATAAGAACATAACTCAATCCGTTCAAAGACGTGTCACTGTAAACCATAAATTCTCTTCCCGATTTAGGTTGCACCAAAACAGGAGCCTTAGTCAATAGCGTCTTCAGTTTCTCGAAACTCTGTTGACACTTTTCTGTCTAATCAAACTTCACATATTTTTAAAAGTCTCGTCATCGGGGTAGCTAACATGGAAAACCCCTTAACAAAATGCCTATAATAGCCAGCTAGGCCTAGAAAACTCCTCACTTCAGTTACGCTCCTCGGCGATTTCCAATCCACGATTGCTAAAATCTTACTCTGGTCTACTCTAATTCCATCTCCTGAGACAATGTGCCCTAAAAATCCCACTTTCTTGAGCCAAAATTCACTCTTACTGAATTTGGCATACAATTTTTTTTCCCTCAAAACTTGCAGAACCATACCCAAATGCTCGGCATGTTTGTTCTCATCTCGAGAGTAGATCAATATTTTGTCGATGAAAACCACAACAAATCTATCCAAATATGGCCAAAAAATGAGATTCATCAAATCCATGAAGATCGCAGGGGCATTCGTTAGATCAAAAGGCATGACCGAAAATTCATAGTGGCCATACCTAGTCTTAAATGTGGTTTTCAGTACATCCAAGTCCTTGACTCTCAGCTGATAGTACCCGGATCTGAAATCTATCTTGGAAAATATTGTGGCTCCCTTCAACTAATCAAATAGATCATCTATCCTCGGCAATGGTACTTGTTCTTCACAGTTGCCTTGTTAAGTTGCCGATAGTCTATGCAAAACCTCATAGAACCATCTTTATTCTTCACAAATAAAATGGGAGCACCCCACAGAGAAAAACTTGGTCTTGCGAAACCCTTATCCGTTAGTTCTTGCAATTGTGCTTTTAGCTCTTTTAGCTCAGTTGGAGCCATTTTATATAGAGCAATAGAAATAGGGGCAGTACCTAGAGCTAACTCAATCCCAAATTCAATTTCTCTAACCGGAGGTAGCCCCGGAAACTCTCTCGGGAAAACATCTGGGTACTCGCATACTATGGGTACCAACTCAAGTCTCAAATTAGTCTCTTTAGTGTTCAACACAAAGGCAAGATAGGCCTCGTACCCCTTCCTCAAATACTTCTGAGTCAAAAAGTTAATATCACTACTGGTAATCTATCTGGCTTATCTGATTCAACATGAATAAAATCCCCATTTTTGCTTTTCAACTCAACTAGCCACACGCCCGTGTATGAGTCTAACTTGTTTCAATTTGAAAACTTGAGAGACACAGTCGAAACACAAGTCCCGAGTGCTCAACCGTGTGGGCAAATATAGGCCATTTGCAAGGCCAATTTACCACCCACACTTTAGGTCACACCTACAAGCAATAACCAATACAATTTCATACCCAAGGGGCATTTAAACATACCAAAACATGCTTAACTTAACCTCTTAACATCATCATTTATCTCCCTATACAAATTCAACTCAACATACTATCACAAAGTATCAATTACACATTCAAAAGCATGTAATTTATGCATTATTTAATCCATCCTATTTCATAGCATGAACATACTACCTCCATAAACATGTTATAAAAACCATTCACATAGAACACACATACACTTATTAACCATCCTTTTTACACATCCATGGCATATACCAAAATCATTAAACTATCAAGCCATATCACACGGCAAGATTTATACATTTCAAAACATACCATAATCACTAGCCTATACATGACATTTACCAAATATATATACATCTTCTAAAAGTACCAAAATAGATAGCCGATAGTGTGATTGAGTCGCTAACAATCCCAAGATCCGAGCTAGCTTTAATGACACTGTAAAACAGAGATAAACTTCACACATTAAGTTAAAAAGCTTAGTAAGTTCGTTATATAATACATTTAACTTAACCATTCAAATTCAATATACAAAATAACCATCACATGGTTCAATTCACATTGATATACAATCTCATACATAGTCATTACTCACATAATCATCCATTTATCCATATACAATATCATCAACCACATAGGTTCCGTACATACCTGTGTCAACATTTAGTTAACGGTCACTTTTGCTACTCAATGCTCAATACCACATTTCATTCAGTCTTCATTAATCATTCGATATACTCGCACACTTAGTGCCAATTTCTTAGCTGAAACTTTAATATCATCACACACTTACTGCCTTTACATTAAATCGAATTTAACTCGGTATCGCACACACAGTGCCAATCAATATAGTAGATACTTTTTTTATTTCGCACACACAGTGTCGTTCACCACTATATCAATTTTATTTCGCACACTTAGCGCCACAACACTCAACTCAACATATATGATTACTAACTCATCAACCACATATATTCATTCATCACATAATATAAGAACATGATTTAAACAATTCGTATTATACACGAACTTACCTCGGACGTCAAAATTACAAAACAAGTCGATCAATCGAACACTTTGTCTTTGCCTCGATCTCGATCCAAGTCTCTCTTTTCTTAATCTATATAATATTAAACTCAAATAATTCAATCACCAATTCATTCAATTTAGCCCAAACACACATATTTAGGCATTTTGTAAAATAGCCCTCACATTTGCACATTTTAACATTTAAGTCCCTATTTCATAAAATCATCAAATACACATAATTTCACTATACTCTTACTTAGCAGAATTTTCCCCTAATTCATACAAGTCCACATGTTTCATTTATTTCACATTTCAACCACTTAATTTATAAATTTTACAATTTAATCCCTGATATGCACTTTTACTCAATCACATTATAAAACATGCATATCTATCATCAAACACTCATTTTTCATCATTAAACATCCAAGAGCTCAAGAATTCATCAATGGAAACTTTCATAACATTAAGCAATTTTGTAAAATAGTCCCTGGGCTACTAGTACTCGATGCAACGATCACAAAAACATAAAAATCATCAAAAACTGAGTTAAAATCATACCTCAATCAAGAACTCAATATGCCAAAACGCTAAATGCTTCAAATGGTTTTCTTTTATTCAATAATTGGTGAAGAATATGAGAAATGGCCATTAAAAATTGTTTTGTTTTATTTATTAAACATTAAGTAAATAATTACTAAAATAACCTTAATGAAATAACACCAAAATCATCCATTTAATAGCCATTATTGTCCATCTCCAATATCCATGGTCCAATTAAATAATAAGGACCTTTAATTTAATAAGCCATTCCAATTAAGCACCTTTAACAACTAGCACACAACTTTTGCATTTTACGCGATTAAGTTCTTTTTGCAAATCAAGCACACAAACGATAAAATTTTCACACAGAATTTTCACACATGCTCAATCACATACTGTAAACACATAAAATAATATTGAAATATTTTTTAACTCAGATTTGTGGTCTCAAAAACACTATTGTGACTAGGGTCTAAATCGGGCTGTTACAATGCCTTCTGCAAAGATAACAAGATGTAACACCCAATTTTCAGTGGTGTTAGAAACAGTGATTCAAGATCACTAAACCCGATGAGTGAGTTTAAAAATGTTATTATTATTTAATAATTATGAGTCAAGTGTGATTTTAGAAATATTCTTAATTAGTGAATTTTTTTATTTAAAAGAATTATTAGGTTAATTAGTCTCAAAAATGAGGTATCGAGGCCTCAATTCTATAAACCGAGCCATAAATATTTTTATAAATATTTAAAGAGTATCATTGAGTTAGTATTAAAGTTTCGTTGGGAAATTTTGACGTTTTGATAGTTAATAAATTAAAAAGGACTAAATTGAAAAGTTGTAAAACTTGTTAAAATGATTAAATAGCTTAAGAGTTTAATAAGGGAGGACTAAAAGGGCAAATTAGCCTAAAATAGAAGGCTTGGATGGCATGGGTGTAAAAAAATCAAGAAATTTGATGAAATAAGGGCAAAATTGGAAATTTTGTAAAATAAATAAATAAAACAATAATTTAAAGATTTTCTAGTCATTTCATCATCAATCTTCAGCCAAAAACAGCCATAGAAGAGTCACTCTAAGCTGTTTTTTCATATTTTTGCTACAAGTGAGTTCAATTCTTGCCTTTTTCTTGTAATTTTTGTGTTCTTGAGACTTTTACAACTAGGTCCAACTATCGATTTCATTAGTTTTTTATTTTATGAGTAATTTTGAAAGTTACCATTGATGGGTGCTGAATATTTATGATGAATTAACATCTTATATGATGATTTTATTAAGTGAATTTGATAAATATAGATCTTAGGATTAAATTTAGGAGAATTTAATAATTAGGGTTTTATTTAAAGTTTTATGTATCAAAGGCTGTAAAATAGCCTATAATACTTAGATTAATTGCCAATTGAGAAAAAATTAGCTTATTTGATAGGCTAATTGATGGGGCTAAATTGTAAAAACTATAAAATTTAGGATAATTGTGTAATTTCAAAATTGAAGGGTATAAAATTGTGAAGTGAATTAGAATTGAATTATATGTGCTAATGAATGAGTAATTTTATATATTTAGATCAAGAGTCCGAAGATAAACCAGAAAAAGGAAAATTAGCCGAATAGTTCTCAAACTACTACAAATTCCACAATTCAGCCCAGGTAAGTTCGTATGGTTAAATTTTAATGTTATATGTTAATTGATAAATGGTATTTTGTATTTATTTGTAGCATTTGTTGAAAATAAAATTATTATTAAATTTACGAAATTGAATCAAGTGTTCGAAGTGAACGGAACGCAGGATTGAGTATAATCGTCCAGTGTAAAAGGGGAATTAACGGCAAAATTACTCAAGTAAATCTAGTGTTTGCTTTCCATTTAGTTCTCATGAGCTTCAGTTAACTCATATGAGTTTCCGTTTAACCCTTCTAGGTTTCAGTTTAACCCTTATGGGTTTCCATTTAGCTCCTATAAGCTTCTGTTCACCCCTCGGGTTTCCGTTTACGATGTATTCATATCCGTAAGACGTTCATCATTCTAACAAAGGTTGATAATTCAGTAGGTGATATTTGATACTAATGGTTGAAGATTCAATGATAATGTTGATTTTGAGATGAAATAAGTGAATTCATCAACTAAAATTGTGGTTGGCAGGAAATGTGTAATGAATGATTTACTTAACTGAATTGTTTTAGTATGTTCAGTAAGATTTATGTTTAAAGCCAACGAACTTACTAAGCTTTATTAAGCTTACTATGTTGTTTAATGTTCTTTGTAGATTCAAGAAGTTCAGAGGATCGGATCAACACATCGGGTCACACTATCCAGATTACTCCAGTAGATTTTGTTGTACATTTTATGGTTTATATGGCATGTATAGGGTTAAGTTGAAAAAGAGCTAAATTTTGAAATATGGTTGTGAATGATATATATATATATATATATATATATATATATATATATATATGTTAATATGCATGTATTTAGTAGTAGATTTTGGTGAATCAATGAATGGATTTAATTTGGTAAGTTTAATCAATTGAGGTTTGTGATGATATATTATGTTTAAAACATGATTTTTGGCTTATGTTGATTGCTTGATTGAGGCTATTTGATGTATTGAAATGTTGAATGTAGGTTGATATAAAAAAGGGTGAGAAAAGTGGCCTTAAAATGGCATATTTTCTTCCACACGGGCAAAGACACAAGTGTGTGTCTCAGCCATGTATCACATGGCATGTAGTCCGGCCGTGTGCCCCCTGTACCATAAAATTTCAAAACAGAATGCCCAGGTTTTTACACACGGCCTAGCACATGGGCGGGTGGCTTGGTCGTGTGACCCAAGTCAGAGAGTTACACAGGTAAGAACACGGCACGGCCGTGTGAGCCACACGATCTAGCCACATGAGCATGTGTCCCCTGTTTCTAAGAAAATTTTTGATATTTTGTAAAGAAAAATTCTTAAAGATCTGGTCGAGTTTAGGTTTACTTCTAACATCTATTTTGGGCTTCGAAGGCCCATATAAGGGACCATATGAGTATTTTATGAATGAGTTATGATATATATATTAAAGATTATGAAATGTTCGTAATTAATCTATAAAGTTTGATAATGCTCCATAACCCTGTTCTAACAACGGATGTGGGTTAGGGGTGTTACACATGTCCTAGAAAATGGACTTCTCTCAGCCAAAATTCACACTTACTGAATTTGACGTACAACTTGTTCTCTCGTAAGGTTCTTAACACAATCTCAAGGTGTACTTCATTGTCTACCACACTTTTTGAGTAAACCAAAATATCATTAATAAAGACAATGACGAAATGGTCCATGTAAGACTGAAGACTCTATTCATTAGATCCATACATATTGTGGGCGCATCTGTTAATCCAAAAAGTATCGCTAGGAACTCGTAATGTCCATAGTGTGAGAGAAATGTGCTTTTCGAAACATCATCACCCTTAATCTTCATTTGATAGTAGCCAGACCGTAAGTCAATTTTTGAGAAAATTATAACTCCACTTAGCTGGTCAAACAAGGCATCTATCTGAGGTAGAGGGTACTTATTCTTTATAGTTACCTTGTTTAGTTGATGGTAGTCGATGCCTAAGCGGAAAGTCTCATCTTTCTTTTTCACAAACAAGATTGGCACGCCCTAAGGTGAAACATTCAGTCGAGTAAATCCTTTTTCCAGAAGAACTTGTAGTTGCTTTTTTAGCTCCTTCAGTTCCAATGGAGCCATCCTATATAGGACACAATATATGGGTGCAGTACCAGGTGTTACTTAAATCGAAAACTCTACCTCTCTAATTGGTGCCATGCTTGGAAGTCTTCGGAAACCCATTGGGAAACTCCTTTACAATCGAAACTTGGTTGATGTCATTCTTAGACTCAGTCGAATCCATAATATATGCCAGGTAGGTGTCTGCGCCATAAACTTTTAGCTTTCTGGCAGATATTGCTGAATTATTCTACCTTCCACACTGGTCTGTACGCTAGGCAGTAACACTTCCCTCCCTTCTGTAGTTAATAATTGTCTGCCTCTAGCTTGGCAATCTACCAAGGCACTATGTTTGGTTAACCAGTTCAGTCCAAGAATAGCATCGAATTCATGAAAACTTAGTAGCAATAAGTTCACCAAAAAGATGTGTTCGCCAAAAGTTAATTGGCAAATTTTAATTACTCTACTAACCACCGTACTTTGACCAAGGGGTTGGTCCCCTACACATTTATCCCAGAAGAAATGACTTCTAGACTCTTACTTTCTACGACTTTTGTATAGAAGTATGAACAAGTTGACCCATGGTCTATTAATGCATGAATATTATTTCCCAGTAAAGAAAATTTACCCGTAATAGCTTCTGGTAAGTCTACTTCTTTTTTGGCCTTCATTGCATAGACTCTAACAAGCACTCCAAAATTGGGCTTAGTATAATTCTTATTTGGGGTCCCCTGACTTGATCTCGATTTCATAGCTATTTTGGGTCTCGTCTCTTGTTGTGTGCTTTGTGCATCACACACATATTATTCTGAGATGGCATCAACTTTTGAGGGGCAGTCTCTAATCTGATGATCTGAAGATCCACATGCATAACAAGCTCCTGCACATCTCCAACATTTTCCCTTATGATTCTTACTATAGTGTTCACCTATGAGGTCCCATATCATATTGGTTCCATTGTGCTTGCAAATGAGGTAGCTTGTCATCCACCTCCTTCTTAATGAAAACTTGAGGGTTGAAAATCTCTCCTTGGTGTAGAGAAACTTCTATCTTTTGGATTCTTAAAATTCATGGAAGGTGGTGGACTAGACATCTCACGCTTCATTCTATCTCTATCCTGCCCTCTACTTCTTTCTTAGATAACCGTTTCCATCTTCTGAGCTTTGGTTGTCATGGCCACTAGGTTCTAAATCTCTGATGCCACCACTAGGGCGCGAATTTCATCTCTTAAACCCGACTTGAACTTCACACACAAGGCCTTTTCAGTTTGAAACATGTCTCTCACATAGCGACTAATTTTGAAAATTTCATGCACATATTCCATTACTAACATTCATCCCTATTTGAGATATAGAAACTTTTTTTTCATTTTCTCAACATAATCTGATTAACATATTTTTCTCTAAATTTTGTTAAGAAAAATTCTCAATCTATCAGCTCTTCTAGGGTCACATTTATCAATGTTTCCCATCATTGATACATTTCCCCTTCCAGCAATGGTACAACGCATAAGAGGTTATTCGCTAGAGTACACTTCAGCTCTGAATTACTCTACATAAACGAGATAGCCATTGTTCAACCGTCACAGGATCACTGCCCTTATCCCCCCAGGAGCTTTTTAGCACCACACTTACCTATCTCTTTCGCAGGATCTCCTTTAAACTGTGTTCTAGTCGGTCCCTAAGGTGTAGGAGGTACTAAAGTACCACTTCAAGCTAAGATTGTTGTGGTGGCTAAGGTAGTTGAGTTGTTCCCATGAACTAGTCAAACCATTGATCCATTATTGTGATGAAAGCATTGCGAAAATCATTTTTAGCCGCACTCAAATTAGCTGCAGGACCCTGTCCTTGTGACGGAGGTACATGACTTTCAATTTTCTCACCTTTGCTTCTCTTGAGCTTTCAACATTAATTTTAGCTACAATACAACTTAAGTTAATCAAAATTACAGGGACTATGCCAGAGACATATCATGCATGGCGGGGTGTGACTTACCCTTTGATTTTTCGAGAATCAGCTCAACCTAGCTCTGATACCAAAAACTTGTAACACCTCTTAGCCTATTAGGAAGACATGGCATGTATTATTCAGCCAGACAGATCACCTGACGGACTAGGGTATTACTAACAGATTCAAATCTTTCAGCTTAACTTGAAACTTTTAAAAGAACTATTATGAATATTTACTTAATGTAAAAGTCATTTCTCTTCTTTCATTTGGTAACGGATATTTAACTAGTTATGGCATATATGTATCAAAATCATAAAATTCATGATCAGCAAATCAAGAGGGTTCAGCGTACACTTTCCAAAGAATGGACAATTCTCTTTTAAGATAAAACAATACAAACGATGTAGTTAATTGCAAATTTAACTACAAAAAAATGTATATACACCATCTGTCACATAGTCATGCATGATACAAAAATAAACAAATAGCTTACTCATAACCGCCACTCTAGCGTAGTCCTCTTCAATAGATCCTTCTTCTACTACCAACATGCTTGAGAATGAAAAGTAACGGAGTAAGTTCATTTGAACTTAGTGAGTTCCAAAATAGAATCAATTAGATTTACAAAAACTCCGGTAATCAACAATCAATAGTACTTGTAAGAAAAAGACCACAACTTTTTTAGACTTTGTTATATAGACATAAAATGCTAATTGACATTCATAGTTTGATGATGACAACACTACGCCAATTTATAACCACACATACAGTACTCAGGCAGACACATTAGACCGACTTACACACATCTCCCACAAGCTTGCATGGTTAATAACTATGATAGAACAAAGAATAACTGAAAATAAATCTAAAACCTAAGAAGAACAAAAAAATAATTTAAATTTAAAAACAGAAAACTAAACTAAGTAATTGGTGTCCATAACATGTGACAAAGGGGCCTATTTATAGATTTTAGGTGGTCGTCATCCTTAACCCTAGGGTAGCTGACGTTCTCGAGCTTTTAAGTTTGATTGTGTGAACCAAAACACCATTTGGCTTGTGTCTAATTCTCGTCCAAAGTTGATGTCGCGACACACCAAGAACTGTATCGCAACATAGGAGTCAGTATACTCCTCTTGGGATATCTTCAGGGGTATGTCGCGACACCTTTAGTCTGTGACATGACATCGAAGATAGTCTCATTATTTCTCCATTCTACTCTCTATGTTGCGACATTGATCATTCTGTGTTGTAACATAGTGACCAGTATTGGTTTAGTATGCCTTTTAATTGTCTCCTACACACTTATAAAGTTCGTTAGCTCACCCTTAGGCCTCATTCGGCCTCTAAGGTCAATAAAAGACTCAATTTGCACATTTTATTAACTTTAGGAAAACTTACAAAACATAACTAAAACTTTAATGAAAATACTTTCTTTCAAGCTCTTAAAGTGAGGAAATTATTTTAATATGCTACACTGAATTATGGCAGATCAATCGCCCCCTTCATGTTACATAAAGGGTTTTAGGCCTCTCTCACATTGTGTCCAATTACGAGTACTTCTTGAGCCTTTTTTTTACCCAGTACTCTGTAATATGATCCAACCCAATTCATTTTTTCTATTTCCTAAAATAAACTTTAATGTTTATATATAAAAAATTTCTCACCCCTATTTTACCTCTAGTAAAATTTTGATGATTTTTCCCCTATTACCATTTTGAGAAAATATGTTCAATATTTCACAACTCAACATGTTCACTATAACTGAATAGTTTATTTATATTTTTGGACTTCAAAAAAGTATAAAAATAAACTCATTCTTCTTATCATTTTGTAAGTAATCCATATAGGAATGTAAATTTCCATTTCCATTTCCATTTCCATTTCTGGAAACCTACATTCGTTTCCAAATGCTTCCATTTCTCCATTTTAGAGAAAACCGTAATCATTCCTGAATGTTTCTCATTTCTCTTTTTCTATTCATTCCGTTCATTTCTATTCAAACACGCAATTCATTTCCGGTTTCAATGAGCCAGCGAAGGGATAGATTGGACATATTGAGGCTCAAATGATTTATAACTAAGTTCCATTTTTTTTCCTATTAATTATAAACTCATTTAGTCACGAAGTCATTCTACTATAGTATTGTGAATGAGCTCTTCCCAACGACATACCATTACGAAAGCAACTACTCAGTTCTAGTCCAATAACATTGTCATTAGTGTATTACCCTCATAGGATATCATTGATCTCCTTGGGATAATATTTGTTCTCCCAATATGATCCTATTTTATCTCATGGTAACCATTACATCTTCGTTCTTGAAAAGTCAATCACTGTCAAATAGTGATCAACTCATCCATCAAAAGGTGGGTGACCCGTGGCCACGTTTACTTTTAATCAACCATGTAATGCCAATGAGAAGATATCATTACCCATGTTTTGGGCTATGAATTCCACTATTGTGAATGACGCTACATACTAAAAAAGTCATAAACAAACGTACCATTGTTTGGTTCCTTATCTATTTGAACTCTGGCTTTTACTTACATCAAAGTGTATGAGTCACGCATACATAGTCCGCCATCCACTCAGGATTTAGGTATGCTACACTATGAACGTCAAAAGTGAATAAATCCATAAATGGTTTTAGGATCTATTCTACTTAGGTCATGTTCGATGTACTATCAGTACAGTCAGTCACATCTATGTCTATATTTTGGGAGTTATCCACCCGATGCCCAAGACAAGGCATCTCCCTAATTAGACTTGATAAATGACATATTAGTCTTTCAATCGGTTTCCTCATTTCTGATTAGACAAAAGACATGTTTAGGTTCGTCTACTAATACAAGTTGTCTTTCTATACTACGATCTGACCACATAATATGGCTTAGTATTAGTTAAACATTAGACAACCAATGAGCAAGATTTTCTTTCATTTTACTTTGCTTGCAAAAACCTGTGAGGACAATATACAAAGTATTAATGTAATTCATGAATAATTTTATTAGCCAATCTGTTCAAAAAAATTACAACTGTACTTAAACAAAAATACTACACTCAGGACACCAGATCCAACAAGTGTAGCATTAAGCTAAACACTCTCTAACACACCAGCATGTCTTGATGAATGGAGCTTAGCTCGATAGTCCCTTATCTCTCAAACATGTCTTGGGGCTTCAATGCCAAATCACAAAACACAAAGGTGAGTGCTTACAAACCTATGGCATACCAACTATATTAAATGGTTTTAAGAGATCACAAGGCCAAAATATCCACAATTAAACTATTATTTACATTCATTTTTTCACATAACTTTAGCTTATTTAATAATTAAATCAAATCATCTTAGTATTTTTTTTTATTTTCATGCTTGAGTCCTAAATTATGTTTCTCTGTTATTTTTATTATATTTTAGATACTTAAATAAAGTTACATGGTCTTTTAGTACAAATTAGGAGTTAAAGACGCATATTCGGCCGACACTGCTACCCATGTTACAACACCAAGACTCTAATGTAGCGACACCAAAGACAGAAGAAAAAACAAACTTGGAACAGAACTATCTGTTGTGTCGTGACACACCTCTTATTATGTCGTGACATCAACCTATGTCTACGCATTTAATTTCACTACAAGTGCCACAATAATGCTTATTGAGCTATCATATATCAAACCTTATATGTGTGCATTAGAATTAGTAAATCACATATGACATTCATGTGCTTTCATATATTAGCTACTATAATAGCATCACCTATTTCAAGTCATCTTACTTAGGCATAATGTCACAACAATGCATAAACTATAGAAAAGGCTTACTCTAGGAACTTAGGACAGGGGTTTAGGCTATTCTAACCTCCCGATTAACACTATGAATTGTGCATACCGGTAGCAATTTCGGACACTCACCAATCACGCTTCCGCTTACTAGTTGAAAGCTCAAATAAGCTTTTTCTTACATTTAGACTTGCTCATAATGGCTCCTAATTGATATAGCACTTTACACACACAAAAAACACATTCCAAACTCATAAAAACTAGCCTTGAACACAACGGAATAGTAAGGAAAAAAAACAAATCAAGCCTCTCCTTCCTCACTACTGAAAACTAGCTAGTTTTACCAAATTTGAAGTTTTGACTTTCTAATCTCATTTCTAATCCTAAATTTCAATTTAAAACATCTCAAATATCATTTAATTTCAGTTCTAAACCATTAATTTTACCTAAATGGATGGTTCTCAAATTTTCAAAAAATTCAAGCTTTCAAGAACTTGTAAAGGAGGGAAATTTGCTTGGTTCTTAAAAATCTTGTAAGAACCTATAAAATTGAAGTGGAATACCTTCTAATTGGGTTATAATGAATCATGAATCACTTTTAAAACATGGATTTACTCAAGATTTTAAAATTTTCCATTTTTGAATCCAAGCTTGGTTTAAAAACATTAAATCTACATAAATCTCCATACAATCGTTTAAAACTCAAATTGAATTAGCAACACCCTTTATTTTGTCCTAAAAATTCAAAATATTACATTAATTCATTGAAAACGATGATCTACAAATATAATATGGGATTTGAGCACAAGAAGGACAATGACGACATTCAAGAAGAAAATGTGGTTTTTTTTGCAATTGGGGGTTATTTTGGTGTTTGGGAGGTTAACAAATCTAAAAATATAAGTCAATTTCAAAAGAAACTCTCTAATTTAGGTTTAGGGAAAATTTGAATGAGTTTAGGTTTTAAAAGGAAGAAGACGATGGTATACTCCAAGTAGAAGACTAATTTCCCAAAAATTAGGCAATTTTCCCTTTTGGTCACTCCCAATTTCTCCCATTTTCCAATTAAGTCCTAACTAAATTAAAACACACTATTTTCAAATTAAGAGTCGTAATTAAGTTTCATTTTAGACTAATTAGTCCTAATCAAACCTTCAATTTAATAACCCAATTCTACTAACCTAATTTTTTTAGATGTGACATTCTCATTTTGGTCCCTTAACTAAAAAAAGTTACAATTTTGTCATTAAAGTAATCAAAGTTTTCATTTATGTCACTGAGCTATTAAAATCGATGTTATATGGCTTTTTCTATTTGCATTGCTTGAACTAATCGAAAGCTCTCTTTCCCCTTTACTTCTGCAATTCATGTTTTTTTTCATGAAACAACTTTGGACATCATGAATTTATGAACCAAAATTCAAACAAATGGTTCTCTCATCTCTGACATTGATTATCAGATTGACTTGGACCTAAGGTATATTCTTTTACTTATGATAGGTACTAGTCCACCGTATTGATATTGAATCATCGTTTGGAGCTTTCTGGCAGAACTTAAAAAAGAAAACATAACAACCTAGTGGCTTGAATAAAAAGTTTTAAATAGCTTTTGAATTAATTGAAAACTTTCAAATAATTTAGCGGCCAAGTTGTAGCTTTCTTGAATTAAGTGACCAAAACAAAAACCTACCCATTGTTTAGTACTAGTGGTATAGTTTATCATAACAAAAAATAAAGAGGAAGAGAGAGAGGAAGCACAAATCTCAAAATAAAATTAACTCTAAGGGAGCATTTGGTATGATGGAAAGTAATCACTTTCTTGAGAATTTAAACAATTGAAAAGTGATTCCACCGCTTGGAATGTCAAAATTTATTTACTTTCCTTGGAATCTAACTGTCCATTGGGAGTTACTTTCCCATGAGCAATATGATTCCCATGTAGATTGAAAAGTTAAAAAAATATAAAGACAAAATTAACTTTATTTTATATTGGTTTAAAGTATTAGTCTATTTGTAACACCTCTGACCCGTATCCGACACCGAAACAGGGTTACGAGGCATTACTGGACTTACAACACAATCAATCATACAATTCGAATCTTAAATCCTTAACCAAATTAAAACCATTTGTATTCCATCATAATGTCCCTATTCCGAGCCTTCGAGGCCCAAATCATGCATTTGTAGTGGTTCGGGACTAAACTAAGAACTCTAAAAATTTTAGGAAAACTTAGAAAATTTTTAAATCTATAGGAGCCACACGCTCGTGTGCCCTGGTCGTGTGTTTCACACGGCCAAGAAAAACGCCCGTGTCCCAGGCTGTGCGGACATTTGAAATGAGATCACATGGCCGTGTCCCAGCCTCTGTCCAACCCTGTGTGATTAGCCCGTGTGAAAATTGGGTGCCACACAACCAAGCCACACGCCCGTGTGCTAGGCCGTGTGAACAAAAATAAGTCATTTACCAAGCCATCTTGCCACCCAAATATACATATATCAACACCAACCCAATTAGCACACAACCATGGCATAAATATCATTTAACATCAACTCTAACCAAGCATAAATCACCATTTCAATACCAACAATTAACATGCCCATATTATCATGTTTGGCCTATTCAATTCATACCAATTTCATATTCACAAAACATTTATATGTACTACTTCAACCAACCATTTTACCTTGCCTAAACCAAAAGCATACTATATCAATTTCAAACCATTAGCTAGCTTAGATTCTAAACTTCCACAAACCACTCACAATTAATTACAAACCACATCACCAAGGAGCATTTATATATATATATATATATATATATATACAACACCATATTTCAAAAGGCCATTTACAAATATATACATAACCAAGTATACCAAAATAAGCCAAATCACATGGCTATACACATAACCAAAACATGTAAGCTATCACTAGCTAACACGACCTATACATGCCTTTATAACCGAAATTATAAAACCATGACTACCAAAATAGCCGATAGATAATGTGATGATGTCTCCGACACCTTTCAACCCACACGAGCTTCCGATATCTTCATACACAAAGAAATTTAAAACAAAGTAAGCGTAAAATGCTTAGTAAGTTCGTAATTCAAAGAATTTAAAGTTTCTAACTTCAATTTATAAGCATAATCCATTTAAGCCACTCCAACATACCTAGGCCTTAGCCTAAACAACATTAACTTTTCAATTTTAAACATCACATGAACTAACAAATTATTACATAACATTATAACATAAGTTTACATTACTTATGTACATTCATATATCAAGCATATGGCTAAATATATTTCAATCATCCAAAAAGTCATACTTTTCCATGCTTTCAATAACAATTCAAAATCAAAGGATTTGCCAATCTTTACCTTTTTTTCATATCTGTTGAACCACAATTTAAGTGAATAAAAATATCGTAATGTAACTCATATCATTCCACAAATTAGCTATGAAACACACAAATTTCATCAATTCAATTCTTGCATGGTTCTTGTACATACCTATAGTATATTGAATTCCATACATATCTGTATCGATACGTATTTTTTCCCCATCATTTCACATCTTTAATATACCCGTTGAACCACATGGAATAATATTGGTTACTCAGGAATCTAGCACTCTAAGTGCCAATACATAACCGAAGCTATCTCAATCACTCACACTAAGTGCCAATTCATAGCTGAAGCTATCTCAATCTCGCACACTAAGTGCCAATACATAACCGAATTTATCCCAATCCCGCACACTAAGTGTCGATACATAGTCGAAGCTTCATCGAATATTTCGAACAATTATAGTCATCAACAATTCAATATAAAGCATTAAATCTCAATTATAATAATGCTTATTAACATACAAACTTACCTGTCTAAGTTGTAGAAATACCAAAGTTTAGGGGCATTTTGGAAATTTTCTATTTTCCTCGATTTTCCACCTGACCTTGATATGCATAAAGGAATGTTGGCCAAATGTTGAAGCTCTCTTGTGGCTTCTTTCCCTTTCAATTTTGGTTGAATAGATGTTAAAGATGATAACTTTAACTTTTTGTTTTATTTGTTTTGTCATTATTAACCAATTTACATAAATAACCTTTATACAACTCATTTATTACACCAAATGCCAAGCCATCATATTCCACTATCTTTTTAATGGGCTAATTACCAAATAAGGACTTCCACATTAAATTTCTATAGCTATTTAATACCTTTAGCTAATAGAACACAACTTTCACACTTTACGCGATTTAGTCCTTTTCATCAAATTGAACATGCAAACGGTAAAATTTCTTAACGAAATTTTTATACTATAATATTATCATGCCATAGATCAAAAAATAATATTAAAATAAACTTTTTGACTTTGGATTTGTGGTCCCAAAACCACTGTTCTGATTTTACTGAAAACGAGTTGTTACAACTCTTCCCCTTTAGGAATTTTCGTCCCCAAAAATCTTACCCCCGAATAGGTTTGGGTACTATTTTCTCATAGCCTTCTCGGGTTCCCAAGTAGCCTTCTCAATCCCGTGACACTTCCATAAAACTTTCACTAAGGTTATACTTTTATGTAACACCCCAAACCCGGCCTAGACGTTATGACCGAATCTAACGTGCCACATCAAGTGATGTTTGAAAACTATATGTTCATTGGAAAACCCTACTATGAAACAAAACTTTCTACCCTTTAAAAATCCTGATTTACGTTGCTCATTAACAAAACAAAATTTGCTGAAAGCCATTTCCTTGTAAAAATATTATATTTTTTAAAACCTTGTTCGTAGTGAAAGTTTGACTTAAACAGTTGCGAAAACGTGATATTTTGAAAGCAGTAGTTATTATTTTTTAGAAAACCCGTATGTAATGGACTAGCAGTTTGTAATTAAAAGAAATATCAAATAAAAGTTAAAAAAAAAAATCCCAATGGCCTTATTACAAAAATCATTAACCCAATAATTAAAATAAAGTCAATTTAAATTCGCTAAGTTCAGCTTTAAAGCATGCCGGTCGTGTGGCCACCTCTGAATCCCTCGCAGCTCCAAATCCTCTACGACTGGGGACTACCTGCACAGTTAAAGGAAAAGGGTGAGTTACGAGAACTCAGTGTGCAATCCCCTATTACAGCCACAGTCTGGGCCTGAGCCCATACGGTATCAGTCTGGGCCTAAGCCCTACTCGGTAACAATCTACGCCTAAGCCCTATTCGGTATCTATCTGGGCTTAAGCCCTAAAATCATATCAATGCAATGGACATGTAACCCAACCCATACCAACCAAACTCCCCACCTGTACCAACCAAACTCTCCATGTGGGGACCATGTTGACCCACCTAGCCAAACTCTCCAATGGTGCAGCCTAGCTGCTAACAACGGTATATGTAGCTGATCCACTAGAATCAGAATACGTGGCAATGCCACTATAACGGTACTTCCTCCAAATCAAAAAACCCAACCCAATGCAATATGTCATGTATGTAGTGTATCACAATCATATACAGTTATATAAATATCATACAATCATCATTTAAACTACCACTAAGGGCATAACGATCATTTAGGCGGTTAGGGGTAAAACAGACATTTTGCCCCGTAAGGGAATATCGATAATTTACCCATCGAGGGTATTTTGGTAATTTTACCTATGAAGGGTATTTTGGTAAATTTACCTGTGAAGGGTATTTCGGTAATTTTACCCTCTAATGGCCTCTTCGAAGGACCACTGTCGCTTCGAGCAATGCGGATACCCTTTTTTGATCAAAACAGTGCAATTGGGCCTAAAGCCTAATTTCGGCCCAAGCGGGCCCATACACTTGTATGGCCCATTTAGCCCATTTTCGGTCACGATTTTGCAAACTTCGTAGCCGCATCTATCAACCGACACTTACCATGGATTTTGCCCCTGTGGGCCCATTAGTGCATTGGGCCCACCTAGCCCACTTTGACTCAACAGGGCCCATTACAACCTCAGTCCCACGAGGGCATTTGTGACACTCCCAAAAGTCTATCGCCAACACTTGTGGCTCGGTTTATCTCTACGAACGCTCACACGCTCGAGTGATCTCAGATGCCGATATTTCGGCTTATCAGTATTTTGGCTTTTAGTCGATTCACAGAACATTGCATTAACAGAATAAACAGAGGTGTGAGATTACACACCATATCACGTAGAGTACTAAATAATCACAAGCACCTTCACCTATACAAAACATAACACCCATTTAACTCAATTAGAAAAAGGTTGGGAGATCTCTATTCCAAACACCTAACTATGAGATTTACTATTACTTACCCTCACTAGAACGTTCAACTACGATTTGCCTAGTTAAACAAAAGTTTGATGCCGACACCCTTCTGCATCCAAGCAAAAAGTCCCGAACCGCTAACACCCTACGCCACTTAAACTTGGGAGTGGCGGTTATGTGCACAGTCTCAGCTGGCACCTTTGTCGCCCCCTATGGCTAGAATCCCCTTTGCTCATCAAGAACACGATCTTATAGAACTGGAGTCAACACAAATGCTTAAATCACAACCACAAAGCAACCAATCACCCTAACAGAAAGAAATGAGATAATGATGTGATTGAGCCTAGGGCCCATTCTCGGCCCAAATGAGCCCACACGCTTATGTGGCCCATTTAGCCCAAATCTGAGCAACATAGTCTAGTCCAATATCTACTACACAATCATGCAACTTATCTGATTGGGCCCATGGGCCCATTGGCCCCACATGGCCCATTTCAACCCAAACGGCCTAAACCTACAAGAACACTCATGATGGCCTCAACTATCACGTCAAAGCTCCCACACGTGCACTCGCACGCTCGTGTGGCTACCATCGTCGTGTGACCAACATTTCGGCATTTGCCACTCTACAGCTAGAGTAGTGCGAAATACACACCTGATAGGAATATGAAGCTAATCCGCGCTCCAAACACTCCTATACCCAAACTCCAACCAAGGTATGCTTACTCTCTTCATAGATTGCTCTATTTAAATCCAGCTTCTCACATTCCCTCATGCTAGCTTTCCGATGTGGGATCCCTCCTTCAGCAGAGTTTAATTCCATCACAACCACCTGTCGCCCCAACTTAGCAAAATAAATATCCCTTTTTGCTAGCAATGGGATTCGAACCCTTGCCCTCTCCTATGCTCCAGACGCTACATGCCACCACAACACAGGCTCCTTTTGTGACTTACAACATGCGCAACTAAATATAAACCTATGGGCCAAAGTCTAAGTTCATTTAAAAGGAGATCAAAATGAATTGCAAGCGCCAAGACTTGAACCTTGGACCCCTTGCTTCCTCTATGGCGTCACTTCCTTTTCTTCCATGTGGCGTCATTTGCCACTAGACCACAACTCATTTTGTATCTTATTTTACCCCAATTTATTCTTAAAGCCTACTTACTTACTCCTAGGGTTTTATTCACCTAAAACCAAAATTTTTCCTAAAGCCCAGGTTTGATCCCGGAACTTCATGGAAGCCCCCTAACCTTCCAAAATCACTCACCTAATAGATCTAACTTGCATTATTGTCGTTCTCTTGTTCTCAAAAATTTTAAACGCTCCTACGCCTAAGGCCCAATGGCCCAATTCTACTAGGCCCAAATTAGGGGCGTTACATTTTATTTCTCAATTCTTTGACCTTTCGTGCCAAAAATTTCGATTGGTTCTTCATTATACGACATGTCGGGCTTAAATTCAACCTCTTTCGGAGAAATTATATGTGGAGGGTCTGACCAGTACCGTCATAAGATAAATACATGAAACAAATGTGAATCTTCTCAAGTTCTGACAATAAATCAAGTCGATAAGCCACTGGCCTTATTCTCTCGATAATTTCGTACGGTTCGATAAATCGCGAACTAAATTTTCTTTGCGATCAAATTGGAGTATTCTTTTCCATGGCGATACTTTCAAAATTTCAAACTATCACGAATCACTTTCACTTTTTCCTCAATCTCGCGAATTAAATCAACCTCTTGTATTCTTTTCTCACTGAACTCGGTCCAGTACAACGGAGTTCAGCATTTACAACCATATAAACCTTCATACAATACCATCTTATACTCAATAGAAATTATTATATGTGAATTCAACAAACGGTAAATATTTTTCCCAGTTACCTTCGAACTCAAAAACACAGTAATGAAGCATATCGTCCAGAATCTGAATCACTCTCTTAGACTTACCATCGGTCTGAGGATGAAATATAGTGTTAAAAGTGCATCCGTGTACTCAGAGTTTCTAGTTATTTTTTCCAAAATCATGATATAGACCTCGGATCTCAACCCGAATAATAGAGACTAGCATTCCTCATAATCTAACAATCTCTGAAACATATAACTCAGCCAGTCTGTCATGAAAGAAATCTGTACATACTGGAATAAAATATGCAGATTTAGTCAAAAAATCAACAACAACCCAGATAGCATCAATCTTTTTCAGAGATAGGGGTAACCCTGATACGAAATCCATCATAACCATATCCTATTTCCACTCTAGTATCATCACTGGCTGTAACAGTCCTAAAGGTACTTGATGTTCAACTTTAACTTATTTGACAAATTAAACATTTGGATACAAAGTAAGAAATCTCATGTTTCATACCTGACCATCAACGCATCTGTCTCAAATCACTGTACATTTGTAACTCCCCGGATGAACATACAAGTTACCACTGTGAGCTTCACATAAAAATTTCTATATAAGCTCTGGATTTTTCGGTACACAAACTCTACCTTAGAATAATAAACAGTTATCAGGTTTGACCTGACATTCAGAATTAGGAGTCGACTCACATTATACTCGTTTAGCTTGCAATTCACTATCACATTTCTGATCTTCCGGTTTGCAATGAAAACATCGGTTTTAGCTTTTAACTCAACTAAGATCTAATCATCATCAAATACGGTCAATCGTGTAACCCTCATTCGCAAAGTAAATAGAATTTTCCACTCAAGCATCTGCAACTATATTTGCTTTTCCTAAAGGTTACTCAATAACTAACTCACAATCTTTCAATAACTCGATTCAATTCTTTTAATATGGCTTTAACTATCTGAAAGCATAAACTACCACTTTACATTCTTGTACTAAAACACATCCCAATACGTTCAATGACGTATTACTAAAAATCACGAATTCTTTATCCGATTCAATCTGAACCAAAACTAGAGCTCCGGTTAACAATGGTTTCAACTGTTTAAAACTTTACTAACATGTATCAGACCATTCAAACTTCACAAATGTGATAACTTCATCAATCAGAACAATTTAACTTAAAATAATGTCTTTCCATTAGAACAAATCTAATAGATATATTTCTATATCATGTTTTCTAGAATATGAATTCATCATTCAAACTCTCCGTCTATTTACCCGTGAATGCACAAAATTTATTTCCATACTTGAGGATAAACTTAAATGCATATAACTCAAATTACTTTTCAATTGAATAACCTACTCTGATTAAAATAACTGAGCCAATCTTAACTATCAAATAATAACATTTCAAAGTAATCTCTTCATCATGTTGAACAGACAACTCAAACATACAATCCTTCATAATTCCCTCAACATGTTAGTCAAAGATCTTTACAAACTGCATTAGTTCAAACGAAATATAACATCCCAATTAACTCATTGGCCTTAATTAAGGTTACCTAAGGAATGCAAACCAATATACAATTTTGAGCTTCAGCTTCCATCGTCTATACTTTTGCCGATGTCAACCCTTTTTCACGAAAACTTGAAAAACTCGAGATCAGTATCACCATGCTCCCATAATCAAACTAGAAATTATAACGTAATAGATATAATTATTTTCGATCAATGAATATCCTTTACAGATGAGCCATGTTTGATAAATTAAACAGTAAGAATGATAAGAAAACTGAGATAATAAAATCCAAGATATGAAACTATACTGAATTTTTGAGAACACAACCCATATTATATGATAAAGATCTCGATGATATCCCAAAGAAGACCCAGAAGGAAAAGATCGCTCATACGCATTGGAATCAATTTGATAAAGGCAATATACTTTTCATATATATAAAATAGAGCAACAACCACTAGAAACAGAATAATAGCATCATATGAATTTTACCGTCAACATTTCTACCAAACGTAATGTAATAGAATACCAAAGAAAGATAGAGCAATGCTGATCATAAACCAACCAGACTAACAATGTTTTCCACTAACATCATGGTTTGCTAGTTTTCTTATACAATAAGAATTTCATCGGGAAATGAATAGCTACATATACCTTTGAGAGTAAATAAACACATAGAATACCCAGAAAAGACTGTCGTAATCTACTCAACTATAACTACTGCACTTAGATATCTTTACAATTCAAACATTATTCCTCTGACTATTCCTATCATCACTAATCCCGCATTATTCCATTCAATATAAAAAATCAATTCAGAAGAAATTCTAGTTAGTACATTCTTTAGACATCATACCTGAATGAGTCGATTAGTCGAAATTAACTTCTTCTTTAACCGTGACATTGCGTAATCTAAATGATCTTCAGAACAATCTGATATCTCTTCTAGAATTGTCTTTACTTGCTAACCCATTCTCATCTCTAACTGCACTATTTATTTATTCCACCACTGAACTTTTTAATTTCACACTTGTAAGCTTATTCAATCTAAATCTTGTGAATTTTGTTGTATAACACTATACGGGTGAGGGGTGAGGTTGTAAAGCCTCAAAATCTTATTCTCATTTATACACGCATATAACATAACATTTATCATCGACATAATATTACGAACTTTTATTCATACCTTTATGATTTTTAACTCATCATAAACACATTTTTACTCAGATACCTTAATACCACTTTCAGCCTTATCGGAATTAGCTCGGTTGTAAAGCATCTCTGTCTAAGAAAAATAAATCTCATCAGAGTCACGTTATTTTGAGAATCAACTAAACCGTAGCTCTGATACCAATAAATATAACACCCTTAACCCGTATCCAACACTGGAACAGGGTTACGAGGCATTATCAGACTTACAACATAATCAATCATACAATTCGAATCTTAAATCCTCAACCAAATTAAAACCATTTATATTCCATCATAACGTCTCTATTCCAAGCCTACGAGGCCCAAATCATGTATTTGAAGTGGTTCAGGACTAAACCGAGAACTCAAGAAATTTTAAGAAAACTTAGAAAATTTTTCAATCTATAGGAGCCACACGCCCGTGTGCCCTGGCCGTTTGTCTCACATGGCCAAGAAACACGCCCGTGTCCCAGGCCGTGTGGACATTTGAAATGAGATCACATGGCCATGTCCTAGCCTAAGTCTGACCCCGTGTAACTCTCTGACCTGTACCACACGGCCAACCACACGCTCGTGTAATTGGCCCGTGTGAAAACTAAGTGCCACACGGCCAAGCCACACGCACGTGTGCTAGGCCGTGTAAACAAAAATAAGCCATTTACCAAGCCATCTTGCCACCCAAATATACATATATCAACACCAACCCAATTGGCACACAACCATGGCATAAATAGCAGTTAACATCAACTCCAACCAAGCATAAACCACCATTTCAATACCAACAACTAACAAGCTCATATTATCATGTTTGGCCTATTCAATTCATACCAATTTCACATTCACAAAGCATTTATATGTACTACTCCAACCAACCATTTTACCTTGCCTAAACCACAAGCATACTATATCAATTTCAAACCATTAGCTAGCTTAGATGCTAAACTTCCACAAGCCACTTATAATCAATTATGAACCACATCACCAATGAGCATTAACACACATATATATATACAACACCATGTATCAAAAGGCCATTTACAAATATATACATAACCAAGTATACCAAAATAAGCCAAATCACATGGCTATACACATAACCAAAACATGTAAGTTATCATTAGCCAATACAACCTATACATGTCATTATAATCAAATTCTAAAACCATGAGTACCAAAATAGCTGATAGATAGTGTGATGATGTCTCCTACACCTTCCAACCCGCACGAGCTTCCGATATCTACATACACAAAGAAATTTAAAACAAAGTAAGCGTAAAATGCTTAGTAAGTTCATAATTCAAAGAATTTAAAGTTTCTAACTTCAATTTATAAGCATAATCCATTTAAGCCACTCCAACATACTTAGGCCTTAGCCTAAACAACATTAGCTTTTCAATTTTAAACATCACATGAACTAATAAATTATTACAAAACATTATAACATAAGTTTACATTACTTATATACATTCATATATCAAGCATATGGCTAAATATATTTCAATCATCCAAAAACTCATACTTTTTCATGCTTTCAATAGCAATTCAAAATCAAAGGATTTGCCAATCTTTACCTTTTTCTCATATCTATTGAACCACAATTTAAGTGAATAGACATATCGTAATGTAACTCATATCATTCCACAAATTAGTTATGAAACTTACAAATTTCATCAATTCAATGCTTGCACAGTTCTTGTAGATACCTGTAGTATCTCGAATTTCGTACATACCTGTACTGATACGTATTTATGTCCCTATCATTTCACATCTTTAATATACCCGTTGAACCACATGGAATAATATTGGCTACTCGAGAATCTCGCACACAAGTGCCAATACACTAGCCGAAGATATCTCAATCACGCACACTAAGTGTCAATTCATAGTCGAAGCTATCTCGATCTCGGACACTAAGTACCAATACATAACCGAAGTTATCCCAATCTCGCACACTAAGTGCTGATACATAGTCGAAGCTTCGTCGAATATTTTCGAACAATTATACTCATCAACAATTTAATATAAAGCATTAAACCTCAATTATAATAATGTTTATTAACATACGAACTTACCTGGCTAAATTGTAGAAATACCAAAATTCAAGGACATTTTAAAAATTTTTCATTTTCTTTGATTTTCCACCCGATCTTGATATGCATAAAGGAATGTTGGCCGAATTTTGAATCTCTCCCATGGTTTCTTTCCCTTTCAATTTTCGGTTGAATAGATGTTAAAGATGATGAATTTAACTTTTGTTTTATTTGTTTTGCCATTATTAACCAATTTACATAAATAACCTTTATACAACTCATTTATTACACCAAATGCCAAGCCATCATATTCCACTATCTCTTTAATGGGATAATTATCAAATAAGGACTTCCACATTAAAATTCTATAGCTATTTAATACCTTTAGCTAATAGAACACAACTTTCACACTTTACGTGATTTAGTCCTTTTCATCAAATTGAACATGTAAACGGTAAAATTTCTTAACGAAATTTTTATAGTATAATATTATCATGCTGTAGACAGAAAATGATATTAAAATAAACTTTTTAACTTTGGATTTGTGGTCCCGAAACCATTGTTCTGATTTTACCGAAAACGGGCTGTTACACTATTAATAAATGTAAAAAGAAAAAAGAAAAGCTCTTGGTTTAGATATTAGTCTTAGCTCAATTAGCATGAAAATTGTTGATAATGCAAGAGGACATGGGTTCGACGACACTGAAGCGCATTATCCTCCTATTTATAGGTTAGGAAGGGGCTATGGGTAGTTCTAGGCATTGAGTAAAAAAAACGCAAATATGATCAAAACTTATAATGAGATTGTTCAAAAAAAAAAGGCTATTGCCTTCTTTGTTTGTACTTTTATAAAATATCCAACGCGGTACATGAACCATTGATATGTGTTTTATTATGATACTTAATGTTAACACCGTTAGTGAATTGCTAAACAAACTAATGAAAATTTGACACAGGGAGTTTTTTTTTTCCAAATTATTAAGTTCATATGAATAATACTACATCATGTAAAATAAATAAAACAAAATTAAATTAAAAATAACAAAACATATGGTTAATAAAAAAAGTAAATATCAAACTTACATAAGCAAAAACGTCATCTTCTCCATATAAGTAAATGGTCATCTCCTTCAAGGAATTTTTATTTGAAATAATATTTTTAATTGGTTTTAAATAATATTTTTATTATCCAAGAAAGTACAAGTATTTTCATGTAAGTTTAGTATGTATTTCTTTTTTATTAACCATATGTTTAGTTATTTATTTTTAATTTCACTTAATTTTTATTTAGTTTTTCATATAATATTATATTTTATATGTGGAGTTGATGATTTGGAAAAATCTATGTGCAATTCACTAAGAGTATTAAGACTTGCATGTACCATAATAAAAAATATATTGATAATTCTGTATTATATTGGATGTTTTCAAAGTACAAATACCACATTGAACATTTTATTAATGTATATGAACCATAATAAAACAAATATTGATAATCCAAGTACCACATTGGACATTTTCAAAGTGCAAGTATCACATTAGACATTTTATGAAAATATAGGTATTAAATGTGAAATTATCCCAAAATTTTAAGAAATTTTAAATGGGAAAGTAACTCAAATTCTCGGGTAAATATCTCATATATACCAGAAATTTAAATTATATACAGAAATGGGCCAATTTGAAGAATATTTACGGAAAAGGGCCGTTTCTCCCAAAACGCGTCCATGTCAGCGCGTTTTGGGGGGAAACAATGAAAAGCGTCCTCGAGCGTGCTTTGTGCCACCTCAGCAAAGCGCACCCACATAAGCGCTTTGTCTGAGGTGGCACAAAGCGCCCCTCTCGGCGTGCTGCTTTATCACGAATAACCGTGAAAACGCTACCGACGTGGGCTGCGTTTTGCCCTCCCTCCCCTATGTAATTTTTGGGCTAGGGAAAATATATATAGGGTTTTGGGCAAAATATATTAGCATAAAAATTAATTGAATCTTTGTGACAAGAGTCTCGGCAAAATAATTTTGAGAAGACGTTTCAACAAGCGGTGGCCAAAAATCTTGCAAATAGGTGCCTTGTCGGCAGGAATCTTGAAAAAAGCTCCCATGTGGACCTCTTTTGCTACTGAGAGTCTCCGCAAAATAATTTTGAGGAGAGGTTTCGAACAAACAATGGCCAAAAACGCTCAAATAGGTGCATTTGTCGTGAGAGTCTTGAAAAGAGCTCCCATGGGGACGCTCTTTTGCTCTGATGAGTCTCCGACAAAATTGGGCTATAAATCACCAAATTTCATTCTCAAAGTTGCATAAGGAAATTGAGGCAAAAGAAAAAAAACTGAAAATGAGTGAATGTATTAATGCTGTTATTTACTACGATGGTGAAGTTCGTGACACTGAAAATGGTGTTGTTTTCTTATCGGAGAACACAACGCGACTGAGTTTTAATCAGAATGTCGATTTGGTAGAACTTCGCAAAAAAATTAGGCGTAAAATATTTGGAACAATGCCAATGAAAGTTCAGTCTATTAAGTATAGATTTTGCACTTCTGTTAATCCGGTGAGATATGACTCATTTGATATCAAAGGTCCTTGGAGCTTTGAGGTAATGGTGGAGACTCATTTTGCCAGTGGATCACCCTATATCGAGGTATATGTAGAATTTTTATCTCCAAGTGATTTTTCTGCGACCTCAACATCTACTGCCGTTCGAGGGGAATACACGACCCCAAGTCGACACTCTGAAAGTGGGAGGCAAAACATAGAAGTGCTCATGTGCGGTGGTAGTATGGAAAACATAACCCCTGCACGACACTCGATTGGTGGATGGGACATGCATATCTGTCCTTCGACGTTCAATGATAGAAATACATATTGGGGGACGTAATCAACTTTTAGTGGTTGGCAATCCACATATGATTGGGATCTTTATAAAAGATGTTTAAAGAGGGATGATGTACTCCCGACGACATCCACCAGCAAGGGGCCCTCGTTTGTTGCAGGTTATGGAGGGTCGAATGATGAATCTGATGTGGATCCACCTTGGGAGCCAGGGCCCGATGGTGTAGAAGTTGGATTATTTTCTGAACCAGAACACGTTCCAATTGTACCTGAAGACGTTGAGGGCGGTTCAGACGAAGAAGAAGAAGATTCACTATTCAGGGCATACTCGCCTCCAGCCCACATGCATAATGTCGATCTATCTCAAGATGATGCATTGGAGTTTCCTGAACTACCACACCAGACGCGTGACCGTACAAATTCTTCATTGGATTTGGACCAATTAGAAGTTGGTAACCAGTTTTCCAACAAGAATACTTTTCTTGCTGCATTGAAACAATACAGCATCAGGAACAGGGTTAACTACAATGTAGTTAAATCCAGGCTCGATAAGTACGAGGCAAAGTGTGCAGTGCAAGACAGCACATGTTCATAGAAAATCATGGCGTCATTGAGGAAAAGGACAGGTTGTGGGAGATCAAAAAGTAAAAAGGTCCACATACATGTCTTGTCAGTATAGTACCACTATGTGTTCAATGATTTCGAATAACACTAATATTATGTAATGTTGCATTATTTAACGTACTTCGTTGACAGGTGTAACACAAGATCATCCGAGGATGGATCCGATATGTTGGCTGACTTAGTAATCCCCACGGTGAAGGCCGATCCCAAGACTACGGTGCCGGCCTTAATTGGCAATATTCGTAGCCAATTGGGGTACACGCCCTCTTACAGAAAGGCTTCGATAGTCAAGCAAAAGGCATTAGAAAAGTTGCACGGTCGGTGGGACGCTTCATATAATGAAGTGTGGCAGTGGTGTCAGGTACTGGAGAGATATGTCCCAGGCAGCACAACAGACCTTAAAACGGAACCTGTGTACTACAACGATCGTCTGCTCCGTGGATGCGCAGTGTTCAAGCGTTTGTTCTGGACATTTAAGCAATACCGAGATGTCTTTATATACTGCAAGCCATTGGTACAAATTGATGGTACCTTTATGTATGGTAGATATACGCATCGGCTATTGCTAATTGTGGCACAAGATGGCTGTGGGAGAATCCTTCTGATTGCGTTCGCAATAACACCAGGGGAGTCAACTGATGACTGGGACTTCTTCCTATCTAGGTTAAGGAGGCATGTCTACCCCAACCTGACATATGCGTTATATCGGATCGGGGCCTTGGAATACTTGCGGCAATAGAACGCCAGGGAAGCATGTGGCATCGCACACACCATCAATATTGCCTGAGGCATGTTTCATCCAACTACTATGGGCAACATCAATCTAAAAGACAGCGACAGCAAGTAACCGATATGGGTATGAAATATTTATTAATAAAATTTCGTTTGTAATATTCAATTTATTCTCAATTGAAGAGTGGTATGTAATATTCACTATCAACGTATATTGGCAGGGTACGAGATCAGTAAAGACCATTTTCACGAGATGTTGGCCAGTTTGCACTCAAATAACGTCGAAGGCACAAACTACCTGTGCAATATTCCTTTTGAACAGTGGACACAAGCATACGAAGGCAGCCTACAATATGGTCATATGACCACAAACCTAGCCGAATGCATAAATTCTGTTCTAAAAGGAACCCGTCATCTGTCGATTACATCGGTTGTGCGAGAGACATATTTTTGTTTAGCGGCACTATTTCCGAAGAGAGCAACGAGTTATAGAGGGCAGATGCAAGGAAGCCATGTATGGAGCCCGAAGGTCTTGCAAGAAATAAACAGTGCGAAGGCACAGGCCAACACCATGCACACAGTGTGTCACGATTGTGACAACCTATGGTTTCGTGTCATGGAGTTTGACAGACCGAACCAAGGTATTGTTGGCGGGTATTATCGTGTACACTTGACAAATAGGACCTGCGACTGTGGGATATTTGATGCACTTCGTTACCCATGCGCTCATGTACTTGCGGCTTGTCAGAATCTCCATCTTGATCCCATGAGCTATGTGGACGAAGTGTATAAATTAGAAAACATGTACAACGTGTGGAGACACGTATTCTCACCAGTCCCAGATGGACGTAAGTGGTCGTCTGTATCGCTTGCACCGTTTAAGCTGTTGCCGGATAGACAATTGAGGCGCAAACCAAAAGATCGACCTTGCTCGACTAGAATACGCAACAATATGGATATCCGAGAAATGAGCAACCAAAGTCGGCTGTGCGGATGGTGTAGGAACCCGGGCCATACATCTCACTCGTGTCCAAATTGGAATAGTTGACCGTGCTCTTAGCTTTTTTGTCTCCTGGTGGCTATGTAATTTCTATTTTTTTGGAGGAAAATGGTGAATTTTTGCACAAGAACTTTTATTTTATTCAAGTTATTAAAATTAAATTACAAAATTACAAAAAAAAAGGTAAATCATTTCTATTTTATCAAAGATATTAAAATTAAATTAAAAAATAAAATTACAAAAAATAAAATTAAACTCAAATTTTATTAAATATATTAAAACTTAATTACAAAAAAATTAAACCATTTCTATTTTATCAAAGACATTAAAATTAAATTACAAAAAAAAATAAAACTAAACTCAAATTTTATTAAATATATTAAAACTTAATTACAAAAAAATTAAACCATTTCTATTTTATCAAAGAGATTAAAATTAAATTACAAAAAAAAACAAAATTAAACTCAAATTTTATTAAATATATTAAAACTTAATTACAAAAAAATTAAACCATTTCTATTTTATCAAAGAGATTAAAATTAAATTACAAAAAAAATTAAACTCAAATTTTATTAAATATATTAAAACATAATTACAAAAAAAATTAAACCATTTCTATTTTATCAAAGAGATTAAAATTCAATTACAAAAAAATAAAATTAAACTCAAAGTTTATTAAATATATTAAAACTTAATTACAAAAAAATTAAACCATTTCTATTTTATCAAAGAGTTTAAAATTAAATTACAAAAAAATAAAATTAAACTCAAATTTTATTAAATATATTAAAACTTAATTACAAAAAAGATTAAACCATTTCTATTTTATCAAAGAGATTAAAACTAAATTACAAAAAATAAAATAAAATTAAACTCAAATTTTATTAAATATATTAAAACTTAATTACAAAAAATTAAACTATTTCTATTTTATCAAAGAGATTAAAATTAAATTACAAAAAAATTAAACTCAAATTTTATTAAATATATTAAAACTTAATTACAAAAAAAATTAAACCATTTCTATTTTATCAAAAGATTAAAATTAAATTACAAAAAAATTAAACTCAAATTTTATTAACTATATTAAAACTTAATTACAAAAAAAATTAAACCATTTCTATTTTATCAAAGAGATTAAAATTAAATTACAAAAAAAAAATCAAATTAAAATCAAATTTTATTAAATATATTAAAACTTAATTACAAAAAAATTAAACTATTTCTATTTTATCAAAGAGATTAAAATTAAATTACAAAAAAATTAAACTCAAATTTTATTAAATATATTAAAACTTAATTACAAAAAAAAAGTTAAACCATTTCTATTTTATCAAAGAGATTAAAATTAAATTACAAAAATAAAAATTAAACCCAAATTTTATTAAATATATTAAAACTTAATTACAAAAAAATTAAACCATTTCTATTTTATCAAAGATATTAAAATTAAATTACAAAAATAAAAAATTAAACTCAAATTTTATTAAATATATTAAAACTTAATTACAAAAAAATTAAACCATTTCTATTTTATCAAAGAGATTAAAATTAAATTACAATAACAAATAAAAATTAAATTACAATAACAAAATAAAATTGGGGTTTAGGGTTTAGGTCGATCTTTGGTGGGAACCAAGTGCCACATGGGGCGATCGGTGATTCTGTGAATTCCTCTTTCTTCTAGCTTCCGTGGGGTCGTGGAACCTCAAGTGAATCGATTCTTCCGGTGGGTGCAGTTCAGGTGTTGCGATGATGACCCACCTTGATAAAATAATGTCCTCGGAGGTGTTTGCATAAACCACGGCGGGGGTGACCGCATCCCGTACGGCGAAAGAGCCTGGTAGAAAGAAGTGCTCCCCAACGGCGCCTCCTCTGATCCCACATGCAACATCGGCCTCACGATCGGCTAGCCAGCGGGAGTAGTCGGGAACGGACTCGAACCCGACCATGCATTCCAACCAGAGGTGGGACTGGGAAAGGAAACATGTATGGGTTAGGATGATACATATAAGGGTAGGGTACGCACCTGGCATAAACGGTAGACGCTGTGATGTCGGTGTTGTCGGCTGAACTGATGGGCCTGGTGATTGTGTAGGCGCTGTTGCTGGGCCCGGTGACCGTGTTGGCTGTTGATGGCCCCGTCTCATCACCCCTTCTCCTTGGATTTAAAGGGGACCGACGTTCCCTTCGCTCACGAAGTTGCTGTCGCCTCTCTTCTTCCTACAACAGATATAGCTTGCCATGGATCCTAAACCATGGCATGTACTCAAGACGCACGCTAACTCAGAACAATGATCGGTTCCTAAAAGGTAAAAAGTCATGCTTGGTTCTCCCGCCTCGATATGACTGACCAAAATATTGGCCAATCCGTGCTGCAAAGAAATTAGAAGTCCACTTTGTGCTCATCATCGAGCACCTTTTTCGTAAATATTCTTCAAACGGCCCATTTTCGTAAATAATTTAAATTTTTGTATATATGGGATATTTACCCCAAATTCCTATTAAAATTCTTCCTAAATATATGGGTTTTCAAAATTTCTTTCATTTAATACATTTGCTCCCCAATTAAAATAAAAAGAAAAATTAAGTTTAAATGTAATTTTATTTAAATCAATATATATTTTTATGTTTATATTTTTTACAAAACTAATGACATCCATATTGCATATTTTTATATTATTTATTTTTAATTATCACTATATTTTTATAATTATTTTTAACTTACAAAAATTACTATCCTAAATTTTTATTTAAAAATATTTATCTAAATGAAATAATTACAAATACTAACATTTTGAAATGATGCATTTTAAAATGCAAACATTTTGAAAGTCATTATAATTTTAAAATAACTTATCGAAGCAAATCCTAAAATCTTCGTGTTGTTGTATATGCTTTTATGGAAGTTGCGTCTTATATGTTTAGAATGGCAAGATTTTGTTATGGATAATCTTTTTGTTTAAAGTATGAGATATGTTTTTCTTTGTCTAGTTTAGATTTGCTGAATGGTTGATTTTTATATGTGAAAATTATTAATGAGTATTTATTTGATATTTGTTAATATTTAAAAAAATCAATAAATTTAAAATAGTACATCAAAACAAATTAATATTGATATATAAATTCCAAAAAAATGGTACACTCAATATTGATTATCCGATTTTTACATAAATTTATTTAATCTCATTCATCGATATTTGTTAATATTTTTTAAAAAATTGGTAAACCTAGAATAAATACATCAAAACAAATTAATATTGATATATCAATTCTAAAAAAATGGTACACTAATCCATGTAGAATTGATTATCTTATTTTTACAGCCAATTTACTAGAAAATACTATTTTTTAACAAAATTGAAAATACTATTTTTTAACAAAATTTACGGAAAATGACCTAAAAAATAATTATTTATCGAAAATGGCTATTTCCCCCCAAAACGCGTCCACATCAGTGCGTTTTTGGGGGATGCAGTAGGAAAGCGTCGCGTTTTTTGCTGATGTGGCACAAAGCGCTCCCTCGTGGACGCGCTTTTACGCTCCAACAGTTTTTTTTTTTTACCGTTGGGCCTCCAACGGTCAAAAAACCTATAAAAATCTCTCAACCCTTTTATTTTTTTCACACAAAAGTCCTTACTCATTTTCTTTCAAATTTCTCTCAAATTCCTTTAAACTTCCTCTCAAATTTCACAATAGTCCTTTAATATTTAAAAAAAGCCCTTTTAAATTTTTGAAATATATTTTTTTGATAAATTTAAAAATATTCGATCGTATTAACAATGGCAGGAGAATTAATTTCTCTCAACAATAAACACATCTCCGTCGATCAAATGACAATGGTAAGTTATAATTTTAATTTTTCAATACTATTTGATATTTTTTAGGTTTATGCAATTTTAATTAAATTTTATTTTATAATTTTTTAAATAGTCTGTAGTTCAGGTGTTGCAATGCTATATTCATAATATGCCTAGTCCGCAATCGCCATTGATCGAGAATTACCTACGGGAAGCGGGTTTTTGGCACGTGGCCACAATAGGCCTGGGGTACAAGTTGGACCCGAAGTTAATCAGTGCGTTGATAGAGAGGTGGAGACCCGAGACGCACACTTTCCATCTTCCATGCGGAGAGTGTACTATCAATCTGGAAGACGTGCATTTGTAATTAGGATTGCTAGTGGATGGGTACGTAGTCACTGGGTCCGCAACTTTTGGCAATTGGGAAGCCGTATGCTACGAGCTTTTGGGTGCTATTCCGGATAACATTTATGGAGGTCGGAATCGAGATGGGCTGGTTACGAGACACATTCTCGAAGCCGGATAATGATTTGACCGAAATAGAAAGAATACGATATGCTCGGGCATACATTCTTGAGATGATTGGAGGCTATCTGATGCCGGACTTGTCACGAAACCCCGTACATCTGAGATGGCTGCTGAAACTCATTGATTTTAGAGCAGTCGGTGAATTGAGTTAGGGTCTGTCATGCTAGCAAAATTGTATCCGGAGATGTGCGGGGCGACGTGGCCGAATAAAGCGAAAATTGGAGGTTGCCTATCAATACTGTAATCATGGGCACAGTTTCGATTTCCTTTTTTACGTCCTCGAGTTGACCACCCATATACATTCCCACTCATAACGAGGTAAATTTAATATTAGATTTTACAACTATTACGTAGATTTAAAATATAATTGTATGCTAAAAATTTATTTAATTAGGTGGAACCATTCGGCGAGTTTGTTGGAATACCTACGTCACTTGAAGATATACGGCTTCTATTAGAGCAACGGTCGGAATCACAAGTAAATATTATATAAAATATATTTTCATAATAAAATAGTTGTTTTGTATTTCGTATTTAGTATTTAGTATTTCATATTTAGTATTTAGTATATAACTAATATTTTGATCATATTAATATAGTTTGAATGGACACCATACAAGGATTCGTCAATTCGGGCAATAATTTCGGAGGAGTTCTTTCAAAATTCGAGCATTTGACATGTAAAGGTCCCATTGATCAACTATGCCACCGTGGAGATGCATCAGTCAAATCGGGTTCTGCGTCAATTTGGATTTTGACAACCGATTCTCGTGTCACCTGAGGTGATCGATGATGAGCACAAAGTCGACTTACGGCAGTTGCATACGAATTGGCCAAGATTTTGGCCAGCATATATCGAATTGTGGGAGAATCGGTATGATTATAAACCTACTCGGGAACCGATCATCGTTCCTGAGTTAGCATGCGTACCGAAATACATGCCATGGTTTAGGATCCATGGCAAGCCATATTTATTGTCAAAAGAGGAGAGGCGACGACAACTTCGTGAATAAAGGGAACGACAGGGCCCTTTAAATCCAAGAAGAAGGGGTGATGACGGGACCATCAACAGCACCGACACAACCACTAGGCCCATCAACAGCGCCCACACAGTCACCAGGCCCAACACTTCAGCCATCGACACCCACACCACAGCTTTTTTAGATTATGCCAGGTGCGTACCCTAGCCCTTATATGTATCCTAACCCTTATATGTTTCCCTTTCCCAATCCCATGGCAGGTTGGAATGCATGGCCCAGTTCGAGTCCGTTCCCGACTACTCCGACTGGCTACCCGATCTATAGGTCGCCATCGCATGAAGGATCGCATGTAACATCCTGAAATTGGGCCCAATAGGCCTTGAGAATGGGAACATTTAAAATTTTTGAGATGCAAGTAGCACTTAGAATGTTATAGTAAGGTATTAATGGGCTTGTGCATTGTGTGTAATGTTATGTTTAATATGTTAATTTGAGGTTCAGTTGGGCCCAAAGAATTAGGTCAAAATTTCGGCAGCCAAGGTGAGCTAAGGGGGGAAAGCACAAGGCTATAATTTAGGGATTATTTTTGTTTAATTAATGAGGATAACAAGCTGATAAAATAAAGGGAGAGTTGGTGCAAATGTGGCCTCTTATGGATGAGTGTTTTGATAGGGATAAGGGATAGAAGGATAGAGGAGAAAAGATAGGAGTTATCTTACGAGTATAGAGTTGGTCAAATTCTATCTCCGGATGGGGTGCGAATTTCCTATAAATAGGGGTACCTCTTCAATTTCGCATTTTGAACCCCATTCTCTTCTCTCATCTTCTCATCAAATTCTCGTTCTTCTTGGTAATCTCTTTTCTTTTGATTTCTTCGAAAGTCGAAACCCTAAGTATTCTTTCTCTCCACTTTCTTTTCACTTTCCTTCTAATCCGAAACACTTCACTCAGTTTTTCTAAAAGCCGAAAATGCATCAGTTCATCTTTTTTGGGATTTTCATAAAAGCCAAAATGGCTAGATCTTATCTCCTGTGGTTGCCGAATTCTCTTTAATGGAGTTTGCTTGTGCCGAAATCTAAAGGAAACAATAGGTAAGTGTTGATTTCGGGATTTTAATGTTCTTTCGGCTTTTCAAAGTCCTTAGCCGAATGGCTATTAGAAACTAATCTCTTATTTCACACTTCTTTTCTAAGATTCAGGATTTGAAGAAGGAGGCCAATCGCATAGATCTCTAAGTTATAGAATCGTGTTACTTTCGGGATTTCAAGGTAAGAGGATTTGTTTATTTATATATATAAAATCGGGTAGAATACTAACCATGGCGAATATAGGAGAGGCATATTTTCACGCTTTTCTAGCTTTTAAGCAAAGTTATAGATTGAGGATAATAGATCTGGATATCAAGGACATCGACTAAGAATATTGGATTTCGCGATATCAGGTGTGTAATACTTTCCCACCATTTAGATCTGTCTGTTAAATACCTATTTATAAGTATTATATGTTGTGATAAATGCCAAAATTCTGGCATAAAGATGGAAGCCCAATGAGGGTAAAAGCGAATCACCAGGTCAGTGAATATTCTGATTATATGTTATAAGTGTATTGATTTTTGTGATTACATGGGTGGGTTTGATGAAAGGAGGAAGTTATCGTTATATGTGTAGTGATTTTTACCGTGATCTGTTATATGTTGTAGCGGTTTTTGCCCTGATATGTTATAAGGGCTTGACCATGATATGTTGATGAGTAGTATGATCGCCATCTTGGCGATGTAGCAGATGTGGGTTGATTGTAGAAATCCCAATGGTGTGAACGGTTGGTGCAGGCGTGTAGCAGATGGAAACCTAGGCAAATGGATTAGGCCTTGCATATTATTTGTTATATATGTACATGAATTTATTATTCTATTTTTATGGGTTAAGGCCCAAATCTAATGGTGCATGAAGGTTGCACACTGAGTCTCACGACTCAACCAATTAATTAACATTTCAGGTAACACTTAGTGCATCGGACCGGGCTGGAGAGGAGCGCAAGGTGGCCATGCAAAAGAATATGTGGATCCGACAAAAAGACTCAAGTTAATTATTTTTATATTATGTTTTATTTAATGGATTTTAAACCTCGTTGTAATAAGGCCATGGGCCACTAGTTTATATCTTGTTTTATTATGGGATAAATTATTTTTAGTTATCCAAACATTTATTTTAATTAAACTAAGGCATGTAATTAAGTTTGGGTTTTATTCATAAAGGCATATTTTATATAAATTACATTTGGGCTTTCTGACAACACGATTTATTTTACAAAAATTTCCTTAGTGACATACCAGATCCGGTTGTGGTGTTTGGGCCAGGTTTGGGGTATAAAAATGGTATCAGAGCTCGGTTCAAAACTCAGCTTTGGGTTTTGGGCTCAAAACGTTTTCTAAAAATGGTTTTTTCTAAAACATGCATGTTTAAAATGGTACGAGGTTTGTTTTCTCGGCATGGCACTGCGTCCTACCAAGTCCGCTGTAAGTATTCGTAACTCCTTGTGTGATATATATATGAATATGGGCTTGATGGGTTTTATGGGACTTAGGTTAGATTAGTTAGACTTTGATGGACTATAGGCTTAGGTTAAACAACTTCTTAAATTACATAAGACTTAAATTATCCAAACAAATCCTGTGAACTGATCACTGACTTAAGGTGTGGCAATAGGCATACGCATGTCTAGGAATGGATATGGTGAGAGCTTGGTATTTAAGCAGTCCTAATGACTCACCTCCTCTTCACTGGAATCCTACTTGGTGCGTGGTGACTGTTCACCTTAAGCCATGTTAAGGTGTGGTAATGGCTATACGCATGTCTAGGAGTGGATACAGGGAGAGCTTGGTATTTAAGCAAATTCTAGTGACTCACCTCCTCTTCATTGGAATCCTACAGTGCGTAGGATTGCCACCCTAACCATGAGGACGTGTTGACAGGCCAAAACCTATAACTAAAACCCGAAAGGGACCACCCACCTTGTTTTGTACAACCCTAAAGTAAACCTTGGTTTTGAAATCACTAAAGTACCATTGATTCGTAAAAATTTCCCGATTTGAAAAATGACCAAAATACCCCTGATTTGCAAATTGACCAAATTACCCCTAACTTGTAAAATTACCGAAATACCCTTGGTATGAAAAATTATCGAAATACCCTCAGTATGAAAAATTATTGAAATACCCCCGAATTAAAAATTACCAAAATACCCTTATTTCATAAAATCACCTGGAACCATATTTTGAAAAATTATGAAAATACCCCTGTAGATTAAAATTAAAAAAATACCTCTGGGTAGTGAAATGATGAAAATACCCTTAGGCGATGGATGCTATTTGTATGTTGGTGTGTATGGATGTTGAATGTGCATGGTTCCTAGAATTAAGAAGAATGAAACACAGAGATAGGTTTGAATTGAAAGAACTACTTTTAAAACTATTATTCATAAGATCTGCTCGTGGTTAATTAGTGGAAGAAAACTAATAATTCATAAAATTCTTAATCAGATAAACGCGAATCGGTAGTATTAGTACAAGGGGACGAAGACGCTCCAGAAGCGAATAATGGTGCGTATCCTACCATAGTATACTAAGTGTTTATTTGGCTTTGGAATTAGAGTGCGCAGCGAAAGCATAGTGATAAGACTTGGGTAGTACGATTACTAGTTAGTCAAAAATTTCGAGGACGAAATTTCTTTAAGGAGGGTAGATTTGTAACATCCTGAAATTGGGCCCAATAGGCCTTGAGAATGGGAACGTTTAAAATTTTTGAGATGCATGTAGCACTTAGAATGTTATGGTAAGGTATTAATGGGCTTGTGCATTGTGTGTAATGTTATGTTTAATATGTTAATTTGAGGTTCAAGAGGGCCCAAAGAATTGGGTCAAAATTTTGGCACCATCGTGAGCTAAGGGGGACAAGACAAGGCTATAATTTAGGGATTATTTTTGTTTAATTAATGAGGATAACAAGTCGATAAAATAAAGGGAGAGTTGGTGCAAATGTGGCCTCTTATGGATGAGTGTTTTGATAGGGATAAGGATAGAAGGATAGAGGAGAAAAGATAGGAGTTATCTTCTCGAGTCTGAGTTGGCGAAATTTCATCTCTTGGAGGGTGCCAAATTCCTATAAATAGGGGTACCTCTTCAATTAAGCATTTTGAACCCCATTCTCTTCTCTCATCTTACGTGTCAAATTCTCGATTCTTCTTGGTAATCTCTTTTCTTTTGATTTCTTCCAAAGTCAAACCCCTAAGTATTCTTTTCTCCACTTTCTTTTCACTTTCCTTCTAAGTGAAGCAGTTCACTCAATTTTTCTAAAAGCTGAAAATGCATCAGTTCATCTTTTCCGGGATTTTCATAAAAGTCAAAAACACTAGATCTTATCTCCTGTGGTTGCCAAATCCTCTTTAATGGAGTCTGCTTGTGCCTGAATCTAAAGGAAACAATAAGTAAGTGTTGATTTCGGGATTTCAATGTTCTTTCGACTTTTCAAAGTCTTTAGTCGAATGGCTATTAGAAACTAATCTCTTATTTCACACTTCTTTTCGCCATTCCGGGATTTGAAGAAGGAGGCCAATCGCATAGATCTCTAAGTTATAGAATCGTGTTACTTTCGAGATTTCAAGGTAAGAGGATTTGTTTATTTATATATATAAAATCGGTTAGAATACTAACCATGGCCGAATATAGGAGAGGGCATATTTTCACAGTTTTCTGGCTTTTAAGCAAAGTTATAGATTGAGGATAATAGATCCAGATATCAAGGACATCGACTAAGAATAATGGATTTTGTGATATCAGGTGTGTAATACTTCCCCACCATTTAGATCTCTCTGTTAAATACCTGTTTATAAGTATTATATGTTGTGATAAATGCCAAAATCCCGGCATAAAGATGGAAGCCCAAAGAGGGTAAAAGCGAATCACCAGGTCAGTGAATATTCTGATTATATGTTATAAGTGTATTGATTTTTGTGATTGCATGGGGTGGCTTTGATGAAAGGAGGAAGTTATACGTTATATGTGTAGCGATTTTTACCGTGATCTGTTATATGTTGTAGTGGCTTTTGCCGTGATCTGTTATAAGGGCTTCGGCCATTATATGTTGATGAGCAGCATGACTGCCATCTTGGCGTGTAGCGGTGTGGGTTGATTGTAGAAATCCCCAATGGTGTGAACGGTTGGTACGGGGGCATGTAGCGGATGGAAACCTAGGCAAATGGGTTGGGCCTTGCATATTATTTGTTATATATGTACATGAATTTATTATTCTATTTTTATGGGTTAAGGCCCAAATCTAATGGTGTATGAAGGTTGCACACTGAGTCTCGCGACTCAACCAATTAATTAACATTTCAGGTAACACTTAGTGCATCGGACCGGGCTAGAGAGGAGCGCAAGGTGGCCATGCAAAAGAATATGTGGATCCGGCAAAAAGACTCAAGTTAATTATTTTTATATTATGTTTTATTTAATGGATTTTAAACCTCGTTGTAATAAGGCCATAGGCCACTAGTTTATATCTTGTTTTATTATGGGATAAATTATTTTTAGTTATTCAAACATTTATTTTAATTAAACTAAGGCATGTAATTAAGTTTGGGTTTTATTCATAAAGGCATATTTTATATAAATTACATTTGGGCTTTCTGACAACACGATTTGTTTTACAAAAATTTCCTTAGTGACATACCAGATCCAGTCGTGGTGTTTGGGCCGGGTTTGGGGTGTTACATCACACGAGGTGCCGTAGGGGAGCTCTTCTTTTTACCAATCTCCTTCACCTTATAGGATTCAGACACCTCCGTCATGGGCGATGCAAACACCTCCCCAGTCAATATTTTATTAAGGTGGGTCATCCTCCCAACACCCACAACCAGACCCCCTGCCGGAGGAACTAGAATCCCCTCCTGAGGTTCCACAACCCCCGCCGGAAGCTAGAAGAAGGAGGAATCCAACGCATAACCATCGACCACCCCTATGTGGCACTAATTCGAACCGGCACCAATATTGATTCCGACCATCATTATTTTATTTTTATTGTAATTTTTTATATATTTAATAAAATAAAAGATGTTTTTAATTTTTTTATTGTAATTTAATTTTTATATATTTCCTTTGTTGTGTTGACCCATTTTCCCAAACACCTAACCAGGTTCGCTAGTCTCATATGTTGCCATATGTCGGAAGCTTTCCCTCGTTCCAAGCCCATCCCATGATCCTTTAAAAAACTATCGCGGTAATCCTTGTCTGAAAGTAACCATCTGTAACATCTCAGAGCTTTCTTGATAGCACTACGACATTCATACCATTCTGGAGTAAAAGCGATCATTGGTTAGAACAAATTCCTGGGATGAACCTTAACATGCCGCATAACTTTGCCAACAATGTGTATTGCTTACTTAGACTTAGATAAAGGTCCTCTTTCACTGGTTTTGGACGCGATGACACCATGATTAAACCCTGGTTACACCATTAGCCACCCAAATGAACATTAAAAATCCTGGCAAAACACATTAAAAAAATCCATTGCAACGCTAAAGAAGAAGTGAATAGCAAAACAAGGCAAAACCCACAAAAATAAACATGGAAAACAAGAGAATAACTTAAAAAAAGCACGCAAATCTTAAAAATAGTGAAAGAGAAGATAAAAGAAGACTGTAAGACAAAAAAAAAAAACATAAGAAGTGAATGTGACACCCTGCACAATTAAAACCAAAAAAACAAGTCGAAAAACTCCAGGCTAAAAACAGAAGCTCCAATGGCAGGATGCGATAAAAATGAGCAGAAGAAAACAAAATGAAAAAGAAATATATATACTTGGAAAAGTTATTTGCAAAGAGTAGAGTAGAAAACTTTGAAATCTTCACTCTTAACAAAGAAATAATAGAAGCGAAACCTTTTAGAGTAAAGAGAATGAGAAGCGATGATATTTTTGAAATGGGATGGAGAAGATGTTGAATGTGGTGGGTTCTTTCTTTTACAAAGAGGGCTGCAGTTGAAAAGACATGGGCAGGCTGTCATGTCTATAGTTTTACGACAGTAAAAATTTGTCTGATGTTTCTTACAGCATACACTATCAATTTTAAATATAAGAGAAAATTAAGTTAAGTTTATTTCAGAGAGGGGATAGGGGAAAGGGCGGATAGGGTCAGAGTAAAATGGTTTTTACTACTTTTATTTGCTTCGATTTTTTTAATTTTCCCCTAAAAACCCAAAATCGTAGCCCTAAAACCCTAAAAACCCATATCCTAACCCTAAAAACAACTAAAAAACCCAGGGTAAAAATGCGTCCCTGAGGGAGCGTTTTTGCCACATCAGCAAAGTGCACCCTCAAGGACGCGCTTTTCGCTGATGTGGCACAAAATGCTCCCTCGTGGACGCTCGTTCCTGCTACATCCCCCCAAAACGCACTAACGTGGACGCGTTTTTGGGAGAGATAGCCCTTTCCGGTAAATAATTATTTTTTAAGTCCTTTTCCGTAAATTTTGTTAAAAATTAGTGTTTTCTAATAAATTGGCCTATTTTTACATATACCAATAAATATGATAATTATTCTGTACATGGGTAGGGAAAAGATCTCCCAAAAAGAATTTACAAAACCACTATATGTTTTTCTTCATTATTTTATAAATATATATGAAAATAGTAAAGTATTAAATCATGTCACTTATTAAAAGGTGAATCATGTGATCGGCCTTAAAAATTTTGATTCAAACTTTCACTATGATGAAGAGTAGTGTAATATGCATCAATTAGTCACTCCAAATTATAAATTTAAGAGAATTAATTAGGGGAGAAGCTAGAAATTTCTTTTAAGGGTTGAAATGAAATTTTAATTTTAATAGTTTATACCTTTATAATTTTTAAAGAATTAAATTAAATTTTTATAATTTTAGAGAAATAAAGTGTAATTTTACTTTTTACTAATTTAAAATTTTAAAATTTTTAAAAAAATCAAAACAATACTTTTCTATTTTAGAAGAGGTCGGGGCTGACAGCCCCTGAATTTGCCTCTAAAAATAATACATTTCTCATTACATTGCTACTCCTCCAAGAAACTAAAAATATGCAATAGTTGAAATAATTATTAAAAATCAAATTCTTTTATCTCATAACTAATGGTTGTAATATTTACGCCTCTCTAAATTCAACTTTTCAGTAAAAATAAAATTCTTAAATAATAATTAAAAAATCACCATTAAAGATAAAGTAGAGCTTGCTGGATGGTTTTAAAACGTAAATCATGTCCCATAACCCATGTGGGACAATAAATTTGACAGAATCTTCAACAACAGACTTAATTACATTACTTAAATAATGAATTTTTGCTTAATCAACCTTATTGATTTCACACCCCTCCCCAAACCCAATACCCCACCCAACCAAAAAAACAATCTCCCTCTATATAATAATGTTAAGACTTGCGTAAGACCACCGAAGGTTATTGAATCAAAAATAAACGAGTTTTATATTTTTAAAGTAAAAGTTTGGTTTAAATATTTAAGATGAAAAATAACCTAAGACCGAGATACAGCGTCGGGTTCACGTTGACAGAAATCAATACAGTAATTCTTTCTTTTGGAATCTTGTTCAAACTTCAAATTTAAGGAAAATGGATTTAAGAAGCAAAGATCACAATGAACGGGATAGGACCATTGCATACGCATTAGTAGGGTTATGGACAAATTATGGTAAACTTGGGTTTTCTTTAGGTTGCCTTATTTGCAAACTGTAAGGTCTAATTAACACTATTAATGCCTAAAATGTTTATCCCTCCCTCTTGGTCTTGAGAGGAAAGTTCCCTTTATTATTTGACCAATACTGAAAACAAGTAATTTTCTCAATTTTTGTCACTAATTAAAGAGGTATACTTTAATGGTTATGGCTACATCAATCAATACTAGAAAAATACATGTAACAAACAAAACCTTGAATTTCTTGAATATTTTAATATATGGTTTTTTAGGAAACTCCGTACGCTATCAACTTAACCTATTTTTTTCGAGTAGGCTGACTCTTCTCTCTCTTTGGTCAAATGAAATAGTGTTCCCGTTCAAAAAAAAAAAAAAACCCTCGTAATGTCTTAAAATTGAAATTTGGCAGTATGAAATTTCAGATTTGCTCTTTTAAAAAAAACTTGAAATTTTCTTTCATGTAAAGATAATTATTTTTTATTGTGTAATCCTTTTCACAATTTTATTATATTTCACAATTTTAACCTAAACCATATAATTAGACCTGTTCATGGGTCGGGCTATTCGGCCCAGCCTAAAAGTCCATCCAAAATGTGGAAGGGTTTAGATAAAAATATAGGCCCGTAAAATGGGTTTAGACAAAAAAAATTAGGCCCATTTTGAAAACGAGTCGGGTCTCGGGTAAGGCAATTTTTGGCTTGAGCCCGGCCCAAAATTCACTAAAGGAAAAAAAAATTGTTCCATTTTTTTTGTTTTTTAATGTTATTTTATTGCTGTTTTCTCCTTATTTTGCTACCATTTTACTATTATGTTGCTACTATTTTATTGTTATTGTTTGGATATTGTATAAAACTTATTTTATTGTTAATTTTGTTATTATTTTAAAGACATTTATTTGTTAAGTTGCATCATCTTAGTGTTATTTAATTCTACATATTTTTAAAATTTATTTTCAATTTGTAAGAAAATATTTGTTTTGATATTTTTAGTATTTTGATGTATTATATATATTTAAAATTATATAAAAATAATATAAAAATTAATACAAGCGGTCGGGTTGTTAAGATCTAAGGTATGAGAAATGGTTTGATAGAGATGATATAGAAGATAGAGATAAAATTATTTTTAACAGAATATCCTTTGTTTTCAATTACTCAAAATGCTTGCTTTCTTGTTCATTTGATGTTACATTTATAGAGGAATTTAGCTAACTATGCCTTAACAAATTGTTAGCTGAATAACAGTTTTTCCACTGACTTAGTAACTGATTACTGACTTAGAAATAGATTACTAACTTAACAACTATTATTACTCTAACATTCACCCATCTTCTCTACGGGCAAGACCCGAAGAGAATTTCGAAATCGATGAAAAATAGTAGCTGATAGCAATTTAGTCAAAATATCCGCCACTTGATTACAAGCAGGAACCTCACCAACCAAAACAGACTCGTCTGCAACTCGCTCACGAACAAAAAATAGATCAAGCTCAACATGTTTGAACTTAGAATGTAAGACAGGATTGGCTGCAACTGCAACAGCACTAGAACTATCGCACCAAATATTGGGAGTATCATCAGATTTGATCTTTAGTTCTTGAAGTAATGAAAGTAGCCAAGTAACCTCACTAGTAGCCGCGGCGAGACAACTATACTCTGCTTTAACTGTAGAGCAAGAAACCACTTGCTGCTTTTTGGAGCACAATGACACAGGAGAAGATCCAAAATAAACACAATATCCCGAAGTGGACCGTCGATCATCAAAATCTAGCCCCTAGTTGGCATCAGCATATGCAACTAAAGAGAGTCAACTGGAGGGTCTAAAAATAATTCCAAGATCAAGAGTCCCACGTAAATATCTTAATATGCGTTTTAGAGCAACCATGTGAACCGTAGTAGGGTTATGCATGAACTAGCATATCCGGTTTACTGCATAGCAATATCAGGTCTAGTAATTACAACTTACTGAAGGGCCCCAGCAAGGCTCCGATATTCAGTCGGATCATCTAAACGATCACCATATTCTTTGGAGAGAGTGGATGAGCTAATCATTGGAGTATGAACACTCTTAGCATTTGACATTGAAGCGCGAGCAAGAATATCCCGTATGTATTTGGCCTGACAAAGATGAAGACACCCAAAAGAAGAACGAGTTACCTCTATGCTGAGAAAATAATGTAGGTCACCCATGTCTTTAAGTGAAAACTCATCATTCAGCGATCAAACAAACCATTCAATAGCAGTAGGAGCACTCCCAGTTATGATAATGTCATCAACATAGACCAGAATATAAGACTTCGAGGCAATGAAACCAATCGACACAAAAAACTTCTTCAGTTTTTCAAACCAAGCCCGAGGAGCTTCCCGGAGACCATACAAAGCTTTCTTCAAACGACACATGAGAGGTTTTCCTATCGAATTATATTGAACATAAACCAGAGGTTGTTGCATAAACACCTCAGTATCCAAGTCACCATTTAAGAAAGCATTATTAACATCTACCTGTCGTAGTTGCCACTTCTTGGACACAGCAATAGATAGAATGACTCTAATGGTGGCAAGTTTTACCACAGGACTAAAAGTTTCCTTGAAGTCACATCTCAGAGTTTAAGAGCAGCCTTTGGCAACCAGTCGAGCCTTTTTGCGTGCAATTGTGCCATCCGGGTTCCTTTTAATTTTGAACAACCATTTATATCCAATGACCTTGCGATTTGGTGGTAGATCAATAGTTTCCAAGTGGAGTTATTAATAAGAGCATTGTACTCGGCCTGAGTTGCTACACGCCACTCAGCTGTAGACAAAGCTTCTTCTATCGAAGATGGTTCAATAGCTTTAACAGAAAGAGCTTTCTGCTTGAATATGCCTGCTTTCGCCCTTGTAACCATAGGATGAGTGTTGGTCACTGGTATGAGAGAACTCTCTTCACTGGTGTAGGAGGATGAATTAATGTTGTGTAAGGGTACTTCCTCATTATTTTCCCAAAACATTGGTTGAGGAGAATCAGGAGCAGTTTGAGGAGAATCAGGAGCAGTTTGAGGAGAATCAAGGGCAGTAGTAGACACACTATTATCTGGAACAGAAGTGATCATAGTAGGAGACCCTAGAACAGGCACAATAGATTGACGTGATGAACTACTCATTGATGTAAATGTTGAAACAGTCTCCAGTGGCCGAGTTGTTGGAACAGTCCGAACCAGGGGCACTACTGTTAAAATAGATGCATCCAAATTTAGCAGCGGGCCTTGTGAACCATGACCAGACATTAAAAATCTATTCTTATAAAGCACAACATGTCAGGACACAACTATCTCTCCATTTGGCAAAAGCCATTGATATCCTTTATGTTGAGCACTATAACATAGAAAAGTAGACGGTTGAGATCGAAATTCCAATTTATGATTCCCAAACAGTCGTAAATATGGATAGCAACAGCAATCAATAACCCAGAGATGATCATAAGTCGGGTCACGCCCATAAAGAGCCTTAAACGGGGACTAACCTTTGAGAACCGCAGTAGGAAGACGATTAATGAGATGAACAGCACAGCAAAAGACATACCTCAAATAATCCATAGACAAACCAGCTTGAGCCAACAGAGATAAGCCCATCTCAACAACGAGCCGATGTTTGCATTCAGCCACGCCATTTTGTTTAGAAGTATACGGGCAAGTCAATCGATGAACAATTCCTTGAGATGCTAGAACCGATGTTAATGCTCGATACTCACCACCCCAATCACTCTAAAATTGTTTAATATTCTTACCAAACTATGTTTTTATTAGCTGTTGAAATCTAGTGAAGCACTCTAGAGTTTGAGACTTTTTTCGGAGAAGATAGATCCAGGTAAACCTAGTGCTCATATCAATAAATGACACATAATACCAATTTGTAGCACAAGCAACAGTTTCAGGACCCCAAAGATCAGAAACAACCAAATCAAACGGTTGATATTCTGTATTAGACACAGTAAATGGCTGTTTACATGACCGACCTTATTGACAAGCAGTACACAAGCCATCAAGACTGTATTTAGTAGATGCAATTTGACATTTATCTAAAGTATTTTTAACTACAGATGCTGACGGGTGTCCAAGACGTTTATGCCATAGACTAAAAATTGGACACTCGGCATTCTTATTTTGAACATTCATATGACACTCAGCATTCTTATTTTGAACATTCGTATGGGCAACAAAAGGACTCTTAGTATTCGGAGGAGGCACCACAGGTACGAACTGATACAATCCTTCATGAATGTGGCCCGTCAGCAAAATTTCCAGGGTCACGATATCCTTAATAACACAATGTATCGGATGAAATTCAAAGAACACAGTATTATCGTTAGCAAACTGGGATACTGATTGGAGATTTTTGCGTATACTAGGCACACATAAAACATTAGATAAACGCAATAATTTTGAAGTAGCCGGTAAGAAACTATTACCAGCCGACGAAATCATAGTAGGGGTCCCATCCCCCATCAAAAGAGAAGAGTTACCTGAGTACGGAGTGGGGTCACGCAAGACAGATGAATCCCGGCAGACATGATGGTTGGCTCTAAAATCAAGATACCAAGATGTGGTTCCAACTGGTACGGGAATGTAAGAGTCATCATTGCCACTGGCAGACTCAAACTGAGTGGTATTAGCTTGAGACCCAGAAGAGTAATCCGAGGCATGCAGATCACCTACCCGATGAATCCCAATGCAAGGGTCAGACCCTGTATATACCTGAGTTCTAGATTTTGTCGGCCACGGAACTGAACCACCATCCATTGGTCCAAAATGTTACGGAGTTCCAGGAGAGGAATTGACCTAAACATTATTGGAAGTGGGTGTATGTGAGACCATAATCACCATTGAAGGAAACGGATCCAAGTTCGACGGTGGTGTTAGCCATGAGCCTTACCTCAGATCTTAACATGGTATCTTTTGCCAGTTGATCGGGGCTCATGGCTAACACTACCGTCGAACTTGGATCCGCTGCCTTCAATGGTGATCGTGTTGTGAATAGCTTCCCTCGGCATGAGGTTATTAAGCTTGACGATGCAACATATGTTCAATGGCGCAAGTAAGTGAAGTTGATTGTGGATGGATATGATCTAATCGATTTTTTAGATGGCACCGCATCTCCACCATCGCGATTTATTCAGAATCCTGAAGGAAGTCTTGTTCTTAACCCTTTAGCTTCAGTGTATACTCAACAGGACCAGCTTTTAACGTTGTGGCTTCTATCGACTATTAGCTCGTTGATCTTGCCTTCTTTTACTGATGCTCACACCTTGTGTAATGTCTAGAATCTGGCGACGAGTCTGTTTCCGATTGATACAGGAGCGAAGCAGTCGAGGATACATCATGAGCTACATTCATTAAAAAAAGGTACACTTATGATTAATTCTTACGTTGCTCGTATTACAAATCTATCTGCTCTGCTAAAGTCGTCTAGCTCGCGCATCTCAGAAGAGGAGAAGGTTAAAATCTTGCTAGCCGGTCTTTCACCAGAGTATGAGGCAATTGTTTCCTCCGCGTCACTTTCGTCTGGTGTTCTATCGTTTTGATGACTGGTCGATGCGCTGGTGGAGTGCGAGAATAAACTTGCCCATTTGATTTCTGATGTTATTTTTTATACAAATTTGGTGGAAGGTGAGTCGATGAATGCACCGTCGCCAAGAGTAGAAGTTTCTGACCGTGGCGGTCGCACATCAGGCCGTGGACGAGGGTATATTTTTTTATCTAGACTTTAGTGCCAGATCTGTTTCAGGTTTAGTCACGATGCCTAGCGGTGCTACTACCGCTATAACCGAAGCATGGAGGCTCCATCGTCGGGTTCTATGCCATCGTCTTATGGTAATCCTTTTTATTCTGGAATGTTGCAAAGTGAATGGGGGCTCCTCAAAAGTCTGCTAGGGTGTCTTATGGTCAAAACCCTTATGATGATGGTCAATATGTTTTAATGGCTGGGTATTATGATGATTATAGGGCCGATTATAGTGGTCATCATGACACCATATCACGTGGGCCATTCTTGTCCCATATGCCACATATACGTGGGCCACATGGATAATGTCAACATGGGCCGAGTGAAAATTATCAACATGAGCAGCACATGTTTTCTAGGCTGACTGCACATAGGCCAAATGTTTATGGGCCAAATTTATGGTTACCAAATGATGCTGGGCCTTATTCACATGGGCCTCTTCATGCTAGGCCCTCTAATAGTGGACCTTCTCCTATCAGACCACCGGTGCCTATGGTCCCACATACACCCACTTCCAATAATGTTCAGTTCAATACCTCTCCTGGGACTCGGCAACATTTTGGACCGATGGATGGTGGATCGATTCCGTGGCCGACAAAACCCAGAGCTTGAGTGTATACAGGGTCTGACCCTTGCATTGGGATTCTTTGGGTAGGCGATCTGAATGCCTCGGGTTACTCCTCTGGGTCTCAGCTAATACCACTCAGTTCGAGTATGCCAGTGGCAATGATGACTCTTATATTCCCATACCATTTGGAACCACATCTTGGTGTCCCGATTTCGAGCCACCATTATGTTCACCGGATTCATTCTGCCTTATGTGACCCCATTCCGCATCAGTAACTCTTCTTTTGATGGGGATGGACCCTACTATGATTTCGTCGGTTGGTAATAGTTTCTTTGGCTACTTCAAAATTATTGTGTTTATCTAACATTTTATGTGTGCCTAGTATACGTAAGAATCTCTTACCAGTATCCCAGTTTGCTAACGATAATGTTGTGTTCTTCAAATTTCATCTGACACATTATTTTATTAAGGATATCATGACCCAGGAAGTTTTGCTGACAGGCCACATTCATGAAGGATTGTATCAGTTTCCCGTACCTGTGGTGCCTCCTCCGAATACTAAGAGTCCTTTTGTTGCCCATACGAATGTTCAAAATAAAAATGCTGAGTGTCATATGAATGTTCAAAATAAGAATGTTGAGTGTCTAATTTTTAGTCTGTGGCATAAACGTCTTGGACACCCTTCAACGTCTGTAGTTAAAAATGTTTTAGATAAATGTCAAATTGCATCTACTAAATACAGTCTTCATGGCTTGTGTACTGCTTGTCAATAAGGTCGGTCACATACACTGCCGTTTACTGTGTCTAATACAGAATATCACCGTTTGATTTGGTTGTCTCTGATCTTTGGGGTCCTGGAACTGTTGCTTGTGTTGCAAATCGGTATTATGTGTCATTTATTGATATGAGCAGTAGGTTTACCTGGATCTATCTTCTCCGACAAAAGTCTCAAACTCTAGATTGCTTCACTAGATTTCAACAGCTGATAAAAGCACAGTTTGGTAAGAATATTAAACAATTTCAAAGGGATTGGGGTGGTGAGTACCGAGCATTAACATCGGTTCTAAAGTCTCAAGAAATTGTTCATTAATTGACTTGTCCGTATACTTCTGAACAAAATGGCGTGGCTGAATGCAAACATTGGCACGTTGTTGAAATGGGATTGTCTCTGTTGGCTCAAGCTGGTTTGTCTATGGATTACTGGGGGTATGCCTTTTGTTGTGCCGGTCATCTCATTAATCGTCTTCTTACTGTAGTTCTCAAAGGTCAATCCCCGTTTAAGGCTCTTTATGGGTGTAACCCAACTTATGATCATCTCCAAGTTTTTGGTTGATGCTGCTATCCATATTTACTATCGCTTGGGAATCATAAATTGGAATTTCAATCTCAACCGTCTACTTTTCTAGGTTATAGTGCTCAACATAAAGGATATCAATGCCTTTTGCCAAATGGAGAGATAGTCGTGTCCCGACATGTTGTGTTTGATGAGAATAGATTTTTAATGTCTGGTCATGGTTCACAAGGCCCGCTGCTGAACTCGGATGCATCTATTTCAATAGTAGTGCCCCTAGTTCGGACTGTTCCAACAACTCGACCACAGGAGACTGTTTTAACATTTCTATTAATGAATAGTTCATCACGTCAATCTATAATGTCTGTTCTAGGGTCTCCAGCTATGACCACTTCTGTTCCAGATAACAGTATGTCTACTACTGCCCTTGATTCTCCTCAAACTGCTCTTGATTCTTCTTAAACTGCTTCTGATTCTCCTCAACAAATGTTTTTGGAAAATAATGAGGAAGTACCCTTAAACAACATTAATTCGTCCTCCTACACCAGTGAAGAGAGTTCTCTCATACCAGTGACCAACACTCATCCTATGGTTACAAGGGCGAAAGCAGGCATATTCAAGCCGAAAGCTCTTTCTGTTGAAGCTGTTGAACCATCTTCAATAGAAGAAGCTTTGTCTACAGCTGAGTGGCGTGCAGCAGCTCAGGCTGAATACAATGCTCTTGTTAATAACTCCACCTAGGAACTGGTTGATCTACCACCAAATCGCAAGGTCATCAGATGTAAATGTTGTTCAAAATTAAAAGGAACCCTGATGGCACAATTGCACCCTAAAAGGCTCGACTGGTTGCCAAAGGCTACTCTCAAACTCCGAGATGTGGCTTCAAGGAAACTTTTAGTCCTGTGGTAAAACCTGCCACCATTAGAGTCATTCTATCTGTTGCTGTATCCAGGAAGTGGCAACTATGACAGGTAGATGTTAATAATGCTTTCTTAAATGGTGACTTGGATACTGAGGTGTTTATGCAACAACCTCCGTGTTATGTTCAATATAATTCGATAGGAGAACCTCTCATGTGTCGTCTGAAGAAAGCTTTGTATGGTCTCTGAGAAGCTCCTCGGGCTTGGTTTGAAAAACTGAAGAAGTTTTTTGTGTCGATTGGTTTCAGTGCCTCGAAGTCTGATGTTTCCTTGTTTATTCGGGTTTAGAATGACTCCACACTTTATGTTCTGGTCTATGTTGATGAAATTATCATAACTGGGAGTGCTCCTACTGCTATTGAATGGTTTGTTCAATTGCTGAATGATGAGTTTTCACTTAAAGACATGGGTGACCTATATTATTTTCTCGGCATAGAGGTAACTCGTTATTCTTTTGGGTATCTTCATCTTTGTCAGACCAAATACATACGGTATATTCTTGCTCGCGCTTCAATGTCATATGCTAAGAGTGTTCATACTCCAATGGTTAGCTCGTATGGTGATCGTTTAGATATTCCGACTGAATATCGGAGCCTTGTTGGGGCCCTTCAGCATGTTGTAATTACTAGACCTGATATTTCATATGCAGTAAACCGGATATGCCAGTTCATGCATAACCCTACTACGGTTCACATGGTTGCTCTAAAATGCATCTTAAGATATTTGCATGGGACTCTTGATCTTGGAATTATTTTTAGACCCTCCAGTCGACTCTCTCTATTGCATATGTTGATGCCAACTGGGGGCTAGATTTTGACGATCGACGGTCCACTTCGAGATATTGTGTTTATTTTGGATCTTCTCCTGTGTCATGGTGCTAAAAAAATTAGCAAGTGGTTTCTCGCTCTACAGCTGAAGCAGAGTATAGAAGTCTCGCTGCGGCTACTAGTGAGGTTACCTGGCTACTTTCATTACTTCAAGAACTAAAGATCAAATCTGATGATACTCCCAGTATTTGATGCGATAGTTCTAGTGTTGTTGCAGTTGCAGCCAATCCTGTCTTACATTCTAAGTTCAAACATGTTGAGCTTGATCTATTTTTTGTTCGTGAGCGAGTTGCAGACGGGTTTGTTTTGGCCTTAACAAATTGTTAGCTGAATAATAGCTTTTCTACTGACTTAGTAACTGATTACTGACTTAGAAATAGATTACTAACTTAACAACTATTACTACTCTAACACGGGTTAAGTTCACGTTTTAGCATTTTTATCCGGGTCGAACTTGGGCAAAATTTTAGGCCTATTCTTCGGGCCAGGCCCAGCCCTAACAAATGGGCCTTGAGCCTCACTTGACCCGGCCCATGAACACCTGTACATATAATTTCCCTTTATATATCATCTTCCTCCATATTCTTAATTTACCTTCCTTTTTCATCTTTTTCATTGATCTTCTTCCTATATAATTTTAAAAAAATTATTTTAATTTTTATTAATTTTATATATTATTTTATATTAAAATTTCAAACACATTCAACATAAAATATTTTTAATATTTACATCATACCATTATATATATATTTTATATAAATTACAAAATATATAGAAATAAAATAAAATTATATATTACCAAAGTATAAACAAGTTTTTTAAAAAGCTTCAAGCATATCCTATATGTTAAATGGGGTTTTTTTTTTTTTTGCCTAAACATATTTTCGAGCCTCGTACATTTGTCAAAATCCTCCCATAGTTCAAGTGGGTTTTCGAGCTTGAGTGAGTAGCCTAACCCTTGAATAGGTTTCACCACAACTTATATATATATATATATATATATATATTGAAACTTAAGTAACTTAAAATTAAGTTGTGAATAAAGTCATATAAATTATTTATGATATAATTAATTTCAAAATTAACTTGATTTACAAGTTAATAATCTTACACAATATTACCAATTTAATACAAAAAATTATGCAATGAATTAAATAAACCTAATTAACAAATCATGAACAAATACCATATGCACAAATTGTGATAACTAAGGGTCCTGTTTTATGATTGAAACTTGAAATTAAAGGAGTCTTGTTCTTTAATATCTTAAACTATTGATCATATGCATACATGGTGATCATATAAATATATCTAATAATATGCTATGTTGTAAAAATTGAATCCGTGGTTGAACCAGCCATATCAACATTTTTCTATTCAATCGATTAAAGTGCCAATTCAATCATGAGAAATAAAATTTTCTCAATTTCTAGAAAATTAAAAAAAGGGAAAATCTAAAAAATAGGAAAAGTAAAATACAAATAAATAATAATAATAATAGAGACATAAACATTCATTTTATAAATTATAACGAGAAAATTAAAAACTTAAACTAGCTTTAACTCGATTCAACAAGTTCCTAATAGGTTCGATCGATTTTTTAGCAATTCAATTGATTTTTTTTACCACTTTTATGGTATCATATGAACCAATTGCACCATCGATTTTTTAATCAATCAGTGGCTCAATCAGGTTCTAGCAACCATACTAATATGAACCTGTAAGACCCAAAATATATAGGGTTGGATCAAATAAGTAACTAAGAAATGACTTAGTCTTGATGGTTATGTAATTAGTGTACTCCTTAGAGATTCAAGGTTTTATCCACTTCTCTCTCATTTTCTTTCCTTTTTATTTTTAGCAACATAGGATGAAAACCACATTAGAATATGTATAATTTAAAGTGAAAACTTAATAAGTGTGGGCAACAACCCAATGATTAAGCATTCTCTTTACTTCATTGTTATCTCAATTTTAATTCACGCCATTCTCCTGCATTTCCCTTTTATTCTCGACAAAAGGGGTAAATTTCCTATCCAAACCCTTAAATGTTGAAAACCATAGGTATTTAGCCCTTTTCTAATTACAATTGAACTATAAATTCCTTCTTCAAATTAGATTGAATTTTTGCTCTCCTTTTTCCCTATTTCTTCTTTCTTTTCATTCCCATATTCTTCTTTGCAAAATATTTTTATCATCACTATTGAAATTTATTTTTCATTTCGAATCAAAGACTATTCCAAATTCCAACTCGTTTCCCGATCAGATTCATAGTTGCTAATACAAACATTCATAATCCTTGCCAAGAATCGATAAGTTCAATTCAATCTCGGTAATTACTTCGAAATTCTCATAGTATTTCAATTCAATCTCGGTAATTACTTCCAAATTCTCATAGTATTTACATTTGGTGTTAATCTTTCATCCAAATTAATGAATCTTTTACGAATCTTGTCGAAATTCCAGATAATCTTGATAAATCTTGAAATTTGTTAATAATTATTGCGTAATATCATTTGAAGGAATCGATTTAGATACCTCAGACCAGATCTAAGCGCGAGGAACAATGTTCGAGATCTTAAAGACAGGTGTGTGTTCTTTTACAAGTGAACCAAGGTAAAATCGTGCCCCAAGATAGGGCCACACGAGCATGTTCCCCCTTAAACCCTAGGAAATTCGATTATCACACGGTTGTGTCTCCCTTGTAGCTTCATTTTGTAATTTCCACATAACCTCAGTCTGTTAAATGGCCTAGCCACACAGCCATGTAACTCTTCCACACGGTCCAGGGCTTCCCACATGATCCGATCGCACGGCCATGTGTCCTCTATTTTTTAGATTTTACATTTTTGCCTAGAATTTCATGTTTTGTGCAGATTTGTTCATGAATGGTTCCCAAACTATTTTTAGTGTTTTATTTTATTCAACTGAGTCCTTGATAATATAATTAATGTTAGAATCCATGATCTGATTGATTTAATTATTGTTATTATATATATGCATGATATGTGAACAATATATGTATCTGTTGAATTTGAATTTATGAATGTACGTACAATAGGCTTTATCATACCATTCAATCTAAACCATGATAAGTATGTCATATGCTATTGTAATGATTAGTTGGTGCATGTTATTGTTTCCATATCATTCTACTATAAGGATATTATTCACTCCCGTTTTGATTTGTTATAAGTATGTCATATTGCATTGCATGGGGGTGGGATGTTTTGAAAAGGAGGACGTTTTGGCAGATTAATAATCTACAACTCTGGTGGTTTATCCACATACTTTCTTGCAACTGTCATTTGTATTTATGTTGTGTATTCACAACCATCTGACAGCGTATTAACCTGCAACACTGGTCATTCACCCACGCTTTTTTTGCCAGCTCTTATATGCAAATTTGTTGTGTATTCAAAACCTTCTAGCAGGGTATTAACCTATAACTTTGTGGTTTAACACAACCTGGTGTGTAGGGATGGACAAGTTTTGGGGAACTCTTATTACAATGTGTAGCGGTGGGGTAGGGTCTTTTCTGTTAATTCCAAAATTGTGTTGCATTCACAGAGTATGTGCAAATGATTCTGAGATTTCTAAGATGATATATATGTATTTATGTATATATGTGTATGATGTTGATTTGTTAATTCAATATTTCAAAACTGTTATTAAGAGTTATTATATGTGATGTGATTTTCTATGATAATCGATTGCACTGATTATCTTGTGATGGAACTCACATTGAGCTCCATAAATCACTCCTTTTTAATTTTCACCTTTTCAAATGACCTACTAGGTTAGGATGCAGGCACAACATCCAGAGGGTCACGGTTCAGTTTTGTTTTGTTTAAAACTTTAGATATATTTCTTTGTATTTTGTTGTTATTCAAATTTTATATTATTTTATTTTGAACTGTGGCATGGGACTTCAGGTTTGATGTTTTCAATTTATTTACAGTTTGCATGATAATTAATTTAATTTAATTTAATTTTAGGATATTTAATTATTAAGTAGTTATACATGAACCCAAGTTGTTATTAAAACATGAGTAAATATCATTTTTCCACCGCTAAATTATAAATAGAACTTGAGTATTTAATAAATGAGGTTTTCAAAAGTAAACACTATACATAAGATAGTTTCTTTTAATTATTTTCTTTCAACTAGGAGAGTTTTTTTGAAAATATTTTTAAGTTTTCTACTAAATTAAGCAATTATTTTAAAATGATTGCTTTCAAAAATCTAATGCTTACTAGGTCATTTTGGCGGCTAACGTAATTTTTCGAATTCGAGTCTAACGTCTAGGACGAGTTGAGGAGGTTACATTTGGTGATATCAGAGCCTAGATTTTCTAAATTCAAACGGTAAAAATTTGAATAAACTTGCATGCATGTGTTAAAATGGTATTTTTGGAAAAACCATGCTACAAGATTTTTGGAATAAAAATTTTCTTTTCTGCAAAAAAATTAAACTTGAAATTTCGAGGCTGGTCCTACTACAGTTACTGTTAAAACTTTAAATAAATTGTAAACTTTAGATTGTGAACATTGAAAAGGATAACTAATGCTTGAACTTTTGTTTGAAAACTCTAGATGTATTTTAGATTTAAAACTCTAAAAAGATCACTATGAAAACTCAAGGTGGATGTGGTAGTGATAGCTTGCGTAGGGCTGCACATATAGAATCGCTCACTATTCAGGGCGAGAACCCGATTTTTTAATAGGAGTATGTTGAGAACTCCACCACCAATGGTGGCAGAGGCTACGAGAACAACGACGGCACCGTGACACAAGCAATGTTGAAGGTGTTGCAAAGGGTTGCTGAAGCCCAAACTGGACCGGGAAGTCATGGGTCTATTGCAAAGAGACCACTATTTTTTGTGGTAGTAGCTCATCAATTAAACTCTCAAGGAATCCAATAATGCATGGTCGTACTAAACATAGAGATGTGCATTTTCATTTTCTTCGAGAGTTGACAAAGGATGGAAGCGTGGAGGTGGTTTATTGTGGTTCGCAAAATCAATTGGTAGATGTGATTACTAAACCTCTCAAGCTGGATCAACTCTTAAAGTTACGAAAGCTTTTGAGAGGTAGTGATGTTATTGATATAAACTAAATGTTTTTAGACATTTCGGTTCAAGGGAGGAAATGATAGAGTTTATTGGTTTAAGAATTTGGAAGTTTGTTCAATAAATCCCTATTATCATGGGATATCTAGCCGTTTAAGTTTATTTGATAGTTAGTAGTGGCTCCTCTATTTTCTCATTTTCAACTACCATGTAAGGTTATATAATAGCCCAGTATTTTATTTTTCTACTATGTAGAAGACCATTCATTCTCCTCCATTTCTTCTGCTCTTTAATTATTCTTTCTTGTTCTTAACAAAGCAAGCTTTTTTGCTAAAGGAGGAACAAAGAAAAAGTACCAAACTTGCCCAAAGTGGAGCAAATACACAACAGACTTCTCATGAAAAAAAATTAGGAAACCTGACAGGTGCAACATTTATTCTTAAATCTAGTACTAACGAAACAATATGGTTGTAGGCTATCAATTTCGAATCAGAAGATTGTGTACAAAGCAGACTAATTATCACACGGCTGCCACTAGCTAAGCTGATGGAAAATAACATCACGTAATACATTGTATGGACTGGAGATAGAACAATAAAAAGATTGTTGATAAAGAACGAGGACATAATCGATTTGAAGATTAAGCCAGTAACAAAAGACTCAATTTCAACGGCTGCAATGTTGGGATTAGAAGCATCAAGGGAGCGAGTTAGCTAAAATTATGGCGAGGAAGGCCTTAAGTAAGGATGTTACTAATCATGTTCCAAATTAAAGCTTATTTAATCTCTATATGCACTGTGGCTTGGTATTAAAAAATAAAAATAAAATATTTGTATTTAAACTAAAATTTAATTATTAAATATTTTTTTATAAATAATAAAATATAATAAAACCTAACATTTAATTTATTATGAACGATAATTGAAACAAATACAAGTAGTGTAATTTGTGTAGACCTATTGGGTGGCTTGACTTCACAAGTGAGAGGGTTTAGGTAAAAATATAGGTTTAAAAAATGAGCTTGGGAAAATAAAGGCCCATTTAAAAATTGGGTCGGGCCTCAGATAAGGCTTTTTTGGCTCGAGTCCGGCTTGACTCGACTCAAATTTGCAAAAATAAAAAAAAATTATTGTTTTTTTTTTGTTGTTTTCTTGCTTCTTCTTTTTTTTTTCTATTTTGCTGTTATTTTCTTGTTGTTTTCTCACTATTTTGATGTCATTTCACTACTATATTGCTACTATTTTGTTATTATTATTTAGATATTGTATAGCTCTTACTTTATTGTTAATTTTGTTACTACTTTAGAGGCATTTGCTTGCTGAGTTGCACCTATCTTAGTGTTATTTAATTATACATATTTTTTAAAAATTTATTTTCAATTTGTTGGGAAATATTTATTTTCATGTTTTTAGTATTTTTTTATGTATTATATTTAAAAAAACAATATAAAAAATTTAATACGGGCCAAGCTCGAGTTTTAGTATTTTTATCTGGGTCGAGATTAGGTAAAATTTTAGACCTATTTTTCGGGTCAGGCCCGTTTGCTAATATTTTGGTTGAACCCAGCTCAAACCTGATTCAATCCATTGACACCTCTAAATTTGTGTGATGTTGGTAAAAATGTTAAATTCTTACTTAATGATCTTAAATTGTTTCAAATAGTTAAAAGTATATTATTTGTATATTATGAAAAAATCTTTATGCAATTGATGGTTTTGTTAGTTGAAATTATAAAATATAATAATATTTGTCGTCACCATTTTTTTGGAAAATGACAAGGGGTTCGACTTTGGGTTTTAAAAATAAAAACGGAGTCGCCACTAATCCCCTTTTGTTGAGGTGTGATCAGTCACCTCGTAAAACAGTTATTTTAATAAATGCTTGATTTATCAAAACAACGATTTTGGTCTACGAAATCCAGAAAACGAGTTCGAAAGTCGGTTACGCACGAGGAAGGGTTAGCACCCTCGATACGCCCAAAATTGGTACCAAAATGATTAATTAGTGTCTTAATGTCGGCAATTTGAAAAGATTCTTAAAATACGGATCCTTTAAAAGGTATTAGGATATTTGAGATTTCTTTGTCCCGAGAGGATACAAACATCACATCCAGCACGTTAGGACATGATATTCGAAGCCTTCGTAATCAAAGTTATCTCGAAGTTCGTGAAATTTATTAAAAGGATGTTTAGTGTTTTAGTCAAACGGAAAATCGTAACTCAAAGACGTTAGGGTACTATTCCCTAATTCCTAAATACAAAACATTGTCTTTATTTTAAAACCTTAAATGGAATGTAGCAATTTTACAAAATGCCTCGTGACGGATCAAATCAAAGAGAAGGCTCGAGTCAAAACTTGAGATTTCTTTGTCCCGAAAAGATATAAACATCACGCCCACTCATTAGGACACAATGTTTTAATCTCGTGATCAAAATCGCCTCGTGATTTGCGAAACTTCGTAAAAGGGATGTTAAGTTACTTAGTTAAACGGAAAATCGTAACTCAAAGACGTTAGGGCACTATTTTGAATTCTAAATTGAAACATCACCTTCATTCTAAAACCTTTAAATGAAATATGATGATTTTCAAAATACATTTTGTGTAGTAATAACATGAAATTAAGAAAGATAAACGAGATATAAATATAATAAGTATAAGAATACTAATAATAATAATATGACAATGATTTGAAACAATGATAATACTATACCAATATGAATAATACGATACATAATATCATTGGTAAAATAGAATAATAAAATTATAGTGATGAAAATTAAATAATAAAATAATAAAATACAAGATAATGGTAATAATATAAAAATGATGGTAAACTAATAATAGTAAAATATACATATATATAATAGTAATAATAAGAAAGAATGGTGATGATAATATATTTAAAACGATAATAATAAGAATAATAATATAATAATAGTAATAAATGATAAACAAAATGATAAGGAAAGATACATATACGATACTAACAATAAATAACAATAATAATAATAATGGAATAATAATAGAAATAATAATAATAAATAATAATAATGATAATAATGAACCTATAAATAATAATAACAAATAGTCAATATTTAATAGTAGTGGAAATAGTAAAAATTGCAAAATAATTTGAAAAAATGGGTCAAATTGAAACTAAAACAGAAGTAAGAGGGTCAAATTAGACATTATAAGCAATAAAAGGACCAAACAGCAACGCGCGCAAAAAGCTAGGGACGAGGATCGCAATTTTCCCCAAATAGTAAAACGCAGCGTTTTAAAAAGGACCGAATTGTAATCGCAGAAAATTTCGGGACAAAATTGCAATAGCGAAAAACTTAATTGTAAAATCTAAAATGCGGAAGGATCGAGAGCGCAATAAACCCTTTGTAAAAACACGCAGATCCCGAGGCGGGTCAGTCGATCGGATCGGTCAAGGCAAAACGATGTCGCTTTTGGGGTTAAAGGCCACCTTCAAAATGACGCTGCTTTGTGGGGATATATAAAGCCCTAAACCCCAAAAAATTTCATTTCAAATTGCCCGCTTAAAAAATTTTCTTTCTTTTTTTCTTGCGTAAGGGGAATCTGGTGGATTTCGATTACCGCCGTCGTTCGGCGGCTTACCACAAAGACAGGTGGCCTAAGTTCAAAAGAGGTAATTTTTTCCTTTTTTTATGCGCTTATTTCCTTTCCTTTTTAGTATTTCATATTTTCATACATGCATGAACAAGGAGGAAACAGATTCAGAAATGAGGAAGAAAATAAAAATAATAATACCTTGGGCCTCTGTTGCTTTTGATTTTAATAAATCTTTTGTGTTTTTCTACTTCGTGTTTGGATCATTGCTTTTGTGTTTTGAAATTTTTTTTTTTGTATATTGATCAAAAAAAGTCCTTATAATCATTTTAAAATCGCCTTTATAGCCTTCTTATTTTTACAACTTGTTCTGCGCTCGCTGCTTTCTTTCATTGCTTGCGTAAGTGGCCAAATGGAGGAGTTGGTGATGCTTTGCGCATGGCGGTGGCATGGCGCAAGGGCGGTGGATGGGACAAAAGGCCGAGTCGAGGCGAAGACTAATGGCCCTGTGCCATTCAATGTTATGTGCCGATGATTAGGGTTCCTGTAACCCTAATTTTAGACTTTGGGCCATTGGGCCACCGTGTAGTGGTGATTGGGTTAGGTTAGTGGGCTGTGGTCTGCTGGGTTTTAGTGTATTGGGTTTGGGTTTAGGTTTTGGGTTTTGGGTTTTGGGTTATAACTGGCCCGGGCAATTTGGGCTTCAGATACCGCTTCTCTTGCTCATTGTCGAGCAACAAGAATAGAGCAAAGACTTAAAGAAGCCCAATGTTGCCCGGCCCCGCCGAAGTTTTGACTTCTCGTGTGCTCTTCTTCGTAGCGCCGCCCCGTCCACCACATCTTGTTGCTTTGATCCACTTCACTGTAACCTTGAAAAATGATATTTGTAGTGATCTGTTTCATCGCAACTTCAAAAAGATAAGATCTTCTGTCTTCGATTTGCCTCCTGCAACTTCAGTAATGTCAAATCTGCTATCCTCAATCTGATCCCTACAAACTCAGGGATCACCAGACTGATGTCCTCGATCCGCTTCCGCAACTTCGTGAATGTCAAATCGCTTCAACTGATCCTCGCAAACTCGTGGATCACCGACGATTTTTTGATTTACTTCTTACTCCGCTGAACTTCAAGAAATAAGAATTGTGGAGAAGATATTCGTAGTCTCCATCTTCTCTATCGAAACTTCAAAGAAATAAGGACTTATCGGGATTTGTAATCTCAATCTATTCCACGAAAACTTCAAGAAAATAAGAATTCAGGGAGAAGAGATTCGCAGTCTCCATCTTCTCTACCAAAACTTCAAAGAAATAAGGACTTATCCTCATTGTTAACTCAGGGGGACGAAATTTGTAATCTCAACCTACTCCACGGAAACTTTGAGGAAATAAGAATTCAGGGAGAAGAGATTTGTAATCTCTATCTTCTCTTACTGAAACTTCAAAGGAATAATGATTGATCCTCATTATTAACTCGTGGAGACGGATTTGTAATCTCAACCTACTCCACCGAACGCCGAGGAAATAAGAATTCAGAACTTTTCAATTTGCTTCCTTACTATCTTCAGGAAGACTTCAATCTTCGGTCTGCTCCCCTGTCATCTCGAGGGATGAGGTCTTTGGTCTTCAGCCTATTCCACTGCTAGTTAAAGTAATAGGACTAAAGCTTAACCATGCTTCCTACTGGTTAGGGAGCCAAGATTTGCATTCGGTCTTGCCCCACTATTGGTCAGGGTGACCAGACCTACAATTCTTGACCTATTCCACTGCTGGTGTGCGACAATAGGATTCGGTGGCTCAAATCTCGCTCCCCACCGGTTGTGGAGTCAAGATTTGCCTTCGATCTTGCCCCACTACTGGTTAGGGCGACAAGATCTACAATTTTTTGACCCATTCCAATGCTGGTCAGTGGCAATAGGATGGTGGCCTAAATTATGTTCCCTACTGGTTAGGGAACCAAGATTCGCCTTCGATCTTGCCCCACTACTAGTTAGGGCGACAAGATCTTCAATTTTTGACCCATTCCACTGCTGGTCAGTGGCAATAGGACGGTGGCCTAAATCATGTTCCCTACTGGTTAGGGAGCCAAGATTTGCTTTCGATCTTGCCTCACTACTGGTTGGGGCGACGAGATCTTCAATTTTTGACCCATTCCACTGCTGGTCAGTGGCAATAGGACGGTGGCCTAAATCATGTTCCCTACTAGTTAGGGAGTCAAGATTTGCCTTCTGGCCTTGCCCCACCATTGGTTAGGGCGACAAGATCTACAATTTTGACCCATTCCATCGCTGGTCGGTGGCAATAGGATGGTGGCTTAAATCATGTTCCCTCTTGGTTAGGAGCTAAGATTTGCCTTCAATCTTGCCCCACTCTTCGGGTTAGGCGACAAGATCTACAATTTTGACCCATTCCACCGCCTCTGGTCGTGGCAATAGGATAAAGGGCTCAAATCATGTTCCCTACTGGTTAGGGAGCCAAGATTTGCCTTTGATCTTGCCCCACTACTGGTTAGGGCGACAAGATCTACAATTTTTGACCTATTCCACTGCCAGTCGGTGGCAATAGGACGGTCTTCAACCTATTCCACCACTGGTCGATGGCAATATGATAGTATTTCACCTATTCCACTGCTGGTCAGTAGCAATAAGGTAATCTTCAACTTATTCCACTGCTAGTCAGCGGCAATAAGATAATCTTCAACCTATTCCACCGCTGGTCGATGGCAATAAGACAATCTTCAACCTATTCCACCGCTGATCGATGGCAATAGGACAATCTTCAGTAGTGTTGCTACACCATCCTCTGGGGACATATCCTATAGACTCTATTTTATATGCTTGTGTTTATGCCGAATGGTGCGGATGCTATGGTCGGAATGACTCAAATGCTCCTAACTACGTATGATATTGATGACATTTACATGAATGCAGAATGTTATGAGAATGATAATTTTCATAATAATTAAGATGTAATGATATTATGAAGGACATTTGCATGAATGCGGATGTCATGGAATGATCTCTTTTACAAGCTTAGGTCAGAATTGCTCGCGCTTCGTCAAGGTCACCAGATAGACGTAACATCTAGTCCGATATCTATGATTGCGAATCAAGAAATGGTCATAATTTTGACCTCTTCCTCGAATGTTTCCAACCCCTAAGTGTGGTGGTTCCTAAACAATGCCTTGTTTTAGGTTCCCTACTGTTTAGAGGCTTCGAGTAATAGGTGGAACTCCTTTATGGAAGCATTATGGGTCCATGGGTCGTTATTTCAATTGCAAACAATCTAAAGATTTAAAATAACAATGGGATTTATGAAGAATGGAATTGGATTAAATCAAGAAAAGTAAACATTATTAGAGTACAAAAATGGGTAAAAGAAAAGTAGGTGCCCAGATATTGCAAACTGAGCTTCACCAATCGAATCCTTCCAAGATCATTTTAAATTTGAATAGATATTGGGAGATCTGCAGGCTTTGTAGATGTTTCGAGGTGTAACATTCCTCCTTTTGCTAATTCAGGAGAACAAAATTATCACATACCTCCTCTTCGTGCAAATTTGAGCCGCCCTTATCGGTTTTCGACTAAAGCCCTTTGGTCTCAAAGCGCCTTTACGGGTTTTCGCTTTGGCCTCTCCGCTTTTTTTTTTTAGGTCTTAAAGTGCCTTTACGGGTTTTCACTTTAGCCTTTCCTTCTTCAAGCATAATACTTTAACCGAATCAATTTATGGGATTGGATAGATTTTCCCATCCATCTCGGCCAAAATTAGAGCCCTCCAAAGAAAGCCTTTTTCACCACATAAGGTCCTTCCCAATTTGGCATCCATTTCCCTCTGAAATCCTTTTGTATGGGGAGGATCTTTTTCAAAACTAAGTCTCCCTCGTGGAATTCTCTTGGACACACTTTTTTGTTGTATGCTCGCATCATTCGCTTTTGGTAGATCTGACCATGACGGATAGCTTTCAGTCTCTTTTCTTCGATCAGATTCAACTGATCATATCGAACTTGGATTCATTCCGCTTCATCCAATTTTAATTCAGACAATACTCGAAAGGACAAAATTTCAACTTCGATGGGTAAAACCGCCTCCATTCCGTAAACTAATGAGAAAGGAGTTACCCCGGTGGAGGTTCTGACCGACGTTCGATAGGGAAAAGGGCAAATGGTAGCTTCGTGCGGCCTTTGTAAGTCTCACCATCTTTCCTACTATCTTCTTGATATTCTTGTTAGTCGCCTCATCGCACTGCTCATCTTTGGGCGATATGGTGACGAATTGTGATGTCCGATCTTGAATTGCCTATGACTTCTCGCGATCATGTCGTTGTTCGTGTTTAACGATTATCGATATGATCCTCTCGTGCATTCCATGTCGACATATGATTTCCTTTTAAGAACTTGTTGATTGTCGATTTTGTCACATTAGCATATGAAGTGGCCTCCACCCATTTAGTGAAGTAATCAATTACTACAAAGATGAACCGATGTCCATTGGAAGCTTTTGGAGAGATTGGTCCAATAACGTCCATGCCCCACATAGAAAAAGGCCATGAGGAGGTCATAACATGTAAAGGTGAGGGTGGTACATGAATCTTGTCCCCATAAATTTGGCACTTATGACATTTCTTAGCATAATCAATGTAATCTTTTTCCATGGTAGACCAATGATACCCGAATCTCATGATTTGTCTGGCCATTGTGAACCCATTGGCATGTGTTCCACAGAAACCCTCATGGACTTCTTCTAGGATTTACTTAGCCTCGGTGCCATCCACACATCTCAATAGCACTTGATCTTTTTTTCTTTTGTATAAGACCTCTCCGTCTAAGACATAGTCACAAGCTAGTTTTCTCAACGTCCTTTTGTCATTTTTGGTTGCTTGATCGGGGTATTTATGATCTTTCACGTATTATAGTATATCGTGATACCACGGGTGATCATTTTGCTCCTCTTCTTCCATGTCAGTAGCAATGGGTCGGAGCCTCATAAATGCTCATTCGATAGGCCTCATATCCTCCTCGTTGTTTGCTCGCACTATAGAAGCCAATGTGGCTAGAGCATCACCATCCGATTTTCGCCTCTTGGTAGATAATCGAAAGTGATGTCATCGAACTCTTTGATCGCTTCTTGACCAATCTTTTGTATTCACCAATTTGGGATCTCTCGTCTCCCATTCTCCTTGTTGATAAATCACCAAAGCAGAGTCCCCAGATACTTCTAGCACCTTAATTTTAAGTTCTATAGCGCACGGATACCTATGATGCAAGCTTCATACTCTGCCATGTTGTTTGTACAATCAAAATCCAGCCTACAAGTAAATGGGTAATGATCTCCGTTTGGGGACACCAGAACTGCCCCAATTCCATTACCCATAGCATTCGATGCCCCGTCGAAGTTCAGTTTTCAAGGATGGCTTTTCGGGGTACCTTCTTCAGTGGTTGCTACATACATTAGGTCTTCATTAGGGAAATCAAAGTCCAAAGGCTCATAATCTGCCAGAGTTCTACTGGCCAGAAAATCCGCTATTGCACTTCCTTTTATCACCTTCTGGTTTACATAAACTATGTCAAACTCAGAAAGTAAAATTTACCATCGGGCCATCCGTCCATTCAAAGTAGTCGACTCTATTAGGTATTTCAGTGGGTCTAGCTTCGAGATGAGCCAGGTCGTATGATACAACATATACTGCCTCAATCTCCGAGTTGTCCAGACCAAGGCACAACATAGTTTCTCAATTGGTGAGTACCTTGTTTCACACTCAGTGAACTTTTTACTAAAGTAGTATATTGCCTTTTCTTTCTTTCCTGACTCATCGTGCTGGTCGAGCACACATCCCATTAAATTATCAAGTACCGCCAAATAGAGGATTAAAGGCTTCTCCGGATTAGGCGGTGTCAATACCGGAGGATTGGACAGTATCGCTTACTTTGTCGAAGGTCTTCGACATTCCTCATCCCACACACCGGATTGTGTTTTTAAGAAGACGAATATGGGATCACATTTCTCGACGGGCCAGAAATGAACCGAGCAATGTAATTTAATCTTCCTAAGAAACCTCAAACTTCTTTTTTACGCATGAGGGAGGCAATTCTTGTATAGCCTTGACCTTGTCCGGTCAACCTCAATCCCTTTTCATCGACTATAAATCCTAGCAGCTTCGACCGCTCCAAAGGTACACTTAGTCGGGTTAAGCTTCAATTGACTTTCCTCAACCTCAAAAATAATTTTCTTAAGACTTGATATGCTCCTTTTCGCTTCGGGACTTGGCGATCATATCGTCGACATAAACCTCAATTTCCTTGTGCATCATATCATGGAATAGGGTTACCATGGCTCTCTGATATGTTGCTCCCGTATTCTTCAACCCAAATGGTATTACCTTATAGCAAAAGGTTCCCCACATGGTTATGAATGTGGTTTTATCCATGTCTTTAGGAAGCATCTTTATCTGGTTGTATCCGGAGAAGCCATCCATGAATGAGAACAATGAATAACCCACCGTATTATCCACTAAGGTGTCAATATGAGGTAACGGAAAATTATCCTTCATGCTAGCCTTGTTTAGATCCTCGTAGTCTACACACATTCGCATTTTCCCATCTTTCTTAGGGACGGGACGATATTGGCTACCCATTCCGAGTACTTAACCACTTGCAAGAAACCCGTTAAATTGCTTCTTGACCTCTTCTTTTATTTTTAGTAAAACGTCTGGCCTCATCCTCCAAAGTTTACATTGGGTGGCTTGTATTCTTCTTTTATGGGCAAACGGTGTACCACGATATCGTTGCTTAACCGGGCATGTCTTGATATGACCATGCGAAGACATCCTTGAATTCTTGGAGTAACTCAATGAGGTCTTGCTTTGTCTCTGCGGTGATCCGGCTCCAATCTTCACTTCTTTCTTTTCTTGTCCATCTCCTAGGTTCACTATTTCCACCGATTCTTTGTGAGGTACGATTTGTTTCTCCTCTTGTTCTACCATCCTTAACAGCTCAGAGCTAAATCACAGCCTTGGTCATCTTCAAAATCCTAAAATCTTCCGCACCCATATCTTGCTCAAAAGGATATTCTGAGTCATCGGTAGCGTTACTCAAATCATTGATATTTGGGGACCTGTTATGGAGATGAATAAAGGCTCATAGAATCACAGAATCTAGGCATGCTTATTGACATCATAAATAAAGAATAGAAATGTTTAGAAGAATATCTACAGAAAGAATAATGATAATGAATGAAATGAACATAAAAGAAAATTTGCTCAAAAGATGGCGGAGATGTATTTTATTGAAAATAACGATGCCTTATACAAAATCATGCTTCACAAAAGGGACTCTTATTGCTTCTAGACTTAAAGCAACAAGTGTGTTCCGAGTATTACTCTGAATGAGTTCTAAAAGCTATAGAAATCTCCTCCGCAGTCCAGTTGTTTAGAACGCTGCCTAGCTCATAGGGGCGAATACCATTCCGATTTTCTTCCTCAATTTTCCCCTCAGATATAGCGTTGACATGCACGATTTCTTTATTTTGCGTTCCTTGTCCCGGATGGATAACCCCTCCTGATATAAAGGTCTCACGAATATGAGGGATTATCATCGGTTCCCATTTAATCTCATCTCCACCCAAACGCGCTTTCCTTCTTTCTTGCTTCTTTTCTAACTCTCTCTTCTTTTGCTTGGCGTTCGACTTGAATCTTAAGCCAAAGAGGTCTCTTTTTTCTTTCAATCTCGGGATTTCGATTCCTCCTTGGAGATACCTTTCCAGTCCCTTTCTGGGTACGGCTCCATTTTTTACCATTAATTGTAAACCCATTTTTGTGGTTTTGGATAATTGAGGCACTGGGATCTTGTTTCCCTCGATGACGAACGTTGCGTTGATGAATTCCAAAGAACGAAAGGAATATTCAGTCGCTTCTTCATTTGCTTCTAAATATGGTGCACTGCTAGTTACAGTTGCGATGAAGTCTTCTTCAGCATTTATTGTTACCAAACGGCCTTTTGTGACTAATTTCAATTTTTGGTGCAAGGATGAGGGGACTGCTCCCGCTGAGTGTATCCAAGGTCTCCCCAATAAACAGTTATACAACGGCCTGATATCCATTACTATGAAATCCACTTCATATGTACTTGGGCCGATTAAAAGACGTATTTCAATCCTCCCCATAACTTTCCTTTCAGTTCCATCGAATGCCCTTACTACATTGTAGCAGGCCTTCATGTGAGAGCTATCAATGGGTAACCAATTCAACGTCGATAATGGCAGGACATTGAGCGCCGATCCGTTATCGACTAGTACCCCTGGTAGTGTGTATCCTTTGCACCGTGTAGTAATGTGGAGGGCCTTGATGGAACCCATACCTCCCGGCGGAATCTCATCATCATTAAAGAAAATAAAGTTATCAGCACTTATCTTGCTAATTAGATAATCCAACTTGTTAACGATGATATCATTAGCAACATAAGTTTCATTCAATACTTTCATCAGTGCATTGCAGTGTGCTTCTGAGCTTAATAGTAAGTCAAGCACAGATATACGAGCCGGCTGTTTATGCAACTACTCCACGACACTGTATTCACTATGCTTTAAAAACTTCAAGAATTACCTAGCCTCGTCTTCCTTCACTGGCTCATTTACGGGAACTTCCTGTTTGGTCACACTTTCTTTCTTTTGTTCGCCCACCAAGGTTTTTCCCTTTATAAGCTCGATCCGTGGGTTTTTCGTGTCGTAACGCTTCCCGCTACGTGTATAGGAGCCTACTTCCTGGTTTCCCTTTGCAGTGTTAGACAAGTCTCCTTTCTCGAGAATCGTCACATTATAGTTGTAGTTTCAGGGAACCTTTTTGTTATCTTCATATGAAAAGGCCGCAGGTCTTCGGATCACAATCTTCGGAGGCTCCTGGTTTCCTTTCATAGTGCGGGATGAGTCCTCTATTTTAGGAATCGTCAGGTTGCAATTAGAGTTCTGGGGAACCTCTTTGTTGTCTTCATACGAAAGGACCGCCGATTTACGAATCAGGATCTTTGAGTTGTCTTTATCCCAGTTCCATCGTTCTTTGGTCGTGAGATGATGACCAAAGGATAGCTAGCTTTCGAGACTTTTATTGCTGATTCATCTTCTAACATGCAAATGTTTCTTTCTTTTCGGCCTTCGTTAATCTCAAAAAACTCCAACTCTTTATTGTCCATCAATCTTTGTACCAGAATTCTGAACTCAGTACAGTCCTGGATTTCATGCCCTTCCATGTTATGAAACTCGCAACCTCTTTTTATTCTTTCATACTTTCCTACCGGCCTTGATACAGCTAATCTTCTCTTCATCATTTCTTTCCAAACTTGTTTCATCGGAGTCTTTACTTCGTCAACATCCCTTTTAACTCTCCTTCTCATGTTTTCGCCTATCATATTGACCTCGTGATTAGGCAGCGGGTGCCCCGCGCTAGGGGTATCGTCTACTTTTATAACACCCATCTAGATGAGTCTTTCTACCAGTTTTTTAAAAGCAAGACAGTTCTCTATTGAATGCCCCACAATCTCGCGTGGTACTCGTGACCGTATGCTCGTTGATCATACCACTTAGGATATGGGGGTTGCAGGGGTTTTAGGTAATGTGGGGAAACAACATGTGCATCGAATAAGTTCTGGTACATTTCCTTGTATATGACTGGGATTAGCGTGAATTGGATTTTCTCCGTGTTCTGTTTTGTACTGGATTCCTGCCTAGAGGAGCCCTGATGATCAGCGATTACGGCCTTGGGCTGATTTACAGTAATAGGCTTTGGATAACCTTTACCTAAGTTATTTACATCGTTTTCTCTTTTCTTTGGGATTGTCTTTTTGGTACTTTCTCCCACTTCTATCTTGCCACATCTGATTGCATTTTCTATCATCTCCCCGACATCACGATGTCCGAGAAGCTTTAGTGGCGCTCTCAAAGATATGATTGATGAAAGGAGCTTTCAACGATTTATAAAGAGCATGGTTGTCTCTTTTCCAAAAGCGGTGGTTAAACTTGTACTGCTACCTCTCTCCATCGCTGGGCATACTGTCTAAAACTTTCGCCTGGCTTTTTCTCCATATTTTGGAGCGTGATTCTATCAGGAGCAATATTAGTCACATGGCCATAATGTTTCATGAAGGCCTGTGCCAAGTCCTTCTATGTCTTGATTTGGGCACGACTAAGTCGATTATACCATTTGGCGGTAGACCTACCAAACTGCCTTGAAAACAAGTGAATCAAGAATCGGTCATTATTAAGGTGCCCGCCATCCGCCGCAGAGAACATTGTGATGTGCACCTCAGGACAGCTAGTCCCGTTATATTTCTCGAACTCTGGTGTTTTGAACTTTGTTGGAAGGACTAAGTCCGGGACCAGACTTAAGTCTTTAGCGTCTATTCCGTAACGATGGTCAATCGTTTCTATTTCTTTAAACTTTTCTTCTAGTCACTTGCAACGGTTCTCAAGTTGCTTTGACAAATCTATTTTTGCCTTGTCCATTTCTGCCAGTTCATCGAAATTCGGGACCACAGGGTTAGCCGAACTTTCCCTTGGGTTAGTACCCGAACCAGTCAGAAGGTGGGCTGGTATCGCGGTACCAACCTGATATTGTGGTCTAACAGTAACAGGCGTCCTTTGGGGATGCACGTCCGGTGGCGTTTGGGTATTAGGTGGGGTAAAACCCGGAGGGTAAACAGGGTCGTCATTATCATTTCCCAAACTAGTAGCAACACCCTTTCCTTTCTCACGTTCATTGGCCAACAACTGCGCCAATTGAGTCATCATGCTATTTTGAGATTCTTGCATTCATTCTATCATGTCTTGTTGTATCTTAATCAATCGTTCTTGCATCTGCTCTTGTATTTCCTTTTGCATTTGTTCTAGTCTCTCTATTCTTTGATCCATGATTTTTGTTTTGCCTCGTGTATTGTACCAATATTCCAGGGTCGCTGTCATAATTTAAGGTTCCTTTGTGAGATTTAATGCATATGATGCAATGTGATGCTGGTGCATGAAATGTATGCAAAAAAGGCATTAATTCTGATTCAATTTCTTTTTAGAATAACTTTTCTAGAAAACAAGTTTCTTTACATAAAACGGATTACATATAAGGCCTCATCCTAATACTTAAGGCCTTGACTTCTTCCAGAAGCCCAGCTAACTCTTGACCTTGCTCTGACTTTGATTCGTAAAATAAACTTAATACATCAGCTCGGACTACTAAGGTTTGTAAGTGATCCGCCACTTCTCGCACTTGAGCTACGGCTTTCCCCATAATGTAATCCCGATCTCTGACTTGATTCTGAGAGTGATGAAGTTGCTGCTTCCAGCGCTCCTCATTGACTTCAAGAAGCTCCACCCGTAGCTCACAACCATGTAAAGTAGATTCTAGCTCTTCGATTCTTACTTTCATTTCTACAATTTTACTCAGACTAGCCTTTAATTCGACTACAGAGTTACGGCTATGATGCTGATACAATGATCTTTCCAGTTCTGTCACCCGAGCCTTTAATTCCTCTTTCTCGTTCTGAGTTTCTACCAAACTTCTTTTCGAGTAGCTTCTAACTTGAGTATCTCTTGAGTTCCCTTTCCTATTGATCGGCTCTATGTCTTTCCTCTTTCGTTCTTGACGCCATTGTTCGACGTTTTCCTAATCCAAAGAATTTTCATTGACCTTCGTGACTTCTTGTAGTACATTTTCAAACCGTCCAAATCTTCCTACTTTATTTTTCCCTTTCCTTAGCTTTTCGACTTCCAGCTTCTAAATGTCAACATCCAACCCTAACTGCATTTTTTCTCCTTCTAATTGCTCTATCATTTTCCCTAATTCCACATTCTTTTTCTCAAAATCCTGTTTGATGATTTCGAGCTTCGACGAGATTACCCGCAGGTGCTCTTCCACCGATCGGGCGTTTTCTTGGTCTAAAGTGGGGATATTGTCGTTGATTCTTTGACTCCTCCATCGGTCATATTCAGGGGTTGTCATCGGGTTAGTGGCAAACCTTTTCATCCTGTGAGTCTGACTCCAAGCACTTGCTATTTCGCGAACCCTCTCCTTACAATTGTCTCATTTATATTCGAACTCGCACTAATTAGACCTTGGGTTGCAGGTATAAACTGTCTTGATCTGTACTGTCTCAGCACGAGGAGAGGGGCATATCCGACAGCTCCCCATATTCCCAGTAGAGGAACCCAGTCAAAATCTCCACACCGATATAGGATCTCATCAGGGATCATTAAAGGAGCTTTCCATTCTACGTCTTCTTCTTGCAGGTTTTGCAGAATCGTCATCCATTTTTCTTCCGTAAGATCGTCTCGCCTTGGTGTGGCTGCTAATTCTTTTAGCGGGAATAGTCCCGGAGAAGATTCGACCCGGTACCTTTTCCGCTTTCCAAAAATAACTGTTGAACCATACTAGCAAAAGCTGTGCACAACTGGTGAATCTTCCTTCGCCCGCTCTTCGGCACGCGCTTAAGGACCTAAAAGTTTCAGCCAGAATTGCAGGAACGGGTGTGACTCTTCTATCCAATCTATCGAATAAATCTGAGACCGCCTCGTCTACATGCCCTAGAGCTTTAAGGAAAATAATCACCCATAAATGCTCAAGGCAAAATGTCAACCCTTTTCTTCACGCTCGTGGTGTGCTATGATCAAATCCTCAAATTTCTCCAAGGGATGCACTTACAATCTCCTTTTGTTTTATCCATGCCGCAACCCACCGCCGCTCATTCCCGTAATATTCATCAACTTTTTTAAGAAGGTGGGGACGTTAACAGGTCTTGTATAAACTTTATCGGTTTGAATTTTTGGGAAACGGAGTAAAGTCGTGTACTCTTCTATAGTAGGCACCGATCCGCTTTCTCGAAAGTAAAACAACTATAAGGTGATTCTAAAATTGGGCTATAGCTCTAATAAGTGTCGGTTACCTTAATGTCGAGCGAGATAAGGCGATCACCGTAATGACAAGAGAATAGTTGCTTAATCTCACCGTCCCATTGACTCCATATCTCTTTCATCTCTTGAAGATTATTTTGAGTTACACTGATACGTGTAAAGTCCTATAATTCTGACACGTGCCCTTCTGTAAGACTATCACCCTTTTCTTGTTGCAGTGTCTCGGCCCATATTTGGACGGCCGCATTGTCCTCCACTCTATCAAGAAACCTCCTTTCCATGAGAAGCTATCTATTTAGCAATTGAATGTGAATCAAAACCTTTTTTGATGAAGATGCCATGCAAAAATAAAAATGAAGCAAATCAAGACTCCATACGCGAGAAGCAAAGAATAAAAATACCTAATCTGTAACCATTAGGGTTTGGCGGCTCTACCTAGGGTGGGTTCTTAGGGCTTACTATATGAGGTTCGGTTCTAAAGTAAGTGGTACCGAACTAGCGATTCCTCGATCCTCACCCATTATAGGCTCATATAGACTGAGTTCAATTCAGGGGAATACATTTCACTATGGCTACACGGAGATGAAAATCTCACGAAGACATAGGTACGGATGTATCCCGAAAGCGATCCACTATCTTGCACGGAGGTGAAAACCTCATGAAAGAGTAGTTTCTCACTCCCACTTAAAGGTGTGACCACGACGGTCATGCAATGCAACGCCGAAATTAAAACAACATGCAGTAAAAAGATCTTAATTTTCAACTTGAACTTTTAAATTTTCGACAAAAGACAGAAAATAATCAATTTATGGCTTGACTTTCCAAAAAGCGTCCCCAGTGGAGTCGCCAAGCTGTCGTCACCATTTTTTTAGAAAATGACAAGGGGTTCGACTTTGGGTTTTAAAAAATAAAAAATGGCAGTCGCCACCAATCCCTTTTTGTTGAGGTGTGATCGGGTCACCTAGTAAAACGGTTGTTTTTAATAAACAGTTTGATTTATCAAAACAACGATTTTGGTCTACGAAATCCAGAAAATGAGTTCGAAAGTCGGTTACGCACGAGGAAGGGTTAGCACCCTTGATACGCCCAAAATTGGTACCAAAATGATTAATTAGTGTCTTAATGTCGGCAATTTGAAAAGATTCTTAAAATACGGATCCTTTAAAAGGTATTAGGATATTTGAGATTTCTTTGTCCCGAGAGGATGCGAACAACACATCCAGCACGTTAGGACATGATATTCGAAGCCTTCGTAATCAAAGTTATCTCGAAGTTCGTGAAATTTATTAAAAGGATGTTTAGTGTTTTAGTCAAACGAAAAATCGCAACCCAGCACGTTAGGGTACTATTCCCCGAATTCCTAAATACAAAACATTGCCTTTATTTTAAAAACCTTTAAATGGAATGTAGCAATTTTACAAAATGCCTCGCATCAGATCAAATCAAAGAGAAGGCTCGAGTCAAAACTTGAGATTTCTTTGTCCCGAAAAGATATAAACATCACGTCCAGCTCGTTAGGACACAATGTTTTAATCTCTCGTGATCAAAATCGTCTCGTGATTTGCAAAACTTCGTAAAAGGGATGTTAAGTTACTTAGTTAAACGGAAAATCGTAGCTCAAAGACGTTAGGGCACTATTTTCGAATTCCTAAATCTGAAACATCACCTTCAGATGATTTTCAAAATACATTTTGTGTAGTAATAACATGAAATTAAGAAAGATAAACGATAGATATAAATATAATAAGTATAAGAATACTAATAATAATAATATGACAATGATTTGAAACAATGATAATACTATACCAATATGAATAATACGTATACATAATATCGGTGGTAAAATAGAATAATAAAATTATAGTGATGAAAATTAAATAATAAAATAATAAAATACAAGATAATGGTAATAATATAAAATGATGGTAAGCGAATAATAGTAAAATATACATATATATAATAGTAATAATAAGAAAGAATGGTGATGATAATATATTTAATAACGATAATAATAAGAATAATAATATAATAATAGTAACAAAATCGATAAACAATAAGCGATAAGGGAAAGATACATATCATATATATAATAGTAATAATAAGAAAGAATGGTGATGATAATATATTTAATAACGATAATTATAAGGAAAGATACATATACGATACGAACAATAAATAGTAATAATAATAATGGAATAATAATAGAAATAATAATAATAAATAATAATAATGATAATAATGAACCTATAAATAATAATAACAAATAGTCAATATTTAATAGTAGTGGAAATAGTAAAAATTGTAAAATAATTTGAAAAAATGGGTCAAATTGAAACTAAAACAGAAGTAAGAGGGTCAAATTAGACATTATAAGCAATAAAAGGACCAAACAGCAACACGCGCAAAAAGCTGGGGACGAGGAGCACAATTTTCCCCAAATAGTAAAACGCAGCGTTTTAAAAAGGACCGAATTGTAATCGCGTAAAATTTTTGGGACAAAATTGTAATAGCGAAAAACTTAATTGTAAAATCTAAAAATGCGGAAGGATCGAGAGCGTAATAAATCCCTTTGTAAAAAACACGCGGATCCTGAGGCGGGTCGGGTCGATCGGATCGGGTCAAGGCCAAAACGACGTCGTTTTGGGGTTAAAGGCCAGCCCCCAAAACGACGTCGTTTTGTGGGGCTATATAAAGCCCTAAACCCCCAAAAAAATTTCATTTCAGCTGTCTGCTTAAAAAAAATTTTCTTTCTTTTTTTCTCTGCAGAAGGGGGAATCCGGTGGGATTCCGACCGGCCGCCGTCGTTCAAGATTAAGCCTACCACCACATACTGTGGCGAAAGTTCAAAATAGGTAATTTTTTCCCTTTTTTATGCGTTTATTTCCTTTCCCCTTTTTAGTATTTCATATTTTCATACATGCATGAACAAGGAGGAAACAGATTCGTAAAATGAGGAAGAAAATAAAAAATAATAATACCTTGGGCCTCTGTTTCTTTTGATTTTAATGAATCTTTTGTGTTTTTCTACTTTCGTGTTTGGATCTCATTGTTTTGTGTTTTGAAATTTCTTTTTTTTGTATATTGATCGAAAAAAAAAGTCCCATACAATCGTTTTAAAATCGACCTTTATAGCCTTCTTATTTTTACAACTTGTTCTGTTCTGTCGTTTCTCTTTCATTGCTTGCAGGTAAGTGGCCAAGTGGAGGAGTTGGTGATGCTCTTGCGGTGGTGGTGGCAGTGGCAGTGGGCGGTGGATGGGACAGAAGGCCAGGAGTCAGAGGCAGAAGAAGAATGGCCCCAGTTATTCAATGTCATGGTTGTTGATGATTAGGGTTTCCAGAACCCTAATTTTAAACTTTGGGCCATTGGGCCACCGGGTGTAGTGGGCTGATTGGGTTAGGTTAGTGGGCTAGGGTCTGTTGGGTTTTAGTGTATTGGGTTTGGGTTTAGGTTTTGGGTTTTGGGTTTTGGGTTATAACGGGCCCGGGCAATTTGGGCTTCGTACAATATTAATCAACAAATTAAGGGTGTGTTTGATAAACTATTGAAATATTTTGTCTCATTAAAAATGAAATTTTTGAACATTATTTTTTTTATTATTTCAAAACAAAGCTCAAAACAGATTAATCCAAAATACAAAGAAATGCCAAAAAAATAATAGATAACCCAAAGCCAGCAAAAACATGAGATAGTTCTAGAAACTTGACGCTAGTAATAGCAAAATATAAGTTCAACTCCTGAGGCAACAGAAAATAAAATCACATTAATTATCCCATCCATCGAAACCCACAAACTCTTCATTTTTCGAAGCACCTTTCCTTTTCCCTTGCTTCTGCAAATAGAAATGGAACGGCACCCATTAATAGGAAAGCCCTTTCCACCATCTCCATAGCGTAATCAGGTACTCTTTCATCTTCGTTACTATATTCTCCATTTTTAAGACTCTTTTGCTAGCAGATTTGCCATTTCATTCATCTACCATGTAGAAACCCTGATTTAACTGTAAATAGTCTTTGATGATAGCACCGATCTTCGATTTATCTTCTCCTTTCATTTGTATTTTTTTAATTACTAATAGAGCATCCCCCTCTAACTTTACAACCACTACCCCCCAAATCCCTCCCCATTTGAAGCCCTTGAGCACATGCAGTAGTCTCTACAGCAAAAACCAAAGGAACACACAAATTCTGAATAACCTTATACCCTAAACTTTTTATAATAGCCCGATTTAGACCCTAGTCAGAACAGTGGTTTTGGGACCACAAATTCGAGGTTAGAGAAATATTTTAATATTATTTTTCGTGTTTACAGTGTGTGAATAAGCATGTGTGAAAATTTTATCGATTGTGTGCTTAATATGAGTAAAGGACTTAATCGCATAAAATGTAAAAGTTGTGTGCTGATTGTTAAAGTGATTAATTAGCATGGCTTAATAAATGAAAGGTCCTTATTTTTGTTAATAAACCATTTGATAATAAATGGATGACAATGGCATGGTTTTTGGTGTTATTATTAATATTGATTAAGGTTAAAATTGGTATTTAGTTATTAAATGTTGTAATATAATAAAACAAATATGAAATTCATGTTATCATCTTTCTTTTGGCTGAATGTAGAGTAAGAAGAAAACCATTGATGAACTTTTAGTGTTCGGCACTTGTAAGCTTGATTGGTAAGTGTTTTGAGCTCGATTTTTGATGATTTTTACGTTTCCATAATCGTTGCTTCGTAAACTTTCAAGCCCATGCTTTCATTTTGTGATTGATGGTGATTTTGAGATATTCCATTGATGAATGCTTGAGCTTTTTGATAGTTGATGATGAAATATGAAAGATAGGTGAAAGATTAACATATTTTATCTTTGAATTTTTAGTGAAATTGAGTAATTTGGGCTTAATTGTGAAAATGAGAAATTGGATGACTAAAATGTAAAATAAATGAAATGTGAGGGCTTGTATGGACATTAGAAGAATTCGGCTAGGCATGGGTGAAGTGAGATTTTGTGTATTTTGTGATTTTGTGAAATAAGGACTAAAGTATCGAAATGTGAAAATGTGAAGGCTATTTTGTAAAATGCCCAAAATATGTCTGTTTGGACTAAATTGAATGAATTGGTGATTGAATAAGTTAAATTTGAATATGTCTAGACCAAGAAAGGAGAGATTTGGATCGAGATCGACGCAAAGACAAAGTACTCGATTGATCGGTTAATTTTGGTATATCGACGTCCGAGGTAAGTTCAGATATAATACAGGTTGTTTAATTTATATTTATGTGATGAGAAATGAATGAATTCTATAGTTAATGAAATAAAAATGTTATATATGAAATTTAGTAATAAGGCACTAAGTGTGCGATATTAGAAATGAGACCGATATGATTAGCACTGTATGTGCGAAATAATAGAAGCTTCGGCTTATTGAATTGGCACTGTGTGTGCGATGCTGAGATAAGTTTGGTTTAAAGTACAGGCACAAAGTGTGCGATAACATTTATGCTTCGGCTACGAAAATTGAAACTAAGTGTGCGATTAAATCAAACGAATAATAAAATTTGATCGAAATGTAACATCGAGCATTGAGTGGTATGGAAGGTGAATAACTATGTGTTGGCTAAGGTATGTATTGAACCTTTGTGGTTGATGAAATAGTGTATAGAATTATGAATGGTTAAGTGAATATATTAGCTTTGGATGAAATGGTGTGAATAAATGAGAGTTGATCTAAGTGATGAATTAATTTTGCATATTGTATTTGATTTATTAAGTTGAATGTATTATATTACGAACTTACTAAGCTCTTAAGCTTACTGTGTGATATGTTTCTTTGTTTTATAGTGTCAGTAAAGCTAGCTCGAATCCGGGGATCATCAGCGACTTAATCACACTATCGGCTATCTATTTTGGTACTTTGAAAAAGATGTGTATAAATGTGGTATATGACATGTATAGGCTAGTTATTGTGGCATGTTTTGAAGTATATAAACTTTTCCATGTGATATGACTTGAAAGTGAGTAATGTTTGTGCTTATATGTGTGGATTAAGTGAATGATGAATGTGGTATGAAATAGTGAGGTTAGAAATGGTGCTTTGGATGGATTTATTTGAGTAGGAATTGTGTATAAGAATAGATGGTATTGTTGTTGATTAATTGGTGCTTGAAATGGTATGTTTTGGTTGTAATTGAGGCATGAATTGATATTGGTTTAATGCTTATAGGTAATTTCAAAGTGTGGATGGCAATTTGGCCTTGAAAATAGCCTATAATTGCCCACATAGTTAAGCACACGAGAGTGTGGCTCGACCATGTCATGTAGGTTTGTAATTTGGTGCAAAATAGGCTCGACCATGGGTTGGACACACCGGTGTATGACCAGCCGTGTGGTGCAAGTCAGTGTCGACCACATGTGAGGCACAGGGGCGTGTCTCAAGCCATGTGGACAAGTCAGTAGGTATGCCCTATTTTGCCACGGCTTGGACACATAGGCGTGTCTGAGGCCGTGTGAGGCACATGGCCTACCCACACTGGCGTATGACCTTTGTAACTTAGAAAAATGTTTAAATTTTAGAAATTTTCCTAAGTGTTTGATTTAGTCCCGACCTCTTTCTAACACATGTTTAAGGTCTCGTAGACCTCATTAAGGGACTATATGTTTATATTTGGATAAGTTTGATTGATGATTGACTTTGTGTTGTGAAATATTGTGTAATGTTTGGAAATGATTAGTAATGCCTCGTAACCCTAATCCGGTGATGGACACGGGTTAGGGGTGTTACATTTTATTGGTATCAAAGCTATGATTTAGTCGATTCTCGAACTAACGTAGTGTGTGTGAGTCTAGTTATACATGCCATATATATAATTGCGATAGTGTGATGAATCTTGACAATTGAAAATGTGTTTTCGTATAATAAATGGATCCTGATCGAGTAGTTGCTGATGATGTAGAGAGTAATGCACCTGCTCTTGTTCAAGGGACAGTGCCGACCACATCTAGGCCAAATGATAGTAGCCAAAAGGGATAGACTAAGCAAGCCTTCTTTCGAATGATGAGTGAGTGGTTTTCGGAGTTTGCTCGAACGAATCTGGCTACTCCACAACCTTCACCCCCACAAGTACCTGTTGTGCCACAAGTGCCAGATCCGATCCGATTGAATAAGCCTCCTATAGATAAAATTCAAAAGTATGAGGTTGAAGAGTTTAGGGCCACAGCTGATGATGATGCCGAGCGAGCTGAGTTTTGGCTCGAGAATACCATTAAAGTGTTTGATGAGATGTCATTGACTCCTGATGAATGCATTAAATGTGTTGTTTCCTTGTTGAGAGATACAGTATATAATTGGTGGAAAACGTTGATATCCGTAGTTTCGAGAGAGAGAATCACCTGGGATTTCTTTCAAGCTAAATTATGAAAGAAGTATATCAGTTAATGATTCATAAATAAGAAACGTAAAGAGTTTCTAGAGTTGAAATAAGGCCGCATGTCCGTTATTGAATATGAACGGGAGTTTGTGAGGTTGAGTCAGTATGCACGTGAATGTGTTTCGACTGAAGCTACTATGTGCAAACATTTTATTGAAGGGCTAAATGAAGACATTAAATTGTTGGTTGAAATACTTGACATAAATGAATTTGTTGTGTTAGTTGAAAGAGCATGCAAAGCCGAGGAACTTAGCAAAGAAAAGAAGAAAGCAAATTCTAAGGCTAGAGATGAAAGAAAAAGATTGATGAGTAAATCGTCTTAACCTTCGACGAAAAGATTTAGAGATGCAAGCAATCGTTCAAATACTTCGTTTGGACATTTCGGTAGAGATCATGTGAAACAAAGTGTTGAAATCAAATTCTGACCGAATCAAGCGTCGGAAGTGTCAAAAGCAACAAGCTTGAGTGTAGACAATGTGGAAAACGACACGTTGGAGAATGCTGGGGCAAGTACAATAATAGAACTTGTTATAAGTGTGGATCACAAGATCACTTCATTCAAGGATACCCAAAGTTAGCTGAGGAATAAAATGTTCAGAGTGCGAGACCAAGTAATATGACGGCTAGGGGTAGACCTCCCAGAAACACTAAAAATATAAGTGGTAGTCAGAAATGGACGAATGATACAGCTGTGAGATCTAAGGCTAGAGCACCTGCCCGAGCCTATGTTATACGAACACGAGAAGAAGTGTCATCTCCACACATCATTACTGTTACTTTTACTCTATTTGATACTGATGTGATTGCATTGATAAATCCAGGTTCTACTCATTCCTATGTGTGTGTGAATCAAGTATTAAGTAAGACTCTACCTGTTGAGTCTACTGAATTCGTGATTAGAGTATCGAACCCTTTAAGCAAGTGTGTCCTGGTTGATAAAGTGTGCAAGAACTGTCCGTTGATATTTCGAGATATTTACTTTCCGGCTAATTTGATGTTGCTACCTTTTGATGAATTTGATATCATTCTGGGTATGGATTGGCTTACTTTGCATAATGCTATTGTGAATTGTAAACGAAGAGTATTGATTTGAGAAATTAGAATGGTGAGATAGTTTGAATTGAATCCAGTGATTTGAATGGGTTGTCGGTTGTTATATCTTCGATGAAAGCTCTGAATTATGTGAAAAAGGGTTGTGAATATTATCTCGCATATGTGATAGATACAAAAGTGACAGAAAAAAAAGTTGAATTTGTGCCTGTGGTTTGTGAGTTTCCAAATGTGTTTCCTGAAGAATTATCGGGATTATCTCCAATACGAGAAGTTGAGTTTGGTATTGAATTAGTACCGGGGAGGATTCCCATCTCAATAGCTCCATATAAAATGGCACCGGCAAAATTGAAAGAGTTGAAGTCTCAGTTGCAAGAGTTGACCGATAGAGGATTTGTACGACTGAGTTTCTCGCCCTGGGGTGCTCTTGTGTTGTTTGTGAAAAAGAAATACGGCATTATGAGGATGTGTATTGATTACCGACAGTTGAACAAAGTGACGATAAAGAATAAGTATCCCCTGCCACGTATTAATGATTTGTTTAATCAGTTGAAATGAGCTACAGTATTTTCTAAAATAGATTTGAGATCGGGTTTTTATCAGTTGAGAGTCAAGGAATCAGATGTGCCAAAAACTACTTTCAGAACGAGGTACAAAAATTATGAATTCTTAGTTATGCCATTTGGACTAATGAATGCTCCTGCAGTATTTATGAATTTGATGAACCGAATATTTAGACCGTATTTGGATCATTTTGTTGTGGTGTTCATTGATGATATTCTGATTTATTCTTGTGATGAGACGCAACATGCCGAGCATTTGAGAATTGTGTTGCAGACTCTGCGTGAGAAGCAATTGTATGCAAAGTTTAGCAAATGTGAGTTTTGGTTGCGTGAGGTTGGTTTTCTAGGGCATATTGTGTCAGCTGAGCGAATACGAGTTGATCCAAGTAAGATATCAGCTATTTTAGAATGGAAACCACCGAGAAATATGTCTGAAGTCCGTAGTTTTTTGGGACTAGCGGGATATTATAGGCGGTTTGTGAAAGGCTTTTGATGATTGCAACTCCGTTGACGAAGTTGCTACAGAAAGATGTTAAATTTGAGTGGTCAGAAAAATGCCAGTAGAGTTTTGAACAGTTGAAAGCATTGTTGACAGAGAGACCTGTGTTAGTTCAACCTGAACCGGGTAAAGAATTCATAGTTTACAGTGATGCATCTTTGAATGGTTTAGGCTGTGTATTGATGCAAGAAGGCAAAGTCATCGCTTATGCTTCGAAGCAATTAAAACCACATGAAAAGAACTATCCGACGCATCATCTTGAATTAATTGCATTGTATTTGCATTAAAGATTTGGCGTCACTATTTGTTTGGTGAGAAATGACACGTTTATACTGATTATAAGAGTTTGAAATACTTGATGACTCAGAAAGAATTGAATTTGCGACAGAGAAGATGGTTAGAATTGTTGAAAGACTACGAGCTTGTGATTGATTATCATCCGGGCAAAGCTAATGTTGTTGCTGATGCCTTGAGTCGAAAGTCTTTATGTGCTTTGCGAGCTATGAGTACTAAGACAGATCTATGTGATGATGATTCAGTTTTGGCTGAGTTGAAAGTAAGGCTGATGTTTGTACGTCAGATTTGTGATGCCTAGAAAAGTGATGTTTAAATGATGGCTAAACGAGGATCAGTGCGGATTGAATGTCGATTTGGAATTTCGAGTTGATAATGATGATTGTTTAAGATTCAAAGATCAGATTTGTGTTCCGAGGAATTCAGAGTTAATTCAGTTGATTTTGAATGAAGCTCATAATAGTCGTTTAGTTGTTCACCCTAGGAGTACAAAAATGTATAACGATTTGAAATAATTTTATTGGTGGCATGGTATGAAAAGAGATATCTCTGATTTTGTGTTGAAATATTTAATATGTTAGCAAGTTAAAGCTGAACATCAAGTTCCATCCGGTTTGTTACAACCGATAATGATTCCTGAGTGGAAATGGGAAAAGATCACAATGGACTTTGTGTCGGGATTGCCTTTATCTCTGAGAAAGAAAGACGTAATCTGGGTGATAGTTGACAGATTGACAAAATTAGCTCATTTTGTTCCAGTGAAAATAGATTATTCACTTGACAAGTTAGCTGAATTGTATATTGCTGAGATTGTGAGATTGCACAGGGTGCCACTATCTATTGTGTTTGACAGAGATTCGAGATTTACCTCGCGATTTTGGAAGAAATTGCAAGAGGCTTTAGGCACAAAGTTGCGATTCAGCACAGCATTTCATTCGCAAATGAATAGACAATCTGAGCGGATCATTCAAGTTCTTGAAGATATGTTGAGATGCTGCATTCTTGAGTTCGAAAGTACGTGGGAAAAACATTTGCCGTTGATTGAATTTGCATACAACAATAGTTTTCAATCTAGTATTAAAATGACACCGTATGAGGCTCTTTACGATCGAAAATGTCGAACTCCATTGTATTGAACTGAGTTGAGTGAAAATAAGATTCACGGGGTTGATTTGATAAAAGAGATTGAGCAGAAATCCTATGCAGATTTGAAATGGAAAGATATCGAATTTGAGGACGGTGACAAAGTATTTTTGAAAATTTCTCCGTGGAAGAAAATACTTCGATTTGGTCGAAAGGCAAGCTAAGTCCGAGGTTCATCGGGTCGTATAAGATCATCGAACGAATTGGACCAATTGCTTATAGATTGTTGTTGCCACCGGAACTAGAAAATATTCATAATTTGTTTCACGTATCGATGCTTCGACGATGCAGATCTGATCCATCACATGTGATTGCTCCTACTGAGGTTGAGATTCAGTCAGATTTGTCGTATAGTGAAAACCGATTTGGATTTTGGCACATGAGATTAAAGAGTTGAGAAACAAGAAAATTTCTTTAGTAAAGGTGTTGTGGCACAAACACGGAGTTGAAGAGGCTACGTGGGAGCCTGAAGATGTTATGGGAGAGCAATATCCAAACCTATTCACTGGTAAGATTTTCGAGGATGAAAATCCCTAAGGGGGAGAGTTGTAACGGCCCGATTTAGACCCTAGTCAGAACAGTGGTTTTGGGACCACAAATCTGAGGTCATAGAAATATTTTAATATTATTTTTCGTGTTTATAGTGTGTGAATAAGCATGTGTGAAAATTTTATCGATTTTGTGCTTAATATGAGTAAAGTACTTAATCGCATAAAATGTAAAAGCTGTGTGCTGATTGTTAAAGTGATTAATTGGCATGGCTTAATAAATGAAAGGTCCTTATGTTGTTAATAAACCATTTGATAATAAATGGATGATAATGGCATGGTTTTTGGTGTTATTATTAATATTCATTAAGGTTAAAATTGGTATTTAGTTATTAAATGTTATAATATAATAAAACAAATAGGAAATTCATGTTATCATCTTTCTTTTGTCCGAATATAGAGGAAGAAGAAAACCATTGATGAACTTTTAGGGTTCGACACTTGTAAGCTTGATTGGTAAGTGTTTTGAGCTCGGTTTTTGATGATTTTTATGTTTTCGTAATTTTTTCTTCTTAATCTTTCAAACCCATGCTTTAATTTTGTGAATTGATGGTGATTTTGAGATATGTCAATGATGAATGCTTGAGCTTTTTGATAGTTGATGATGAAATATGAAAGATAGGGGAAAGATTAACATATTTTGTCTTTGAATTTTTAGTGAAATTGAGTAATTTGGGCTTAATTGTGAAAATGAGAAATTGGATGACTAAAATGTAAAATAAATGAAATGTGAGGGCTTGTATGGACATTAGAAGAATTCGGCTAGGCATGGGTGAAGTGAGATTTTGTGTATTTTGTGATTTTTTGAAATAGGGACTAAATTGTCGAAATGTGAAAATGTGAAGGCTATTTTGTAAAATGCCCAAAATATGTGTGTTTGGACTAAATTGAATGAATTGGTGATTGAATGAGTTAAATTTGAATATGTATAGACCAAGAAAGGAGAGATTTGGATCGAGATCGACGCAAAGACAAAGTACTCGATTGAACGGTTAATTTCGGTATATCGACGTCCGAGGTAAGTTCAAATATAATACAGGTTGTTTAATTTATATTTATGTGATGAGAAATGAATGAATTCTATAGTTAATGAAATAGAAATGTTATATATGAAATTTAGCAATAAGGCACTAAGTGTGCGATATTAGAAATGAGACCGATATGATTAGCACTGTGTGTGCAAAATAATAGAAGCTTCGGCTTATTGATTTGGCACTGTGTGTGCGATATGCTTATTGAATTGGCACTGTGTGTGCGATACCGAGATAAGTTCGGTTTAAAGTACAGGCACTAAGTGTGCGATAACATTTATGCTTCGACTATGAAAATTGACACTAAGTGTGCGATTAAATCAAACGAATAATAAAATTTGATCGAAATGTAACATCGAGCATTGAGTGGTATGGAAGGTGAATAACTATGTGTTGGCTAAGGTATGTATTGAACCTTTGTGGTTGATGAAATAGTGTATAGAATTATGAATGGTTGAGTGAGTATATTAGCTTTGGATGAAATGGTGTGAATAAATGAGAGTTGATCTAAGTGATGAATTAATTTTGCATATTGTATTTGATTTATTTAGTTGAATGTATTATATTACGAACTTACTAAGCTCTTAAGCTTATTGTGTGATATGTTTCTCTGTTTTACAGTGTCAGTAAAACTAGCTCGGATCCGGGGATCGTCAGCTACTTAATCACACTATCGGCTATCTATTTTGGTACTTTGAAAAAGATGTGTATAAATGTGGTATATGACATGTATAGGCTAGTTAATGTGGCATGTTTTGAAGTATATAAACTTTTCCATGTGATATGGCTTCAAAGTGAGCAATGTTTGTGCTTATATGTGTGGATTAAGTGAATGATGAATGTGGTATGAAATAGTGAGGTTAGAAATGGTGCTTTGAATGGATTTATTTGAGTAGGAATTGTGTATAATAATAGATGGTATTGTTGTTGATTAATTGGTGCTCGAAATGGTATGTTTTGGTTGCAATTGAGGCATGAATTGATATTGGTTTAATGCTTATAGGTAATTTCAAAGTGTGGATGGCAATTTGGCCTTGAAAATAGCCTATAATTGCCCACATGGTTAAGCACACGAGCGTGTGGCTCGACCGTGTCATGCAGGTTTGTAATTTGGTGCAAAACAGGCTCGACCACAGGCTGGATACACGGGCGTGTGACTAGCCGTGTGGTGCAAGTCAGTGTCGACCACTGGTGAGGCACACGGGCGTGTCTCAAGCCGTGTGGACAAGTTAGTAGGTATGCTCTGCTTTGCCACGGCTTGGACACATGGGCGTGTCTGAGGCTGTGTGAGGTACACGGCCAACCCACATGGGCATGTGACCTATGTAACTTAGAAAAATGTTTAAATTTCAAAAATTTTCATAAGTGTTCGGTTTAGCCCCGACCTCTTTCTAACACATGTTTAAGGTCTCGTAGACCTCATTAAGGGACTATATGTTTATATTTGGATAAGTTTGATTGATGATTGACTTTGTGTTGTGAAATGTTTTGTAATGTTTGAAAATGATTAGTAATTCCTCGTAACCCTAATCTGGTAACGGACACGGGCTAGGGGTGTTACACTTCCCCTCTGAATCCTATACAACGATCTTAGAGCAAGATCTATGTTCGTCCTTGTTGTATGTAGCATCAAAGTTGATTTTCGCAAAAGGACTCTTTGGTGGTTTCCACCTCTTTCCCTCTATTGGTTTAATAGGTAAGGTTATCTTCAGCCCGTCCAATTCCCTCAAATAGTTTCTTATAAAATCTGTTGTTTCTAACGACTTTACTTTTCCTCTTATGTACCCATTTGTTTCTTGCTGTCCATAATGCCCATAATCCCCAGAAAAAAATATGACACTGATTCAAGGAATTATTTTCAAATAACCAGGTAACCCAACTCCAGAAATCCATATTTCAATGAAATTTGGCCACTCACAGTTTAAGTGTTTCCAAAACTATTTTGTCACAGAAAAATTTCGAAAGATATGTTCTCTTGATTTCGCGGTTTCAACACATACAGGATAAAGAGTGTTTGTAGTTAATCTTCTGTATTGTAGATTACTAAGTGTAGGGATAAAATTCATTAAACATCTCCATACTATAATTTTTAGCTTTGATGGGAGATTTACTTCCCATAGCTTCTTGTAAAGTTCCTTGGGTTCCATTTGGTTGTAAGTAGGATTAGCCTCCCTTGATTGTTGTAATAATAGTTTGTAAGCACTACGAACAGAAAAGTCTCCCGAAGCCTCCCCTTTCCAAGCTTGGAAGTCCTCATGTGGAGCTTTCGCAAGAGGGATATTCAAAATTCTGTGTATCCTACTTAGAAAAGGTAGTCTTGATTAGAATATCTTTTCATTTCCTTGATGAATAATCTATTAGATCTGCCACCAACAAATCATTAGAAATATTCTCACTGATTTGCATTCTGTAATTCTTAGATCCCAGCACCCATTCAACTCCTCTTACTGGAATATTTTTTCCAGTTCCCACTCGCCAAGACAACCCATTTTGGAGAAAACCTTTTGTCGCCCATATGCTCTTCTAGGTAAAAGAAGGTAGATTTCCCAACCTTGCTTCTAAAACATTTGATGATAAATAATATTTGGTTTTTAACATATGAGCAAGCAAAGAATTTGGAAACGTAACTAACCTCCAACCTTGTTTTGCAAGTAACGATAAATTAAATTTAACTAAACATCAAAAACCAAGCCCCCTGTACTCATTTGATTCGAATAAAGTCCTCCACTGACACTAATGAATACCTCTTTTACCATGACTTTTTTACCATAAAAAATTTGCAATAATACTCTCCAATTCTTTGCAAAACATTTTTGGAAGTAAAAAACATACCATCGTGTATGTTGGGATTGTTTGTAACACATATTTTATAAACACCTCTTTCCCTCCTTGTGATAGAAATTTTGTGCTCCAACTATCAATCTTGCTATTTACACGATCTTTTAGCACCTAAAAACTACTTTCTTTCCCCTCCCAATCATATTCGGAAGCCCCAAATGCCTTTCCAGATTTTTAGAATTTGGCACATTCAACATTTGCGTGGCAACTCCCCTAACTTGATCAAGCGTGTTTGAGCTGTACAACACTGTTGATTTTTCATAATTCACACATTGTCCCGATGCCACCTCATATTCTTTTAGAATACCTTTAGTACATCCACCCCCTTTTTTGAAGCTTCAGCAAAGAGAATACAATCATCCGCGAACAATAAACGCTAAATATTCAGACTCCTCCTGCAAATTCTAGCACCTTCCAATAAGCTCTCCTGCCTAGCCAATCGTATAAGAGCAGAAAGTTCTTCACTGCATATAAAAAATAAATAGGAACTTAAAGGATCCCTTTGCCTTAACCCTCTTGTAGGTTGAAAATTTTCCCCCTCCTTTCCAGATCACTATAGTATACGAGACAGAACTATAGCATCTCATAATAAGTTCCACCCATGGCAATGCAAAACCCATCTGTAGCAATATTCTTCTTAAGAAAGACCACTCAACATGATCGTAAGCTTTGCTCATGTCTAACTTCAGCGCCATTGAACATTTTCCCCCATTCTTTTTTGTTTAAACGAATGCAGAATTTCGTAAGCAAGTAGAACATTATCTGTAATCAAACAGCGTGGAACAAAAGCGCTTTGAGCTTCATCAATACAACAATCTAAAACTTGTTGAAATCTATTTGCAACAGTTTTAGAAACAATTTTATATAATACTGTGTAAAGACTTATTGGTTTAAAATTTGTCAAATTTCTAGGCTGAAAGATTTTCGGTAAAAGCATAATATTAGTAGCATTAAGTGAGTCCATCGACATACCTCTATTCAATACTCTAAGGCAAAAAGAACTCCCATCAGGGCCAATAATATGCCAGTATTTTTGGAAAAAAATTGCTGGAAAACCATAAACTCCAGCCGCTTTCGTTGGACCTATTGCACTCACTACAGTAAACACCTCTTCAATTGTATAGTTTACTAGTAGCATTCGATTCATATTTGATGATATACATCTATCCACTCCTAATAATATATGCTCCAAATTCTCGGTTCCTTTTGATGCTAATAACTCCAAAAAATAATTTGTGGCTATTTTCTGTATTCCTTCTTCATTCGTGACTACATTACCCTCCTCATTTTGCAAACCATATATTTGATTCGTGCATCTTCGCTGGGAAGCAACATTATGGAAAAAATTCGCATCTTTATCCATTAAACGTCACCAGTTTGTTTGGGCCCTCTATTCCCAATATGTCTCATCTTTCTCCATCTCTAGATTAAGATGAATCTTCGTGTCAATTATTTCTGCCAAAATCTCATCATTCCTCTCTAACTCCGATAGAATTTCCAATCTTCTATTCAATCTCCAAGATGTTTTATTCCCTTTTTCTTTTATGCCCTTTTCCCGTCTCAACAACCTTACTTTTTAACCTTCTAATTTATCTAGCACTGAACCATAATTTTCTCCCCAAATTTAAATAATATCATCCTCACAAGATTCCTTCAATACCCACCACGATTCGAACAAATCTTACCATTTTCCTAAAATCTTGATCCGTCTGAATTAGAAGGGGACACTTATTAAACATAGAATGCGGTAAATGCCTAATCGAATAATTAGGAAATAGATTCATCCAATCACCATTTGCCACCCTCTATTCAACATTTCACGAATATTTGTTTCAAGAAAATTTCCTCTTTCCCAAGTGAAACGTGAACCAACATAACCCACATCCATCAATTGACAGTAATCTAATAACTTCCGAAACTTCTCCATCTGTCTCTCATCACGTGGCCCTCTCCTTATCTTTTCATAAGAATAAAGTATTTCATTAAAATCTCCATAGACAAACCAAGGCATTCTTTGAATGATTACATCAATGTGATTATTTGAAAAACTCCTTAATTGAACCAGATCATTGCCATTCCATGCTAAATTGAGGCCACCCATCGTACCCACTGTCAGAATGTCAATCCCATTTATGAAACCACATCTCTTTCTAACCTTATTCATTCGTACCTCATCCAGTTTAGTCTCTATAAAGAAGACAATTTGGGGATTATGGGCCTTTAATGCCTATCGAAGCCTTCTTATAGCCCACGTACTCCCCAATTCACGGGCATTCCAGCTTAATATTTTCATGGCTCCCGATCAACATGCCTCATAGTAGTTGTCAATAAAATAAAAGAGTGAGCATTTGGATGCTTTTCCATAGATCCTAATGAATCCTGACAATCAAAAACATTAGGTTCGAAAAATACTGATCTGGGCCTCTTCTTACAGTCCTCATTCTCAATTGGGTTATCTTCCTGCTCTTTCTCCATTTAAATTTTTAAATGCGTTTGATAATCATTTTAATTTTTACTTAATGTAAAATTTCCAACAAAAATTTGAATAAGATAAATTAAGTAGATAGCTACTTATCACTTAATGTAAAGAAAGTTAAGTTTTTTAAAAAATAAAAGAAAATTTGAAAAATTAAAATAAATTAATTTTTTTCAAAAATTGAAATATTTATCATGTTTATTTTTTATTAAAACTATCCAGATTAAAATAGTAGGTTAATAAGACTAAAATTAAAAAAATGAATAATCTTTTAAAAATAAGTAGTTACTTTTATCAAACAATAAAATTATATTCAAGTACTTATATACTAATTTACCAAATAATTTTTAATATAAATTTAACACTTTTAGAGTTTAGTATTAAAATTGAATACTTAATTTTGAGCACTTAACTTTTTAGTTTATCAAACACATCCTAAGTTTATCTCCTTTGTCATCTCAAATAAAAGAAATAAGGAAAAGAAAAACACAAGTTAAAAGAAAATGAAAGAAAAATAATTAAATTGCTTAAAAGAATAAAAAAATATGGGGACTACTTGTAAAATTTGACCTAATTTTTTTATTGAAATGATGATATAAACCATTAATGATTTTTGACAATTTAATGAGTTAAATATAACAAATATAATGATCATATCATAACTTTTTAAATTTGATAACTAAAATATAATTTAAATCTAATTTATCTTATAAAAATGAAAAATAAGGTAGGATACTTTTTATGTAAAAGGTATCTCCTCAAAAAATCACCTTTTATGGTTGAAAAGTGGAAAAAAAAAAAACATTTTGATTGTTCATTAAAAGAACTATCGATACAAAGTCATAGATGAATGCAACTTGCTGAATTATGTTAAAAAAATAAATTTTAAAACTTAAAAATGCATATTTAATTAAATAATAGGTTTATTGTAGAGTTGTCTATGGGTTGGATCGAACCATAACAAAATTTTAAGTCCAATTGCTAGGTTTGGGATCGGCCCAGTATGAAGAATGGGCATAAATTTTTGCCCAAGTCTAGCTCGAATAAAAATGTTAAAACTCGAGCTCGGCCCGGCCTATATTAATTTTATTTTTTATAAAAAATTTTTAAAAATACAATACATACTCTAAAAATATTAAAATAAATATTTTTCAATAAATTGAAAATAAATTAAAAAAGAATTTATACTAAAATAGTAAAAAAATTAACAATAAAACAAGTATTATATAATATTTAAACATTAACAACAAAATAGTAGCAATATAATAGTAAAATAATAGGAAAACAGTGGCAAAAAAATGAGAAAATAGCGTAAAACATGGAAAAATAATAGCAAAAACAATAATTTTTTTAAAAAATTTAAGGCGTCCTGGGCCAAAAGAACCTTACATGAGGCCCGATTCGTTTTTTAAACGAGCCTTATTTTTTGCTCAATCCTATTTTTCGAGCTTATATTTTTGCTCAAACCCTCCTATTTTTCGTGCGGGCCGAACAACTCTAGTTCATTGATTTCTCACCATAAAATATGTTTAAACATAACTTTTTTTTCAAAATTAGTTAATGAAGTTTTAGTTGTATTAATAAATGTTAATATTTTGAACTTGCAGTGTTTAAGTTTGAAGTTTAGTGAACACATTTATGTATGTGTGGGTTTTAATCTAATTTTTTATCTAAATTCACACATATATATTTTTAACATAGATTCACATATATTTTGATTAATTAATCCGTTGTGCATATGAAAGTTTAATTTTAAAAGTAATTATACAAATATATTTATTGTATTGTAATTCTTTTGTACATTGCATGGTGTGAATCTAATTGTAGTTGTAATTACAAATTGTTATTTTCCCTCCTAAAACTTCCTCAAAATTAGTGAATAGAAAATTGATCTCATTTATACTAAAAATTGAAAAATAAGGTATGCCAATTTAAGAAGTCGGGAATCAAATTATTTTAGACTAAAATTGTTAGTTATTATCACCCTAGAAAATTGCCATTGATTTTGAATTTGTAATTAATTTAATAATGGTGGTTTTGTTTGTTACAATGTCAATTGAAATTTGTGAGGATGGAGGAAAGGGGCCCTAATTCAAGCGAATGATGCTCAAAGTGTTTGGTGGCGGACACTTACACGCCTTTTTCCGATCAATAATTTAATTATGGCCGCAAACGGCACGCAGCCGCTACTAAAATTTTGAGCTTTTCAATCGTCTCCTACTTTACATGAAAATAAATTACCAGCAAACATTCTCATCAATGTTAAATATGCTTTTAAGTTGGGTAAATGTATTACACATATCTTCGTATTAAGAGTTAAATCATATTTTATTTTTTATTTACAAAATAAAATTAAATTAATTTTTATATGTTAAATCAAAGAGTAAATATTTTTTATTAAAAAATTTACCAATTTCTATATTAAAAATTGGCCTATGTATGTCAACATGAGATAAACGTAGTGTGTTACATGTAATTGTTTAGTCATTCGATCAACCGTACCAGTTTATAACAATAATAATAAATAAATTTATTTAATAAAAATGATCCGTTTGCTATTCGCTTTTTAAGTAAAAAATTAAAATATGATTTGACTTTTAGTACTTAAATCTCTATATTATTTTTACGATATGATGGCACCAATCAGCTAGTACGGGCTAAACCCCCTAAATTGGGAAAAAATCATACTCAACTCTTTATATTTTATAAAATTTAAATTAATAAATAGTTGATTTATACTTTAATTCCTCAAAATTGATAAAATTTTAATCTAATATTTTAAAAATTATAAAAATATAAACTAATACAATAATAAAACCATATTTTTACTCTCACAAAAATATATACGTTTTACAAAAATAATTTCTAACTTGTCACGTGAAGTTGGATAGAGCCTCACAAAAACGAAAAACCCAAAGTGTTGAATTCAAAAATCTTAAGGTATAATATCTCCCCCAATCCCTATACTCTTTATAATTTAAAATTTATCCAAGTGAGTTAAACCAAGTGTTTGGTTAGTGGAATTTGTTTGATACAGTGTCCAACACCATACCACGTGCCAAATAGATCATAGTATCATGAATTGAGATGTAGAAATCAAAGTCAAACAAGATGTGGATTTGTTGAAGATAGATTCCTTGAAGCATTTATTTCCCATAAATGCTAATCTCATTATGTTACACTACTACATTGGAACACCCCTTCATTTTCAATTTCACCCCTTCTCCATTATCTTCTACTTATCTATGAAGAGGGTGACACTGTTAAATTCACTTTATCTATTTAATTTAACTTAACATTTTATGAAAGTTGAACAATTTTGTTCCAAGTGAAGTAAAAATGTCATAATTTGAGTCGTCACTAAAAATAGAAAAATTATAGGCACAATTTTAAGTGAATATTATAGCTAATAACGTAATCTTGTTTGATAAATTGAAAATGTTTAGTATACAGTTACGTTATAAAACTGTTTGTTATGTTAATAAAAATAAAGTACGGAATATATTTATATTGTTTAATAATAATATTTAATTTCTAAAATTATTTATTTCATAATTTTAATCTTATTAATATGATATTTATATTATTTTGATAGTTTTGAAAAAAATTAATATAATAATTTGAAATTTGAAATTTTTTGAAAGGAATATTTCTTTTTTAACAAAAAAGAGATACATTATTTTGAATATTTTTTAAAATTAAATTCAACTTATTCTTTTCAACATTAGATAATTATTTTATTCAATTAAAATTTGAATTAATTGAAACTTTATTAAGAGTTAAATAATGATTTATCAAAATAGAGTTGATCTAGAAAAATTTCACAGTAATCACAATATCACAATTTTAAACTATTATAATAAGTATATTACTCTTAGCATTCAAGAAAATTGAGAAATTAAAAAATAAATTGTTTTGGTTTTAACTCGGAAAGCTATACTAATTTATTTGATTCTTTAAAAGTAGTACCTACGATAATATTCAATAGTTAAGTTTCAAAATTGTGCACACAAAAAGATTGAATTATAATAAACTATTTAAATTATTTATTCAAAACTATAATAAATCAACTTTATAATTTGAAATTTGAATCAAATTCTTTTAAAATATAATTCTTACTATTATTCATACTTCAAATTCTTAAATTGAAAAATATTATGTGCCTTAAATCTGCTTCAAATTTTTAAACTGAAAAATATTATGTGCCTTAAATCTGAAATAATGATGTGAATATGCAATAATGATGTCCATTGAACTAAAATTTAATAAACCGGAAAATTAATCATGAATGAAATGAAATCTTGGTGGTGTAAGGTATAAGAAGAATGTGATGCATGGTTTGATGAAGACAATTTCTATATTTGTTTTATCCACCAAAATCGTCGCTGGGTTAAATTTGGTTTGAGATTTGAGTAATTAGTTCATAAAAGAAGAAGCAATGACTTCCTTCCTTCCACTTGACACGGCCGTACGCTTTTAGATTCGTGAAATAGGGCCAGGGCCGCCTTCACCTTGACTAGCTCTCTGGCGTTTTTGCACAAACTAATATACATAGCTGTACCAATCATAAACAACAAAAATATTTGATTTTAGATTAATTTAAAAAACACTAAGAAAACAAGGCTTATATGTTTGTTTCCCTTTCGTGTCATAGTTTTCCACGAGGCAAAAGAGAAAAATAGAAGGCTCAACTTTGTTCCACTGTTTACTTCACAAGGATTTTGCCTCTTCCTCTTTGGCTACTTCTTCTTCCTTTCTTTGGTTTTAGCCCCCTTCTTGGCATTGTTTTAATAGCAGCTGAGAAAACAAAGGCAAATAAAAGATGGATAGTTCCAATGAAGCCTCCTCTTTTTCTTCGGCTTTGTGAATATAAATATACACACTTTAATCTCTTGTTTTCATTTTTACTTTCTGGGGTTGCTTCACCTTCTGCCAAACACATCTATGGCTGAATACGTCTGTTTGTTTCACAAGGTACCCCTTATTTTTTCACTTCATTTTGCTGTCTGGGTTCTTTTCTTTGGTGGGTTTGTACTTGGTTTTCTTTTGTAACGCTTAAAAATGACTCAAATTTCTGTTGAATGGCCCTGGATTGTGTCGAAAGATGCTAAAGCTCAAATTTTTCGAGAAAAAGTATTTTGATTTTCCTTGATTCCCTGTTCAGACATTTTCCTTTTACTAAGTTAATAGTTCCGTCTTTGTAAACAATATATTGCTGGGTTTGAAGGATAATTTGTGTTTGCATGTTTGGATCTGGGTTTTTCTCTTCACTTGTTCTTGAACCAACATTTTATTATTTTTTTGTTTTTGTTTTAGGACTCTGATAAAACTATTAAAATGGGTTTTAAGTTCTAACTTTCTCTTCTATTTCCCTTTTTCTTTTCCAGAGGGCACCTTTACTTTTTTTTTAGCTTGCCTAGTTACACCAGTTTGAAATATATCTCAGAACAATTCCCCTTTACTTTGGTACTAAAATTGTTTGCTTGTATGTCAAAATCTTAATATTTTTTCTCCTTTTCTATGCAGGATACAGTAATTGTAAAGTCTCCCAAGAAGTCTCCAGTGTTCTTAAGGACAATAGTTTTATTGTTTGGTATTGTGTGTGGTATTTATATCTGTACAGTCTGTTTAAGGCAGATAAATACAGTTAGCAAGATCAAAACTCAGAACCTCCAAGTCATTGAGAGTCCATCTCCAGATAGTAACATTCTTGCACAATTAGAAGCTCGAATTCCTACCTTGCATTACCCTAAACCTCAAACTTTTAGCAGGTAAACATGTATACTTCCATTTTGAGTTTTTTTTTTTTCTCTCCTTTTTAGTTAAATTATCTTAAGGTTTTGCTTTTCATACTTTGGTAGGGGTGAATGCATACAAAATCCGGTACGATTCTTTGCCATATTGTCGATGCAAAGGTCAGGAAGTGGATGGTTTGAGACTTTGCTAAATAGTCATATTAATATAAGCTCAAATGGGGAGATATTCTGTGCTATGGATAGGAGGAAAAACATTTCAACAATTATGCAGACTTTAGATAGAGTTTACAAGTTAGATTGGTTCAATAGTGCTTCCAAGAATGAGTGCTCTGCTGCTGTTGGCTTCAAGTGGATGTTGAATCAGGTAAGTAAATGTAGTTGAATTTTCAAAAAAATTTTACCATTACAAAATTACAATTATATATATTTGTGTTCCTATGTGATCTGATACCTTTTTCTTATACATAAAAAAGAGAAAAAAATGTTTGACAAGATCCCTTCCGAAAAGAAAATGAATTTGCGAGGCTTTGGTCAGGAGACATCTACCTGTCATTGAATCAAGTTTTGAGGGAATTTCTGATTATATGTTAAAGACTTCAGATTTGCTTGCTTGTATGTTTTATCTGTAGTGTACTGACTTTTAGATATATGATTTTTGTATCTCCCGATTTCTATACAGTGATTAACCATAGAAGAAGTCATGCGAGAGGCTGAGGTTAAGATGGTCATTATTCTATATGATGGATGGAAATTATTTGAATCCCAGGGGTTGCTTTATGGTCTATTTGCTAACTGCTAGATTTATTTTTGTGCAGGGATTGATAGAGTACCATAAAGAAATAGTAGAATACTTCAATTATCGGGGAGTTTCTGTCGTATTTCTCTTCCGAAGAAATTTGCTTCGAAGAATGGTTTCATTGCTTGCAAATTCACATGACCGTTATGCTAAGCTATTAAATGGAACCCACAAGTCTCATGTTCATTCACAGGAAGAGGTATTTGTCTCTATACCTATCCCACCATAGACACACTCTTTTGCCCTTTTTTCTTTTTGTCTTTCATTGTTGGAGAATCTTGAAATTATTGCTAGTCACTTAATGTAGGCGGCTGCTCTTTCAAGTTACAAGCCGATAATCAACTCTACATCATTAATAAGTGACCTGAGAGAAGTGGAGACGGATGCTGTCAAGGCTTTGGAATACTTCAACAGTACCCGTCACATGGTTGTGTACTATGAGGATCTTATAACAAACAATACGGTAAGGATAGTAACAAGTTTTCGTGAAACATTTACCATACTTCCAGACTGCTAAACAGCTTTTTAGTAAATGTCCTAGTATACACGCCTTCCGTCCTAAATGATTTGCTATCGCCTTATGCAATGCCATCTTTCTTAACTTATTTTTTCTAGATTCTTTTATGTTAATGCCATTTCTAAGTAAGCATTTTTCTCTAACTTATACCTCTGCTTTATGTCATTGTTTCCCATGTTTGTCCCAGAAACTAAATGATGTTCAAGAGTTTCTAGGTCTTCCGCGGATGGAATTGACTAGTCGACAGGTTAAAATACACAAAGGTCCATTATTTGATTTTGTGAAGAACTGGGATGATGTGATAAAGACGTTAAATGGGACACGATACGAGCGTTTCCTCCAAGCTGACTATTAAGAACAACTCTGTCACTCTAACGTAAAAAATGGCATGTATACCACATTCTGTTGACTTTTCTTTCTTTACTGTAAGCTGACCGGATATTCACCCGAATTGAAATTTTTGGCTGCCGTGAAAAGCATGATGATAACCACCCTGCCAGCAACCCTCAGGTGATCAATACTGCTGTGAACCGTGTAACGTTTCTTTTCTCAAATTCTATAGATCTTATAGACAGCATGTATACATCAGCTAATGAAAATTTGGGTGAACCAATTGTTCATCCTTAATAATGGTTTCATCTCTTTATTTCCATCAATGTTTTGCCTTTTTTGTTTTACTTTATGGTTCTCCCTTGCTGTGCTACACACAAAAAGACCAGTTAAGAGGCCAGTGATCAAGGTTAAAACCAAACTAGAGCCTACTTTATGAACCAACTTGGCCTTTTTTGGGTGTATCAATACGTAGTTGGTCCGAGCTTATGCAATGCAAGGGCATCTTATATGTTTTAATGATAGACTGCAAAGTAAGAAAATTAGATGTTTGTTTCAATCAATGTATGCTATGCACTGAATCAAAAATATTTTTATTGATAATCAAATATATATATTTGACTGTTTAGGGGTATTTGTTGGAATTAATCCTATAATCAATTCAAATAAATTATCTTCAATTCTTAGATATTGGTAACAAAAAATGTATTTTGCAGTGAGATTAACATGAAATAGATCAAATATATAAAAAGAAGTAATAATTATGGTGATCGGATTTCAGTTGCATATATCCACAAAATGATGAGCTTTTGCTCGCTCTTATTTCCAAAGATAAAAATCTTCCATGTTTTCGAATCTCAATTGATAAGCTTTTTAACACCAAGGAATCTATTCAACAGCCGAGCAATCATTTCAGTTCCAGTCTCAAAAGTCCAATTTTAGGCCCATGTACATGAAGGATTTAGTTTTCTTTAAGAATCAATCACAAGATTCAAATTTAAGCTTTTGACGTCAAAACTTAACTTATTCATTTAAGACTTTATCACGAAAAATTTTGAGAAGAAGGTTGAAGATTCAAAACGATAAACTTTGGAGTTTAATACGAAACGATGATGAATTAGAAGAGATTAATTTTGTTCCTGGACTTAAAATATCAATCCATGATGACAAGCACATGAGGAAGATAGTAACAAGTTTAGGGGTTACAATTCAAGGACATGTTATAATCAGTTAACTTGCAGTGCATTTTTGAAAGCGGTCTAGGAATTTCTAAGTCAATATGTCTTCATATTGATCGAAAATATGTCTCTTAGATTCACAATGCACTTTGAATCACTCAATTTCAAGTTTGAGAACTCAAGTTATGACCGTTTTAATGAAGACTGCGTGAGCAAAATTTCTGGATGGGATTATAACAGAAATTACGAGTTTCGGGCTTTTAATTCAAATTTAAATCATACTATGTTTGATTTTTAGGTTTAATTTTTATTATATATGAGCTCAATATTATATTTATTAATTTTTTAGGAGTTTTATGTCAACAAAGAAGTTTAGTTTGAAACTACTTCTTGTTTAGATTAATTAGAGTTTAAGTATGCTTATGAGTTTCATTTGGATGTACTTAGCTAACCTATATAAAGGCCTTTCCATTATACACAATTCATTAATTCATTCATCAACATTCTCTATTGGGTTAATAAAATTCTCTGAATTTTTCTCTTTAATAGTTTCTCTTTGAGTTTTATTTTAGAAGAGTTTTAACAATCTCTTTAGATTGTGGGGATCATCTTCAAGCTTTTTCTTGCCAAGTTTTATATTTTTGGAGGGGAAATTAGAGTCATTTGAAGGGGATTGTAGATTCATTTGATTTCCAAGGCTTATCAGGACTTCTACACGCCACTTTCCATCTTTTCCATCTATCTTGTTTCGTTTCTTTGATCTTTTGTTCTTATTTAATTGTTTCTAATTTTAATTTGGATTCTTTGTTCTTTGTTCTATCTTTTATTACTTGTTTTAATTGCTACCCTTTTTTGTTATTAGATCTGACTTGGATTTGTTTTCCTTTCAGGTTGTGTCAAACTTTAGGTTCTCCTTCATTTGTCTAGAGTCATAAGCCAAATCTACAACTTGGAAAAACTTACGATCTTGTTCCGCACGAAGTCCTTATAATTTGGTATCAATTTCTTGGGTGTTTTGAGTGTTCTTTGTGTTTTTATAAATTGCTTTCCAACAAAACAATCTCAAAACAGTTTTTTACCTAGAATTTTTTTGGGAAAAAATATTTTTCAGTAGGTAAACATTTTCCAAATGATCTGAAATTTTATACATTGATTTTAGGCATTCTCTTGAAATATAAAAAAAAAATATTTCCCGCAAAAAAAGTGATTGAAAATGAGAAAAAAAATTAAAAATATTCTATGAGTTGAACTTCATGCCAAAACTTTTTATATCATATCTACAGTTTTTAAGGAGGCTCCAGTTTAAATTTTGTGATTTTTGGAAATCGGGGATACTTCGAATGAAGTTTATCAAGTTGCTCCGTAATTTTTGGGTTTTCAACGATTTTCATTAACTTTTAGCCTTAGGTTTTCATTTTTTTTTTACTTTTTAGTGTTGTTTTATGCATTCTAAAACTTTATTGTTTCTTGTGTTAGTAGGTTAAAGCACATTACACATTTTTTTTTTTTTTTGTTCTTTGGTGTCTAGTCGATTTTGGACTCCTAGTGTCATTATGTTTGCTTTGCTAGTTACATTCTTACACATTTTGATTGGTTGATATAAACAATTTTAAAAGACTCACAACATTACTCCATTGAGAATTTAATTTTTTATTTTTGAGTACACATCGGTGAGGTTTGCTTATTTTTTTTTTTCTTTTTGAACATTTTGTTCTTTCTAGGCTTTCACAATGACTTATGATACTCATAGTAGTAAAGGGAGTGATAATAGTAGTGAAAAGCCATTGTTTACCATAAAAAAACCTTTTGGTTTTGCTATGAATGATAAATTCAATACTATGATCGAAAAGTTGCAAATGGGTCAAGAGGTTTGAGATGCTCAAGATCAACAACAAGACACTATTCTGGACATAATCAACAAAATTTAAATTGTCTAAGTATCCAAATTGAGCGTTGGAATCATAATTAAGGAGATGAGGTTGACCAATCTCGTCTTCATGTAAATAATATTAGTCATGCACTCGCACGAATGATGAAACTTTGGTAAATAATGACCACTGACAGCCTTCTTTAGCTAAAACAAAGTTCTCTATTCCACAATTTCGTGGAAAGAATGATTTTAAGGCTTATTGTGATTGGAAAGTTGGACATAAACTAATATGCGAATCCAAGAGAAGATGTTAAAATGAAAGGAAGAATATGATTGAGTTATTTCCTGTTGTGCAATGTTATTGGTGTGGTTCAAATTATCATAAGAGTTTTTGATACCCAATTAGTATCCAACCAAAAAGAAAGTAAGTATGACTTTTTGCTTTTTGTTGAGTCTTCTTACTTGAGTGGAAAAGATATGTGATAACAAACTTTATGAATCAGAAAAAATTGATAGTGAGAATTTTTTCCTCGAATTTATGGATTTAGATGAGATAAAAATGTTATGTTCTCCTACTGAGATGTATTGTACTGAACTGGATATTCATAATACTTGTGAGGAGGATGTGGTAAGTGAGGAAAAATCATGTGAAAAGATTGAGAGAAAAGAGACCTTGAGTGATAAAAGTCTACTTGATTATCCACTTTTGTTGAGTCAAAATACATATGATGTAAAATTAGAGAGTTCTCAAGTGGGAAAAGAAAATTAAAAGCAAGAAAATATCCATACAAAAGTGAGGAATGATTATGTTTTAACTAACCAAAACTTGGATTTAATTAGTGGTGTTTATTTGTTACAGGATTTTAAGGATCCATTGACAGACTTCCAATCACATTACTGTACCATCGATGGACGCATTTACTTATGGGAGAGAGGTAAGTTGAACATGATAGTTCTCTACGAGTGCTACAAGGTAATGAAACATTAAAAATTGAATTAAGAAGACATACCTTGAATGTTTTTGATAAGTATTCTATTGATTTTATTTTAAAAATATTTCCTTACGACATACATTCTTATTGGTTAATGTAACACCCGAAACTCGGCCTAGACGTCCAAACCAAGTGCAGATAATTACATCATCGATTTTAAAGTTTCACTGTTATAACACAATAACACCAAACCATTTATCACATAATATCCACCACAACAGTAATTAAGTATGCAATTTTCCAAAACATCATAGTATCATAAATTACTAAAAACCCTAATAGTAGTTATTAAACGAAAGGTAAAATCTTGACCGAGCTCTCATAGCACCAACCCGTTCAAGTTTGAGAACCACCTGTAATCCAATCAGAAAATAAATGAGTTGTGAACTCGGTGTATAAAAGAGGTTCATTCAAGTGAAATACAATTGAAAGACCATTCTTGAATCCCAAGATTCTATTAAACAACAGAAGTCATTCCAATTCAGATACAGAACAGTTCAATTATAGAATTAGAAGCAGTTTCAGTTTCATTTTCAGAACAGATCAGTTTCAAATGCAGGTTTTCCTACCCCCAACCTCTACACACCATCTTTGGCCATCCCAACACACCATTAAGGTCATTCCATACTCATTCAACCCTACATACCATAGAGTGTCTATCTGACACTTTTACAGAGTCATAGCTTAGCTATTAAATCAAAATGCGACAAAGCGCTAGATTCAAAGTTATCCGTATTGTGTCTTAGCCACTAGTTCGAAGAAGAGTACTTCCTTCTTCACAATATCCCAACCTATTCATATGAAATGTACAAATATCCACAATTATAGAGTACAGTTCAATATCAGAAATAGCTATCACAGTACACATACAGTTATGCTATACATATGTTAATCATAGAGCATCAGAGATCCCTCATACTACCGAATTCAGATTATTCATACATTGAGAAGGTCAAGATTAGTGTCGGCCTGTAACACCCCTTACCCGTATTCGAAACCTGAACCAGGTACGAGGCATTACCGTACTTAACTTGCTCAATCATACAACTTCGACCCATACAAAATTCATTTCAAATTAAAACTGTTCATTCGAGACCTTAATGCCCTTATTATAGGTCTACGAGACCCTAAACTTGCACACAGAATGATTCGGGACCAAACCAGAAACTTTTGAACTCTTAGAAAAATTTGACACAAAACAAGACCACATGCTCGTGTGGCATATCACTTGCCCGTGTTCCATACCCGTGTGGATTTATTTTCTAATTTGAACTTACAGGGGTTTTCACACGGCCTGACACATGCCCTTGTCCATAGCCCGTATCCCTCACACGGCCATGACACACTCGTTTCTTCACCCGTGTGTGAAAACCTTGACATTTTATTTATGATGTCAGCATTCCATTTAGATCACATGGCCAAGGTACACGCCCATGTCTTAGGCTGTGTCTCTCACACGGTCGAGGCACACGGCCGTGTCTCCGCCCGTGTGTTTACTACTAAGCATACTGACTTGCCAATCTAATATGCATGGGGACATACGACCTATCAACATGCCCATGGAGCTGATTGTGTGTCACACACGGCCTAGACACAAGCCCGTGTTTCTACCTGTGTGGACAATTATAAGGTTATCTACCAAGCCTATTGCCACCCTACAAGGCAATCACACCTATACCAATTCAATTTAACATACATCATGACCATAAGGCACTTCTAAGAACCCAAAATCAAGACATCCACACAAACATGCACTTTATGAATTTCATCATCATTTATAAATATGAACTTGTCAAGTATTGGCCAATTTCCAATGACCATTTACAAAATGAATTGAACAACATTAATAGCCAACACCTTGGCTAACAAATATGACATAACAAAATGACCAAGTCCTATACATCCCATACTCAAAATAAATCTAACTTTGCTATACCAAAGAGAAGTTGATAGCGTGATTTTTGAACTCCAACATTCCACGAATTCCCGAGCTAGCTTGGCAATACTACAAGGAAAAGGGAAATGAGAGGGGTAAGCATAAAGCTTAGTAAGTCTGCATGAAATAAATAGCAACGTAAAGGCTCATAATGTCATCCATCCATTGCATTGAATAAAAACACAATGTCTTAAGCACATTGCCATAACTTAGTCATGCTTTCTCTTACCAATTACATATCATGTCTCATATCGTAAACATTTCTCGTGAATTTTTCACATGTACCTGTATCACTTCATCACATAGCTTTAGCACTAATCTCATCTCTATTATAATCTTATCTATTTACCCATTGAATCACTTAGGATACTCGAAAATACATAATTATCATCATTCACATAAATGCGACGCCAATGCCACATCCCAGATATGGTCTTATACGGGATCTCACATCAATTGTCAATGCCATATCCTAGATATGGTCTTATAAGATTCTCATATTCGATGCCGATGCTATATCCCAGATATGGTCTTATACGGGATCTCAATTTAGTGCCGAGATCATGTCCCAGACATGGTCTTATACGGGACCTTACCCATCTCAAGTCTTGATGATAATATTCTCTCATTTATTAAAGTCCAATCGGGACTTCAACATTACAATTCTCATCATTTTCTCATTCAACATCATTACTCAAATTCATAGAAATATTATACATCTTCACAAATATCAAACATTTTAAAACATGCTAGCATGATGTTGAACTTATTACACACAAACTTACCTCGGTATTGGAATATTTGTGGAATCTTTCAAATTAGTCCACCACCTTGTTCTTGCTTCAGTTTCGGTCCGGGCTTCGTGTTTCTTTATCTATAATAACAAATTCAACCATTTTAATTACCACATTAGTCAATGCATTTTAAAAATCATACTTTGTCAAAGTTACCATTTTTCCCTTAGTCTTTCACAAAATGACTATTTTACCCCTAGGCTCGTAAATCAATTCTAATCAAATTTCTTCCTATAACGAGCCTAGGTGAACATTTATTTCTCTTATAACAACTCTCAATACTCATTATTTCACACATATAACACCTATTTTACAACCTTTGCAAAGAAGTCCTCTTACATGTTTTCATGGAAACACCTTTTACAAAAGTTATTTATCTAACAAATAAGACTCATTTTCTTCCATAAAAATGCAGCAAACAACATAAATGCTCACATGGTAAAACCCTAAACTTTCTACCTCTTTGCAAAATAATCCCCTCTTTAGCTAGCTTAAGCTTTAGGGGTTCCAAAAGTACAAAAATTAACAAAGAATGGCCATTAAAGCACTTACTTGTAAAGAGAAAAGCTTGGCTAAAATTTTTGAGCTCTCAACCCGTATTTTGCTGCTAATTTTTGGTAGAGAAGATGGAGAGAAAAGATGATATTTTTCTTTTCTTTATTTTATTATAACAAGTCAATTTAATCCACCTAATTCCAACAACTTTGACAAATTTTGACATGGTTTGTCCCCTATGGCCGGTCACCCTATATCTAAGGGTTTAATTGCACATTAAGGGCCTCCAATTAATATTATATGGCTTTTAGACACCTTTAGCTCGTAAAATAGAACTTTCACACTTTATGCGATTTAGTCCTTTTTCTCAATTAAGCATGCAATCGCTAAATTAAAGTACCAAAATTTTCATGCACCTATATAATCATGCTATAACTCATAAAATAACATTAGAATAATTTTCTCTGACCTCAAATTTGTGGTTCCGAAACCACTGTTTCGATTAACCCTTAAATCGGGCTGTTATACGGCCACATACCTAGCCTCAAAAAAAAGATTCAGACTCGATTTATATGCCACACAACTTGGACACACGCTCGTGTCCTTGCCCGTGTGCCTTACACGACTTAGACACATGCTCATGTCCTTTGCCAGTGTAGTTCTAAAACATAAACAGTGAGTTACACGGCCTGGTCACACTCCCGTGTCCTTGCCCATGTGCCTCACATGGCCTGGGCACACGCCCATGTCCCTGGTCGTGTGGTCCTAAGTCACAAACAAAGAGTTACATGGCCTAGACACATGCCCGTATGCCTTGTTCGTATGACCCCAAAAAGATGAACAGTGAGTTACACGGCCAGCCACAAGGCTTGGCACACGGTCGTCTCCCTAGTCGTGTGACATCGACAACCACATTTTTCGGTGACTAAAATTTGCATAAAAAGAGGTTTTCAGTACACACCTGAATCCGTTTGATGCCAGAACAACGTAAGAGTATTCCCAAACCTAATATGACCATCCAAGAATCAATTATACTATCATTTTCAATTCAGTGCTAAGATCGACATATCGTCAAATCACGTCTAAGGTTTCAACAAAACCCCAAATCAATTTTGCACACTTACCTTGCACGTAACAACGAAAACTGGACTAATGCGACAGAAAAGCATCTCTTGTGAGATCCTCTCCTAAAAAGTAGCTAATCGAGAGTTTAAACATCGCATTCAAGTAAAATGAGTTACAACCCCATTTCGACAGAAATAATGATAACAAGACAAAACTTGCAACAACAGAAAGAAATAACAATTGAACTTACACAGCACTCGTACAATCGACTTGACAAGCAACAAAAAAGTTCCCAATTAGCACAGAATCAAGTATCGAAGCAAGCAAATATATATATAAAAAGAAAAAGAGAAATAAAGAACAAGAAAAAGAACGAAAAAGAAAAAGGAGAGTGATAGAATTAGTCTGAAGGATTTAAGTTAACCACCAACTAGCCTTCCGACGTTTAACAAAAATATTTCTCTATTGCATACTCTGGGATCCGAACTCGGGACTAGACAAAATATAGATAGATGCTTAACCAATGAACCAGTAGGCTTATTCTTGACATAGACTTATTCTGAATCAAATTTAACTATATAATACATGGATAGGGATTGTTCCAAAATGATAATACTTTTAACGATACGACACAAACTCCAGACCTTAAACACAATAACAACACATAGAACTACAGATACGGAAATTTAATTACTACAGATTCTCACAATCAAAATCTAAAAAATTTGGGGCGTTACAATCAAGTTTCATTAAACCTTAGTCTGAAAGTTCAATTAATTTTACGAGTTTATATAGGTTTGTAAAGGATACTTCTATTGCATATGATAGATTTATTAAATTTATGCATTTGTCCTTGTAACAGAATTATCTAACTTAAATCTTAAAATTGAATTTTCACATAATAATCTTAACCTTCTTGATTTTGATTGTTATGTGAAATTCTTGACTCATCGTTGGAAATTCTTATAGATGACCATGCATATTCAAAGAAAGTTAAATGTTATTTTTTACTTGAAGACTCGTGTACCTAACATTTCTTTGTTTAGTGTTGGTAACTTGTTTTTAAAGGAGGCACACTTGATTGAAGCTGACTTGAAGGATCAAAATCATGTCTTTGATCTTGGAGATAGTTTTGACGCACAAGAAAGCTTATGTAAGTATTTGTTAGATTTTATTGTTATTAATTCTAATCTTTTTTTTTTCTTTTTATGCAACTAAAGATTCGAGGACTAAACTTCTTGAGGAAGCAGGAATGATACGAGTCTCAATGCCTAATTTCAGGCCCATGGACATGATGGGCTTAGTTTCTTTAAAGGCCCAATCATGATATTGAAATCCAAGTAGTTGAAGTCAAAACCCAACTTATTTTTTTAAGACTTTATTATGAAGAAATTTCGAAAAGAGAAGTTGAAGATCCAAGACGATGAACTTTGGAGTTCAATACGGAACGAGGATGAATTAGAAGGGATCAATTTTATTTTTTGGACTCAAATATCTATCCATGATGATAAGCCCATGTGGAAGATGTTAACAAGCTTTGGGGTTACACTTCAAGGACCTCAATCAAGCCTACACACCTAGTCATATTATAATTAGTTGACTTGCGGTGGATTTTTGGAAGGAATCTAGGAATTTCTATGTCAATATGTCTACATATTGATCGAAGATATACCTCTTAGCTTCACAATTCAATTTGAATAACTTGATTTTGAGTTTGAGAACTCAAGTTATGACCATTTTAGTGAAGACAATGTGAGCAAAATTTTTGGATGGTATTGTTACGAAAATTATGAGTTTTAGGCTTTTGATTCGAGTTTAAATCATATTGGTTTTGTAACACCCCTAACCCGTCTCCGTCATAAGATTAGGGTTACGGGGCATTACCGTACAATCAAAAAAATTATTATCATAGTATTTAAATAAATTAAACTCATATTATAAATCAATCAATCAAATGCATTTTGCCCCTAAATCGAGCCTTCGATGCCTTAAAATAGCTTCGAAGCAATTCAGAACTAATTTGAAACAAAAGAAAAGTTTTAACAAGAAGTTACAAAATTGGGAAAACAGAGGTCACGCGACCCTGCAACATTCGAACAAGGGACACACAACCGTGTCCAAGCCCATGTAACTCACTGAGTTGCCCCACACACCTATGTGCGAGGCCGTGTTACTCACTGACTTGAAACACTAATAAATTTCAAATGACACACGGCCGTGTGAACCCAAAAATTTACCTAAAATCAAGCCATTTGAGGTCCAATTCATGCATAACTAACCATTCCATTTAGGCACACAATCAAGGGGTTTAAATACCATTCAAACACATATAAACATGCCATTTCAAACATCTTAAATCACCTAAATAATATGTCATTCAAAGGCACTACAATTGTATTAAGTGTTATGAATCAAACCAAAGCAATTTGACCATATCTCAAAACACAAAAACCTAGTTCACTTAACTACTATACATGACCATTTTCAAGCCACCAAAACGTGCCAAAATAACCTTATTTACAAGCACTTAAAAGTGAACAATTTGACATAACTTGGTAAGGCATTAAAGTGTACAAAATCAACCATAAACTGCAAAGCATAAACATACCAAATAACCATTAATACATTCTCAAATTACCATTAGAAAACAACCATACATGTCATTATTAACCTTGGCCAAAATTACTCAAAAACTGCCGAATTGATTGTTGGATAGTGTGATAGGTCTCCGAAGAGCTTCCAACCGATCGAGCTTCTAATTATCTAAAAAAAAAGAAAGTAACTACGTAAGCAACGAGTGCTTAGTAAGCTCATATAAACTTAAACATAATTTACCACCTCAATAACAAAATTCATAGATTAAGCATAAACCATTACGAATGCCATGAGATCAGTATAAGTTTATTCAAACATCATCAAGCTCACATGTAACAACCCTATTTAGACCCTAGTCAGAATAGTGGTTTCGAGACCACAAATTTGAGGTCAAAAAATATTTTTTAATATTATTTTCTGTGTTTACAGTATGTGATAAAGTATGTGTGAAAGTTCTGTGTGAAAATTTTATCGTTTGTGTACCGAATTGTGAAAAAGGACTTAATCGCATAAAATGCAAAAGCTGTGTGCTAATTATTAAACTGCTTAATTGTCATGGTTTATTAAATGAGAAATCCTTATGTTGTAATTATACCTTTGATAGTGGAGTTGGACATAAATGACCATTAAATGAATGAATATATAATGTTTTAATTAAGGGTAAAATGGTAAAATGAAAATTAAGTTAATATTAATTAAAACAAAGCATAAATTAGTGGCATTTCATGTACATCTTACCAAAATTAGAAAATAAAAGAGGGGTTATGAGCTTTGGAGGTTTCGGCCATTGCTGTCTTTGATTGAGGTATGTTTCAAGCTCGGTTTTTGATGATTTTTACGTTTTTGTGATCGTTGCTTTGTGTTCTAGCTAGTCCATGCCCTAATTTATGAATTTTTTGGTGATTTTATAAGATTCCATTGATGAATGTTTGAGCTTTTTGATAGTTGATGATGAATAATGAATAATTGTTGATAGATTTTAATGTTTTGTGAAGTAATTTTTGACAAAAATGTCAAAAATGGGCTAAATTATAAAAATAAGAAATTGAAGGATTAAAATGTGAAATAAATGAAATATGTGGGCGTGTATGAACACAAGGAAAATTCGGCTAGGCATGCGTGAAAATAAATTATATGCATTTGATGATTTTATGAAATAAGGACTAAAGTGTCAAAATGTAAAAATATGAGGGCTATTTTGTAAAATTCCCTAAATAAATATGTGTGTTTGGACTAAATTGAATGAATTGGTGTTTGAATGAATTAAATTTGAATATGTATAGATCAAGAAAAGAGAGATTTGGATCGAGATCGAGGCAAAGATAAAGTGCTTGATTAATAGACTCATTTTGTTACTTCGACGTCTGAGGTATGTTCGAGTATAAATATGAATTGTTAAATTCCTATCTATGTGTTAGGAAATGAATGAATTTGTGGCTATTGAATTAGAAATGTTATATGTGGAATTGAGAAATGTGGCACTAAGTGTGCGTAATTAGAATTGTGACAGAGGTGAATAGCACTGTGTGTGTGAAATAAAGGAAGCTTCGGCTATATTGATTGGCACTGTGTGTGCGATATTGAGTTAGATTTGGTTTAAAGTAAAAGCACTAAGTGTACGATGATATTTAAGATTTGGCTATGAATTTGGCACTAAGTGAGCGAATAAATAGAACGAATAATGACGATTTATCGAAATGTGATATCGAGCATTGAATAGCAAAATTGGTCGTTAACTAAGTGTTGGCAAAGGTGTGTATTGGAACCTATGTGGTTGATGAATTTGGAAATAGATGAATTGATGATTATGTGAGTATTAGATATAGATGAGGTTGAATATTCTTGTGAATTAATCTATGTGATATTTTATTTTGTAAATTGATTTGAATAATTGAGTTAAATGTATTATATTACGAACTTACTAAGCTTTTGAGCTTCCTGTGTAAAGTTTTTTCTGTTTATAGTGTCTACATAGCTAGCTCGGATTCGGGATTGTCAGCGACTCAAACACACTATCGACTATCTATATTGATACTTTTGGAAGATGTATATATTTGGTATTTGGCATGTATAGGCTAGTAAATATGGTATATTTTGAGTTGTATAGTTCTTGCCATGTGATGTGGCTTGAAAGATGGATGATTTTGGTATATGCCTTAGATGAGTAAAAAGAATGGTTATTATGTGTATACGTGCAATGGTTATTATGTGAATATGTGCACTATGTGAATGTTCTTTATGAATAGTCTTGGGAATATGGAAGTAGTATGTTTATGCTTTGAAATGGTATAAATTTGATGATACATAAATTTCATGATTTTGAATGTGTAAATGATACTTGTGGCAGTAAGTTGAGAGGAATTTGTATAGGAAAATGATTAAGGATATTATGAGGTTAAAGAGATGCATATTTGGTATGTTTTGAATGCATTTGAGGCAGGATTTGTTATTGGTTTGATGCTTGTAGGTGATCCCAAAGTGTGGATGGTAATTTGGCCTTAAAAATGGCCTATAATTACCCACACGGTTGAGCACACGGGTGTGTGAATCGACCTTGTCTTTTGAGTTTGCAAATTATAACAAGTCAGGCTCGACCACGGGCTAGACACACGGGCGTGTGACTGGCTGTGTGGTGCAAGTCAGTGTCGACCACGGGTGAGGCACACGGCGTGTCTCAGGCCGTGTGGACAAGTCAGTATGTATGCTCTGTTTTGCCACGGCTTGGACGCATGGGCGTGTCCGAGGCCGTGCGAGGCACACTGCTTACCCACACGGGCGTGTGATCTCTGTAGCTTGGAAAAATGTTTAATTTTCAAAAATTTTTGTATGTGTTCGGTTTAGTCCCGAATCCTTTCTAATCCATGTTTAAGGTCTTGTAGACCTCATTAAGGGACTATTTGCATATATCTTGATCTGTTTAGACGATGATTGACTTTGTGTTATAAAATGATTGTAAATGTTCTGAATGTTTGGTAATACCTCTTAACCCTATTCCGATGACAGTTTAGGGGATTATATTTTATTGGTATTAGAGCTACAGTTTAGTTGATTCTAGGACTAACGTAGCGCGTGTGAGTCTAGCTATACATGCCATATATATAACTATGATAGTGTGATGATTCCTGACAGTTAAAATGTGTTTTTATATAGTAAATGGATCCCGATCGAGCAGTTGCTGATGATGTAGAGAGCAATGTGCCTGCTCCCGCTTAAGGGACCGCGCCGACCGAGTCTAGGCTGATTGCTAGTAGCCATGAGGGAGAGCTAAGCAAGCTTTCTTCCAAATGATGATTGAGTGGTTTTCGGAGTTTGTTTGAACGGATCCGGCTGCTCAACAACCTCCATTCCCACAAGTGCGTGTTCTGCCACAAGTTTCAGATCCGATTCGATTGAATAAGCCTCCTATGGATAAAATCTGAAAGTACAAGGCCGAAGAGTTTAGAGCCACCGTTGATGATGATGCCGAACGAGCTGGGTGTTGGCTCGAGAATACAATTCGAGTGTTTGATGAGATGTCGTTGATGCTTAAAATGTGTTATTTTATTGTTGAGAGATACAACATATCAATGGTGGAAACCATTAATATCTGTTGTTCAGGGAGAAAGAATCACATGGGATTTCTTTTAAGCTGAGTTTGAAAGAAATACATTAGTTAACGGTTTATAGACTAGAAACATAAAGAATTCTTTGAGTTGAAACAAGGCCGTATGACTATTATAGAATATCAATGGGAGTTTGTGAGATTGGGCCAGTATGCGTAAGAATGTGTTTCAATAGAAACTACTATGTGCAAACTATTCATTGAAGGTTTGAATGACGACATTAAATTTTTTGTTGGAATTCTTGATTTGAATGAATTTATAGTGTTAGTTGAAAGAGCCTGCAAAGCTGAGGAGCTAAGTAAAGAAAAGAAGAAAGCAGATTCCGAGGCTAGAGATAAAAGAAAAAGATCAATGAATAAGTCGTATCAACCTTCGTCAAAGAGATTCAGAGATGCAAGCAATCGTTCAAGTGTTTCGTTTGGACATTCGAGTAGAGATCGTGTGAAACAAAGTGTTAGTCCAAAAACTCAAACTCCAATTGAATCGAGTGTAGGCAGTGTTAGAAGCAACAAGCCTGAGTGTAGACAATGTGGAAGACGTCATATCGGAGAATGCTGGGGTAAGTATAATAATAGAGTTTGCTATAAATGTGGATCATGAGATCACTTTATTTGGGATTGTCCAGAGTTAGCCGAGAAAGACAATATTCAGAGTGCGAGACCGAGTAATACGACGGCTAGAGGTAGACCACCCAAAAACACTGGAAATGTGAGTGGTAGCTAGAGAGGAGCAACAAATACAACTGTGAGATCGGAGGAGAGAGCACTTGCCCGAGCCTACGCTATTCGTGCTCGTGAAGAAGTGACATCTCTGGACGTCATAACTGGTACTTTTACTCTGTTTGATACTGATGTGATTGCATTGATAGATCAAGGATCTACTCATTCATATATGTGTCTGAATCTAGTATCTAGTAAGACTCTACCTGTTGAGTCTACTGAATTTGTAATTAGAGTATCGAACCCCTTAGGCAAGTGTGTTCTGGTTGATAAAGTATGCAAAAACTGTCCATTGATGTTTCAGAATAACTGTTTTTCGGCTAATTTGATGCTGCTACCATTCGATGAATTTGATATAATTCTAGGTATGGATTAGGTCACTTTGCATAAAGCTATTATGAATTGTAAACGAAAGAGTTTTGATTTGAGAAGTCAGGATGGTGAGATAGTTCAAATTGAATCCAGTGATTTGAATGGACTACCGGCTGTTGTATCATTGATGAAAGATTTGAATTATATGAAAAGGGTTGCAAAACCTATCTTGCATATGTGATAGATACAAAAGTGATTGAAAAGAGAGTTGAATCTGTGGCTGTGGTATGTGAGTTCCCAGACGTATTTCTTAAAGAATTACTGGGATTGCCTCTGATACGAGAAGTCGAGTTTGGTATTGATTTAGTGCTGGGAACGAGTCCTATTTAAATAGCTCCATATAGAATGGCACCGACAAAATTCAACAAGTTGAATTCTCAGTTGCAAGAATTAGCAGATAGAGGATTTGTACGACCGAGTTTCTTTCCCTGGGGTGCTCCTATGTTGTTTGTGAAAAAGAAAGATGGCACTATGAGAATGTGTATTGATTACTGATAGTTGAACAAAGTCAAGATAAAGAATAAATATCCTTTACCTCATATTGATGATTTGTTTGATCAATTGAAAGGAGCCACCGTGTTTTCAAAGATAGATTTGAGATCAGGCTACTATCAGCTACGAGTTAAAGAATCAGATGTGCCGAAAATTGCCTTCAGAAAGAGGTACGGATATTATGAATTCTTAGTTATGCCTTTCGGTCTAACGATTGCTCCTATAGTGTTTATGGATTTGATGAACCGGGTATTCAGACCGTATTTGGATCGATTTGTCGTGGTGTGATATTCTGATTTATTCTTCTGATGAGACGCAACATGCCGAGCATTTGAGAATTGTGTTACAGAATCTGCGTGAAAAGAAATTGTATGCAAAGTTTAGCAAATGTGAGTTTTGGTTGCGTGAGGTTAGTTTTCTAGGACATATTGTATTAGCGACAGGAATACGAGTTGATCCGAGCAAGATTTCAGCTATTTTAGAATGGAAACATCTGAGAAATGTGTTTGAAGTTAGTTGTTTTCTGGGACAAGTGGGATATTATAAACGGTTTGTGAAAGAATTCTCGATGATTGCGACTCCATTGACGAAATTGCTACAGAAAGATGTTAAATTTGAATGGTCAGAAATATATTAGCAGAGTTTGAACAGTTGAAGGCATTGTTGACAGAAGCACCAGTGTTAGTCCAACCTGAATCGGGTAAAGAATTTATAGTTTATAATGATGCATCGTTGAATGGTTTGGGCTGTGTGTTGATGCAAGAGGGCAAAGTTATCGCTTATGCTTTGAGATAGTTAAAGCCGCATGAAAAGAACTATCCGATGTATGATCTTGAATTAGCCGCGATTGTATTTGCATTGAAGATTTGGCATCACTATTTATTTGGTGAGAAGTGTCATATTTATACTGATCACAAGAGTTTGAAGTACTTGATGACTCAAAAAGAATTGAATTTGAGACAGCGCAGAGATGGTTAGAATTACTAAAAGACTATGAATTAGTAATTGATTATCATCTGGGTAAGGCTAATGTTGTTGCTGACGCTTTGAGTCGAAAGTCTTTATTTGCTTTGCGAACAATGAGTACTCAGATAGATCTATGTGATGATGATTCAGTTTTGGCTGAATTGAAAGTGAGGCCAATGTTTATACGTCAGATTTGTGATGCTTAGAAAAGTGATGCTGAGATAATGGCAAAACGAGATCAGTGTAGTTTGAATTCTGATTCAGAATTTCGAGTTGATAGTGATGATTGTTTGAGATTTTGAGATCGAATTTGCATTCCGAGAAATTCAGAGTTGATTCAGATGATTTTGAACAAAACTCATAATAGTTGTTTGGCTGTTCATCCGGGGAGTACAAAAATGTATAATGATCTGAAATAGTTTTATTGGTGGCATGGTATGAAACGTGATATCTCAGAGTTTGTTTTAAAATGTTTAGTTTGTCAGCAAGTTAAAGCTAAACATCAGGTTCCATCCAGTTTGTTACAACTGATTATGATTCTTGAGTGGAAATGGGAGAGAATCATGATGGACTTTGTGTCGGGATTGCCTTTTTCTATGAGAAAGAAAGATGCAATCTGGGTGATAGTTGAAAAATTGACGAAATCATCTCATTTTGATTCGGTAAGAACAGATTATTCACTTGATAAATTAGCTAAATTTAATATTTTTGAGATTATGATATTGCACGGGGTGCCACTATCTATTGTATCTGACAGAGATTCAAAATTTACCTCGCGGTTTTGGAAGAAATTACAAGAGGCTTTAGGTACAAAGTTGCATTTTAGTACTGCATTTCATCTACAAACAGATGGTCAATCCGAGCGAATCATTAAAATTTTTGAAGATATGTTGAGATGTTGCATTCTTGAGTTTGAAAGTACATGGGAAAAGCATTTGCCGTTGATTGAATTCGCATACAATAATAGTTTTTAATCTAGCATCAAAATGGCACTATATGAGGCTCTTTATGGTCGTAAATGCAAAACTCCATTATATTGGATTGAACTTAGCAAGAATAAGATCCACGGGGTTGATAACTGAACAAAAAGTGAAAGTGATTTGTGATAGTCTGAAAGCGGCTTTAGATCGTCAAAAATATATGCAGATTTGAAATGAAAAGATATTGAATTTGAGATCGGTGATACAGTGTTTTTGAAAGTATCTTCGTGGAAGAAAATACTTCGATTTGGCTGAAAAGGCAAGTTGAGTCCAAGGTTTATCAGGCCGTATGGGATCATCCAAAAATTGGGCCAGTTGCTTATAAGTTGTTGTTGCCACTTGAGTTAGAGAAAATTCATAATGTGTTTCACGTATCGATGCTTCGACGATACAGATCTGATCCATCTCACATGATTGCTCCTACTGAGGTCGAGATTCAATCAGATTTATTGTATAGTGAAGAACCGATCCGAATTTTGGCACGAGAAATTAAAAAGTTGAGAAACAAGAAAATTTCTTTAATGAAAGTGTTGTGGTGCAAACACGGAGTTGAAGAGGCTACGTGGGAGACTGAAGATGTTATGAGAAAGCAATATCCAAACTTATTCACTGGTAAGATTTTCGGGGACGAAAATCCCTAAGGGGGGAGAGTTGAAGCAGTCCAGTTTAGACACTAGTCGGAATAGTGGTTTCGAGACCACAAATTTGAGGTCAAACCACAAATTACGAAAATACCCCTATAGGGAAAATTACGAAAATACCCCTGGGTAGTGGAAAAACAACAACAATGAAAACTACAAAATTTCTCTAAATGAACGAAAGTTCATAATTGACTGATGGATACATGAATGTAAAGACTGTGTGCATGTATGAATACGAAAGAACCACTCCTAAAATTCTTTTCATAAAACTTCTTCGCGCTTAATCAGTGGAATAAAGGCTAATTCATAAAATTTCTTAATCAGATTAAAGCGCATCGTTAGATATGAGTTCTAGAGGACGCGGTCGTCATGAACGTGGTAGAGGAAGAATGACTGTGTCAGAACCCGTTAGATCGGGTCAAGGGTCTGACAATGAAATGCCACCACCACCCCCAGCCGCTGATGTGAATTTTTGTAGGAAATGTGTTAGTTTTAAGATCAGAGTGCCCAGCAGTAGTGTAGTGTGGTGAGTTAGGATGTACGACTGTTAGTAAGTAATTTTGAGGATGAAATTATTTTTAAGGTGGGTAGAACTGTAACATCCTAGATTAGGGGTTATGCGTTTGTGCATAATTCATGAGTAGTAGGTTTTGCCAGTGTTTGGAAGTGAATTAAGGGTTTTTAAAATCCTAGGATGGAAGAAAAAGCTTTGGACAATTATTGGTTTTAAGTTAAAAACAAAAAGTGATGTGGAAAAGTGGCAAGGGCGCCACCTAAGGTGCAAGGGTTATGGCATCAAGTGAAGTACTTTGAGGAAGAGGTTGAATCCCATTGTGTGCATCTTTGCTTAATAGCATGTTCTTGTGATATGTGGTGTGCATTTTAGAACCATGGAAATGTATGGAAATGTAAGAAATGTATGGAAATGTAAGGAAATGTATGGAAATGTAAGGAATGTATGGAAATGTAAGGAGATGTTAAGTTCAAAGTGAACATTTTGGAAACTAGGAAATGTAAGGAAATGATTTAGAAATGATTCAAAGAGGAAATTGAACATTTCGGAAACTTGGAAATGTAAGGAAATGTCAAGTTTAAAGAGCCAAACGAAAATTTTTGGAAACTTAGAAATGACTTAGGAATATCGAGTTTTAAAGTTTAAAAGAGGAAATTAAGGCAAGGTGGCCTTAAGAGAAAAAGTATGTGAAATTTGACACACAAACAGGCTTGGAAAAGTGGCCTGAAGATGCCACTTAGGGCCTCTGAAAATGGCGCCACATACAAGGGTGTTAGGCCTGAGTTCGAGTCACATGGGAAGCAAATAAAAGAAGTTTTATTTTTGCTTCTAGAAGCACAGAGGTGGACGGCATCTAGCTAAGAATTTAAGTGATTTTTATTTAATTACTTAAAGAGGAAGCAATGGACTGACAATAGGGACTCTTAAGGAAGAGTTTAATTCTCCTTAAAACTTCGGCTAAATAGGTGGATAAATGATGATTTATTTTAGATTTTTTCAAAGAGATAATTGAGGATTATTCTTTAATTTTTAATTAAAGAGATAAAGCTATCAAAATAGAAAAGTGATGGCCAAGTAAAGGATTCTAAGTTAGTAATTTGGCTATAAAAGGAAAAGAGGGCCATTCATTCTTTCTTCTAACTCTCTCTCTCGAATTCTCTCTAGCAAATATCTTATTTCTTCATTGTTTTGCCTGTCGAAAATACACCTTGTGTAGCGAAACTTCATTACCAAATTGCTCAAACTCTTTTCTCTTCTTCTTTATAATCTTCCAAAAGCGAAAGTTTTCTAAAATCAAGGCCATAGCCGAATAGTTTTGAGACTTCAAACGAGGGGTTGTCGACTTCTGTATTAAGGGTTATCATTCGATTTTCATCCTTTTCTTTTAAGATTTGTCGAAATCTAGGACTAACCCCATTAATATCTTGTTGCCGAAACTTTGAAGAGATCTTTCGGGATTTGTTTAAGTCAATTACAAGAAGGAGAAGTTCTTTTCCCGAAGGTACACCATAGGCCACGTGTTCCCTAGTTATTCGGTGAATTTCGGGATTTAAAAATCCACAAGGTAAGTCTTAGTGTACAAATCCTACTAGGATTTGGATTTATGGCTGAATGGCTCTTTACTAAGTATTAAATGATTGATTAAATGTAAAGATTTAAGATCTAAGGCATTAGATCAAGCTTTTCGGGAATTTAGCGAATTTGTTAAGCGAATCAGGTGTGTACCCCACACTACTTTTTAATAAGATTTATGGCATTAATTAATATGTGTTTGTTTATAAGAATGTGAATATGGCTAAGGTACCATACTATGGTACAAAAGTACTCAGGTACGTTTCCTACTCCTACTAGGATTATGAATATATGTTATTTTTAACATGTGAAAAGTGATAAGAATGTGAATTAAGGCATGATTTTGCATATTGTGTATGATATATGCGGGCATATGGGTTTATTTTTGGGGAAGTGAATGTGGTGACCTAAGACCATAGAAATCTGAACGTGGTGACCTAAGACCGCGATATGGAGTGTAGTGGAAGGAGGGTTGACTTAGTAGTCCCCATTGTCTGAGTTGAATGCGGGTGGTGTGTAGCGGATGGCATATAGGTTTGGGTTGGGTTGCATCATATTGTTTAAAGGCTTTATAAACATGTATGACATTGTGTGCCTGAAATATTAAATTTTAGTGTTGGTTACACATTGAGTCTGTTGACTCACCCCGTTGTGGGATTTCTTTTCAGGTGACGACCAGTGATGGACCGGGCCGGCAGATGCTTAGTGGAGGCCATGTGAAGTTCAGATTTCTTTTATTTGGACTATTTTACTTTAAGAATTTTGAAATTTAAATTTTGGGAATGATTTGATGTAATAAGGCCTTAATAGAATTATTTTATTCTATTTTTTATTAAGTTTATTTTGCTTTTGTTTATTAAATGATTAAGAGAATTTATTCTAAAATAAAGCCCAAACTTTTTGATTCAACTCAAGCCCAACCCAAAACAAATTTTCTTCCAAAATACACAAGTTTTTCCTAAGTAACAAAGAATTTGAAACGATTTACACCGGGGAACATACCAGATCCGATCAAGGCTCGTGGGCCAGGTTTGGGGTGTTTCAATTTGGTATCAGAGCCCAGTTTTAAACTCTCGGCCTTGGGTTTAAGGCCCAAAACGTTTTCCAAGATAAACCCAAAAAGAATTTTTGTGAATTTAGCAGGTTTTTCTGGCATGGCCCACTAAGTCTCCGACCCGAAGTCCACCAGGTAAGTACTTCTAACTATTGTGTGATTTATATTATGATTTGTAGAAGGGTAGAAATGGAATGGAACATAGATTAGTGAACTAGAATCTATTGAACCGTAGGACTAGTCTACTCAAACACAAGTGCATAAGACTTAAGGACCATTAAACAAACCTGTGGTTAAGTCGCCGAGTTAGGGTGTGGCAACCATTGTGCACATGTCTAGGACTGGATCCGGAAGAGCTTGGTACTTAAGCAGTCCAAGTGACTCACCTCCTCTTCGCAGGAATCCTACGTAGTGCGTAGCTTCGGTTCGCCTTAACCAAGAGGACTTAGTCACAGGCTAAATTCAATAACTAAAACCCGAAAGGGAATTAGCCGTGTTTTTATAAAAACCCTAGTTTTAAAACTCTTAAAATTACCCTTTTTAATTTGTGAGAACTATCTTTACGAAATTTTCCGAAAAATTTTCGATTTATGAAATTACAAAAATACCCCTAGTGGTAAAATTTCAAAAATGCCCTTGGTTTATGAAATTCCCAAAATACCCACAGTTCTTATCAAAATTTCATTACTTTATAACAAGTCCAAAAGCCCTAATTTGCCAAATATCAAAATACCTTGATTTTGGAAAATTACGAAATTACCCCTACCCTGTAAAATTACCGAAATACCCCCGAGTTACAAAATTACCGAAATACCCCGATCTTCAAAAGTTACAAATTTGGAAAACAAATGAAACAACCTTCAAGTTTTGTAAATTCCAAAATATCCTTGATTTATTAAGATTTATAAATTTACCCTAGTTTATTACTGAAATACCCCTGTAATTTCAAAATTTTTGAAATATCCCGGGATTTCAAAAATTACCAAAATACCCTTATTGATAAAATCACCAAGGAACCTTATTTTGAAAAATTACGAAAATACCCCTGTAGGGTAAATTACGAAAATACCCCTGGGTAGTGGAAAAACAACAACAATGAAAACTACAACATTTCTCGAATGAGCGAAAGTTCATAAATGGTGATGGATACATGAATGTAAAGGCGTGTGCATGTATGAATACGAAAGAACCACTCCTAAAATTCTTTTCATAAAACTTCTTCACGGTTAATCAGTGGAATAAAGGCTAATTCATAAAATTTCTTAATCAGATTAAAGCGCGTCATTAGATATGAGTTCTAGAGGATGCGGTCGTCATGGACGTGGTAGAGGAAGAATGACTGTGTCAGAACCCGTTAGATCGGGTCAAGGGTCTGACAATGAAATGCCACCACTACCCCATTACGTGATGTGAATTTTGTAGGAAATGTGTTAGTTTTAAGATCGAGTCTTGTGCGATAGTGTAGTGTGGTGAGTTAGGATGTACATTGTTAGTAAGTAATTTTGAGGATGAAATTATTTTTAAGGAGGGTAGAAGCGTAACATCCTAGATTAGAGGTTATGCGTTTGTGCATAATTCATGAGTAGTAGGTTTTGGCGGTGTTTGGAAGTGAATTAAGGGTTTTAAAATCCTAGGATGGAAGAAAGCTTTGGACAATTATTGGTTTTAAGTTAAAAATAAGAAGTGATGTGGAAAAGTGGCAAGGGGCGCCACCTAAGGTGCAAGGTTATGGCATCAAGTGAAGTACTTTGAGGGAAGAGGTTCGAATCCCATTGTATGCATCTTTGCTTAATAGCATGTTTACTGTGATATGTGGTGTGCATTTTTAGAACCATGGAAATGTATGGAAATGTAAGGAAATGTATGGAAATGTAAGGAAATGTATGGAAATGTAAGGAGATGTTAAGTTCAAAGTGAACATTTTTGGAAACTAGGAAATGTAAGGAAATGATTTAGAAATGATTCAAAAGAGGAAAGTGAACATTTCTGAAAACTTGGAAATGTAAGGAAATGTCAAGTTTAAAGAGCCAAATGAAAATTTTTGGAAACTTAGAAATGACTTAGAAATGTCGAGTTTTAAAGTTTAAAAGAGGAAATTAAGGCAAGGTGGCCTTAAGAGAAAAAGTATGTGAAATTTGACACACAAACAGGCTTGGAAAAGTGGCCTGAAGATGCCACTTAGGGCCTTTGGAAATGGCGCCACATGCAAGGGTGTTGGGCCTGAGTTCGAGTCACATGGGAAGCAAATAAAAGAAGTTTTATTTTTGTTTCTAGAAGCACAGAGGTGGACGACATCTAGCTAAGACTTTAAGTGATTTTTATTTAATTACTTAAAGAGGAAGCAATGGACGGCAATAGGGACTCTTAAGGGAAGAGTTTAATTCTCCTTAAAACTCGGCTAAATAGGTGGATAAATGATGATTTATTTTAGATTATTTTCAAAGAGATAATTGAGGATTATTCTTTAATTTTTAATTAAAGAGATAAAGCTATCAAAATAGAAGAGTGATGGCCAAGTAAGGATTCTAAGTTAGTAATTTCGGCTATAAAAGGAAAAGAGGTCCATTCATTCTTTCTTCTAACTCTCTCTCTGCCGAATTCTCTCTAGCAAATATCTCATTTCTTCATTGTTTGCCAAGCCGAAAATACACCTTGTGTAGCCGAAACTTCATTACCAAATTGCTCAAACTCTTTTCTTCTTCTTTCATAATCTTCCAAAAGTCGAAAGTTTGCTAAAATCAAGGCCATAGCCGAATAGTTTTGAGACTTCAAGCGAGGGGTTGTCGACTTACGTATTAAGGGTAAGAACTAGTTATCATTCGATTTTCATCCTTTTCTTTTAAGATTTGCGAAATCTAGGACTAACCCCATTAATATCTTGTTCTTTGAAACTTTGAAGAGATCTTTCGGGATTTGTTTAAGTCAACTACAAGAAGGAGAAGTTCTTTTCCCGAAGGTACACCATAGGCCGCGTGTTCCCTAGTTATTCGGTGAATTTCGGGATTTAAAAATCCACAAGGTAAGTTTTAGTGTACAAATCCTACTAGGATTTGGATTTATGGCTGAATGGCTCCTTACTAAGTATTAAATGATTGATTAAATGTAGAGATTTAAGATCTAAGGCATTAGATCAAGCTTTTCGGGATTTCAGCGAATTTGTTAAGCAAATCAGGTGTGTACCCCACACTACTTTTTAATAAGATTTATGGCATTAATTAATATGTGTATGTTTATAAGAATATGAATATGGCTAAGGTACCATACTATGGTACAAAAGTACTCAGGTACGTTTCCTACTCCTACTAGTATTATGAATATATGTTATTTTTAACATGTGAAAAGTGAAAAGAATGTGAATTAAGGCATGATTTTGCATATTGTGTATGATATATGCGGGCATATGTGTTTATTTTTGGGGAAGTGAATGTGGTGACCTAAGACCACAAACACAGTGACCTAAGACCGTGATATCTGAATGTGGTGACCTAAGACCACGATGAATCGAATGTGGTGACCTAAGACCACGAAATCTAAGCGTTGTGACCTAAGACCACGAATGCGGTGACCTAAGACCGTGATATGGAGTGTAGCGGAAGGAGGGTTGACTTAGTAGTCCCACGGTGTCTGAGGTTGGTACGGTGGTGTGTAGCGGATGGCATATAGGTTTGGGTTTGGGTTGCATCATATTGTTTAAATGCTTTATGAACATGTATGACATTGTATGCCTGAAATATTAAATTTTAGTGTTAGTTACACATTGAGTCTGTTGTCTCACTCCGTTGTGGGATTTCTTTTCAAGTGATGACCAGTGATGGATCGGGCCGGCAGATGCTTAGTGGAGGCCATGTGAAGTTTAGATTTCTTTTATTTGGACTATTTTACTTTAAGAATTTTGAAATTTAAATTTTGGGAATGATTTGATGTAATAAGGCATTAATAGATTTATTTTATTCTGTTTTTGTTTATTAAGTTTATTTTGCTTTTGTTTATTAAATGATTAAGAGAATTTATTCTAAAATAAAGCCCAAACGTTTTGATTCAACTCAAGCCCAACCCAAAACAAATTTTCTTCCAAAATACACAAGTTTTTCCTAAGTAACAAAGAATTTGAAATGATTTACACCGGGGAACATACCATATCCGGTCAAGGCTCGTGGGCCGGGTTTGAGGTGTTTCAATTGAGGTATGTTTCGAGCTCGATTTTTGATGATTTCTACGTTTTTGTGATCGTTGCTTTGTGTTTTAGCTAGCCCATGCCCTAATTTATGAATTTTTTGGTGATTTTATAAGATGCCATTGATGAATGTTTGAGCTTTGTGGTAGTTGATGATGAATAATGAATAATTGTTGATAGATTTTAATGTTTTGTAAAGTAATTTTTGACAAAAATGTCAAAAATGGGTTAAATTGTGAAAATAAGAAATTGAAGGATTAAAATATGAAATAAATAAAATACGTGGGCTTGTATAAACACAAGGAAAATTTGGCTAGGCATGTGTGAAAAGAAATTATGTGAATTTGATGATTTTATGAAATAGGGACTAAAGTGTCAAAATGTAAAAATGTGAGGGCTATTTTGTAAATGCCCTAAATATGTGTGTTTGGACTAAATTGAATGAATTGGTGGTTGAATGAGTTAAATTTGAATATGTATAGATCAAGAAAAGAGGGATTTGGATCGAGATCGAGGCAAAGATAAAGTGCTTGATTAATCGACTCATTTTGTTACTTCGACATCCGAGGTAAGTTCGGGTATAATACGAATTGTTAAATTCCTATCTATGGGTTAGGAAATGAATGAATATGTGGCTATTGAATTAGAAATGTTATACTAAGTGTGCATAATTAGAATTGTGACAGAGGTGAATAGCACTGTGTGTGCGAAATAAAGGAAGCTTCGGCTATATTGATTGGCACTGTGTGTGCAATACTGAGTTAGATTTGGTTTAAAGTAAAGGCACTAAGTGTGCGATGATATTTAAGCTTTGGCTATGAATTTGGCACTAAGTGTGCGAATAAATCGAACGAATAATGAAGATTTATCGAAATATGGTATCGAGCATTAAATAGCAAAATTGGTCGTTAACTAAGTGTTGGCAAAGGTATGTATTGGAACCTATATGGTTGATGAATTTGAAAATAGATGAATGGATGGTTATGTGAGTATTGGACATAGATGAGGTTGAAAATCCTTGTGAATTAATCTACGTGATGTTTTATTTTGTAAATTGATTCGAATCATTGAGTTAAATGTATTATATTACGAACTTATTAAGCTTTTGAGCTTACTGTGTGAAGTTTTTCTGTTTTACAATGTCTACATAGCTAGCTCAGATTCGGGATTGTCAGCGACTCAAACACACTATTGGCTATCTATTTTGGTACTTTTGGAAGATGTATTTATTTGGTATATGGCATGTATAGGCTAGTAAATATGGTATATTTTGAGTTGTATAGTTCTTGCCATGTGATGTGGCTTGAAAGATGGATGATTTTGGTATATGCCTTATATGAGTAAAAAGAATGGTTATTATGTGTATGTGTGCACTATGTGAATGTTCTTTATGAATAGTCTTGGGAATATGGAAGTAGTATGTTTATGCTTTGAAATGGTATAAATTTGATGATACATAAATTTCATGATTTTGAATGTGTAAATGATACTTGTGGTAGTAAGTTGAGGGGGATTTGAATAGGAAAATGATTGAAGATGTTATGAGGTTAAAGATATGCATATTTGGTATGTTTTGATTGCATTTGAGGCAGGATTTGATATTGGTTTGATGCTTATAGGTGATCCCAAAGTGTGGATGGTAATTTGGCCTTGAAAATGGCCTGTAATTGCCCACACGGTTGAGCACACGGGCGTGTGACTCGACCGTGTCTTTTGAGTTTGCAAATTGTAACAAGCCAGGCTTGACCACGGGCTAGACACATGGGCGTGTGACTGGCCATGTGGTGCAAGTCAGTGTCGATCACGGGTGAGGCACACGGGTGTGTCTCAGGCTGTGTGGTGCAAGTCAGTGTCGACTACGGGTGAGGCACACGGGCGTGTCTCCGGCTGTGTGGACAAGCCAGTATGTATGCTCTATTTTTCCACGACTTGGACATATGGGTGTGTCTGAGGCCGTGCGAGGCACACGGCTTACCCACACGGGTGTATGACCTCTGTAGCTTGGAAGAATGTTTAATTTTTAGAAATTTTTGTATGTGTTCGGTTTAGTCCTGACACCTTTCTAACCCGTCTGTAAGGTCTCGTAGACCTTATTAAGGGACTATTTGCATATATCTTGATATGTTTGGACGATTATTGACTTTGTTTTGTAAAATGATTATAAATGTTCCGAATGATCGGTAATACCTCTTAACCCTATTTCAGCGACGGTTTCGAGTTAGGGGTGTTACATCACATGTTAGTAGGTTTATCAACATCACATATAAGCTCATTTATATCATAAGTAGATTTCATAAGATACATTAGATATGCATCAACCTTTTCATAAAGTCATTAAAATTTCCATTAACTTACTTACCGTTCCATTCCTTTTCTTACTTGTTGAACCATCTAGAATTATATCAGATACTCAGGAAAGCTCACACATAGTGTGCCTTTACATATAACCGTAACCTTTCCTTTACATCATAGCTCACATGAGCTGTGGGTTGGAATGTAAGCTATAGATACTGCTTAAATGAGCTGTGGGTTGGGCTGTAAGCTACACAATGCTGCTCACACGAGATGTGGAAAATCCACAACAAATGCAGGACCTCTACCATTGGTAAGACATTCAAGACCAACACTTGAAACATGAAATCCCTAATGACATGTCATTCATATCCTAAGAATTCTTAAGATTCAATCAGGACTCGTTGTCCGTCAATTCATCATAACATGGTACATTTATATATAGATTCATTTATATTAAAACAACATAGTAAATATTCAATTTAGCTAACATTAAAACGATTATAGTTCATATAAATTTACCTCGATAACTAGGGTCGTAGTAGTAGATTCGAACCAATCTGAAGTTTTAGCTTTTCCTCAATTTAAGTCCGAATGTGGTTTACCTTGATCATGCAAGCATTTGTACTAGTCAAACCTTCAAAGCACAAAAATGGCTATTTTTTCCCTTAATTTCAATGGAGAAAACAATTAGGGAAGATGATACAAATTTTGCCTTATTTTAGTTTAAGTTAATTTATTAAATTACCATTTTAACCTTAGTTATTAACTTTAAATCAACTAAATCCATATTTTTCCACTAACAATAAGGATGATATAGTTACTATCTAGATCTTTTAGATTTCCTTTCATAGCCATTTGACCCATTTAACAAATAGAACTCAACTTTTACACCTTTTACAATTTAGTCCTTTTCACCTAATTAACCCTTTAAACATTAAAATTTCTTAACAAAAATTTAATACGACCTTAATATAATCTCGTAGACATTAAATAAATAATAAAATAATAACTCACTCATCAAAATTGTGGTCCCGAAGCTATTGTCTCTGACATCACTATAAACGGCTTGTTATAGGTTTCGATTTTTAGGCTTAATTTTTATTATATATGAGCCCAAGATTGTATTTATTAAGTTTTATTATTTATTTATTCCGCATTTTGGGTATAGTTTTTAAGAGTTTTATGCAACAAGTTTAGTTTAAAGCTACTTCTTATTTAGATTAATTAGAGTTTCATTATATTTGAGAATTTTATTTGGATGTACTTAACTAGCCTATATAAAGGCCTCTTCATTGTATAAAATTCATCAATTCATTCAGTAACTATTCTTTATTGAGTTAATAAAATTCTCTTTGAATTTTTTCTTCAAGAATTTCTCTTGAGTTTTTTTTTTAGTTTTAACAATCTTTTCAAATTGTGGGGATCATCTTCAAGCTTTTTCTTGCCAACTTTTCTTTCTTGGAGGGGAAATTAGAGTCATTTGAAGGGAGTTATAGATTCATCTGGTTTCCAAGGCTCCTTAGGACTTCTACACGCCACTTTTCATCTTTTTCTTCTATTTTGTTTCGTTTCTTTGTTATTTTTTTGTTCTTGTTTAGTTGTTTCTAATCTTTAATTTTGATTCTTTGTTCTTTTTGTATATTTTATTACTTGTTTTAATTTATGCCCTTTTAATTCTTAGATCAGACTTGGATTTGTTTGCATTTCAGGTTGTGTCAAACTTCAAGTTCTCATTCATTCGTCTAGAGCCCTAGGCTAAATCCGCGGCTTGGATAAACTTAAGATCCTATTCTACGCGGGTTCTTATCATCCACCCATGTAGTTGAAAGCTTTGCAAACTATCAAGGAAATGAATACCCATTAAACCAAGGAAAACCTTTAGTGTTGCATAGTCTTTTGTAGAAGATAGTGAAGATATTGAACAAAAATCAAGAAGCAATAGCCCATCGAGCAATTAAGTGTTCCATTGCGGGAGGTAAAGAAGATTTCTGACCCACTAACCTAGGAGTTGGGCATGCTTCTCTAAGCAAAAATTCAACATCATATGAAATACCCCTGTTATACATTATCACTCCATCTAACCTAGAAAATGGGTCATTTAAAAGAAGCTTGTCCGACTAAAAATCAAACTTAAGTGGCTCACCCACATAAGACCTTTCCTTTGAAAAGGCCACAACGACGGTCATCGTATCCCAAGAAAATTTGCACAGGGTCACCTCTAGTTACATATCATCATATCCCATAACTCTCAGTTCTTTAGAGTAGATCTAATTATTCCTATCATATATGATTGTGCCCTAGTGGAACCTCTTTATGACCCTTATCATTGGTTCTACACAATAGAGCACTCATCTTACGAGATTCATACTCTTTAAAGGCCTCCTGTATAAGAACCTCTCATGGACATCAAGAAGAATAGATTGAAATGCTTAATGACCAATGTAAGTGTGGGTTTGAGAATGGGATCGAGCTTTGTTCCTACGTGGTGGGAGTTAGACTATGGGTCTATTTGGTTGAAGTGCCCAATTGATAGCCTAAGTATAGATGAGGGGTTGGATCCAAGCATATTTTCTAAGAATGTACCAAACTCTTATTGAAAGTAGCATAAGAAAATCTAGGGATTTGATTAACATTGAATAACAAATTGGTGCTACCATCTATAAGAAGAAGAGAGGGAGGCCAAGACGATCTACATTCATGGGTTTCGCAAAGATATGAGGAAAAAATGGTCTTCAATTTACTAGCTATTTGTTTCCCCTTCTTAGAAACTATGCCTTTAAAATTTCTCTCCAAAATAAAATTAACTAAAAAAAAAAGATAGTATCACATTTGGTACCTCTACTTTCATAAAATATCCAACGTGATACTTATATTTTGAAAATGTCTAATGTGATGCCCGAACTATCAATAGGTTTTTTATTATGGCACATGTAGTTTCATAAAATATTATCGATGTGGTACGTGTACTTAAATTGAGAAGATGGCATTTTCGTTTATGTGAGTTTTGTATTTACTTCTTTTATTATTCATAAGTTTAGTTCTTTGTTTTTAGTTTAATCTTTTTGTTTTATTTAGTTTTTAGAATAATATTATATTATCCACGATAACTTATGATTTGGAAAAAAAATTTGTGTATCAAATTTTCATCGTCTAGTTTAACAATTCACTAACATGACTTAATTAGTACAATAACTAATGTTGATCTCATTATTTAAATTATTTATTTCAGTTGATTGATTAAGTATTATTTAAAGTGGTTAAACCATTAATATATTTGTTTCATTCCATGTTATTTTTATATCATTTTCATATTATAATGATATAATAATAAATTTAATTTCTAACGTTTATCTCCTTTTGCCATTTTGGTACTAATTTTTTTGGATAATTTTAGCTCTCAAACTTTAAATTTTAAGCAAGTTGTTTTCTTTTTAGACATAAAAGCTATTTGAAATGTTAAAATTTTAGTAGCACTAATATGATAGTTTACATAGCAATTTACTTGTATTTCATTATTGATGTGAATAAATCTTTAAAATTTTTATGAAGTACACATGGGTTATCATATTAGGATTGTTAAAATTGTTACAGTTTAGTCAACTCTTCCATCTAAAAAAGTGCAATTTAATTAAAATTTGAAAGTTGAGGATCGAAGTGATGAAAAAAAAAAGAATTGGGATCAACGTGATAAAAAGGGTAAATATTAATAATAAATTTATTGTATGTCTATTATAATTTTATTGTATCTAGATTAGAGTTGTCTAATGACTAATTACTTGTTCAAACTGAAAATCCGCCAACAATATAAGAGGGATTCAACAAGTAGGGAAAGCTTGAAAATAGACTCAAGCAAAAGTGCAAGTCTGTTTTCTATTTGAATTAAGCCTTAAAGCAGATTTTTTAAAGCCAGGCCCAGCCAGATATTTATATATTTGTTAAAAATGTACTTACAGTAATAAAACTTTAATATATAAATCTAATCGAACCCAAATATTAGTTAATCTAAAATGTAGACTCATCCTTAATAGATAAAAACTCAAGCCCAAACCTAAACTAACCCAAATATTATTTAACCTACTAATTTGCTGCTGCTGTTCACAATTGCTAAACTTAGAAGTATAATGGTTCACGTCCTTCCAGCTATGATTTTATGATTTTTTTTTGAATTATGGAATGGTTACAAGTTTTTCTAATGGCAGTATTTATGAATTGTTTTCTTTAATGGCAGTATCTATAAATAAATTTTTTTATGAATGCACCTGTGGATTATCAAGATAAAAATCAATGTTGGAGGAAAAAAAATAGCCGGAGTTAAACTATTTAAAATAGGATCAGATTTAAATAAAAGATGAAGCTAGCTCATATTTTGAGTCATATTGGACTTGAATAAATGCAATATTTAGAAAATTTTTATCTAAACTTTATTTAAATTCAACCATATTTAACTCACAAACATCTCTAATTTTGATTCATCTTATATTTTGTATTATTTAAATAATAATTCATATTTAATATGAAATAAAATACATATTTAATCATGATTAATTATTTAAATCTCAGGCATAGCCAAGTTCAATAGTATAAGATAGTTTCTTTATAAATGATAAGTTTTCTTATAGTTGAAATAACTATCTTTTTCAAAAAGAAAAGAAAAGAAAAAACAATATAGAATGCCTTCAATAACATATGACGAAATTTCAAAGAATTCAGGTGTCAAAAAATTAGATCACATGCCAAAAACACCATAATAATACAGTACTTGGCTGAGAACACAGGCAGTGAAAATCCATTTTTTAAATAGTAGTAAATATTATTATAGTTTTGCTTTTTATATTTTATATAATTTTTAAGTAAGATATTTAAAAAATCATTTAAGATGTCACTAATGTTTCGACATTGTTGATTAAGGCGTCAAGTATCACCATTCGCAATTGTAATATGTGGGTATTTAATTCTGTCATATAAGTGTGTCATTTATAAATTTTGTCTTAATTCTTTTTAGTATAAGTTTTGTCCCGATTCTTTCTAGTTTTATTGTTCTTTCATGTATAAGTTTTACCCTAATTAATTTTAATGACATTGATGGGTCTATTGAAATTATTATATTATTTGTACAATGATAATTTCAACTTAAATTATTTTTGGAGAAATAAACACCCTGTCATTAAAGATTAATTTTTGTTTGGTTTATTGGTATTATTAAAAATTGTTTCCTTCTACAATATTTTAATGAAGGTTAATGATTTTGCAACTTGCTAAATTAGATGCATTCAGATTCTCCTTCGTTGCTTGGCTGTAACTTGGTTTTTTGCTGCCCTTGTTTCGAACCTTTGAGCTTTTGTTATTTAATAAAATTTTAGGGTAAATTATACTAATAGTCACTCAATTTTGATGTAGCCGACAAAACAGTTACTCTGGTTTTAATTCAGTTACTCAACTTTCGAAAAATAACAAAATATTCCTTTTAACCATTTTCCGTTACAAACGTAACAGAAAAGTGATATGGCATTGAACGGAGTCTTTATTGTCATTAACCGCCAACTGGACGATTAGCACCAATTTAAAGAGCCCCTTTGCTACAATACCAGTCTGATTTCGACTTTGGGATCTTGCTAATCACTGACCCGATTTAGAATTTCCCTTGTCGGCATTTGGCTATCCCTTTGGAGGAACCGCTTCCTTTGCTCCCGAAAATCATAGGTTCAATTGATTGTTTGGTTTGTCTAAATGTTCCCCTTGTTTGGCTTTAGATTTTGTTTTATATAACTTGATAATGTTGGCAATGGAGTTTCTCCTATTTTATTTTTCTTCTTTTGATTTTGTTTGGATGTTCTCCTTGTAACAGCCTGCTTTTCAGTAGTGTTGAAAACAGTGGTTTCGGGATCATAAATCAGACAAGAAAGTCCTTAATAAATATTATTTAATTAATATTAGTTAATTATAATTTTATATTGATTTTTGAGTTGATAATTTTAGCTAATGGAATAAATAAGTTAGGTATAAGTGGTTGTCCCGAAAGTCAAGTGGTTTTAGAAAACGAGATAATGTGACCTCGTTTTTGAAAATCGAGCTCGTGAGTATTTTTATTAAATATTTACAGAAATATTATTTTTTATATGAAAATTTGGTTTAGAAATTTTAATGTTTAGATAGTTAATTAATTAAAAAGAACTAAATCATTAAAGTCATAAAACTTAATCGCTATTGAAGAGAGGGATTTAAATGGGAAATATACCATTTTGTATTTAGTGGGTCGGCTAGTGCTTTTTTTAAGTAGTATTTTAAGTTAATTTTATAATTAATAAAAATATTATAATAAGATTAAGGTAATAAAGTATGTCATCTTCTTCAATTCCTTATTTCACAAACCGAAACCACCAAAAACTAAAAGAAACCATAGCTTTTCTTCAAGCTTGACGTTCGGCCATTGCAGGTAAGTCTTCGAGATATCGATTTTACGTAAATTTTATGTTTTTGAGATCGTTACAATTTGGCCTAGCTAACTTGTACCTTTGTTTTTGAAACTGTCAAAGATTTTGGATTTCGCCATTGATGAATCTTTGTTACTTTAGATGTTAAATGATGAATTTGGAGTATTGGTTGTTGATTAGGACTATTTTGTGAAGTATTTTTTTTGATAATTTTAGTTAAAGGACTAATTTGATATAATGTTAAAATTGACATGGAATTTTTGTGAATTTTTAATAAATAGGGACTGTCCTAGTATGTAAATGAATCGGCTAGCTTGGGCACTTGTGAAATTTTGTTAAAATTTGAAATTTCGAGTTTAGGAACTAAATTGTGAGAAATATAAAAGTTTAGGAAAAATATGTAAATAATGAAAACTTAATGGTAATATGCATAAAATTTAGTTGGGATGTGTATTTGAATTTGATAAGATTGAATTTAATTATTATAAATCAGGATTTGATTCGTATGGAGGATTAACCGAGGAAAAGAGAGTTGCAAATTTTTTCTTAAAAGTCGAGTGAAAGCATAATTTAGGTAAGCTCATGGTGTAATGATGCGTTTATGTGTATTTCTTTATAATTATATTATTGTTCACTAGTTAATTGCACAGATGTGAAATTTCATTAGTTGTACAGATATTAGTATATGTTTCAATTAAGTATAAATGGAAAAAAAAAAAAGAATATTTAGTAATGAAATTTAATTGTGAATTGTTTATAATTGAGTGTAAAGTAAAAGTGTACTATTCAAAAGTTGAGAAATGGTTGTGAAATATGAATGAAATTGTCTTGGAGTGGATGCAATAAATATATGGTATGTATATAGATAATGTGGAAGTGCCTCTGATTTTGTTAATATGATGGATTCAAATTAAATGCTCGTTTGAATATAGTAAACGTTTAGGACACGATTGGCATGCCAATAGGTTATTTGCACGCTGTACGGGTTATATGTGATGGTACAGAGATATTACTGATTATATCGGAATTCAACATTTGTTGCGGATTACCGAGTTATACTAGTGTGGTGGAGGGATGTATTGATACTGATTATATGATGCCTACGGGCTCTGCACTTCGATACTCTATTGTGTTGTAGTTTGAGCTCTTACGAGCATTCCGGAGTGGTATAGTTACCCATGTATCTGTCTCCGTTTATTACAGTTCATCGGGCCATATGTTGAATATATATATGTATTGATTTCATGAATTATTTGGAGATGATATGTTTATATGAATATTGAAATGTTAAGTGATGAAATTGAATAATTAATGATTAGGTGTTTAAGAGTCTTTCGAAATGATATTAAAACAACTTAAAGTTTATAGTTTTATGTATGAAACGCTTACCTTGTAAATGCGATATTGGTGACAAAGTTGTGTGTATAAAGGAAATGGAATATGAATATGAATTGACATGATCAATTGGTTATTACGATTTATATGTTGAATCTTTCCTAATTGGACGATAAGAAAACATGTTGTATTGAATGATTGAGATATTATACAAATGATATGTGAAATGTTCACCTTATTGTTGTAAATGTCTTGACAGGAAATATGTATTAAATTAGTTATATTTGTTTACTTAATTGTAAACTGAGGTAAGAATTTTGTTTAAGTAATTATGAACTTACTAAGCTATATAAGCTTATTTTGTTATATTTACTGTTTTCCGTAGTTTTCATTTTGCAGAACTGGTTGGATGGATCAACTTCAAGGCTCACACTATTAAGCTTCTGATTCGGGATTTTTGACTTGGTTATTTCGATTTGTGGCATGTATATAGGGTTTTGAGATTGTCAAATTTAAAGTTTTAGTTAAATATGTCAAATAAGTGAATGTTGGTATATAATGTAAGCTTGTGTTTCATGTTGATCTTATTTGTTTGAGTGTGTTTTGTGTCATTTGAATGGTAGGCATGTTTTGGTTTTGATATCTTGTGAATTGGTATGGAAATGGTCATTTAGTATTGGTAACTTGTGGTTCTAGAAGTGAGTATATTTGCCTTTGTTAAGTAGCATGAATGAATGATTTTGATAATTGGCATTTGGAACCTTATTGGTGATGAAATAAATTTCATATAATGATTGTATTTTTAGTTAAATTGCTTGTATATATAATTGAGTTTATATTTAAATTTGTTTGTGATGGTGCCAAATCGCATATTGGTTAGTATTAGGATAATGGTACCTAATTGCATACTTAGTTATTAATTATAATAGATAAGATGATTAATAGATCATGGTTGAATCATGGCATGTTAGTAATGGATTGAGTGAGTTTTATGCAGGTCATATGCGTATCTATGAATTATGTAACACCCCTTACCCGTATTCAACACCGGAACAGGATACGAGGCATTACTAGACTTATACGCAACAATTATGCTATATCGAAACATGACTTTCCACCCCAATTTAAAACTTTTCATAACACCTCTTAAACAAGCCTACAAGGCCTCAATCACCATTTGGGAATGGTTCGGGATCTATCGAACTCTTTTGAAGCTCTTTAGAAAAACTTAGAAAAATTTTCACTAAACAATCCACATGCTCGTGTGGAGGAAGGGACACGCCCATATGGCATATCACATGCCAGTGTTCCGCACCCGTGTGGAATACTTTTTCAATTCGAACCTACAGGGGTTTTCACACGGTCGAACACATGCCCGTGTCCCTGGCCCATGTCGCTCACACAGTCTCGACACGTTCATGCCTTAGCCCGTGTGCCAAAACCTTGGCATTCTGTTTCTGACGTAATCACCCCATAAATGTCACATGGCCAAGGCACACGCCCGTGTCCTTCAGTCGTGTCCCGAATTAAATTCCTAATTTCAGGTGCAGACTTTACACGGCCTAGGCACATGCCCATGTCCCTGGCCATGCCTTCCACACGGCTGAGACACACGGCCGTGTCTTTGCCCATGTGTTTACTACTGAGCATACTAACTTGCAAACCTAGCATGCAAGGGGACATACGGCCTGACTACATGCCCATGAGGCTGACCATGTGTCACACACGGCCTAGACACACGCCCGTGTGTCTACCCGTGTGGACAATAACAAGGCTATTTGCCAAGTTCTTTCTATCACCCCAACTCATACAAGCATAAATCATACCAAACCTTCAACCCATTCATGCATAGATAACTAAATAAATCAATTATGCACTTGCACAATTCATGAACAGCCTCATCTTTTCATAGATTAATAAGAAAGAGCCACCAACTATGTGTTGGAACACCGGCACCCCCATGGCGCAGCAAAATAAAATTAATTTCGGTGATGCAAACCATGAATCCATGTGTGAGGAATGAATCGGGGTGAAATAAAGGTTTCGAAATTACAGAAACTTCAATCTGAGTAGACAGCGACGCCTCGGCAACAAGAGTTTTGATCTACTGTCGAACCAAGCCGCAACCTTTTTCCAATGTTGACCTCTACGTAATCCACCCGGTTTGACTATGAACGGAAGAAATCTCTAAAAATGTTTTGGAGGTTTATTTACTTGACGGCTGTTAGACCTCACAAGCAATCTCTTAGGGTTTATATTAAGCTCTGCATCTTTTATTACCTTTTATAATTGGTATATCTTTAATGAATCATAAAATTAAATAAATACAATAAAGTTTTTAACCGAAAATTATAATTACATTAATTATATCTGAAAATTATAATTACATTAATTATAACAAGGATTTCAATAAACTATATTTATTTAAATTTATATCTGAACCAAATGCATATATTAATAGAACTATGTTCTCATTATGTGTACAACATCCTTGTACATATAATATGTTCAATATTTGATTGCCCAATTAAATTAATTCTTTAATTAATTTAATTCATGTGACAACCAAACACAATACCAACTATGTTTTATTCCGTTCATTTCAATCATAGGGTGTGACCTTGTTGGTTCTTGTAACGTTAGCAGTAATATTAGAACGATTCTAATGTCACAAACAATGAGTGGCATCTAGTAATGCATCATTGCTACCTAAGTTACAAGAAGTCATGATTCGACATAACCTTTTGTGATTAACCTTTCATACATTAATCCTTAAGTCCTTTATCTCTAGAACGGACACAAGCCATGGAATAGTCACACTTGCATAGTCCATCCCATGTTTCTTGATATCTTGAGTAGACTATGATATACAAATTAGTATGACATCTCATATCAACTTATTTGAGCATGGCCATGCATTTCTAGTCTCACCCAATCAAGTGGCCTAAGATATTACTCCTATTATGTAGGAGGGACTTATCCTATATTGATCAACCGTATCCCTCTACATAGATTGTGGTATATCCAACATCAGCCTTTATAGAACAACCTGTTACGGTGTACATTTAACTGTATCAAAATATACAACTCACGATGTTGGGATAATAATGATCTCAAGTCTGAGGATCATATAAATATTAATCACTATGAATAATGTTGTGACAATTACATAATAATCCAAGAAACATACTCATAGCGGGTCAGTCCAATATGTTGTTCTCTAAGACACATATTCATGCATTGATTTTGACACTCCATATCAATGACAACTCTTTATCATCAATCAACTACATGTTAGTCTTAATGCATTATTGTTGTCCTAGTCAACAATAATACTTGACTAAGGATCTTTTAAGGATAATCATATTATTCTCAGGACATTATTATAAAACAGTTTATTTGTACACACAGAAAGAAAAACTGAAATAATAATGACAACGCTTTATATTAATAAACATGGTAAATCAAGTATGTTATTACAACCATCTCATGATTGATCTTTGGGCATACTCTTACACTATGGCCTTATACAAAAGAGTTCATCTTTGAATGAGCCAACACACTTGGCCAAAACAATATGACATTCAACTAAGCCTAGTCCCTATACATGCCATACTCAAAATGCTAAGTCTAACTATACCAAGATGTGCTGATTGTGTAGATGATCTTCTGATTATCTTTGTATCCTAAGCTGGCTCTTTGACACTATAAAACAAGGGAAAAGAGAAGGAAGTAAGCTTTAATCTTAGTAGGTCTATATGTAAACAATAAGCATCATACCATAAGCTAATCAATCAAAAACATTACATACTATTTAAAAACAATTCATATTCTCATAATCATGCTTACTCATCTCAACTTTTACCACATCCCAACCACATATCATATAATTTGCTCACATTTACTTGCACATTTACCCTGCACTTATCACCACAAGGCCACATGAAATATTTACTTCAACAAGATTCTTGATGAACCCTTCAGAATGATACAAAGTATCCGGTGGTTTCGCATACATCCCACTTACAATGATAATTATGGTGGTATCGCACATAGCCCACCAAATGATAATATAAACGATGGTATCGCACACATCCCATCGTGAATAGATAATAAGGTGGTATCGCACACAGCCCACCAACAATTACATAATTACGGATATTTGACTGTAGCCACATTTCTATTCCAAGGTTCATTCGAGAATTACTCATTTTCTATCATTTCCAATCAATCTCATCAATAAGTATTTACATCCATACAATGCATCAATAGGTAACATCATATGTAACAGTCCAAAAACGACCCTAATCGGAAAGGTGGTTTCGGGACCACGGATCGAATTTTAGAAATGTTTTTAATTATTAAATTGATATCAATGTTGTGTGATTAAGCATATGTTAAAATATCGTAGGTTAATTCGTGTTTTAATGAACTATTTTAAGTGAAGGACTAAAATGGAACAAATATGAAAGATAGCTATGTTGAGATTGAAAGGGCCTAATTGAATTGTCCTTTTATGTAGGTTTTGCATGGTATATTGTCCAAAATTAGAATAAGTGGACGGCATCATGATGGATGTATATATTAAATTTATTTAATTTAGATAGTGGCATTAAACTTACATTATTTAATTGAATTAAAATAAATAAAATAAATGACAAAACAAGTAGTGGAGAGTCATCTCCTACCTTTAGCCTTTGATTGCCGAAATTGGAAGGAAGGAAAAGAAAATTTTGAGCTTTATCATTCGGTTCTTGCATGCTCCCATACGGTTAGTTTTGAACTTCATTTTCTTAAATTCTTGCATTTTAACTTCATTTCTTTGAGTATTACCGAACCCGGTCAAAGATTTTGAAGTTTAGGCATGCTATAGGTTCGGCCATTAGTGATTTAATTTAGGTTTACTATGCTTGATGAATGGATAAAGTATGTTTAAACTCAATATGTTTTGAGTAGAAATTTTAAATGAGATGAAGAATAGTGGTATTAAACTTGTTAAATAATTAGTATGAATTTATATGGTTGAGGTAGGTTCGACTATGAGGAAATAAAATGTGCAATTATGTGTAAAATTGGGAGAAATTTTATGTTTGGACTAAATTGAGTATTATATGGAATTTTAATGAGCTAGGAACAATCGGCCTTAGCTCATTAGTAAACAAATTGGCATGATTTTGGATAATTATAAACTTAGTATATATTTGTGTAACATGTGATATATCAAGGACTAATTTATAATTGTCCCTTATTAGTTTATGGCTAAATCGAGTAGAAAAGTATTGAATGAGCTCAAATTTAAATTTATTTAGATCAAATACAAAAGGGAAAGGCTTTGGATCGGGGAAAAGCGAAATCGGACGAGTAGCGGTAAGTTTTCAATTCACCAACTCTCAAAGTAAGTTTATAAGCAATTAGGTTCAATTGAATAATGCTTTGAAATGAGAATTTTAATCTTGTTAATCAAATATTCGTAGAATTGCCGAATGAAGCAAGGGAGTGTTAAGATACATTAGTTAAATGGAGTCTATTATATGTATGTGAGTATGTGTATCTATTGTCCGGTTGGAATGAGCATATTGAGATTTGTTCTTCTTTAATTGCGAATTTGATGTGGATTTTAACATTCATGATAGTTGAACATGTGGATAATTGCTATGTGATTTTCGGTAGAATTGATTTGGATAAATACTTATGATATGAATAATAGTTAAATGTGGATTTTGGAAATAAGTGATGGAATGGAATAGTTACTTTAACATATATAGATAGATGTGGCGAATGTGATACAAGGCGATTAAGGATAGAATGTGTTTGGATCTTTAATTGTATGGGTATTTGTATGGATGAAAATGAAATCCTATGCGTATATACTACTGATGAGAAAACAGGTTGAAAAGCACTGTGTGTGCGAAAATATAATCACCGAGCACTGTGTGTGCGAGATCGGTTGAAAAGCACTGTGTGTGCGGAAATATAATCACCGAGCACTGTGTGTGCGAGATCGGTCAGAAGGCACTGTGTGTGCGGAGATTTATTACCGAGCACTGTGTGTGCGAGATCGGTTACATGGCACTGTGTGTGCGGATTATTAGATTTCCTCAAGAATTGAGGTAATTATTAAGGGTAAATAAAAGTGTCAGGTAAGTTGTTTAAATACGGCTATAAAGCATATGACTATGTGGTTACTACTTTTTCTTTTGTTTATTATGGGATTGAGAGAGCATGGGATTGATGAAGGTATATCTAGTTTATGTGGATAGGATGAATTATTAAATCTTTAGTTGAAACTAAAGAAAAATAATGAAATGCTTACTTGTGAATTTTACCTTTTGCTTAAAACTTATCGAGCTATTTAAGCTTATTTGAAGTGTTGGTTTCATGGTGTTTTAGGTCTTTAAAGTCGCAGCTCAAGTCGGAATCCTTGTCGAAGTTATATCACACTATCATCTATTTTGGGTACCTCTTTATTTATGAAACTTTTGGGAATTTTGGCATGTATAAGCTAGGTTGTCCTTTTGAGTTGCTTTGAAATGAATGTATATAAGGCCATGCGAATATGGCTAAATTTATAGTTAAATCGCTGTTGTGTCTTGATATGTATGTTGGTTTATGATGGCAATGTTTATGCATTCTTAATTAAAGTTTAATCGTTTTGTTAAGGAAATGTTTGTATCTGAAATGAATCCTTGAATTAGGGATGTAGGTAGGTTCGGTTAGAAGCTAGTCTTTCATAAAATGCAACAAAACAGCTTGTAGTAGCAGCAGTGATGTGAGTTAGAAAAATCACCAAAAATAGGTTATATTGAATTAGAAGGTGAATGAGATATGAAATTAAACCTTATTGTGTCTATTTTTACATAAGAGAAACAGAGTAGGCAAAAGATTTATATATTATGAAATAATTAAGTTTTAGTGAGACCTGCTCTAAATGAATTCATGAGTCACTGTTCTGTTTTGGAAAAATGTCAAAATTGTAAAAAATCATTAAGAATCATGGTTTATATGTTCAGAACCCTTAATGAGTCTATTTTTCATTGGTATAAACAGAAACATTATAGGAAATTTTTGCGATGAGATAACTGTATTTTTGTAGAGACAGGTCAGAATTGTCAAGCAGTGTAATAAGGGTAACTTTGATGAATAAACTGTACTAATTGGTCACATGAAAAATTCTGTAAAAATTATGGTGAAAATTTATATGAGTCTAGTTTCAAGGAAAATTTACGGATCTAAATTTCGAGTTTTGTAACTCAAGTTATGGTCGATTTGGTCAGTATGACACAGTTGGACAGCTTTAAAATCTTACACCCCGAGTTAATAGTCAAGTCTAGTAATGCCATGTACTCGATTCCGGCAAGGGTTTCGGGTATGGGGTGTTACATTTTATTGGTATCAGAGCTACGGTTTAGTCGGTTCTTGGACTAACGTAGTGTATGAGAGTCTAGCTATACATGCCATTATTTACAACGTGATAGTGTGATGACTTCTGACAGCGAAGTGTATTTTGTTTCTTTTTTATAGTAATGGATCCGGATCCCGAGCGAGCATTAGCTGATGATGTCGAGAGTGTGGCGCCTGCTCCCGCGCAAGGGACCGCGTCGGAAGAATCTCGACCTTCTGCGAGTGGCCCAGACGAGAGGGTAAAGCGGGCCTTCCATAATATGATGAGTGATTGGTTCAGCCATTATTTACGAACCACTCCGTGATTCAACCATCCACGAATCCGAATATTCCCCGTAACACCAATTGTACCTCCTGTTGCAATCTCGAAAGAGTATCTAAGCCTCCTATTGATCGCATAAGAAAACACGAGCTCAAGAATTTAGAGTGAAGATGGCGGCGATCTTTGAAAGAGTGAATTTTGGCTCGATAATCGTCCGTGTTTTGACGAGTTATCTTGCACACCGATGGCGCTTGAAGTCGCCATATCTTTATTACGGGATTACGCCTACTCTGGTGGAATACTCTCGATCTGTTGTCCCGAAAGAGAGTTACAGGACTTCTTTCGGTGGAGTTAGAAAAAGTACATAAGTCAACGCTTCATAGACTCCAAGCGTAAGGAATTTCTCGAGCTCAAGCAAGGCCGTATGGTCGTATACGAATACGAGCGCAAATTTGTGCGACTTAGTCGCTACGCCGTGAATGTGTATCCTCCGAGGTGTTATGTGCGGAGATTCGAGGATGGTGCGAATGAAGACATAAAACTCTGGTTGGCATTCTTGAGATTAATGAGTTTGTTGTACTTGTGGAGAGAGCTTGTAAAGTGAAGAACTGGAAAAGAAAAGCGGAAAGTGAAGTCGAATCTAAGGATTTTCGAAAGAGATCCACGGGTAGATTTACAGATGGCAACAAAGAAGACTAAGAACAACGATAGTCGACCCAAACCCAATCTGGGATTTCTATTCATGATCGGCCACCAATGAGTTCTCGAGCTACATCAGTGGCTAGTGTCGATAATGCTCGATCGAGCAAACCTGAATGTCAACAGTCACGGTGAGACGACATTTCGAGAAGTCTGGGTAAATCTTTTAACCGCGTTTGTTACCGATGTAGTTCGCAAAATCACTTCGTCCGGATTGTCCGAGCTGCTATTCGGAAGGGCACTACTCGAGGCCGAGACCGAATAGCACTACTGACTAGAGGTAGGCCCATTCGTAGTGGGGAGGTAAAGCGATGCACAAAGAGGGACTTGAGATGCGGTTATCTCGAGCAGATACTCGAATACTGGCTAGAGCTTATGCCGTCCGTGCTAGAGGAGGCCTCATCTCCGCACGTCACTACGGTACTTTTACTCTCTTTGATCTTGATGTAAGCGCTTTGATTGATCCGGCTCTACTCATTCATATGTGTGAAACATTAGTAGTCGATAAGACTCTACTGTTGAGTTCTTGAATTTGTGATTCGAGTTTCAAGCCCCGGTCGATGTGTATTGGTAGATAAAATGTGCAAGAAGCGCCTTTGATGATTCGAGATATGTGTTTTCCGGTCGATTTGATGTTATTACCTTTCGATGAGTTCAACATCATCCTCGGTATGGACTGGTTAACCACTCACGATGTAGTAGTGAATTGTAGACGAAAGACTATTGATGTGAGGTGTCCGAATAATAAAATACTTCGGATCGAATCTGCAGATTTGAAAGGGGTATCAACTGTAATATCCTCATTATTAGCTCGGCAGTATTTGAGAAAGGGGTGCGAGGCTTATCTGGCATATGTGTTTGACAGCAAAGTAACGGAAAAGAAGATTGAATCGGTACCTATTGTTTGTGAATACTCAGATGTGTTCCCAGAGGAGTTGCCGGGATTGCCACCTATTCGTGATGTGGAGTTTGGTATTGAGTTGGTGCCAGGGACCACCCCGATTTCAATAGCTCCTTATAGAATGGCACCTGCAGAATTAAAAGAATTGAAGGCTCAGTTGCAAGAATTGACCGATAGAGGTTTTGCTCGACCAAGTTTTTCTCCCTGGGGTGCATCCGTTCTTTTGTGAAAAGAAAGACGGAACATTAAGAATGTGCATTGATTATCGACAACTCAACAAAGTGACGATTAAGAACAAATATCCTTTGCCACGCATTGATGATTTATTCGATCAATTTGAAAGGAGCCTTGTGTTTTCAAAAATTGATCGAGATCCGGATATTATCGATTCTGAGTTAGAGAATCGAGACGTCATCAAGGCGCCTTCGAACAAGATACGGACATTATGAATTTTTGGTGATGCCGTTTGGGCTCACTAATGCCCCTGCGATTTTTATGGACTTGATGAATAGAGTTTTCAGACCGTATCTAGATCAGTTTGTAGTGGTATTCATAGATGATATACTGATCTATTCCCGAGATGAAACCGAGCATGCGAGCATTTGAGATTAGTACTACTGATTTTGCGTGAAAGACAATTATCGCGAAATTGACAAATGTGAGTTTTGGTTCAATGAAGTTAGCTTTACGGGGCATGTTATTTCAGAATGGGTGTTGAGTCGACCGAGTAAAGTATCGGTAGTACTTGAGTGGAAACCCCAGAATATATCTGAAATTCATAGTTTTTGGGACTTGCGGATATTATAGGCGCTTTGTGAAAGGGTTCTCCATGATAGCGACTCAGATGACAAAGCTGTTACAAAAGATGTCAAATTTGAGTGGTGCGAAAGGTGTCGGAAGAGTTTTGATCGGTTGAAAACCTTGTTGACGGAAGCCCGTTTTCGTTCAACGAGTCGGGTAAGGAGTTCATAATATTTAGTGATGCATCTTTAAATGGACTCGGTTGTGTATTGATGCGGGAGGGTAAAGTCGTAGCCTACGCCTCGAGACAGTTGAAACCGCATGAGAGAAATTACCCGACCCACGACTTTGAGTTAGCTGCGATAGTCTTTGCCTTGAAGATATGGCGTCACTATCTTTACGGTGAGAAATGCCACATCTACTCGGATCATAAAAGTCTAAAGTACTTAATGACTCAAAAGGACCTGAATTTGAGGCAGCGACGATGGTTGGAATTATTAAAAGATTATGAGCTTGTAATTGATTATCACCCGGGAAAGGCTAACGTGGTTGCTGATGCGCTTAGCTAAAAATCACTATTTACTTTAAGAGCGATGAATGCGGACATGGCTATTGTCGAGGATGGTGCGATCATTGCTGAGCTGAAGGTGAGACCCATGTTTGAGCAGCAGATTCGAGAAGCTCAAGAAGTTGACAATGCTTTAAAAGCAAAGAAAGATCTTTGTGGTTCGAGTCCGGATTCAGATTTTCGGATAGGTGCTGAAGGATGTCTATGGTTCAAGGATAGGATTTGTGTACCGAAGAACCCTGAGTTAATTGGAAAGATTTGTAATGAAGCTCATAACGGTAGGTTGTCGATCCATCCGGGTAGCACGAAAATGTATAACGATCTGAAACAACATTATTGGTGGCATGGTATGAAACGAGACATCTCAGAATATGTGTCGAAGTGTTTAGTGTGCCAACAAGTAAAAGCCGAACATCAAGTGCCATCGGGACTACTTCAGCCGATTATGATACCTGAGTGGAAATGGGACCGAGTCACTATGGATTTTGTATCGGGTTTGCCTTTGTCGCCAAGCAAGAAAGATTCAATCTGGGTCATTATTGATCGATTAACGAAATCGGCTCATTTTATTCCGAAGACGTCTGAATTTCTCACTTGATAAGTTGGCGGAGTTATATGTATCACGATCGTTGCGGTTGCGAGTACCAATTTCTATTATATCGGATAGAGATCCGAGGTTTACATCGAGGTTTTGGAAGAAAGCGCAGGATGCTTTAGGTACTAAGTTGCACTTTAGTGCTTTTCACCCTCAATCGGATGGTCAATCCGGCGTGTTATTCAAATACTTGAGGATATGTTGAGATGTTGCGTCCTTGAGTTTGGGGTGTATGGGAACGATACTTACCTTTAATTGAATTCGCGTATAACAACAGCTTTCAATCAAGTATCAAGATGGCACCCTATGAAGCTTTGTACGGCCGTAAATGCCGTACACCTCTATACTGGACCGAACTAAGTGAAGGCAAGATACACGGGGTTGATTTAATCAGGGAGACGGGCGAAAGTTAAAATAATTCGAGAAAGTCTGAAAGCCGCATCGGATCGCCAAAAGTCGTACGCAGATCTGAAACGAAAAGATATAGAATTTCAAGTGGGTGATCGAGTATTTTTAAAGGTATCGTAGTGGAAAAAGATACTCGAGATTGATCGTAAGGGAAAAGCGAGCCCGAGGTTTATTGGGCGTAATCTGAAGTTGTGGAGCGTATAGGGCCGGTTGCATACAAATTAAAGTTTCCATATGAACTAAATAAAATCCATGATGTTTTCCATGTGTCAATGCTCCGACGATATAGATCGGACCCTTCTCATGTGATTAATCCATCTGAAGTGGAAATTCAGCCCGATATGACGTATGAAGAAGAACCAATTCGTATCTTAGATCGTGAAGAAAAAGAGTTGCGAAACAAGAAAATATCTTTGGTTAAAATCTTGTGGCATAAACATGGGGTAGAAGAAGCAACTTGGGAAACCGAAGAATCAATGAAGGGACGTTACCCACACCTTTTTACTGGTAAGATTTTCGGGGACGAAAATTTCTTAAGGGGAGGAGAGTTGTAACAGTCCAAAAACGACCCTAATCGGAAAGGTGGTTTCGGGACCACGGATCTGAATTTTAGAAATGTTTTAATTATTAAATTGATATCAATGTTGTGTGATTAAGCATATGTTAAAATATCGTAGGTTAATTCGGGTGTTTTAATGAACTATTTTAAGTGAAGGACTAAAATGGAACAAATATGAAAGATAGCTATGTTGAGATTGAAAGGGCCTAATTGAATTGTCCTTTTATGTAGGTTTTGCATGGTAAATTGTCCAAAATTAGAATAAGTGGGCGGCATCATGATGGATGTATATATTAAATTTATTTAATTTAGATAGTGGCATTAAACTTACATTATTTAATTGAATTAAAATAAATAAAATAAATGACAAAACAAGTAGTGGAGAGTCATCTCCTACCTTTAGCCTTTATTGCAAGAAATTGGAAGGAAGGAAAAGAAAATTTTGAGCTTTATCATTCGGTTCTTGCATGCTCCCATACGGTTAGTTTTTGAACTTCATTTTCTTAAATTCTTGCATTTTAACTTCATTTCTTTGAGTATTACCGAACCCGGTCAAAGATTTTGAAGTTTAGGCATGCTATAGGTTGGCCATTAGTGATTTAATTTAGGTTTACTATGCTTGATGAATGGATAAAGTATGTTTAAACTCAATATGTTTTGAGTAGAAATTTTAAATGAGATGAAGAATAGTGGTATTAAACTTGTTAAATAATTAGTATGAATTTATATGGTTGAGGTAGGTTCGACTATGAGGAAATAAAATGTGCAATTATGTGTAAAATTGGGAGAAATTTTATGTTTGGACTAAATTGAGTATTATATGGAATTTTAATGAGCTAGGGAACAATCGGCCTTAGCTCATTAGTAAACAAATTGGCATGATTTTGGATAATTATAAACTTAGTATATATTTGTGTAACATGTGATATATCAAGGACGAATTTATAATTGTCCCTTATTCGTTTATGGCTAAATCGAGTAGAAAAGTATTGAATGAGCTCAAATTTAAATTTATTTAGATCAAATACAAAAGGGAAAGGCTTTGGATCGGGGGAAAACGAAATCGGACGAGTAGCCGGTACACTCGAATTCACCAACTCTCAAAGTAAGTTTATAAGCAATTAGGTTCAATTGAATAATGCTTTGAAATGAGAATTTTAATCTTGTTAATCAAATATTCGTGGAATTGCCGAATGAAGCAAGGGAGTGTTAAGATACATTAGTTAAATGGAGTCTATTATATGTATGTGAGTATGTGTATCTATTATGCAGTTGGAATGAGCATATTGAGATTTGTTCTTCTTTAATTGCGAATTTGATGTGGATTTTAACATTCATGATAGTTGAACATGTGGATAATTGCTATGTGATTTTCGGTAGAATTGATTTGGATAAATACATATGATATGAATAATAGTTAAATGTGGATTTTGGAAATAAGTGATGGAATGGAATAGTTACTTTAACATATATAGATAGATGTGGCGAATGTGATACAAAGGCGATTAAGGATAGAATGTGTTTGGATCTTTAATTGTATGGGTATTTGTATGGATGAAAATGAAATCCTATGCGTATATACTACTGATGAGAAAACAGGTTGAAAAGCATGTGTGCGAAAATATAATCACCGAAACCTTGTGTATGCGAGATCGGTTGAAAAGCACGTGTGTGCGGAAATATAATCACCGAAAGCCTTGTGTGCGAGATCGGTTGAAAAGCACCGTGTGCGAAATATAATCACCGAAACTTTGTGTGTGCGAGATCGGTCGAAAACCTTTGTGTGCGGAGATTTATTACCGAAACCTTGTGTGTGCGAGATCGGTTACATGGCCTTGTGTGTGCGGATTATTAGATTTCCTCAAGAATTGAGGTAATTATTAAGGGTAAATAAAAGTGTCGTAAGTTGTTTAAATACGGCTATAAAGCATATGACTATGTGGTTACTACTTTTCTTTTGTTTATTATGGGATTGAGAGAGCATGGGATTGATGAAGGTATATCTAGTTTATGTGGATAGGATGAATTATTAAATCTTTAGTTGAAACTAAAGAAAATAATGAAATGCTTACTTGTGAATTTTACCTTTTGCTTAAAACTTCTTGAGCTATTTAAGCTTATTTGAAGTGTTGGTTTCATGGTGTTTTAGGTCTTTAAAGTCGCAGCTCGAAGTCGGGAATCCTTGTCGAAGTTATATCACACTATCATCTATTTTGGGTACCTCTTTATTTATGAAACTTTTGGGAATTTTGGCATGTATAAGCTAGGTTGTCCTTTTGAGTTGCTTTGAAATGAATGTATATAAGGCCATGCGAATATGGCTAAATTTATAGTTAAATCGCTGTTGTGTCTTGATATGTATGTTGGTTTATGATGGCAATGTTTATGCATTCTTAATTAAAGTTTAATCGTTTTGTTAAGGAAATGTTTGTATCTGAAATGAATCCTTGAATTAGGGATGTAGGTAGGTTCGGTTAGAAGCTAGTCTTTCATAAAATGCAACAAAACAGCTTGTAGTAGCAGCAGTGATGTGAGTTAGAAAAATCACCAAAAATAGGTTATATTGAATTAGAAGGTGAATGAGATATGAAATTAAACCTTATTGTGTCTATTTTTACATAAGAGAAACAGAGTAGGCAAAAGATTTATATATTATGAAATAATTAAGTTTTAGTGAGACCTGCTCTAAATGAATTCATGAGTCACTGTTCTGTTTTGGAAAAAATGTCAAAAATTGTAAAAAAATCATTAAGAATCATGGTTTATATGTGCAGAACCCTTAATGAGTCTATTTTTCATTGGTATAAACAGAAACATTATAGGAAATTTTTGCGATGAGATAACTGTATTTGTGTAGAGACAGGTCAGAATTGTCAAGCAGTGTAATAAGGGTAACTTTGATGAATAAACTGTACTAATTGGTCACATGAAAAATTCTGTAAAAATTATGGTGAAAATTTATATGAGTCTAGTTTCAAGGAAAATTTACGGATCTAAATTTTGAGTTTTGTAACTCAAGTTATGGTCGATTTGGTCAGTATGACACAGTTGGACAGCTTTAAAATCTTACACCCCGAGTTAATAGTCAAGTCTAGTAATGCCATGTACTCGATTCCGGCAAGGGTTTCGGGTATGGGGTGTTACATCATATGTATTAAAGATGTATTTTTTACACATAAACTTACCTCGGTGCAAAATATGTTAATTTGCGACTTAGTTCGTAACCTTCCCTTTTCCTCGGTCAAGGTTGTTTCCACGTTCTTCTTGATCTATAATAATAAAATTTACTCATTCAATCACTACATGAATCATGACACTTCAAAATTTCTACTTAGGCAAAAATGATCGTTTTGCCCTTATACTTTGGCAAAATTACGATTTTGCCTCTAGGCTAGTAAATCGTTTTTCATCACATTTTCTCATTAAAAAAACCTAGCTGAACATTTATTAATCTTATAACCATTCACAATACCAATCATTTCATGCATTTAGTACTCAATTTATAACCTTTACAAATAGGTCTTTTTAGGTGTTTTCATGGAAACACCTTTCACAAAAGTTGTTTATTTAACAACCACAATTCATTTTCTTCCTTAAAAACTTAGAAAACAACATAAAAAATCTCATGGAAAATCCCCAAACTTTCAACCATTTTGCAAAATAGTCCCATCATTAGCTAGCTTAAGCTTTTGGGGTTTCAAAAGTACAAAAATTATCAAGAAAGACCTCTAAGATCACTTACTTGCAAAAGAATAGCTTGGCTGAAAGTTTGAGCTCCAAAAAGCTCTATTTTCACTTTAATTTTTGGTGGAAGAAGAAAATGAACAAGGATGATATCATCTTTTCTTTATTTTATTTATTTCCTTCAATTTAGTCACCTATTTCACCCACTTTGACCAAATTTTGACATTTCTTGTCCCCTATGGCCAGCCACTCATTTTATAAGGGTCTAATTGCACATTCAGAGCTTCCAATTAATATTCTACAGCTACTAGGCACCTTTAGCCTATAAAATAGAACTTTCACACTTTATGCGATTTAGTCCTTTTTCGCAATTAAGCATACAATCGCTAAAATTAAAGCACCAAAATTTTCATATGCCCATCTAATTATGCCATAACACATAAAATAATATTAAAATAATTTTATTCAACCTCAAATTAGTGGTCCTAAAACCACTATTCTGACTAGCCCCAAAATCGGGCTGTTACAAATTAAGATATAGGTTTGGAAATGAAATGAATTTTCAACTTGTACTTTTTTTTATATCAGGATAAAAGCATTGATACTAGGGACCAAAGTATCGATACTTGACCAAATGAATAGTGTTTTCAAATTATAGAATGCCAAAATGGTATCGATATCGAATTTGGTATCGATACCTATCACAAAAATATCGATACTTGTTTCTTTGGTATCGATACTTAGTTCAAAGTTTTGCAAACAAAATTACAGTTTGGTCCTTTTTCATGCCTGGATCTAATCTATTGTATTTTAAAGCTCGATTTAGCCACATTTGAATTTTTAATAATTAATTTGTGTATTAATATGATCATTAAATGTTTTAAATTGCACCTGATTGTTGCAGAATTATTCGTAACATCTCGTAGCTCGAGTTTGACCATCGGACTGGGTATGGGGTGTTACACCCCTTTTGTTTATATCATATCATATCCCAGACTTGATAATGTTGCTTTGGAGGATTTTCTCCTTACTGGTTTGGTTGTGGGTACTGATAGTTTGACCCAAAATTATCTTCAATCCCACTTCAATCTATTTTTTTAGAGTTAATGACTTTGGACAGCAGAAAAAGACAGCCAGATCCCACCGTAGTGGCTCCTCTATTGGGGGTTGAAAAAAGAAAAAAAAAGGATAGGGTGGTGGTGGTTTGGAGGTTAACGATGGTGACGCCAAAGATGGTTGTGGCGGAGGTGTCGACGATAAGATTTTTGAAATGGAGAAGAAAAAGTATAAACATATTAGGTCATTTACGCAAAAAGTAAAAAAATATTGGGTCATTCATTAAAAAAAACAAAAAAGGCAGGACGAAAAAAAATAATCACTCAACTTTGCTTCGTCTAATGTGGCAAGTTAACTAGCCATATGACGTGTTCCATTAGGCCTGTAACAGAAAATGTTAATGGGTGACTGATTTGTCACTTTTTGATAATGTTAGTGACTATTTTATTTTTTAAAGTTGAGTGACTGAATTGAAACCAAAGTGACTGTTTTGTCAGCTACATCAAATTCGAGTGACTGTTTGTTTAATTTACCCAAAATTTTATTTAGCAAATATATATATATGAAATTTGTAAAGACACTGTTTACCCCTCCATTTATTATCATTTAGTGAATATTTTTTATAAATATATGTTTTTACGTAAAATGTTTCATTTCTTCCACTTACCTTATTTCTACCTAAAAATTTTATGTTGGTAAAAGAAAATGTCTTGAACATTAAATTAATAAGTGTTATGAATATCTTATTAAGTGAATGTTCATCAAGATTAAGATAAGTTTTGATGTACTTTAAATTCTAATAGTCATTAGAAGTAGAGTTCTATTTCATTTATACTTCTTATGCCTATAAATAGAGAATTTGGAGAAGTTTTGTAAATATTTCGATTGATCAATAAAATGCTCTCTCTCTCTTTACTCTCCTATTCTCTTTGTTCTTTACTCTTTGTCTATTTATTTTATAACATGTTATCAGCACGATTCTCTTTTAATATTTTTTCTCCATAAGTCACAAAATATCCCAAAATTTACTGTTGTTGATTGCCTCCTAGAGCTGCTACTATTTCAATTGAGGCATGTGCACTATGGCTAATCATTAGAGCCTTTAACCACCCAGTGTTCCTGATAATAACTAAGGTGATGACGATGATGTTAAAGATCTTTAGATAGATTTTGATTTGAAATCCACGCCTGTTTGAGATGGTGATTATGAAATAAAAAAAATCTATTGCGACGTTTATAAGTTCGTCCTAGTAAAACTATTGCATTCCCCGAAGTGAACTCAAAAGAAAATAAAAATCAATATTATTCCAATATTTGGTAATACAAAATTAGTCGAAAGCTTTAGAAGAGCTAATCTATTAATATCTTGTGATGGTTAATCCATTGGTTTTAAAATATATTAATTATAAAGGATCTCATATTGAGCTTGTGAATAAGGAAAATATTATACTTCATAAGAATCAAAAGAGGATTGGATTATTGATTACTCTTGTCATTAAATTGAATTGACTGTGACTATCTTTGTGATCTTCTTTTGTCATCATCCCCTTTAAAGGGTTGAAAGCAAAATATTTGACTAAGAAAGATCTACTTATGAGCAATCAAATATGGTAATTCTATCTAAAGCTCGTTATGGTTGGATGCACCTGAAATTGCAAGTTTTTTTTTTAAAAAAACTATGAGTATAACTCTACATTATTCAGAATAAGTTCTCAATTAAAATTACGTGAAAAAATATTATTGACGATAACTTGCAAGAGAGAAAACTTATGTATGAAAAGTCATTGGTTATGTACCTGTTGTACACTTGAAATATAAGATCCACTATCAAATTTTACTATTAATAGATTTTGATTAGATTCCATGTCTACTATTGGAGTTTAATTTGCTTACTTTTTGATAAAATCGTCAAGACTCAAAGCAAAAAAAAAAAAAAAAATATTTTGGCATATTCCTTGAATCTAATATTGCATATATTTAGTTTGTTGACTTAGTGACATTATAGACTTCACATTGATTTAGACATTTCCTGCAGTAAATGTCATAATAGTACTTATATGTGGATACAAAGTAAAAGGAATGACAGTAAGATTATCAATTTGTCACAATTTATATTGACATTATTAGTACAATTGAAATGCATGTTAAAGTAAACCAGAAGTTTATTGATACAAATGCATTTACTACTTGATGTAACCAGTTAGACCATTCTGGATCATATATGATGCGAAAATTAATTGAGAATTCATATGGACATTCATTAAAGAACTAGAAGATTCTTTAATTTAAAGAATTCTCATTTGTTGCTTGTTCTCAATGAAAATTGAATCTTAAAAACTCATTAGCTAAAGCCGAGATTTAATGTGAAATAAATATGGGTTCATTCATACACCATGTGAATGATTTTGATATTATATAATTCCTGGTAGATGCACCTACAAATAATCACATATGTGTTAATCAACTTGCAACCTGTCTTTTGCAAGATTACTTGTTTAAATAATTAATTTCAGATAATGCAATTAAGATAATTCATCTTGCTAATACTGATGATTTTATATCTCAGTCTTTTATTGATTGAGTTTGAAAAACTTTTGTAAAATTTTGTTATTTATGCACATAATGGTTTAGAGAAATTATTGATTGAATGCCTCTTATTAATGTCTAAACCATTACTTATGAGAACTAAACTTCCTATTTCAACATGAGATTATGTTGATTTACGTGTTGTACGCATCAAGCCAATAAGTTATAAATACTCTCCATTACAATTAGTTTTTAGTCAAGAGCTAAATATTTCTGATCTTTAAATTTTTGTATTCGCGTATATGTTTCAATTGTTCCACCACAACGCACAAAGATGAGTAAATCCTCAAAGAAAGTAGAGAATATATATTAATTACAAGTCTCCTTGTATTATTAGATGTTTTAAATGTATTGGAGATTCAATTATGACATGATTTGTGATTATTATTTTGATTCGATAGTTTTTCTGACATTAGAGGGAGAAAAATGATAACTTGTAATGAGTTAGGGGGAGAGTAATTTGAACCAGAAATTAAACAAGGATAACTCATTATAAGTTCCAAATATGAAAATTCTCATAAAAGAAAATAATAAATCCATATGGTCATATAGTGGAGGCGGGTACTCAAGAAGAGACCCAAGATATAACTAATTAGTAAAACTCCAGAAAAGATTCAAGTACCTGAAATTGAAGATTAAAAAAGTGAAAATAAGAGATCTCGATAAGTTATGTCAATTCGAGAAATGTGGAACCGAATAATAAAAGTAGTCGATAATGGTTTTGCATGCAATATTATTATTGAAATAATGAAATAAAAGGAAGATCTTGAATAAATCTATTGAGAAATATAGATATGGAATAGATTGGTCAAAATAGAAAGACGCAACTCAAGTACAATTAAATTCGTGGAGTTTTTGAACTAGTAGTCCAAATATCAAAAGGTATAAAGCCATTGAGGGTGCAAATGAAGTACTTTTACAAAAGCGGAATAAAAATATTAAGTTTTTCGCTAAAATCCCGCATCGAGTATGAAAATATAAAATATTCTTTTGTGGTGGATGCAATAACCTTTAGATATATTATTAAACTGGCAGTTCATAAAAGACTTAATTTGCATCTAATGGTTGTTGTTACAACCTTTTATGAATCATTATATAGTAAAGTTTATATTAAAATCCTTGAAGGATTTAGAATGCCGAAGCATATTGAAATTATCGAGAAATTGTTCATTTATATGAATTGAAATAATTGAACATATGTAGTAAATTTAACTTAGTCAATAGTAGTTGAATGAGGATTATAAAATATTCAAAATACATGTTTATATTTTTATAGAAGAATCATAATTAAAGTTTGCTATGATCATTGTTGAAGCTCCTGAAGAGATCAAAATATATTTTTCTAAATTTTCCTCACTCATGACTTTCAAAAGAATGGTGATATAAATGCTTAGCAAATACCTTCAACTAGTCATTTGAAAAGCTAGTATTCAAGATTGAATACGTAGAATATGAGAAAGTAAGTGATATTTTCATGAGGGGGAGTAAATATGCGTTGTACTCTTTTTCCCTTAACCGAGGTTTTGTCCCATTGGGTTTTTCTGGTGAGGTTTTTAATGAGGTAACATATTATGTGTATTATAGATATGCGTACTCTTTTTCCTTCACTAGAATTTTTTTCCCACATGATTTTTATCTTAGTAAGGTTTTAACGAGCACATTATCTACTAATAGACATCTAATGGGGAGTGTTATGAATATCTTATTAGGTGGATGTCCATCAAGATCAAGATAAGTTTTGTTTAAATTCTAATAGTCATTAGAAGTAGAATTTTATTTCATTTATACTTCTTATGCCTATAAATAAAAACTGTGGAGAAACTTTATAAATATTCCAATTGATCAATATAATATGTTCTATTTGCTCTCCCATTCTCTTTATTTTTTATCTATCTTTTATTTTATAACAATAATAACTTTATTTTTTATTCATCATAAAATATAAAATAATAAGTATTGAGGTTTTAAGACCACCTTAATGGGGAATAAATTAAAGAGAGCAGAACTTTTGGATTGAAAGTAATACGTGGACTACATGTATTGACAAAATAAAGTGAAAAGCATAAATTATTCTTTTATTATTAAATCTCATTGATCTTTTGTTTTCCAAATATATGTATATATATAAAGCATAAATTAACTATTGTCCTTAGTGTAGTCTACATTTGCATGAAGTTATAATAAGTTTAGGCCAAGTTTTATAAAAAGTCCCTATATTATGTGTTTTTCTTTTTGCAAATTTAGTCCTATTATAATTTGATCATTTTAGTCCATCTACTCATCTTGATCTATACTTTCAGTCTTGAGATTAACTTTTTTGTTAATTTCGTTATGATATATTTTTTAAACATATGATGATGTGGTATATACACTTTGACATTTTTGTATAGTTGGACAATTTTACTTTGCTCGTCTTCATTTAAAGAAATGTGTAAGATTTTCATATAACTATACAAAAATGTCAAGATGTATATGTCATATTATTACATGTTTAAAAAGAGTGTTATGTAGAAGTATTTGACAAAATCAAAGAGAAATAAAAAAGTTGAATTTTAGACTGAAAATGTACTTTTCAAAAAGTAAAAAGACTAAAAATAATTAAATTACAGTTGAGACTAAATCTATAAAATAGATTATACACAAACTTTCTATACAATTTGACCAAAATTTATGTTCCATAGAGCTCTTGTCGTGTATTCAAGAAAAAGAAAAGAAAAAGTAAATAAGGAACTTTAAAAACTTAAATTAACAATAAATAAGATAAAAATTTTTACATAAAATAAAAAAACCAGATGCATTTAAACTTTTATTTCATAAAATGTACTCCACTTTAAAATTATATGTTCAAACTATGGTAGTCAGGACTGTTTTGATATTGTCTGTATAAGTTGGAACGTTTCGTTTTAGTAGTAAATTGGAACAATAAATTTTATGTTTTATCTCCATGGAAATTGGTTAGCACCAATCATACTGGTATGTATCGATTGATTATAACAAAAATAATTTTAAAACATATATTAAAATTAGTTATTATTATTATTTATTTTGAGTTTGTTTAATGATAGATTGTATTTACTGAAGTTCATTAAAAATATTTTATATAATTAACAAAATGTTTTTTTATCTTAAAATTTATGTATAGTGAGATTTGAATTTATACAACCAAAATTTTTAAAATACTTTGTTTATCACTTCAACCAAAATTTTATTTTTATGTGTATTTTATATTTGAGATATATTTAATTTTATCATTTGACATTTGTAAATACTTTATATATATCAAATGCTTTAAAAAAATAACAATACATCCGAATAATACATGGAAATAATACCATAAAAAAAATGATATATAACTACCTTATTTTAAACCGTACAAAAGTAAGGCGTAAATGGAGACTTTGCCTTCTTGCGTGAACAGAGTGACAACTACTAAACCAAAGAGGCCACGAGGTTGATATTTTTTTTATTAAATGAGTAAAGTTTTAAACTAAAAGTAGATCTCTCATACGCAAATTTGGGTTTTTTACCCAAATAATACAAAAAAATTAAAAAATATCCAAATTGGTATACAATCTCAATTATTTACCAAAATGGTACAAATAGGTGGTGCCGCCTCGCCACCCATGGCACCTCGACATCGGCACATTTGGGTGTCTTTGCTGTGGCGACCATCAACCCCCAATTTTGTTTTTTTTTTTTTCAGCAGGAGTTTCTTGAGGGACCAATTAAGCAATTTTTCCAATGTTTAGAAAAGGAAGGAAAGGTGCGGCTGTCACAGCTAACTTTAAATTTGAATAATTGCCTTCTAAGCTCTTCGCTACAACAAAAAAGCCCTATAGCGACACTTATGGGGCGACACTTTCGTAAGTGTTGGTATAGACTGGCCAACATACGCTTTAGGCAACTCTTTTATAAAGGTTGGGATATGCATGCCTAAGGCAACGCTTAAATAAGAGTTGGCTTTGTCTAGTCCTAAGACGACAGTTTTGGGGTGACACTTTCCTAAGTGTTGGGATAGACTTGCCAACATACGCTTTAGCCATCTCTTTGTACAAGGGTTGTGATATGTATGCCTAAGGCAACGCTTGAGTAAGAGTTGGCTTTGTGTAGTCCTAAGACTACAGTTTTGGGCGACACTTTCCTAAGTGTTGGTATAGACTACACTTTTTCCAACTCTTTGTATAAGAGTTGGGATATGTATGCCTAAGGCAACACTTGAATAAAAGTTGGCTTTGTGTAGTCCTAAGACAGCAGCTTTGGGACGACACTTTCCTAAGTGTTGGTATAGACTACACTTTTCCAACTCTTTGTATAAGAGTTGGGATATGTATGCCTAAGGCAACACATGAATAAGAGTTGGCTTTGTGTAGTCCCACGACGACACTTTTGTGGCGACACTTTCCTAAGTGTTGGGATAGGCTTGCCAAAATATACTTTGGCCAACTCTTTTAGAAGGGTTGGGATATGTATGCCCAAGGCAACGCTTGAATAAGAGTTGGCTTTTGTGTAGTCCTAAGACAATAGTTTTGGGGCAACAGTTTCTTAAGTGTTGGGATAGACGTGTCAATATAAGCTCTCTTGTCAACTCTTTGTATAAAGGTTGAGATATGCATGCCAAAGGCAACGCTTAAATAAGAGTTGGATTTGTCCAGTCTTAAGACGATATTTTCCTAAGTGTTGGGATAGACTTGCCGACATACACTTTGGTCAACTTTTTGTATAAGAGTTGGGATATGCATGCTTAAGGCAACGCTAAATAGGAGTCGGCTTTGTCTAACACCATGCCTACATTTTTGGGCCGACACTTTCATAAGTGTTATTAAAATACTATTATTTAAAATAATTTTAAAGTTTATTGGGTATATATATGACTGATTGTTTTTTAATTTATATATTAAATATTTTCTTATATAATTGTAAAAGTGATAATATTAATTTTAAAATTTTGAATTAATTATCATTATAGTTTAGGGTTTATAGTTTAGGGTTTAGGGTACATGGTTGGAGAGTTACTATTGTAAAGTCTAGGGAGTGGGGTTTATATATGGTTTAAGGTTTGTGGTTTGTAGTTTATGGTTTAAGGGTTAAGGGTTTATGGGTTTAGGGATTAAGGAGGTCATAGGTTAATATTTTATGATTTAGGGTTTCAAAATTAGGGTTAGGAGTTTAGGGTTTAGAATAATTAGTGTCCTTTAATTTATATATTAAATAATTTATTATATAACGGTAAAAGAGATAATTTTATTTTAATATATTAAAATTATGACTATAGTTTAATTTCTTTAAGAGATAATAGATAAACTTTATATATATTAAATGGTTCAGATTTAAAGTTTACTTAGAGATTTGTTAAATGATGAAATTTTATACAATCAATTAATACTTTTATATTTAAAATATTTAATCTAGACTATTTGATATATTTAAATATTAGATTTAAGAAAAATAATAAAAAAGAGTAATGAATGATATTGATAGATAACAACCTTTGTTGAATAGGACCAAATTATAACAAATAAAAATGAAATACAAAAACTAAAATCATTCAACATCAAACATCTGACGCTAAGATGAATAAGCTTTCTTTGTCTTTTGTGGTGTTAAAAAGTAGTATTCATTTATTTGAAGCTAAGTTGGTAATTTGATTTAATATACAACAAGTTGACAAACTCAGATCTATAAAATGCAAAATTTTATATTAATTAACTACTATTTTGATTTCATCATCTCCGCAAATAGGTTCTTGTTTTAACGTCCACAACCGCACTGCTCGAATTTTTGTTGCTTCAATTAAAGGATAGAGTGGAATTTTAGTAATTTAATATATAAAATTAATTTACCATTTTCTTAATAGAAGGAATAAAATGTAATTTAACTTTTAATATAAGAACTTTCATGATATTTTTAATAATATTTCATCGGTTAAATGAATACATTGTTATCTATGTTATAGTTGACGTTGTAGCAACAATTAGAATAATGTAAGTTTTAGTGTGTTTATCGTATTTTCTCTCCGATTTAAGGGTTATGAATTAAAATATATATTTTATAACAAATAAAAATTTTAATTACACATAAATTTAATTTAATAGAAAAATAATATAAATATAAAATTAAAAATACTCATTTTTAATGTATAATGATATTTAAAATACATATATGTAAATTTATCTTGTATTAAAATTTCCAATTTCTAAATGTTTCTTTATCCACATAAATTTAATTTAATAGAAAAATAATATAAATATAAAATTAAAATATACTCATTTTTTTAATGTATAATGATATTTAAAATACATATATGTAAATTTATCTTGTATTAAAATTTCCAATTTCTAAATGTTTTTCTTTAGAAATTGGCCAACCCACTCCCGTCTCTGTTTACACATCCCCGCCGCCAAACAATCCTCCCGCCACCAGTCAACACCGGCATCGTCTTTCTCTCCCCCTTATTTGATCTAGTTGGCTCAATTCCTCTCCTCCTCCGGCCGCTGACCCAAGCCCTCTCTCGGCTTTAAGTTTCTGACAGATCGGGAAATTAAATAAGGTAGTTTTTTGAAACTCTAAAAAACTTATCTTGAATAGTGATTCAGTGTTTGGATTTTGAGTTATCTGCTCTCTGTCTCTGTTGTTGCTAGATTTGATTGTCTGATCTCTTTCATCCTACTGCTTGTTGCTCTGTCTCATGGATTTTTTTTAAAAATGTATCAATTTTAGCGGAAATGGAGTAAATTTATATAAATTTAATCATGTTATTAAAGTATCAAAACAGTGAGGCAAAAACAAATACGTTATTAGATAACAAGAGCTCAAAATTAGGGTCTACTTGCTTGAGTAGAAAATTGAAAGAGGGAGTGAAAAAAATAAATAAATCTTATGCGTGGTTGATAGGAAAGAAAATATGAGAAATAATTATTTTTAATTTTCATGGATAAAAATTATTTGTTTTAAATTAAAAAAGATAAAAGTAGATAGGATAAGATAAATATTCAAAATTATGAAATTTTCACGTGTTTTATTTTATTTATTATCATTTTTTTAATCCTACCAACCAGTAGGGGTGTGCAAAATTCGGGTAAAACCGAAAAAATTCGGTTAACCGACCGAATTCGGTTAATCGGTCGATTAACCGATCGAATTCTGTTAATCGGTCGGTTAACCGAATTTTTTTGGTCGGAGGTCGGTTAATTATTTTGTGATTTTTTGGTTAACGGTTAATTCGGTTCAAACCTATTGTTAATCATTTTTTTCGTTAACGAAAAATTTAATAAATAAAATTATAATATATAAATACCCTATAAGCTCACTATTCACCTAAAACCCAAACTTTAAACCCAATCTATACCAAATATCTAACCCAACCCAAACCCAATCCAACCCAAACCCAATCATAAAAATTACAAATAATTAAATAAATAAAAATAAAATAAAACCCTAACTCAATACTCAGCACTAATATCTTTGATCTATTTACAGAATACATTGAGCGTATGGTATCGAACATGCAAGCAAAAGATGAGATTTCACCGACTCTCAAGAACATAGTCAATCAATTTGATGAAGATAACAGAAGGCCACCATTCATAGATTATTATTGGTTAAGAATAGAATTGTGTGCTTATCATTCATAGATTGTTATTGAAATCCACAGAGACAGACTAATAATTATGTAGTGATTTAAAGACTTACATAATTATTTAATTATGTAGTGATTTAATTCGGTTAATTCGACTAATTCGGTTAATTCGGTTAATTTAGTTAATTCGATTAATTTTTAACTAAAAATTAAAAAAATATAATTTTCGGTTAATTCGGTTAACCGACCGAATTAACCGACAAAATTTCGATTCGGTTAATTTTTTTGAAAAAATTTCGGTTCGGTTAACGGTTAAAATTTTTGAAAGGTCGGTTAATTCGGTTAACAACATTTCGGGTCGGTTAACCGGTCGGTTAACCGAATGAACACCCCTACTAACCAGTAACTTAAAATAAAATTACTTTTATGTTTCTTAGGAAACACAATTATGTAAGAAAAATATATTCTTTTCATTCTAACTTTTACACTTTTAATTTTCTTTCATTCCAATCTTTTTACATATAGTTGAATGTCTCAAGTTTTGAATAAATTTAAAACATTGATTATAGCAAACAAAGATTACACTTTTAGGAAAGTAAGTAAGCAACGTTTTTAGAGGGTCATAATTGTACCCAATATCATATGAAAAACGATGGATTGCGTTTCATCATCGACTTCTCAATTGTTCGTGCGTCATAAGGTTGAAATTAGAGATTGGGCTAAGTATAGAATTGACTAAGACATTAACAATAGACTACAATTGCTACCCTTACATCGAGCTTAATTGGTTTTCGATCTCAAACGACCTCACTTTATTTCTTTGAAAAATATCTAAAATTGCAGCAATCAAGAAATGGCGTAGGCGTCCTTTTCAATTCATTGAAAACTATTGAGAGATCTCGCATCCTCTACTTACAAACAACTTAGTTTAGCTTGGGGTGCCAAAGCGTAAATCGGAAGTCGGAGGACACTGTTTCCTTGATCAAAGCGTGCTTCGTGAATCGTGATGCGGAGGAACAACAAAGGAAAAGAACAATGAAGTAACGATCTGGCTCGGACAGCTCAAAGATGTTCTTTTGATGTGGATGACCGCTTGACGATCTCTCCATTCAAGCTTTCTGCAGAAGATAAAGAGTGGGAATGAAATGATTAAAGAGGTACGATTTTCTTCTCAAAATCCAACCAGCTAGCATATAGTCGAAGATGGGTCATAGAATTAAAGCCATTAGAGAGAGATCGAATGCTATGGCCACCGATAGAGCCAAATTTCACTTTCTCGACCATCCTCCTGGAGTTACGCCGGTAGTTAGGAGAGAGACCACACACATTCCTTTGTGCGTGCACAAGAAATAATTGGAAGACATGCTGATAAAAAGCAAATTGTAGAACTACTGCTCCACCCAAATAAATTATTTTTATCCAATTTCTCAAAGCCCATTAGTGATCAGCCCAAAAATTTATTTTCCATAATACCATAACCCAATTTTCCCCCAAATCAAACCTCCAACCCCAAGCAGCAGCTACCAGCAGCAGCCATTCCATCGTCTCCTCCACCACTCCAACTCTAAACCCCAAATTAATTTTCTTCTTCTTTGTTCTGACTCTGAGGCTCTCAGCTGCACCTTGGACTTGCATTGCAAATTGCAATAGATTTGGTCCAACTGCTCTATTCCAGGTAGGTAGCTTATGCTATAACCATATTTTCTCAGCAATTGAGAGCTTCATATTTTCTTATTTGTTCCACTCTTTTTTGAAAAGAAATAGCATCCATTTTTTTTAACTTATAACCTTTTCTCTTTATATTGGAGTTCAATATATATTGATAATGTCATAAATACCCTAGAGGTTTTAATACAGTTTACTAGAGACGATGATATGAGTGTGCATATGACAAATTAGATGATGAAACAATTAGACTAACTAGATGTAACCTGATATGGTTTATCCCCCATTTGTTTTTGTGAGTGCCCTAGGGATTTCCTTTTCGTGTGTGTATATATATATAATCTTTGATTTGATATTCAAAGCAAAACCATTTTAAGATTGGCATTGTTGTTGTGTGATAGTTGGGAGTTAAAAGAACAAAAGAGAGAAAAAAAAAGCTTTGGATCCCCACCTCTCGGTTGATTGCTTTGGCTTTTGGTCATTGGGCGGGATGCGGCAAACCCGCTCTTTTCACTAGGAATCTCTCTTAAATAAGGTTTCTTTTACGCCTTTCTCTCTATGTTATTAATATCCAAACAAAGGTCAATGCCATCAAATAAAGTCGTATTCGAGATTTAAATTATGACCACTATATGAGCGATGTTATGGCGATCGAAAGGGACAATGAATGACCTGGTCGTTGATGTAGTAATAATAGGACGACTTCATTCATGTATCAAAATAGTGCGATTCAACTGAAAGTTAAAGTCCATCACCATTTTCTTACCAAAAAATATCCTAAAAATCGATGTAATCAAGAGATGCTTATTGCCATCCGATAGGTTTGGGGGTATTGGTGGGGAGGGAACCTATTCCATTCGGGTTTCATCTCATGGTTCCAACTCGAGCACACGTGATGCAAGGACATACACAAAGACAGTTAGCTCACCTCACTTACTAGACAAAGACTGACAGTTGCCTACGGCCTACGGCCTACACCCTCTTTGTATCATGGACATAGAAAATGACAGGTCCATGGACATACAATATCACTTAAAAACACCACATATTTTTACGTCTGGGTTATTTCTCTTCTCTTCTCCATCCCGTTGATGCCCTTGGGTCCACCACTCCCAAATTATTTGACCTCCATCTTGTGATGCACTTCACCTATATCTATATTTATACGAGAATTGAATTGAACAAGCCAAATCAGTAAACAAACAACAGCAAAAGCAAATCTAGTGATGGTTTCTTTAGCTTTGGGGTTGATTGATATTTTAAGTTTAGTGAGAGCACCCTCATTGAGACTCCATTATTGTGGGTTATGAGAGATTTTGCCAGGCTCTCTCTCTCTCCCAAAGAAATAAAAAACTTGGGAATGGCCCACTTCATCTCTCTTTTGCCTCTTGTGGGCTTGAATCACCCTTTGATCATTGTGCATATCATGGACCCTCCTCTGTCAGCAAGTCCTTGTCTGGTTCATAAACAAACAAATGAGAATCTTCATTTCCCAACCCCCCACCAAACCCACTGCCCCATTTTAACCCATCTATCTCCCTACCTTTATTTTGATATGCTTATAGACAGGAGTTTGATTATTTCAAGTTGTAGCTTTTCTTGAAAGTGAATAATTCTGCATTCCTTTTATTAAACTAGTGGTCCATTTGGTGATTGTTTTCCAGGAAATGGAACAATGGAGAAACTGCAACAGTTTTTTTCATCATCAGGCCAAAAATATGGTGATTTGACTTTGAACTTGCATTGCAAATTGCAATAGATTTGGTCCAACTGCTCTATTCCAGGTAGGTAGCTTATGCTATAACCATATTTTCTCAGCAATTGAGAGCTTCATATTTTCTTATTTGTTCCACTCTTTTTTGAAAAGAAACAACATCCATTTTTTTTAACTTATAGCCTTTTCTCTTTATATTGGAGTTCAATATATATTGATAATGTCATAAATACGCTAGAGGTTTTAATACGGTTTACTAGAGGCGATGATATGAGTGTGCATATGACAAATTAGATGATGAAACAATTAGACTAACTATATGTAACTTCTTTTTAATTCATTAAAAAAAATGGGGGATAAACCATATCAGGTTGAAGTAAGCGGAGAGTAACAATGGAAGGAGTGAAATAATTGCCAATTTTAGATGCCAAAGTTGACAAGAAAAATACAGAATGAATTCAAGGAAGAATTCCATGGCATCTAAAATGACTAGACGAAAGTAAAGGAATATGATTCTGCCTCATCCCAATCTATGCATGTATATATGCATATATATATATATTTATACACACAAAAAAATCATAATAATTGTTTCAATGTGATTCTACTTTTGGAGCTTTACTTCCTAATTTATGAAACATTCTAAATATTTACTTTATTAAATACTACAGATGAAAAATTATCATTCAACTAATTCACAAGAAATGAAAACCAAGTCAACTCCAACCATTAAGAAATAAACAAATATTTTTTTAAATACTACTGATTAAATTTTGTAGAATAAATTAAACGCTTTTCATTTGTTTATTTTTAATGGTTGGAATTGACTTGGTTTTCATTTCTTGTGAATTAGTTTAATGATAACTTTGGTTCAGAAAATGAATTAAATCAATTATTGGTCATCATTAGTCATTTTTTTAAAACTTAACTCGAACAAATATATTCGATTCGAATTTTGTTAAGAAAAATATCAGTTGAAATTAATTTTTGCTGATGATTGAATTTATTTTTAGGATAAAAGAGGATCAGTGTAAAATATACTTATTATTTAGGTCAGAAGCTTTAATATGAAAGCCGTCTTTTAATGTTTCATTTTCCTAGTGAATAGTCTGCTTTAACATTTGAGTCTTATTCATGTTTCCTTTTGATATGTACCTATGTAACGAGGTTCAATATCTAGTGGTGCTAGTAATGGGTTTATTTTATTTATGGTTAACTTGACCATTTGTATCAACTTAGTGTGTGTTGATGTGGTAGTTTCTCAATAGGCCATGTAGCAAACATAAATTAAACAAATATATAAATATATAAATTAATTACTTACAATCTATTTCCCTTTCTTAATTCGCATTGAGCTTGCCTCATATAATGCTTTTTTGAGTTCTATTGTTGATGGTATCATTTTTGTGAACTTGTCAGGCTAAATTAAAGATCCTGAAGCATATACTGAGATATATGTGACATCGGATTTACCAGTTTGATATAACCAGAAGGTTAGTTAACCTTTTCTTTTCCTTCTTTTTTCGTCTTTTAAATTTAGGTTTAAATTTTTCTATCTTTGTAGTTTGGACTATTTTATTTAGGAATTTAGATATTATTTATCATAAATTTTAATATTATTTAATTGTCATAAAGATAAATTTTATTTATTTTAATATTTAAATTTGTTATTTTATTTATGGATTAATTAGGTAGTTTTGGTTGCTGTTAGTTCACTAGAAAGCTCATCTCTTTTCACACATGTACCTTAGGATTAGGCATTAGATACTCTATGTTAATATTAATTACTTTAACAGATGGTTGATAAAAGTTGGATGGATGCTCCAAGATTTAGCTCCAATCACCTAGCTGGACTAGAAAAATTTCTATCATTTGCAATTGGAAAATCACTTTCTAACCGAAAAATATATTGTCCGTGCCATCGTTTCAATAATAGGATATTGCACGAACCACATATTGTGGGTGAGCATCTTCGTCTTCATGGTATAATAAAAGAATACAAGCATTGGATTTTTCATGGAGAATCCATTGAAAGAACATCGTTGCAAACCGACCAAACAGTGAGAACTTCTCCGTCAATTTGTACGTTGTCACAAGACAATGAAGCTGATTTAAGAGATCTCATAACGGATGCTTTAGGTATCAACATACCAACTCGCAATGAGAGTTTTGATGGAGTTTCAAGTGAGTTTCAGAATAATGGTCGGGAGTATAATGTTAATGAGGCCCAAAGGACTACGGAGAGAGCAACTACTCTTCTAGATGATTGTGATATTCCGCTCTATCCCGGTTGTGTCAAGTTCTCACGCATCTCATTCCTACTTCGTCTTTACCACTTCAAAGCACTTTTTGGATGGTCAGCAAAATCTTTGACATGCTTACTAGAGTTTTTAAATGAGGCATTTCCAGATGGAAACACAATCCCAACTACATACTATGAAGCGAAGAAAATAATTTCTGCACTAGATCTTGGGTATGTCAAGATTGATGCATGCCCAAATGATTGTATGTTATACTGGGGCGATGCTAGTAAAAAGATTAGTTGTGATGTCTGTAAAAGCTCAAGGTGGCAATCTTCTAATGAGTTGGATAAAGACGAACAAGTTGATGGTAGTCATCGCCGTCCTAAGGCTGCCAAGGTATTACGGTACTTTTCTTTGATTCCTAGACTTAAAAGAATATTTCAATCCTCTAAGACATCACAATCCATGAGATGGCATAAAGAAGGACGAACCAAAGATGGTATGTTGAGGTATCCAGCCGATGGTTCTGCCTGGGATTCGTTTGATAAGAGGTTTCCTAATTTTGCATCTGATCCTTGCAATGTTAGGCTAGGTTTGGCTAGTGATGGTTTCAATCCATTCCGAACAATGAGTACAAGTCACAGTACATGGCCCGTACTTCTTATTCCTTATAATTTGGAACCCTGGGCATGCATGAAACAATCATCAATGATACTCTCAATGGTTATCCCTGGTGAAAAAGGACCTGGCAATGACATTGATGTCTACATGCAGCCTTTAATTAAAGAGTTGAAGCAATTGTGGACAGGAGTTGATGCTTTTGATTCATCAGATTCTGAATCTTTCACTTTACGGGCTTGTCTTCTTTGGACAATCAATGATTTTCCAGCTTACGCTAATCTTTCAGGGTGGAGTACAAAAGGTCGGGTTGCTTGCCCAGTATGTGCTGAAAACACTGAATCTCGATGGCTACTGACGATCGAAGTTTCATTATATGGGTCATCGTCGATGGTTATCAGCTGAACACCCTTATCGAAAACAGAGTCGTGATTTCGATGGTACTATAGAGTATGGGGTAGCTCCTGTACCACGATCCGGGGAAGATATCTTAAGGGAAGTCAAAGGTGTCAATTTTATTTATGGAAAAGCTCGAAAGAGGGATAGAGAAGAAATAGATGAAAGGTCGGTAGAACTTGATGTAGATGAGAGGTGTGATCTGTTTAACAACTTTGAAGACTTGGTTGTAGAAGGAGATGAAGCAAATATCATAAATCAAGACGAGACTTTATGGAAGAAGAGGAGCATATTTTTCGACTTGCCTTATTGGCATTACAATTTACTTCGACATAACTTGGATGTCATGCACATCGAGAAGAACATATGTGACAATGTCGTTGGCACCCTTCTTAATCTCTCACGTGGTGGCAAAGATAATATCAAGGCACGGAAGGATCTACAAGATATGGGCATCCGAAGTTATCTTCATCCAAAAATGAGAAATGGGAAAGAGTACCTACCGCAAGCGTGTTACAGTCTTGCATCTAAGGAAAGAGATATATTTCTTTCCATTGTGAAGAACTTGAAGGTACCCGATGGTTATGCATCAAACATATCTCGATGCGTGAATTTGAAAGAGCACAAGTTGAGCAACCTTAAAAGTCATGACGGTCATATTCTCATGCAAGATTTGCTTCCTATATGCGTAAGAGGAGTTGTAGAAAAGAAGGTGCTAAGTGTTATTACAAATCTATCCGATTTCTTCAAGAGATTATGTGCAAAAAGTCTTGATCCCCAAGAACTTGATCAACTTCAAAGCCAAGTCGTATTAACACTTTGTGAAATGGAAAAAATATTTCCTCCAAGTTTCTTCACAATCATGATTCATTTGATTATTCATTTGCCGATGGAGGCTAAGCTTGGTGGACCTGTTCAATACCGGTGGATGTACCCAGTCGAAAGGTATATGAAATATACCAATAATATTTCACAAATATTTTTTTATATTTTAATATAGAATATAATAAGTTTGTAAAAATAAATATATGTGATGTAGGTATCTCATGAGATTGAAAGCTTCAGTGCGAAATAGAGCTTATCCCGAAGGTTCCATTGCTGAAGGGTATATAGTTTCAGAATGTCTTACATTTTGCTCCCGTTATTTTTCTGATGTTGAGACTATATTTTTCCGTCCTCCGAGGAATGATGGGAATATTCAAAAACGGTACATTTTCTCTTCTGGAGGACGTCCAATTGCCAACATTAACACGAAGATATTGGACATGCGATCTCTTGCACAAGCAAACCGCTATGTTCTATTGCATAGCGATAAATTATCGCCATACCGTTAGTGAGTTTCCTAAAGAAAATCTTGTCATTCGATTCTTTTTATTAACCAATAGACAAATAAAGTTATCACATAATTGGTATACATTTTGACAACGTTTTTCGTAGAATATTGAATATATTATATATAGAGAATTTTTGGAATCTGAGCGAGCTGTTCATGCTGGCATTCAAATTAGTAAACGCACCGAGGACAAATGGTTGGTTGAAAAGTTCCCAACATGGCTTATGAAACAGGTAAATTGACGTTATTAAAATAATTTATCGTGTTATTTATGTAATGAGGGAATATTGTAGAAATTTGATCATAGAATAAGAGTTAATTGATTTACTACTATATGGCTAGATTCCAAAGATGGAAGTTGAACAAGTTGATGCTGATGTAATTGCTCTTGCTCGAGGACCGCATAAGGTGGTTTCCACATATGATGGGCTTATAATTAATGGTTTTAGGGTCCATACTAAAAAACTTGAGCAACATCGTAAGACTCAAAACAGTGGAGTGATGGTTCTTGCTGACGGGAGAAACTATTATGGCAATTGTATTGAAATTATCGAGCTAAACTATTATGAAAGGTTTTGGGTTATCATGCTTAGATGTGATTGGGTGAATATTAAACCTCCTAGGAGTATGAAGAAGGATGCAAATGGTTTTATTATGGTAAAATTTTCTGAGCTTATCCATACAGGGAATCGTGATTCCGACGATCCATACATATTGGCTTCTCAAGCGAAACAAGTATTTTATGTCGAGGATGGCAAGAGTGAAGGATGGCTCCATGTTATCAGAATAAAGCCAAGAGATTTGTTCAATCTAAGCGTTGAAACCCCTGTAGAAGATGATGAATATCCGCAATGTGATCATCATGTTGTAACTTAATAATTTTAGTTTTAATTTGAACAATAACTAGGTTTTGAAGTGCAAATATTTAGTGTAATTGATATTTTTAATGCAGAATGAATTGCCCAAAAGAAATAGAGCACTTAGATGAAGATGACATTCATATTATATTAACATCTATGTATGTTCATTTTTATATTTGAAGACATTTTGGGTTATAGGTATTATCAAATTATATGTTGTTTGAAGATATCTCGCACTGTATTAATTTTAATCTACAGTTCGTGTAAGAATTAAACATAATAATATATATCTTTTTGATTACTCTAAAATGTTTTCATATTCGAACATGCTCTTGTATTTGAACATGGGTAAGGCACGGTGCAGATAGAGCTGAAATTTACAGTTTCGCATTCTCTTCAACTGCCCAATGGTTAGCAGTTTCCTTTTCCTTCCATTAATAGTGAGAATTTCTTTGTTATTTATGGAGTATTTGATTTTTGGATTGGATGAGAGAGTCCTGAAAGCTGTTTTGCTTGATGACTGACTAGTATGGCACTCAAATGAGTGACCGTGGACTGGAATCAATAGATTTATACTACTTTTGAAGCATATGTCAGCTTCTTTTACATTCTGTTTGCTGCTTTTGTTATGTTTTTGTTAGTTATTTTCGATTGCTTTTAAATGATAAGTGCTATTTTTTTCTGGGATATTTATACGGTTTCTTACTGCCATATCTTTCTATTTTTGATTGTTCCCTATCCACTGGAATTGTGAGATTATGAATGACTATCCAAAATAAATACCATATAATTTAATTACGTGATTAAATCAAAGTACTTTATATATATGCATGACATCTTGAAAATTATGCAAAATGAAGTGCTAATACTTTGAAGATGCGTTCATATACTGGACAATCAAATGTATTAAATCAATGCCCCAAGGGTGATTTACAAGTCGGTTGACATGAAAACTTATGTGATTTATAGCTTTGATAGTTTGCTCGTTATTATGTAATAAGATGATTTCTAAACATGGTATTGAAATTGATTTCATAGTTTTATTGCAAAGAGAGGCAGGAGAAAAGAGGATTCAGGGAGTTTCAAAGGCTAAAGTTATATAGAAAAACGCACTTGCTTCAATTATCGATAAGGTGATGATTGCTCTTTTTTCCTATTGTAAAATACACTTACTTTTATAGTTTGAGAATAATTAATTTTTAAAAAAAATATCAAAGTAAAAATTTGTGTATAGTACAAGAGAATAACAAATAGATATTAAGCAATGAAAATAATTACAAGGCAAAATTGTCAGCTTGTGCCAACATTATTCAGAGTGTTGCTATTAAATGTTGCAACATACTATGTAATGTTCAAGGTCTCGACAGCTTGCAATAAAGATGCAATTCAACATATCTTGTTTACTGCGGCATGATTTTTTGTTTGCGATTGTATGATATGCTGCTGATCTTTTAATATTTGGTGACATAACCGTCTTTATTATTGTCCTCTTTGCTTGAACCAAACATGAAATCTTTGATGCTGCTGTAGTAAAAAGAATATAAGAAAAAAAATTGCAAAGATGTAAGAGTTGTTCACATTTACAAGTGGACACTGCCACCTGCTTTGGCTGCTTTGTGATTCCATGTTGTTTTGGAGACAACAATATGTGGGTGGTTTTTCCTCTCTTTTTTTCAATGATATTTGTGATTGGATCTAGATTACTGATTATTTGTTCTTGCATTCTCTTACATGGGCTGCATTAGGAAGGAGAAGCAAAATTACCTCTAAAACAAACAATGTGTCATGTTCAAACTTTTGAATGAAACAAGGTAGTTTATTTGGGCTTGTTTTTTTGTTTTGTTTTTGGGCTTGATTTGGTATTTTTTTGTTTGTCTATTTTTGGGGTTATTGGGTTTTTGGCCATGCTTTTAAAAAAATGCAAGACTTATCTCGATAAAATTATAAAAGCCAATCTCTTTACTTTGAACTTGTCGTCCAAACCCTAAAAGGTAAAAAGAATGTAAGTAAATAAAGAAGCAACCCTTGCTCCAAAATTTTCCGGTTGAAAATTCATATTTTCCGGTTTTCCTCCTCAAAACCCATGTCTTTTTAGATGCTCATTGTGTCCTTCATCTTAACCATTACCACTTTGTTCTCTAGGAAAATGATTGGCAAAGGCGCACATTAAAAGGTGTACGATTCTCTTCAAGGGGTTCTTCGACAGGTTTGAACACCTTTGAGAGTGCTGCTACCGATAGTCAAAGCATAGGAGAAGAAATTCCAACTCGGTCGAAGAAAATAAGACTGCAACTCCATTTGGTACCTCCATATCCGCAGTCTCACTTATTATTTCTCCGGTTTTAAACTAGTTTATTACCATCACTACTATTTATTCTTTCTCCGATACTTATTCTTTTCACTCCATTATTGTACGATTTTTCTTTTTTCTTTTAATTTCCTTCATAGATTCCTCTTCGTTACCATTTTGTTACCTCTTTTTTTTTTTTTTCTATTTGTTACCATTTTATCACCTTTCTTTTTTTTTTTTCCTATTTGTTACCTTTTGCCATTGCTCTTATTTTTTTCTTTTGTTCTTGCTCTTTGAAATTTAGAGGTGTAGGTTGAGCCAAATTTGACCTGAGCATATATACTTATATCATATTAATATATTTTATTAATTACAGTTCACTTTTTTTTTAGCTATGAAATTATTTGTTATATGAACAAATAGAAAGAGTTGTTGTTGTTGTTCAAAAAAATTTCAGTTTTCTGATTAAAAATTTAAGCAAGATTTCGAAATTAAGTTGACTTAAAAAGGCTTCCAATTGAAGACTCCTATTAACAAATTTGCTCACCTCTTGTTATTTTCTTTTCTTTTCTGTTTTGAACTGAATTGTTTTGTTTTTATTTTGATTTGATTTCTAAATCCTCATTGTAATTTAATTTCGGTTTTCCTTTGATCGCAAAATATCTTTCTGAATTTCATTGAATGCTGATAAATATATTTAAATATATTTGGGTGTTCTTGTTGTTTTGTATCGATATTCTCTTTTTCTTTTTGATGTTTTCAATTTTAACTTTTACACAAATGAGAAACCCACGTAGGGAGGAGACAAATTACAAAACATCATTTTATCAGTTTGAATGTATGAAAACTGTCAACATGATGTACTTTTGTCCTAGTGCTAGGAAGTTGTAATAACTGATATTAAAACTTGGGGTCCAAAAGGAGACCCTAAAGCTACTAATTTTATAGTATCCGCCCACTGATTTTCATATCCATATATCTCTGGTAGTTTTTGTTGCATGTTAGTTAGGGGGCTAGTTTCCTCTATATCCCGTTACTCATGCATCAACATTTATGGGGTATTATTATTATTATTATTTCTTTTCTCTTTCTTATAATGATTGCCTTTGAACTTGGGCTCTTTTTGCATCGCATATACCGCAGAAATTTTATACTAGAGCTAGAAATGAATTTCAAATTTTGAGGGGATATAAGTTTACCATTTTATTAACTTAAAAACTTTATAATTGTTGACTATCTAAAGGAAAATTTTACCAAATGCCCCTGCATACCCGGTGCCACCCTTATGCATATATGCACTTTCATGGTAAAAGGTTATTAATTATTCACTGACAGTACACAAAATTGGATATCAAATATTCATATATATTAACCAAAGTGTTTAAATAATGAAAGCCACTGTAAAAGCTCATATGGGACATCAGGTAACCACAGTTGAAAAGTATATTTATAAGTAATCAATTGCTACTGTGGATTTCTTGTAAGTTGATGTCAAGTTTGTAGTATGATTGGCATCGTATATTGCAATGCACAGCCCTCTGGTTTTAAGTCTTAAACTACTTTGGGAGTGAGCTTTTATAGTTAAATTCAATTTTTTCGTAAGTAATATAGGAAAGTAGCAAGTTGATATAATATTAGACATGATGATATGATTGTGTATCAGAATCTTATTAAGTCCTGTCTTTGATTTGTGATGTTGGTTTTTCTTCCACATTATAAGTAATAGCATAAAAGAAACTTGTTTATGTATTTTTTTTATGATAAATAAAATCTTTTATTATGCTTTTATATAATTAAGATTGGTTTTTCTTCTTTTTTTACCATATTCACAATTTGCTCATGCATCATATTTATTTTTTTTTCAAATTTATACATAATTTTTTTTCAATTTTCATATCTAAAATATATTTGTCACTATTGATGAGAGGTCGCTAAGGGTACTAAGAGAAAAAGAGGGCCTACAAACATGAAAGACATATGGAATCTTCAACCTGGAACTCGTATAGTAGTAGACTCCAACCAATATGGCCAGCCTATTGGGAAGGAAGCGTCCAAATTGGCTGAATTTCTCGGTACAATTGCAAGGACTGGTTCTATCTGTCCTTTGAACACAAAACATTGGAAACATCTTCCTAAATATGTGTTGGAAAACATAATGAGAATCGTTCATGTATGTAGTACATAATCATTTTCTAATTTAGTATGTTGCAATAATTTTTCATTATTTGAAATCTCATGTAATGAGTACTTGTTACATTATTTAATTTGTTATATGTGTAGGAAAAGTTTGATCTCCAAGGTAAGGTGAAGGACTCTGACATCCTCTCATATGTTGGAAAACTCCGGAAGGAGTTTAAATCGACTTTGAAAATTAGATACTACAAAGAGATGGTCCAAGAAGGTCGAACGATTGAAGAAATATACGAAAACAATCCTCCTGGTGTGCATGATGATCAATGGAAGTGGCTAGTGGAGCAATGGGGAACACCGCAAGCTGCGGTATGCACTTTTATTATACTAAATATCCTATTTTTACTGCTTCCACTTATGGTATCATTAAAGTATGGGTGAATAAATGCATGATTTGATGAATGAGGCATAATGAACTTAGTTTTCCTATTCTCTCATATTTTTTCTCATTAATTTAAACAAATAGGCACAATCAGAAAAGGCGAAAGAATCCCGAACAAAGGTGCGTTTTGCACACACTGCTGGTAGGACAGGATATGCAACCCTGAATGCACAGTTTGTAAGTATTACACATTAATCAATATGTAACTTATATTAATTATCTGCACTCATTCTGAATATTGTTAACAACTAATTTTTTGTTGTATAATAGGCTGAGAAGGAAGGCCGTGAACCCTCGCGTTTGGAGCAGTTTAGATTTCAACATTTGCGCAAAGATGGGAGTGACAAATTGAGCAGTGAGGCAGCAGAACAAGCTTATGTAAGAAACAAATGTCTATTATTTATTTATATTTATTTTGACATCAATTTTTTTTCAAAATAGATTTTTCTAATTAAAGAGAACTGTAGGATGAAGCATGCAAGAAGGTTAAAGACTCTATGCCAACACTTGAGAGTTCTTTTGCACCTCAAGATAATATTGCATTAGAAAATGAGGTTTATACACAATTGTTCGGCCCTGAAAAGGATGGAATAATGTTGGGATATGGACGTGGGATGACCAAATCCAGGTTGTTTGGCTACGGGTCATCACCCGAGGAAGCCAATCTACATCACCATCAAGACATTGATTGAAGAGATAAGCGCTAAACATGTCGAGCAAATACAAACAATTCAAGCCGAACAAGTAGTTTGAGAGAAAACTCTACTCGAGGAAGCGAATCTCGATTTCAGACGGAGGTCGCAGAGCGAGAAGCTCGTTTGATAAATGAGGCGGAAGAAAGATTTATGAAATTGATGAAACTCGAGAGGCAAAGTTAATGAATATGATGGATGCTCGTGAGGAAAAAGTATAAAGCTCTCATCAATGAGTGTATGGCAAAGGGAATGTCAAGTAAGTTCAAGGTTTTTCATAGAAAGCATATTAAGATCACTATTTTATAACTAGATTGTCAACAAGTTTGTTAATGGTTTAATAGACATTGGCTCTTGTAATTGAATGCTAGGTTCTTATTTGGTGTCTTCATTGCTTGCTCAACTACTAATTACTGGATGTATTGATGAAAATTCTTTATTTAGCTTCAATTTATGGTTCTTTGGTTAATATTAATAGTCTTCGCATGTGTTCATGTTGTTTCTCATTTAACTCGTATAAATAGAAAATGTACATTGGTATTTTTGCAGTTGAATTTCAGAGTAGCGGACTCGATGATAAAGACTTCAGTTCGGATGATGATGAATGACGATTACTGCATATTATGTATCATATATATATATCTTATAGTGGTTGATGAATGCAGTTGTCCCATAATTTTTTGGTGTCATGGGAATCAAGTTGGCAACATATGTTTGCAACGTGTTGACTGCTTCTGTTAGGATTTTGTATAATTTTTTGATATCATGGGAATCAAGTTGGCATGATGTTTGCAACGTGTTGATTTGCTTCTACTAGGATTTTGTATAATTTTTGATGTCATGTGAAATAGGTTGACAACATGTTCGCAACTTGTTGACTACTTCTATTAGGATTTTGTATATAAATTACTAATTTAATGATAATTTTGTATTTATATGATCATTTTTATGTTAATTAATTGTTCAATTACTATTGACTAAACTTTTCCAAACTCAATTCATACAAATTTGCTCATATTTCACTAAAATAGGCTCTTAAAAATCGGCAAAAATATCGTAAAAAACATTATACATGAGACAAATATCTATCTCAACCTTTTTAAGTCGGGTTTCTTCCAACTTTTTTAGTTGCCTTAGAAAATATCTATCCTAACCTTTTAGGGTTGCGAAGAACGGTCTATTCCGACATTTTTAACGTTGTCTTAGACGCATCAATACCAACGTTTTCTAAAAGTTGCCTTAGACAAAGATTTTTCTTAACCTTTTTAAGGTTACCTTAGATGAATCTATACCAACCTTTTTTTATTCCAACTTTTACAAAAGGTTGCCTTAGATATGGTCTATACCAACCTAATTAAAGTTGCCTTAGACGATTCTATCCCAATCTTTTTTAAAAGTCGCCTTAGACAAGGTTTATCCCAACCTTTTTTAACCTTTTTTAAGGGTTGCCTTAGGATGGTCTATACCAACCTTTTTTAAGGGTTGCCTTAGGATGGTCTATACCAACCTTTTTTAAGGGTTACCTTAGGATGGTCTATACCAATCTTTTTTAAGGGTTACCTTAGGCTAGTCTATCCCAACCTTTTTTAAGGTTGCCTTAAACATGTCTATAACAACCTTTTCCAAAGGTTGGACTTGACTAGGTCTTTCCCAACCTTTTTTAAAGGTCGCCATTGACCAAACTTTTCACAACCCTTCAATAAGGGTCGGCTTATGTTGACTTATTGCGACGCTTTTTCAAAAGCGTCGCAATGCATATACCAACCCCATTATATACAACCATTTTCGAAGCGTCGGACGAAGCGTCGCAAAACCTATGGCAACCTTTTTTGCGTCATCTTATGTCAAAAAAACTATCGCTATAGGACCTTTCTGTTGTAGTTATTTTCTTTTTATTCCCCTTCAACTCAGTATTTTGTGTTTAAACAAACAATTAATCTATTTTATAGTTAAATAAGCCCTTACTTATGTTTTTACTTATAAAATTTAAAAACTTGTTGATTAAATTAAATATATATTTTTATTTAATAAATTATTCTCATCAAATTTACACCAACATAAGATGTAAATTAGTTTATATTTTTAAATAGCTTTATTTTAACTTTACTTTACACAATTAACAATACTTTACTCTTAGGGCACATGTTTGGAAATCGTAAACATTATGATATACATTTTGCATTCTTCAAATTTCATATATGCATAGATTTAATAGTTATTATTATATTACTAAGAGTAATTGATATTATATTATTAATAATATCTATTTATATATTTAAATTAAATATTACAAATAATTTAGATATTTAAAATTTATGTCATATACCATTATATTAAATTATTTACTGTTTTTATTTCCCATCATTATGTCTAAAATAGATATTTTAACTTTCAACCGTAATTTTATGATAATAATATTAAACACTTGAAATTAACATATTACACTTTTTACAACATTTTTCAAAATGATAAGTATCATTTCTTTTTTTTCTTTTATGATTTAAAGCTTTATTTGTTTTAACGTTGAATATCTTATACTACAACTATTATTATATTTTTTTCTTGCATAGATGAAGTCGAAAATTGTATGTCGTGGGATTGAGATAAATTTATAAAATATTGGAAGGGTGCAAAGCTAAAAATTTATGATAAATTTCTTAAATTTATTTATTAAATTTTAGGAGGATTAAAATATTATTTTACTACGAATTTTATAAGTAAAAACCATAAGTAAGGGCTTATTTAACTATAAAAATAGATTAATTGTTTGTTTAAACACAATATATTGAGTTGAAGGGAATAAAAGAAAATAATAAATAGGGAGGCTTAGAAGGTAATTATTCAAATTTAAAGTTGGTATGTGACAATTTGCACCTTTCCTTCTTTTTCTAAAATTGAAAAATTGCTTAATTGGTCCCTCAAGAAACTGCTGAAAAAAAACAAAATTGGGGGTTGATGGTTGCCACAAGCGGCACCCAAAGGTGACGATGTCGGAGGTGCCTGCATAGAGAGGCGGACCACCCATTTGTACCATTTGGTAAATAATTGAGATTGTATACCAATTTGGATATTTTTTAATTTTTTTGTATTATTTGGGTAAAAAACCCCGTAAATTACTTGTATTGGTAAATCTTAATATCAAAATCCTACGTAAATATTAAACTCCTTAAGATTAAAATATTAGTAGAGGTTTACAAGACGCAGCCGCAAATTCATAAGCGGAAGATTCTCATGGAATCAGTGTACTCCAGCTTTGGCCGAAAGACAAATGGAATCCCCGGGCTCTGGGTACACCTATCCCTGCCAGTTTGGAGATCGTGACCTTTGAGGAACGGTCAAAAACTCCTCCATGTGCCCATCCTTTTCAGCTTTTACCATTTCTCTTTCGCACCTGTTTGCTATTTTCATGGTTTAAAACTATGCTTCTGTTATTTTTAATTTCCTTACACAAAAAAGCAACATTATAGACTTTTGTGCCGCAATGGAATCTAGCAGCTGGCTATTGGCCGATGTACTTAATCTAAACTCTAATAAATAATTCCAACAACAAAAATACTATAATTTCGGGCTTTCTTCTTAATTTAAACAAAAATATAGATAATAAAATTTGTTATTTATTTCCATTTAGTTTGGAGTTTGAATGATTCGAAATATCAACTTTATATATATATATATATATATATATATATATATATAAGCTCAATAAGTATATTATAGGTGAAAAGCTGAGTTTAGAATCTGGAATTCATGATCTAACATCAATCTAAAACTTCATTTCAGTGGAAATCCTTTATGGATATACCACAAACTCAATTGATAACTGTATAATACTCACTTTTGGTCCAACAAACAATAAAGAACATGCAATCACTTTATTTAAGTTATCGTACCAACTTGATGAATTATCTATATAAAGTTGGGAAAAGGACGATAATGAATAAATTAAATTAAACTAATGACTAGCTCTTGAACTTGACCTATATTTCAGGACAAAGGGGAAAATTGATTATATAATATTTCAAGGTAAACAAGTTGTTGAATCTCTAAGTCTGAGCAAATATATTTCAAGGGAAAATTAGCATTAAAAAGAGATCATCATACAATTCAGTTTCTAATACTAACTCAAGATTGAAGAATTCACAAATATAGAAAGGAAAATTTATTCTCAATAATTTTTTGAGTAAACTTCAATGCTAGTTATCTAACTATTGGTAATTTTCTTTTTTAGTCATCCAATTATATAAAGTTACAAAATAATCACCAAACTATTCAACTTTTTTCTTTTTTGGTCATCAGCCAGTTAATTACTAATGAAAAGATGATATAGAAGCTTTTAAAATTGGGATAATAGAAACCTTAACCCTCAACATTTATACATTGTGTCAATTTAGTTTTGATCCTAAAAAATTAACCCTCAATATTTACACATTGTGTAATTTGGTCTCCTTTATTTTTTATTTTTATTTTTTGCAGTTTTGCTTTTTTCTATGACATTAAGAGTTAATTTTATAAATGTGAAAAGATAAAATTATTATCTTAGGCTTTTGGGTGTTTTCATTTTGGTATATTTTTTATTAAATTTAGATGATAAAGATATTTTTTTAGTTTTTAAGGTGAAAGGATTATAAAGAAAAGTAAAACTATAAAAAAAAAGAAAAAGAAAAGGAGAGAGATCAAATTACACAATTTGTAAATATTGAGAGTTAATTTTTAGAATTAAGACTAAATTGTCACAATGTATAAATGTTGAGAGTTGAAGTTTTTATTATGCCCATTTTAAAAGGTTTCACATCATATTTTGTTAGTAATTTAACGATTGATGACCAAAAAGGAAACATACCAATAGTTGGGTGACTACTGACTATTAGTGAAGTTCACCCTAATTTTTTTCTAGGCATTTTTAAAAATATTAGAAGTTGTTTTTTTATTTTTTTTTTTGCTTTATTCGATTTGTTCTATTGTAAAAAACATACAGAACAACGTTTAAAAGTTTAACATTACAACATTCTAAAAGAAAACACATTCAATCACTAACATACCTATAAATACATCAGAGTAATAACTCACCACCAAGCTTTAAACATTTCCTCACAATTTATACCTGCAATCGCCAAGGAAGATTCTATTTCATTTCCATTCTTTTCTGCCATCGAAAAAACAACATTTCCTACCTTCTCAATGTCTCTTTCAATATCTACGACAGTTGCTTGAAGAGACCATGGCCTCATCGACTTATCTGCACACCAATTAAACACCACTATTGAACCAAGTTCTATAAATAGAGAATCATTTAACTTCCATTTCATAGCTAAAAATGCTTCCAATGCTACCATCACCGTGCCAATCTTTGCCAAATCAGCAGGGGCGAAGCTAGAAGAATTTTTTAGGGGGCCGGATAAAATTTTAATTTTTATAGTTTATATTTTTATAATTTGTAAAGGATTAAATCAAATTTTTATAATTTTAGGGGGGTCAAAGTGCAATTTTACCTTTAATAAATTAAAATTTTTAAAAATTTTTAAGGGTCAAAATTATAATTTTACATTTTAGGGGAGGCGGGACCCATCCCAGCCCCTTAGCTACGCCCCTGCAAATCAGTATCATTATTGCTACAGAACCTGAAAATAAAGCTCTTGCGACTCCCTCCTTATCTCTCAAGATACCTCCACAACCTGCTTTATCCTCATTTGCAATCCCACAAACATTAAAATTTGAACATCCATGTGGAGGAGGGCGTCATATCAAAGCAACTGGTTTGGATTTAATTGAATCAATCCTGCACCTATTCGGACATATCCACCAAAATTTCTCCTGCAACATTAATTCATCATAAACATATCTAATCCACAGCAGTGCCCTCATCTTTGATTGAAAAATCAAATTTTCCATAGTCATCATCCTTCTTTCAAAGACCATACTATCAAGGGTATCATAAAATTATTGTAAGAAAATTTAATTACAATGGTAATAATTACGCTGTCTTATAATTAAAATGAATTTTAATATGATAGATGTGTTTGTCTCTATATAATTACATCTTGATAAAAAAATAAAAACCTGAAAGATTGAAATTCATTATGACTAATTACTTACGTAACACTTTCTATTCTCAATCTGAATTGTATAGTGTAGTTAAAGTGTTTCAATTACATTCAATTCAGTAGTGTAATAGGCCAATTTAGCCCGGGGCCATACAAAAAAATAATAAATCCAAAATAATAAAGCAAAGTCTAAGCCCAGTCCAAAATATATTATTTGGCCTGATCGGAATGGCCCATTACTTGAAAAGATTGAAGGTCCATCTACAAGCTTGACGTATATGAAACATAATCTTCAAGGATATGCAATATTAGATATGATATGCAATCCTAGAAGATATGATATGAAATATTAGAAGATATGATTTTGTAATCTTAGAATTTAATTTATAGATACCTTTTAATCTTAACCGTTGATGTAATTGATCTGTACCATTGGATATGGGGAGGCTCAACTATAAATAGAGGCCTTTCCCTTCATTGTAAAACACTTGAGCTTGGAGTAATAAAAATTCTTGAGAGCGTTCACTCAAATTTCTCTCTCTTTTGCGTTCTTATTTTTTGTGGCTTGTTCTTATTTTGTTCTTCTCTCATCTTCGTTTCTTTTTGAGTTGCTTCCATTCGAGTTAGATTTTGGTGGAGGAATTTCGTTGAATCCTCATATTGCGGGAGTTAGGTTGACTTATACGTTTGTTTTTTTAACTTTTTTTATTTATCCATTTAATTGCTTAATCATTATTTATTCATTTATTTTAATTATTTAAATTTTTTTCTTTTTTGCCTTTCCCTATTAACGTTAAATTGTTTTATCATATATATTATTATTTTATTTGTTATATATTATCTATGTATTATATATTATTTAACTTTAATCATATTATATATTATTTGAAAATTTGTATGTTGTACATCATCTAAATTGTTCTATTATTAAGGCAAAATTTTTCATATATTGTTTATTTAAAATATGTATATTATCTATTTTTAAATGGTATATTATATACTTATTATAAGTTATCCCCTTATACATTTTTATTCAAAGTTTTTATATTATTTATTTAAAAATATATATTTATTTTATTATGTATATATTAACTATTTTAGATTTTTCCATATCATTTATTTTTTATTTTTATTATTCTATTTTTTAAAAAATTGTTATAATATCCCTTTATTGTTTTGCATATATCATTTATCTTATATTGTTATTTTACTTTTATATTTGATTTCATATGTAAAGTTTCATATTCATTTCTTAGTTTTTTTTATCTTTCGCATAGATCTTTTGAATTATTATTGCTTACTTTATATCTTTTATTTGTTATTCACGTTCTTTTATTTGTTTATTATTCTTATGTTTGCTTTAGCATGGTCATTTTATTACTTGTATCATTTGCTATTTTATGTTATTCTTTCTCTTAATTGACTATATTAGTATTAAATGTTATTATATCATGTAATTGTAGTATATTGTTTTGATATTTGTGTTTTGTAATGTATTAATGATACATTTTATTCAAATCATTGTTTTAAAATATATCTCATTTAATTGCCACTTTTATCCAAAATTTTATTTCTTAAAATAAAGCAATATTTGACATTTGGAGTTTTGAGGAATCGTGCCTAACTTACTAGACTTCAATTTTTCTCATTAAGTCTAAATGATCAAATACCCTTTTTGAAATTAATATATATGATTTTTAAATAAAAAACCTATCTTTGTGAATTTAAGATGTTGCGTCCTAACTTATTGGATGTGACATTTTGATATTTTGAGATAAGGATTTCAAAAAAAAAAAAAAAACAAAACAAAACAAAACAAAACAAAGGATATTTGGTGTTTGGAAAATTCGAAAGGTCGTGCTCTAACTTACTGAGATTCAACTTTTCTTTTATCCAAATAATTGAATGTCTTTTAAAGGTTATAAGTTTTGAAAAATCAAAAGGGTCATTTTTAAAATCTTCTCAAATTTTCGATATTAAGACATTAATTAATCAATTAGGTACCAAATTTTTTGGGTGTTACGAGGTGCTAATCCTTCCTCATGCGTAACCGACTCTCTAACCCTTTTTCTCGAATTTTATAGACCAAAATTATTGTTTTAATAAATCAAAATGTTTTTTATTAAAATGATCAATTTCAAGGTGACCCGATCACACCTCGAAAAATGATTGGTGGCGACTCCATTTTCGTTTTTAAAGTCGATCCCCATTTTCTAAAAAAAATTAAAAATGGTTTCGATAGCTTGGCGACTCCACTGGGGACATAATAAGAGAGTCAAGCAGTAAAATTGATTATTTTCTGTCCTTTGTCGGAAATTTAAAAATTCGATTTGAAAATTTGATTTGAAAATTACGATCCTTTTGTTGTATTTGTTTGTGTCATTGCATATGATTGTTATTTTCTTGCGTACATTGCATTGCATGACCGTTGTGGTCGCACCTTTAAGTGGGAGTGAGAAATCATGCCTTTGTGATGTTTTCACCTCCACGTGGGCTATTGGATTTCTTCTGGGATACATCTGTACCTATGTCTTCGTGAGGTTTTCACTTCCGCATGGCCATAGGGAAATGTATTCCCATGAACTGAACTCGATCTGTATGAGCCTATAATGGGTGAAGATTGAGGAATCTGCTGGTTCGAGTACCTCAACTTTAGAGTTAAACTGCATATAGAGAGACCTAGGAGCCTACCCTAGGTACAACCATGCCAAACCCAGTAGTCACCCAGATAGGTGTTCTATGTTGTTTATTTCTCCTATGCTAATGTGTTTTGTCTTGTTTTGGTTGCATTGCATTGTGCTAATGTGTTTTGTCTTGTTTTGGTTGCATTGCATTCTCATCAAAGAAAGGAGGTGTTGATTCAAATTCGATTGCTAAGTAGAACAGCTTGTCATGGGAAAACAGATTTCTTAATAAAGTGGATTATAATACGGTCGTTCGAGTATGATTAAAGCAAACACAATGAGAGAAGACTGGTAATTTGCAAAGGAATACAAGACTTTATTTTATGGCCCGAGGATTCAATCTGGTAAAGATTATCCGAGAGCCGTAACGTCTTGATTTTCTAACAAGCATTGCGAGGATAAGTGAGTAATGAGTCACGGCCCAAGCAAAAAGGAACTAGTGGAGGCATCTATTAGAAGTTTGCAAGATTTGACCTTTGTGAAGAAGGGGATTGATGTTTTTGCTTGGAATATAAGGGCAAGGCCGCATATGTAATCTGTTTTATGTAAAGAAATTTGCTTTCTAGAAAAGTTGTTCTAATGGAATTGAATTCAAAATCAACTCCTCTCTTTCTTTTGCATTCATTCCACGCATCTGCATTGCATTGCATCATTTGCATTAGACTTTTACAAAAGGACCCTAATTAGGAAAAATTATTTTAGTTAACTTGGAAAACATGAAACAAAGGTTGGAGATATTAGAGCAAAGGCAAATACAGATGCAAGATCAATTGACCAAAATTTAACAAGATATGCGGGATCAAATGTTAGAATTCCAAAAGAATGTGATTGGCCAGTTAAGTCAGTTACTAGCCGAAGGGCTTGAAGAGAGGAAAGGCCTAATAGTGAATAGTGGGGATGATAATGAAGACCTCGTCTATCCCCTAGGTTTTACTCTAATAAGCCTCCAAGCTCAACCAGACGCACATCCGAAAAAGGTACCCATTACTATCAGACCCCAACAGCGTCAGGCCGGTATGTCGGCACCAATAAACTACTCGATAGGCTCAGGTCCCAATCCGGAGGGCAATCCAACCAATCCAATTGTCATTGATCTGGCTAGTATAGAAGAAACAAGGAAGGATAGTATAGAGATCCTGAAACAATGTGAAGACCATTACAAAAGGAAAAAGCAAGACTAAAGCTCCCAAGTTAATACTTTAAGGGCCCCGAAGAAAAAATAAAATGAGGTGAATAACACAAGTATGTATAGCAAGGGTTATTCAAAATTGAATACCATAGGCCAGTCAACTACTAGCCATCAGGTCTCCTCAAGGCAAGAACCCAGTCCAAAATCGAACTAAAAAAATCCCAATTCACGCCCATCCCAATCACGTATGGGGAGCTGTACTGAATTTTGTTTGATGCACATGTAGTATCCCTTTTCTAACTAAAACCTACACGACCTCCATACCCTAAATGGTACGACACGAATGCCCAATACGAATACCATGCAGGAATTATAGGACACTCGATCGAGAACTGCACCACTTTCAAAAAGATGATCGAAAGACTTGTCAAAATGGGTATTGTCAAATTCGATGATCCCTCTAAGGCAGAAAATCTGTTACCCAACCATCTAAATAAAAGGGTAAATATTATGAGATCTATGAGATCCAAGAATGCATCGACAGGGCTTTAGTGCAAGATCTGATATTGAGAAATCTGAATATTAACGACGTATCTGAAGAAAGAACTGGATTTTTTCAAGCATCTGCCCTTACATACTTGGGAGTATTTTGAACAGTGGGACTGTGGAAGAGATCCTTATATTTTTTAAAGCTAATTTAGAGTAATATTCAAAATATGCTTGTTGTCTTAAGCCTAGAGGCAATAAGAATCCTTTTGTGAAATAGGCTCGTGTCCAAAATCTTTATTTCAATAAAATGCATCTTTTTGAACAAATATTATTTTATTCTTTCCATGTATAGATTCTTTTATTTTTGGACTTTTTTTCAAATATTCTTTTATTATTCATTCATGATCTTATCATACAAATAATCATTCTTTGAATCATTTATTCTTTGGAATCTTCCTTCGAACCTACAATAGGTCTCCAGATATCAACGATATGAGCAATGCTGTTACTGACTCAGAGCCTCCTTTCGAGTAAGATATGTGTCTAGAGGGATCTCAGGACTTTTAAGATGACAGAGATTGTAACCTATCTTCTGATTTGTTAAGAATGGTAGAACAAGATGAAAAATAGATTTCTTGATAAAGTGGATTATAATACGCTCGTTCGAGTATGACTCAAGCAAAAAAAATAATAGAAGACTTGTAATTTGCAAAGGAATACAAGACTTTGTTTTATGGCCCGAGGTTTCAATCCGGTAAAGATTATGCGAGAGCCGTCACGTCTTGATTTTCTAACAAGCATTGCGAGGATAAGTGAGTAATAAGTCGTGGCCCAAGCAAAAAGGAACTAGTGGAGGCATCTATTAGAAGTTTGCAAGATTTGACCTTTGTGAAGAAGGGGATTGATGTTTTTGCTTGGAATATAAGGGCAAGGCCGCATATGTAATCTGTTTTATGTAAAGAAATTTGCTTTCTAGAAAAGTTATTCTAATGGAATTAAATTCAGAATCAACTCCTCTCTTTCTTTTGCATTCATTCCACGCATCTGCATTGCATTGCATCATTTGCATTAGACTTTTACAAAAGGTTGGAGAGATTGGAGCAAAGGCAAATACGGATGCAAGATCAATTGACCAAAATTTAACAAGATATATGGGGTCAAATGTTAGAATTCCAAAAGAATATGATTGGCCAGTTAAGTCAGTTACTAGCCGAAGGGCTTGAAGAGAGGAAATGCCTAATAGTCAATAGTGGGGATAATAATGAAGACCTCGTCTATCCTCTAGGTTTTACTCCAATAACCTCCAGGCTCAACCAGACGCACATCCGAAAGGGGTACCCATTACTATCAGACCCCAACAGCATCAGGCCGGTATGTCAGCACCAATAAACTACTCGAGAGGCTCAGGTCCTAATCCGGGGGGTAATCTAACCAATCCCATTGTCATTGATCTAGCTAGTATAGAAGAAACAAGGAATGATAGTATAGAGATCCCGAAACAATGTGAAGATCGTTACAAAAGGAAAAAGCGAGACTAAAGCTCCCAAGTTAATACTTTAAGGGCCCCGAGGAAAAAATAAAATGAGGTGAATAATACGAGTATGTATAGCAAGGGTTATTCAAAATCGAATACCATAGGCTAGTCAACTACTAGCCATCAGGTCTCCTCAAGGCAAGAACCCAGTCCAAAACTGAACTCAAAAAAATCCCAATTCACGCCTATCCCAATCACGTATAGGGAGCTGTACTGAATTTTGTTTGATGCACATGTAGTATCCCTTTTCTACCTAAAACCTACACGACCTCTATACCCTAAATGGTACGACACAAATGCCCAATGCGAATACCATGCGGGAATCGTAGGACACTCGATCGAGAACTGCACCACTTTCAAAAAGATGATCGGAAGACTTGTCAAAATGGATATTGTCAAGTTCAATGATCCCTCTGGGGCAGAAAATCTGTTACCCAACCATCTAAATAAAAGGGTAAATATTATGAGATCTATGAGATCCAAGAATGCATCGAGTTCAGGGCTTTAATGCAAGATCTGATATTGGGAAATCTGAATATTAATGACGTATCTGAAGAAAGAACTGGATTTTTTCAAGCATCTGCCCTTACATACTTGGGAGTATTTTGAATAGTGGGATTGTGGAAGAGATCCTTATATTTTTTAGAGCTAATTTAGAGTAATATTCAAAATACGCTTGTTGCCTTAAGCCTAGAGGCAATAAGAATCCTTTTGTGAAAAAGGCTCGTGTCTAAAATCTTTATTTCAATAAAATGCATCTTTTTGAACAAATATTCTTTTATTCTTTCCATGTATAGATTCTTTTATTTTTGGACTTTTTTCAAATATTCTTTTATTATTCATTCATGATCATATCATACAAATAATCCTTCTTTGAATCATTTATTCTTTGGAATCTTCCTTCGAACCTACAATAGGTCTCCATATATCAACGATGTGAACAACGTTGTTACCGATTCAGAGTCTTATTTCGAGTAAGATATGTGTCTAGAGGGATCTCAGGACTTTGAAGATGACAGAGATTGTAACCTATCTTTTGATTTGTTAAGAATGGTAGAACAAGATGAAAAATAGACCCTACTCTACAAAGGGTCCGTGGATATTATGAGCCTAGAAAAGAGGTGAAGATTGTAGCCTAGCTCACCACAGAAATAAGGCGAGACATCATTGAGTTATTTTTAAGAATTCAAATATATTTTTGCACGATCATATCAGGACATGCCTGGGCTACTAAGACGTAGGCTAAACATGAGGATTGGGCATTGTTGGTCTACCATGGAAATGGATTGCATCAATTATACCCTTAAATAATAAATTGAAGAAGACGAGATTTATGTGACTCCTCCATTTTCTTCACAGACATTTCTGTATGTAGGGCATGGATGTTATGGGGCCGATCTCATCAAAAGCTTCTAGTTGACATTGAATTATCTTTGTGGTCATCGATTACTTCACTAAAAGGGTGAATGTTGCTTCATATGCCAATATTGCAAAGTCGGTAGTCATCAAATTTCAAAAAAAAAAAAAGATCAAGTGCCGGTAAAGAGTGCTAAAAAGGAAAATGTCAAAAGTTTAGAAGTTTGTTAAAAGATCAGATGCCATATCATAGAGTAACAAAGGCAACCAAAAAAAAAAAAAAAAAAAATAAAGATTGTAGGAAAGATGACCGAGACTTGTAAAGATTGACATAAAAAAGTTACCATTTATCCTCTATGATTATCGAACGTTGGCCAGGACCTTTTTCGGGGCAACATCTTACCCATTCGTTTATGGAATGGAAGCGTTTTTGCCAATTGAACCTAATCGAAGAAAAGGTTAAAAGTTATCCATCACGGTCAGATGATACAAGCTTATGAAAAAGAGGTTCATCCTAGAGAATTTCACGAGGGGAACCTGATGTTGAAAAGATCTTTCTTATACAAAAAGATTTCAGAGGAAAGCAAATGCCAAACTGGGAAGGACCTTGTGTAGTAAAAAGGGGCCTATTCTAGAGGAACATTGATATTAACCGAGATGGATGGCGAAGACTTGCCTAATTTGATAAATTCAAGTTCAGTCAAGAAGTATTTTACTTGAAAGAGGAAAGGCTAAGGTGAAAACCAGCAAAGGGCGTATTGAGATCAAATTCAAAAAAAAAAAAGATGAGAGGCCAAACTTAGAACTCACCAAGCTTAAGGGTTAGAAATATTTGAGCCTAAAGTGAGTTTATCTCTTCAGATTTTCTATCAAGGACATTGGTTGATCAAAAGATTAGATATTGCGTCGATGATACAAATCCGACAGAAAATAAGTAATGACAACCCAAGCGTAAAAGGAATTATTCTCGAAAAGAAAAAAATGACATTTTGCATCTATGCGAGTATCATGCATACACATCTGGTTGGGTCACTGGGGAGTGATCAGTGGATGGAATAAGTTATAGATCCTATACCCCAAAGTTGCAGTGGAATGAATTGAAAAAAGATACAAGTCCTATACCTTTGAATTGCAGTGGGAGCGAATCGAAAAAGTTTCAAATCCTATAATTTTAAACCGCAGTGAGATGGTTTGAAAATGGTATAAGCCTCATGTCCCTAAGGTACAGTGGAAAGGACCCTGAAGTTAGTGGGGCAAATTCAGTTGAGCAAAAAATGTTTTTGGGTTTTCTGTCAAATGCCAGCTAAGTAGGAAGACAGAGTACTACGTCAATGATAGAGCCCTGATGAGCAACAAGTGGTGACTTCCTAATTATTAAAAAGGGCCGTCCTCATGATGTTTTGCATTCGTACATATGTCATTCGGTTAGGAGCAGTTGATTCGTTCAAATCATAGCATCCTAACCATTTTGCATAAGCATAAATACAAAAAATCGATTTTACAGGATAGGTCCCCCGGAGGACGGTGTCGTAACATCTGTGAATTCACAGATCTTGTCTTCCTAAGTTTTCAGTGAAGCGGATCGAAAACATCAGCCTGACATCCCTAAGTTTGTAGTAGGAGCAGACTAAAAATAACAGATCTTGTCTTCCTGAGTTTGTAGTGAAGCGGATCGAAAATATCAGCCTGGCATCCCTGAGTTTGCAGTGGAGCAGACTGAAGATAGCAGATATTGTCTTCCTGAGATTGCAGTGAAGTGAATTGAAGATACTAGTCTGGCATCTCTGAGTTTGTAGTGGAGCAGACTGAAGATAGCAGGTCTTGTCTTCTTGATATTACAGTGAAGCGGATAGAAGATACTAGTCTGGCATTCCTGAGTTTGCGATGGGAGCGCATCAAGATAAAAATCTTATCTTCCCGAGTTTGCGCGAGAGCGATCAAGATAGCAGATCTTGTCTTCCTGAGTTTGCAATGAAGCGGATCGAAGATACTAGTCTTGCATCCCTGAGTTTGCAGTGGAGCAGACCGAAGATAGCAGATCTTGTCTTCCTGAGTTTGCAGTGAAGCGGATCGAAGATACCGATCGGCATCCACGAGTTTACTGATGAGCGCATCAAGATAGTAGATCTTGTCTTCTTGAGTTTGTAGTGAAGCAGATCGAAAACATCAGCTTGGCATCCCTGAGTTTGCAGTGGAGCAGACTGAAGATAGTAGATTTTGTCTTCCTGAGATTATAGTGAAGCGGATCGAAGATACTAGTCAGGCGTCCCTGAGTTTGCAGTGGAGCAGACCAAAGATAACAGATCTTGTCTTCCTAAGTTTGCAGCGAAGCGGATCAAAGATACCAGTCTGGCATCCCTAAGCTTACAGCGGAGCAGACTGAAGATAGAAAATCTTGTCTTCCTGAGTTCGCAGTGAAGCAGATCGAAAATATCAGTCTGGCATCCCTGAGTTTGTAGTAGAGCAGACTAAAGATAGCAGATATTGTTTTCCTGAAGTTGCAGTGAAGCAGATCGAAGACACCAGTCTTGTTTCCCTGAGTTTGCAGTGGAACAGATTAAAGATAGCAGACCTGGCCTTCCTGGGGTTGCAGTGAAGCAAATCGAAGACACCAGTCTTGTTTCCCTGAGTTTGTAGTAGAACAGATTAAAGATAGCAGATCTGGCCTTCCTGGGGTTGCAGTGAAGCAAATCGAAGACACCAGCCTTGTCTCCTTGAATTTGCAGCGGAGTAGACTAAAAATTGTAGATCTTGTCTTCCTGAAGTTGCAGTGAAACAGATCAAAGACATCAGCCTGACCACCCTGAGTTTGCAGCGGAGTAGACTAAAGATTGCAGATCTTGCCCTCTTGAAATTACAGCGAAACAGATCGAAGACACTAGCCCTGCCTCTTTGAAGTGGTAGTGGAGCATATCGAAGAAAGCAAATCTTATGGAAAATCTTATTTTCCTGAAGTTGCAGTGAAATAGATTAAAGCCGTCAGACTTATTTCTCTGAAAGAGCAGTAGAACAAATAGTCCAATCACTACAGCAAAACAGACTTTTAGCGGCCTTTTTTTGGGCATTTAGCGGCGTTTATAAGCGCCACAAAAAGTATTTGCGGCGATTTTCCAAGCGCCACAAAAAATGCCGCTAATACTACCATAAAAATTTTGTGGCGTTTATCATAAAAATGTCATAAAGATCTCGACCTTTAGCGGCGTTTGTAATAAAAGCACCGCTTAAAGTCGGAGCCTTTAAGCGCTTATAAACGCCGCTAAAAGTCAGGGGCTTTAGCGGCACTTTCCCAAAAAACGCCGCTAAAAGTCGGGCTTTAGCGCGCTTTCCAAAAATGCCGCTAAAAGTCAGGGGCTTTAGCGCTTTACCAAAAAACGCCGCTAAAAGTCAGGGGCTTTAGCGGCGCTTTACCAAAAAACGTTGCTAAAAGTCAGGGGCTTTAACGGCGCTTTCCCAAAAAACGCCACAAAAATTTCTTGAGATTTAGCGGCGCTTTTGTACAAACACCGCTAATTTGTACTGATTTAAAAAATAAAATTTTTCAATATTATACCCTCCGCACTAAAACCAACCAATAACAAGATATAATTTGAACGCATAAACAACAAATTTAGCATAAAATCACACTAATACATTAATTCTAAATGATACTTGAAATTTAATAAATTAAATGAATGATAACTGAAAATATTGTAACAATAATGTCAAATGTAATAATGTCAAAACTTCTTACAACGAAAAACTAAATGTCTAAGATGGCGGTTTCTGCATCTTTGAAACATCTCATCATATATGTCAAGTCAGTCTTGGAGCTCTTCGTATTTTCTCGTTCGCTCTGCTAGCATCGATCTTGCCTCGCCTCCCTCATGGTGACGCGCTACCTCCTCGCTTCTGCCGCCTCCTTGCTTGTGTCGCTCAGATCCGCTCTAAGTCATTGTTGGAGTTCTTCATATTTTCTTTGAACATCGGCAATTTATCGCCTCTGCTCGGTAGTGCTCTCTTGCATCCGAGCTATCTGGTTTTGTAGCCTCGAACTTCAAAGACGAGATTGACCTCTAAGGCATGTATCGCTAGGAGACGGATCCAAAATATTGGCCTGGGGTAACACCAAATCCTTTAAATCGAACCCCACCATACCTTTCAAGACCAAAACATCAATGATAATTCTATTAAAATATACTAAAGATTAGCGAACTATCAATAAGCGATCGTACCTTTTGGGACCCAAAACATCTCGTAATAATTACATTATCAATCTCCTCAAGATTAACAGAACTATCATCAAGCAAGTACCGCTTCATACCGCCTTCTTCTCCTTTAGTTTATCCTAATAAATCAATGAAAGAGTTAGAAACGAAATATATAAATAAGAAAGAATGCAACATAATTTAACATTATAAATTTAAAACTATAAACGATGAATTAAACTATTATAATTAAACGGTAGAAATATTTATTAAAAATAAAATTTTATTAAGTAAATATACCAAAATTTCTGCAGCTTCGGATATCATCGGAGATCCATCCTTCTTTCTATGCGTAATGTCAAAAAGCTGAACACGCCCAACTTTTTGACCAGTCAAAGTTTCCTACATTTTAGCAGAAAAATATAATTTAATAGTATAAAGTAATTAATATTTGACAGAATTAATAAATTATAATACCTCAGTGTCAGCTACACAAGCAAAACTTCTAGAACCGCCGTATGCGTGAATTTACATTTACGCTTGTCGCTTATTCCAACTCGCTCACGATCCTACATAATGCAATTTGAATTATATATATAGTAAATACTATAAACCAAGTAATTTATACGATTTTAGATGTACGTAATACCTCTCCTTTTTTTGAATTCCAAAATCTAACTTGATCTTCCCATTGGTACCTCAACATTCCGGTGGAACATTTCTTAATTTTTCGTCGAGGCTTATGTCTTTCTTAAAATATTGTTTTTGAGCGTGCGTTTATTGTCTCTCCATTTTTTACCCAATGTCTTCTTAACATAGTCATGAGACCTCTAAATTAAATCTACCTCAAGAAAAAAGTATAAAAATTAATATAAATGAAAATTAAATTAAAGTATTATAAATTACATTCACGTTTTATTACCTTAATATTTTCGAGAGCCCGATTTTTGTTGGCATTAGGCATGTGATGCCATGATTCAGTAGTTAATGGGCAACATATTGGGATTTCGTGCTAAAATGCCCAAATAGCCTCCTAACAATCGAGCTTCGGATCCAACAGTGGCCATCATTGTTTCTCCTTACTTTAACACGATCGTTAGGCTTTAAGTCGTATAAATCTTGAAGTAATGTACGCCCCGACCTCTGCGTCCCACCACCTTCATTTGAAAAATAATATATTATTATATTAAAATTAAAAATGAATCAATAATAAAATTCAACATGCATGTAAAATAAACTTAACATTACTTTGAAATTCTCCGGGCTCGTCATCTATGTCCGCAGAGTAGAAGATCCAACAACCTGCTTGATGTTCACTACTATTAGCTTCTTCCGGATTTGGAGTTTCATGGACAATATTTAAATCTCGTAATCGTCTTCTAGGCATTTTTTCCAGTACACATGAAAATTATATAACATGACCAACATGAAAATTATAATATTACATATAAATAATAAATCGTTAAATCTTACTACATCATATTTCATAAATATCTTCGTCCACATCTTTCGACTATGTCACTCTACTTCCACTGCCAACGTCGAAGAAGTCTCTAGGGGTGTTTCGAAGTACAACGTACCAACCCCCATCAGTTGGATCTTCCGAGTAAAAAACTTGTTTAACTTGAGAAGAAAACACATACGGCTCGTCCATCAGTTATTCTCCAATGTGAATTAATCGAGAGAAATTCACCATTGTAAAATCATATTGATCGCTTTTAATTCATGAGCCGTATTCACATCAGCCCAATCACCTCGAAATAGGACAACTTTGCATTTGCCGTAATAATCCAACTCAATGATGTCGATAATAAGTCCGAAATATTCCAAATTCCCTCGATCGAATTCATCGTCCCTAGCACTAGCATAACTTGTAATCGAAAAATTAACAACAATTACGCAATTTTGGGTTCTCCTCAATCTCTCGCGATACCTTGTATGAAATCAGATCCATTGATGAGGAAGCCACTATATCTTTTAACTATTCTGCTTTGGACCTTGTGAAAGCCATTTAACGTCGTCATTTACTTCATTCCGACTCCAAACCTATTGAGTCGAAAGTAAATCGAGTAATTATGAATATTATGAGAAAATATTATTACTTGTCAATGAAAATTTAAATTGCATACGATTTGGCTTAACCATTCATGGAATGATTCTGCGAACAACTTATTAATTTCTCGTCGATTTAATCTTCGAGATCGTGAACGAGCTCTCAATATTTGTTTGTACTCACTACGGTAAAAAAGTTTTTACTTTGTTAGAAGACAAACAAATCATAATTGATGAGTATTTATCAAATTATAGAACGTACTTCCGAAATGGTTCCATTGAATCGTGATGAAAAGAACGTATCAATGTGCTTGGACCCACGATCTATCGCCTAATTACGTAATTTTGACTCGCCGATCGGTTCTCCAAACTTTGAAATAAATAAGTTTCAGCCAAATTATGATCCGTGAGCCCAAAGATTTCTACTTGGTTTGTTCATTCTTGTTTCAACATCTTCCAAATACCTCGCACGTAAAGTCATACATTCCTCCGCCAAGTATCCTCGGCAATTGATCCTTCCGGATAACACTTATTGCGGCGAAGATGACTTCAATTTGGAAAGGAACCTAAACACGATATACAACATTATCAAAAGTTGGAAATAAAGGCATTTAGTGAATGAAGGAATATTTTGCAAATAAAGTAAGACCTTTCAATGGGATACATCCATCGATAGAAAACGGGTCCACCAAAAAGTACTTCACGCGGAGATGAATTAACAAGTGCACCATGATAGTGAAGAAGGAAGGCGGGAATATCTTCTCCAGATTGCATAAAGTTAATGCGGCTCGATCTTGTAGTCTCTCAAGTTCTTGAACATTCAAAACTTTACCACAAATGACTTTCATTATATTTGACAGTTCAATTACAGGAGCCGTCACCTTTTTCGACATACAACACCGTATAGCAAGCGGCGATAAGTCTTGCATCAATATGTGATAGTCATGCGATTTTAAGCCATATAATCTTCGATCCTTAAGACTCACACATCGCGATATATTTGATGCATACGCATCCGGACCTTTATATCCTTCAACACCGCATGAACACTTCTTTCTCCGTCTTCGACATTGAAAAAATAGCGGTGACAATCGATATTTCATATTCGAAGTACTGGGATGAAGCTCACGCCGAATTCCCATGTGGATTAAATCAAGTCTACTCTAAAGATTATCTTTCGATTTTCCATCGACATTCAAAATAGTCCCAATGATGTTCTCGCAGACATTTTTCTCTATGTGCATGACATCAAGGTTATGGCGTAAAATCTGATGCTCCCAATAAGGCAACTCGAAAAAAATACTTCTTTTTTCCACAAGTCACCTCATTAGGATCATCCTCTTCATCAGATTCATCATCAGATTCATCCCTAGATCTTCTATTTCTATGCGGGTTTACCGGTTGATTCATCTTCCCATAAATGAAATTCATATCTTTCAACATTAACAATATTTCGGATCCACCGGTCTGCGAAGGAGCTGATCTGAACTCTTCAGTACCATCAAACTGAGCACTCTGAAATCTAAATGTATGATTTTTCGGTAACCACCGACGATGCCCCATGTAAGAAAACTTCTTCCCATTATATAACCATTGCGAACATGTCTGCGCAGCACAACACGGACAAGCATAACGTCCCTTGGTACTCTAACCAGATAAATTAGCATAAGCCGAAAAGTCGTTAATAGTCCACATTAATACTGCACGTAAATTAAAGTTTTCTTTTCTCATTGCATCGAATGTCTGAACACCAGCCCTAGTTGTTTTAACTCGTCAACAAGTGGCTGCAAATAGATGTCAATATCATTCCCGACCCTTTCTCTCCAGGTATAATCATAGACAAGATAAAAGAAGATTGTTTCATACAAACCCATGGAGGCAAATTGTAGGAACAAGCACCACGTGCAAAGCATCAGACGTTGTGCTCATAAGTTTGTAAGGGTTAAATCCATCGGATGCTAGCCCAAGCCTCACACTCCGAGGATCGCTTGCAAAGCTTGGAAATTTGGAGTCAAAACATTTCCAAGCTAAAGAATCTGCAGGATGCCTTAACAACCCATCATCGGTTCGTCCATCACGGTGCCACGTCATTGATTCGACTGTCTTCGATGACATGAAAAGCCGTTGAAGCCTCGGTATTAGGGGAAAATATCGTAAAATCTTAACTGGCTGCTTCTTTGACTGTGTACCGTGTTCGTCCTCGTATCGCCCTCTCTGTATTTCTATGAATCCAACGGATTGGCCGCATACATGACAAACCTTGTTGGTTTATGTGGTCGCCCCAATACAACATGCAGTCATTTGGGCAACTGTGAATTTTATTGTATCCAAGGCCCAAATCCTTTATCAATTTCTTCATGTCTTTGGAAGAGCGAGGGAATTTTGCAAACGGGAACATTTCTTGCAGAAACTCTAACAGCATTGTCAACGAGTTTCTGGTCCACCCCCCAAACATTTCAAGTGAAAAAGATGAATATAGAATGACAGTTTGGAAAATTTTGATCCTTCATACAGTTCTTCATTCATTTCACCAAGTAACGCGTAGAACCTCGCCGCTTCTTCATTTGGCTATTCATCCGTTACACTTCTTTCCCTTGGTGAAAGTATTTCCTCTATAATTGTGATCATCGGTTGCACCCAAGTCGTGGAAATGACCAAACCATCATCACAAGATATTAAAAGCATCCCGCAACATGTTTTCCATGTTATCGTCACTAACATTCGATTGAAAGCACTATGAGGATACCCAGATTCATCGATGAAGATGCTCCCTAGATGTAGACTCGCCATGAAAAACCATATTTTGTACCCCGGACAAAGCCATCAACAACTAGATGTTCAGTAGACCACTTCACGATAATGCCAGTTAATATTGCAACACTTCTTACACGGGCAAAGAATCATATTCTCTTGGCTTGCATTTTGAAATGCGAAATTCAGAAAAGTTTCTACTCCATTTCGATAGCCGTTGCTTACCCTTGACAATTTCATCCAACTCCTATCCATTTCGTAGTTGTTGAAGTCTAAAGTTGACAATAAATTATATGGCTAAATTGTTAATTAATAATTTATGTAAGTAATTTATGAAATTTGATCTTAAAATTAGGTAAGTTATGTATTCTTTGAGATCCATCGTGACGTGGCATTGTTACACCTAGGAGGATCCGTTATATCTAATGATGAGATATAAGGCAACCCGTCAGTTTCCAAACCTATATACTTTGAATCTTTTTCTTAAAATTATACAAGTTTTTGTAAGTTATGAAGTTTGATCTTAAGGAAAAATTATGTAAGTTATGAAATTTAATCGTCAACTTATGTATTTTATGAAATTTGATATTAAAATTAGGTAAGTTATGTATTCTTTAAGATCCATCGTACGTGGCATTGTTACACCTAGGGAGGATCCATTATATCTGACAGTGAGATATAAGGCAACCCGTCAGGTTTCCAGCCTATATACTTTGAATCTTTTTCTTAAAATTATACAAGTTTTTTGTAAGTTATGAAGTTTGATCTTAAGGAAAAATTATGTAAGTTATGAAATTTAATCGTCAACTTATGTATTTTATGAAATTTGATATTAAAATTAGGTAAGTTATGTATTCTTTAAGATCCATCGTACGTGGCATTATTACACCTAGGGAGGATCCATTATATCTGACAGTGAGATATAAGGCAACCCGTCAGGTTTCCAGCCTATATACTTTGAATCTTTTTCTTAAAATTATACAAGTTTTATGTAAGTTATGAAGTTTGATCTTAAGGAAAAATTAGTGGTTAAAGGTTATAGGTTAGTGGTTAAGGGTTAGAGTTTTAGGGGTTTAGGGTTTAGGTTTATGGGTTTAGGGTTAGGGGTTAGGGGTTAGGGGTTTAGGGTTTAGTGGTTTAAAGTTTAAGGGTTAGAGATTTAGGGTTTAAGGATTTATAGTTTTAGGATTTCAAAGTTTTAGGGTTTTAATGGTGTAAGGTTTAAGGGTTTAATAAATGTTATATTATTTTGATATTTAATTTGGTGTTTCATTAAGATCCATCGACGTGGCATTGTTACACCTAGGGAGGATCCGTTATATCTAAACATGAGATATAAGGCAACCCGTCCAGGTTTCCAGCCTATATACTTTGAATCTTTTTCAAAGTTATGAAGTTTGATATTAACTTAAAATTTTAGTGGTTAAACGTTATAGGTTAGTGGTTAAGGGTTAGGGGTTAGGGGTTAGGGGTTTAGGGTTTAAGAGTTTAGGGTTTAATGGTTTAAAGTTAAGGGTTAAGGGTTTAAGGTTTAAGGGTTTAGGGTTTAAATATTATAGATTTAGGGTTTAGGGATTTAGGGTTATATGATTTTAAAGTTTTGGGGTTTCAATGGTGCAAGGTTTAAGAGTTTAATAAATGTTATATTATTTTGACATTTAATTTGGTGTTTCGTTAAGATCCATCGTACGTGGCATTGTTACACCTAGGGAGGATCCGTTATATCTAACAGTGAGATATAAGGCAACCGTCAAAGTTTCGACCTATATACTTTGAATCTTTTTCAAAGTTATGAAGTTTGATATTAACTTAAAATTTTAGTGGTTAAACGTTATAGGTTAGTGGTTAAGGGTTAGGGGTTAGGGGTTAAGGGTTTAGTGTTTATGGGTTTAGGGTTAGGGGTTAGGGGTTTAAGGTTTAGGGGATTAGGGTTAGGAGTTAGAGGTTTAAGGGTTTAGGGTTTAAGGGTTAGAGATTTAGGGTTTGGGGATTTATAGTTTTAGGATTTCAAAGTTTTAAGGTTTCAATGGTGTAGGGTTTAAGGGTTTAATAAATGTTATATTATTTTGATATTTAATTTAATGTTTCGTTAAGATCCATCGTACGTGGCATTGTTACACCTAGGGAGGATCCGTTATATTTAACAGTGAGATATAAGGCAAACCGTCGGGTTTCAAATTTATATACTTTGAATCTTTTCAAAGTTATGAAGTTTGATATTAACTTAAAATTTTAGTGGTTAAACGTTATAGGTTAGTGGTTAAGGGTTAGGGGTTAGGGGTTAGGGGTTTAGGGTTTATGAGTTTAGGGTTAAGGGTTAGGGGTTTAGGGTTTAGTGGTTTAGAGTTAGGGGTTTAGAGGTTTAGGGTTTAGGGGTTTAGAGGTTAAGGGTTAAGGATTTAGGGTTTGGGGATTTATAGTTTTAGGGTTTTAAAGTTTTAAGGTTTCAATGGTGTAGGGTTTAAGGGTTTAATAAATGTTATATTATTTTAATATTTAATTTGGTGTTTCGTTAAGATCCATCGTACGTGGCATTGTTACACCTAGGGAGGATCCGTTATATCTAACAGTGAGATATAAGGCAACCCGTCAGGTTTCCAGCCTATATACTTTGAATCTTTTTCAAAGTTATGAAGTTTGATATTAACTTAAAATTTTAGTGGTTAAACGTTATAGGTTAGTGGTTAAGGGTTAGGGGTTAAGGGTTAGGGGTTTAAGGTTTAGGGGTTTAGGGTTAGGGTTTAAAGGTTTAAGGTTTAATGGTTTAAGGTTAAGAGTTAAGGGTTTAGGGTTTAAGGGTTTAGGGGTTAGGGGTTAGGGATTTAGGGTTTGAGGATTCATGGTTTTAGGGTTTTAAAGTTTTAAGGTTTCAATGGTGTAGGGTTTAAGGGTTTAATAAATGTTATATTATTTTGATATTTAATTTGGTGTTTCGTTAAGATCCATCGTACGTGGCATTGTTACACCTAGGGAGGATCCGTTATATCTAATGATGAGATATAAGGCAACCGTCAAAGTTTCAAATTTATATACTTTGAATCTTTTTCAAAGTTATGAAGTTTGATATTAACTTAAAATTTTAGTGGTTAAACGTTATAGGTTAGTTGTTAAGGGTTAGGGGTTAGGGGCTAGGGGTTTAGGGTTTAGAGGTTTAGGGTTAAAGATTTAGGGTTTAAAGGTTAAGGGTTAGAGGTTAAGGGTTTAGGGTTTGGGGATTTAGGGTTTTAAGGTTTTAAAGTTTTAAGGTTTAGGGTTTAAGGTTTAGGGTTTAGGGTTTAGGATTTAGGGTTAATTTAATTCAAGTTTAATTCAAGTTTTAAAGGTTAATTTTATGTCATTTAATTATTAATATCATTAGCTAATTATGTATTTAATAAGCTGTTATATTATTTTGGTTTTTAATTTGGTATTTGTATTTAATAAATGTTATATATTTTGGTATTTAATATTATTAAGTTTTTAATGTTTAATTCAGATTTTAGAATTCATTTGATTAAAATAATGGTTAATATTATTAAGTTTAAATTTTTATGATTTTAATAGAATAAATTAATAATAAATTGTGAAGTTATTGTTATTTTACGTTTAATTTGTCAAATAAAATATGATGAATGCAATTTAATTCAAGTTTTAGAGGTTAATTTTATGAAATTTAATTATTAATATTATTAGCTAATTATGTATTTAATAATTGTTATATTATTTTGGTATTTAATTTTGGTATTTGTAAGGAGAAAAACGGCGATAATAGTATGCTATTTCAACTAATCTCGTAGCTTTTAAAAAAAATCGATGTGAAGGAGTAGCATTAAGTAGGATCGAAAACAGAAAATATAACCGAGAGCAAATAATTCAAAATCTCAAGTATAAATCAATCCTCAAAATATGAGTAGGGTTTAAATATTTACCTTATTTAATTTGCTGGGCCTGTCGGCAACTTGAATCCAACAGAGGGATTAGATCAGCCACTGGAGGAAGCTGGGACAGAGATGTCGCAGCGCGGATGCGTTAGGTAAGAGATGATCCTGCAGGCAGAACGACGAAATGGTGAACAAGAGAGCAAAACGGATGGGAAAATGGTGAACAAGAGAGAAAAACAGATGTCAATTGGGAAACATTATTGCTAAAATTTTAGTGAACCCAATATCAATCAAAAATCAATCAAACAAACAAAAGAAAACATAGCAAATGCTTGACTGTCCTTAGCAAATTTCTATCACAACGAAACAAATTTTGAACAAAGCAACAATTGCAAATATTTTAATTACAAAAATTAGTGGCATCAGACTATTGGAGGTTCAGAAAACCTTAGAATAATACTAATCAACATCTAATTCATTTTAGCGCAAGCATGAAAAGAATAAAACTTCAAATTCCAAACTGCAGATACCGGTCAACCATCCGAATTCTTTATCCATGTCTTATTAAAAAAGAAAGGCTTCTTCATTTGACATACAAGTTACGTACACAAATAAAGCCTAATTGAAACGGGAAAATCATGTAAAACCCATCTAACCCTTAAAATAACCCATTGATTGTAGTCACTGACTGAAATCCTTATCCAAACGCAAGCAATGAAGCTTCAATTACCATCAAGAAATGAACCATATGATATTCAGCAAACTCAGTTTCTTGAAATGTTTTCAGTAAAGGGAAGTTTTTTGATGTTCAGAGACAATTCCAATCGGTGTTTCCTTAATGTATACATTGCAAATATCAATTGTAGGTAGACTGCATTTAAATAGACTCATGTTTAATGTTTTCAGACTACTACTGTTAGCATTAATTTTGATGTATGCATCCAATTAATGTTGGTTTTGATACATACATACATACACATACACATACACATACACATACACACACATATATATGTATGTGCATATATAACTTTATATAAAACCTTATCTATAGGACTAATTCGGACATTGCATTTATGGTATAGTTCTTTACATTGCAAGGCTTAAGAATGCAATAATGGATTTCTCTTAGAACTTTTAAATTTCAAACCATAATATATATTTGAAACAATGTCATTCAAGGTTTGTGCCTAGGCACGCGCTGCGCTTTGTCCCTTAGCACTAGAAAATGAAGTGTCTTGGACCCTTTTGGTGACGTCCATTTGATCGAGCAAACCATTTGACCATAAGGAAAGGTATCCAACTCTATACTTCCCAGTGTTTGAGTGTTCATATATATGCATAGACCATAAGGAAATTATACATATTGACTAACAAAAAGGTTTACTAGTTTGGTAGATAAATTAGAACACGCTTTAGGGTTCATTACGATTTAAGCTTTATATATATACAAAAACACACACATATTGTGCTTTTGCTTACTCGGGCTAGTGCTTTTATTATGGCTTGTGCATGAGGTAAAATAAGGGTTCTGGCACCAAGAGTGCAAGATGCACCCTTGACTACACTGATTTGAAGTTTTTAACATTGTTGGACATTTACATGAATCTATGACAGATTTGTTCAATGCCAGAATTAGCAGATGAAGTTCATATGATGAGTTGTACTTTTAGTTTCGCACTAGATATCATGTACTTTTAGTTCATACAAGACGCGAAAACTCAGTTTCTTGAAATGTTTTCAGTAAAGGGAAGTTTTTTTCGATTGTTTAAAATAATATCAAAGCGAAAGAGGAACGTACCTTGTTCGTTGCAGTTGCAATTGCAGTCAATCTAATGGGCATGCTTCAATTGCGAGCAGTAATGCATGGATTTACATAAAAGCACGGATCAGAAATAGGCAACCTTAAAACATTAAAAAGTTCTTAATATGGAGAAAAAAATATGTGTTAGGTTTATGCGTTAAAAATAATGAATAAGAACAGAAAACATGAAGGCGTACCTTACCTTTCACCACCGATTTGCCTTCTCACGGTCAAGGAAGAGAAGTTTTAACTTGTAGGTTTCTCCTTCAAGGTCTCGAACTTTCTAGGGAAGAAGGAGAGAACAAAATAGTAGCAAAACAGTACGCAGCAAAAATTCATATACGGATTCAATCACGAAATTGGGGAAGTGGGGAAGAATAGGTTGGGGGAAATTGGGAAACTTGGGCGAGGCTAAAATTTGGGGGAAATTGGGAAGTGGGGAAGAAGAGGCTGAAAAAATCGGGGGATTAACCTAATCTGACTTGAAATTTGGGGGCTAAAAAAACGACGTAGCTTAAGTTAGGTTTTCCTTTAATTTGCAGCGCTTATGATAAAACGCCACTAATGACAACTTATTTGCGGCGTTTTTATAAAAAAACGCCACTAAAAACATATGCTTGATATATTTTTGTGGCGTTTTGAACAAAGCGCCACTAATAACACATATAAAACTGTGTCGTTTAATCATATAATAATTTCTTACGGCGTTTTTTTTAAAAATGCCACTAAAAATTCAAAATGAAACGGCGCCGTATTGCTCTCTGTTTGTGACTTTACTATAAGTCATTCTCCACTCAAACATCGTTTTTAGTTAACCATTTTCTAGTAATATTTACATATTTATTAATTTAATCCTTATTTTTTAATTAAAATTAACTCTTAATCTTTTAAAAAATAATCAAATTTAAAAAGAGTATATAGATTAAAATGTTAAATTTTGAAATATAACAATTTGATATTTTAAAAAAGTAATGATTAAATTTAAATAAAATAATTAAAATCATAAAATATAAATATTGAAAATTAAATTTATTATTATACGTAATTAATAATATGACTTGAAAAAATTGGGTCACGAGTTAATGGCATTTTATTAGAGTCTTGTAATTAGGTCGGTCCATGTTTGAAAGGAAGACATTTTTAAGATAAGAAATACTTGCAAGTAGGTAGTCAGTAGGGCATATTTTATTATATCGGTCCTTAGCGTAAATCCTTAAGTTTACAAAATTACCATATATCAATACCAAAGTCTTTTCCACACGAAATTATCTATGAACGAGTTGAACTAGTTTAATTGTTGACTCTTAATTATTATAGTGATTGTAAATATATATTTTAAAATATAAAATTTATGAAAAAAATAATGTCAAGGTTACGTTTTTACATGTACTTTCATAAAATATTTAAAGATGTTACCCATATTTTAAAAATGTATAATATGATACATAAACTATTAAAACTCGAATCAGAAAGTAGTGGGATAATTGCCGAAACCATTTTATTTAACTTAGAAGTGAGCAGAACGCATCCAATTATATAAAATTACAGTAGACATCCACGTTTATTTGCCTCTATATATGGCCTATGCTGCCTTCTTTAGAGGCGATGACAATGGTAAACTTTAGTATACCCGAGACTGAGAGAAATGGCTTTACCGGTTTTAATTGAAACTAATGGAGTATTTCTCCTGTTTATTTGGGAAAAACAACCCCCAATGTTTCTCATTTGCCGGTTCTTTTTCATTCTCATCAAACATCGCAAACAGGTAAGCTACTATAGCTTTTTCGAGTTTATTCGGAGTCCCCTTACCCTGGTTCACATGTTGAACCAATTTCGTGTTGTATGTCATTGCGTTATCGACACTCGTGGCCTTTCCACCGTCTGATGGCCAACCAGTTTCCGAAACAACAATGTCCAGTGATCCCCCACCGGCTTTCTCCAGGGCAGAGTAAAAGGTGTCCAGCATCGCGTCGAAAAGGTTATAAATTTGACTAAATTTTACTCTAACTATTTTTTCTTTTTGACTAAAAAAGAGAAAAGAGTTAAAACTAACTTAGAACAAAGCCAAATACTAAGATTAAAGAAAGAAAACCCTAGTTGAATTTTTATATGCCTTTGCCTAATCAAGACGCGGGCATGGTGAATAGACTTGGCCATACCAGTCTAAACCCTAAACCCCTATCATCTATCCCACAAACCCTAAATCATAAACCCCTATCATAAACCCTAATTAATCTAAACCCTAAACCCCTATAATCTATCCCACAAACCCTAAATTAAATCATAAACCATAAAACTCTAACCCCTAACCCTTAACCTATTAACCACAAACTCTTAACCATTCACCTTTAAATCCATTAACCCTAACTTTTAACCCATGAAACCCTAACACATCCCCCTTAAACTTTAAACCGTAAATCATAAACCATAATCCCTAAACATTAAAATAGTAACTCTTAAACCTTACACCCTAAACTATATAACATTAAAATAGTAATCCTAAACCTTACACCCTAAACTATATATGCTAAACCATAAACCCAAAACTATAATGATAATTAATTTAATATTTTAAAATTAATATTTCTCTTTTATGATTATATAAGAAATTATTTAATATATAAATTTAAAAACAATCAGTCATATATATCCAAAAAAAATTTAAAATTATTTATGCATTTTTCCAAAAGTGCCGCTAATATCATACTTTTAGCGGTTTTCCAAAAGCGCCGCTAATGTTTCAATTTTTAGCGTTTTTCAAAAGCGCCGCTAATGTTTCAATTTAGCTTTTCAAAAGCGCTCTTTTTTTTAGCGCGTTTTTCAAAAGCGCTAATGTTCAGACTTTTAGCGGCGTTTTCCCAAAAGCGTCGCTAATGCTCAGAATTTTAGCGGCGTTTTACGAACAAATGCCGTTACAAGTCCTTTTTAGCGGCGTTTTGTAAATAAACGCCGCTATTGCTCATTTTTTGCGGCGTTTTCCTTAAAACGCCGCTAATGTATAATATTTGCGGCGTTTTTCTTTAAAACGCCACTAAAAACGCCGCTAAAAGTCTATTTTACTGTAGTGAATAATTTTGAAGTTGCAGTAGTTGCAGAGAAGTAAAGTTAAGTTGAAATTCCAATACCCCTGAAGTTACAGTTGGGTTGGAAGCCATTTGGAGAAGACGAGGACCAAGAAGTCAAGACTCGGAAGACCAGGCAAAATTGGTCCTTTTATAGTCTTTGCTCCATTCTCGTTACACGACAATGAGCAAAGAGGGGCTACTGTAATAGGCCAAATTAGCCCGAGCCCATACAAAAAAATAATAAACCCAAAATAATAAAGCAAAGTCCAAGTCCAGTCCAAAATATATCATTTGGCCCGATCGGAATGACCCATTACTTGAAAAGATTGAAGGTCCATCTATAAGCTTGACGTATATGGAAACATAATCTTCAAGGATATGCAATCTTAGATATGATATGCAAATCTTAGATATGATATGCAATCCTAGAAGATATGATATATATGATTTTGTAATCTTAGCAATTTAATTTGTAGATACCTTTTAATCTTAGTCGTTGATGTAATTGATCTGTACCGTTGGATTTGGAGAGGCTAAACTATAAATAGAGGCCTCTCCCTTCATTGTAAAACACTTGAGTTTGGAGTAATAAAAATTCTTGAGAGCATTCACTCAAATTTCTCTCTCTTTTGCGTTCTTATTTTCTGTGGCTTGTTCTTATTCTGTTCTTTGCTCATCTTCATTTCTTTTTGAGTTGCTTCAGTTCGAGTTAGATTTTAGTAGAGGAATTTCATTGAATCCTCATTTTGCGGGAGTTAGGTTGACTTATGCGTTTTTTTAATTTTTTTATTTATCCATTTAATTGCTAAATCATTATTTATTCATTTATTTTAATTATTTTAAATTTTTTCTTTTTTGCTTTTCCCTATTTACGTTAAATTGTTTTATCATACGTATTATTATTTTTATTTGTTATATATTATCTATGTATTATATATTATTTAACTTTAATCATATTATGTATTATTTGAAAATTTGTATGTTGTACATCATCTAAATTGTTTTATTATTAAGGCAAAAGTTTCCATATATTGTTTATTTAAAATATTATATTATCTATTTTAAATGGTATATTATATACTTATTATAAGTTATCCCTTATACATTTTTATTCAAAGTCTTTTAAATTATTTATTTAAAAATATATATTTATTTTATTATGTATATATTAACTATTTTAGATTTTTCTATATCGTTTTTTATTATTCTATTTTTTAAAAATTGTTATAATATCCCTTTATTTGTTTTGCATATATCATTTATCTTATATTATTATTTTACTTTTATATTTGATCTCATATGTAAAGTTTCGTATTCATTTCTTAGTTTTTTTTTTTATCTTTCGCATAGATCTTTTGAATTATTATTGTTTGCTTTATATCTTTTATTTGTTATTCACGTTCTTTTATTTGTTTATTATTCTTATGTTTGCTTTAGCATGGTCATTTTATTACTTGTATCATTTGCTATTTTATGTTATTCTTTCTCTTAATTGCCTATATTAGTATTAAATGTTATTATATCATGTAATTGTAGTATATTGCTTTGGTATTTGTGTTTTGTAATGTATTAATGATACATTTTACTCAAATCATTGTTTTAAAATATATCTCATTTAATTGCCACTTTTTATCCAAAACTTTATTTCTTAAAATAAGGCAATATTTGACATTTGGAGTTTTGAGGGAATCGTGCCCTAACTTACTGGGTTTCAGGCTTTCTCATTAAGTCTAAATGATCAAATACCCTTTTTGAAATTAAAATATATGATTTTCAAATAAAAAACCTATCTTTGTGAATTTAAGATGTTGCGTCCTAACTTATTGGATGTGACATTTTGATAATTTGAGATAGGGATTTAAAAAGAAAAAAAGAAAAGAAAACAAAGTATATTTGGTGTTTGAGAAATTCGAAAGGTCGTGCTCTAACTTATCGAGATTCGACTTTTCTTTTATCCAAATAATTGAATGTCTTTTTAAAGGTTATAAGTTTTGAAGAATCAGAAGGGTCATATTTTAAAATCTTCTCAAATTTTCGACATTAAGACATTAATTAATCAATTAAGTACCAAATTTTTTGAGCGTTACGAGGGCACTAATCCTTCCTCGTGCGTAACCAACCCCCGAACCTATTTTCTCGAATTTCGTAGACCAAAATCATTGTTTTAATAAATCAAAATATTTTTTATTAAAATAATCAATTTCAAGGTGACCCGATCACACTTCGAAAAAAAATTGGTGGCGACTTCATTTTCGTTTTTAAAGTCGATCCCCGTTTTTTAAAAAAAATTAAAAATAATTTCGACAAGTAGTATAATGATTTAACACATGCATAACATCTAAATTTAATTACTACTGAGATTTTTCAAATACATATTAATATTATTAATTTTAATGATAGTTGCACTAATCAAATACCATTCCAAACCGTAAAAGTTAAGAGCTTTGTCATCTAGGGAGGAGATAGCAGTGTAAAGGGCTGCTACTGGCCAAAGCATGTTTGCAGTCCAGAACTAGGTTCTACTAGCTCTAGACCATGGATCTTGCTTCATACTTGGAACATTACTAATAAAATATGTCTTGCATTTGGAGCTTCACAACCCACATGCTTCACACTTTCTCTTGCTTCCCACAAGTTTTCTTTTTTCCTTTATAGGGCTGGCAACAAAACCTGAAATCCACGATCTCAACCCCCGTTGATTCTATAAGACCCCCTCCCCCACTTTTTTAAATCAGGTTTTAGAACAGTATTAATTAGGTTTTCATTTAATTTTTTTAGTCGAGTCGAATCAAATAAAATTTATCGCATTTTATACTATTATATTATACTTACTAATTGTATAACTATTTTTAAAACTTTTATTTTTAATTTCTTAATTTTATAGGATTTTATAAATATATTTTATTTAATTTTATAACAACTAAGATAATATAATTTATTTTGTAAAATTTCATATCAGGTTGGTGGCAAAATTTAAAAAAAAAATCATTTTAGGGTCGGATGCTAATGTATTAAATAAAATTTAGGGCAAAATAAATTTGAATATTTATTAGTGAAGATGGAGTTACAAATCCCTACACTCTTCCGTTCTATAAATAGCTAGCTTGGATACAAGACTGATATCCAATCATATAGCTTCCTCCCCAATTCATTGTATGTTAGTTTACAAGAGTAGCACCGTAAAACCTTAATTCCCCATTTTGTAACTTCAAACATTCTTGCTATGGCCAGTGTCAGATGCAATTGTTTGTTCTTTTTGCTAATAGTACTTATCTTTTCCCATGAAATACTCCCTTTTTCCCATGGAAGGAGCTTGGAACTTAAGAAAAATAAAGAAAAAGTCAATTTACAAAATCCCGATGGGAAGAGCGTTGATGCAAGACCCAGCCGGAACAATGTAGCCGTCCCACGCAATATTAGTGCATTTCGACCCACAACACCCGGACATAGCCCCGGTGTTGGCGACTTCATTCTCCACTAAGCTTATATTTGTAAGGGTGGCTGCAGTTGATATTATCGTAGGTAATTTGAGTAAGTTATCGTGTGGTATGTTGGTAGAATTGTTCTAGGGTCGGCGTAGTTGATATTGTCTTAGGTAATGTGGGATTGTTATCGTATGGTATGTCGGTAGAATTCATCCCTTGAAACCTGAATAAACACCAAAAAAATGTAGCGAACTTGGTATTCTTTTCATGTTCCTGTACTATTATTGCTTGTACTTGTATTTCTACTTCAATTAAATTTGGTTTCTTTCTATATGAAGACTGTTTTTGTGATATAATTAGCTTGTTCTGAACAATAATCCCCAAAACGTAAATCTTCAACTCTATGTTAAGTATTTTGCTCTTAACTATCTTTTGAGGGCCAGATGAAATGGACCAAAGCTAAGGATGAAAACTTTGAGAAAAAAGGCTAAACGTTTTAATTTTCAACCAAAACACCAACCTACAATCATTCTCAATGAATATCAAGAAATATGATCATACTAACAAAAGTTATGGGTGCAGTGATAAGATATATATTGCATTTTAAAGGAGAAAAATCAAGTTTAAATTTTAGAGACAATATTGTTGAGAGTAAGGGTGAGCGTTTGACAAAATCGAGTAAAAAAATTTGAGTCAATTGAATTGACGAGTTCTATTTTATCATCTAAACTCAATTTGAAATTATTTCAAATCGATTGAAATTGTACGAGTTAAATTAAAGAAAAATTAATATGTCAAATTAAAATCTTGTTACAAGATGACTAATTCCATGTTAGAGCACATAGATTTGAAACCATATATATTTGAAAATTTATTCAAAGTAAAAAAAAAATTAGTATAATAAACTTAAATCATTAATTATCTTATTTAGGTCTTGAAATCATTATTTTAGAATATTTTAAATTTTTAAATTTTTTATGGGAATAATTTATATAAGGATGATCCTAAAACTAAGGTTTTAGGCACCAATAAAATTTTGCTACATCATTAAATTTTTAAAGGCATGAAATTATTATTATACACCCATCCATAGAGAAATTATTTTATGGACCCTTCGTACGACATTATTTATGGTCCCTTTTCAATTATTTAATTACATTTAGACAATTTTTTTCAAGTCATTGACACATTATTTTGATAGTCTCGAACCCTAAACCCAAAATATTGAACCTCAAACTCGTAACCCTAAACCTTTAAACATTAGACCTGAAACCTGAATCCCAAACTTATAACTCGCAACCTTGAACCCTTAAACCTTAAACTTGAACCCTAAACTCCAAATCGTTAACCTTAAATCTAAACCTTAAACTCCGAACCATAAACCTTAAGTCCCAAGCCCTAAACCTCAGGGTTCGAGGTTCTGAGTTCAAGGTGAAATAATTACTAAAATTATGTGTCAATGACATGAAAAAAATTTCACAAAAATTATTATTATTTAAAAATTGGTTGCTCAAAAATAAAAAATATTTACTTATGGAAAAAATGAGGTGATTAAAATTTGTAAAAGAAGAATTTTTTTTTATATAATTTAAAAAGTTAATTATTTTAAGTAATTTTATTAAATTTAATTATTCGAACTATTCAAGTTATTCGAATTGTAAATTCAACTCGATTCAAACTCGAATTATTTATTCGAGTTGACTCGAATAACTCGATTCGATTAACTAAAAATTCAATATTTACTCACCACTAATTGAGAGGGACAATTACGAACCTAAAAGTATTATCTAACCATTTTATACTACAATCCTATAAGTCCCTGTTGTAGAATAAGAGTTAATAGAGAGATTATTCTATTTTTAGGGTTAGTCATTTTGGTCCGATGATGGATTCAGATACCCAAAATTAGTATCATAAGAAAATATTTTGCTACAAAATATGTCGAAGAAATTACTAATAGCTGAAAAGCAAGATGTGGTATATTTGCATGGCCCATGCAACTTTTTTAGTATATTTGCTATGTTTATACTTTGCGCTAAAAGCAAATGTATCTTTGAAAATGTATCACAATGATGCTATGTAAAGGATTAATTTCTACCTTAAATTTTGCTGATGGCTTGAATTTTTTACTTACCTGATATCAATCTTTGTTAACATATCTTCCATGAACTTTATTATTCGGTTTTTTTCATCTTCTTTAATTCAATTCCTCCCCCCCCCCCCCGGTCTCTTGTTAGCGTTAATGAGAATAATACAAAGTCTACATACTTGTGAGTGGAGTTAATTATAAAAATCGTACATCGTGATGAATCTCGTAGAATATATAATTACATAGATCATCCAAAAGATACGTGGGAAATTGGTCGTGTTAAAATAATCAATATAGTTTGTGCTTCAGTATTATTAGGAGACATTACATTGAACTAGCATCCGTTTTGCTTTAAAAATATTTAGTCGTCAGACTGATCACGTTTTGTTGTCGCACTGAGAAATGCCCCTTCACCGCTTGGATGGCCATCTTGTTACTTATAAGCTTCCCACAATGCAGATGCGTGTAGCTATTGAGACTTGTACTTACAGCACAGGGGTTTCCCACATTAAGAAAATTAAATGATCCTTTAGAATTGAATCGTTTGTATAGCTGGGAAATGAAGGAAAGGTTGCATGAACCGTTCATGATTTCATTTCCCTGACAAGGCAGCTTTTGCCTTTGCAATTTGCAAGCTACCTGTGAAGCTCTGCTTTATTAGCTTACACAATAAATTAAGTCAAGTACATAAAATGGACAAACTACAGGGGCAACAAAACTCCCTTTTACCATAATAGCTCTGTTGAACTCTCTTCATCTGCAACTTAAATTGTTTATTGAACGTTCCCCAATGCTTGGAAATATATATATTTTTTTTGTCCGAGACCCTAACTAAATTGGATCCTGACTAAATCTGGAGTAAAACCGAATTAGACCTTTAAATGGAGGACAAAACTCTTCTTATGCTACCTATTTTCTTTATTTATAAAACTCAAATTTGAAATCTTACTTAAAACCCATCAAACTCTTTTATCATTCCCTCTTAATCCTTCACACCTTAAATTACATGCTGTAAACCTCTCTTTCTTTATTATCAGCCTTTCCACGGACGGCATATAATGGACCGATTGCAGTTCTCCTTAATTTGCAATATATTTGAGAAAAGTGTTACATCAGGCAATTAAAATAAAATAGGGTAAACTATCCGGTTGGTCATCAAAATTTTAGGGCGCTTTCATTTTGGTCATCCAAATTAGAATTATTACAACTTCGTCACTCAACTTTTAGACGCTTTCATTTTAGTTACCCAACTATTAAATCTCTAACGGTGATTGACAATATATGCCACATCATGTTTATACTTTCATTTGAGTAACCCAACTTCTTGATCACTTTCATTTTGGCCACCACAAAAAATATCTTATTTTTTAAATTATTGATTGGAGTAAAAAAAACAAGGATCAAAGTGAAAAACTGATGGCAATTGTACTTTGTTATCCCATTATCGAAAATTATAAAATTTTTCCAATATTGAAATTCTAAATTTCAAAACATCAAAGTCATTAAATAAATTGTTGAAAGAATTTTATCTTTTGATAATTTCAATTGATTTGTTATGGTAATATTGGAATTAATTAAATTAATTAAAATTAATCTTCTTTTAAATTTTAAAATTTTATTTTATGTTTCCAAATTATTCTTAATGAAATCATCTCATAATTAATAATTGTCAATCATACTTAAATTTATTTTAATTATATAATCTCCAAACTTTCATGTTAAAAGTAAAGAAAAATCTTTGCAATTAATTAAATTAAATTTTTTGTTCTTTGTTTGGGTAAAAATGATGAAAAGTTTTAGATTTTGTTAGGCATGGAAGATAAAATTAATTAATTAAATTAATTACAAATACTTTTCTTTACTTTTAGCTTAGTATGGAAGATTCAGGATTATATAATCAAAAGAAATTTGAATTTTGCATACAATATTAAAGATGATTTATTTGAGTTTATTTTAATTTGAAGTCATAAAATAAAATTTAAAATTTAGAAGAAAATTAAATTAATTAATTTCAATATTATAGTAACAAATCGGCTAACACTATTAAGGGATAAAAACTTCAATAATTTATTTAATTGATTTTGATGTTTTGAAATTTAAAATTTCAATATTAAAAGAAAAAGAAATTTAGAACTTTCAGCAAAATGGTGAACAAGTACAATTTGACATGTTTTTAAAGCATTATTTTAGTTTCTATCGCTTTTTCACTAATTCTTAGTGTTTTTTTTTTACCTTGATCAATACTTCAAAAAAAAAAAAAAGATATTTTTTGGGTGATCAAAATGAAAGCAATCTAGAAGTTGGATGATTAAAATGAAAGTATAAAATGATGTGATATGTATAGTCAACCGCCATTAGAGACTTAACAGTTGGGTGGCTAAAATGAAAGAACCGTAAAAATTAAGTGATGAAATTGTAAAGATTTCATTATGGGTAACTAAAATGAAAGTGTCCTCAAAATTAAGTGATCAACTAGGTAATTTACCCAATAAAAATCTAAAGAAAAGTTACAATAAATTTTAGACTTTTGGGTCAAAAGATATAATAATATATTACATTGCACCTTTTTTTATATAATAATATACTATAAAGATGACCAAACTTAACTAAAATCTCTACTCTATCAAAAGCACTTCTATAAAATAAGATAAAGACCATACTTTTTAAAATGTCTTTCAACTACCACCGGATGTTTTGTATTTGAATATAGTAACAAAATCAAATATGTGTAGGAAAGTTAATTCTTAAAATATAGTTTTTATTTAGTAGTATCTCAATATCTACTAGTGTTGAGTTCTTTTTTTTATGGACGTTGAATAGTAATTATAGAATTTATTGTCCAATCATTTTGTTGATGATGAAACAACATTACTATGAACTTGATACCCATAGATATTAACGTCCCTTTGAATATTTTTCAAGATTCCTAAATCTTTTAGGAATCTTGTACTTTACTATTACAAATAGATCTGACTTAACGTAATAGGACTTCGATGCTCATGGATGTTGAGTTCTAGGACTTGTTACATAAGACACTCGACATTCTAAACAAAATTCTCTCAACAGGACTTCGAGGTCCTATTATCTTAAGTTGTGTTCGACTCATTTCCTTTCTCTAATAGGTGCTGTAGATTAAAAAACCAACATTCTACACAAAATTCTCTCAAAATCCTCTCGAACATCTACAAATCCTAAACCCTTTCAATTACTTTCAAAGTTTTTACAAGTATTTTATAACAAAAGTGTTTTTTTCCCATAATTCATGAATTAGTTTTTATAAAAATTGTGATTATAAACCTTAGTTTCAATGGTAATCACCAAAACTTCATTTTAAAAATTCACTTGAAGGAGAAGATAAGAAAATGTTTTACAGTTTTCGTCTCCAACACCTCTGAGGTTGCACTAAGAGGTTTGTGGAAAATATTTGAGTATCATGGAAATGTTATGATATTTTTATTCCTCAGAAGAAAACTTTCGGTGGGAAGTGTTTGGTTTGTGAGGTTCTCTAATGCAGTTGGTGTTACAAGAGCTATACATCGTTTAAATAGCTTCAAGATCTTCGATTACCAAATTAAGGCCAACTTTACTAGGTTTAATGAAAAGAGCTCTTTTTTGGAGAAAGGTTATTGATAAGTGTCAAAAGTAACATATTTTAGTCTCCTTCTTAGTTAGTTTAGTAGACATCAATTGTTACAACTAATATTGTTAAAGGGGCTAAGGGTGACAAGATGGTAGCTAGAGGCTTGGTGAATACATGAAAGTTCCCAAATTTGGATCTTATAAAGAGCAAGTTGTCATTAATGATGCTTTGGGTAAGAACCATACGACACTTAATCTTGAAAATGATGACCCCGATAAGATCATCGAGGGTGTGGTTGAGAGGGAGAAACTTCTGATTTTGCAGAGGTTCTATGTTGGTTGGAGCAAACAATACCATAAGGTGGAATCCTTAGCTAAAAAGATGAACCAAGCAAACATGAAAAGTATCTCAATTTTGAGAATATTCAGGAATGCCTTTCATTTTCTTCTTCTTCTTTTTTGTGGTAATTAGGAAGTAATAGAGGGTGTGAAATGGGATTATTTGGAAATATTAGACTAGGGGTTTGTTAAAAAGGAACCATGGTCTGATTCAATGAGAGTGAAGAGTCGAAAGGTTTCAGATTATATTCTACAATTCTTGGGAGCTTTCTTCGCAACTATTGATTGATGATTCTATGGATTTTAATGCTACAATGCTTTCGTGTTTATTGGAATGTCAAGGTTGCTTGCTTTAGTTGTTCCTTTGTTTTTTACTTGCTTATTTTTTGGCATGCGTCATAGGTTTAAGGCCGTATTCTGTTTCCATTAAGGTGTGTGTTTGTAGTAGTGTTGTTGATTACTTTAAGGTGTTTGTAGTTTTCAACTTATGTTTTACTAACATTTTGGTTACTAATAAAACATATATTTTGGTCAAGCAAAAATAATGTGATTACTTTTTGTAGCAAATATTATGTTGTTGTTAAAATTGTTGAATAAATTATATTCCAGCCCCCTTAAAATTGAAAATTGTGCTTTTAGCCTCTAAAAATTTATAAAATTTTAAGTGAATAAAATTTAAAATTATAGTTTAGCCCTCCACCAAAATGATAAAATTTTGATTTTGTCCTTGTAAAAACTACATGCCAATATAATGGTGAAGTTGCATTTTAGCTCTGAAAAATGTATAGAACTTGATCTCGGCCTCCCCAAAAAAAGTTTCTAGCTTCACTCATGTATGTATGCTATGATGAAGTTGTGGTATTGTTTTTGCTTATCGTTGTAGAAGTTAGTATTAATTTTGTTAAAATATTCTAAATCATATGTAAGAAGTGTTTTTTTTTTTATTCTTTGTTGTCGTAACCATTTTTTTGATAAAACAGGAAACGACGCGGTTGACTCGGGTTTTGAAAACGAAAAAGAAGGGAGTCGCCACCAATATTTTTTTGATAAGGTGTGATCGGGTCACCTCGTAAAACAGTTGCTTTTGAATAAACAATTTGATTCATCAAAACAAGAATTTTGGTCTACGAAATCCAGAAAACGAGTTCGGGAGTCGATTACGCACGAGGAAGGGTTAGCACCCTCGATACGCCCAAAATTGGTACCAAATTGATTGATCGATGTCCTAATGTTGAAAACTTTGAAATGATTCGAAAATAGATACTTTTATTTTCAAAACTTGAAGGGATTGGAAGGGATGCTAAGACTTTCTTACTTCGAAGAGATAAAGCATTATGTCCAGTAAGTTAGGGCGCAATACTTTAGACTTCCGAAAGTTTTATATTTGAAGAGGATCTCCCGTCATGTGTCAAACGAGAAATCAGAACCCAGTAAGTTAGGGCTCGATTTCTCGAGAATCCAAATTAGGAATATTGCCTCTATTTTAGAAGGGAAAGAAACTTATCTCGCAGTATCTAGGTGTCGAGTCCAGTAAGTTAGGGCGCGACATTTCGAATATCCGAGATTAAGTGTTTTGTTTAAAATTTAAATTGTGATTTTAAAAGGGACATTCCGTTGTTTAGCTTAAACGAGAAAAACCGGAACCTAGTAAGTTAGGGCTTGATTCTCTCGAATCGCTAATACGAACTATTGGTCGTTATAAAAATTGAGATGTCGGGAAGGATTAGTGAGACGAATGATGAGAATATTGAAAGTAACAAATAATGAATAATAATAATGGTGGGAATATATATAAAATAGGTAAAATATATGCATATTGAGAAATAATATAATGATAGTAGTAATATGGGATATATATATATATATATATATATATATGAAAAAGGTAATATACATAAAATAAGTGAGATATTTACATATATATGAAAATAGTATAATATTAATAGCGATAATGATAATGCAATGATGAAATAGATAATAATAACGAAAACAACAAGTAATAAATAGAATATTATTGATAGCAATAATAGTAATATAATAATAGTAATAATATAGTAATATAATATATATGTGCATAGATATAATAGTAATAATAATAATAATCTAGCGAAGAAGTAAGACAATAATAATAACATAGTAATAATAATAATATATATATATATATAAAATGATAATATAATATTAGTAATAGTGTAATACCAACAATAATATAATAGGTAATAATAATAATATATATGTACATAAAAATATGGTAATAATATTAGTAATAATGTAATAAACAAACAATAGTACAATAAAGAAAAAAAGAAACAAAAATGATTGCAAGATCAAATAAAAATTATGAAATAATAAAGCAAATGGGCCAAATTGAACTTAAAACAGAATGGAAGGGGTCAATTTTGGTAAAATGGGTGCCGTGGGGGGGTTAAATTATAAATCAAACAAGCTATGGGGGTCAATTTATAAATAAAACAAAATTTTAGGGTCAATTTGAAACAAGAATAAAAGAAAAGGACCAATTTGCACACGCGGAGGAAACAGGGGGACCACGCATGCAATAAATCCTTTTGGCCAAAACGCATAACAGCGAGGGAGACCAAATTGAAAACCGTGCAAAATTTCAGGGCCAATGTGCGAATACTGAAAAATTAATTTGAAAAAACCAAAAATGCGGAAGGGCTGATTGCGCAATTTTCCCCTCTGGTTAAAAAACACGCAGATCCTACCTGGAGCGGGTCGGGTTCGGGTCGGACTAGGTGAAACGATGTCGTTTTGGGGGTTAAAAGCCAGCCCCAAAACGACGTCGTTTTAAGGGGCTATATAAGGCCTAAAACTCGGAAAAAAATTCATTTGAGCTGCTTTTAAAAAAAAAACTGACCTCTCTCTCCTTTTTTTTTCTCTGTAGGGCCGAAGGGAGAGGGGTTCCGGTCGTCGCTCCGATCGCAGTTCTCCGTCGCACCGGCCACCACGCACAGTGGCCGAAAAAGGCAAAGTTTCCCTTTTCTTTTTTTTAAATATTTTATTAATATATATATATACACGTATAGTTTTAGAAATAAAGAAAAAATGAAAATCTTAGTATGTTGTGAACAGATTCGAGAAGAAGAACGGAAGAAGAAGATAAAATGAAATGAATCACCTTTTGCTAACTCTTTTTTTTTTTCAATTTTGATTGTTGTGAATCTATTTCTTTTTTTATTTTCGAAAGAAAAATCCCCTTTTTTACAAGGAAATTAATCGAAAAACAAAACCAAAAGTCCTCCCCTTGTTCCCCTCCTTTTTTTTTTCTTTCATGTTCATTTTCGATGGCTTTATATAGTCATCTTTTTACAATTTTTTAATCTTTTTGCCACTTGCTTGTGTGTTTTCTCTTATAGGTGCAACTTGAGGGCGGTGGACATGACATGGGCGGTGCTGTAGGCGTGGCAGTGGTGGCGATCGTCGAGGCGAGAGAGTGAATGACTAGGTTTAGGAAAAATTAGGGTTTTCTGATTTTGTTTTTGGGCTAGGGTCTACTAGGCTTGTTATTGGGCTGGATTTAGATGGGCTTGTAAGCCCGGGCAAAATTGGGGTTGTACATTTGTTATTAACAATAGTTGGAATCATTGGCATTGTTTGAATTTATATTTGATAGTTTCAATCAGGAAGATGATGGATCGATTTATGGAAACAATAAAGAATATTATGTTTGAATTTATATTATTTCAATTTGATGCTCCTTTTAATGTGATGTTTAAGAATGGTGTTACTTTGGAAAGCATAAAAATGAGGATTTTGAGAAATATCTAGGCTAAAACTACTAAGTGAATATTTAGTCTGAAGTATAGATTATGGAGGTTTAGCCAAAGGGGTGTAGTATTGTGCAATGGAACTTAATGATAATGAACATGTTGAGATAATAGTGTTTGGATATCGACAAAGTGGCGGTGTTTTAGTGGAACTGTTAGTGAAGGTCAAATATATTCCTAATACTAGTTGCAAGGTTTCAAATTGTGCAAGTGTATCAATTGTCTCAATTCCAACATATCATCTAGATATTTCCTCAATGTTAGATATTCTTGGTACCTTTTTCGAGTACTATACATAGGAGTCCACAATTCCATGAATTCTCTTAATGTTAAATATATTTGGTACTTATCTTGAATACTATACCTAGGAGTCCACGATACCGAATATTCACAAGTTGTGTGAAAAGATGTTGGCTATTTCATTATTGAGAAAATTTGAACTAGTTGAAGCATATTATCCAAATATAGTTATATCTTCTAGTAGGAAACAATCTCTGATAAATGCAGTTGAAAATGAAAAGAAGCCATCTTCATTCAAGGCATTCCCAAAACCAAACCATATTTCCAACCTCTTTATTGGATTCAATGTAAGGATTAGAATCCAACAAACCTTCACCATAATTAAGAATGTTCAAAGTAAGGATTAGAAACATTTATTTGCCACTATTGATGGATGGGGATAAAAATAAACTTATGAGAAATTAACGAAAGCTTCAAGGCGTGTATCAATGCCACATTCTCTAAAAAGAAACAGTCCATTGAGCAATGAGTGGAGCGTAGCAAAAATATCAATTTCTAAAAAGAAATTTTGCAGTAATTTTTTACTGAACAATCTAGAAATATTAGAAGATGGATGAGAATAGAAATAAACTTTTTGATGTGTTTTTGGGTGTCCAAAATATGAAATTTGACTCCTATTTATAGGAGTTCTCATGTCTCTTTATAGAGACATAACTATATATCCAAAAGGTTCACATATTTTAGCAATAAACATAATTATTCAATAAATAACTACTTGAATAATTATGGTCTTTTTTCATTAATTAAGTGATAGAACTTTTGGTAACAAGAGACCTCACTCATCACTACGAATAGTGACAACCCTTGCTTAATAACCTAGTGATATAACTATTGATTATTTATAACTTTTTGTGTGACTATTGGAACACTATATATTTTGAAAATATTTATTTTAATCCTTTTTAAAATAAAGTAAAATATATTATAATAAAATAAAGAATAATAAATAAAAATATAAAATAAAAATTTATAATTTATTTAAAAAATTAAAATTTTAAATTTAAATTTTAAAATAAAAAAATTTTTAAGGAATTCAATAAAAATTAAAAAAAAAACAAAAAAATAATAAAATTGTGAAAAAAATAAAAAAAGGTAAAAAATTCAATTGATAAAGGGACTTAAATTTGAAATTTAATAAATAAAGTAATAAATAATAAAAAATTTAAATTATAAATAACCAAGAAAAAGAAAAAATTAAAGGATTTAATTAAAGGGTTTAATCAATAAATAACAAATTTTCTTTTAATAATTATTAAAAATACCAAACAAATTAAAAAATTCTTTACTAAAAGTGTTAAAAATAATTTAAATTCGGGAATAAAAAAATCCAAAAGATTTTTTGTAATTGTTAAATAGTATTTAAATATATACAATTAATATAATAAGGAAAATGGACAAATAAGTAACCCGTCCGATTTTAAGAAAGAGATGTTAAATTTCGGGATGAATAAAGTTAAATCATTTAAAAACTTTCATAATTAATGCTTGGTCAAAAAAAGGGATTCACCTCAACGTCCTTTTTTCATTTTTGAAACTTTTTAAAAAATATAAATTAGCGGTTTTTGAAGTAAAAAGCCTGTAATTGTCGATTTTGATTCATTGCTATTTGCCTTGAACTTTTTTGACAGATTTATAAAATCATGTTCTGGAACCATGAGGCTCGAAGTGTTAGTACGATTTTAATAAATTTTTATTTTTAAATCATGCTTTTTCGATTTTTGAGTTTTAAAACTTCAATTGTTATTCTTTTTTCGATTTTGGTTTAAAGCGCTTTTGATCAGATTTTCAATAAAACTATATTTGCAAAATTGTTTACTTTATTTAAAAGTTTTTTGAATCTATCGGAATAAACATTTTCTAATATTTAAATAAGACATTATAGTTTTGCTTTTGACATTAGAATGAGCGTAATTATGAGGTGGTTGATGATATTGTTCGATGAGGTAAGGCAACATAATAAGTCGAATTTTTTTTTTTATAGTTTTACTAATTATTTTCATTAAATGGTATTTTTTGTAATTTATTTATTGTAATAATAAGACGAATGTCTTAGGAATATTAATGATAATTTAATGAGTAAATTAATAGAAACTAAATACTAGAGATACAAAATTACTGATTAAATGCTACAATATAAATTAAATAGTGAAAAATCGTTAATGTGAACACTTAATATAATAGACAAATACAAAGATAAGTATTAAAATTATTTATTCAATAAATCAAGAAATTCAAGTTCTATGAATTTATTTAATCAGATGTTTAGAATAAGCAGTGGATTATCTTGAATAGGCCAACAAGTAACCTGGTCGATTTCACCACAGAGTCAAGCACTAATATATTTGACAAAAATTGAGGAATACTGCAAAAAAATTAAAGTACTTATATAGATAGCAAGCTACTCGAGAAAGTCTACAGGACCATGGGTGTTCACCTTGACACGTGAAACTAATCATCAGTCATTACACCAGCATGACGATTAAAAAAAGTCCTAAATTTTGATAATTTTACTTGAGCCTGCGGCAAATAGCCCATTTTCATACATCACGTGGATATCACCAACAATGCAGAGTGAAAAAGATTATAGTTTTTTTCGCTCAATCCTATATAAACAAAATGATTATGGAGAATCAATAAAATCTATTGGGTAAAACTTTGAAATAAAAGACAACCTTTCGAAATTAACAATTTCGGGGACATCAATTTGCATTGAAGGAATTACAAATCTCAGACAAGAACCATAACAACGAAACAAACTAACAGACCACTTAAATTAGTATCTTAAAAACCATTAAAAATTCAAGTTAAAGCCAAAGAATAAACAAGTAAACAAAATTGCAACTTCAGTTGATAATCTGCACAGTAGCCATTAGCCAAAGAAAGCAGGTCGAGACGTCGAAGTCGAGAGGCTAGGGTTTTCTTTGTTTTTTCTGTTTTGTTTTTTCTTTTTTTTTTTTTGAGTTTTCTGAGTTGGGTCGGGTTTTTTTGGGCTTGTATTTTGGGTTTTTTTTTTTGTTAATGGGCCACGGTTCTTGTAATTAATTTTAATGTAATTGGGCCCGGGCAATTTGGGTTCTATAGATGCCCCTCTTTGCTTATTGTCGTAACGATAATAGAGCAAAGACTCAAAAAGCCCAATATTTCCGGACCTCATGAAGTCTTGGCCTCTCGGTGCTTTTCTTCAAGTAGCCTCATCCCGATCCTCCACATCTTGTTGCTTTGATCCACTTCACCGATATGTGGCTTGATGCCTCTTCTTCACGATTTCAATAGGATGTGACTTGTTTATTTCCGATCTGATGCATCTTCAGAGAGATGAGGTCTTTGGTCTTTAGCCTATCCCACTTCTAGTTAAGGCAATAGGACTAAAGCTTAACCATGCTACCTACTGGTTAGGAACAGGAATTACAAATTTTTGACCTATTCCACTGCTGGTCAGGGACATAGGACAGTGGCCTAAATCATGTTCCCTACTGGTTTAGGGAGCCAAGGTTCGCCTTCGATCTTGCCCCACTACTGGTTAGGGCGACAAGATCTACAATTTGGCCTATTCCACTGCTGGTTAGTGGCAATAAGAGGGTGGCCTAAATCGCGTTCCCTACTGGTTAGGGAGCCATGACTTGCCTTCGATCTTGCCCAACTACTAGTTATGGTGACAAGATCTACAATTTTGGGCCTATTCCACTGCTGGTCAGTGGCAATAGGAGGGTGGCCTAAATCTTGTTCCCTACTGGTTAGGGAGCCATGATTTGCCTTCGATCTTGCTCCACTACTGGTTAGGGCGACAAGATCTACAATTTTTGGCCTATTCCACTGCTGGTCAGTGGCAATAGGACAATCTTCAACCTATTCCACCACTGGTTGATGGCAATAGGGCAATCTTCAACCTATTCCATCACTGGTTGACGGCAATAGGACAATCTTCAACCTATTCCACCACTGGTTGATGGCAATAGGACAATCTTCAACCTATTCCATCACTGGTTGACGGCAATAGGACAATCTTCAACCTATTCCATCACTGGTTGATGGTAATAGGACAATCTTCAATAGTGTTGCTACACCGTCCTTTAGGGACATATCCTGTAGACTCGATTTTGTGTTTATGCCAAATGGTAAGGATGCTATGGTCAGAATGACTCAAATCCTCCTAACTTCGTGTGATATGGATGACACTTACATGGATGCAGAATGTCATGAGAATGATGATTTTTCGTTAAGATGCAATGATTGTAATAAATCGAATGCTCCTAACTAAATGATATTACGGAGGACATTTGCATGAATGCAGGATGTCATGAGAATGGTCTCTTTTAAAAGTTTAGGGCTGTAATTGCTCATTCGCTCGTCCAGGTCATGGCACAGAGGCAACATCTTGTCTGATGTTTATGCCTGCGAATCTGAAGAAATGGTCATAATTTTGGACTTCTCTTCTTCGAATGTTTCCAACCCCTAAGCGCGGTGGTTCCTAAACAACAGTCTTGTTTTAGGTTCCTACGCTATTTAGGAGCTTCCAGAGTAATAGGCGGGACTCGTTTCATGGAAGCATTATGGGTCAATGGGTCGTTATTTCAATTGCAAACAACTCAAAGATTTAAAATAACAATGGAATTTATAAAGAATGGAATTGGATTAATTCAACAAAAGTAAACATTATTGGAGTACAAAAAATGGGTAAAAAGAAAAAGTAGGTGCCCCAGATATCATGACTGGGCCATACGAATCCTTTCGAAGATCATTTGATTTGAAAAGGCGTTGGGAGACTGCGATGCTCTGTAGATGTTAGAGGTGTAACATTCCTCCTTTTGCCAATTCTGGGGGAAAAGATTGTCACATACCTCCTTTTTACTTTGAGCCGCCCTTATCGGGTTTTCGACTCAAAGCCCCTTTGGTCTCAAAGCGCCCTTTACGGGTTTTCACTTCGGCCTCTCCGTTTTTTTTTGTGTGCCGTAAAGCGCCCTTTGCGGGCTTTCACTTTAGCCTTTCCCTTCTTCAAGCGTAATACTTCTTAGCGAATCGAATTTATGGGATTGGGTAGATTTTCCCATCCATCTCGGCCAAGATTAGTGCCCCTCCAGAGAAAGCCTTTTTCACCACATATGGTCCTTCCCAATTCGGCATCCATTTCCCTCTGAAATCCTTTTGTATGGGAAGGATCTTTTTCAGCATGAGATCCCCTTCGTGGAATTCTCTTGGGTGAACTTTTTTGTTGTAAGCTCGCATCATTCGCTTTTGGTACATCGGCCATGACGGATAGCCCTCAATCTCTTTTCTTGATTAAGTTCAAGCGATCATATCGAGCACGGATCCATTCAACTTCCTCCACTTCACTTGACAATACTCAAGAGAAGGTATTTCCACCGATAGGTAGAAGCGCCTCCATCCCATAGACCAATGAGAAAGGTGTTGCCCATGAGAGGTTGGACGGACGTTCGATAAGCATAAAGCTGACGGTAATTTTCATGCCAATCCTTGTAAGTCTCGGTCATCTTCCCACTATCTTCTTGATGTTTTGTTGGTCGCTTCCTTTGCCCCATTCATTTTTAGGCGTCTGGTGATGAATTGTGGTGTTTGATGTTGAATTGGCTACAAACCCCCGCTATCGTGCTATTGTTTAAATTGATTGCATTATCGATATGATCCTCTCGGGCATTCCATATCGACAAATGATTTCCTTCTTCAAAAATCGCTAACCGCTAATTTAGTGGCGTTGGCATATGAGGCGACCTCTACCCATTTCGTGAAGTAGTCGATGACCACAAAGATGAATCGATGCCGTTCGATGCCTTGGAGATATTGGCCCAATAGCGTCCATGCCCCACATGGAAAATGGCCATGGAGAGGTCATAACATGCAAAGGTGACGGGTACATGAATCTTGTCTCCATAAATCTAGCATTTATGACATTTTTGGCATAGTTGATCTGATCTCCTCCATGGTGGACCAATAATATCCGAACCTCATTATTTGTCCGGCCATTGTGAAGCCATTAGCGTGAGTTCCACAGACACCTTCGTGGACTTCTTTTAGGATTAACTTAGCTTGGTGGCGTCACACACCTTAGCGAAGACTTGATCTTTCCTTTTCTTGTATAAGACTTCTCCATCCAAGACATAATCACACGCTAATCTCCTCGGCTTTTTTTTCATTCTCTGTGGCTTGATCAGGGTATTCACGATTCTTCACATACCGCAATATATCATGGTACCATGGTGGGCTAATTTTCCCTTTTTCCTCGACATTGTAGCAATGGGCTGGGGCCTCATAAATGCTCATTTGTATAGGTCTCATATCCTCCTTGTTGTTTGCTTGTACCATAGAAGCCAATGTGGCTAGAGCATCAGCCATCTAATTTTCATCCCTTGGTAAATAACTGAAAGTGATGTCATCGAACTCTTTGATTAGTTCTTGGACCAATATTTTGTATTCGACCAATTTGGGATCTCTCGTCTCCCATTCTCCTTTAAGTTGATAAATTACCAACGCGGAGTCTCCGTATACTTCCAGCACCTTAATTTTGCGTTCAATAGCAGCACGGATGTCCATGATACAAGCTTCATATTCTACCATATTGTTTGTACAATCGAAATCCAATTTACGGTAAATGGGTAATGATCTCCGTTGGGGACACCGAAGCGCCCCAATTCCATTGCCCATAGCGTTCGATGCCCGTCAAGTTCGGTTTCAAGGATGACTTTCCGTGGTATCTTCTTCGATGGTTGCTACGTACATTAGGTCTTCATTAGGAAATCAAAGTCCGAGGCTCATAATCGCGAGCTCTACTAGCGGAAAATCCGCTATTGCACTCCCTTTTATCGCCTACGGTTTACATAAACTATGTCAAACTCGAAAGTAAAATTTGCCATCGGGCCATCCGTCCATTCGAGTAGTTGACTCCATTAGATATTTCAGTGGGTCTAGCTTGAGATGAGCAGTCGTATGATACAACATGTCTTGCCTCGGTCTCGAGTTGTCGGACCAAGGCGCAACATATTTTTCAATCGGTGAGTACCTTGTTTCACACTCGGTGAACTTTTGCTAAGGTAGTATATTGCTTTTCTTTCTTTCCGACTCATCATCTTTGGCCGAGCACACATCCCATTGAATTATCAAGCACAGTCAAATAGAGGATTAAGGGCTTCTCGGATTAGGCGGTGTCATATCTTTGGAGGATTGGACAGTACTACTTTACTTTGTCAAAGGTCTTCTGACACTCCTCATCCCACACACCTGGGTTGTGTTTTTTAAGAAGACGAAATATGGGATCACATTTCTCAGTCAGTTGTGAAATGAACCGAGCAATGTAATTTAATCTTCCTAAGAAACCTCGAACTTCTTTTTGCTTACGAGGCGGAGGCAATTCTTGTATAGCCTTGACTTTTTCTGGGTCAACCTCAATCCCCTTTTCACTGACTATAAATCCTAGCAGTTTCCTTGACCTGGCTCCAAAGGTACACTTCGCCGAGTTAAGCTTCAGTTAGACTTTCCTCAACCTCAAAAATAATTTCCTTAAGACTTGGATATGCTCCTTTTCTATCCGAGATTTAGCAATCATGTCGCCAACGTAAACCTCGATTTTCTTGTGCATCATGTCATGGAATAGGGTCACCATGGCTCTCTGATATGTTGCTCCCGCATTCTTCAACCCAAATGGCATTACCTTATAGGAAAAGGTCCCCCACATGGTTATGAATGTGGTTTTATTCATGTCTTCAAGAAGCATCTTTATCTGGTTGTATCCTGAGAAGCCATCCATGAACGAGAACAATGAATAACCCGCCGTATTATCCACTAAAGTGTCGATATGAGGTAACGGAAAGTTATCCTTCGGGCTAGCCTTGTTTAGATCTCTGTAGTCCACACACATTCGTACTTTCCCATCTTTCTTAGGAACAGGGACGATATTGGCTACCCATTCTGAGTACTTAACCACTTGCAAGAATCTGCGTTAAGCGCTTCTTGACCTCTTCTTTTATTTTTAGTAAAGCGTCGGCCTCATCCTCAGAAGTTTACATTGGGTGGCTTGTATTCTTCTTTTATGGGCAAGCGGTGTCTGCGATATCGTGGCTTAACCCGGGCATGTCTTGATATGACCATGCGAAGACATCCTTGAATTCTTGGAGTAACTCAATGAGGTCTTGCTTTGTCTCTGCGGTGATACTAGCTCCAATCTTCACTTCTTTCTTTTCTCGCCCATTTCCTAGATTCACTATTTCTACTGATTCTTTGTGAGGTATGATTTGTTTCTCCTCTTGTTCTACCATCCTCAACAGTTCAGGAGCTAAATCATAGCCTTGGTCATCTCCAAAATCCTGAAAATCTTCCGCACCCATATCTTTCTCAAAAGGACATTCTGAGTCATCGGTAGCATTACTCAAATCATTGATATCTGGAGACCTGTTATGGAAATGAATAAAGGCTCATAGAATCATAAAATCTTGGCATGTTTATTGGTATGATAAATGAAGAATAGAAATGTTTAGAAGAATATTTAAAGAAAGAATAATGAATGAATGAAATGAACATAAAGAAAATTTACTCAAAAGATAGCGGAGATGTATTTCATTGAAAATAACGATGGCTTATACAAATTCATGTTTCACAAAAGGGGTTCTTATTGCTTCTAGACTTAAAGCAATAAGTGTGTTCCGAGTATTACTCTGAATAAGTTCTAAAGGCTATAAGGATCTCCTCCGCAGTCCAATTGTTTAGAACGCTACCCGGCTCATAGGGGCGAATGCCATTTGATTTTCTTCCTCAATTTCCCCCTCAGATACAGCATTGATATGCACGATTTCCTCATTTTGTGTTTCTCGTCCCGGATGGATAACCCCTCCTGATATAAAGATCTCACGAATATGAGGAATTATCATCGGTTGCCATTTCATCTCATCTCCCCTCAAACGTGCCTTCCTTCTTTCTTGCTTCTTTTCTGACTCTTCTCTTTTTTGCTTGGCGTTTGGCTTGAATCCTAGACCGAAGAAGTCTCGCTTTTCTTTTAGTCTTGGGACCTCGATTTCTCCGTGGAGGTATCTTCCAAGTCCTTTCTCTGGCACAGCTCCATTCCCGACCATCAGTTGTAGACCCATTTTCGTGGTTTTGGACAATTGCGGTACTGGGACCTTATTCCCCTCGGCGACGAAGGTTGCATTGACAAATTCCAAAGAACGGAAGGAACACTCGGCTGCTTCATCGTTGGCTTCTAAATAGGGTGCATTGTTTGTTACAGTTGCGATGATGTCCTCTTCAGTATTTATGGTCACTAGACGGCCCTCTGAGATTAATTTCAACTTTTGGTGCAACGAGGAGGGCACTGCCCCTGCCGAGTGTATCCAAGGTCTCCCCAGCAAGCAGTTATAGGACGGCCGAATATCCATCACGATAAAGTCCACCTCATATGTGCCCGGTCCGATTAAAAGGGGTACTTCGATCCTTCCCATGACTTTTCTCTCAGTTCCATCGAATGCCCTTACCACGTTGTGATAGGCCTTCATGTGAGAACTATCAATGGGTAATCGATTCAGTGTCGATAGTGGTAGAACATTGAGCGCTGATCCATTGTCGACTAGTACCCCTGGTAATGTATATCCTTTGCACCGCGTGGTAATGTGGAGAGCCTTGATTGAACCCGTACCTCCCTCATTCAATACCCTCATTAGTGCGTTACGGTGTGCTTCAGAACTTAATAGTAAATCTAGCACCGATATACGAGCTGGCTATTTATGTAGCTGCTCCACGACACTGTATTCGCTATGCTTCAAAAATTTTAAGAATTCCCTAGCTTCTTCCTCCTTCTTGGCTCGTTTATATCGTCTCTTGCTTGGTCCCTTTTCCTTCTTACATTCGCCCATCAAGTTTTTTTCCTTTTGAGTGCTCGTCTTTGTATTTGACAAGTCGTAGCGCTTTCCCTTCGCGATGTAGGAGCCTTCTCTTGGTTTTCTTTTGTAGTGTTGGCGAGTCTCCATTCTCGTGAATCGTCACATTGCGCTTATAGTTCAGGGACCTTCTTGTCATCCTTATATGGAAAGGCCGCAGGCTTTCGGATTATGATCTTAGGATATTCCTGGCTCTCTTTTGTGGACGGACACCCCTTTTCAGGAGTCGTCACGTTGCAATTATAACCCCCGAGAGTCTTTTGGTTGTCTTCAGATGAAGAAGTAGTAGGTTTTCGAATCACGATTTTTACTCTGTCGCCTTTTGATCGGGAGATGGTGACTAAAGGATAGCTCACCTCCGAGGCTCCTGACTCATTCTCCAACGTGCAGATGTTACCCTTTTTCCGGCCTTCATTGCTTTCAAAGAATTCTAGCTCTTTATTGTCCATCAGTTCGCACCAGCATCCTGAACTTAGTACAACTTTGGATTTCGTGCCCTTCTGAGTCATGAAATTCACAGCCCTTTCGCGTTTCTTCATGTTCTTCCCTTGGACATGTCACAACCAATCCCTTTTATCATTTCCTTCGGCACTGTTTCATTGGGGTTTCACATCGAAATATCCTTTTAACTCTTCTCCTCTCATCTTCGCCTATCATGTTGACCCGTGATTAGGTAGTGGGTGCCCTTGCCGAGGTGTCATCGACTTCTATAACTCCCATCTGGATCGGTCTTTCCACTAGTTTCTTAAAAGCGAGCAAGGTTTATAGAATGCCCCACGATTCTGCATGGTATTCGACCGTATGCGTTCGCATCATACCACTTAGGGTGCAGGGGTTGCAAGGGTTTTAAGTAATGGGGAGACAACGTGTCGTCAAATAATTTCGGTACATTTCCTTGTATGGGGACCGGGATAGGCGTAAATTGGATTTTCTCCGTATTTTGCCTTATCTTTGGACTCTGTCTAAAGGTGCTCGATGATCGGGGTCATAGTCCTTGGTGGCTCACGAGAATAGGTTTTGAATAACCTTTACCTATGTTGTTTATATCACTCTCGCTCTTCTTGGGACCGTCTTTCTAGTGCTTTCTCCGGCCTCTATTTTACCGCTTCGATTGCATTCTCGATCATTTCCCAAAAGACAATATCGGAAAAACTTTTGTGGCACTTCCAAGCATGTGATTAATGAAGGAGCTTTCGGCAGTATTGACAAACAACATGGTTGTCTCTTTTTCTAGGAGCGGTGGTGAACTTGCGTGGCTACTTCCTCCACCATTGGGCATCTTGCTGAAACTTTCGTTTGGCTTTTTCTCCATATTTTGGGCGTGATTCGATCGGGAGCTATATCGATTCACGTGCCCATATTGTTTCGAGAAGGCTGTGCTAGATCCTTCCATGACTTGATCTGGTAATGCCGTTGGTGATTGTACCACTTGGGCTGCGGCCCTACCAAACCATCCTAGAAACAATGAATAAGTAGTTGATCGTTGTTAACATATCCGCCATCCGTAAAGCGAACATCGTGATGTGCGCTTGAGCAACCTGGTCCCATTGTATTTTTCAAAATCTGGGTCTTGAACTTTGGCGGAAGTATGAGGTGCAGGACTAGGCTCAAGTCTTTAGCGTCCACTCCGTAGCGATGGTCGTGATCTCTATTTCCTTAAACTTTTCTTCTAACCATTTGCAACGATCCTCGAGTTGTCTGGGAAGGTTCGTTTTTGCCTTATCCATTTCAGCCATTTCATCAAAGTCGGGGACTATAGGGTTAGCCGGACCTTCTCCGGGATTGCTGCCTGAACCAGTCGAAAAGTGCGCTGGCATTGTGGTCTCAACCTGGCACTGTGGCCTGATAACAAAAGGCGTCCTTTGGGGACCTATTTCTGGTGGTGCTTGGGTATTTGGCGGGGTAAATCCCGGAGGGTAAGCAGGGTCGTCATTATTCCCTGAACTAGTAGCGGCGCCTTTTCCTCGTTCATTGGCTAATAGTTGCGCCGGTGCTCATCATGTTGTTTTGGGACTCTTGCATCCGTTCTATCATATCTTCTTTGGAGTTTCGTTATTTGCTCCTCTGCATCCGTTCTAGCATCTCCTTCGAAATTGTTCAAATCTTTGATCCATTTTCTTTGTCTTAGCACGAGTCCGTAGTGATGTCCGGTTCCATTTCTTTTTTCTCTCTTGTTTCTCTTTTGTTTCTCTTTTGTTTCTGTGTTAATCTTAACCAATTAGGCTTCCTTTTATAAACTTTAATGCATGTAATATGATGTAATGCAAATGCATGAATGCAGGAAGAAGACATTGATTCTGATCAACTTCATTTTAGAAAACTTTATTAGAAGGCAAAACCCTTTACATAAAGTAGATTACAAATACGTTCTAGCCCTAAGACCTAAGGTTTTGATTTTTCCAAGCAGAGAGATTAGCTCTTCATCACGACCCGGTGGTAGCCCATATCTCATGCCCACTATGTCAGCCTCCTCAGCCAAAGTCTGTAGGTGATCAGCTACTTCTTGAATCTGGATTATTGCTTCTCCCATGAGGTAGTCCCGGCTTCGAACTTGCTCGCAAGAATGGTGAAGCTCTTCCTCCCAACGTCTTTCTCTTGTTTCCAGAAGCTCAATCCGGAGCTCGCTACTATGCAATGTCGATTCTAACTCTTCAACCCTACCTTTCAGTTCCTCTATTCATTTAGGCTTGACTTTAGTTGGCTTTCAGAGTCTCGACTTGGTAGTGGTGCGAGATCGCCCAAGCTCGGCTATTCTAGCTTCTAATCCCTTTTCTCTTCTCGGTCTTCTGTCCCGCCCTTCTCCAAGTCTTCCTTTTGTGCTCGCATTTCCTGAAACTTTTCTCCCAACTGTTAACTTTGGCTCTTTCCTCTCGACCTCTTGTTGCCCTCGCTCAAGTTTTCCCTAATCCTGCGTTTTCATCGTTAAGTGCATCCTCTTGTACTCGTCTTCAAATCATCTCGGTCTTCCTCTACTTTTCGCTTTTCCTTTACGAGTTTCTCGACCTCGATTTTGACCGTCCACTTCTAAGCGGAGGAGCATCTTTTCTTCCTCCAACCTTTCTATCCTTTTCCCAAGTTAGAGCTCATCCGTTCAAAATCTTACTTTACAACCTCTAATTACGATGGGACCACTCGCATGCATTCTTCTCTTGATCGGGCGTATACGGATTTGGCTCGGGAATGTTATCATTGACTCTCCTAGCCCTCCATTCAAGGTATTCCGGTCGTCCTCGGGCACGTAGATAATCTTCTCATTCGTGAATCGATTCCGTGCACTAGAAATCTCTTTAACCCTTTTCTTATAGCTTCCCCTTCATATGAAAACTCGCATTGAGCTAGCCGTATGTCGTTGGTACAAATTGCCTTGAACCATCTTGTCAGAGGACCAAAAAGGCGTGGCGGTGGCACCCCAAATTCCCAATAAGGAACCCGGTCAAAGCTTCATAGCGATAAAGGATCCTCGGGAATCATCCAGGGAGCCTTCCACTCGATGTCGTCCTCTTGAAGGTTTTGAAAGAGCGCGATCCAATTTTCTTCGGACACATCCTCTCTTCTAGGCGTAGTTGCTATCTCTTCTAGCGGGGAGTACTTTTCTGACATGAATCGGCAAGATACTTTCTCCATTTTCCAAAAGTGACTATGGAACCAAGCCAATAACAGCTGCGCACACCCAATAAACCTGCCTTCACCTCTTCTCCGACATGCGGTCAAGGATCGAATGTTTGGCTAAGATGGCGAGACAGGTGTGACCCTTTGTCCAACCAATTTGAATAGATCGATAACCGCTTCATCAATGTGCCTTAAAGCTTTGGGAAAGATTACCAGGCCGTAAATACACAAGGCCAAGATGTCTATCTTTTTTTTCGTATCGGGATGTGCCAGAATCAGGTCTCTCAAACATATCCAGGGTATGCATTTACCCTCGCCTTTCTTCTGCATTCTAGCTGAGACCCACTGTTCACTCATTCCGGTGACATTCATCAATTTCTTCGCGAAGGTTGGGCCATTAACCGCCTTGGAATAAGCTTTGTCAACTTGAATTCTTGAGCAACGCAACAAGGTTGTATACTCTTCTACTGTGGGAACCAGATCTACCTTCCCGAAGGAGAAAGCGTTTATAAGCGAATTCGAAGCGGGTCATTGCTCTAAGCAGTGCTTGTCTATTTTGACCTCAAGCAAGTAAGGCGAGGTCACCGTAAGTACCATAGAACATTACTTTGCTTCATCATCCCATCGAGTCAGATTTTTTCAACTCACGGAGCTCGATTCTGCGTGACAACGATATTGGTGAAGTTAGTAGTTCGACACATACCCTTTGACTAAGCTATCTCCTTTTCTATTTGGCATTGCTCGACCATATGCGGACAACCGCATTGTCTTTTACTTTATCAAGGAATTCGCTTTCCATAACCGACTTCCCAACTCGAAGCGGACCGTGAATCGATGTCTCTTTAAAATATGAAATGATATGCACAAAAAGAAAGAAACACAAAAGTTAGTACCATGGAATGTAAAGTAAGTAAAATAAGCAAGCGCCTATCTGGGTGACCACTAAGGTTTGCCATGGCTCTACCTAAGGTGGGCTCTTAGGGTTTGCTATATGCGACTTAGTTCTAAAGTTCGAGGTTCCCGAACCGTGATTCCTCGATCCTCACCCATTATAGGCTCATGCGGACCGAGTTCGGTTCAGGGGAATACATTTTCCTATGGCCATGCGGAAGTGAAAACTTCACGGAGACATAGGTACGGATGTATTCCGAAAGCAGTCCACTAGCCCATGCGGAGGTGAAAACCTCACGAAGGCATAGCTTCTCGCTCCCACTTAAAGGTGTGACCACAACAGTCATGCAATGCAATGCCAAAGTATTTACAAGGCTAATATTGAAGATGCGTTAAAAGAAGCATGATTTTCAAAACCATTTTAATTAAAAGGACAAAAATTAATCAATCTATGGCTTGACCCTCGCATCCCCACTGGAGTCGCCAAGCTGTCGTAACCATTTTTTTTGGGGAAAAATAGTAAACGACGCAGTCGACCCGATTTTTAAAAAAGAAAAGGAAAGGAGTCGCCACCGATCTTTATTTGGTGTGATCGGATCACCTTTGTTTTAATAAAACATTTAATTTACTAAAAAAGTGCTTTTGGTCCACGAACTTTGAGAAAAGCGGATTCGGAGGTCGATTACGTATGAGGAAGGATTAACACCTCGACACGCCCAAAATTGGTACCAAACCGATTGATTGATGTCCTATTTGTTGAAAACTTAAAAGGATTGAAAATAACATGTTTTTTATTTTCAAAATTAGAAGGCGTTAAGGCTTTCTTATTTTGAAGAGGTAAAGCATCACGCCCGATGAAGTTAGGGCACGATACTTTAAACTCCAAACTAAGCTCACCTTTTGAAACTTGGTTTTATTTGAAGAGGATCTTAGTTATTCGTCAAATGAGAAATCGGAACCCGATGAAGTTAGGGCTCGATTTCCGAGATTTCAAATACGGAAGATTGCCTCTATTTTAGAAAAAACTTATCCGAAGTATCTAAGTGTCGAGTCCGACAAGTTAGTAGCGACATTTCAATTCCGAGATTTTGTTTTAAAATTACAACTTCAAAAGGATATCCTGTTGTTTAACATAAGCGAGTAAAACCGAACCCAGTAAGTTAGGGCTCGATCTTCCGAATTTTCAAATCTAGAACATCATCTTTATTTTGAAAATTTAATTGATTAATATTAGACAAAGTAATGATACAACAAATAAAGCGAATATATGAATAAATCTAATTCTCATAAATAAATGAATGGGCAACTAAATAATGACACAAGGTTGACGATAATAGGACTTGAAACAAATAGAATGATAATAATAACAAGAATAAGAAAATAAAGAATATGATACGTAAATGAATAAATTGCTTTAAAGTACTAAAAGAGTAAAGAAGCGATGAACGAATAAACAATAAGTAAATGAAACGATAATAAATAAAATAAAGAAATGAATAACATAAATAAAAATTTTATAAATGGTGAAAATTAAAAAATGGAAATCAATTCAAATTAAATAATTGTAATAATAAAAATAATGATATATTAAAGAGAATGATGCATTGATGAGCGAATAATAAAAAAAGGGTGAATAAAGCAATAAATAACAAATAAGAGTAAAATGAAATGATAATAATAGTAATAATAATAATAATAATAATAATAATAATAATAATAATAATAATAACAATAATATCAATAATAATAATATAGTGATAATAAAATAATAAAAATAACAATAATAAATATAATAGTAAATAAATAACCAAGAGTAAAAATGAAATGATAATAATAGTAATAATAATAATAATAATAATAATAATAATAATAATAATAATAATAATAATAATAACAATAATATTAATAATAATAATATAGTGATAATAGCAACAATATAAAAAAAATGCGATTCAAACTGAAAAGGATTGGATTGAAAATAAAATAAAATTTAGGGGCAATCCAAATAAAAATCACAAAGGGATCGATTTGAACAGCGAGGAACAGAGGGACCATGCGCATAAATAATCCTTCAGCCGAGGCTTACAAACAACAAGGGGACCAAATTGGAAGCGTAGAACCAAGCGCTCGGGCCAAATTTAAAACAATAAAAAGTTAATTGAAAATAATAAAAGGCGGAAGGACCAACTCCGTAAATAACCCATTTAACTGAAACACGCGGATCCTCTGGTCGGATCGGGGGTCACATGCGGATCTCGCCAAAGCAGGCGTCGTTCAAGTGCAGTATTCGACCCCAAAACGGCGTCGTTTTCTGGGGCCTATTTAAGCCCAAAATCCCTCAAAAAATCATTTTTCAGCCTGTTTTAAAAAAAAAAATTTCTTTCTTACTCTCTTCTCTCTGCCAGGGGGGTGGTGCGATTTTGGTGAGGGCCATGCATTCGCCGTCGCCGGCTGCCGGAGACTCGACCACCGCCCACAGTGGTGGGAAGGTAAGAAATTTTTTATTTTTTTATTTTGTTTCTTTTTCTTTTTTTTAAACTATATCTATGTTTTTTTTAGTGTAGGTTTACTAAAAAAATATAAAATAATAAAAAATAACTTTCGAAAATAAAAGGGTCACCTTCGGCTTCTTTCGATTTTGGAGGCTTTTGCGTTGTTGTTTTTTGCGTGTGTTTGGATCTGATGTTTTGCGCTTTAAAAAAACTGCTTTCTATTGATGTTCAAAAAAAAAAAAAAAGGGGATCTCTGCTTTCTTTCTCTCTTTTTTTTTCTTTCCGAAAAGCCCTTTTTTTTCTTTAACACTCTCTATTTTTTCGAAAGGAACCCCCTTACAATCATTTTTTGCTCGGCTTATATAGCCGAATGAATGTACAATATTGTTGTTTTCTTTGCTTTTATTTTTGCTATTTTGTTGCTGTCCTCTTTTGCCTTGTTTGCAGGTGGTGGTGGGTAGCGTCGGAGGCGGTGGCGTCTTGAATGGCCAGAGGCGAGGTCGACGTCGAAGTCGAGAGGCTAGGGTTTTCTTTGTTTTTTTTTTTTTTTTTTTTTCCTTTTTTTTTTTGAGTTTTCTGAGTTGGGTCGGTTTTTTTTTGGGCTTGTATTTTGGGTTTTTTTTTATTTTGTTAATGGGCCCCGGTTCTTGTAATTAATTTTAATGTAATTGGGCCCGGGCAATTTGGGTTCTACAATATTGAAGGTGTTGTTCACAGAAATCGCAGAGAAATAAAGCGAAGCTTAAATTACATAGAAAAAGAGCAAAAAGACGAAACCAAGACTTCCGAAGAGATGGCTGAGAATAATCCGCTACCTCCAGAGGTGGCTGAAAATCATGCTCCTCGAATTATGTATGATTATGCTAAACCTAATTTAATAGGAACTGAGTCAAGTATTGTTAGACCTGCTATTGCTGCAAATAATTTTGAACTAAAACCTAACACGATTCAAATGATACAGCAATATGTTCAGTTTGATGGTTTGCAGGATGAAGATCCAAATAATCACTTGGCAAATTTCCTAGAATTTTGTGATACCTTCAAAATAAATGACGTTTTTGATGATGCCATTCGTCTTCAGTTATTTCCCTTTTCTTTGAGGAATAAAGCCAAACAATGGTTGAATTCTCTTCCACGAGGGTCAATCACTACATGGGATCAAATGACCAAAAATTTTTTAGTAAAATATTTTTTGCCAACTAAAACGACTAAGTTGAGGAATGATATCTCTTCTTTTATGCAGATGGATTTAGAGACACTTTAGATGCATGGGAGAGATACAAAGATCTATTGAGAAGGTGCCCTCACCATGGGTTACCCTTGTGGCTCCAGGTTCAAACCTTCTACAACAGTGTGAACCCCTTAACCAGGCAGTTGATTGATTCAACCGCCAGCGGAACCCTGAATAACAAAACACCTGAGGCTGCCTACGAATTCATTGAATAGATGTCACTGAATAACTATCAGTGGCAAGTCATGAGGACAAGGCCAACAAAAGCCGCCAGTTTTTCAACCTCGACGCAGTGATCATGCTGTCAAATCAAGTAGAGATGTTGAATAAAAAGATTGATAGTTTTTGTGGTTCTTCGCAGGTCCATCCAGTTATGCAGTGCGATACGAATGGAGGATGGATGAACAAAATAGAATATCTACCTTACAACCCGAACGCTGAAAACAAGAAAGCTCACTATATGGGTAATAATTTTAGACCTCAAAATAACCCTTATAGTAACACTTACAATCCAGGTTGGAGGAACCATCCCAACTTCTCATGGGGTGGACAAGGAAATCAAAGACAACAACCCCTCTCAGGCTTTCAACAGCAACCCTACCTACAAGAGAAAAAGCTGAACCTTGAGGAGATGCTAACAAAATTCATTGCGGTGTCAAAAACCCATTTTTAAAACACCGAAACAACACTTAAAAATCAACAAGAATTGATTCAAGGGATCAAGAACCAATTAGGGCAACTTGCTAAGCTGATTTCTGAACGACCACAAGGAAGCCTACCAAGCAACAGTGAAACAAATCCAAGAGAGCAACTTCATGTCGTTACCACACAAAATAGTGAAGGGTTAGTAAAATCTGAACCTGAGCCAAGGCAAGAGAATGTGGTAGAGGAAGGTAAGGTTAAGGTAAGCCAAGAAAAGCCAAAACCGGTAATTAAAGAATACCAACCTCGTATACCATACCCCAATGCGATGAAGAAAGACAACACAGATGAACAATTCGGTAAGTTTCTTAAACTTCTGAATAAATTACACATTAACTTACTGTTTCTTGAAGCTCTTTCATAGATGCCAGATTCAAGGAAATTTTTAAAAGAGCTTTTGACAAACAAGAGAAAATTCGACGAGGAACCGTATATGGAACTAAACGCAGTGTGCTCAGCAATGTTGCAAAATAAACTACCATGAAATTAAAAGATCCAGGGAGTTTTACAATTCCATGCTTCATTGGTAGTTTATCTGTTGATAATGCTCTAACTGATTTAGGGAAAAGCATTAATGTTATGCCTTATAAAATGTTTAAATAGCTAGGTCTAGGGAAACCCAAACAAACTAGGATGAGCATTTAATTAGCTGATAAGACTATTAGAATTCCTAGGGGTATAATTGAAGATATACTCGTAAAAATTGATAAATTCGTATTCCTAGTAGACTTTGTCGTTATAGACATAGATGAGGACAATAATATTCCTTTAATTTTTGGAAGACCTTTTTTAGCAATTGCTAGAACTAAAATTGATGTTGGTACAGGAGAACTTATACTTCGTGCAAGTGACGAAATGATCACTATTCAGGCTCTCGACACGGCTAGAACATTGAGCAATAAAGGTAAGAACATAAATTCTATACATGACCATTCGGTTAGTCCTTCTTTACAGGAAATACCACGAAACTACACAATTGAGCCAGATCCTAGACCTTGTGTCAACAAGGAAATAAGTCATGAGGAACGAATACTTCAGATCGATGAACTAGATGAGTGGAAGACACATTACAAGGAGAAACTAGGAACACACGAAGTAGAACCAAAGCAAAACCATGTCAAAGTTAAGGAGGGGCCAAACCAATTTAAGATCGGAGATCAGGTATTGTTGGATAAGACAGACCCTTGAATCTCCACTCCAGACCTTAACACAAACGAAAAAAATCCCTTTTGAGGTATTGAATATCTTCCCATATGGAACAGTTGAGGTAACTAATCCTAAATTTAGCACTTTTAAGGTGAACACTTCTCAACTCGAACTATATACTAATAATAGAACTGATAGCATGATAAAGGATTTTTAACTCCTCAAACCACCATGATTATGCGAATGAGGGGTAAGTCTAGCTTAAGACTTTAAACAAGTACTTCTCGGGAGGCAACCCAAGCACTAACCCTAGTAATTAGTTTGTTTTCACGTTTTAAAATGCAGATTCCCATACCATACGGCCTTGCACACGGGCGTGGCCATGGCCATGTGGACACTACGAATAGGTACATGGGCGTGGCAGATGTCATGCAAAAACAGAACGAAATTTTTTTCCCAAGAAATGGGCTCCAACTAAATGCCACGGCCGTGCGACGCGACCATGGTCAAAACTGCCTAAAGAACACCGGTTGAGATAAATTTACATGGCCGTGTGAGGCGGCCGTGGTCGATATTATCAACTTTTTCACATATCGCCGCCACCACCACCTCGAGATCACTCTGATGATGAGGACCTTTGAGTCCTTTTATTTTCTTTCTTTCTATTTTTATTTTTATTCTTATTTTTATTTTTTATTTTAGTTTATTTTCCTTTATTATTAAACTCTTTAAATTTTTAAGCATAATTTGATTTCTTTTATCTCTGGCTGTTTAACTCTCGAGTAACTATAACAAACGTCCATTAAATAAGAACTCCCTAAAAACTTTATTGATGACTTTGTAGTTTAAAAAGGTTTATTGTGCCACTCAAGGAACGAACACACAACCGAAATATTCTCCACCACCTTTACCTATGCCTAGTCATCATGTTCATCATTGATCATCCTCTAAGGATTTCATCCAAAATTCAGGAAGTTTCACTTTTCCCTCTCTCTTATGATATCATTCTATTAATCTCGAAGATATATATCTTTGTACATTGAGGGCAATGTACATCTTAAGTGTGGGGGGTGAATTCTAAAGTTCCTAACTTTTTGCATTATTCTCAAATCCCTGTATTTTGTTGAACAAATTCTGATTGATTTATGATTTTTAGTGATATGTCTTGAAGTAAAACATAAGAAGTTGTGCATTGATTGTTTAAACTTAAAGGCTTTAGAGAATCAAGCATGATAAGTTGATTTTTGGAAATTAAAAATTTGCTAGGTTGTTTTCCCAAGTTTAGGTATGATCTTGAAATTTGAAGTTCGCAAGGGTTGACATAAAAAACCATAATTTCTGTGAGATTTTGAGCCTTTAAAGCATACATTCTTTCGTGCTCACTTTTATTATTGCTTCGAGTGAGTCAATATTGATCTGTTATTCTAGAATTTGCTTCGATTATACATGTCGAGACCACATTTTTAGTTGATATACCGAGATGATAAAGGCGCATAGGATTTAACCCACTTACTTCCCAAAAGACCTACCTCCATAATTAACCCCTAGTGAACCCCTTTGATCCTAATAAACCATTCATTGATTTACCCCTTATATTAACCCCCAAGACTTACTCTTTTTAATTCATTAAGAATTTTTCCTATTAACCTTTTTATCGAGATTTGATTTGAAAAGTTGCCTAACTATGTTATCTATTTCAGTTGTAAATTCTTTCCTATTTTTATATGATTTGTTCTTAAAAAAACAGAAGAAGAAGTTGAAAGTATATCCATTATTCGTTCTATGTTTTTATGAGCTTAAACAGTAAATCTCACATGTTTAGAAGAAGCTCGTTTTATTAATGTAATTTTTCATTATTAGTTTATTTTTCTAGTGAGGTAATTTGTCAACTCGATCTCGATTCTAACCTCCTCTTCTAGCCTATGACCACACCCCCTATCCAAGCCACATTACAACCCTTTTTAAAGACCTTTTGATCGATGTATCATCTCAATTTATAGTGGTGGAAATTTGATTTTCATACAAGCCTATGGTAATAACTTTTTATGTTGACTATTGAGTGCTTAAATTTATTGTCCCTTAAACACTTCGAGTGATTTGAGTGAATCCTTAGTGAGGATGTCAACTCTGTGATATTTTAAGTCAAAGGTGATTACTTAGATGAGAGGGAATACCTATGTTTTCATGAATAAAATGCTCAACTTGGATTGTTTGAAACTTTGATGTTCTTTTAGTTGAATTCTCAATGTATGATTACCTATGGATTATTTCGAAACATTATTGATAGAAGTTATAAATTGAGAAGAATGAATTGTGAGTTGAGAATTTTGCTTAAGGACAAGCAAATCCTTAAGTATGGGGGTATTTGATAAACCGTAATATATACATATTTTAATGTCACATTTAGCATACTTTTGGATGATTTATTCCCTGAATTGTGGAATTTGGTGCTCCTAATCCTTTAATTTCATGTTTTATACTTAGGAGAGCACCAGAGGATGAAAAGAACGAGAAACTGGCCAAAAAAAGAGAAAATGGGCCAAAGTACGAAACTCACACGGCCTGGGCCCGAGACACACGGTCGTGCCTCTTAAGCAGACCCGAACACAGCCTAGACTCAATTCACATGGCCGTGCCACACGGGCGTTTCCCTGACGTGACCTGTTTTAGTTCTATTCAGAATAGAGTACTTAGAGGCAAAGAAAGACATTCCAAAAGCCTATATAAACACCCTAGAGGCCAACCTTCAAACCGGGGTTCAGGTAGGCCGAGGAGCCAAGCCAGAGAGGCCGAATTGTGGGATTTACTCGAAGAAAGCCAGTTGATTCATCTCAGGAAGCCAGAGTCATACTCAAGACGGAAGTTCTTCCCTTCAATTTCCTTCAGGGGTTTTAGGTTTTTTCTTATGTTTTGTTTTATATTTTCTTTTGAGATGTATTCTTTTATATTATGAACTAAACCCCTCAAATACCTGAAGGGGATGAAACCTAAGATGAATCTTTTTATTATTTTCTAAATTATATGATAAAAATTTGATTTGTTCTTAACTATGTGTTCTTAATTCTTGTTTTAATATTTCAAGATATTGATTCAAGTATTGATGTGCTTAGGTAGTGGAGCAAAAGTCCCTGTTTAAGAGTAGATCTAGCATAGTTAAGCGGAGTTGGTCGCAACCCTAAAAATAGGATGACGAAAATCTACCTGATTAGGGTCAAACCTAATATAGGAATCCATAGATCGAGTTAGTGCAATTCTAGGGGTTTTAATTAGAAAGAGATTTCAATTAATCAACCTAGAGTTAGACGTTAGTAGCCTCGAAAGAGGTATTAATATAAATTAGGGAATCCTACGAATCAAGTCAAGTGAATAAATCGTCTAGGTCAGAGTTAAATAGCAAGTGAAGTCTAGGTGGATTCTTCCTCGGGTATTGTCTTAATCAATTGGTTTTTCCCAAAAGTATTTTTCCCAATTCATTCTCTGTGTCTTAGCATCCTTAGCTTAGTAGTTAGTTAGTTTTAGATTAAACAACAATTCCTTTAATTCTTAAGCTAAATAATAAAAAGAAAGTTAGTATTAGTACTTTTGGTTCCCTTGGGTTCGACATTCTTGTCTTGCCATTAAACTATACTACTGTTCAATAGGTGTGCTTGCCTCAATCATTGTCATAGTTAGTTTCTAGGCTCGATCATTCATTATATAAATTTTAAAACTTTCAGACCAATGATCACTATCCCTATATGCTTTTTGCCTATTTCTAAAACTAGAACACCACATCTCATCTTCCATTGAATTAATCTTTCCATCAATACTCATCCTCATCATTTGAACTTGAACTTGATTTTCTAGACTCTTTAACAAATTCACAACAATAATGGCCTCCAGCCCAACCTTATAAACACATACAAAATAAAAAGTTTCTTACATCTAACTTAATAACTTTATCAATTTTATTGAATTGATTAGTAACAATACATAAATTAGCTATAGAAAAAGAATTAGGATTCAATGTTATTTCTCCACCTTTATAAGCTCCCTTTATTTCCCAGCAATATTTTGAACAGCCATATTACACCATAAATACAAAAGGATATTGTAGTAAGACTTTCAAACTTCACAAATTTAACCAAGTTTCAATCTTACTAAACCAATGATCAAAGACGTCAAACAAATTAAAGTGGATAAATTTAAGCTTTTATATGTTATCAAACACCAGCAACATAATAACACCAAATATTTTGAGGATTGTCAAACCTATAATCCCTACTTTGTCCATTAGCTTAGCCAAATCTTCAATTTTATAAAACTTTTTACACCACCTCTCTGAACGCCTCTACAAAATATAAAGCTTTTCATTGTCAACAACTCCTTTAATAATAATTCTTTTTTCCCAAGCATGGTTGTCAGCCACTTTTTTCTTCTTTCCACTATTCCTAACATCACCTTCATTTTCAACATTCAAAATGTACTATTTCTACAACCGTTGCAAACCACACTCTAAACGCTCTCTTGATCTGCAAATTCGTTGGCTTCCCTACTGATGTTAACAATGTCCCTCATATAATCAGGATTTCTAAATATAACTGGGAATCCACAATACCTTTGAGATGACAAGGTGTTGTGTGCTTAGTGAGACTATCTTAAGTTGATGTCGCCCATTGTTTTGAGTATAGATTTTCAATTGAAAGGAGTGCTTGGGAGATATTTTGTTTTGCTTTGTGTCTTTCTAATCCTAGTGTTTACTGGATGATTTTATACTTTGCCTTGATTAATTTTTATTTTTCTCTAGAGTTGTCTTGCCAGTCTGTTCTATGTTGTGCTCTATGTTGTTGTAATCGACCTTGATCAATATAAGATCTTTTCTATTAAAAAAAAGGTTTTTTGATGCTTCTCTTTTAATAGTTCAAATTGCAATTGACTCTCTTGTAGAAAAATGAGGAATAAATTTCTTTTCCCACCAATAGGTCTTCTTAAGTTTGAATCTTGCATAGTTTGCATTGATTATGAAATTGAATAATCTTTTTCCATTCAAACTTTTGAATGCATTCCAAGCCTGATTCATCCCTTCATATCGAACAAAGCCAAAGTGTTTTCCTGTCTTACTCTTTTCACTAGTATAAGGGTATCAAGAACTTTTCCAAAACAACTACCATTTTGTCTCAACCACTTTTAATTTACCTTAGGAGGAATATTCATAATGAAATTTGTAAACACCATTGTTCTTATAAATCATTAGTTTATTATTTTTCAATTTGTATATGTAGGTGTTCCATGCAAGATCATGAACTCCAATCAAGGGTTTTTCTATATTTGGTGATGTAGAAACTAACATCAATAATGACAATATAAAACGATCTTAAATCAATAGGAAAAAAAACTACACAGATTTTATGTGGAAATCTTTTCAGGAAAAACTACGGGTAAAATAGAAGAAAATTCACTAATGTTGAATTCAAATGACACGAGGAGTTTAGACTACATTTATTTATAGGTTGAAAAACCTTATTCTAATTAATATAAAATAAAAGAAGTATATTTCTATATGGATTTTACTTTTATTTTATTTTATTTTAACAAGAATTCGAGTCACTTAACCCTAAAAATCTCCACATTAACACGAATTCTTAACGAACAAGTTCTTCACCATGAATTCTCAACGAACAAGTTTTCCACCTCTTCCACGACACCCCTTTGAAGGGTGTTCTTCAACAATGAACACCAACCAAGTCCAAGCAATGCTCAAACTTGGTTATAGGGAGTGATTTAGTCATCATATCTACAGGATTTTCATGAGTACTAACATTGCTCATAACAATATTTCCACGAACAATAATATCACGCACAATTTGATACCGAACATCAATGTGCTTTGTTCTCTCATGAAACATTTGATCTTTCGTAAGGAAGATAGCACTCTGACTATCACAAAATACTATACTGATCTAAAGGTCTTTACTGAGTTCACCAAAGAGTCTTTAACCAAATAGCTTCTTTATAAGCCTCAGTAATCGCCATGTACTTAGCTTCAGTGGTAGAGAAAGCAACTGTAGTTTCTAAAGTGGCTTCCCAACTGATTGCACAACCCCCAATAGTAACGACATACCCTGTGAGAGATCTTCTTTTATCAAGGTCTCCAGCAAAATTAGAATTAAGATACCCAATGACTCCATCTCTAGTTTTTCCAAACTATAAGAAAACATCAGTAGTACCTTGTAAGTATCTAAAAATCCACTAAAATGCTTTCTAGTGATTTTTACCAGTATTCGCCATGTATCTGCTAACAACACTAACTGTATATAATAAATTGAGATGTGACCAAACCATAACATACATGAAAGATCCCATTGCACTAGAATATGGAACACGTGACATGTAGTCAGTCTCATCATCTAATTGTGGAGACAAAGCCAATGAAAGTCTGAAGTTAATGTACCCTTTCTGACTTAGGTACAATTTACATGTTTTTCTATCTTTGAGAATCTCCATCCCAAGTATTTTATTTTCTGCTCCCAAATCCTTCACCTCAAATTCTTTATTAAGCTGGGCTTTGACCTTTTTTATCTCTCATTTATCTTTGGTTGCTATCAACATGTCATCAACATAGAGGAGTAGATAGACAAAAGAACCATCACTATTTTTCTTAAAATAAGCACACCTGTCAAAGCTGCTTCTTTTGACATCATGGGTAGTCATAAAAGAATCAAACCTCTTATACCACTTCCTTGGTGACTGTTTCAAGCCATAAAGCGACTTTTTCAGCAAGCAAACATAGTCCTCATTTTCTAATATTATAAAACCCTCTAGTTGTTGTATGTAAATATCTTCCTTAAGTTCTCTATGCAAGAACTTTTTTTTTTACATCTAACTGCTTAAGCTCCAAATCATACATGACCATAATACCAAGAAAGGCTTAAATCGAACTATGCTTCACAACTGGAGAAAACACATCTGTGAAGTCTACACCTAGAATCTGACTACAACCTTTTGCAACTAGTATTTTTCAACTCCTAGAGTTCATTCTTTCTTTTTGAACACCCATTTACAACGAATAGTCTTTTTACCTTTAGGAAGCTTCACTAGATCTTATGTTCTGTTCTTATGGAGTGATTCCATCTCTTCTTGCATAGAAATCATCCACTTTCCTAAATCTTCACAGCTAACTACCTCGGAATAAGTAGATGACTCTTGATTTGCATCTATATCTTTAGCTACATTTAAAGCATAAACAACTAGATCAGTCTCAAGGTACCTTTTTGAAGTTTTAATTTTTCTTCTTGGTCTATTCTTGACAATAGAATATTGTGGTGCTGAGTGTGGTAAAGAAGCAACTCTACTCTGGTTTTCTATTTTAACCTGTGAAGGAGACTCTGTTGTAGATCTTAGATCAATCTAAAGCTCCACCTGCTTTTGTTGGTGTTTATTGGAAGTCTTTAAGAGATAAGTTAGGCAGTACAGCAGTTTCATAAAAAATAACATCTTTGCTAATCACAACTTTTCTATTTTTACGACACTATAACTTATACCCTTTAACACCAACCTTATAACCAAGGAGAACACATTTAATGAATCTAGGTTCCAATTTCTCATTATCAACATGAGCATACGTAGGACACCCAAAAATTATCAAATCAGAATAATCAGCAGGATTACCAGACCATACCTCTTGTGGAGTCTTTTTCTCAATAGAAATGGACAGATACCAGTTAATAAAAAAAACATGGAGTAGAGGCTGCTTCAGCCCAAAACGGCCTGGTAAACAAGCATTCGATAACATACATAAAAAATTTTCCATGATTGTTCTATTCATCTATTCTGCAACGTCATTTTGCTATGGAGTATATGACGAACTGCTAAGTGTCTCATGATTCCTTCTAATTTGCACAATTCATTAAACTCATCAAAACAAAATTCCAAGCCATTATCTATGTGGAGGTGTTTTATCTATTTTCTTGTCTGCTTCTCCATCATAGTTTCCCAAGCCTTAAACGCAGGAAGCACATCACTTTTTTGCTTCAGGAAGAATGCCCAAACTTTTTGGAAAAATCATCAATGATTGTCGGCATATAATTAGCGCCACCCCTCAAATTCACTCTGGATAGTCCCCAAAGATCAAAATGAATATAATTCAGTGTTCCATTCGTGTTATGGATTCCTATGGTGAATCGAACTCTCTTTTGTTTCCCAAAAACGCAGTGCTTATAGAACTTTAGTTTGTTAATGCCTTGTCCATAAAGAAGTCCTCTTTTACTTAATTCTATCATGTTGTTCTCAATCATATACCCCAGACGCATATGCCAAAGTCTAGTAACATCATCACCTGACAAGGAAGATGAAGCGATGAATACATTTTTTTGTCTTTTCACCACAACGAGGGAACCCTTGCTAATATTTAGAACCCTATTTTCAATTGTGTACTTGTGCCATTTTGAATCAAGAGTACTCAATGAAATCAAATTCCTCTTCAATTCTGGTACATGTCGTATGCCACTAAGTGTTCTGACGGCTCCATCGAACATCTTAATTTTGATTGTGCCAATACCTAAAATTTTACATGAAGTATTATTTCTCATCAAAACACCTTCAGACATTACTACATATGTTGTAAACCAATCCCAATTGGGACTCATATAGAAGGTGCAATTAGAATCGATGATCCACTCCTCGCTCACTTTAGAGTTGTTGGCAAAAGCAACTAGGAGTTCACCACCACTGTAGTTTACTACAACATCATCTTTATCGGATTGTCCTGTTGTTTTCCATTTTGATTCACAGCCTCTCTTTTGATCTTGTTCTAACTCTTGTAGTACTCAGATTTAATGTGTCATTTCTTCTTGTAGATGTTACAGGTGTTACCTCTGTTTGAACCCTTAGATTTACTACGAGGATTTCATTTCTGTGTCCTCCCACGATTATCATCAGTATTTATTTCTTATCTTCCACGAACAATAAGACCTTCTCTTTGAGAGTCGGATCCAAACACAAGATGTTTCATCTTGTCATACGAGGTTAAGGAAGCATAGACTTCATCAACTGTGAGAGATTTGTGGCTATTCAAAATCATATCTCTAAAGGTTAAATAAGACGAGGGCAATGAACAAAGAAGAATTAACCCTAAATCTTCTTTATCATACTGAACCTTCTTGGCCTCTAGGTCTAAAATAATTTCTTTAAACATAGTTGAGTGTTCGTACACAGACGACCTTCTTCCAAACAATGACCATAAAGACCCTACTTCATATGCAACTTGCTAGTTAGGGCTTTTGACATGCATAGCTATTGTAGCTTTGCCCATAATGAAGTGGCGGTCTTCTTCTTCATCAAGTCCTGTAGAATTTCATTTAGCAAATGTAGATGTAATTACTTTAAAGCCTTTTGACCTTTACACTTTCTATTTTCCTCCATCAATGTCAAAGGCATCTTATCTATCTCTAGTTGGGCATCGTCCAAATTCATTTGAGCAATAACTGTTTGCATCTTTATCTGCCACAACTCAAATCTAGTGTTGCAATCCAACAGAAAAATATCAAACTTCAATGTCGCCATTACCGTGATTGAGACAAGCAACACGAAAAGCTCTTGATACCTATTTGTAGAAACTAACGTCGATAATGACAATATAAAACAATCGCAAAGAAATAAGAAAAAAATAAAATACATAGATTTTTGGTGGAAAATCCTTTCGGGGAAAACCATGGGCAAAGAAGAAAATTCACTAATTTCGAATCTGAATGATACAAGAGAATTTTAAACAACATCTATTTTGTTGGGGATCGACCCAATTAAGCAACAAACAAGTAAAAATAGCTGAAGAAATTGAGAAATTGAACATACAGATTTAACGTGGAAAAACTCTTTCAAATAGGATAAAAAACCACGGGCAAAAATAATTTTATTATAATGGCAAAAGAACGAAGAGTACAAAAGATGGAGATAAAAATTAAACCCCAAAAACAAAGAACCTCAAAACGTAAAAAAAAAAATTCTCTAAAAGTGTTATGAGTTATTATCTCTAATAGGTGTATTTTTCTAATATTGTAAAAGAGCCTATTTATAGGCTAAATTCATAGGTAAAATAATAATAAAATAATCTAGACTAATCAGAGTTGATTGAAACAAATAAACAGAGTTTAACTGGAAGATTATTTCTTAAACTTGACTGAAATAGGAGTCATACTGAACAAATCTCCACCTTGACTCATATTTCCACAACGCCATCTTTGCCAAAGCCCACCACGGGCTTATCTTGAACTATGCAGGGAATTAACTGAGTTGAATCTGTGCTTAGAAACTGGAAAACTTCTAGCTTTCGACTTGTACATTACCAAATCATAACTAACCCGGGTCTGATTTTCATGAACACAGTGCCTTAACTTTTCAAAACCTACGTCCAAAAGAGAACCTCTCTTCAACAAATCGATCATACCTTTTTCCCTCCTATGACCCAGTTGCCTCCACTACAAACGAGTTGACTTCGACTATGTAACGAAAGAGGGACGTCTGATTTCACCGGCTAATATAGAACCTTCCAAAATATAAAGACTGTCGGTTCTTTTACCTTTTAACAAAACAAGAGCTCTACGAGATACCTTAATGTCACTCGACTCGATGTTGATTCTACATCCTTTCGAGTCTAAAATACTTAATGAGATGAGATTTTTTCGTAAATCAAGTACATACCTAACATCTGAGAGTGTCCTAGTCGTTCCATCGTGCATCCTAATTTTAACAGTACCAATATCAATTACCTTACTGGATGAATCGTTTCCCATGCGTACTGGAACACCCTGAATTTTGGGGTTAGAAGTTTTGAGCTTTGTATTTAGGATCAGTAAGTAGGTTGAGCTATTGTGTTTAGTTGCGCGTTTTGATGTCAGAATGGGCCTGCTGGTTTGGTGGTTAGTTGTGTGTTAGAGTATCTCTAGGTCGTGTGTTTGAATCCTTGTATATGCATTTTGGAGAAATATTTTTATTTTGTTACATAGTAGAGTTGTTTTAAGTTTAAAAATAACTATTTATTTTTATTTTTTTGGTTACTGCTTTCTTTCTTTTCACGTTCTCCTTTCCCTCTCCTTGGTTCCCCTTTCTTTTTCCTTTTTCTTTTCTTCTTTTGGAAAATATTTTTTTTTGTGGTTTTTAGATAGCTTCGATTTCTTTGTCATCGAGTCAGTGTCTGGACATCTTTGATCGCGAATCAGGTGTGAGATTTGAACCTTATCTAATTTATTTACAAGTTGTTGATTCGATAATTCTTGTGTGTGCTATAAATCGTTGATTTTGGGTATTTAGTTGTTGAGGAATATGGGGAATACCATGTATTTTTATATATTTTTGTTATAGAAAAGGTCAAGGATTGATTTGATGGCTAGAACAGGAATTTCGGCCTGTTCCGGTGTGGTTTCGTGACCACACGGGTGGCCACACAGGCGTGTCCATTTCCACACGGCCATGTGGAATTAGGAATTAGCATTTCCAGGCAAGATTAGGTGTCTCACGGCCGTGTGGCTGATTTGTGGAAATTAGTCGATATCCACACGACCGTGTCCCTTGGGTACACGGGCGTGTGCATTTGGGAATTAAGGTTTGGGTGATTTGGTGCCACATGGCCTGGCCAAAAGGCTGTACGGTTAATTTAGGGATCCCACACGGGCGTGTGTTTTGGACACATGGCCGTGTCTAGTGGGCACATGGACATGTGATACCCTCACATGGCCATGTTTGTAACAGCCCGAATTAGGGGCTAGTCGGAACAGTAGTTTCGGAACCCCTAATTTGAGGTCAGAGAAAATTATTTTTAATATTATTTTATGAGTTATGGCATGATTATATGTATGCATAAAAATTTTGGTGTATTAATTTTAGTGATTTCATGCTTAATTGCAAAAAAGGACTAAATCACATAAAGTGCAAAAGTGTTGTTCTACAAGAAAAAGGTGTCTAATAGCTATAGAATATTAAATTGGAGGTCCTTAATGTGCAATTAGACCTTTATAAGGTTAATAGCTAGTCATAGGGGACAAAGAAATAAGATTGTCATTGAATTAGGTGAGGTTTTGGTGATAAATTATCTAGAAATAAAATAAAATAAAGAAAAGAAAGATATCATCTTTTCTCTCCATCTTCTCCACTAAAATTTTTAGCAAAATAAGGGGTTGATAACTCAAAAATTTCAGCCAAGCTTTTCTCCTTGCAAGTAAGTGTTTTAATGGTCATTCTTTGATAATTTTTGTACTTTTGAGACCCTTGTAGCTTGAGCTAGCTAATGAGTGGACTATTTTGCAAAATGGTTGAAAACCTAGGGTCTTTCCATGAGAGCATTAGTGTTGATTTCTAAAATTTTATAGAAGAAACTGAGTCTTAGTTTTTAAATAAACAACTTTTGTGAAAGGTGTTTCCATGGAAACACCTAAAAGGACCTTTTGGAAAAGGTTGTAAAATAGGTAGAAAATGTGTGTAACAATTGAAATCTTGAGTTGCTATGAGAGGGAATATAAATCCGCTAGCTTGGGTGTGTGAAAAATGAACACATTTCATTTTACGAGCCTAGGGGCAAAATCGTAATTTTTGTGAAAGTCAAAAGGCAAAACGGTAATTTTTCCAAAGTATAATTCATGAGATATTTTAGTCAATTTTACCATTAAACAAGTGAAATTGTTATTATCGATAAAGAAACATGAAGGCCTTGATCGAAACCGAGGCAAGGACAAAAGTCGTGGACTAAATTGCAAAATTCCACATATATTTTGGTATTGGGGTAAGTTTGTGTGAAATTAAAGCTACATAATGCTATTATATTCTTAATTGCTTGATAATCATGAGAAATGTATATCATTTAAATGAATTTGAATAATGATGCCTCGATGGAAGTATAATAATATTATGTTAAGTTGAAGTCCCGGTTGGACAATAGGAATAGTAAGGATACGATTGTCAGAACATTAGATAAAGAAGGTCCCGTATAAGACCGTGTCTGGGACATGGCATCGGCACCGAAAGGAGATCTCATGTAAGACCATGTCTAGGACATGGCATCGACATCGATATATGATCTCGTATAAGACCATATCTGGGATATGGCATCAGCATCGAGATGTGATCCCATGTAAGACCATATCTGGGATATGGCATTAGCATTGTGCTAAATGTATGATGAGATTGAGTATCCTTTGATATTCCAAGTAGTTCAACGGGTAAAGAGCTAAGTTATGTTAAAGATGACAGTGAGCTAAGTTACGTTCTAGATAGCATAAGTGCTAAATTACGTGATGAAGTGATACAGGTACCAATGAGTTAAACACAAGATGTGAATCCGAAATGTGATATGTGATTGGTAAGAGTAAACATGAGTAAGTTGTGTCATGTTCTTGAGAACTTGTATTGCTATTATTAAATGAGATGAATTGATGCTGTCATAAATCTTCATGTTCTATTTATTTCATTCAAACTTACTACGCTTTATGCTTACCCCTCTCATTTCCCTTTTCCTTATAGTATCCCCAAGCTAACTCAAGGATCGTAGGACGTCGGTGTTCAGAATCACACTATCAACTTCTCTTTAGTATAGCAAAGTTTGATTAATTTTGAGTATAGCATGTATAGGAACTTGGTTATTTTTGTGATATGTCATATTGGTTAGCCAATGTGTATCTATTAATGTCATTCAATTCATTTTGTAAATGGCCATTGGAATTTGGCCAATACTTGATAAGTATTATATATTCAATGGTGAAGAAGTTCATGGAGTGCATGCTTGTGTGATTGGATGATAAATGAGTAAAGATTATGCATGATGAATGTAGTGTAAACCTATGTATGGATGTCTTGATTTTGGGAATTAGAAGTGCCTTATGATTATGTAGTGTGTTAAAATGAAATGATATAAGTGTGGTTATATTTCAGGGTGACAATTGGCTTGATGGTTAGCCTTATAATTTTCTACACGGGTAGACACACGGGCATGTGTCTAGGCCATTTGTGACACACGGTCAGCCCTATGGGCGTGTTAATAGGCCGTGTGTCCCCCTGTATGCTAAATAGGCAAGTCAGTATGCCCAGTAGTAACCCCACGAGCTGAGACACGGTCGTGTGTCTCAACCGTGTGTAAGACACAGTCATAGAGCATGGGCGTGTGCCCAGGCCGTGTGAAGCTTGCACCTGAAATTAGGATTTTAATTTGACACACGGTCTAAGGACACAAGCGTACGCCTTGGCCATGTGACCTAAATGGGATAATGACGTCATAAACAGAATGTTAAGGTTTTCACACACAGGTGAAAACACGGACGTGTCATAACCGTGTGAGGGACACGGGCTATAGACACGGGCGTGTGTTCGGCCTTGTGAAATCCTCTATAGGTTCGAAATGAAAAATAAAATCCACACGGACTAGGGACATGTGCGTGTGTGACCACACGGCCTTCCCACACGGGCGTGTGGCCCTATTTTGTGTAAAATATTTCTTAATGTTCAAAGTTTTAGTTCAGTCTTGAATCACTCCGTAAGTAAGTTTAGGGTATCGTAGACTTACAAGAGGGACGTATTGATTTTGAATGCAAAGTTTTAAGTTGAAAAGAAAATTTGTGGCCCGATGTTGTATGTTTGAGTAAGTTAAGTTTGGTAATGCCTCATACTCGATTTCGGTGTTGAATACGGGTAAGGGGTGTTACATTTAGTGATATCAGAGATACGGTGTAGTCGATTCTTGGACTAACGTAGCATAAGTATGAGTCTAGCTATACATGCCATACGTATGAATATTTACGTAATTATAGTGTGACGACTCTTAACAATTTAAATTGTGTTTTTATATAGTAAATAGATCCCGACCGAGCTGCAGCCAATGATGCTGCAAGTAATGCACCGTCTCCTGCACAAGGGACCGCTCCAGTAAAAAGTAGACCCGAGACTTTAGGTTAGGGAGAAGAGGCTCGAGAAGTCTTTCTCCATATAATGAGAACTTGTATACGAATTTGTTCGAGCAAATCCTAATACTCAACCTCCTCCACCCCCACCTATTCCTCAACTTACCTGTAGCTCACCAAGTTGTAGAGGTAGTAAGGAGGGAGAAGCCCCCTGTTGATAGAATTCGGAAGCAAGGAGCTAAAGAATTTTGAGCTAATAAAGATGATGATCCGGAAAAAGCAGAATTCTGGCTTGAAAATACCATTAGGGTATTTGATGAATTATCTTGCACACCCGAAGAGTGTATGAAGTGTGTCGTATCTCTCTTAAGAGATTCCGCTTACCAGTGGTGGAACACCCTTGTGTCGGTGGTACCAAGGGACAAGGTTAATTGGGAATTTTTCCAAAAGGAGTTCTGGAAGAAGTACATTAGCCAAAGATTTATTGATCAGAAGAGAAAAGAATTCCTCGAGTTAAAACAATGTCGAACGACAGTAACTGAATATGAACGTGAGTTCGTATGGCTTAGTAAATATGCCCGGGAGTGCGTATCCACCGAGGCTATCATGTGAAAAAGGTTTGAATACGGATTAAATGAGGATATATCTGATTGTATATTGGTGTCCTAGAATTAAAGGAATTTGTCGTACTAGTAGATAGAGCTTGCAAGGCCGAGGAGTTGGCCAAAGAGATAAGAAAGGCAAAAATCGAGTCTCGTGACTCGAGGAAAAGACAGTTGGGCAAGTCATTTCAATCTTCATCTAAGAAATCAAGAGAGTTTATTACTCGATCAACAACTTCAGTTGGGTTTTCAAACAGAAATAAGGGTAGACAATACTCGAGGTCTAAAGCTCAGACCACTTCGGTTGCTAGTGTTGGCAACGCTCGACCAAGTAGACCGAAATGTCCACAGTGTGGCAGACGTCACCCCAGGGAGTGTTGAGCAAGCGAGAGAGCTTGTTTCAAGTGCAGGTCCCCAGATCATTTTATTAGAGATTGCCCGAGGTTGGTGAGAAAGAGAAACCTTAGAGTGCAAGATCAGGAAATATTGCTAGAGGAAGGCCGCAGAGAAATTCGGAAATGGAACGAGTAGTAAGAATACACCTAGAGAGCAGACTGCAAGATCGGAGGGTAGAGTGCCTGCGAGGACTTACGCTATTCGCGCTCGCGAAAAGGCGTCATCCCCTAACGTGATCACGGGTACATTTTCTCTCTATGATACTCATGTTGTTGCTTTAATTGACCCAAGATCTACCCACTCGTATTTGCATGAACTTAGTCTCTAGCATGAACTTGCCTATAGAGTCTACCGAATTTATGATAAGAGTGTCAAATCCCCTTGGCAAATGTGTGTTAGTTGATAAAGTATGCAAAGGTTGCCCTTTGATGATTAGAGGTCATTACTTTCCGGCTAATCTTATGTTCTTTCCATTCAATGCATTTGATGTAATCCTTGGTATGGATTATTTAACTACTCATGATGTGATAGTGAATTGTGGAAGGAAATTTATTGAGTTAAAATATGAAAATGGGGATATTCTTCGTGTTGAATCAAATGAGTAAGACAAATTGCCTGTAGTGCTTTCTTCCATGTTGGCTCAAAAATATCTGAGAAAAGGATATGAAGCTTACCTTGCTTTTGTGATGAATGCCAAAGAGACTGAGTTGAGAATTGAAGCAGTGTCCATAGTGTGTGAGTACCTAGATGTATTTCCAGAAGAATTACCGGGGTTGCCTCCGGTTAGAGAGATTGAATTTGGCATTGAGTTAGCCCCTAGTACTGCACCTATATCGATGGCTCCAACTGAGTTGAAAGAATTGAAGGCACAGTTACAAGAGTTAACGGATAAAGGCTTCGCAAGACTGAGTTATTCTCTGTGGGGTGCTCCCGTATTATTTGTGAACAAGAAAGATGGTTTCATGAGGTTATGTATAGATTACCGGCAACTTAATAAGGTAACTATAAAGGACAAGTACTCATTGCCAAGGATCGATGATTTGTTCAACCAATTGAAGGGAGCCACGGTGTTTTCCAAGATAGATTTGAGGTCTGAATATTATCAGTTGAGAGTCAAAGACTCAGATGTGCCGAAAATCGCATTTCAGATAAGGTATGGTCATTACGAGTTTTTAGTCATGCCTTTTGGTTTAACAAATGCCCCTGCCGTGTTTATGGATTTAATGAATCGCATCTTTTTTAAACTTTCGATATTATACAGTTATTATTGACTCCGCAACAACAACCAAATTAGACCCTTTTTTAGTACATTTTTTATATTTCTCAAGGCAAAATTCTCCCATTTATATGGTTGTCATTATCTCTAATTATATTCAATTTTCTTATAAATTCATTTATTTTTACAATTGTATTAATTAATGGGTGAATTCTAAGTTAACTGAATTTCATTATTTAACTTGATCTGATGTTATTTTAATTTATGCTTAAGTATATTTGAATAACTAAAATGTGTGAACTTAAATAACTTTATAATTATTGTGAATAAAATTTGATTTTATTCAGATGCTTTAGATTGAATTTAAAGTTTAAGTAATAAGCATTAATTAAAATCATTCTCCTCAATTTATATTGCTATGATCCTATTTATTATCTAGAGTTCATATACATACATTTTTCGATTGATTTCGAGAACTTTAAATACGGATTATTAAGCTATAGTTACACTTTATCTTTCCTATTAATCTTTGATCTTAAACATGTGAACCATTTAATAACATCTTATTTAGTTCCTAGTATATACAGAATTTAATTTAAAGCCTTTTATTTTATTTTTTAATATATGAACGCTTTTCTAGTATACATTCATTATATTAATTTTATAACTTTTTTCTTAAAATTAATTATATTTCATTTTATAAAGAAGTGCATTTATTATATTTATTATTATTTATTTTTCATTAGTATTTGAATGATTTTCTTAAACACTTATATTTCAGTCTAGTGACTTAGATTAACCAATATTTTAGATTTACTGAATTTTAATTCAATTTTATGTAATATATTTTATAATTTGGTAAATTTGATGTTGCTATATCTCTTATATTGACTTAACCTATTAGTTAGATGTCACTCTTGATATTTTAATCATTATTCTATGAGTGCTACTATTTTTCATATAAATGCCAATTGGATGTTAAACTTGATGTATTTATCATTCTATGTATGAACATGGTTTTAAACTTATTGATAGATATAAGCGTAGAATGATTGTAGTTAGAATCTTTAAGGCAAGCAATCCTGTATGATATTCTAATAAACTGTACTTAGAATTTTAACTATTAGCCTCGAGATTTATTCTCAATGAATTTATTATCTTAATTGACAGTATATAGACAAGATATTGAATCCGTAGTAGAAAGTGCGTTATATACTTGCAGTGTAAATCTTTCTATGACTAAAGCTTCCCATATGGAGATTGAAATGAAATAACATTATATTAAATTAAGCCTATTAAAGTATGATTAACCTTCAAAGTGTTGTTTTAAGCATTTTCATGATTTATAGTAGGATTCTTCAGAGGTTACTGGGGATCTAGAGATGAATTTTTAATTCTTGGCAACTCTACTAAGCATCAAATCTATAAAGAAATTCTATAGATTGACAATCATTAAGTGAGATTAATATAATCTTATAAGTATTGTCAAAGTTATATTAAATATTAGTCTTAATATGTAATCCGTTAGTATAGAAGTAGATGTGGATTTCAAATGGATGTTCAATTGGGCAAATTCATATAGGAAGTCCATTGTATGAGTTAGGTTTCAGTTTTTAATTAGTAGAATTCATTATAATATAGTTAAAGCTTAGATCTAGGGTATTAATGATGAATTAATATACATCAGATGATTACTTGTATTGAAAGAGTTTTGCTATATATGTTTAATAATTGTTGAAATTCAATTATTGACAATTTATGTCTTAGGTATCATTATTGTCTTATAATTGTTTAGCATAATAATATATTTGTCACCTTTACTCATTATTCTTAATTATTCAAATGTTAATATAGTTGAGTTAGCTCAATTCTTAATTTTATATTAAATATAAGTCATTATACATGGTATTTAGAACTGAACAGCCAATAATAATAATTACAATATCCTATCTCAATCAATGTAATAACTTAGGATTCAGATCTTAATTTCCAAAACTTGACATGATATAACCTCAATTATTTCAATTCACTAACTTTCAATGCATATCTTCCATTAAATTCCTATGAATTAATATAGTTTTGATTAACAACCTTATTTAACTTTACAAATATTACACCATATGGCTTCACCTTTAACGATCAGTTTATTCATTAACTAACTAACTTCAAAATTAACTTGCCAAATTGTGATATTATTTAACATCTAAATAATCATTTTAATTTCGACCAATACCTTATGCATTTGTTTTGCCATCTATTTTAATAATTCCCATTTCAGTATTTATAAAGCTTCTTATCATATTTTAACTATTCTTCTTCAAATCAACATAGATGTATATTATCTTATTAATTTCTAATTTATTTCACACTTAATCAATTTTTTGAATTGAACCTACAACTATTGTCTTCTTAAAAGTTTGATCTTTTTAATTTACATTCTAAATTCCTTATTAAATAATTTTAGTCACAATACCTAATAATGTAGCTTTAGTAGATTCAATTATCATATTTAACAATTTTTAATTAACTGCAACTTATCGGTACAACGATTTACTGTATGTAGATTAGCTTCGCTGCGTACTATTATTTGATTTGGCAGTTTAAACTGCAACATGTTTGTACAACGATTTACCATAATGCACTGTATTACATATATTCCAACTTTGCTGCGTATTATTTTCTGAGTGGCTTAGTCCACATACATGGAGTGTAGGGTTGGATGGGCCTTTCGAGGTCCTTTGTGGTGTGTTTGGTTGGTGAGCTTAAATAGCTCTTTTGGGGTGTGATCGGGGGACGAAGAGGAGTGTTAGCTGGATGGGTGGGTTTTCACTACTTGACTGCATTCATAAGCATATGATTAAGTGATTGGGTTGAAGTTTGTTTGTCTGCATTCTGTCTGTTTGACTTATCATTTGTGATTGTTCTTGCGTGTAATGACATTTTGTAACACTGTGTGTGATAATAAGTGCTTTGCTTGAGTACATTCGTTTAGGACGTTGACTTCGTGTATACCTTTTGGTTCTGTATATCTCTGTAAGTATATTTCACTGTTGTACTACTATCTAGAATCTCGGTTTGTAATTTTGTTGTTAGTCATGTCTCAAACTCACACTGAGCTCGTGTAGCTTATCCTCTTAGTGTTTTCCCTTTCAGGTACAGTTCCGAATTCTGATGCTGGACTCGGCACGCCAAAGGTCTCAGAGTTACACGTTTTGAATAATTGGTATAAATACTGTTTTGAAAACTGTGGTCTGGACTTTCGTATTAAATACATGAAAGCGTTATTTGGACTAAGGTGTTTGTAATATCGGGTTTTTATATCTGAGAGTTTTTACGAAACTTATATAAGGTAATGTTTTTTGGTTTGTTAAACTAAAATTTCCCACGATCACTTCGGTGATCAATGTGACCTCCGGAATCCAGCCGAAACTTTTAGGCCGGGTTTTGGGGTGTTACATGCACAACTCCACCTTCAACCGAACTGTATGTGGATAACCATTCTCTATTGGGACACATGTGGAAAGAACATCCCGAATTTAGGATCCACTCGAACGTAAGCTTGGAGTTATTACTCGTTGACACTAATAAGAAATCATCACCACTTTCATCGGCCAAATTAGCACCAACTACATATTCTTCGTTACTATCAGCAATTTATTTTGCAGTTTATAACAATCTGTTTTGACATGACCTAACTTTTTACAATAGTGATACCTTTTGTCTCGCTTCTTTGATGCTACAAAATGGAAGCTTGCCTATCTGTCTTGCTATTCGAATTAAACTCAATTTCGAGTTTGTCTCTACTCAATAAATGACCCTTCACATCTTCAAACGAGAGTTTATCTCTACTATAAATCAAGGTCTCCCTGAAAGACTTGTATGAATGGGGTAAAGAGCCCAATTATAGCATAGCCTAATCTTCATCATCAATCTAAACCTAACATTTTTTAAATCATTTAAAAGAGTAATGAATTGATTGATGTGATCTCTAAGAAGCTCACATTCATTCATGCAAAATTTAAATAGATGCTATTTCAACACTAAACAGTTGGCCAGAGAATTAGTCGCATAAAGAGTTTCTAACCTTTTCCACAAGGCAGATGAAGCCTTCTCCATCAATACCTCCTGCAACACCATATTCGCGAGGCACAACTGGATTGTAGACAAGGCATTTTCATCAAGCTCTTCCTATTCTGTTTGATTTAGATTCTTAGACTTTTTCCCGATAACAAACTTTTTTAGGCCAGTTTGAACTAGAATTGTCATCATCCGAACTTGCCATAGGTTGAAATTTGTGACACCATCAAACTTCTCAATTTCAAACCTTGTTGCTGCCATCTCTGAATGGGCTGATCTACGAAAATTGAACTAGTTCTAATACAACTTGTTGAGGATTGACTCAATTAAGTAACGAACAAGTAAAAATAGCAGAAGAAATTGAGAAATTGAACACACAAATTTAACGTGGAAAAACCCCTCTAAAGAGGATAAAAAAACCATGGGCAAAGATAATTTTATTATAATGAAAAAAGAACGAAGAGTACAAAAGATGGAGATAAAAATTAAATCCCAAAAACAAAAAACTTTCAAAATGTAAATACACTTATCTCTAATGGGTGTATTTTTATAAGATTGTAAAAGAGCCTATTTATAGGTTAAATTCATAGGTCAATAAAAATGAAATAATCTAGACTAATCAGAGTTTGATTGAAACAAATAAAAATAGTTTAACTGAAAGATTATTTATCAAATTTGACTGAAATAAGAGTCATACTTAACATATTTATAGGTTGAAAAATCTTATTCTAATCAATGTAAAATAAAAGAAGTATAGTTCTATATAAATTTTATTTTTATTTTATTTTACCACTATATTTTGTTTTAACAAGGATTCGAGTCACTCAATTCTAATAATTGAAGTGAGTTGCAGAAAGGGATGTGATGATGTTGTATGCAACGATGGTAGCTTGTCGGCCATTAATGTAGCAAAGAGCACATTTATTAGAGTTAGGTTTTCCAAATGGTAACAAATCTAACTAAATTATAACTCGACTTTTATGAGTGTCGAGTTTTTCTTATATTAATTAGGGTTAAAATCTCAATCGATTAAAATTAAATGCAAATACATGAATTTAAATTAAATGTAGCTCGACTCCGATGAGTGTTGAGCCTCTATTGTATGAATTAGGGGTAAAAGCCTCAGCAAACATCATTAATTGCAGATATATTAATTTATTTCACAGGTAACTAAACACCTATAAGTGTCAAAGCTTAATATTTTGTACTACATGGATTTTTTTGTGCTTATTCAAAATTTTGGACTCGAAAATCATGATCGCTAAATATCCATAAAAAAAACTCGACTCTTTTAAATATTTATACCGACGCGCCCTAGAAAAAATTATCATGAGAACTAACTTCTTCATACTCATGTTTCGATTTTTTTTCTAGATTCATGTAAAAGAAACTCCTTCGGGGAGAGCAGCTTGGATAGAAATTGAAGGAATTCCATTTCATTGCTGGAACTATCAAACGGCAAAGAGTGGTTGATTTATGGGGAGAAATTATTGCCATGGGCGAAAATTTTACAACGACTAACAACTTTGAGAAGTTGGATATTTTGATAACCACTAAGCAAGTTAATAGACTTGATGAGCTAATAACAATGGAGGTTGGACATGGAAAATTCCAAATTCGCATTATTGAAAGAGGTTTGGTGGAAAAATCTAATGAAAATCATAAAAAGGATGGAGAAGTATGGGTGAGAGAAGATAAAGCATCATCGGAAAAAGTATCGATAAACAAATTGGAATTGGAACTGCCACCGAAGGGAAGTCAAAAAGATGGATTTGAAGGAGTTAATGCTTCAGGCCTCGAAAATGAAGGAATGGCTAGTGGGGTGCAGAGTATGTTGGAGGAGGGATTTATTGAGGAACCCAATTCTCTTTGCAACGTGTTGAGTGTTCCTGTAGAAAGGGAGACAAATGCTAAGTTACCTGTCCACGTTAATTCAGATTTAAACAATATGGGCCTGGATTTGGGTATGGAGCAGATTGATGGATTGGAGACCTAATGTGCGGATGATTTTGGAACCGAATGAAAGGGCAGAGAATCAATGTTCGAGGGCCAATGCAGACAAGTATAATGAAAATGAATTGATGAGTGTAGACTTGGATGTAAGCCCAAAGTCAAAACAAAATCAGTCTCTTTTATCAGATTCAAAGTGCAATAGGAATCGGATTTCTACATCGGAGATTGAAGAGGAAATTTTCCATGTTAGGCAGAGTAAAAGAAAGAAGAAAGCTCTAAACAAGAAAATTAGATCTATGCGCGAGATTCAAGATGCAGCACTCACAACGAAGGAGAAGCAGAAGAAGGACAGAGGGCTAAGAAAACAGTAAGGGAAGGGGATTTTGAGAATCGACGACAAAATTGCAAATTTGTCACTTTCGGATTCCGATATCAGCAATAGAAGAAGAGTTATTCTAAGAGAAGTGAAGAAGACGTGGAAGGTAGGGAAAAGGTTGGGTTTCAGTGTGCAAGGAGATGAGGAGATAATTATAGAAGAAATTATGATGATCGAAGGAAAGCAGTAAGGAGCACTCAAAGGCTGGAGGTTGATGGTGATTGGGATACTAGTATGTGGTTGCTTGCATGGTTTTATCTTTTGATTATTCTATATTAATAAGGAGCATGCGAATTATCACGTGGAACATTAGAGGGTTGGGTTCTGTTCCCAAAATTGAGGCTGTTAATAGAGTAGTGAGGATGAATAGGGCCAATGTTTGTTTTATTCAAGAAACTAATTAGAATCGGTGTCAGTGGAGTTAGTTAGAAAAATATGGGGTGATGATTGTTTCGATTTCAAATATGCTGCTGCTGTAGAAAGGTCAGGGGGTTTATTTACGATCTGGGATAAGGGTCGTTTCTCGGCCGAAATTGAATTGTATGGGAGGAGGATCATTGTAGTTGCTAGAAAATGGGTGCTCGAAGAGAAGGAGGTGACTCTGATTAATGTTTATGCTCCGAACAGCCTTGCAGAACAAAAAATGATGTGGGAAGAAATTTCTGGTTTGAGAAATCAATTTTGTAAAGCATGGATTATTGGTGGAGATTTTAATGTGGTGAGAAATAGAAGTGAACGCATAAATTGCTCGAATACAGTGAAGGGGTCTAAGGAGTTTGACGAGTTCATAGAAAGCTGTAAGTTAGTCGATTTACCGTTAATAGGAAAAAATTTATCTGGTTTGGCCCAGATAGTAAACGTAGCAGGCTGGATAGGTTTTTAATAGAAGAAAACTGGATGGTTCAGTTTAAGGATTTACAACAGCAGGGACTTAACAGATCAATATCGGATCATATTCCAGTGCTGTTGGTGAATGAATCTATTGACTGGGGGCCTCGTCCTTTTAAGTTTGTTAATGCTTGGTTTAAAAAGGATGGCTGTATGAGGCTAATTGAAAAGGAATGGTCGGGAATGGATGGCCTAAAAGGTAAAACGGCTGCCAAATTGAGAAAATTGAAGGGAGCTCTTAAGAAGTGGAATGTTGCTGATGGAAATATTCTGGAAAAAATAATTTTCGAAAGTGAGACTAGGATTAAGGAGATTGATGATATAAGTGAAAAAAGGAAGCTGTTTGAGATGGAGATAGAGGAGTTAAAGCAGTTGAACATCGTGATTTGGGAAGCAATAAAATTCAAAGAATCAATTTGGCGACAAAAATCGAGGATGACTTGGTTAAAGGAAGGGGATGCTAATAGTGCTTTTTTCCACAGGGCGGTGAAAATCAAAGCAAAAAGAAAATTGGTGTTTAGCTTAAAAATTGGGGGTCGAAATATTAAGGACCCTAAGGAGATGAAAGTGGGGTTATTCAATTATTTCAAAAATTATTTTGATTGCTCTGCAAGAAGGTGTAAATTCGGATTAGATTTGAATTTCAGAATGCTTAACGAGGAAAGAGCGATGAAATTGGAGAAACCCTTTTCGATGGAGGAAATCAAAGAAGCTGTATGGAGTTGTGATGAATCTAAAGCGCCCGGGCCAGACAGGTTTAATTTGTGTTTTTTTAAAAAGTGTTGGGAGATCGTGAAGCATGATTTATTTGAGGTGATGTCTGAATTTTTCACATCCGGGAAGCTTGAGAAGAGCATTAATTCTTCATTTATCACTCTTATACCAAAGGTGGAAAATCCTACTAAAATTTCAGATTTTAGACCAATTTGCTTGGTGAGTTCCCTTTACAAGATTGTGTCCAAGGTTTTGTCACGAAGATTAAGAGAGATTGTAGGTGAGGTGGTTAGCGATACACAATGTGCCTTCATTAAGGGTAGGCAGATCTTTGATGGGGTTTTAATAGCAAACGAATTAATCCATTCAGTTTTGAAGAATGGTGGTTGTGGAGGTAAGCTGATTTTCAAATTAGATATTTCTAAAGCTTATGACTGCGTTAGATGGGATTTCCTGGAGTTGGTGTTATCCAAAATAGGGTTTGGGGAAAAATAGAGAGGCTGGATGTTGGTATGTTTATCTACGGCACGAGCTGCAGTTATCATTAATGGTTCATCATCCAATGAATTCAGATTTCGTACAGGATTTCGTCAGGGAGACCCACTGTCTCCATTTTTATTCATTCTAGTGACGGAGGTTCTCCATTTGGCGTTGGACAAAGCTGCGGAGTTGGGATTGATCGAAGGCTTTAATAATGTTATCCATGTTCTGAGTTTTTCTCATTTTCAATTTGCGGATGACACTATTCTTTTTCTAAAAGCTGACGATAAGGAGGTGAGCAACGTGAAGTATATTCTAAGGTGTTTCGATATTTTTTCGGGGTTGAGCATTATTTAGATTGGCTGCCATTTGCAAATGTAAAATAGGATATTTACCTTTCAACTATGTGGAGATACCACTGGGAGCAAACCCGAAAAGAATAGTCACATGGGAACCGATCATTGACAAAGTCATGAAGAAGTTATCAGGATGGAAATGTCGTTCACTTACATGGGCTGATAAGGTCGTTCTTATAAACACGGTGTTGTCTTCGTTGCCGATATACTTTATGTCTCTGTTCCAAGCTCCGGTGACTGTTATTAAAAAGATCAACAAAATCAGAAGGAATTTCCTCTGGGGGAATTTGGATGGGAAAAAGAAGATGGCGAGAATTAGATGGAATACTGTCTGTAAGCCAAAGGCTAAGGGTGGGGCGGGTGTGGCAAATTTAGATGTTAAAAATAAAGCATTATTGACTAAATGGAGCTAGAGATTCGCGTTGGAAAAAGAAGCGTTATGGCGAAAGGTTATTTTTGCAAAATACGAGTCAAATGTACAACGGTGGCAGTTTAAGATGACTTATCGAAAAGATATGTCAGCTGTTTGGAGAGATATAGTTGAAAATGCTAAAGATCCTGAAGTTTCCAAATTGGTGGGGTCAGAATCTTTCTTTTGGAAGATAGGGAATGGAAATTCGACTTTCTTTTGGTGGGAATCGACCATTGAAATTGTTGTTTCCAAGGCTTTTCCGACTTGCTAAAAATAAAGAAAGTACTTTGGCCGATATTTTAAGTCCTTCAGGGAATGGTAGTGTTAGTTGGGAAGGTTGTTTTTCTAGACCTTTGTTGGGTAGGGAGGGGGGATGTGCAAAGATTTGGCTGATAAGGTGAGTGGCACAGTGTTGTTATCGGAAGTAGAGGATAGGTTGTGTTGCGTTAATGATAAAATTGGGGAGTTCTCGGTTAAAAAGTGCTCGGATTTATTGATGTTGGATGATGAGGCGGACGTTAATTTTGCTTGCGGTAAAGTTTGGAATATTAAGGTTCCTCCTAGAGTACGTAGTTTCCTTTGGATGCTCGTGATTGACAGAATTCCATCTAAGGAATTTCTGACTGAACGAGGAGTGAACATTCAAAACTTTTTGATAAGCTGCCCTTAGTGCGGTGGAGGGCCGGAAAACGCATCACACCTGTTCTTTAAATGCAGATTTATCGAAGGCTTTTGGGCTAAAATTTTCAATTGGTGGGATGTTGTTTGGAAGAAGGTCGATGGTTTTGTGGATTTCTTCGCTTTATGTAATAAGGTGAAAATGGCTGAAATTAAGAAAAGCTTATGGCTGATTTCTATTGCAGCAGCCCGTTGGACAATTTGGTTAGCAAGAAATGGACTGGTTTTTGATGGAAGAAAAGTGCATTTGGAAAATTTGATGTTTCAATCTAAGATGAGGGCTTTGTTGTGGATTAGATCAGTTCATGATGAAATCATGCTGCAGGAGAATTTTTGGTGGATTTCTCCACAAAGGTGTCGAGTTGAGTCCTATAAATCCAAATCTGTTGCTTCTTTTTGGAGGCCCCCTCCTCTTGGTTGGTTAAAATTCAATGTGTGTGGAAATGCGAAAGAGGACAAAGCAGGGTGTGGAGGAGTTCTGAGAGATATGGAGGAGGTTGCAAGAGGGATATTCTCTGGTGCTGTTGATACAAATGTTGCGGACTGAAATGGGTGCGGTGAAGATTGCCCTTGAAGTCTTTTTATCTATGAATTGGAAGACGAACGATTCTTTATTTATTGAATTAGGTTCATTGGTGGTGATTTCTTGGTGTATTAACAAGGTTTTGAGACCTTGGTCGCTTCATGCAATTTTTTTCAGATATTGAAACTGCTAAGCGTAAGGCTGGATCTGTCGTCTTCTACTTGGCGGATAGGAATGGCAATGATATGGCTTTCTCTTTAGCGTTGGCTGCTGTTAATCGGTCACAAGTGTTTAAAGCTTGGTGGTGATATCTTGTTTTGTTAAATGTTTTCTTGTTATTGGGACTGTGTCCTTATCTTGACTGCTATAATTAATTTCAATTTCGATTGCTGCTCTGTTTTGTCTTTGACAACAGAGTAGTTCGAATGAAGAAAAAACAAAGGTAAAATAAACCCAATAACGAATGACTTCATAAAATAATGAACTAATAAGTATAAAAGAACATTTTATTTATTTCTTAAAAAGGTGCAATTAACAAAGCTAGTGACTAACTAGTTAATCTACTGCCTTTTTATTTGTTTATAAAAAAGGATATTATATTATATACGAAGTGGGCAACTGGCAACTACCCTCCACAAGCTAGGGAGATGCTGTCCTTTTGAATTTTTATATACTTAGAATATCTAGTTTTTCCTTTAATTGCAAGGGCAATTTACGCTTTCAGTGGCTAATGATCACGTTGGGACCGACCCTTAACTTTTTTAAAAAGCCAACTTGAATAACCCAGAAGGATTAAATATGAGTACTCGAAGCCTACTCGAAGCCTTAAACAATATAAAGTTCTCTCAAGTTCGGCCAAATAAACAGTGTTGTCTAGTGGATGTACTAGTGGGCAGGCGCATGAGAGGAATAAGGGTTCAAGTACAGATCTCTCCCATTTGTTTTTTGTAAAACCGTGGCTAGCAACTGTAACCTTTGAGCACTTTGATTTGAAAGGTAGGAGGGATTGTGAAGGATTTGAAAATCCAAATGGTTGACACTTCACAACCAAAATCAATAGAAAGCTAGCTGTAGAACATTTTGGTGTATATGATATATTTATAGGTGTGTCCTAGGTTTTATTAGGTACTAATTAGGTCTACAGATCATTTGTTTGTAATATAAGCGCATATACTTGCTCGCGCACACAAACCCATTGAGATCTTAGGGTTTAGTTGTAAAGTGATTAATTCATCTATTAGTTATTAGAAAATATATTATCTTATGATCAGGTCAAATAGAGTGTACTCAAAGTAGAACAATTTTATTTTAGATTTACTATAACGAATTAGTATGAAAGTTAGATTATTTTAAAATTTATATTCTTCATGATTTTTATAATTTTTTTGAGTAATTTGAATCAATTTAGTTTTGAATTTGTCCTATAAGTTTTGCGCAATAGAATAACTAAATGTCCTTCAAGGGCTCATATTATAGTTTTTTGATAGAATGTACCATAGTATATAGTTAATTTTGAGGGCGGCACTTTCTAAATTAAACTAACTATTTCTTCTTGTGCTTGGTGTGATTTTTTTTAGTTTTCCAAGGGACAAATAGTTAACCCCATTGGAGCATATGGAGGCAAGAAGAATATAGAGAACATGCCGCAGCTAAGATGTGTGCTAACTTTTTCTTTTCATGAGAGGTCGGGTTTTAAACATTAATATAAAACATCAATGTACTTGGCCTGGGCTTTTTTTTTTTTTTTATCTCAGTGGTAGTATCCTCCAACTGGTATGAAGGGTCTCACATGCCTATGTCCCGTACCTTGAAATCCCCAATATCTACAAGTTGGCCAGTTCAAGGCTTTAAATACCACAGATCTTAATCACCAAAACCCATAAACACTTACGCATCTAAGGCTAGGGTCTCCTTGTTAGTTCGTATTTTCCTCTGCGTAAAAATGGCAAGTTTTAGGCTAAAAAATGCATATGTTATCCTCCTTGTTTTGATATTATGTCAAGAAATATTAGTGTATAGTGTAGAAGCAAGGCATTTGAGGGGTGAGGCAAGCAAGAACCATCGCTCACGGCGGCAACGAGATCAGAACTCTTTCAAGATGCCAAAGATCAATGGGAATGTTCATAGCAGTGGTTCAGGCCAAGAGCAAAGCAGCAAGGTGGAATATGTTGATGATTTTCGTCCCACAGCACCGGGTCACAGTCCGGGAGCGGGTCACTCCATCAATAACTGAACTCTTTGTTAACTGAATTACAGATAGTGTCAAACCGACATCAATCCTGAGTTTGATTCCTGACTTCTAATAACCCCTTTCCCTTATCAAAATGAAAAACTGGAACTCTTATTTTATATCATTCATGTCGGTTTTATAATTTATATTTGGAGTTCTTGACTGTTTTTTTTTTTAATAATACCGTATCCAAAACTCAAATTTATATTCTCCCCTTAAGATGACAATATGTCTTACCATCGAACTCTTTCTTTTTTTTTCTTTAGCTCTTAGTAACGCTCAACAATGGCTAAGTCTATGTATGTGGGATGAATCGGTGATGAGTATGTGGTTGAACTGAAGATGGACTAAAAATTTTAAGGCGGAGAAGTTTCATGGATTTGAAAGTAGTCAATATAAATATAAATAAGTTTAAATTATTTCCCTTTCACATAGATAACTTTGCTTTCTTGTATTAGCCATTTTAATTCCATGTGCAATTTATTAAGTACTTTGATTGATTTATTTAACTTCCTTTTCGGTATTGTAATGGCTTCAGCATTTACTTTGCAACATACACAATATCCCTATTTCTATACAATATTAATAGACTGGCAGATGCCAAATACTAAAAGTAAAAATAAAATAAAATATCTTAACGCATATTAAAACTTAAAAATAAAATTAATTTGGTTAAGTAATCTTTTAAATGATTTGTAAAAAATATAACGTCGAAAATGACAATATATCGCAAAGAAAAGAGAAATAAAAATTAAACAACACACAGATTTTACTTGAAAAACCCTTTCGAAAAAAAAACCACGGGTAGAGGAGAAGAAAATTTACTATGTCGAATTCGAATAATTATAAGAGGAACAGATTATGTCTATTTATAGGCTTGTAAAACCATATTCTAATAGGAGTGTAGTAAGATTGAAACACCTTATTCTAATCAATATCAAATAGATGGAGTTTAATAAAGTTTAAAAAACCTTATTTAAAATAAAATAAAAGAAGTGTAGTTCTATAGGGATTTTCTTTTATTTTATTTTACCATTGTAATTTATTTAAATAAGGATTCGGGTCACTTAATTCTAACAATCTCCACCTTGACACGAATTCTCAATGAACAAATTCTTCATCACGAACTCTCAACGAACAAGTTCCCCACCTTATTCTAATCAATATCAAATAGATGGAGTTTAATAAAGTTTAAAAAACCTTATTTAAAATAAAATAAAAGAAGTGGAGTTCTATAGTGGAGTTCTATAGGGATTTTCTTTTATTTTATTTTACCATTGTATTTTATTTAAATAAGGATTCGGGTCACTTAATTCTAACAATCTCCACCTTGACACGAATTCTCAATGAACAAATTTTTCATCACGAACTCTCAATGAACAAGTTCCCCACCTCTTCGATAAAACCCCTTAAGGGTTTTTACTTCAAAAATGAACACCAACCAAGTCTAAGCAATGCTCAAACTTGGTTATAGGAAGTGACTTAGTCATCATATCTGCAGGATTTTCATGAGTACTAATTTTGCTCACAACAATATCACCACGAGCAATAATATTATCACGAACAAAATGATACCGAACATTAATGTGTTTTGTTCTCTAATGAAATATTTGATCTTCTGTAAGGAAGATGGCACTCTGACTGTCACAAAATAGTGTGCTGATTTGAAGGTCTTCATTGAGCTCACTAAAAAGTCCCTTCAACCAAATAGCTTCTTTACAAGCCTCAGTAATCGCCATGTACTCAGCTTCAATGGTAGACAAAGCAACTGTAGTTTGCAAAGTAGCTTTCCAACTGATTGTACAACCTCCGATTGTAAAGACATAACCAGTGAGAGATCTTCTTCTATCAAGGTCTCCAGCAAAATCGGCATCAACATACCTAATGACTCCATCTTTAGTTCTTCCAAACTGTAAGTAAACATCAGTAGTACCTCGTAAGTATCTTAAAATCCACTAAACTGCTTTCTAATGTTCTATACCGGGATTCGCCACATAGCTGCTAACTGCACTGACTGCATATGAAAAATCTGGAAGTGAACAAATATAGCATTCATGAAAGATCCCACTACACTAGAGTATGGAACATGTGACATGTACTCAATCTCATCATCTGATTGTGGAGACAAAGCTGATGAAAGTCTGAAATGGGCTGCTAAAGGAGTACTAACAGGATTAACACTCTGCATATTGAACCTGCAAAGAACTTTCTCAATATACCCCTTCTGACTTAGGTACAATTTACTTGCTTTTCTATCTCTGAGAATCTCCATACCAAGTATCTTCTTTGCTAGTCCCAAATCTTTTATCTCAAATTCTTCACTTAGTTGAGCTTTGACCATTCTTATCTCTCCTTTATCTTTTGCTGCTATCAACATGTCATCAACATAAAGAAGTAGATACATAAAAAAAACCATTACTGTTTGTCTTAAAGTAAACACAGCTATCAAAACTACTTCTTTTAAAATCATGAGAAGTCATAAAGGAATCAAACCTCTTGTACCACTATCTTGGTGACTGTTTCAAACCGTAAAGGGACTTTTTCAGCGAGCAAACATAGTCCTCTTTTTCTGAGACTGTAAAACCCTCTGGTTGTTGCATGTAAATATCTTCCTCAAGTTCTCCATGCAAAAATGTAGTTTTTACTTCTAACTGTTCAAGCTCCAAATCATGCATGGCCACAATACCAAGCAAAGCTTGAATCAAACTATGCTTCATAACTGGGAAGAACACATCTGTGAAGTCCACTCCTGGAATTTGACTGTAACCCTTTACAACAAGCCTTGCTTTATATCTGGGTTCTTCAACTCCTGGAGTCCCTTCTTTTTTTTTAAAACACCCATTTATAGCGAACAACCTTTTTACCTTTAGGAAGTTTCACAAGATCCCATGTTCTATTTTTGTGGAGTGATTCCATCTCCTCTTGCATAGCAAACATCCACTTTTTTGAGTCTTCACAATTAACCGCCTCAGAATAATTAGACGGCTCTTGGTTTGCATCTATATCTTCGACCACATTTAAAGCATAAGCAATTAGATCAGCCTCGGCATACTTGTTTGGAGGTTTAATTTCTCTTCTAGTTCTATTTTTGGAAATAGAGTATTATAGTGAAGAAGCAACTCTATTATCAATTTTTGTATTGGCTTGAGGAGTCGACTTTGTATTAATCTGATGCTCCACCTACTTTTGATTTTTTTTAATTGGAAGAGTCGTTAAGAGATAAGTTAGGTAGCATAGCAGTTTCATCAAAAACAATATCTCTGCTAATCACAACTTTTCTATTTTCAGGACACCATAACTTATACCCTTTTACACCAGCTTTATAAACAAGAAAAACACATTTGATGGATCTCAATTCCAATTTTCCATTATCAACATGAGCATACGCAGGACACCCAAAGATCTTTAAATCAGAATAATTAGCAGGATTACCAGACCATACCTCTTATGGAGTTTTTTTTCTCAATGGAAACGGATGGAGATCGATTGATCAAAAAACATGCAGTAGAGGCTGCTTCGACCCAAAACGACTTTGGTAAGTTGGCATTTGACAACATACATCAAACCTTCTCCATGGTTGTTCTGTTCATTCATTCTGCAATGCCGTTTTGCTGTGGGGTATGACGAACTGTCAAGTGTCTCATGATCCCTTCTGACTTGTATAGTTTATTCAACTCATCAGAATAAAACTCTAAGCTATTGTCTGTGCGGAGGTATTTTATTTGTTTTCCCGTTTGTTTTTCAATCATAGTTTTCCAAGACTTAAATGCGGAAAACACATCGCTTTTCTGCTTCAGGAAGAATGCCCAAACCTTTTTGGAAAAATCATCAATAAAAGTTAGCATATAATTAGCTCCACCTCTTGAAGGTACTCTTGATGGCCCTCACAGATCAAAATGAATATACTCTAACGTTCCCTTCGTGTTATGGATTCCTCTGGTGAATCGAACTCTCTTTTGCTTCCTAAAAACGTAGTGCTCACAAAACTTCAATTTGTAAATTCCTTGCCCATCAAAAAGTCCTCTTTTGCTCAATTCTGCCATACCATTCTCACTCATATGCCCTAGGCGCATATGCCAAAGTTTAGTAATATCATCATCTGACAAGGAAAAGGAAGCGACAGCTGCATCACCAATAATAGTAGAACCCTGCAAAACATATAACTTGGCAGTCTTTCTCTGCCCTTTCATCACAACGAGGGAACCTTTAGAAATCTTCAAAATCCCACTTTCAGCTGTGTATTTATACCCTTTTGAATTACGAGTACTTAACGAAATTAAATTTCTTTTCAATTCTGGAACATGTCGTACGTCACTAAGTATTCTGATAACTCCATTAAACATCTTAACTTTAATTGTTCCAACACCTGCGATTTTACACGAAGCATTATGATACAGTCCGCCTCAGGAAGAGTTGAAATGTATGGCAAACTTATAAAAAAAAAAATACGGATCCGTTTTGGATAAATAAGATTCATGCTCTACTTCTTACTACTGATTATCACGAACTTGAGTTGCCCAATCATCTACGAGGAGGTTATAAGCCTTTCAGGAAATTATAGGAGAAGTATGGAAAAAGATAGGAGTTTAGTGAATTGATTTGCGGAAGCTTCGAAAATGAGTAAGTTTCCAAAAATGGATTTAAGTTATAGAGAGGGATAGTTACGAAAATGGATAGAAGGTAAATGGATAGGCTCGGCTTAGGATGGAAAGAAAGAAAGTTAGAATTTTGGTTTAAGGATGAATAGAGATAATTGGTGGAAATGAAAAATAAGATTTAAACACAGAAACGATTTAACACTATATTAGTGTCACCCCGGTTTCTATAATGGTTTAAGGTGAAAAGATGGAAATGAAGATAGACCACGACCCATTATCTAAGGAGATAAGAATCGATGGTATAATGTAATGGAAGAACAAGTGATAGGCATACAAGCACAGCTCGATAAGTCTATGAAACTTGTAAGAAAGATAGAGAGGAGATAACTCACTTAAATGAACAAAGTTCATGTAATATGATTAATGATAAAATTGTCTATCCTTACAAATGAAAAGTAACAAGTATTCATAGGCTAATGAGAGCTAGCCGAATAGTCATAGAACACTTAATAACTAAGCTTAATTTTAGCCATAAATTGCTGGAAAAATCTAGAAAGAAAACCATTGAAATCCTTGGCAAAATTCGCTGATTGGTAGCCAAATGGATGACTTCTAGATGGGTGAATTCACTTGAAAGATGAAGGCTTGAAGACATGTCCATGTTCACACGGGAACACCAATAGCCACCTTAATGGAGAAGGAAGTGAGCTGATTGTATTTGGACATCAAGGGCACTCCAATGGGCGGTTTCTAGAAGGATGAATGTCCAAAAATTCGTCCAAGTTAATGGGCAGCCTTTGGGAACGTCAAAGGGCATCTTTCTAGAAGGGAAAATGTATTTTGAAGGCCCCCGAGGTCCATGCAGCAGCTAGGTACGTCCCTTGCATTAATTATTCTCTTTAATTGATGTCTTTTGATGAATAATGAGCAGCATTTAAGCCTTGTCCAACCGAACATGCATCTACCCATGCACATGGAAGCATTCCGCCACATACAATGTACTTAATGTGCATGAACCTTTCTTTAATGCATTGGTACATTCGACTGTACCTTGGGGAGCTTGAAGGGCTAGTGACTCTTGGCTGAAAAGTTGTCTTGAGGGGCCAAAAATGAGCAGCAACATACATGCTTCCAACCGTCCATGCACCTCCATGGTTCATGGATACATTCGGCTAGGTACAATGCACCTAAGTGCATATATCTTCTTTAATTCACTCCAAAGGTTGGTCTGAACCTACAAAGACCATGCATCCATATTAATTCAATCCAAATCAGATGAATAACATTAAAAACATGCTATGGACACATCTAGGGACGTTTTGGACAACTTAAAGACACCATTGACTTCATTGAAAATTCGGCAGCCCCTATTTAAGCTAAAAAAAACTGCACATTAAATTTAGTTTTAAAACAACTTTAAAACTTGTAATAAAATTTGATAAAATCAATTTAAGCTTAAACAAATTAAATTCAACCTATTTAAATGTTTTAGATGCATTAAATTGCTGTAGGAAAAAAAATAAATAAATTAAAGACTCATTTATTTAATGCATTAAAATTAAAGAATCAGCTCAATGAGCATAAGTGAGCTTGAGTGAGCTCAAATTGAGCTAGAATGAGCTAATCCGACTTAATTTGGAAGTGCATGAAGATGCACATGAGCTCCATGACTCTTGGTCTCGATGATTCGAGCTCATCAGCTTGCAACAAGTTGGGTGCCCCGGGCGTGCCCACATCATCCCTCCCCTCTTCAAGACGATTCGTCCTCGAATCTACCTGTTGGTTGTCTAGAACAAAATTTCTTTTGACAAGATTTTCCTCGATCAAACGGGACGGATGATAATCGCAACACCTGCAAGAGGTATCCATGAATTAGCAAAATCAGTTTCAAATAAACATGCAGCCCAAATATAAGCAAGACAAAACAAATAAATCGTACGCAAACAGGCATAAACACAGCGTCATATAAAAGTAATGAAGCCTTATCAAATGTTTGAGACTTAAACGAATAGACTTCAAAACATGCATATGATTTAAACAGAGTCCTCAAAACAACATTATCATGCAAGTAGCACATCAAATGATATATATGATCATTACAAGAAAATAGATGAAAAAGTGCATTTGATACTCGACATGAAACGACCAAATCTTGCATTGAGGGATATACGAAATCACTTGCACATGAGTTATAACAATTATCGAACACAAGAATCTTTTCGTCAATGAACAAAACGGATAGATCATTAGTAAACAGAATAAGCCATTTAAACACTTCATGATCTAAACGATTTACAAAAGGGAAGACATCAACACAGCTCTTATCAACATCTGAAGGGAACGAAAACATCTCAAAGCCCTCAAGTGAATTACACATGTGACAAAATATGGGCTCTTTCTCACAAGGATTATCCAAATTGTCAACCATGAAAACAGATTAGATTAGAAATAGGCAAAATAGAACGATTAAGCATGTAATGATTTAAATGTTTCGCAACAACGTAATCGGCAACGCAAAGCTTTTCACCATTCGAAGAGAGCAAAAACGTATCAACGGTTTTAGAGGACTCACCTTTATGCACAGATGGACAAAGATCATTCTTACCTTTCTCGAACATTACAAACCTTCTCTCCATAGGCATGTAATGTAATCGAACCTTCGCGTTCAATTCAATCATTTTCAAATGGTAGGTGAACAACCATAAGAATTGTTTAAGGAACGAATGAAGATGGAAAACAAAGTTGACAACATTCGTTACCTCATTCAGGAATCTTATATCAAGAAGATAGGAAACTTTCAAACAAGAAGAACCATCTAGATGATACTTGAGTTTTCTACAAATCAAATCAGAACATATTCCCGGTTTAAAAACATGCGTTTGATTATTTAAATCAAAATGTACCAATGGTTTCAAAAAATTAAACAGGTTAAACCAATAAGAATTGTGCAAACTCAAAATCGAACGATCAAAACTCTTGACTTGTTTTAAAATTGTTTTACAAAGACTCAAAGTTTTCATATTGGAAAATGAACTAATCTCGTAATATCCATAATCAAACAGGTTGGGATTAAGAGAAAAATCATCGTCATACTTACTCGAGTCTTGCATTTGTTGGATTTGCGTCTCTCCACCTTCATACTTCGTATCACAATGATCATTATGGAATAAAGTCGTCTTATCATCATTTAAAACATCACAATTATTCGAGGGATGGCCAATGAAGAAATCATCCACATAATCACAATCTTTAGAAAGATTCAATGGAAATTGAATCGCTTCAAAATACTTACCTTCCTTACCTTCAATCTCGCGTGATTCAACTTTATCTTTTTCAATCATGTGAAAGCGTCGCTCGTTGGGAAGGTATTGTAGTTGAAAGTCATCGTGAAATTGGTCGAGAACCTGGAAAGAAGAAACAGAAGAAGAACAAACTTCAAGATGATTAGTTGAAAAGTCATTCTCTTTTTCTTGCTCGTTCTTTTCTCTCGTTTCTTTTTCAACATCTTTTTCTTTCTCACTTTCTTTCTCAATGTTTTTCTCAATTTCAATTTTCTTTTCTATTTTATTTTTGTTCTCACATTCTTTTTCAATGTTTCTTTCTTCATTTTCTTTTTCTCTCACAATTTCTTTTTCCTCCTTTTCAATTTCCTTTTCTTGATTTTCTTTTGTACACTCTTTTTTCACTTGGATTACAACAAGAAGATGTTTCATAGGAATTGAAAATAGAAGGATTTGACTCTAAGATCGAGGCAATGTTCTCATATATATCACAATCGATTCTTGGCAGATTTTTTGAGCATGACATCTTAGAATCATATGACGAATAACTCGGGCTGTCGTGTTCATCACCATAGTTGGCTTCAAACACGACATATGTTTGGCTTCGCCTTAAATTCCTTGTCGAATAAGAATCGTGATTTGAACTACTTCGAGAACGATCTTTCGTGGTTGAATTATTCGACGTATATGATCCACGTTCACTTCTCGTAAAGGTTTCTCCATAGATGAATACGATGAAGCTTTTGAAGAAAAAACCATACCTTCTTGATGGTAATCACGAGAGGTCTCAAATTCGCGGTTTGATTCATACCATCTCGAACTCCTTGAGGAATACAAATCTCGATCAAAATCTCTTCTTGAATGTTCTTCGAATGTGTGTCTTCGAGACGACCTTGACTCTAACCTTTGGTTGGAAGAAAGTAGTTCTTGTTGGTCGCTTTTCTTGATTCGATCCAACCGCTTGTGTAACTTGTCAAACTTGGTGTTCACGATGCTTCGCATTCCGTTCAACAAGTATTGATAGTCAGATTCGGAGAACATTTCTTGAGCCATGTTTATTGCTGAAAAGAAAGATGTTATAAAGGAAGAAAATAAATAGAAAATTTAAAAATTCCTTACCACCAAAAATCTCACAAGTCACTCACAAAGAAAAAAATCGCTCACGCTCGTGTTTTCACTCGAATATGGCTCTTTTTCTTAATGTAAGCACTCGTGCCTTTTACCGCTCTTTCTCGCTTTCGCAAATTCGTACTTTATTTCGATAGACTCATCACGGCTCGAGGGTCAGCTTCAAGTTGTTTCAAGGGTAAACGTTAGGTATCGGGTAGGCTAAACAAAAAAAAAGGGCAAATAGGGGAGGCTAAGTAAAATAATTTTTTTTTTAGAATGATCGGGTAAGATGAGGAGGGTAGAAATGAGGGTCTTGGGCATTCAGAGACTGAGGAGTAGAATAGAAAACAAACATGTACTTCAAAATTCCACACACTTTTTTTAATTTTTTCTTAATTCTCTCTTCTTCTTTTTTCAATTGTTTTTTTTTCTCCTTTTTTTTATCTTTGATTTTTTTTTCAAATTTTCATTTTTTTTTTTTTTTACTTCACATACAATATATGCTTTTACAATGAAAATAAAATACAATTTTTTTCTTTCATTTTTTAAACATTCTTTTTTTCAAACTACGAACCTATTCTGGCTTCACGTACATCGTTGAAAATCCTCGTTTGGTATCTCTGATACCAGATGATGCAGTCTGCCTCAGGAAGAGTCGAAATGTATGCGAGTTGCCCACTCATCTACGAGGAGGTTATAAGCCTTTCGGGAAATTATAGGAGAAGTATGGAAAAAGATAGGAGTTTAGTGAATTGATTTGCGGAAGCTTCGAAAATGAGTAAGTTTCCAAAAATGGATTTAAGTTATAGAGAGGGATAGTTACGAAAATGGATAGAAGGTAAATGGATAGGTTCGGCTTAGGATGGAAAGAAAGAAAGTCAGAATTTTAGTTTAAGGATGAATAGAGATAATTGGTGGAAATGAAAAATAGGACTTAAACACAGAAACGATTCAACACTATATTAGTGTCACCCCGATTTCTATAATGGTTTAAGGTGAAAGGATGGAAATGAAGATGGACCACGACCCGTTATCTAAGGAGATAAGAATTGATGGTATAATGTAATGGAAGAACAAGTGATAGACGCCACAAGCACAGCTTGATAAGTCTATGAAACTTGTAAGAAAGATAGAAAGGAGATAACTCACTCAAATGAACAAAGTTCATGTAATATGATTAATGATAAAATTGTCTATCCTTACAAATGAAAAGTAACAAGTATTTATAGGCTAATGAGAGCTAGCCGAATAGTCATAGAACACTTAATAACTAAGCTTAATTTCAGCCATAAATTGCTGGAAAAATCTAGAAAGAAAACCATTGAAATCCTTGGCAAAATTTGACTGATTAGTAGCCAAATGGACAGCTTCTAGATGGGTGAATTCACTGGAAAGATGAAGGCTTGAAGACATGTCCATGTTCAGCTTCTAGGAACACCAATATCCACCTTAATGGAGAAGGAAGGGAGCTGATTGTATTTGGACAGCAAGGGCACTCCAATGGACGGTTTCTAGAAGGATGAATGTCCATAAATTCGTCCAAGTTAATGGGCAGCCTTTGGGAACATCAAGGGGCATCTTTCTAGAAGGGAAAATGTATTTTGAAGGCCCCTGAGGTCCATGCAGCAGCTAGGTACGTCCCTTGCATTAATTATGCTCTTTAATTGATGTCTTTTGATGAATAATGAGCAGCATTTAAGCCTTGTCCAACCGAACATGCATCTACCCATGCACATGGAAGCATTCCGCCACATACAATGCACTTAATGTGCATGAACCTTTCTTTAATGCATTGGTACATTCGGCTGTACCTTGGGAAGCTTGAAGGGCTAGTGACTCTTGGCTGAAAAGGTGTCTTGAGGGGCCAAAAATGAGCAGCAACATGCATGCTTCCAACCGTCCATGCACCTCCATGGTTCATGGATGCATTCTGCTAGGTACAATGCACCTAGGTACATGTATCTTCTTTAATTCACTCCAAAGGTTCGGCTGAACCTACAAAGACCATGAATCCATATTAATTCAATCCAAATCAGATGAATAACATTAAAAACATGCTATGGACACATCTAGGGACGTTTTGGACAACTTAAAGACACCATTGACTTTATTGAAAATTCGGCAGCCCCTATTTAAGCTAAAAAAAAACTGCACATTAAATTTAGTTTTAAAACAACTTTAAAACTTGTAATAAAATTTGATAAAATTAATTTAATCTTAAAAAAATTAAATTCAACCTATTTAAAATGTTTTAGAAGCATTAAATTGCTGTAGGAAAAAAAATAAATAAATTAAAGACTCATTTATTTAATGCATTAAAATTAAAGAATCAGCTCAATGAGCTGAAGTGAGCTCGAGTGAGCTCAAATTGAGCTAGAATGAGCTAATCCGGCTCAATTTGGAAGTGCATGAAGATGCACATGAGCTCCACGGCTCTTGGTCTCGATGATTCGAGCTCATCAGCTTGCAACAAGTTGGGTGCCCCGGGCGTGTCCGCATCATCGCATTATTTCCCATAAAAAGCAACACCTTCAGACACTGTTTCGTAAGTTATAAACCAATCCTGATTGGGACTCATGTGGAAGGTGCAGCCTGAATCAAGTATCCACTCATCGCTCATCACTGTAGTCTTCTACAACATCATCTTCACCATAATTTTCTGGTTGTTTTCCCTCTTGATTCATAGCCTCCCTTTTAATCTTGCTCTGTAGCTTATAGCACTCAGATTTAATGTGCCCTTTCTTCTTGCAAAAGTTACAAGTTTTACCTCTATTTGAAGACTTCAATCTACCTTTAGATTTACCGCGAGGATTTCGTTCCTGTGTCCTTACACGATCATCATCAGCATTCCAATCTTGTCTCCCACAAACAATGAGACCCTCTCCCTGAGAGCCAGGTTTAACCACAAGATGCTTAATCTTATCATACGAGGTCAAAGAATCATAAACCTCATCAACTATGGGAGACTCGCGGCTATATAAAATCGTGTCTCTAAAGGTTCAATAAGACAGGGGCAACGAACAAAGTAGAACCAACCCTAGATCTTTCTTATCATACTAAACCTTCATGGCCTCCAAGTTTGAGAGAATTTCTTTAAACACTGTTAAATGTTCATGCACATACGCACCTTCCTCCAAACGATGAGCATAAAGACGTTGCTTCATATGCAACTTGCTTGTTAGAGTTTTCGACATACATATTTGTTCTAGCCTCTTCCATAATGCAACGACGGTCTTCTCCTTCATCGCATCCTGCAAAATTTCATTAGAAAAATGCAGATGTAACTGTGTTAACGCCTTTCGATCATTGCGCTTCTTCTCTTCCTCCGTCAATGTCGAAGGCATCTTATCTACCCCTAGCAAGGCTTCCTCTAAATCCATCTGTGCAAGAACTGCCTGCATCTTTATCTGCCACAAAGCGGATCTGGTGTTGCGATCCAACAGCGAAATTTCATACTTCAAAGACGCCATTACCGTGATCGAGATGAAAAACCCGAAAGCTCGGATACCAATTTGTAAAAAATATAACGTCGGAAATGACAATATATCGCAAAGAAAAGAGAAATAAAAATTAAAGAACACACAAATTTTACGTGGAAAACCCTTTCGGGAAAAACACCACGGGCAGAGAAGAAGAAAATTCACTATGTCGAATTCGAATAATTACAAGAGGAATAGACTATGTCTATTTATAGGCTTATAAAACCATATTCTAATAGGAGTGTAGTAAGATTGAAATACCTTATTCTAATCAATATCAAATAGATGGAGTTTAATAAGGTTTAAAAACCTTATTTAAAATAAAATAAAAGAAGTATAGTTTTATAGTGATTTTCTTTTATTTTATTTTACTATTACATTTTATTTAAATAAAGATTCGAGTTACTTAATTCTAACATGATTTAAAGCGACAACTTTGAGCACAAATTAAGATATTTAATAAACTTTTGAAGTATGATTGACTTTTGGTTGCACGTGCAGTAAGAAATAGTGGTGGATCGTTAAGTTAGTTTAAGGTGAAGGCAACGAGATGAACGAAATTTGACCACTTTATTCTGATTCCTCACTTGGATTCATCATTAACGACAAAGATACACTGTCATAAATTGATTAAGACAGCTTTTAAGGTGTGTTTTTTCTTATAGTTTCACTTACAAAATATTTGTCGATTTTATGTTTTTGGGGTTTGGTCTCATATGGGGACAAGACCTCCTGCGTTCAACTACAAAGCTCTCGCATGCGTTGTATGGAGCATTAATTAATGTAAACATTTTTAAACATTGTCCTACTCTTTGTTATTTCGTCAAAATAATATTAAAAAAAAATGGTTTTCCTTCAATTGGATATTCCATGGTGCTTTTCCTTTGAAACAAGCATGAAAACTATATATGTATATTGTCTTCTTTTTCCTAGAAATAATTTTCCTAAAATCAATCAAACACATAATGCCAAACAGTGTGCATGAGGCTGTTGTACGATGATGATTGTAGTGAGATGAAGGGTGTCCCAACTAGTTATGTCTAAGAATCGCATCGTGTGTAGTAATCTCCCCTAACCCTCAAATCACTAGCTAATATCATTTGCGAAATATATCTCTTCTTAATATTAATGACAATAATTTATACATTCTTAATATCCTAGAACACTAGTGAATCATACCAATAACTTGAAAAATTAAACGGCTAGAATTCTATATTAACATGATGTTTTTAAAATTTTAATATAAGCTTTAATTATATAAAAACACAATAACAGATTACGACCAACTCAATAGTGTGATCCTATTTGGGGCTACTTCAAAAAATCGGCATGTCATTGTGGTGTGATCCTAGACCTACCTAAACTCGTTTTGCATCTGCTTTAGACTAAAGCTTCCATGTTACTCAGTGGACCACTTTTTGAATCGTATTCATCCGCATCAGATTTCATTTATGCTTGGGTAGTGTAGTTGGATCGAGTTTCAATTCTATTGATATTAAAATATATATATATATATATATATATATATAAATTCGAACGCACTTAAATATATATTTTTTCTATTTAAGTTTTAGAAGTTTACAAATAAATAAATGTATACTTAAAGCCTCCATAGCCGATATTGTCACTCATACAAAATTTAAAACTTCTTTTTCAACTTTCTTCATTTTTCACCCAAGCATATTATCCCAAATATGTTCGTCTTTTTCCCCTTTTTTTCTTTTTCTTTTTTTCTTTTTCCACTCGAGCACGAAGAGAAATGTTGAAACTCGATTATAATAATTGAATATTTCTTATTAGGGTTTAGCTTTTCTACTAATCGGAAAATTGAATTTAATTGTTTGGGGCTCTAGTCTAGTTGCTTGGGGTTAGAGGTGCCAAACTAGAAGATTCGGATTGGATTGGTTTTTTTTTTTTTTTTCCGAATTTAGATTTTTTTCAAGTTCGGATAAATTCGAGTTAAGGTGTTTTTGGCTTGGGCTTTATCAAACTCGGTTTTTTCGAGCTTGATTTTTTTCCAGATTCAGGGTTGGACAGGGATTTAAATAATTTTGATTTTTCTTAAATTATAAATATTTTAATTTCGAATTTAATAATCTATTTTACTTTTATAGGATAGCAATACAATTCAAGCATAAATTATATATAGACTTAATAGAGTTCTTTTATATAAAATAATTAAATTGCTAATTGTATGCAAAATTTATTACATGATATGTATATAAATTGATGAAAATATAATTTTATTATTTATTATTATATTATATTGACAATTTAAACATTTTATCTTTGTTATTAAATTTATAAAATTAAAACTCATATTTTATCATACTTATTCCAATACCTAAATATATTATACTAAGTCCAAACCCAAATAGTATACCCATTTTACCCAAACTTAACATAACTAATTATAGCCCAAACCTCAAGTCTAAAATAAAACGCAATTAAACTCAATACCCAAATACATTTTGTAAAAGGTAAAATCCAATTCAAAATCTAATTTAGTAAAAAAATATTTTATTAAAATATTAAATTTTAATAATATTTTATTACTAGTTATAGACATGTATTGTAATATTGTAATAGCCTGCTTTTAGTCAAATCGAACAGTGATTTTGAGACCACAAATATGAAGTAGAAATAATTATTTTATTATTATTTTAATCTCCGTGACATGATAATATAGTTACGTGAAATTTTCATTGAGAAATTTTATCATTTGAGTGTTTAATTCGATAAAAGGACTAAATTCGCTTAAAGTGTAAAATTTGTATTCTATTAGCTAAAGGTGTTTAATAGCTATAGAACCTTAAAGTAAACGTACTTAAGTATTAATTAGCCCAATATGGAGTTAGTGGAAGTTAGTGGCTTGGTATTTATGTGATTATTAAAGTTATTAAGGGTTAATTCAATAAATTGGTTATTTTAAGTTAAATTAAAATTAAAAAAATCAAATTATCATCATCTTTCACCATTTTGAACTGAAACTTAAAGAAAAAGAAACCATTTTTGTCTTCAATATTCGTCAATCTTAATTTCTTCAATTAAGGTGTAATTTTTGACCCGTTTTTAATGATTTTTATGTTTTTGTAATCGTTGCAACTAGTACTAGCTAGCCCAGGGACTACTTTGCAAAACTGTTAAAGATTTTGAAAGTTTCCATTGTTGATAATATATGTTCTTTGATGTTTGATGATGAAATATGAAATCTTGTTGTTAGATTTACATATTTTGTAAAGTGATTTTGAGTAAAAATGCAAAATAGGGATTTATTTGTGAAAATGTGTGGTTAAATGTGTGAAAATTTGATAAATATGGGCTACTAGTGGCATTATAGTAATTTGGATAGCATAGGTTTAATTGGAATTTATTTAATTTGTGATTTGTGAAATAAGGACTAAATTGTGAAAAATGTGAAATATGTGGAGCAAAAGTGTAAATGTGTTTTAAAGTGTGTTTTGGGCTAAATTGAATGAATAGATGATTAAATAAGTTAATTTTAATTATATTTAGATCAAGAAATGTAGAATTCGGATTTGGATCGAGGAAAAGATAAAGTACTCGATTAATCGACAAATTCATCGTTTTTGAATTGAGGTAAGTTCGTATGTGATAAATTTCAATACAAATGTATTTTATATGCTTTAATATTGCATAAATTGTGAATACGAGACTGTGGATATGAACGATAGTGATTCGACGACGATTCGACATTCGAAATCCCAGTTGAAGCTTAGGAATAGTTTAGGATGCTAGTGACATGTCATTAGGGGATACAGTGAGCTGGTTTCAGGCCATGACATAGCACTTAGGGTGCGAGATAAATCGATTTGGCTTTGGGCCATGCATATCGACTGATTTGGCTTCGGGCCATGATATCAGTATTTCGGATAAGTTACATTGATTTGGCTTCGGGCCATGGTATAGGTACTTATTCCAAATGGTTCAATGGGTAAATGAAAGACGAGATTGTGTATGAGAATTGTACAAGATGGTACAAGTATGTGTATAAACTATTTTAGTATTGGATTGAGAAAATGATGATGAAAGTATATAGTTTTATGAATAAGTATTTGAAAAGTTTGTTAGCTAATATAAGCTACATGTTGTTGTATTCAAATTATTGAATTATATTTATGTGATTGTATTTAGTTTATTTCATACGAGCTTACTAAGCTTTCACTTTGTGTATTTTCTCGTGTTTTATAGTGATATCGAAGCTAACTTGGATTCAGGGATCACCAGAGATCATTTTACACTACCACCTATAACTTGGTACCTTTGAACTTTGGTAAATTAAATATATGGCATGTATAGGGATTTTGAGTCATTTTGGCTATGTTTTGGTATGGATATTGGCCATTTGGATTGGCTTGTACATGTTTATGTTTTGGCTTGTATATATAGCCATATGTGATGGATTATTTTGGTTTGTTTGGTATGTTTGAATAATGTACATATATGAATAGTTATGTCTTGTAAATTGAGTTGGTTGATAGTTATGTAATGATTGATGATAAAAGGTACCATGAATGGTAAATTGATGATTTTTGGACATAGGTATGCTTGTGAAATTAGGCCATATATTGCATATTTGATAATGGTCATTTCGATGACTTGAGAAGACAAGAATTGGTGTGAATTAAGATAGCATATTATGGTATTTATGTGCTTTGAATTGGTTAGTATTGAAATGGTAGGATTTAGGCTTGGCTTGGTTGTTTTGGATTGCATATTATGCTATGGTTTGGTATCATTTGTGTAGGTGAATATGTGTACCAAATGGGGTGGCAAAATGGCTTGGCAAATAGCCTATTTTTGTCCACACGGGCAAAGAGACGGGCGTGTGTCTCAGCCATGTTTGACACACAGTCATGTTACACGGTCGTGTGTCCCTTGGTGTTGAAATTGAAATGAAGTCAATATGCTCCACACGATCTCACACATGGGTGTGTGATCGGCCGTGTGGTACAAGTCAGTATAGCCTCTAATTGGACACAACCTAGCACACGGGCGTGTGACTTGGCCGTGTTGCATAAGTCAGTATACCCTACAAGTTTGACACAGCCTGGCACACGGGCGTGTGTGGCCACTTTGAAGGGCACACAGGCTAGACACGTGAGTGTGTGGTTAGTCATGTGACCCAAGTTAGTAAGCTCACTTGTTTGGACACGGGCTGGGACACTACCATGTGATCCCATTTCGAATGTCCACACGGCCTGTGACAAGGACATGTCTGGTGGCCGTGTGAGACACACTGCCTGCCCTTACGGGCATGTGTCCCCTGTTTTGAGAAAAAATTTCAAAGTTTTGTAAAAGTTACTTGAGCTATCGGTTTAGTCCCGAACCACTCCCAAAGCATGTTTAGGGCCTCATAGGCTCATAATAGAGACCATGTGATTGAAATTGATTAATGATTGCTTATAATGTGAAATTTTATGTAGAGTTGAATGTTTAATTATTTTATAAGTCTGGTAATACTCTGTAACCCTATTTTAGCATTGAATATAGGTAAAGGGTGTTACATTTATTGGTATTAGAGCCAAGTTTAGTTGATTCTAGGATTAACGTAACATGTGTGAGAGTGTAGCTATACATGCCATATATAAACTATGATAGTGTGATGACTCTTGACATTTTAAACTGTGTTTTCGTATAATAATGGATCCCAATCGAGCTATAGCTGATAAGGTTGAAAGTAATACACTCACTCCCACTCAAGGGACAACGCCGTCTGATTTTAGACCTGTAACGAACAGCTAGAGAGGAGAGGCTAAAGAAGCCTTATTCCAAATGATGAACGAGTGGTTCACTCAATATATTCGAATGAACCCGACTGCTTAACAACTTCCATCCCCTCCTAATCCCTAATCAATTCCCGTAGCTCCTCAAGGAATCGAGCTTTTAAGATTGAATTAGCCTCTAGTTGAAAACATTCATAAACACGGGGCTGACGAGTTCAAAGCTAATGTTGATGATGATCTTGAGAGAGCCGAGTTTTGTCTTGAAAATACGATTCGAGTGTTTGATGAGCTTTTTTGCACGCTGGATGAATGTTTAAAATGTGCTATATCACTTTTGAGAGGCTCTGCGTATCAGTGGTGGAATACATTAGTATCAGTGGTACCGAGAGAAAGAGTCACTTGAGAGTTCTTTCAGACCGAGTTTCGAAAGAAATACATCAGTCAACGTTTTCTAGATCAAAAGCATAAAGAGTTTTTAGAACTAAAACAAGGCCGCATGATTGTAACCGGATATGAAAGAGAATTTGTACGATTGACCAAGTATGCTCGGGAGTGTGTTTCTACTGAAGAGATTATGTGCAAACGGTTTGTTGACAAGGATATTAAACTTCTGGTCGGGATATTAGATTTAAAAGAATTCGTCGTGTTAGTTGATTGGGCTTGTAAATCCGAAGACTTTAGTCGAGAAAAGAGGAAAGTTGAATCAGAAGCTAGAGATTCGAAGAAAAGACAGATGAATAAACCTTATCATTCTTCATCAAAGAAATCTCGAGATTCGTATAGTCGATCGAAGCATTAATGGGATACCAGAATAGAGATCATGGAAATCAACATGTAAATCCTAAAGCTCAAGCTACTTTTGTCTCGAGTGTTGGCAACGTGAGAAATAACAAACCCGAGTGTCAATAGTATGGGAGACGACATTTTGAAGAATGCTGGAATAAAAGTAGTAAAGCTTGCTTCAAATGTGGTTTGCCAGATCACTTTATTCGAGACTGCCCAGAGTTATTCGAGAAAGAAAAAGTTCAGAATGCAAGATCGAGCAATACGACTGCTAAAGGGAGACCATCAAGAAATACGGGTGAAGGTATCCAGTGGTAGAGGTATGACTAGAGACTCAGCTATGAGATCTAAGGCCAGAGCACCTACTAGAGCCTACGCTATTCGCGCTTGCGAAGAAGCGTCGTCCCTAGAAGTTATTACTAGTACATTCTTTCTTTACGACACATTCGTATGTCTGTGAAAATTTAGTGTCTAGTAAGAAATTTCCTGTTTAATCTATAGAATTTGTAATTAAAGTATCGAACCCTGTAGGCAAGTATGTGTTAGTTGACAAAACATGCAAGAATTGTCCTTGAACGACCCGAGGTTACTGTTTTTCGACTGACTTGATGCTTTTACCATTTGATGAGTTTGATGTGATTCTGGGAATGGATTGGTTTGAGTCTACATGATGCTGTTGTGAACTGTAGACAAAAGATCATTGAATTAAAGTGTCAGAATAATGAAATTCTTTGGATTGAATCTGATGAGTTGAGTGGGTTGCCTATAATGGTTTCGTTGATGTCAGCTCAAAGATATATGAGAAAAGGTTATGAAGCTTATTTTGCTTATATACTGGATGAAAAAGTGTCTGAATCAAAGATTGAATCAGTGCCAGTAGTATGTGAGTTTCGGATGTATTTCCAGAAGAATTGCCAAGATTATCGCGATCAGAGAGGCTGAATTTTCTATTGAGATAGTACCAGGGGCTTCACTGATATCTATAGCTCCATATAGAATGGCTCCGACAGAGTTGAAAGAGTTAAAAGTTCAGTTGCAAGAGTTAACAGATAGAGGTTTTGCATAACCGAGTTTTTCGCCCTAGGGTGCACCAGTATTGTTTGTTAAGAAGAAAGATAGGTAAATGAGAATGTGTATTTATTATCATCAGCTTAAAAAGGTCAGGATAAAGAATAAGTATCCGTTACTGAGAATAGATGATTTGTTTGACCAGATAAAGGTGCAATAGTATTTTCAAAGATTGACTTGAGATCTGGCTATTATCAGTTGCGAGTTAAAGACTCAGATGTACTGACAACTACGTTCATAACGAGGTACGAACACTATGAATTCCTTTTTATGCCTTTTGGACTTACTAATGCTCCTGCCATTTTTATGGATTTGATGAATCGGATCTTTAGACTGTATTTAGACAGATTTGTTGTTGTGTTCATTGACGACATCCTAATCTATTCACGAGATTAGTCTGAGCATGCCGAGCATTTAGGATTGTGTTGCAGACCTTGAAAGATAAGCAATTGTATGCTAAATTCAGCAAATGTGAGTTTTGGCTCCAGAAAGTCAGATTTTTGGGACATATAGTCTCGGCGGATGGTATTCGAGTTGATCCGAGCAAGATTTCTATAGTTATTGATTGGAAACCACCTAGAAATTTATCTGATGTCAGAATCTTTCTGGGATTAGCTAGTTGCTATTGACGTTTCGTTAAAGGGTTCTCTATGATTGCTACACTGATGACCAGACTGCTACAAAAAGATGTTAAGTTTGAATGGTCCGAGAAATGTCAACAAAGTTTCGATCAATTAAAAGCATTGTTAATTGAGGCACCAGTGTTGGTTCAACCAGAATCGGGTAAAGAATTTGTAATTTACACTGATGCATCATTGAATGATTTGGGTTGCGTGTTGATGCAAGAGGGAAAAGTTATAGCTTATGCCTTCAGACAGTTAAACCGCATGAAAAGAACTATTCGACACACGATTTAGAGTTGGCCGTTATAGTTTTAGCATTGAAAATTTGGCGTCATCATTTGTACGGTGAAAAATGCCACATCTTTACTGATCATAAAAGCTTAAAGTATATAATGACTCAAAAGGATTTGAATTTGCGATAGCGTAGATGACTCGAGTTATTGAAAGATTACGAGTTAGTGATTGATTATCACGGGAAAAGCGAATGTATTCGTAGATGCTTTAAGTAGAAAATCGTTGTTTGCCTTGAGAGCAATGAATACACAGTTGACATTATCTAATGATGGTTCGATACTAGCTGAGTTAAAAGCTATATCAGTATTTCTTCAGCAAATTTACTAAGCTCAAAAAATTGATAGTGAATTGCAAGCTAAAAGAGTGCAATGCGAGTTGACTAGTGATTCATAGTACCAAATCAAATCCGATGATTGTTTGATGTTTTGAGATAGAATCTGTGTAACTAAAAATCTAGAGTTGATTCAGAAAATTTTATACGAGGCACATAGCGGTTGTTTATCCGTTCATCTTGGAAGTACTAAAATGTACAATGATTTGAAATAACTATATTGGTGGTTGGGTATGAAAAGAGACATTTCTGATTTTTTAGCGAAATGTTTAGTGTGTCAACAAGTTAAAGCTGAACATCAAGTGCCATCGGGTTTGCTTCAGCCTGTGATGATACCAGAGTGGAAATGGGACAGAGTTACAATGGATTTTGTATCGGGATTGCCTTTGTCTCTGAAAAAGAAAGATGCTATTTGGGTTACCGTTGATCCATTAAGGAAATTAGCACATTTCATCCTAGTATGTACAGACTATTCACTCGATAGATTATCTGAATTGTACATTGCTAATATTGTTAGATTGCACGGGGTACTAGTTTCGATTATTTTGGATAGAGATCTGAGGTTTACGTTGCCATTTTGGAAGAAATTGCAAGATTCTTTGGGTACAAAGTTAAATTTCAGCACAACTTTTCATCCGCAAACCGATGGACAGTCTAAGCGAGTAATTCAAATCCTCAAAGATATGCTCAGATGTTCTATTTTAGAGTTCGAAGGTAATTGGGAGAAATATTTGCCACTGGTTGACTTTGCATATAATAATAGCTTTCAATTGAGTATTGGACGTCAAACTCCATTGTATTGGGTCGAGCTTAGTGAGAAACAGATTCACGGGGTTGATTTGATTAGAGAAAGTGAAAGTGATTCGCGACTGTTTGAAAGCAGCTTCAGATCATCAGAAATCATACGCGGATTTGAAATGAAAAGATATAGTATTTCAAATCGGTGACAAAATATTTTTGAAAGTATCTCAGTGGAAAAAAATACTTCGTTTCGCTCGTAAAGGTAAATTGAGTGCGAGATTCATCGGACCTATGAGATCATCGAAAGAATAAGTCCAGTGGCATACCGGTTAGCTTTACCGATTGACTTAGAGAAAATCCAAAAAAAAATTCATGTGTCGATTTTGCGTTAATATCGACCGGATCCCTCACATGTGATTTCTTCATTAGAGATTGAGATTCAGCCCGATATGACGTACAATGAAGAAATGATCAGAATTTTGGTCGAGAGATCAAAGAGTTGAGAAATAAACACATAGATTGAGTGAAAGTCTTGTAGCAACGTCATGGAGTTGAAGAGGCTACGTGGGAGCCCAAGAAAACTATGAGAAAATAGAACCCTAACCCGTTCACTAGTAGGATTTTCGTCCCCGAAAATCCCTAAGGAGGGGTGAGTTGTAATAGCCCGTTTTAAGTTAAATCAAAATAGTGGTTTTGGGACCACAAATTTGAAATAAAAATAATTATTTTATTATATTTTAATGTCTGTGACATGATAATATAGTTGCGTGAAGTCTTTGTTGAGAAATTTTATCGTTTGAGTGTTAAATTCGATAAAAAGGACTAAATCGTGTAAAGTGTAAAATTTGTGTTCTATTAGCTAAAGGTGTTTAATAGCTATAGAACCTTAAATTAAAGGTCTTTAAATATTAATTAGCCCAATATGGAGTTAGTGGAAGTTAGTGGCTTGGTATTTATGTGATTATTAAAGTTATTAAGGGTTAATTTAGTAAATTAGTTATTTTAAGATAAATTAAAATAAAACAAAATCAAATTATCATCATCTTTCACCATTTTGAACCGAAAATTAAAAAGAAAGAAGCCATTTTTGTCTTCAACATTCAGAAATCTTAATTTCTTCAATTAAGGTACGATTTTTGCCCTGTTTTTAATGTTTTCTATATTTTTGTGACCATTGCAACTAGTACTAGCTAGCCCAAGGACTATTTTTCAAAAGTGTTAAAGACTTTGAAAGTTGCCATTATTGATAATATGTGTTCTTTGATGTTTGATAATGAAATATGAAATCTTGTTATTAGATTTACATATTTTGTAAAGTGATTTTGAGTAAAAATGCAAAATAAAGATTTATTTGTGAAAATGTGTGGTTAAATGTGTGAAAAATTGATAAATATGGGTTGCTATTGGCATTATAGTAATTTGGCTAGCATGGGTTTAATTGGAATTTCATTAATTTGTGATTTGTGAAATAAGGACTAAATTGTGAAAAATGTGAAATATGTGGGGCAAAAGTGTAAATGTGTTTTAAAGTGTGTTTTGGGATAAATTGAATGAATAGATGATTAAATAAGTTAATTTTAATTATAATTAGATCAAGAAAAGTGGAATTTGGATCTGGATCGGGGAAAAGATAAAGTACTCGATTAATCGATAAATTCATCATTTTTGAATCGATGTAAGTTCGTATGTGATAAATTTCAATACAAATGTATTTTATATGCTTTGATATTGCATGAATTGCGAATATAAGACTGTAGATTTGAATGATAGTGATTCGACGACGATTCGACATTCGAAATCCCGGTTGAACCTTAGAAATAGTTTAGGATGCTAGTGACATGTCATTCGGGGATACAGTGAGTTGGCTTCGGGCCATGATATAGCACTTCGGGTGTGAGATAAATTGATTTGGCTTCGTTCCATGCATATCGACTGATTTGGCTTTGGGCCATGATATCAGTATTTCAGATAAGTTACCTTAATTTGGCTTCGGGCCATGGTATAGGTACATATCGTGTGAGAACCCCGAGTATCCAACTTCTATTCTAAATCGTTCAACAGGTAAGTGAAAGACGAGATTGTGTATGAGAATTTTACAAGATGGTACAGGTATGTGTATAAACTATTTTAGTATTGGATTAAGAAAATGATGATGAAAGTATATAGTTTTGTGAATGAGTATTTGAAAGGTTTGTTAGCTAATATAAGCTACATGTTGTTTTATTCAAATTATTGAATTATATTTATGTAATTGTATTAAGTTTATTTCATACAAGCTTACTGAGCTTTATAGTTTACTTTGTGTATTTTCTCGTGTTTTATAGTGATATCGAAGCTAGCTCGGACTCGAGGATCGTCAGTGATCGTTTCACACTACCACCTATCACTTGGTACCTCTGAACTTTGGGATATTAAGTACATGGCATGTATAAGGATTTTGAGTCATTTTGGCTATGTTTTGGTATGGATATTGGCCATTTGGATTGGCTTGTAAATGTTTATGTTTTGGCTTGTATATATAGCCATATGTGATGGATTATTTTGTTTGTTTGGTATGTTTGAATAATGTATATATATGAATAGTAATGTCTTGTAAATTGAGTTGGTTGATAGTTATGTGATGATTGATGATAATAGGTACCATGAATGGTAAATTGATGATTTTTGGAAATAGGTATGCTTGTGAAATTAGGCCATATATTGCATATTTGATAATGGTCATTTTGGTGACTTGAGAAGACAAGAATTGGTGTGAATTAAGATAGCATATTTTCGTATTTATGTGCTTTGAATTTGTTAGAATTGAAATGGTAGGATTTAGGCTTGGCTTGGTTGTTTTGGATTGCATACTATGCTATGGTTTGGTATCATTTGTGTAGGTGAATATGTGTACCAAATGGGGTGGAAAATTGGCTTGGCAGACAGCCTATTTTTGTCAATACGAGCAGAAACACGGTCGTGTGTCTCAGCCGTGTGTGACATACAATCTTGTTACACGGCCGTGTGTCCCCTGGTGTTGAAATTGAAATGAAGTCAGGATGCTCCACACGGTCTCACACACAGGCATGTGATCGGCCGTGTGGTACAAGTTAGTATACCCCCTAATTGGCCCACGGCCTAGCACCCAGGCGTGTGACTTGGCCATGTTGAATAAGGCAATATACCCTATAGGTTTGACACGGCCTAGCACACGACCTGGCACACGGGCGTGAGTGGCCACTTCAAAGGACACACTGGCTAGACACACGGGCGTGTGGCTAGCCATGTGACCTAAGTCAGTAAGCTCACTTGTTTGGACACGGGCTAGGACACAACCATGTGTTCCCATTTCGAATGTCCACACAGCCTGTGACACGGGCACGTCTGGTGGCCGTGTGAGACACACGGCCTGGCCATACGGGCGTGTGTCCCCTGTTTTAAGAAAAATTTTCAAAGTTTCGTAAAAGTTACTTGAGTTATCGGTTTAGTCCTAAACCACTTCCAAAGCATGTTTAGGGCCTCGTAGGCTCATAATAGGGACCATGTGATTGATGCTTATGATGTGAAAATTTATGCAGAGTTGAATGTTTAATTGTTTTATAAGTCTGGTAATACTCCATAACCCTATTCCGTCGTTGAATATGAGTGAGGGGTGTTAGAAATATACTAAATTACATATAACTAGATTATAATATAATATTAGTTATATATATATATATATATATATGTATTAATAGCTTTAAAATATCTTATTACATTATATAACTACATCACGTATAATAATAGTAATACATAATATCTTGATTATTATTATATTGGTTGAACTATGCTCTAAGTTTCTATACTCTTTGTATATTTGAAAGACAACCTCCCATTATATTTTATAATACTATATCATTTCATATCATATCATATCATATCATATATAATGTATTAATTATATATATGCATTAATAATTAAACATTCTAATATTATGTAATACTATATCTTTTACTATAATCTATAATATAATAATAGTTATATATCTATACTATTTATTTAGCCTTTTACTGAGTTAGTGTCACCCATAAACCAGGTCCCAACTTAGGAAATTACCAAAAAACCATGTTATTTGCAAAGTTATATGATTATGACAATGTTTTCCTCTTTTCCTCTTTTTATAAATCAATAAATATTTATCCATAATGAGATTTAAACTAGGGACACCATGCATATTAAGCTCTTTCATTTACCATTTGAACTAAAATTGTAACACCCCTAACCCCTCTCCGTCATCGGATTAGGGTCACGAGCATTACTAACGAATTAAACAATTAATTCAATCATAATCAACATATAAACTCACTAATAACATTATAATATGCAGGGGCAGGTCACGACAATCTAATACTTTCATGCTAGATTCTTATACATTCGAATAATAAATTATGATATGCATATCTAAACTTGGTCTTCTACTGTCTACTCTCTTATCATTATTTATACATTTCTAAACTTAGTCTTCCACTTTCTACACTTTTATCACTATTTATCCACTTTCTACACCATGCACGTATGGCTATATAAGGCTTCGTACGAGGCCATTTGAATTCTCGATTGGAAACCATTATTGTATACAAATTCAACCAATGATAAATAACATTCCCAACCTGATTCAAAACCAATTACACAAGTGTGAAACATATATTCTAAAATCTAAATAACACATTCAGATTGCCTGTCTATTTGTGAGTGAAATGCTGTGCTGAAATTGAGTCTCGTACCAAAAGATTCACACAACTGTTTCTAAAATCTCGAAGTGAAATACAGATCTCGATAAGAGATAATCGACATAGGAACACTTTGCAATCTCACAATTTCCTGAATATAAACTGCAGCAAGATTTTGGAGTGACCAATCAGTCCTAACCGTAATAAAATAAGCCGATTTCATAAGTCGATCAACAATCACCGACACAATATTTTTCTTACTTGGTGATAAAGGTAACCCCGTTACAAAATCTATCGCGACACGGTCCCATTTCCACTCATGAATAGAAATAGGCTGAAGTAATCCTATGGGAACCTGATGTTCTACTTTAACTCACTGACAAGTTAAGCATTTAGCCACATACTCGACCACGTCTCTTTTCATTCCTGGCCACTAATAGGATTCTAGCAGATTGTAAGACATTTTTGTCCCTCTAGGATGCAAAGCAAAAGGACTATCATGAGCTTCACGAAGTATCAACTCTTTTAATTCTGCAACATTTGGAACACAGATTCAATTATAAAATCTCAAACAATCACAATCATCAATACTGAAACTTTCTAGTGCACCATTTTAAACCATGTCTCTTTTCTTCACTAACTTCACATCATCTAACTATGCTACTTTAATCTGATCAAATAACACCGTCTTGACCTTCAACTCGGCCAACAAGCTCCCATCATCATTGATACTAAGTTGAGCAAATATCCCTCGTAACTCAACGGCTTTTTTCTTGCTCAACGCATCAGCTACAACGTTAGCTTTACCAGTATGGTAATCAATAACACAATCGAAATCTATTAGAAGCTCGACCCAATGTCGTTGTCTCAAATTCAACTCCTTTTGTGTTAGAAGGTATTTAAGACTTTTGTGATCGGTATAGATTTGACACTTATCACCGTACAAATTGGGTCTCCAGATTTTTAAAGCAAAGACCACAACCGCTAACTCTAAGTCATGCATCGGATAGTTACGTTCATGCACTTTTAGTTGATAAGACGCATAAGCGATCACTTTTTCATCTTGCATCAAACACAACCGAGGCCACTCAATAAGGCATCATTGTAGATCAAATAATCTTTTTCCGATTTAGGTAGAGTTAAAATCAGCGCCTTTGTCAACATCTGTTTTAATTTATCGAAGCTTTCTTAACATTCATTGATCCAAATGAATTGAACATTTTTATGCAACAGCTTTGTCATCAGCAAAGCTATCTTGGAAAATTCATTTACGAATCTTTTGTAATAACCAGCTAGCCCAAGAAAACTGGGAATTTCGAACACATTCCTCAGTGCTTTCCACTGAACAATAGCCTCAATCTTTTTGAATCAAATCTAGCACCATTCATTGAGATAACATGCCCTAGAAACACAACCTCTGATAACCAAAATTCGCACTTGCTAATCTTTCCATATAATTGTTTCTCTCACAACAATTGCAAAATAATTCTAAGATGTTACTCATGCTCGGATTCAGATTTTGAATAGATCAAGATGTCCAATGAAAACTACCGCAAACTGATCCAAATACGGTTGGAAAATAAGGCTCATGAGATCCATGAATGCCGTCGGAGCATTAGTCAGCCTAAAAGGCATCACAAAAAATTCATAGTGGCCATAACGCATACGAAACGCCGTCTTAGGTACATCACTATCTTTTACTTTCAACTGATAGTAACCTGATCTCAAATCGATCTTAGAAAAGAAAAAAGCTTATTTTAGTTTATCAAACAAATCATCGATACGAGGTAGAGGGTACCTATTATTAATCGTAAACTTATTCAATTTTTGATAGTCTATACAAAGTCGCATCGAGCCATCTTTCTTTTTAACAAATAACACTGGAGCTCCCCAAGGTGATATACTAGGACGTATAAAGCCGCGATCCAATAAATCTTGCAATTGCACCTTTAATAATTTCAGCTCTATGGGTGCCATACGATAAGGAGACATGGACACCAGAGCCATACCAAGAAACACTTCAATTGCAAATTCAACCTCTCGATTTGGTGGTAATCCCATTAACTCATCAGGAAACACATCGAAAAATTCACAAATGGTACAAATCTTACTTCTCTGACTATCACCAGAATTTGAGTTGATAACATAGGCTAGAAAAGTTTCACAGCCTTGATTGAGAAGTTTATTAGCTCGAGTTGTTGAAATGATACTAGTTGACCCACTCGTTCGAACACCATTCACTTCAATTATGTTACCCTCTTCACTTTGAACCACAAATTTCTTTTTACGGCAATCTAGAATCACTCCATGTTCAGTAAGCCAATCCATTCCCAATATTAAATCAAAGTCACCAAATGGCATTATCAAAAAAATCAACAAGGAAGATTATATTATTTATTTCTAATGGACATCTCCTACACATCTGATCCACTTTTACAGACTGTCCCAAAGGACTTGACCCAACTATTGATACTCTAGACGTCTCAGCATTTAAACTTCCTGATTTAACTAATTCAGCATTAACATATGAGTGTGAAGATCTCGGGTCTATTAAAACATAAACAAGTTCTGAATGCAATAAAAAGATACGTGCCACAACGTCAATACAATCACCCTCCTCACGTGTCCATACAACATAAGCCCGTGCTAGCACTCTGGCCTCTGTTTGGTGAGTAACAGTATCACTTCCCTTTCTAGCACCACCTTTAGCAAAAGAACCACGACGACTTGTTCCACGACCCTTAGATGTAGGCACAGACCTCTGAGAAGAAATAGGAGTAGTATTCTCATTCTTTGGACACTCTCGAGCAAAATGCTCTATAGATCCACAGTGAAAATAAGCCTGAGTTGGCTTCTAACATTCACCATGGTATTCTTTCGCACAATGTTCGCAATTTAGAATATTAGTATCCTTGGATAGACCTCGCACATTATCCGTGGACACAGTCAGTTGTCGATCATGGTTTCTATCAGATTTATCGGACTTAAAAGTTGATTTCCAACCACCGCAAAATTCCTTGGTTCGTTTTGGTTGCGGATACGAGCTAGCAGCTCCAAACTGCTTCCTAGCAGTACGTGTAACCTCTGCATTTTTATCAACTCCCAAGGCTTATTCTACTATTTTTGCCCGTTCAACTAGATCAGCAAACTCTGTAATCCAATGCGGTACCAACTGTACTTGAAGTTCATCACATACCTTACTTAGGAATCATCTACAACTTCCGATGTTAGATGGTAAAAGTTCAACAGCGTACGCTTCCTAGAAGTACGAGTAACCTCGATATTTTTATCAACTCCCAAGGCTTGTTCTACTATCTTTTCCCGTTCAACTAGATCGGGAAACTCTATAATCCAATGCAGTACCAACTGTACTTGAAGTTCATCACATACCCCACGTAGAAATCGTCTACAACTTTTGATGTCAGATGGTAAAAATTTTGCAGCGTACTTACTAAGTCGTACGAACTCCCTTTCATAATCGACCACTGACATCCCACTCTTCTTTAACGATAAAAAATCTTGCCTTCTATCTTCTATGTACAATTTTCTGACGTATTTCTTTTGAAATTCCTTTTAGAAGAATTCCCAAGTGGCCTACTCAATAGGTACGTCGCATGTTACTGGATGCCACCAAGTATACGTTTCTCCTTGCAGTAGAGAAACAACACAAATCACACTTTCACGCAAGTTGTATTCAAGTTGTTGCAATACGCGTTTATTGGGTTCAATCCATACTTCCTCTGCTAAGGGATCGACCCCTTTCAACCCCAAAAACTCAACGCACCATATCTCCATGGTTCTTTTATTGAAGCCCGTCAAACGATAGGTGTAGGCACCGTAGTAGACATAGTTCTCACAACACGCTAAAGTGCATTAGAGATAGCTCTAAGTAAATGTAAATCACCGACTCCATCATTATCATATCGCTCAACATTAAGTCATTGAACACCGATTGGGTTAACATTCAGAGTTACTGACTCTGTTGCCTCACGCTCATCACTATGCTCATCACTAGAGTAGAACTCTTATTCCACTTTATTATCTGATTCATTTGCCATCTTTTAACTATAAAAAATAATTATAATCAGCATCCTATCCTGACTCAACTTTGGCATGTACCTCTAGACTCAATTCTAAGCTCGATTTAGTCCAAGAATCGGCTAAACCTGTAGCTCTAGTACCACGAATTGTAACACCCCTAACCCTTCTCTGTCATCGAATTAGGGTCACGAGCATTACTCATGAATCAAATAATTAATTCAATCACAATCAACATATAAACTAACTAATAACATTATAATATGCAGGGGCAGGTCACGACAACTTTCATGCCAGATTCTTATACATTCGAATAATAAATTATGCTATGCATTTCTAAACTTGGTATTCCACTATCTACTCTCTTATCACTATTTATACATTGCTAAGCTTAGTCTTCCACTGTCTACACTATTATCATTATATATCCCTTCTAGAATGTCAGAATTCGGATTTACACAAGATAATTCCAATTATTAGCATTAGAGTATAGTATTAGTCCATATTTCGTCTACAATTATCTTTTAAATTTATATTTGATGATGTTAGTGGAATGTACTTAATTTAGGTTTGCTAATCCACCCCAATTTAGAGTAAAAGTTACTCTTACGGACCCTATTACGAGTCTACGGGACCCTAAAAGTAGTTTAAAATAGACAGGGACTAATTTGAAATAATTATGGAAGTTTAGGAAATAATTAAAAAATTAATTTTAGGGGTGACACACCTGTGTGGCCAGGCCGTGTAACTCTCTGACTTGGGTCACACGCCCATATGTGTTGCCCGTGTGTGACACACGCCTGTGTGGCCAGGCCGTGTGCACCCAAAAGTACCTTAAAACTCAAGTTTACCTCCTATTTACTTGGACACTAAGCAACTAAATTATCAATCTTTTAACCTATTCAAAACACTATTAAACATGCCCAAAATGCACCAAATTCATCACCTAATATGCCTAACCAATGTACCTTCATTGGTACCATATTTTATATGTTCAAATACATCAACAACACATCACACATTCAAGACTTTCATTCATATCACACTTACCATATTTGAACTAACTTTCAAACTTCTAAAGTTACCAAATATGAAGCTAAGCACATACCAAGTATTATGCTAAGCTACCAAACTTTAAATTATCACATACCAAAATATAAACTAGGCTAGCATACCAACATAGCCTCAACCACAACCATATACACATTTAACCATCATTTCATTAGCAACTAAGTTAACAACATCTTATAAACGATATCAACAAAAGACTCCCTAGGTACATGCCATTACAAAATGAAATATCACCACACTTGAGCTCGGGATTTGTTTTTTGATGCTAAGTCGGCAATAATTCGAACAGTACCTAGCCTACGCAAAGGAAAGCAAAACCGCACGCTGAGTAAAACTCAGTGGTATTTCTTTAATCCGAATAATATAAACTTGATATAAGTATTTAACATGCAATATGCAACAAATAGGCTATGTTCAAAAGTTTCAATTCAATAATATATTTCTTGCTCATTCCTTATTCACATCTACTAAGATTTCACATATTCAAATATATATATCAATGACATTTCATTTAGCATTTGAATACATCAACTCATGCAATGGCATGATTCATATCTTTGAGCAATACTTGAATTCATTCAAGTTTCACATCTCAATTCATCATTTCATATTTCATTTCTCATCTCACAATTATTTCTCATATTTTCCATTTCAATATTTTCTCATCTCATATCCATTTCTCATCTTTGCCATTTCAATATCAATCACATAAATTATTATTTTACTTTCCCCTATTAACACAACACGGACTTGGATGGATACAGGGATCCAACCAACATAGCAGTTTGACACCTAGTACCTCATCGGATAAATCATAAGTATTAATTGCGCCCAATGCTATACAAATTGACACCTAATGTCTCATCGATTAAACCGAAGCAAATTGGCACCTTGTATGTCATCGACTCGATGTCGAAGTAATCCCTGAACTCTTTCTATCCTATGGCATGCCATCTATATTCGACTCATCCCGATACAATTAATAGGGATTTATTTCACTTTTCATTACATCCAATGTTTCAATTTCATGAATATATATCATCACATATAAGCATATATTCAATTTGATAATAATCACAATTTTCTCAATACACATATATTCATAATCAATATATTTCATAATATACAAAATCAATCCATTTCATTTCAATTATGAATTCAATTCAATTCCCAAGAACCAAAGTACTCACTTCAAATGTTTACCATATGCAAACAATTATATGTGCAATAATCTACTATTTAATTCGAATTATAGAAACACAAACTGTGATTTCCAAGCTATTCGACATCGATTTTATCCTTCCTCTTTTTACTCGCGGATTCTTGTACGATGTTAGGTACGAAATAAAACAATTAAATCTCATTAATACTACACATTTCAATTTCACATTAAGTTTCAATTTTCACACTATATTTTGCTTATTTCTCAATTTAGCCCCTAAACTGAGACTAATTTTAACCTTCACAATTAACTTCATATTTTTATAGTAATTTCACTCTATACCACATTTAGCTTCCTCTTTTCCAATTTGGACTCATAGTTTCAACTTTTTTTATAATTTAGTCCCTATTGTTCAAAATCAACAATCCATTCCACAATTTAGTCCTTTTCCATTTCTAACTTAAAAATCTATCTATTTAATCCCTAATACTTAAACTATTCAACAATGTCAATATTTAAAATATTGAAAAATACTAAAAATTACAATATGGGTTGGGTAGCCCTAAGTACCGGGATTCCAAAAATATAAAAATTGCAAGCGTAGGGACTAAATTGCACTAACCAAATTGGATTTGAATTTCAAAACTCATAGCTGTGTTTTCTTCTTCTTCTTTTTCTTTCTTTCCCTTGTTTTATTTGCATGCCTCCACTTTCATTTCTTTTTCTTTCTTTTATTATACATTCATTTTAATTATTATATATCTACATTAACGTTATCAGATATATATATATATATATATATATATATATATATATATACATGCATTTTACTTAGTGCATGGCTAGCCACCAAATTACAACATTTAATTAAGTGGCATAATTTCTACCTTAGCCCCTTAAGTTAATTTCAATTTATTATTCAACTTTTAACTCTTACGCGATTTAATCTGTGTACCTTAATAGCTCCTAATTTCACAAAATTCACTATTCTAAAATTTAATTAGCTACTTGATATGATCCCGAGTTGCGGAAGTATTCCGGGTTGTATTTGTGCCCGATCGTTAAATCGAAGAAGTATCATTCTAACTCAGAGTTGAACGAAGTTGGGCTATTTTTAGGCTAAATGAAAGTTTGCAAATTGGTTCAAGGGGGTTTGTGGGATAATAGAATGAAGGCTCGGTTTGCAAACAAAGAAATAAGGCAATGAAATGTTTAGGACGGATAGAAGAACTTAAGGACAAGATCGAACCAATACTATGTGAGTATTGACCCGGGACTTATATATCACTTAAAGTTGCTGGAAGTTGTTAAAAGAACTTCGACCCACTATCAATAACGAGATAGGAACCAAAAGTATATTGGGTGAACGCCACACTTGATGAAGAGTGATAAGTTCGAATAAAAACAAGGTTGATGCCACTAGAGAACTAGATAAGCCACCTCGAGTTTAAAATGAAATTTGAGAGTTGAATAAACTCACAAAGTAACAGAAATTCATTCAATAACCAAAAGTTCTGAATTATATAAAATTGGTTAAGTATTTATAGCCAAAATATGGGCTACCCGAATGGACAATTGGATAGCCAAATGGTCACTTAATTTCAGCTTTTAATGAGCTGAAAAATTCCAAAAAATTCAAGGAAAATCCCAGGAAGCTTCTCCAGCCTTGGGAACGTCTTTGGACAGCTTCTAGGGTGTCTACATGTATCTGGAATTAATTGGGATGCTTGGGATCTGGTTAGCCTTCTTGGGAACCTTTAAGGGCTGGCTTTTGGTGTTTTCAACCAGCTTTCATTGAAGGAAATTGAATGAAATGGCTGAAGCTAGGCTAGATTCACCAAAGGGTTTTAATGAGCTTAAAGGGTTGCTTTGATCAGCTGGATAATCTTGAACATTGTTAATAGCTCCTTGAGTACTCCAATGGCCAATAGCTGAATATGAGCAGCCTCTAAGCTTGGTAGCTACTGTAATTAATGAAGGCAACTATTGTCCTTTGCTCTCCATGAAATTGGCTCCTAAAGAAGCTCAAAACAGCAGCTTGGAGTCCATTGAACTTCTCGAAAAGTCAGCTGAGACAGCACTCCTTTTAATGTTGTCCATGCATTAGCCAAATGCATGTTTTCTTCTTTAATGCTTTCCTTTGCCATTAAGCTAAATGATTCAGCTAGAAAAAACACCAAATAAATTCGGTTAAGACATATTTAACACACATTAAAACAACAGCAGCAAAGACAAATTAAATAGCAAAAATCGGCTGGACACATTAATTAAAAACAAGAATTAAATTTGTCCTAAACTTAGACACAATAAAATAGCTAATAAATATGTTTTAAACTAAGACACATTTAAAACTTAATTAAAATGTCCAGATTTATTTTTTGATGCAACTTAATTATTTGAGCTGAACTAACTAAATTAACTAATTAATTTAAACAATTTATTTTAATTCTAGCAACTTAAAAGCATAAAATAAAAAAGACGAAAACAAGCTCATTGAGCTGGAAACGAGCTCATTGGGTTGGAATCGAGCTAAATTTAGTTCAACAAGCTGGAAGTGAACTAGTTCAGCCCGCAAGGAATTGCCAGCAACACTTAGGGAATGGATCCAAGAACGTGCTTGGGGCGTGGCCATATCACTACTAAGATAACCTCGTAAATATTTAATTTACGGGTTTAGTTTACAGAAACTGAGTCCCTGAAATACATTTTCCAACACCCCTAACTATTAGGTCGTTTCAAAAATAATTTTTAGTTTTCATTGGAAATTTTAATAAATATATTTGTGTTCTAATTTTTTTATATATTTGTGTATATGAATAATGTTGTGACTGGAATTCAGTCAACCACCAAAGCCAACATAAGAACCGACCAAGAGCAATATTTGCATGTATATCCTTCCAAGAATTCTATTCAAATTCTATCTGCAAATAGGATTGTGAAATGGGATCCACATTAAGGTGATAAACTTGTGATCAGTACATAGGGTAGAATGTGTATAAAGTGGTCAAGTGTAGAGATTGACATATAATTATATGCCAAGAATTAGAAGAGTATCTGCTAAGGTTTCAAAGGAAGCCCGAAATCCTCGAGTCGAGGAATTCAACAATATCATTAAAAGGTAATATTTGTTGAGACTCACTAAGTTACACTAAACTTGCAGGAGTCTATTTGTTATTTAGGATCTTGAAACTGAAATAGTGAGCTAGGAGGGACTATGTAACAACCCAAACTCGGCCTAAACATTATGGCCGAATCTGGTGATGTCACAAGGATTGAGTTTTGAAAACAGTGTTGTTTCAATAAATCATCCAAATTTTATAACTATTACTAAAAACGTTATTTAATTAATTCATTTGTCAAAACAATATTTACAGCGGAGGTTTTTAAAACCGTTTTAATTTGGAAATCCAGTTCGTACTTTCAGAAAAGTTACCTTTGATTTCGTAAAATCGTAATTTCAGTCAAACATCGCACTAAAAGTTAAAACATAACCAAAACCAAAATAAACAATCCAGAGAGTCCAATAATTACAAAACTTCCATGTATAAACTGTAACTAAATAAAAACCATTATTTAAAGTCAATTCCCAAACTTGTCGTCACCGTGAGACTTCGTCACACTGAATCACCTAAGTCTGTGGATCACCTGACAAAACAGACAACAGATGTGAGTTTACGAAAACTCAGTGTGTAACCCAACAAAATTAAGCATGCAAATATACAGAATTATAAGCACAGTCAGAAACAATTATTGTTTCAGATTCAGAATCAAATATGCTTTAATCCTACCCCCGATCCTCTGCATACCATCTCCGACCCTCCCGTCACACCATGTGGGGTTAAAAAAACCCACCCATCCCTACATACCACATTGTGCCATTAAGACACATATCAAAATATATGCAGCCATACTGCCAGAATATAGGCGATTAACGCCGATCAGAATACTTCCTCCTCATATACAAATCCCACCCCAAATATGATATAGAAAATCAGATACAAATTTATCAGATTAAACATGCTCGACATGCTTTTAAACAAAAAACAGATATACATATAGTAGTACAATGAGGCATACATTTTAGCGTCCTACTCCAATCAGTCTATCAGCATATCATAGCATTCAAAATAGGGTTTAAACAGCCCTTACCGACCCTACAGTACGCCCACAGTCGATCGGAGCAACCCGTGCGACCCTAGAAAAAATTTCAGAATTATGGGCCCACACGTCCAACTTGGCAACCACATGGTCGTGTGCTGCACACGGCCATGCCTTCGTCGACCACACGGCCGTGTCCATACATGGCCATCCACACGGTCGACTACATGCCCGTGTGGCGTCGACAAAATAGTTTTTTGGCTTTCACCGAAACTCGCTTTTCTTCATTTCGGGAACACACTTAATATGATTTTGATGCAAAAACACTCCCGAACCATACAGCACCTAAGATTGACCAACATAAACACCAAATTAGACGTTTAAAACTGAACTAAAACCGAACCCAAAATGAGGTATTCATCCATTAAGCAACCACCCCTTACCTTCGATCAAACAATGGTAATTCCCACGAACCTAAGTCCTGTCAAGCAATTTCGAGCCCATGAATCTTCCCCTAAACGACATAACGACACCCATCAATAACGAATTAACAAGAAAAATAAAACTACCTTACCCAATATCACCAAATTAAATCGTGAACGAAATTGAACAGAAAGAAGCCACACATACAACAACGTCGATCAGTCAACAAAACCCATCGATTAATTGGAAATACAGTTCGAAGAATGGAGAGGAAGACGAAGGAAAGAAGAAAAACGCAGAGGGGAGAGCAATAGAGAAAAAAAGTCAGTTAGGGAAATTTTGGGAAAATATAGGAAAATAAATTAAAACTAACTTGATAATCCCAACTTCCCACTAACACCTCAATCTCAACCACTTCGAAACTTAAACTCTACCGAAACTCTTTCAAACAACTGACCAAAAATATAACATCCATGCTCACGCAGGGATTCAAACACAGAACCTCCAACACACCAATTCCCTTACCACTTGAACTAGCAGGCTCATTCTAATATAGATTTACAGATAATTTAATATCACTAAACTAGGATAAAGCTTGATCCAAATATTGAAAAAATTGATGAAGTGGGACTTGAACCTAAGACCTTTCATACACTCCCAGAACTCTTAACCACTGAAACAGATACACATTTGTGTAAAAATTATACAAAACAAAAATAAGAATATCAGGGCGTTACAACTCTACCCTCTTAAAAGGAATTTCAACCTCAAAATTTACCTGATCAGAATATATAGGGATATTGTTGATGCATCGAGTCTCAGGTTCCCACGTGGCCTCCTCCATACCATGATTCCGCCACAGAAGCTTCACTAAAGGAATGGACTTCCTCCCCAGAACCTTAATATCTCAATCTAGAATCTAATCAGCTCCTCTTCAAAAGTCAAGTCCAGCCTAACCTCGATTTCTTCAATAGAGACAACATGAGATGGATCCGACAGATACCGTATCAACATTGAAACATGGTAAACCTCATGGATACGGTCTAGCTCTGGAGGTAACTCCAACTGATAAGCAACCGGTCCCACATGCTTCAGAATCTGATACGGTCCAATGAACCTAGGGCTCAACTTGCCCTTGCGATCGAATCTCAAAACTTTCTTCTATGGAGAAACCTTAAGAAACTCCAAGTCCCTCACAGAGTACTCAATATCACGCTTCTACAAATTTGTGTAAGATTTCAGTCTATCATAGCTACCTTCAGACGATCCCGAATCAATCTAACCTTGTCTTCGGTCTCAGAAACCAATTCTGGACCCAAAACCTGACGCTCACCCAACTCAGTCCAACATAATGGAGTACGACACTTATGACCATACAGAGCCTTGTAAGGTGCAATCTAAATGCTAGTCTGGAAACTGTTATTGTGGACGAACTCAGCTAGTGACAGGTAATCCTCCCAACTACCTTGGAAATCTATCACACAGCTCTGAAGCATATCCTCCAGTATCTAAATCACCCTCCCAGATTGTCCATTAGTCTGAAGATGGAACACCGTACTGAAATCCAATCTCAAACCTAGAGCCTCATGCAATTTCTTCCAAAACTGAGATGTGAAACGAAGATCTCTATCAGAAATAATCGAAATAGGAAACCCATGCAGTCTTACAATATTAGAAGTGTAGAGCTTCGCTAACTTCTGCAGAGAATAGTTTGTCCGAACTAGAAAGAATTGAGTAAACTTGGTCAATCAATCCACAATGACCCAAACAAAATCCTTCTTAATGGGTGTCAAGGGTAACCCACTAACGAAGTCTATTGTCACTCGTTCCCATTTCCACAAGAGAATCTTCATTGGCTGTAACAAACTCGAAGGCAACTGATGCTCAGCCTTGAAAACGAGCAACAAAATTAGTAACTTCACGTTTCAAACCCGGCCACTAGTATAGCTAACAAAGATCGCGATACATCTTATTACCACCGGGATGCATAGCATAAGGGCTACTATGCGCCTCTCTCAGAATTGACTGCCTAAAATCGAAATCATTCGATACATTGATTCGTCCTCGAAAACATAGTGCACCCTCATTATTCAACCCAAATCCTAAGTACTGCCACTCTTAACCTGACGAAACCGCAAACTGAAAGACTCATCCCCCAACTATTTAACTCGAATCTGATCAATCCAAGTCAGCTTAACCTATAACTCTGCTAACAAACTCCCATTGTCAAACAAACTAAGGCGAGCGAACATCGCCCTCAGATCAATAGTTACTCTACAACTTAGAGCATCGACCACTACATTGGCCTTACCAGGATGATACTCTATCGTGCAGTCATAATCCTTGAGCAATTCAATTCATTTGCACTGCCTAAGATTCAAATCCTTCTAAGTAAGGAGGTACTTGAGACTCTTGTGATCAGTGTAGATGATACACCTCTCACCATACAGATAGTGCCTCCAGATCTTCAACACAGAGACTACAACAGCCAACTCGAGATCATACGTTGGATAGTTTCCCTCATGTGTCTTAAGCTACCAGGATGCATAAGCAACAACCTTACCATCTTACATCAGAACACATCCCAAGCCGACATGCAATGCATCATTGTAGACCACAAACTCCTTACCAGATTCAGGCTGTATTAGAATAAGAGCCTAAGTTAGAACAAACTTGAGCTTCTCGAAGCTCAATTGCTGCGCATCAGTCTAAGAAAACGGAACACCCTTACGCAAATGCTTAGCTAAGGGAGCTGCAATCAGAGAGAACCCCTCAACAATCCGCCGATAATGACCCGCCAAACCCAAAAAACTGCAGATCTCAGATACGTTCTTAGGATGTTTCCAATCAAGTACAGCCTCAATCCTCTTCGAATCAACACAGATCCCCTCAGCAGAAACCACATGACCCAGAAAAGTCATTTCACGCAACCAAAGCTCACACTTGCTCAACTTAACGTAAAGCTATTTCTCACGTAAAATCTGCAGTTCTACTCTAAGATGCTCATCATGCTCATCCTCGGTCTTAGAGTACACCAGGATATCGTCAATGAAGACTATGACGAACTGATCTAGATATGGCTAAAACACTCGATTCATCAAATCCATGAATGCTGCCGAAGCATTTATTAGACCAAAAGGCATCACTAGGAACTCGTAATGTCCATAATGAGTCCTAAATGCAACCTTATGAACAACCACCTCCTTAACTCTCAACTGATGATAAGCATAACGAAGATCAATCTTTGAAAACACCGAAGCCCCTCTAAACTTATTAAACAAGTCATTGATAATCAAAAGTAGATACTTATTCTTCACAGTCAACTTGTTCAACTGCCGATAATCGATACACTTTCACATGGTCCATTCCTTCTTCTTAACAAATAGAACTGGTGCTCCCCACGAAGACACACTAGGACAAATGAAACAATGATCCATGAGTTCTTGAAGTTAACCCTTAAGCTTAGAAAATTCTTTTGGTGTCATACGATATGGAGCAATGACACCCGAGCTGCACCCGGTAGAAGCTCAATTCCAAACTCAACATATCGATTCGGAGGTAAACCCGGTAACTCCTCAGGAAAAACATCCGAAAAGTCCTTCACTATTCTGATATCCCCAACAGAAGAGTCCTTAGAAATATAATCACTGACATAAGCCAAATACGCCTCACATCCTTTCCGAACCAATTTCTTAGCCACGAGCGCGGAGATCACATTGGACAGATAATCTCGGTGCTCACCAATTGTAATAGGCCAATTTTGGCCTGGGCTCAAATTACAAATAAAACAAAAAGACCAAACTAATAAATAAAAATATTAATAGTCCATTACAAAAAAAAAAGCCCACTACCCAGTTACGAGCCCAAAACAAATAAACCCTAGCACACTCTTAACATTTTCAGAAAGCAAAAATAACCCTAGCCCCCTAAGAGCTTTAGTCGCCGCTCCTACGCACGTCAGCACCTCCGTACACAACTGGCCTCCGTACCTGCAAGCAAGACGCGCCAAGCAGAAGAAAAAACAAAAATAGTACCGAGCAGTTTTGTAAATCGGCTATAAAATCCATGAAATATCAATGTATTTCTTATTTTTTTCTTGATTTTTGAACACGAAATATCAAATACAAAAAATAAATGAAAAAAATACACAAAATCAAGAGTTAAAAAGATCACCTTCTTTACATAGGTATATTGATTTCTTTTTCCTTTTGCGTATTCATTTCAAATAATGAATAGTATACATAGACATCGAAAAAAGTAAAAACCTTTTACCTTTTTTCGGCGATCGGAGGAGTTTGGAACCAAAGGGCCCTTTGCCTATTTCGGTGATTTTCTGCCATTTTTAAGGAAAATAACCCAAGATTCGGGTTCTAGGGGGTGAAAGGGAGAAAAAGGGCACTTTTGGGCTCTCCGGCCACCGTGGACTGCGGCGTCGGAGGGTGGCCGACCGTCCGATCGTCGGACATCAAAGGGGGGAGAGAGGTTTTTTTTTTGAAAAGTTTTTTTATTTTTTTGGAGTGAAGGGTTGAAATGAAGATTAAAAAAAATTTGGGTTTAAATACCTAGATGAAGCAGCGCCGTTTTAGTCCCCCCTTTAAGCGTCCAAAACGACACCATTTTGAAGGGGACTCGAGACCCGACCCGCTCAGGATTGAGGATCCGCGTGTTTTATTAGATGGGTTATTTACCCTTTTAGTCCTTCTGCATTTTTAAAATTTTTAAATTCAATTTTTTATATTTTTAATTTGCCCCTTTAATTTTATTATTGTTTCACTTCAGTCCTCGTTGGAGCTGTGCGTTTTGAAGGACAGGGATAATTTCCCATTTGGTCCCCCATTTCATCCGTGCGCTTCAAATGGGTCCATTATCTTATTTTTATCCGAATTTTCCCTTAAAATTTGTTTGACTTTCAATTTTAGTCCTTATTTATTTATTTCAATACTTTCACATTTTATGTTTTACATTTTATTTATTTTATTTAAATTTCTATTTTTAAATTCATGATAATCTTACCTTTATTTATTTATTTTCATCCTCTTACATTTTTACTTATTTTATTTTTTTTTACTACTACTACTACTACTACTACTACTACTACTACTACTATTATTATTGTATTATTACTATTATTATTTTCTTTTTGTTTATTTATTTATTTTTATCATTTCTTTTATTATTATCGTGTCATTTATTATCGCTTTTAAATATACTTATTTTATTTTATCACTCTTTTATCATTTTATTATTCATTATCCATTTATATCCTTTTAAATACTTCCAAACCCTAAATTATTTATCATTTGTATTACATTTTACCCGATACACTAAAAATATTGTTCTAAATAAGCAACACTTCGTGTTTTTAAAATTCGAAAGGTCGTTCCCTAACTTACGAGATTTTGAGTTTCTCGTTAAATCCAAACAAACGAATGTTTTAAAATTTTTAAATAATCTCAGGAATTACCAAAAGATCATGTTCTAACTTACGCAGTACGATTTCTTCCTAAAATCGAGATAATCAAACATCTTCCAAAATAAATTTTTCAGCGTTTATTCTCGTATCGGGAATTTAAGACATTATGTCCTAACTTACGGGAAGTAATTTTTTTCTTGATTAACGTGAAATATGTCATTTTCTCGAAAAAATTTCAATTAAGCAATATTTTAACAACGGATCGTATTTTTAAAATCTCTTCAAATTTTCAATTTTTGACACTAAGACACTAATTAATCAACTAGGTAGCAATTTTGGGCATTACGAGGGTGCTAATACTTCCTCGTGCTTAACCGACTCCCGAACCCCATTTTTTTTGAATTTCGTAGACTAAAACCGTTGTTTTAATAAATCAAATATCTTATTTAAATGACCAAATTACGGTGTGACCCGATTACAGCTCATCAAAAAAGATTGGTGGTGACTCCAGTTTTTTTTGTTTTCAAAATCCAAGTTGATCCCTCTTTCAAAAAATTAGTTTCGACACTGATCACAACCACCTCATTATCATCCTCAATCCTCAGAACGACCCTCTTAGTTGCGCAATCCAAACTAACTCGATGCTTAACCAACCAATCCATACCTAAGATCAAGTCAAATTCCCCAAACGAAAGCTCCATCAGATCTACCAAAAATATCACCCTTTGCACCTCTAACGGAATGTCCCTATAGAGTTTACTAACCCGAATATACTGCCCCAACAAACTTAGTACAGTAACCTCACTAGTCGTGCTCTTAATAGAAATCCCTAGAGTTTCAGATACAGTACTAGCTACGTGAGAGTGTGTAGAACTTATGTCTATCAGAGCATTATAAGGTACATCAAATATAAGGAATGTACCGGTGATGACTCCAGGACATCTCTATCATCTCGGCATTGTGTAGCATAAACCAGTGCAGGCTACCTCGCCTCAGTCTTTGACCAACACCTCTGCTTGGTGCTCTCTACCCACGACCCATACCATTACGACCCCGAGCCTGTCCACGGCCCCTAGGTGGCTGTTGAACTACACTCAGGTCAGGACCTAATCCCGAAGCTTGCATCTAATCAGCCCTCTGTGGACACTCTCGAATACAGTGCTCTAAAGTTCCACATCTCAAGTAAGCTCCTATCCTCCTCCAACACTCATCCGGATGGCGCCTACCACAATCACTGCACAACTAAATCCCAGTAAGAGAAACAGAAGTCCCTACGCTAACCGACCCATCAGGTCTAGCCTTTTTCTTAAGCCTCTAAACATAATTAGAAGGCTCAAATTCCCTCTTGTTCTTACCCTTCTCTTGATCCCTAATTTGGCGCTCCACGCGCTTAACATATTCGACGATCTTCGCCTTCTCGACTAGGATCGCGAACTTTTGCTCCCTCTGTAGAGCAATCAGAACCTTTAAGTTATCCTTCAGACCATCCCCAAAGCGAACCCACCTCTCATACTCGGACACCACCATGCCTCGAGTGTAGCAGCTCAACCTCAAAAACTTGGCCTTATACTCATCCACAGATCTATCACCTTGCGTGAGATTCATGAACTCCTGCCTACGAGCATCCACATAGCTCGCCCCAACGTACTTACTCTGGAAAGTGGTCTTGAAGAGATCCCAATTCAAATGATTAGGCTAAGTACCCTCCTCGACCGTCAACCACCATTGATATGTCTCATCGCAAAGCAGAAAGACTGCACCCTTCATTTTCTACTCAAGAGTACAGTTTAGGTCATTCATGATCCTCTCGATGGCCTCCAACCAATACTCGGCCACATTAGGGGCGACTCTATTGGCACCCTTTAAACAACTCAGCACCATTAGACAGCAGTTATTCAGTTACTGAACCTCGACCCCCAGCTTTAGAATGGGGTCCAACAACCCTCTCCAAAATCCTCATCATGGCTTGGGACAGAGCGTCGTCCCTAGCCGCGCGACTTTGAGACCCAGTCTTAGTAGCAGGTGAAATTGGTGTCTCACTTGTATCTAAATTCCGCATACTGCCCAAAGAGAAAGACTTAGCTCGAGCCCCCTACGACCTTACCACGGCCTCGGATACCACGTCCGCGAGTTCCACGAGCATTCATTATATATTTCTATTTTTATCTACATTAAAAATTTTATGCATCAGTTTCAGTATTTATTAGCAGATGTTTTATGCATAAATTATCAAAAGTTTAGTACCGTTTTTGTAACACCCCTTACCCGCATTCAACACCGGAATCGGATACGAGGCATTACCGAACTTAACTTACTTAAACATACAACATTGATCTATAAAATTTCATTTCAACTTCAAACTTCTCACTCTTATTCATAACATCCTTATTATGGGCCTACGAAGCCCTAAATATACATACGAAAGATTCTAGAATTACATCGAAGGCTTTTACGCACTTAGAAAAGTTTTGCCTAAATAGGCCACACGCCCGTGTGAAGGAATGGGCACACCCGTGTGACATATCACACGTCCGTGCTCCACACCTGTGGTCGACTTTGACTTGCATCACACGGCTTGTCACACGCTCGTGTGTCTAGCCCGTGGTTGACACTGACTTGCATCACACGGCCAGTCACACGCCCATGTCCTTCAACCGTATAGCGAATTAAATTCCAGAATTTAGGTATAAACTTCACACGGCCTGGGCACACACCTATGTCCATGGTTGTGCCTTCCACATGTCTATGACACACGACCGTGTCTCTACCCGTTTATTTACTACTGAGCATACTGACTTGCAAAACTAACATGCAGGGGACACATGACCTAGCCACACACCCATGAGGCTGAACATGTATCACACACGGCCTAGACACATGCCCGTGTGCCTACCCATGTGGACATAAACAAGGCTATTTGCCAAGCTCTTTTTATCACCCTAACTCATACAACATAAATCACATTCAACCATTATCCAAGCAACCCAATCATGCATCATACACACTCATGAATAACCTCATCTTTTCATAGATCAATAATAGTGAGCCATCAACTTGGTATTATACAAAAGAGTTTATCCTTGAATGAGCCAACACCTTTGGCCAAAATACATGACATTTAACTAAGTCTAGACCCTATACATGCCATATTCAAAATGTTAAATCTAACTATGCCGAGATGTGCTGATAGTGTGGGTGATCTTTCGATTATCTTCGTATCCCGAGCTGGCTCTTTGACACTATAAAACAAGGGAAGAGAAAGGGAGTAAGCTTTAAGCTTAGTAAGTCTACATGTAAACAATTAACATCATACCATATGCCAAGCAATCACAAACATTACATATTATGTAAGAACAATTTACATTTTCATATTCATGCTTATTTATCTCATCTCTTACCACATTCCAACCATATAATATATATATATATTTTGCTCGCATTTAACATGTGTATCCTGCACTTATCACCACATAGCCACGTGAAATATTTACTTAGACAAATTTCTCGATGTTCGGAATAATAGTATGTACCCGATGGTTTCGCATACAGCCTACCATTAATCAATAAAAGAGTGGTATCGCACATAGCTCACCAACAAGAATAATTACGGTGGTTTCGCACATAGCCCACCAAATGATAATATAGACGATGGTAACGCACACAGCCCATCGTGAGTAAATAATAAGGCGGTACCACACACAGCCCACCAATAATGATAATTACATATATTTATCAGTGCTTACATATCTATTTCGAGGTTCATACGAGAATTACTCATTATCTATCATTTTCAAACAATCTCACCGATAAGTAATTTCATCCATATAATGCATCAATAGGTAACAACATATGCATTAAAGATATATCGCTTACACGTAAACTTACCTCGGTGTAAAATGTATTAATCAATGGTTTAGTCCGTAACCCTGCCTTTTCCTCGGTCAAGGTTGTTTTTGCGTTCTTCTTGATCTATAATAATAAAATTTACTCATTCAATCACTATATAACTCATGATACATCAAAATTTCTACTTAGGCAAAAATGATCATTTTGCCTTTATACTTTGGCAAAATTATGATTTTGCCCCTAGGCTCGTAAATCATTTTTCATCACATTTTCTCATTAAACAAGCCTAGCTGAACATTTATTTCTCTTACAACCACTCACAAAACCAATTATTTCATGCATTTATTACTCAATTACAACCTTTACAAATAAGTCCTATTTATGTGTTTTCATGGTAACATCTTTCACAAAAGTTGTTCCTTAACCCACTGACATTCATTCTTTTCCATAAAAACTCAGCAAACAACATAAACACTATCATTGCAAGTCCCTAAACTTTCAACCATTTAGCAAAATAGTCCCCTCATTAGCTAGCTTAAGCTTTGGGGGTTGCAAAAGTATAAAAATTATCAAGAAAGACCTCAAAAATCACTTACTTGCAAGAGATTTGCTTGGCTGAAAATTTGAACTCCAAAATCCCCTATTTCCTCCTCAATTTTTGGTGGAGAAGAAATGTGAATAGTGAAATTTGATATCTATTTTTATCTTATTTTATTCATTTTTAATCACATGATTTCACCAAATTTTTGACCAAAATTAATACTCTTGTCTCCCTTGTTTCCTATGGCCGGCCAGACCCTCTTGATGGCCTAATTGCACTTTAAGGACCTATAATTTAATATTCTATGGCTATTAGACACCTCTACCTTGTATAATAGAACTTTCGTACTTTATGCGATTTAGTCTTTTTTCATAATTAAGCATACAATTGCTAAAATTAGTGCACCAAAATTTTCATACATCCATATAATTATGTCATAATACATAAAATAATATCAAAATAATTTTCTTCAACCTCAGATTAGTGGTCCCGAAGCCACTGTTTCGACTAGCCCTAAAATTAAGCTGTTACAGTTTTCGGAGGTTTCAGTCTTTAGCTAACTCAGTACAGTTTCAGAGGATCCTATCTACAATGTTTTGAAGCAGTTCAAACTAATTTTCAAAAATACTTACAAGATCAGCGCCAGAGACTCGATGTGCTACATGCTTTCTGAAATTATTCCAATTATTTAAATTACTTAAAAACCGTTTCTTTTTGAAACACAATTTTGCAGCCTAAAATTCAAAGTCGAGTTTCATAACCTAGCTCTAATACCACTAAATGTAACACCCCAAACCTGGCCTAGATGTTATGGCCGAATCTAGTGATGTCACAAGGAATGAGTTTTGAAAACAGTGTTGTTTCGATAAATCATCCAAGTTTTATAACTATTACTGAAAACATTATTTAATTAATTCATTTGCCAAAACAATATTTACAGCGGAGGTTTTTAAAACCGTTTTATTTTGGAAGTCCAGCTCGTACTTTCGGTAAAAAAACATTTGATTTTGTAAAACCTTAATTTCAATCAAACGTCGCACTAAAAGTTAAAACATGACCAAAACCAAAATAAACAGTCTAGAGAGTCCAATAATTAAAAAAAAATCCCAAGTATAAATCGTAATTAAATAAAAACCATTATTTAAAGTCAATTCACAAACTTGTGGCCACCGTTAGACTCCGTCGCACCAATCTGCCTAAGTTTGTGGATTACCTGACAAAATAGACAATAGATGTGAGTTTACGAAAACTCAGTGTGTAACCCAACAGAATTAAGCATGCAAACATACAAAATTATAAGGACATTCAGAAACAAATATAGTTTCAGATTCAGAATCAGATATGCGTTAATCCTACCGCATCCTCTACACACCATCTCCAACCATCCCGTCACACCATGTGGGGTTAAAAACACCCACCCATCCCTACGCACCATATTTTTCCATTAAGACACATATCAGAATATACGCAGCCATGCTGCCAGAATATAGGCGATTAATGCCGATCAGAATACTTCCTCATCATATACAAATCCCACCCCAAATCAGATACAAAAAATCAGATACAGATTTATCATATTAAACATGCTCGACATGCTTTTAAAAAAATAACAGATATACATATGGTAGTACAGTCAGGCATACATTTTAGCGTCCTACTCCAATCAGTCTATCAGTATATCATAGCATTCAAAATAGGGTTTTGAATAGCCCTTACCAACCTTACAGTAGGCCCATAGTCGATCGGAACGACCCATATGACCCTAGGGAAATTTTAAAATTATGTGGGCCCACATGCCCAGATTTGGCCTTACCCGTGTGGGCCACACAGCCTGGCCTACAATTTACACGCCAATGTGGCATACCCGTGTGGGCCTACACGTCCGTGTGGCCCACACGGCCACACCCACGTCACCATACAACTGTGCACTGCGCACGGCCATGCCTTCGTCTACTACACGGTAGTGCCTCGTACACGACCATCTACACGGGCGACCACACGATAGTGTGGCGTCAACAGAATGGTTTTTCAGCTTTCATCGAAACTCTTTTTTTTTTTTGCATTTTGAGAACACACCTGATACGATTTTGATGTGGAAACACTCTCAAACCACACAGCACCTATGATTGACCAACATAAACACCGAATTAGACGTTTAAAATCAAACTAAAACCGAACCCAAAATGAGCTATTCATCCATTGAGCAACCAACCCTTACCTTCGATCGAACAACAGTTTCCCACGAACCTAAATCCCCGTCAAGCAATTTTGAGTCCCTAAATCTTCCCCTAAATGACATAATGACACCAATCAATAACGAATTAACAAGCAAAACAAAACTACCTTACCCAAACTCACCAAATTAAATCGGGAACGGAATTGAACAGAAAGAAACAAAAAATACCACAACGTCAATCAGTCAAGAAAACCTACTGATTAATTGGAAATACAGTTCGAAGAATGGAGAGGAAGACGAAGGAAAGAAGAAAAATGCAGAGGGGGAGAAAAACAGAGAAAAAAAAGGTCAGTTAGGGAAATCTTGGGAAAATAAAAGAAAATAAATTAAAACTAACTTGATAATCCCAACTTCCCACTAACACCTCAATCTCAACCACTTCAGAATTTAAACTCTACCAAAACTCTCTCAGACAACCGACCAAAAATATAGCATCCACGCTCGCACAGGAATTTGAACACAAAATCTCCAACACACCAATTCCCTTTCCACTTGAACCAGCAGGCTCATTCTGATATAGGTTTTATAGATAATTTAATATAACCCCACTGAACTAGGATAAGGCCTGATCCAAAAATTGACAAAATCGACAGAAGTGGGACTTGAACCCAGGACCTCTCACACACTTTCAGAACACTTAACTATTGAAACAGATACACATTTGTGTAAAAATTATACATAAACAGAAATAAGAAAATTAGGGCATTACAAACCAAGGCAGGAATGCACTAAGGTGGCGATTCGAAGAGCGATATTATGCATATAAAGGGATATTTTTGAATATAAGGCATACAATACTCTACACCATTATTAAGTGGGTTTTAACAAATTTTTAAGTTATAACAAATTAAACTACTTTCGAGAATCTGTTGTATTTAGTAAACGCCTCTTTTAAAATCTTTTAACTTAGAAAGAATAAGAAGTATGTTCAGAATGATCCTCCCTGTTGTAAAATATTTGTTAAGTATTTTATACTGTGACATCCTATATCTAGGTTTAGTAAACTAGGTCGGGTATAGGGCATTACAATCACAATGAACATGTTGAGTTATGAAGTATTGAACATGTTTTCTTGAAATTTTACCAGGAATAAATTCGTCAATATATAGAATATTAAATTTTATTTTGGGAAATAGAAAAATCGAATCAAGTTGGATCACATTATAGAGTACTGGGTCAAAAGGCCTAAGAAATGCTTGTAATTGGACCCAATGTGAGAGAGGCCCAAAAACCCCTCATATAACATGAAGAGGGCGACAACCCTAGTAGGAATACTAGGGTGTACCGTCCACCCCACTCCTGTTCTAAGTACGAAATTGTTTTTCTATTTGAAATAAACCACTACAAGTCAATATGGATTTGGCCTTCTCTTCTTATAAATAGATGACACTGATAGGGCATAACATACAACTTTGAGAGGTTATTACTCTGCCGAAAAATAGAGAGAATTTATTCTCAGCTATTAAATATATTTTTCCAGAATAACAATTCAATCAGTTTCTATTAAAAAAGAGAGAATTTCCATTTTCACCCCAAATAAAAGAGAAAAAAAAAAGTCTAGTTCCGTGTTTCGATTCAATTGGTTTGAGCCTACACTCAAAGCAGTTTGTGATACGAGAATAGTGAAGAAGATCATTTGGTTAAAAGCTGGGAACAACGAACACCCACTAAGCCGAAAACACAAGCATGTATTCGATTAGGGTTTATTGCTATAAATATCACAAACCAAGTCGATTTTCAAAATTTTAATTTTCCACTATTTAAGAAAATTGTTTTAAAACCAGATTTTTTCCGATAGAGATAGGTTGAAAAAGTGTGTTGGTAATGACATCAATGGTTTTAAAGATTGGTGTTAAGTTTATTTGAATTGTATTGATCAATTGAATAGGTACCAAATTGGGCTTTGTTGTAAAATAGGGGTCACTAGTGACGTCGCCTTAACGTCGTGACGAGATTAAGTCAGTATGTTTTGTCGCATCGTGGAACCCCCGATGACGCGATGTTAACTCAAGATTTGGTCCTAATTTGACCTCAGGATTGTAATAGAGCTTTTGTAAGCTCGTATAAGACTTGGAAATGATTATATATCATAATATATGCATGTATTGCTTGTAATTAAATGTATAATGGTATAAATTGAATGTATTTTATCGTAGTTGCTCCAGCAACAAATTTGACATCCTATAGCTCGGACTTAGCGATTAGGTCAAGTATAGGTTGTTACACCAACTATACCAGTGACTCTATTCGTCAATATTAATAAGGCAAATATCATTATTGTTGATTGTATTTCATCAACAAGCATATACACATGTATTCAACCAATGAAATGATCGTAAATCACATAACCGGATATATATGTACCTTTTGAATAATTCACATTGATAGTTTACCTTTTCCGGACATTTAACGAATCAAACATATACATATAATTTATCTAACAAACTTGAATTATGAGAGCATAAACCATATTAGTTCTTCATTGACGGCTTTGTCTTTCCCTTTGCATTTCAACGTCTAGGCGTCACCTTTATCTATGTACAATAAATTCATATATAAGAAATCCATTAAATATATAATTCAAACATAGAAATATGATAATTAAAGAAGAATGTTTTAACACCCCTAACCCGTATCCGTCGCCACATTAGGGTTAAAGGCGTTACCATAGAAATATGATAATTAAACAAGAATGTTGTAACACCCCTAACTCGTATCCGTCACCAGATTAGGGTTAAAGGCGTTACCAAATAAATCAGAAACATTTACAGACAGTACATTCAATCATTCATCAATCGCAATAAAAGTGTCCATTAAATAGGTCAACGAGACCCTAATCATGCTTTAAAGTAGGGTCGAGACTAGGCCGAACACTTACAAAAATTCTCGAAAATTTAAAAATTTTCTAAGTTATGCAAGACACACGCCCGTGTGGGTAGGTCATGTGTCTCCCACGGACACCAGACACACCCTTGTGTCTTGGCCGTGCCAAATCAGGGCATGTATACTGACTTTTCCACACGGCCACTAGGCACGCCTGTGTACCATGGCCGTGTGCTCTTAGGCCATATACTGACTAAATCACACAGCTACCAGGCACGTCCGTGTGTCAAGGCCATGCACACCTAGGCTGGCTACTGACTTTCACCCACGGCCACTAGGCACGCCCGTGTGCCAAGGTCGTGTAGGCAAAACAGGTCATTTGCAAGGCCATAATGCCACCACACTAGGGTCATACCTACAAGCAAAATACCAATACAACTCATACACATTTGGCAACCAAGAACATATCAAATCTCTACACTCAAATACAATTCCAATCATGCCAATTTGTAAAACTAAACACATATGCAATTAAGCATGATTCATCTACCTTTACCCTTCATATATCCACTTCTTTGATCAATCATGCATACTCATAGTGCATTCATATACTTACCATAGTTTGACCATTTCATTTGTTATCAAACCATACCAAACTTGCATCATATGCCATATTCATTCATGTACATTATCAACATTTACTTAGCTACATCACATGGCTATTTACACTTCAAAACATATGCCAAAAATATCTAACCTATACATGTCATATTAACTATATACACATTTTAAAAGTACCAAAATGAGCTTAGGTAGTTTGATGATGATCCTCGACGGTCCCGAACCTTCAGTAGCTTTGACGATCTATAAAACAAAGCAAATACACACAGAGTAAGCTTTCAAAAGCTTAGTAAGCCATATACAAATAAACATAACATACAATGCATATAACCAAATTAATACATTGGTACTTATAGTTCTCATAGCCAATTCATCACTTGATCTTTGGCACATTTGCTTACACAAAGTTTGCCACAACTTCTATTCACATATCACATATGTACTTAGCTCATTCAAGCATATTTCCAATCTTGTATCACAATCACATTCTCATATTCAATAATACATTTCATCATAGTAAATTCATATAGATACTTACCTTTTATAGACACTTAGTGTACATATCAAACGTACCTAAAACAGATTTACAGATCACATAGTCATTCGTATCTCTGATTTTTCTGTTGAACCGTTCGAAATCTAATAGGATACTCAGAATGATCAGAATAGTCGTACAATGCCAACGTCTCAGACGAGGTCTTACATGTACTCAAATATCGATGCCACTGTCCCAAATAGGGTCTTACACGAGTCAATACGATGCCAATGTCTCAGACATGGTCCTACACGTAAATTTCATATCGATGCCAACGTCCCAGACGTGGTCTTACACGAAATCATAAATCAATGCCAACGTCCTAGACGTGGTCTTACATGATATTACTTAACAGACACCTATGTCATGACATAATAAATCCTATCTATTCATAAGTTCAAATGGGACTTCTCGGACTTTGATAAGAAATCAATTTTATCTTGGAATTCATTTATACATCATCTCATGTGTATTCATCAATATCAATATTTATATAAACATACATAATTCCATTCAAACATGTTTATTTGTATATTGACTTACCTCGGATTCGGATATTCGTTCGAACTCGATTATTCAACTACTTTCGCTTTCCCGTAATCTAAGTCCGTTTTCTTCGGCTCTTGATCTATACATATTCAAATGTAATCCATATATTCACTAATTCATTCAATTTAATCCATGAACACACATTTAGGGAAATTTGCAATTTAGCCCTCATATTTGCACATTTTATCAATTTAGTCCATTTTTCTCAAAACATCAAATACACAAAATCACCTTATACCCATGCTTAGCCGAATGCTCATATATATCATAGAAGTCCAAAAATTTCATTTATTTCACAATTTAGTCCCTCAAATTGCCATTTTTACAATTTAGCCCTAATTAGCTAAATTCATCAAAAATTCAAGAACAAAACATGTTCATTTAACACATATCTTTCATTTAACACCATAAATCATCATAAATAATATGATTTCATCAAAGTCTCACTTTAAAACATCATCAATTCTCAAAATTAAGACATGGGTTTTGAAGCATTCAAAGCAACGATTATGAAAACGTAAAAATACCAAAAACCGAAGTGAAAACTTACCTTAATCTAGCTAAAAGAATGTCAAATGCCTTATCTTCATATTTCTTTCTTTTTTGTTTGATTTTCGGTGGAAGAACATATGAATTTCCACTATCTTTTAGTTTATTTTTATTATAAATATATTAATACACAAATGACATAATTAGCCTTTACTAATACTTACAAAAATCTTGTATAAGATGGACATAAATTTCCACTACTATGAACAAGTCTATAATATCCACATAAGGACTCCACCCTTAAGAATTCATGACAAATAGATTCTTTTTTATAAAGCATGCTAATTTTTCATTGAATGCAATTTGATCCTTTTATCGAATTATGCACACAAACAGACAAATTAACTTACGGAACTTTAGCACATATTTAATCACTTATCAATGGCACAAAAATAATATTAAAATATTATAAGGCTCGAATTTGTGGTCTTGAAACCACTATTCTGACTAGGGTATAAACCAGACTGTTACACATGTACTTTATTCAATTTAGTCATATAAACCCCAATGTCTGAAACTCCCGTTTCTCACAATTTACCCGATCAAATTTAAATTAGACTTTATAATTATAGTACAGAGGACCTGCTATCAAGGATGGATCCGAGATTTTACTCCAAGGGGGCTAAACTTCTAAATCCGAAGAACCTTTTTGTTAACGTAAAAAAATTGTCAATTCTTCTCGGATACTTTTTTTTCTTATCAAACAAATCAATTTAATATTTTTTAAAAAGTATGAACGATTTAACTATAAAAAATTAAAAGAAAAAAAAGCAGACTATATTAAATTAAATATTTCTTTCCAAAATGCAAAAAAGAATAACTAATACTATACTAAAAATTTCATAATTATCATTATAATTCTTGATGCGTCGTAAACTAACTAAAAATCTGACTAAGGCAAGTGCACCTATCAATTAGTAATATAGCTACTGTAAGTAAAGATATCGTTCCCACAAAGACTAAAATACTAGTAATTACCGTCTTTCTATTATTTAACTAATAAATTTGAGTGATTGATTAAAACTAAAATTAACTAAATTAATTAACTACTAACACGACAAAGAACAAATCAGGAAAATAAACGATTAACAACCAAGAAGCAAAATAATACCCAGGAAAGAATTCACCTAAATTTCATCTATCATTATCAATCTAAATTACGCAATTTCTTTACTTAGCATCTTGATCTGTATAATCCCTAAATTATGATAATATCTTTTTCGAGAGTAAGAGTAACTGACTCTAGGTTGATTAATTGAAATTTCTTTCTAATTAAAACCCCTATTATTGCATTAACTCGAGCTACGGATTACCCTATTAGGTTTGACCCTAATCCCATAGATTATGTTGTCCTGTTTCTAGGATTGCATGCAACTCCACTCAATTATGCAAGATCTACTCTTAAATAGGGTCTATTTCTGCTTTAATTAAATCACATCAAACATGGATCAATAATCTAGAAATATCAAATAAAAAATTATCTAAGTATTTATTGTGTAAAATAAAGATTAAATGATAGATTCTATCATAAGGTTTATCGCCCTTAGGTATTTAGAAAATTAGTTCATGCTTGCAAATAAAAACATTCAAAACATAGTATAACCACAAGAAACAAAGAAATTCATTATAATCTCCTAAGAAATCAACTGGGAATCTTCAATTTTGACGGAAATCTTCTTCAGAATCGACTTCAATGGTGTTTGTCGAGTTGTTTTCTTGAGTATTCTATGATGGCTCTTTCCTATCATCTTGTTTTTGTCATATATACGTCTTAGAATGCCAAAAAAACCTAAAAATCGTGTTTTTTCGCAGTTTAGAGTGCCAATTCGTGATATCGACATGGCCTACCACATGACCATGTGGCAGCCCGTGTGGTTCACACAGCTATGTGGAAGGGGTTAGCCTGTGTGACTCCTGTACCTTGCTTCGATTTTTTGGTTTTCACTTGATTTTCACTCCTTTTGCTCCCAAATGCTCTCCTTAAGTATAAAAACATGAATTTAAAGTATTAGGAGTATAAAATTCAGCATTAACATTGAATAATCAACTAAAATCGCATTAAGAATGAGATTAAAATATGTTACATTTAGTACTTATCAATTCCAAAATTTAAATTAAAAAAAAATTGGCCTTGGTTCTATTTCTCAATACTAGGCATCCTAAATTGCACCCTCCACTTTTTCATAAGATCAAATTTATTAATGATAGAATCTGTTGAAAATTCTTGAGCTGTCTCTTTTTTTATGTATGCCACCAAGTAGTTGAAACAAAATCATCTTTCATTCTGTTGCGAAGCCTTGTCTTCATAATTTTCATGGCTGAAAATACTTGTTCGATTGTTACAGTAGACACGGGAAGAGTTAGCATAAGATGAATAATTCTATCAAGAAGATGATAAATACTTGACTTATTTGTCTTAACTAACACTTAACAGAACTCGACAATTGTAGAAGCTTTCTGCAACTTCGTGCTTTGATGAACATCAAGTTGAAAATGCTCCAATTAGTACTTTATTATTATTAAAGTTATATAATTAAAAATTAAAAAATACTTTGTTAATATAAAGTGTAACCTTATGGTTTAAGGGGGTGAATTATATGAAATACAATTTGGCCAAGAGGGCGAATGCTATACAATATGGATACCAAATCTAAAATACATATAATTTATATATAAAATTCAAAAACCTGAAAAATTCCAAGGGGAACGATCATCCCCTGCGCCCCCTAAATTCATCCCTGCCTCCTATTATTATTCATTAACAAACCCTAAAAATTTTATATTTTATAATTAGGTCCTTAATAAAAACATTATTTATCAAATAATTCACACTTAATTCAAGCTTGATTCACTATCATCCAACACATTTCTATCATGTTGTTTCTTAATTTAACTAGATTCTTTAAAGCTTAAACATTCAAATATCTTCAAGCTTTCAATAATGGCGATTTGTTTAAAACTCTGTCAGTTCCCAAATCCTATACAGTCTTACTTACATGGTGATTTAAGGGACGGTAAATTGGAAAATGGAAGAAAGGTTTTATTCTTTCTTCCACTTTCTTATATATATATATATATATATATATATATATATATATATATAATTTAATTAGGCTTAATTAACATCATTTAATTAATTAATATAAAACCATTACTTAATATAAATCATATTAATAACAGTGAATGAGTTTAACCCCACTATCTCAACATTAATGTGGTTTAATTATTCTATAATCTCTTACTTAATTTCTAATTAAGTTTTTCTCCATTTTCTAAATTAAACTCAATAATGATTACATTTTGCAATTCAGCCCTGTACTATTTTTAATAATCATTTTAACTTAGTATCATTTAATAATTCAACTCTAAACTTCTATACTCAATACAAAATCATTCAATTTTTGTTTGTCTACTAACTCAACTTAATTAATTCGGTTCAAAATCAAATTTTACAACATCGTTAAAAGTCGATCTTTACAAAGAATACTATATTACTTATCAGTAATAATAATACATAATATATTAATTATCATTATATATTATTGTTTACTATTATATTGATTGAATATGCTTTAAATCCCTATAATCTCTCGTACATTTGAAAGTTAACCCTCTGTTATATTATATAATACTATATTTTATTATATAATATTTTTGATAGAAATAATATATTATATATTAATAGTTTATATATATGCATTAATGATTGAATAATATAATATTATGTAATTCTATATCTTTTATTATAATCTATAATATAATAATTGTTATATATATAAAGTTTTAGTAATAGTTACATATATTATTATATTCGTAATAATATACCATCTATTGTAGTTGGTAATTAAAACTAACTTAACCAACCAAATCAAGTCACTTCAAGCAAATTACTTAATAAATTCAGTTTTGATTTTGTACTAATTAATGATTATATATATATAGGTATTAATATATTTAAAATATATTATTATATTATGTAATACTATATAACATACTATAATAGGGGTAAATTACCAAAAAATATCATTTTTCAAAATTTACGAAAAAGGACATTTTTTCTAATTATTTAACGGAATGAGCCATTTTTCCCGAAAGCGCATCCACGTCAGCACGATGTTAGGGGATGCAGCAAGAAAACACGTTCCTGAGGGAGCGTTTTCTACCACATCAGCAAAAATCGCGTCCTTGAGAGCGCTTTGCTGATGTGGCAAAAAGGCTCCCCCAGGGACGCGTTTTTACCCTTCCCTAACGGTCATATTTTTTTTTGATCGTTGGGCCTCCAATGGTAAAAAAAAAAAATATAAAATCCCCCCTTTCATTTTTTTCACACAAAGGTCCTTACTCAATTTTCTCTCCAATTTCTCTCAACTTTCTCTCAAATTCCTCTCAAATTTCTCTCAAATTTCTCTAAAGTTCCTCTCAAATTTCACAAAAATCCTTTAATTTTTACAAAAAAGCCCTGTTTAAAAGTTTTTTGAATTAGTTTTTTTTTTTAAATTTAAAAATATTCGATCGTATTAGCAATGGCCGGAGAATTAATTCGTCTCGAAAATAAACACATCTCCATCGATCAAATGATAATGGTAAGTTATAATTTTAATTTTTCAATACTATTTAATATTTTTTAGGTTTATGCAATTTTAATTAATTTTTATTTTATAATTTTTTTCAACAGTCTGTAGATCGGGTGTTGCAATGATATATTCGTAATATGTCTAGTCCGCCATCGCCGTTGATCGAGAATTACCTGCGGGAAGCAGGTTTTTGGCATGTGGTCACTATAGGCAGGGGGTGCAAGTTGAACCCGAAGCTAATCAGTGCATTGATAGAGAGGTGGAGACCCGCGACGCACACTTTCCATCTTCCATGCGGAGAGTGTAGTATCACTCTGGAAGACGTGAATTGCAATTGGGATTACCGGTGGATTGGTACGTAGTCACTGAGTCCGCAACTTCTGGTGATTAGGGAGCCGTATGCTACAAGCTTTTGGTGCTATTCCGGATAACATTAACGAAGGTCGGATCGAGATGGGCTGGTTACGAGACATATTCCCAGAGTCGGATAATGATTTGACTGAATTAGAAAGAATACGGTATGCTCGGGCATAATTCTTGAGATGATTGGAGGCTATCTGATGCCGGACTTGTCACGAAACCTCGTACATCTGAGATGGCTGCTGAAACTCGTTGATTTTAGAGTAGTCGGTGAATTGAGTTGGGGGTCTGTCGTGTTAGCAAAATTGTATCGGGAGATGTGTGGGGCGACGCGACCAAATAAAGCCAAAATCGAATGTTGCCTATCACTACTGCAATAATAGGCACGGTTTCACTTTCTATTTTTACATCCTCAAGTGGACCACCCATATACATTCCCACTCATAACAAGGTAAATTTAATATTAGATTTTAGAATTATTACATAGATTTAAAATATAATTGTATGCTAAAAATTTATTTAATTAGGTGGAACCATTCCGTGAATTATGTTGGAATACCTACCTCGCTTGAAGATATACGGCTTCTATTATACCAACGGTTGGAAGCACAAGTAAGTATTAAATAAAATATATTTTCATAATAAAATGGTCATTTCGTATTTAGTATTTAGTATTTAGTATTTAGTATTTATTATTTAGTATTTAGTATTTAGTATTTAGTATTTAGTATTTTTATCATGTTAATATAGTTTCAATGGACAACATACGAGGATCCGGCAATTCGGGCAATAATTCTAGATGAATTCTTTCAAAATCCGAACATTTGGCATGTGAAGGTCCCATTGGTCAACTATGCCACCGTGGAAATGCACCAGTCAGATCGGGTTCTGCGACAATTTGGATTCCAAAAACCGATTCACGTGGCACCTGAGGTGCTCGATGATGAGCACAAAGTCTTACGGCAGTTGCATATAGATTGGCCGAGATTTTGGTTAGCATATATCGAATTGTGGGAAAACTGGTATGATTATATACTTACTCGGGAATCGATCATCGTTCCTGAGTTAGTGTGCGTGCCGAAATACATGCCATGGTTTAGGATCTATGGCAAGCCGTATTTATTGTCAGAAGAGGATAGGCGACGACAACTTCGTGTACAAAGGAAACGATGGGGCCCTTTAAATCCAAGGAGAAGAGATGATGGGACGGGACCATCAACAACGCCGACACAATCACTGGGCCCATCAACAGCACCCACACAGTCACTGGGTCCAACACTTCAACTGACGACACTCACATCACAGCCTTTTCAGATTATGCCAGGTGCGTATCCTAGCCCTTATATGTATCCTAACCCTTATATGTTTCATTTTCCCAGTCCTATGGCAGGTTGGAATGCATGGCCCGGTTCGAGTCCGTTCCTAACTACTCCGACTGGCCAGTCGATCTGTAGGCCATCGTTGCATGAGGGATTACACGATGCGCCGTCAGGGAGCTCTTCTTTTTACCAATCTCCTTTGCCTTATGGGATTCAGACACATCCGCCATGGGTGATGCAAACACCTCTGTAGTCATTATTTTATCAAGGTGGGTCATCCTCCCAACAACCACAACCAGACCCCCTGCCGGAGGAACCAGAATCTCCGTCAGAGCAACCATAACCCCCGTCGAAAGCTAGAACAAGGAGGAATCCAATGCGTAACCGTCGACCACCCCCATGTGGCACTAATTTCGACTGGCACCAACATTGATTTTTTAATATATTTGTATAAACCTTTTTATATTTTAATTGTAATTTATTTTGTATATTTTTAATAAAATCAATTTATTTTGAATAAGGCAAAAATATTGCTAATATTTTTATATTTTATATTTTAATATATTTCTACAAAAAAATTTATATTGTTACATTTAATAAAATAAAAGTTGTTTTTAATATTTCAATTGTAATTTAATTTTTATATTTTAATAAAATAAAATCTTTTTTAATATTTCAATTGTAATTTAATTTTTATATTTTTAATAAAATAAAAGTTGTTTTAATTTTTATTGTAATTTAATTTTATATTTTAATAAAATGAAAGTTATTTTTAATTTTTTATTGTAATTTATTTTTATATTTTAATAAAATAAAATTTATTTTAAATTTTTATTGTAATTTATTTTTATATTTTAATAAAATTAATTTTTAATAAGGCAATATTTTTAATATTTTATATTTTTAATATATTTCTACAAATATTTTATATTGTTACATTTAATTAATAAAATAAAAGTTGATTTTAATTTTTAATTGTAATTTAATTTTTATATTTTTAATAAAATAATTTTTTAATATCCTAAGGACTAAATCGCAAATGTGAGAAAAGTATTGTGACTCAAGAGTAAATATTCAAAATTTGAGGGGTTAAAAGGTATATATGAAAAACTTGAAGGGTTAATAGTGTAAATATTTTAAGGGTGGAAGGATCTAGAAACTAAGAAACAATGGATGGATTAGGAATAAATTGAAAAGGTGAAAAAGTATGAGGAGTTAAATTGTAATTTTATCAAGATGGGTGTTGATCCAATGTAGGAATTTTGAAGGATCATAAGGGGCAAAATAATCATTTAGCAAGAAAGATAATTTTGAAGAATAAAGATGATGGTGATATTTTAGATTAATTGAACAACTTTTTTTTTATTTTGCAGCTTAGTCCTTCTACAAAAGTTCACCATTTTCATCAAGAAATTAAAAGAATTTTCATAGCCACCATGAGACAAAAATGATAAGGAGACTATCAACTATTTCGATTTGGACATGAACGAGATGTATGGCCTGGGTTCCTACACCATCCACATAACTTCCGTTGGTTGGTTGTTTCTCGGATATCCATATTGTTGCATATTCTAGTCGAGCAAGGTCGACCCTTTGCTTTGCGACACAGTTCTATTCGGTAATAGCTTAAACGGAGCAAGCAATACAGACGGCCACTTACGTTCATCTGGGACTGGTGGGAATACGTGTCTCCACACGTTGTACATGTATTCCATTTTATACACTTTGTCGACATAGCTCATGGGATCCGGACAGAAATTCTGACAAGCTGCAATTACATGAGCGCATGGATAATGAAGTGCGTCAAATATCCCACAATCGCAGGTCCTATTTCTCAAGTGTACACAATATTTCTCGCTAATAATACCTTGGTTCGGTATGTCAAAATCCGTCACACGAAACCATAGGTTGTCGCGATCGTGACACACTGTGTGCATGGTGTTGGCCCATGCCTTCGCTTTGTTAATTTCTCGCAATACCTTCGCGCACCATACATGGCCTCCCTACATTTGACCTTTATAACTTGCTGCTGGCTTCGAAAATAGTGCCGTTAAATGAAAATATGTCTCTCGCACAACCGATGCTACCGACAAATGATGCATTCATTTTAGAATAGAATTTATGCATTCAGCCAGGTTTGAGGTCATATGACCATATCGTAGGTCGCCATCGTATGCTTGTGTCCACTATTTGAAAGGCATGTTGCATAGGTAGTTTGCGCCTTGTTCGTTAACTGAGCACAAAATCGCCAACATCTCGTGAAAACGGTCCTTATTGATCTATTACCCTGCCAATATAAGTTGGTAGCGAATATTACATACCACTATTCAATTAAGAATAAATTGACTATTACAAACGAAATTATATTAATAGATATTACATACCCATGTTGGTCACTTACTGTAGTTCAGTTGCAGATCGATGTTGCCCGTGGTAGTTGGACGCAACATGCCTTAGGCAATATCGATGGTGTGTGCGATGCCAAAGGCTTCCCTGTCGCTCTATTGTGGCTAGTATTCCAGGGCCCCGATCCGATATAACACATATATCAGGTTGGAGGCAGACATACCTCCTTAAACTAGATAGAAAGAAATCTTAGTCATCAGCTGACTCCTCCGGTGTTATTGCAAACGTAATTAGAAGGATTCTCCCACTACCAACCTATGCCACAGCTAGCAATAGCCGATGCGTATATCTACCATACATAAAGGTACTGTCAATTTTTACCAATGGCTTGCAGTAAAGAAATACGTCTCAGTATTACTTAAATGTCCAAAACAGACGCTTGAACACTTGGCATCCACGGAGCAATCTATTGTTTTAGTACGCAGGTACTATTTCAAGGTCTGTTACGTTGCCTGGGTCATATCTCTCCAGCACCTGACACTACTGTCACACTTCATTACATAAAGCGTCCCACCGACCATGCAACTTTTCCAACGCCTTCTGCTTAGCTATCCAAGTCTTACGGTAAGAGGGCGTGTACCCCAATTGGCCACGAATATTGGTAATTAAGACCGGCACTGAAGTCTTGGGATCTGCCTTCATCGTCGGTATTATTAAGCTAGCCAACATATCTAAATCCATCTTGGGATGATCTTGTGAAACACCTGTTAGTGAAGTACGTTAAATAATGCAACATTACGTAATATCAGCATTATTCAAAAACCCTAAACACCTAGTGATACTGTACTGGTAAGACATGTATGTGGACCTTTGTCCTTTTAATCTCCGACAAGCTTGTCCTTTTCTTCAACGAGGCCATGATTTTTTATGAACATGTATCATCTTGCACTGCACATTTGGCCTCGTACTTATCGAGTTTGGATTTAATCACGTTGTAGTTAACCTCGTTTTTGATGCTATATTGTTTCAATGCAACAAGAAAACTATCCTTGTTGGAAAACTCTTTACCAACTTCTAATTCACTCGAATCCAACGACGAACTTGTACGATCCCGCCTTCTGTGTGGCAGTTTAGGAAACTCCAACGCATCGTCTTGAGATAGATCAACATTATGCATGTGGGCTGGAGGCGAGTACGCCCAGAATCACGGATCTTCTTCTTCTTCATCTGAACCCCCTTCCATCTTCAGGTATGGTTGGAACAGGCTTCGGTTTAGAAAATAATGCAACTTTTGCACTATCGGGGCCGGGCTCTTGAGGTGGATCCACATCAGACTCATCATCTGACCCACCATCATCTATAATGAACGAGGCCCCTCGATGGTGGATGTCGTGGGGAGTACATTATCCCTTCTTAAACAACTTTCGTAATGTCCCCAATCATATGTGGATTGTCAACCACTAGAAGTTAATGACGTTCCCCAATACATATTCTAGCATCGAACGTCGACCAACCGATATGTATGTCTCATCCACCAACCGAGTGTCGTGCAAGGGTTGTGTTTTCCATACTACCACCAAAAACGGGTGCTTCTGTATTCTGCCGTCCAGTAACAGAGTGTCGACTTGGGGTCGTGTTCCCCTCGAATAGCAGTAGATGTTGAAGTCAAAGGAATATCATTTGGCGATGAAAATTGTACATTTACCTCAAGATAGGGTGATCCACTGACAAGATGAGTCTCCACCATTGCCTCCAAGCTCCGAGGACCTTTGATGTCGAATGAGTCATATCTCACGAGATCAACCGAAGTACAAAATCTATACTTAATAGACTGAACTTTCATTGGCGTTGTTCCGAAGATTTTACGCCTAATTCTTTTTCGAAGTTTTGTCAAATCTATGTTTTGGTTAAAAACCAGTCACTGTGTTCTTTGATTAAAAAAACAACACCGTTTTCGGTGTCACAAACTTCACCATCATAGTAAATAATAGCACTAATACGTTCACTCATCTTTAGTTTCTATTAAACTTTTGGCTCAATTTCTATTATGCAACCTGATAATGAAATTTGGCTCATTTATAGTCTAAGGACAAATAGGAACTACTATAGCAAAAGAGCGTCCACGTGAGAGGTTTTTTCAGTACTCTTACTAACAGTGCATCCTGCTTGAAGCATTTTGGTCACTATTTGTTCAGAAACGTCTTCTCAAAATTATCTTTACAGGAACTACTGTAGCAAAAGAGCGTCCACGTGGGAGCTTTTTTCAATACTCTTGCTGACAGTGCATCCTGCTTGAAGCGTTTTGGTCACTATTTGTTAAGAAACGTCTTCTCAAAATTATTTTACCAGATACTAGTGTAAAAAAAACAAATAATGCTGATATATTTTTTCTAAAACCCTAAACATAACATTATTTTAATTAATTAACCCTAAACTTTAGTTCATTAATTTTCCCATAAAAACCCTAAAAACCCTAAACCTTAAAGCCATAAAAATTATAAAAACCCTAAACCTTAGCCCTAAAGCCCTAAAAACCCTAACCTTAACCCTAAAAATAGCTAAAAACCCTAACAAAAGAGACGGGCAAAATGCGCCCCTAGGGGGAGCGTTTTTGCCACATCAACAAAGCGTGCCCTCAAGGACGCGATTTTTGCTGACGTGGCAGAAAATGCTCCCTGAAGGACACGTTTTCTTGCTGTATCCCCTGACATCACGCTGACGTGGACGCGCTTTCGGGGAAAATGGCCCATTCCGGTAAATAATTAGAAAAAATGTCCTTTTCCGTAAATTTTTTTTAAAAAAAGGGCATTATTTGGTAATTTACCCTTATAATAGTGGTACATAATATATTAATTATTATATTTTATAGTTTATAATTATATTGGTTCGAATATACTCTAAGTCCTTATACTTTTCGTATATTTGAAAGTTAGCCCTCTAAATATATTATATAATACTACATTGGGTTTTTTACCTAAATAAATTAAAAAAATTATATATTGAAATAGGTTGTTAGCTAGATTATTTACGAAAATAGTATGTTTTTTATAGTTGCGCCTATGTGACAAAGTAACACCTTTTTTATATTAAAATATTTTTTTTTTTAAATAAAATATTATTATTTTATTTGTTACGCCTATGGGAAAGGCACAATAGCTTTGTATTTTTTTCGGGCTAGTATATGACTCGCATATAGATACAAAAATGGTATGGTAGGTGGCGCCTATCTAAAAGGTGCGACTGGTTGAGCCCATCTGACAAGCGCGACTGGTTGAGCCTATCTGATAGGCGCGACTAGTGGGGCCCAAGCCTGTTTCATCTTTCCTCTATATATACTCCCCCGAAAATCAAATGTGCAGAAACACAAAATTTAGCAGAACGGGAGTAAGAAGATAGGGAGAAAAAAGAAAGAAAGGAAAACAAAAAGAAGGATAAGGTATTTTAGTTTATTTCTTTTTAAATAGAATGTAAAGTTTTGTTAGTAATTTTATTATTTGAAAGTTATTTTATTAGGTTATTAATTTTCTTATCTTCTGAATGAAAACTTTCGTAATAAAAATTTTATGTAACTTTTTTGCTATTCGAAACTGTTTTGAGAATTTTGAATTTTTTTAACAGATCTAGTTTTGAAAATGGAGAATCGGTTTTTCGTATGCGTTTATTTCGATGGAGAAATTTTTACAACAACCGTGGGATGTATATTTGAATGTCGCAAACAAGTAGCAATGAGATTTAATACAAATATCTCATTTGATTATATAAAGGAAAAAATTAGTAAAAAAATTTATAGACGTTGTGGAAGAAGGATCTCGGAACTTTTCTACAAGTTTCCAGTTTCGACGGATCCCATAAATTCACCGAAAAGGAACTTGTAGACGATAAAGACGTGGAGACAATGGTCACTCTTTATTGTGAGACTCGGAGCAACCAAAATACACCGATTCAATTATTTGCTGAGTTAGCTGGTGTGGTGTAACATCCTGAATTTATGGGTCTATGCGTTTAGTATAGGAATATGTTTAATATGGTGAAAGGGTTTTAAATTTGAGCTTAGAATTAGGCAAAGGCCCATATTAAATTATTTTAAGGTGGCATCATTAACAATTAAAAAGGAACAAGTTTTGGGTGGCAAGGAGCCCATGTTTTTAGGCTAATTTCGGCACTTTAAATGAAAATAGGGTGACGCCACATACAAGGAATTAGGGGCCCAAATATTAAGTTTAATGAGGCCTAAATCTTTTAATTTAAGTAAGTTAAATTTCGGCATTAGGGTTAGTAGAGGTGGACGGCTACAAGGCTCAAAAATAGGAGAAATTATGTGGATTTTATAAGTGATAATATCATAGATAAAAAGGAGAAAAGTTAGGAGCTTATCTTCAAGGGAAGTGTTGGCCGAAAATCCACTTCCTAGAGGAGTGTAAAATTCAACTACTGCATGGCAAAGAGAGTGCCGAATTTCCCCTCTCTTTTAGCTTGAATTTAAGGGCGTTTTCAGTTTTTAATAGTAGGTGCCAAAATATCAATAAATAGGAGGGGCTAGCTCCTTGTTTCTGACACTAAAAACCCTAAATTCCTCTCCCATTGTATCGAATTTCCCTAGCTTCTCTTACTCCAATTTCTTTTCTTCAATTTCTTCAAAAGTCGAAACCTCTTCTCCACTTTTTTCCCTTTGTGCCGATTTCTCTAAAAAGCCGAAGCATCCATAGTCTTCTCTTTTATTCATCTTATTTGAGAATTAGTTCTATACTTTCGGCATTTAAATCTTCCATTGGCATTGCCGAATCCTCTTTCTAGTGCTAGCCGAATCTCCTATGCTAAGGTAAGTGTCGATTTTTTATTAGTTCTCATGATCTATTCTCGATTTTTGAAAGTAAAAAGCCGAAAGCTAATAGTCGAATGGTTTTACGATGGGCGGCAAATCGAGATTTGAAGGAAGCTTGGTCAATTAGATGTAAAAGCTGAAAATAGCTAGTCTCCACTTTCGGGATTTTTAAGGTAAGAAGATTTCCCTAGATTTCTATTAGATTTGATCATTATATGCAAGATCTTAAGGTTATAATGGGAATTAACGATTAAATATTGTGATAGTAGTTCTGATAAGGACTTGTGATGGAATTAAATATGGATCAGGCAAAGGAGAAAATACCTAAGTTTAAGAAAAGAGCAGTATCTTCCATTCGAGATTGGCCACTTGGTTGTAGACCGACTTCTGAATAACACCTTAGGCAAATAGCGGTAGTGTTGACTAAGGATAGCGTCGACATAGAAAGCATCATATTATCGATAATCAGGTGTGTAGATCTCTAACACTCTAATAAACTGTATGTATGACTATATATATGTTATGGGCTTAAAAGCCGGAATGAGGCTGTATAGACAGTCGAATGGAACCCTAAAAGGGTTAAGCAAGGATGCTAGGTACGTAAACATAGAACTCCCTATGTGTATCGGAAAATATATATGACTGCATGATGTTTTCTTTATGTGTATGCATGGGGTGGGAATATGATATTGAAGCGAAAGTGCATGATAGGTCACTTGGTGATCGGTGGTGGAAATCTAACATATACAAATGTTAGGTCACATAGTGATCGGTGGCTATGCAACATTCAATGATTCCTAATTAATAGGAATAGGCAGTGCGACTATCATTTTGGTGTGTAGCGGATGGAAGGTTGATTGTAGAAATCCCCAAGGTGTGATGGTTGGTACGGCTTGGTGTGTAGAGGATGGAAACCTAGGATGGGTTGGGTTATTCATTATTTATCGTTTACCATGTGATTATAACTGTTACCTTCATGTATGGGCCAGGGCCCATAATGTGTTTATGGGCTCGGGTCATTGTGTGTTTTGAGATTTATACACTGAGTCTTGGTGACTCACGCTTTCCTTTTCTCTACTCTTCCAAATGAGCAGTAGATCGTGGACATGGGAGCCGAGACAGTCGAGGGGCCATCAAATTTTATTTCTACAAATTATTTTTGGGATTTCTTTAAATTTTATTTTATTTTATTTGGGAATATTTATGTAATAAGGCCCCTAGTTTTATTCAACTAAGAAGTTTTCAATGTTATGCAACTTATGAATTCATGATAAGATTTATTTATACGTAATTATAATACAAAGAGGTTTATTTCCAAAAAGTCACTTCTATATTCAAATTTTAAATAATTAACTTGTGTTTTCAAAATTCGATAAAGTGTTATGTGTTCCATAACACGCCAGATCTGGTCAAAATGCATGGGTCGGGTTTAGGGTGTTACATTTTGGCATCAGAGCCCAGTTTAAAACTTGGGCTGTGAAATGGGCCTAGAGGTGTTTTGGAAAAAAATTTAGAAAATGTCGGTTTAAGGATATGGCTTTTGAGTCTCTGGCACCCGATCCACTGAGTAAGTATTCGAACTCTCGTGTGTTATATATCTATGTGGGCTTGATGGGCTTTATGGGACGTAGATTAATTAGATCTAGAACTTGATAGACTCTAGGCTTAGCTGAAATAACTCCTTAAATTTCATAAGACTTAACCTCACTAAACCAAACCCATGAATGAGTCGCAAGACTAGGGTGTGGCAACAGGCATATGCATGTCTAGGAATAGATTTGGAAGAGCTTGGTATTTAAGCAGTCCTAGTGACTCACCTCCTCTTCGCTGGAATTTTACCTTGTGCGTAGTGGCTGTTCACTCTAATTATGAAGACTTGTTGATGGGCCAAACCTATAATTAAAACCCGAAATGGACCAACCACCCTATTTTGCAAACAAAAACCCAAAAACCCCTAAGTTTTGTAAATTTCTAAAGAAATACACTTGATTTGTGAAAATTTCCAACCAACAGTGAATTTGTAAAATGCTTATGTTTTGAAAATTTACCCAAAACCGTATGTTTACAATAGTAACTAGATTTTTTTTCAATATACCCCTTCGAAAAAAAATAATAAAAAACACAAAAAAACCGCAACGACAACAACAACATCAAAATATCCCTGATTTGAAAAATTACCAAAATACCCCTAGATGTCAAAATTACTGAAATACCCTCGAATCTCAAAATTACCGAAATACCTCCGGATTGCAAAATTACTAAAATACCCTTATTTTATAAAATCACCAAGGAACCTTATTTTGAAAAATTACGAAAATACCCCTGTAGGATAAAATTACGAAAATACCCATGGGTAGTAAAACAACAACAACAACACTTTTCTGTGATGAACGTAAGTTCATGGATGTTGATGATTGAATATATGTGTTTCCCAAAGGATATGAACTTGTGACTGTATTGTGAATTCGAATTCGAAAGAACTATTTTTAAAACTATTATCCATAAGACTGTTCATGGTTAATCAGTGGAAGAAAACTAATAGTTCATAAAATTTCTAATCAGATAAACGTGAAGCGGTAGAATGAGTACAAGGGGTAGAGGACGTCCGCCACGTGGCTGTGGTAGGGGTAGGATGGCTTTGTCAGAACCAGTAGGATCTGGCCACGGGTCAGGAAACGAAATGCCAGCAGAAGAGGTCGAATGTCAGGATCAGACGGTCGGAGATGATGTTGTATCTCAGGCGATGTTGAGGGTTTTAGAGAGGGTTGCTGGAGTAGGCATGGGCACAGGAGCCCAAAAATCTGTGCCGGATCAGCTTAGGGCCAATGGGGCAGAAGTGTTTAGGGGAATTTCTGATGTAGCCCCAAGTTCAACTGAGTATTAGTTGGAGGCGGTAGAACGAATAATGGATGATTTAGATTTCACGGAGGAGGAGAAGTTGAAAGGAATTATATCTCTCTGCGGGATAAAGCCTACCAATGGTGGCTTACGGTTAAGGATGGAGCAGTGGCTGACCGTATTACCTGGAATCTCTTTAAAACGGTATTTTAGAATAAGTATATTGGATCAAGTTATGTGGATGCGTAGCGCAGAGCATTTCTGAATCTGGTGCAAGGGAGTAGGTAAGTGGCTGCGTATGAAGCTAAATTTTTACATCTTAGCCGTTATGCTCGTGGGATGGTAGCCACGGAGCATGAATGTTGTGTTAGGTTCGAAGATGGTCTGAGGGATTATTTGCGTATTTTGATAGCCCCACAGCGGGAGAGGGAATTTACTGTGCTTGTGGAAAAGGCTAAGATAGCTGAGGTAAAGCGGACTGAGAAACTGAATCGGGATAGAGATAGGAGTGGAAGTAAGAGGAATTTTGAATCGTCAGGGACAGTTGGGCAAACTCAAAAAAGACCTAGGTCAGACGGGCCGAAACAGGATGAGAGACTAGCTGCTGCTAACCAGACACAAAAGTGTGCTCGATGTGGTAAGTTCCATACCGGTGAGTGTTGGGCAGGCACTGGGAAGTGTTTTAGGTCTGGATCTACGGACCACCAAGTTAAAGCTGTCATGCAGCAATGGTAGTAAAGGCCCTGTGTCAAGAGAATGCACCGTCGGGAAGAGGAGGTCAACAACCACCAAGGGGCCGTGGTCAAGTCAATGGTGGCAATGGCACAGGACATGGTCGTGGAGGTGTAGGATATGCTGAGGTGAGGCAGCCAGCCTTGGTCCATGCAGCACGTCGCCAAGGGGACGAGGACACTCTAAATGTGAATATCAGTGCGTACCCTACCATAGTATACTAAGTGTTTATTTTGGCTTTAGAATAAGAGTGCACAGCGAAAGCATAGTAGTGAGACTTAGGTAGTTTGATTACTAATTAATTGGAAATTTCGAGGACGAAATTTCTTTAAGGGGGTAGAACTGTAACATCCTGAATTATAGGTCTATGCATTTAGTATAGGAATATGTTTAATATGGTGAAAGGGGTTTAAATTTGGGCTTAGAATTAGGCAAAGGCCCATATTAAATTATTTTAAGGTGGCATCATTAACAATTAAAAAGGAACAAGTTTTGGGTCGCAAAGAGCCCATGTTTTTAGGCCAATTTCGGTACTTTAAATAAAAATAGGATGACGCCACATACAAGGAATTAAGGGCCCAAATATTAAGTTTAATGAGGCCCAAATCTTTTAATTTAAGTAAGTTAAATTTAGGTATTAGGGTTAGTAGAGGTGGACGGCTACACGGCTCAAAAATAGGAGAAATTATGTGGATTTTATAAGTGATAATATCATAGATAAAAAGGAGAAAAGTTAGGAGCTTATCTTCAAGAGAAGTGTTGGTAGAAAATCCACCGCCTAGAGGAGTGTAAAATTTGGCTCTTGCATGGCAAAGAGGGTCTTAATTTCCCTCTCTTTAGCTTGAATTTAAGGCATTTTCGATTTTTAGCAAGAGATGCCGAAATATCTATAAATAGGAGGGCTAGCTCATTGTTTCTGACACTGAAAACCCTAAATTCCTCTCCCATTATGCCGAATTTCCCTAGCTTCTCTTTCTCCAATTTCTTTTCTTCAATTTCTTCAAAAGTCAAAACCTCTTTTCCACTTTTTTCCCTTTGTGCTAATTTTTCTAAAAAGTCGAAGCATCCATAGTCTTCTCTTTTATTCATCTTATTTGGGAATTAGTTCTATACTTTTGGCATTTAAATCTTCCATTGGCATTGCTGAATCCTCTTTCTAGTGCTAGCCGAATCTCCTATGCTAAGGTAAGTGTCGATTTTTTATTAGTTCTCATGATCTATTCCCAGTTTTTGAAAGGCAAAAGTCGAAAGCTAATAGTTGAATGGTTTTATGATGGGCGGCAATTTGAGATTTGAAGGAAGCTTGGTCAATTAGATCTAAAAGCTGAAAATAACTAGTCTCCACTTTCGGGATTTTTAAGGTAAGAAGTTTTCCCTAGATTTCTATTAGATTTGATCATTATATGCAAGAGCTTAAGGTTATAATGAGAATTAACGATTAAATATTGTGATAGTAGTTCTGATAAAGACTTGTGATGGAATTAAATATGGATTAGGCAAAGGAGAAAATACCTAAGTTTAAGAAAAGAGCAGTATCTGCCATTCGAGATTGGCCACTTGGTTGTGGACCGACTTCTGAACAACACCTTAGGCAGATAGCGGTAGTGTCGACTAAGGATAGCGTCGACATAGAAAGCATCGTCTTATCAATAATTAGGTGTGTAGATCTTTAACATACTAATAAACCTGTATGTATGACTATATATATGTTATGGGCTTACAAGCTGGAATGAGGCTGTATAGATAGTCGAATGGAACCCTAAAAGGGTTAGGCAAGGATGCTAGGTACGTAAACATAGAACTTCCTATGTGTATCAAAAAATATATATGATCGCATGATGTTTTCTTTATGTGTATGCATGGGGTGGGAATATGATATTGAAGGGAAGTGCATGATAGGTCACTTGGTGATCGGTGGTGGAAATCTAACATATACAAATGTTAGGTTACATAGTGATCGGTGGCTATGCAACATTCAATGATTCCTAATTAATAGGAATAGGCAGTGCGGCTATCATTTTGGTGTGTAGCGGATGGAAGGTTGATTGTAGAAATCCCCAAGGTGTGATGGTTGGTACGGCTTGGTGTGTAGAGGATGGAAACCTAGGATGGGTTGGGTTATTCATTATTTATCGTTTTCCATGTGATTATAATGTTACCTTCATGTATGGGCCAGGGCCCATAAGTGTTTATGGGCTCGGGTCGTTGTGTGTTTGAGATTTATACACTGAGTCTTGGTGACTCACGCTTTCCTTTTCTCTACTCTTCCAGATGAGCAGTAGATCGTGGACATGGGAGCCAAGATGGACTCGAGGGGCCATCAAATTTTATTTCTACAAATTATTTTTGGGATTTCTTTAAATTTTATTTTATTTGGGAATATTTATGTAATAAGGCCCCTAGTTTTAATCAACTAAGAAGTTTTCAATGTTATGCAACTTATGAATTCATGAAAAGGTTTATTTATACGTAATAATAATACAAAGAGGTTTATTTCCAAAAAGTTACTTCTTTATTCAAATTTTAAATAATTAACTTGTGTTTTCAAAATCTGATAAAGTGTTATGTGTTCCATAACATGCCAGATCTGGTCGAAACGCATGGGCCGGGTTTGGGGTGTTACATGTGGAGCCAACTAAAGATCCCACTCCATTAGGTGAAGAAGATAGAGCTCAATAGCCATGAATGGTTGTTCCGATATCGTACGTTAATAGTCAATCAACTATACACAGGATCAACATTGATCTTAATACTGCACCTGAGACTGATGTGGTTGGTGATGATGTATACCATAGTAGTGATCCTTCTAATTACGAGGTCGATAGTGATAGTGATCCCGACGTAGATGAGGTCCCGGATGATATTGATGACGAAGGCGTGATGAGGATGGAAACATTAACGCGTCTTTAGTCGGGAACCAGATTTGTCGTATGATCCTGGGTACACATACGTGGCCGAGTTCCCAGAGTATCTTGAAATACTACCTACTCACCAAATAGCCATATATTCCGATCTTGAAGAGTTGTTCACGGGCCAGAGATTCGAAAGTAAGGAAGAGTACGTATTTGCCATTAAGTGGTATAGCATGAATATATCAGTGGACTACAAAGTCGTCGTGTCTAAACCGACATTATCTATTGGAGAGTGTTGGAGGTCAGCGAAAGGCTACAATTGGGGATACGAGCTGCATTTATCTAGAAGTTATAGATGTGGGAGATACAAAAATTTGTTGGGCCTCACACATGCACTTCAACACGTATGACAGAAGATCATCGAAAACTTGATTCCAAAACTATTTGTACGTGCATCATGCCAATGGTGAAAGACATGCTGACCATTAAAGTTTCGATACTAATTTCTAAAATGCAAGCACGATTCCAATATCAAGTATCATACCAGAAGGCATGGATAGCTAAACAGATGGTATTGGAGTAATTTTATGGAGATTTCGATGCATCGTACAATGAGTTACAAGGATGGATAGCCGCTATGAGGGAGTATGTGCTGAGGACTGTCATTGAGTTGCAAACACGACCTTATTACGTCCTGGATGACCAACTACAACAGGGAAAAAAAATTTTCCAACGAATGTTCAGGACGTTTGATCCATGCGTGCATGCATTTCCTGACTGCAAGTAGATGGGACATGGCTATACGGTAAATATATATAGATCTTACTTCTTACCATTGCTTAAGACGAGAATAGGAACGTGCTCCCGATTGCGTTTTCCATCGTAGATAAGGAGAACATGGAGTCGTGGGAATTCTTCCTTACAAACCTGCGGAGGTATGTTATTAGTAATGATAATATTTGTATCATCCCCGATAGAGGGAAAGGATTAATTGCCGCCATTAGGCATTCTAGTGTGCCATGGATATCCGTTTCCTACATCCGGTACATCGCGACTAACTTCCACTGATCATTGTTTTGTCGAGTTTTAAAATTTATAAAGAGAAAGATCGAACCTGGAAACTAACTCTGACAACGATTAAAGGCAAGTGTACCTATCGAACAGTAGTATAGCTTAGGCAAGACTGGATTGTCGAACCCAAAGGAACTAAATGTACTAATAGTCACTTTTTTTATTATTTAGCCTAAAATATGGAGTGATTGGCTGATTTAATCTAAATTAACGATTACTAAGCTAAAGACACAAAGACAAAAAGAACGACTTGGAGAATAACTTGAAGAAAACTCAATTGATCACGACGACACCTTCAGGAAGAATCCACCTAGACTTCACTTGTTACTTAACACTGAACCATATGATTTATTCACTTAGTTTGATCCGTAAGACTCCCTAACATATATTAAACCCTCTCTCGAGGTGAATAATGTCTAACCCTAGGTTAATTAGTGGAACTTTCGTTCTCTTATAATAACCCCCTAGAATAACAGTAAATCAATCTATGGACTCCCATATTAGGTTTCACCCTAATTTGACAAAATCTCATCACCCTATCTCTAGGCGTACGATCAACTCCGCTTAATTATGCTAAATCTACTCTTAAGTAGGGTCTATTCCTCCTCCACCTAAGCACATCAGATTTGGATTAGACATGCATAATTAAGAACAAACTAAGTATCTATCATATAATTCAAAATTTAATAACAAGATTCATCTAGATTTCGTCCCCTTCAGGTATTTGAAGGGTTTAGTTCATACTGAATAAAGAAAACATCTCAAGAGAAAAGATAAAACAAAACATAAGAAATCCCTAAAACCCCCTGGAGGAATTAAAGGAGAAATCCGCTGTCTTGAGTAGAATTTCGACTCCTTGAGATGGATCCACTGGCTATCTTCAAGTAATTCCCACAAATCTGGCCTTTCTGGCTCCTTGGCCTAACTAACTGCCCCCTTTTAGGTTACACTTAGAGTGTTTATATAGACTTTTAGAATGTTTTGAAAAGGCTGTGTGTTGGTACGGTTGGGTAGCATGTGCGTGTTTTCCCGTGTTTGGTAAGTCAATAGCTTCACACGATTGTGGCACACGGCCATGCCAATTTATTGGTGCCCGTGGGAGAGTGGTTGGATCTGTGACATCAAAAAGCGGTTAGGATTTGATTCGCACGGCCTCTGTTATGTTAGTATGGGGATTCGGTGGTCCACACGGCCACGAACATGGCCGTGTGTAAGGCCGTGTATCCTAGAAATATGCAATTTAGTTTACAAAGAGAAAAATAATGAAAAAAAATAAAATGAAAGCATATGTAAAAAGAAGTAGGGTTAGTGCTCGGGTTGCCTCCCAAGAAGTGCTCGTTTATAGTCTTAAGCTAGACTTTCCTTGATATTGAAAAAAAATCGGGGAGGTTTAAAGGTTTGAATATCTTCCCTCATGCTTATATTTTTATTTTCTTGACAAAGTCCAAGTCGAGAAGTGTTTACCTCAAAAGTGTTGAATGTTGGGTTGCTTACCTCGACTATTTCGTGTGAGAAGATATTGTGTACCTTAAGAAGGGTATCTCCCTTTGCCTTCAGGTCTGTTGTGATGATGTGCGGATCTGCTTTGTCTAATAGTCATAGTCTCCTATTTTGTAGTGGTTTGATGTTCCTACGAGCTCTTCTAGTGGTTCCTTTGGTTTTACTTTGTGTGGTTCTCCGACTCTTCTTTGACTTGTGTCCTCTGCTCTTCTAAATTGTCGACCCTAAGGTTTTGTTCCTTGTGTGTTTCTTCTTTATCGATTTGGGATCTATGAGTCGGCTCAGAGTTGTGTCTTTGCGATGTTTCCTGCAATAAAGGTTGAACAATTTTATTATCATCTGTATTGACTTTCTTACTTTCATTGATTGTTGTCCTGGCCGAGTTAAGAGCTTGAAGACTGATTGATTCGTCACCTACACAAAGTATGAGTTCTCCTGTGGCAACATCAATCTTAGTCTTGGCAGTTGCTAGAAAAGGTATTCCTAAAATTAAGGGATCGTAATATCCTCATCCATATCTAAGACAACAAAATCTACTAGGAAAATAAATTTTTCGATTTTGACAAGAACATCTTCGATAATGCCCCTAAGAAGTCTAATAGTTTTGTCAGCTAATTGTATACTTATCCTAGTTTGTTTGGGCTTCCCTAGACCTAGTCGTTTAAATAATGTGTAAGGCATGACATTTATGCTTGCCCCTAAATTAGCTAATGCCTTATCAATAGTTAAACTACCAATTAAACATGGAATTGTAAAAATCCCTGGATCTTTTAGCTTTCGTGGTAGCCTATCCTGTAACACTGCTGAGCATGTTGCGTTCAATTCCACGTGGTGCTATTGGTCTAATTTGCGTTTGTTAGTCAAGAGCTATCTTAAAAATTTCCTCGAGTCTGCCATCTAAAAAAGAGCTTCGAGAAGAGGTAAGTTAATATGTAATTTCTTTAAGAGTTTAAGAAACTTACCGAACTGTTCCTCTGAATCGTCTCTTTCCATTGCTTTGGGATAAGGTATGCGAGGTTGGTACTCTTTGATTATCGATTTTGGCTTTTCTTGTGTTACACCTACCTCAACTTCATCTACCTTGTTTTCTTGTACTGGATTGGGTTCATCTAACCCCTTACTGTCATGAGCTGAGATAGCTTGAATTTGCTCCTTGGGTTAATCTCGATTTACTTGGTAGACGTCCTTGCGGTCTTTCTGACATTAGCTTTGCGAGTTGTTCGACTGCATTAGTGACTTCCTTGACTGACTTAGTAAGTTCCCCGAATCAGTTCTCGTTGCTTTTAATTGTTTTCTCAATTTCTAGGAAATGATTTTCTGTGTTTGCCATGAATTTTGTGAACATCTCTTTGAGGTTTGGCTTCTTCTCTTGCGGATATGGCTGATTTTGGAAATTTTGTGGAGGTTGTTGTCTTTGATTTTCTTGATTTTCTTGGCCTCCCCATGAAAAATTTGGGTGGTTCCTCCAACCTGGATTGTAAGTATTACTATAAGGATTATTATTGGATCTGAAATTATTACCTATATAGTTCATCTGTTTGCTCTCTGCGTCCGGTTGGTAGGGTGGGTACTTAGGATTCGCCACAGTTCCACTTGCGTTGCACTGCATGACTGGATGTACCTGAAGAACACAAACTATCAGCTTTTTATTCATCGTTTCTACCTGTGTTGATAGCATTGTCACTGCATCGAGGATGTAAACTCCGACTGATTTTGTCGATTTTGTCCTTGTAACTTGCCACTGATAGTTATTCAGCGACATCTTTTCGATAAACTCGTAGGCTGCTTCAGGAGTTCTGTTGTTTAGGGTTCCACCGGCAGCTGAATCAATTAGTTGCCTTGTTGAGGGGTTTACACCATTATAGAAAGTTTGGACTTGTAACCACAAGGGTAAACCATGGTGTGGACACCTTCTCGAGAGATCCTTGTATCTCTCCCATGCGTCGTATAATGTCTCTAAATCCATCTGCACAAAAGAAGAGATATCATTTCATAATTTGGCCGTTTTGGCCGGTGGGAAATATTTTAATAAAAAGTTTTCAGTCATTTTGTCCATGTAGTGATTGATCCTCATGGTAACGAGTACAACCACTGTTTGGCTTTATTTCTTAATGAAAAGGGAAATGACCGAAGACGAATGGCATCATCAGAAACGCCATTTATTTTGAAAGTATCACAGAACTCTAAAAAATTACCTATATGAGTGTTCGAGTCTTCGTCCTACAAACCATCAAATTGAACAAATTGTTGAATCATCTGTATTGTGTTAGGCTTTAATTCAAAATTATTAGCAGCTATAGTAGGCCTAACAATACTAGATTCTGCTCCCGTTAAATGAGGTTTAGCATAATCATACATAGTACACGGAGCATTGTTCTCTTCCACATCTCGTGGTGGATTATTCTCGTCCATCCCTTCAGTAGGATTGGATCTACCTTCTCGCCCTTCTTCTATGTAATTTAGGGTTCGCCTAATTTCTCTGTGATTCCTACGAGCGGTAGCTTCAATATCACTATCATATACTAGAGGTCCTGTTGGGTTCCTTCTAGTCATAAACTAGAGGTACCTGCTAGGAGAAAGGAAGAAATTAAATTAGCAAAAACAATAAAATAAAATAAATTGTGAAATAAAAAAATAATGGCTAAAGTAAAAAAATAGAGCTTTCTTAATATTTTAGTTCCCCGGCAACAGCGTCAAAAACTTTATCATTATTTTGTCGAGTTTTAAAATTTATAAAGAGAAAGATCGAACCTGAAAACTAACTCTGACGATGATTAAAGGCAAGTGTGCCTATCGAACAGTAGTATAGCTTAGGCAAGACCAGATTGTCGAACCCAAAGGAACTAAAAGTACTAATACTCACTTTCTTTTTATTATTTAGCCTAAAATATGGAGTGATTGGATGATTTAATCTAATTAACGACTACTAAGCTAAAACACAAAGACAAAAAGAATAACTTAGAGAATAACTTGAAGAAAACTCAATTGATCATGACGATACCCTCAAGAAGAATCCACCTAGACTTCACTTGTTACTTAACACTGAACCATATGATTTATTCACTTAGTTTAATCCGTAAGGCTCCCTAACGTATATTAAACCCTCTCTCGAGGTGAATAACGTCTAACTCTAGGTTAATTAGTGGAACTCTCTTCTCTTATAATAACCCCCTAGAATAGCAGTAAATTGATCTATGGACTCCAATATTAGGTTTCACCCTAATCCGGAAAAATCTCGTCACCCTATATCTAGGCGTGCGATCAACTCCGCTTAATTATGCTAGATCTACTCTTAAGCAGGGTCTATTCCTCCTCCACCTAAGCACATCTGATTTGGATTAGACATGCATAATTAAGAACAAACTAAGTATTTATCATATAATTCAAAACTCAATAACAAGATTCATCTAGGTTTCATCTCCTTCAGGTATCTGAAGGGTTTAGTTCATAATGAATAAATAAAACATCTTAAGAGAAAATATAAAACAAAACATAAGAAATCTCTAAAACCCACTGGAGGAATTAAAGGAGAAATCTACGTCTTGAGTAGAATTCTGACTCCTTGAGATGGATCCATTGGTTATCTTCGAGTAATTCCCACAAATCCGGCCTTTTGGCTCGGCTCTTTGGCCTAGCTAACCGCCCCCTTTCAGGTTACACTTAGAGTGTTTATATAGACTTTTAGAATGTTTTACTTGGCCTCTAAGTGTCCCAATTCAAGTATACCTTCTACTCGGTCTTTGAATAAGCTTTGGAATGTGTTTCTTTGCCTCAAAGTATCCAAATCCGAGTGAAATTGCTCTTTCCCGCGGAAGGGGTACGACCATGGTACACGCCCGTGTAAATCGTCTTCAGGTCGTGTCTTGATTCTGTAAATTAGGGCATGGCCATGTAAATCGTGGCATGGCCATGTGAAGTGATTTGACGAGACACGGCTGTGTCGATTTCTTCTTTGGCCCAAATTGGCCTGTTATAAGCCCGTTTCTAGTAATTTTCATCCTCTGGTACTTTCCTGAGAAAAACATAAAAAGAAAGTATTAAGAGCACCTTTTTACATAAATTAAGGGCTAAATCATCCAAAATATACTAAATGTGGGCCTAAAATATGTTACTTTTACGGTTTATCATCCGCCAAGATTATAAGAATGCAGACTGGCGGAGACAAGTTGTAAGAATGGGTAAAGAATAACCTTATCCTTTCAATATATAACCTAATGTTTTGTGGCGAGACTGTAACTTATATTTTCTTAATACATACACAGCGCACGAGCTAGAGCCACACATTTTCGACAAAGGATGACTCGACTTGAGAGTGACATGGAAGGTCAGACGAACATATCTTTCAGACAATGGTTGGGTACTATAGAGCTGTGGTAATGGACTCAAAGTTTTGACGAGGGCTTTCATTACAGTCAAATGACCACAAACTTGGTGGAGGGGATCAATGCTGTGTTGTTGAAAACACGACATCTTTTGATTTCATCTGTCTTCTTGGCTACATTCTACAGGTTGGCTACCTTGATCCAAGAATGGGTCAGCAACAAGTCAATCAGATGGAGGTGGGACACGTGTTTGTCGAAGATGTGAGGGATGCAATGGTTGCAAACTGTCAGATGGTGAGGTCAATGAATGTAGAAGTATATTCACGACGTAATAAAACGTTTCGTGTTACATAGACCATCGATCGTCGACCCGGTATACCACCTAGGTCCTACGGAGTAAAAAGTCAACTAATTGTTATAACGAGTAAAAATTCATCACCTATTAACGAGTGAAAATATATATGATTGGTGACTAATGGATGCCAAGAATGGCATCTAGTAAAGTGCTCACGACTGTAGCAGTATGAGGCATCCGCCTATGTCCATCACAGAAGGATCTGTCGTTCGACAAAGTTCGCGATACAGCATGGCTAACACTGCAGACCCCCAATTGTATAAATGAGTGCTATGCAAACTGGATAATAGGGGTAAGTACATCAAGTGGACTATATTTCTGTTTGTATCCGGCATGAGTACACCCCCTATAAGGTGCATAATGTAAGCTCGAACGGCCTGCATCACCTCCCATTCATTGGCAGTACCTGGCAAATACTCAAAATTGGCCTTTAGCCATGAAAACCTCAAACTGGCAAATTTCCCCTCACTTGGCGAGTGTCCAAGTAATTCATAGCAAAGGGCAGCTGGCCTAGAGATCAAACTTATGCCCGTGACCGCAGTCCCGTTGATCGGGAGCCCTAGCTGTAGTGCAACATCCTCTAGAGTGATGGTGCACTCCCCGTACGGCAAATGAAATGTGTGGTTCTCCAGTCGCCATCGCTCGACTAAAGTAGAAATCAAGTCGTATCGCAGATCAAAAGTTCGGATCAATGCCGCTGATCCAAACCCGGCTAACTCTAAGTATGGCATTAGGCGTTCATCTAGCAGAAACCCTACACTAATTAGCATGGCCCCTAAATACGCGGTACAAACCCTGACATTATTAAATTAAAAAAATAATTAATAAAATATAATTTAATTCCGCAAATAACATGAGTATCAAATAAAAATTTTATTACCATCTCATTAATAGTACTTGATATGTGATTATTATTAATCAAAGAACCATTTGCTGCAAATCTACAATTTCAAAAAATAAATTCATTTAATTTGTTTCAAAAATACAATAAATTATTTCAAATTTCGAAACAAAAGTAAATATTTCATAATTTCCCATAATTTACCTACAATAAAAAAATTTATGTTAGATTACAATAATAATATAATTAAAATAAATATAAACTATCTAAACATAAAAACATACAATTAAAAAAATAGAAAGCGAAACATACCTGATTACTTTCTTTCAAACAACCTACAAAATTATATAATAAAAATTTAAAACATTTTAATAAATCAATAAAATTTTCAAATAAATAAAAATCAAATAAAATTACATTATATAAAAATTACATTAAAAATTCACAAAACACTAAATTAAACATTAACAAAATTATATAACATAATAATAAATTACTAACAAAATAACTATAAAATTAATTTAAAAAATACATTATTAAAAATTACAAAACACATAACTAAACACTATCAATTTATGTAGATTGAAAAATGTTTGAAGACTTCCTTGTCATAAAAGACAGTGGCACAAACATATGATTCATGACAATGATATGTTCATGCATTAGCAATGAACTTGGAACCTTCGAAGTTACAAACATGGGATAAAAATCCCAAAAAGATAAAACACGCTTTTATACTGTTTTTTTCTTTTTTCCTCTTATTCTTAGAATAAAATCTAAGTCTACGAACCACGTAAAAAAAACAAGCGATAAACTACACCCCAAGCAAGCAATATAAGGATATCATACCAAAGATTCTCCAATTTAATCCCCATGGATGATATCACGTCTTCTCCAATCATGTTGCAAAATAATTTTAACAAAATAATTTTACATTTAAAAACTCACAAAATACAACAATTTATAATTAATTACTAACAAAATATTTAACAAAATAATTGATCATTACTAAAAACTCACCAAATACTAAACTAAACACCATAATTTATAACATAATCTTAAATTACTAATAAATTAATTTTAAAATAATTATAAACACAAAATTTATAACATAATACTAAATTACTAACAAATTAATTTTAAAATAATTATAAAAAAATTTTATTCATACAAAATATTAACTCAAAACCATAAACACTAAACATAAATAATTTATAAATAATAACTATAAACAAAATTATTTACTAAAATAATACATTACCTTCTCTCTTTTTTTTCTTCTTCTCCTTTCTCTCTTTTCTTTCTCTCTTCCGGTGGATTTTTGGTTTGGGGGACCATGCTTATAAGGTCCCCCATTTACAACCTTTTTCCCAATGAAGGGACTGCACACTGACGTGTTGGTCAGCAGATGAAAGCCATGCATGTGTAGTAGAGAAGGGTGTCGGGGAGTTGTGCGATCTGTTGTCTTGGCATGCAGCAAAGCAGAGGCGATTCGTCTACATCAATGGCAACCGATTAAGCTTATCGATAAGGCGACATGGTTTCGAGTATTTTTCACCCATATTTTCACCCGTAGACGTTATTTTGACCTGTATTAATATTTAAAATTTTTTAACTAGAATAAAATAACAATGTTTTATTTAAAAAATATATTTTAATGTAAAAAAGAGTGTTGTGCCTGTCAGATAGGCGCAACTAAAAAAACGTACTATTTGCGTAAATAATTTAGCTGCCAACTTATTTCAATATATACTTTTTTTAAAAAAAAATTAGGTAAAAACTCTACTATATCATATCATATCATATATAATACATTAATAGTTTATATATATATATATATATATATATATATATATATACATTAAGATCAAATTAGATAATTGGTTAATCTAATGATTCATTTTAAATCCTTTTAAACCAAACTAATTAACCTTATTTTAATAGGTATTTAAACTCAAACCCAAGTCCAATATCAGCTAAACTAAGGCTCCGTTTGTTTGCCAGTAAAATATTTTCCGAAAAATGATTTCTGGAAAATGATTTACTTTTCGGAAAATGATTCTTGAAAATATTTTCGGTGTTTGGATGAATCTGTAAAATATTTTACATTGTTTGTGATTTCAAAATATTTTTGGGAAAAGCTGTTTTTACATATATTAATAAATTATATATACACATTAATAAATTTTATATTTTAAATTGTTTTTACATATATTTCAATGATTTCTCGAGTGTACATTATTATTATTATTATTATTATTATTATTATTATTATTATTATTATTATTCTCGAGTGTACATTATTGTAATAACATTTCTCATTTTTCGTATATTCATAATCTTAATTAATTCCTTTCATTCCTATTTTTACTCCAGATAATCCAGTTTTCTCCGACCAAATACAGAGTAATAGAATATTATTCTGAAACCTGAGAGCAAAACAAACAATTCATTTTTTTGCATTATGTTTTTATTTATTTTTTCAGATCATATTCATATAATAATATCTCGTCCAATTCATCAAATCGTTCACAAGAGTAAGATGCACCCAAAGCTCATCCGAAAAGTCGAATAATAGTCTTCAACTTCAAAGAAGATTTCAATAAGAATTAAAGTAGTTTATGAAGTAAATACAAATTATACAATAGTTGCTAAGGAACAACATAGGGGCAGGTGGAGACTCCAATGAAAATACGCAATTTCACAACATATATCGGCAAATTTTATTATAAGCTTTTGTTGGGTTCACTTTGAAACTCTCTCCAGATATTACCATCCATTTCTATTTTGGTTGACAAACAGTCACCATTGGAAGCAAACATTATTCAACAATGTCCTAGCTTAGTTATTCACCAATCCATCCTCCAACCATCAAAATCCAAGATCCATCCACATGTTTTCATGACAATCCTGCATGTACAATCTATTAGCAAAGGCTACTAATAAGCAAGTAACAGTATATTAGATTAGGGAAATGGTGAAAATACTAACCACAGAGAAATATGAGGAGTTTATATATCCAACCATTATTAGCAAAGAAGTAAACAGAACATGTATATACAAGCTCGAAGACAAAATTCAATAGTACAACAACCTATAAGGTAAGCAGAACATGTATAAACAGAACATGTAAGGCAAGCAGAGCATTATAAAATAACCAGAGAGCTAGGCCACTCAACATTCATTCATACAATCTATAAAGAGAACTTCAGTAGTACAACAACTCTTTGTAACTCGAAACACACAGGACATTGTTGAATTATAGGTTTAAGTTCCTGTTCTAAGGAAATCATATAGTAAACAGATACAAATGAGATTCCATCTTCATAGTCAATCATAATCATGCTAATCAACTAAGAAGAAATATATTCAAGCATCAATTATCAAAAGGCAATCGCCAACAAGTTCAAATTTGACCATCACAATATGTAAAACTTAAAAAAAAAAAAAAAAAAAAAACTAGCAGCATGAACCCTTAATAAAGATGAGAGGAAGGTTTTGGGGGAGGGGACAAAGCAAACTGAAAATTGAAAAAAGGGAAAGGAAAACAAAGGCAAAAAAGGGTATAGTGATAGCATAAAATGAGTCATCTGCGATAACATTTACCCCCACATGGCTCCATGCCATTCCTATTTCGTACTCATGACTATCAAAAAAGTCATGGAGGATAAGAGTCCCCTAGTAAGTCATTACTTGCCCTACATTAGATCATTCACAACAAGAAGGTGCCTATCAATCACGTTTATACAGTATTGCCTAGAAAACCAGCAATTGCGAAATCGTCGATCATCACTCTCACAAGAGAAGTCTAGGTCATCGTCCATTCACCGCCAAACTCGACCCTATGTTTATGAAAAAGACTCATCATAGCAACTCGTCCATTACCAAAGAGTCTTTAAGAGGAAGCACCAACATCTAAAGACCCTACTTGCCGGCGACGAGACCCAAAAAGGATCAGGGGACCATTAGCCCCACAGAAGGCGAAGCAAAACTAGATAAAAGAAATCATGGAGCCCAAACCAGAAAAAGAATGGCTTGAGTTAGGAGAAGAAACGATGGGCAATAAGGCTACATGCTACACCAATGGCAGCCTAGAAGAGGAGCAACGGTGAACCTCGCTTTTAAATCTTCTAGTGAAATTTGTGACCCTTCGATGAAGAGGTTCAAAAATCAAGTGACCAAACGAACAAAGAAGAAACCCCTAACACATCCAGCTTCAAAAACTTGCAGAAACCCACACATTCACTACAAACCAAACTCGAGCAGAATACAAATATGCAGAAACCCCTAAATCCTAGAGCTTGCAATCAAGAATGTGACTAGAAATTTACCTTCGATCAATCAGCAGAGAAGACGAGGCAGAGATGATGAACCAGCAGAGAAGATGAGGCAGAGACCAGCAGAGAAGAGGAATTCTTTCTTAGGGTGAAGAGAGCGAAGAGAAGAGCTGTGGAAAATGTCTTACCGTTCAGAAATTGGTAAGACGTTTTCCGGAAATTATGAAGTGATTTACTCGTGTTTTGAAAAATGTTTTCATGAGGAATTCATTTTCCAACCAAACAAACACTGTAAAATGAAGAAAATATTTTCCTGAAAATATTTTCCCCTTATCAAAAGACCCTAAAACCTAAACCCAATTTAAAATTTATTCAAAACCCATACTAAATAATAACCTCTAACATAAAACCTCTTTGCCGCTAAACCCTAACATTGTATAATTCAATTAAGCAGTAAAATATACACGGCGCAGGAAAATGGCCAACATCACTCTAATTAGGGCTTTTTGCGTCGTTGTCTTGATGCTGTTGGCGTCAGTCTGGGCTAGAGATGTACCAGGTAAATACATCGACTATGGTCGGATTCGTGGGTCCTCCCCTTCTTGTGGTGGCGACCCGAAGACATGTCTTCCCCAAAAGCCTGTTGCTAATAGGTACGACAGGCCTTGTAATCACGATAATCATTGTCACGATGGAAACAAGGGATGAGAGAGCAGTTCTTTTGATACTTCTTTTAAAACTTCTTTGTTTGTAATTTTTCTTTATCATTTGATGTGTTTGTTTGTTTGGTATAGCATATGGCTAGAGATGTATTCTTTGCTTGATTCTTGTTGTATATTGAAATTTCGTACTATATGAAAAATTGGATTACTTCAAAAAAAACGAAAGTATTTTTTCTCTTCTGCTTCCAGGGGTAGAACGTTTTCTTGTGATCCAATCTACTGAGATTCTTGTTTCCTAAGAGGAACCAAGGTCGTTGTGCTGTCTTTTGTTTTGTGCTTTTCTCTCTTAACTCTTTTTAAGACTTGTCTCTCTTAATTGGGCAAAAGATTTGTCTTTTATATTCTAGCCTTAGAACTAGTTTGGGATTAAATTAAGCTTTATTGTTTATTCTATTGATCTAAGTGCTAAGTTTAGGATTAAATAAAGCATTTAGCTTTTTATTTTCTTTGATCATTCATGGTTGAAAAAGGGTTAGAGGGTAGTTATTTAAGCTTTACACTATTCCAAGTTTAAATACCTTAATAGGTATTGGTTTTGGTTTGGATGGTGACGTTCCATTGGAGGTGTTGCTCTTCAGTAGCTGTCTTGGTATCTTGATATTCATGTCCTCCCTTCCAGTCCTGACAACTTTTAAAATTCTTGGTGTTGCTCCTTTGCCTACAATCAATTAAATTTTCATTAATGGTCCTGTATCTTCCTTAAATACTCTTTTTGTTTCATTATATAGGATATCCTTATTATTTGGTTTTTTCAGTATATAAAATACTACCCATTTATCACTTGGCTTCCATTGGTTGGACATATCTGCAACAGAAGTTCCAAGAATCTTGCTTTGAGCAGCTAAAATCAATTAACACTTGCCAAACTCATATTTGTAGACCATTATTTATCTTTCAATTTTAGCAGGAAAGATCCAACTTTAGTCCCTAATTTATTTAGAAAGAAATTTTGTTAAGGTAGCCTTATGTGGTCTAAGAATTTATCTATTTAGGTGCACCCAAATTATTTGAAGTACTAAATTTCACAATTTAGTGTTCTTTCGGATTTCATCGCATCTCAGACAAGCTCTCGTACTTTTTATATTACGTTTTTTACCTACCTAAATATATGAAAGTGATAAATGGAATTTAAAAGGCCTATCACAGTGCCCGTAATAATTAGATACAATATATCGTATACTTAAGATTTTGATCTTAATGTTGATGAGACCTTGGTTTGATGGTAAGAATAAAGTCTTGGAAATTTTGAGATTTAAGTTTACCACATGTGGGTTTAGCGTTATTAACATCTTATATGAAAGAGATCGACTTGACAGTTGTTGGATTGAAGATGAGGGGCTTGCAAAATGAGAGATGAGCGGTGAGGGTGCTGGAGATGATGCTCTTTGTTGCAAAACAAATGAGGATAGTGTAGGTTAAAGAGATTTTTACCAAGTAGCAATAAGATTATAGAAAAGAAAAAAAGGGCGCCTCCTCATAGATACATGCATGTTTATTTTGTATACAAAATCCTCCGGTTGCCCTTAGACTACAGTTTGCATAAGAGTGCGTGAGGGCCAAGCTGTCTGGAACGTGTGTCTTTAGTCCGATGGGACACTACCTCCAATCTTTTTATTAATCCTACCGCCTAATGTGTATTGGGTATTATTGGTGAGGGGTTAATAATAATTTGTTATCCAAATATTATGCGCCAGTCGAATGTTCTTAGAATTTGGACTTTTGGTTTTTTTGGGGATGGGGGGTTTAGTTCTGATTTCTATGTTGGTATAACAAGTAAATGTAAGGATGGATTATTGCATGTCATGGTATCGAATAAGAGGTACTTCTACAAATAGTGAGGTATGTACTTGGATTAAAATTAAGGTATATGGTTGGTGTAGAAGCTGAAGTTTTGGCCACGGGGCCAGTGTTTTCCTATATCTAAATTATGTGGCCCAGACTGTTGCCAAGACTTTGGACTGCAATGCTAGCTTGGCCTGCATATGTTGTCATCCAAGAGGCTACTTCAATGCTGATTTTCAACATCATTACCCTAAGCATGCTAGTCAGCTATAACTGTCCGAATGTTGTAGCTTTGTCGTTATAAATAATTCTGAGCATTGCATGGATAGAGATAAGGTGTATTTTTTCACTTTTTTGTGAGAATGATGTGGACATACTTTTTTGAGAGAATGATGTGGACATCACCGGAGAGTATTCTTTTCTAGAGCCGGCAATGGAGCTACACAAGGACGCCATGACTGTAAATCAAACCCTTCATGTATTGGGACTTTCCGGGACCCTCTTTTTGTTTTTGGGTTTAAACCCAAACTGTGATTGGAAAGTTCCATGATCAGCAAATTCAACCAACAAAATCCAAGCGCACAATCATTCCAAATTTATGGCTTGCTTGCTAATGGTGCTAGCAGTCTGTTAGCTGGTCCGGGCCTAGTGCATGGTACCTGTCCCTGGTGGTTCAGTTTTCTACGTGCCTATTTGGACCACGTCTACAGCCAATTGGGACAGTGACTGATTGTTTCTTTTTAATCAAAAGATGAAAACCTGCAAAAAAATAATGCCAAAGATCCTTTTAATAAAATGTTATTTTGTACCCAGTACCATCTGGTATCGAATTTTCTCACAAGACAATTGGTAATCTCATCTATACAATGTCATGCATGTGAAATTGTTTGCTACAAAGTTTTTTTCTGGCTCTATGGCTTATTTTGGTTTTTAAATCAAAGATTCGAAAGATATTTCATGATTTAAAGCTTCGTTTGGCATTTCCCATTTCAAGATCCTTCGTTCGTTACAAAAGCAATATAAAAATAAATAAAATGTGTCGGAGATATTTAAGAACCAATCGTTTCTAGCCTCACAACATAAAATAGACCCCAAACAAATGCCTCCTTGTTCTCTTTTTTATTTTCATTAATATTATTCGGATCTGCTTTTGCCTTTTTTCAGAGATTGCATCAAACTTCAGCATATGTTCCACTTTTTTTCAATGGAGTCCCCTTGTTTGGAAGCATTGAAAAGAACAATTAGAAATTGAGTGGCATCTTGGGGATCTTGGGACCATCTTCTATACATTATTTAAAGTGAAAGTCTCTCTTTTATTAGTTTTAGACTTTAGTTGCTTGGTTTTTGGCTTTGAATGCTTGGGGGGTTAATCCTATTCATTTTATTATTATTTGTTGTTTTATCTATTACGTCTCGTAGCTAATGGCGTGCTGAAATCTCAAGGATGTGAGAGTCTTTTTAATGTATAATTCCCATTGTCCTTTTTGCTAAAATTGAGTTCACAAACTTTGAGATTTTGGGTATTTTGATTTAAGTTTCTATGTGTGAAAAATTATTTTCAAGTGTAGTTAATTATTGAAATTTTCATAAGAAAAGGTGATAATAATGAATTGTAATTCAATTTTTCCTTTAAAAAATTCAGTTTATTATTTTAATTAATAAATTTTGAGTATAGTAATAAGATACATCACACTTATTAAGAAAGAGCAAAATTGTGAAAATAACATTATTAAAAAGAACAATCATAAATTTTCAATATAAATCATAAAAACAACATAAAAAAAAAAAACCTATCCTTTTATCCCTTTCCATGCAATATTTTTTCCACCATGGTTAACCTGAACTAAATGTTAAAGGGTAACACTTGCTTTAATCCCAAACTTAATTCAATTTATTTATTGAGTTATCTTTAACAGATTATATATTTAATACGTTTAAATTTCAAATCTCAACAGTTTCTTCTGAATGAAACAAATGTCTCTTTTATAAAATTTAAATTTTGTTTTTATTTTAAATTTTACAAACCAAATCCATTATCATTTCTCTTTCAATAAAGGAGTTGGATTAATCATTTTAAAAATAAAGAAATGAAATTAAAACCTAAATTTTTTTATGGTATACCAATATATTAATTTCATGTTAGTGATCAATCTAAGACCTATTTATGTGTTGGAAATTAAACCTTTATCTAATTTAAATTCAACTAGCTTAATTTTAAACTTTATTTATTTTAAAAATTCTTTAATTTTATTCTTATTATAAGATGAGGTAAAGAAAATATAAACAATGAAACAATTGTTTATATAAGATTTATGGTTGATAGTTATAAGTAGCTCATACTGTGATGGAGCCATCAAGAGCCGCAAAGAGGAGCTCTTTAGAGAGAATGGGTGATTGATCTTTTGGAGAGAAGGATCATCCTTTTGTTGGCAATGGACCTAGCAAATAGTACTCCTATTTTACTAGTTAGTAAGTAGGGTTATAAGCTCCTGCTACAATGTGACAAATCAAGAGAGGTCATGTGGTAGATGGATGGTGGCAAGAAGCTATGAAGTTTGTGACATGATGGATGTGATGTGGTAGGTGTCTGACTTATCTTGTAATACTCTTAACTTGTCTCCGATACTGGATTAGAGTTACGGAGTATTACAATATATTTTGGAACATTTAAATGCAAATAGATACAATTATACAAATTATCTTATAACATTCAATAAGTCATATAGATCAAGGTAGAAATACATTTATAGACCTTAAATCGAGCCTACAAAGCTCTAAAAGTAATTTGAAAACAATCAGGGGTCATTTTGAAACAAAACAAAAAATAGTGAAAATTTTAAAATCTTTAAAATCAGGAGTCACACGGTCGTGTGGTCAGGCCATGTGACAGAGCCCAGACCGTGTGGCTCAGAACATGGCCGTGTGGCTACTCCACACGCCCGTGTACACAGACTGTGTAACTAACTGTGCCCGTGTAAAATAAAGTCACTCGGCCGTGTGGCCAGGCCGTGTAACTCACTGTGACCGTGTAGCTCAAGGTCACACGGTCGTGTCGTCAGGCCATGTAACTCTCTATGCCCTTGTGGACCAACCTTGTGTATAAATTCAATCAATTTACCACTTAACCAACTCCCAATTACCCACTTATGGGTTCAAACCAATTTTGAATTAATAACTATTTTACAAATTCAACTAGTTCGATTCCTTACCTTGTATCGATGCAAACTGTACGTACGATTGTTCTTCCGCTTTACGGTTGATTCAGGGCGTTTGAGTCAGCACTTAATTCCATAATATACTGGAAAATAAGTCCCTAATAATTATTAAATTCCTTCATTTAATCAATCCATAACATTTACCCGACAATTATGTCAAAACAACAATTAAGTTTATGCTTAACTGCACTTACGCTTCCCAATTTGTAAGTTTCGAATGCCCAAACGATCAAGAACGTTTTTCCCTAAGTGACATGGGTTTAATAGCTGATTAGGAGGGTTCAAGAACTCAAATTAAAGCTGGAATTAATTGGGCAAGATTCAAGAAACAAAACAGCCCCCTATTCTACACATATGCGCATGCACCACCATCGATGGTGGCGAAATTGGGGTTGAATTTGAAAATGGTTTGAGACTTCATTAAAATCTGGAACAATACCTTTAAAAACATTTAAAATCCCCTAAATTACAGATCTGGAAATTTAGATTTTTAATGGGCAAGATTAATTAAGAAATTGAAGGGAAAAGTGACCTTACACAAGCTAGTCGAGAGAAACGACAATGACACTTTCTAGGCAATGTTTGGGATCGATCTTGGAGTTCAAAATTTCAGATATGGGGCTGATTTAATTGAGGAAAAATTGCAGCAATATAGTAAAGGATATGTTGCAAAATCTTGATGCAAAAAGAAGAAGAAGAAGAAGATGGTAAAAGGGGAGATGTAGTCAACGACAACAATGGAGGAAAAAGGGGAAAAAAATAAAGATGAAGAGAGGAAGAAAGGGTTAGGGACGACTAAGGTAGAAGAAAAGTAATTAAAAGGCTGATTATTTTGATAAAGTACCTAGGTTTACTAGGCTTGGATGCCAACACATAAAAAAAACAAGGGAATTTGCAAAAGAATTAATTTATTTGTAAGAGTTGACACTTGAACTTGAGACCTCCTACAAATTTTCAAGCTTTCACATTTAATGACTAACCATTGGGTCAATTCCCTATTTTTGATATATTTCTAAATTTTATGGAGCTAAATTTGGAATGTTACAACTTTACCCCCTTAGAGAAATTTTGTCCTCGAAACTACATGTTTTGAAGAAACGAGGATACTGAAGCTGAATTGAGTCCTCCGGCTCTCAAGTATCCTCTTCGATGCCATGATTTCTCCACAGTACTTTAACTAATGGAATTTACTTTCGTCTTAGCACTTTGGTCTCACGTTCTAATATTTGAACCGGTTCTTCCTCAAATGATAAATCCAGTCTAACCTTAATCTCCTCAACTAGAACAATATGCGATGGATCGAATCGATACCGTATCAACATCGAGACATGAAACACATTGTGAATACGATCTAACTCAGGTGGCCTCTCAAGTTGGTAAGCCACAGGACCAACCCTTTTAAGCACTTGATAAGGACCAATGAATCTAGCGCTTAACTTGACCTTTCGACCAAATCTCAAAACTTTCTTCCATGGAGAGACTTTAAGGAAAACGAAATCCCCCACATTGAACTCAATGCCCTTACACTTCAAATCGGCATACGACTGCTATCTATTAGAAGTTGCCTTCAATCTTTCTTGAATTAACCAAATTTTGTCCTCGGTTTCCATAACCAATTTTGGACCAATCAACTTCCTTTTGCCCACTTTAGTCCAACATAAAGGTGAGCGGCACTTACGACCATAAAGAGCTTCGTACGAAACCATTTGGATACTTGACTGAAAACTGTTATTATAGGCAAATTCTGCCATCGGTAAATGCTCCTCCCAACTGTCTTGAAAGTCAATTACACAACTCCTCAACATATCTTCTAATATTTGAATGACCCTTTCCGACTGACCATCAGATTGTGGATGGAAAGCGTATTGAAATCCAATCGAGTACCCAAAGCCTTGTACAACTTTTTCAAGAACCGAGATGTGAATCTAGGATCCCGATCTGAAATAATTAACACTGGCACACCATGCAATCTCAATATCTCAGAAACATAAAGCTTAGCTAACTTCTGGAGTGATTAATCGATATGAATAGGAACAAAATGGGCAGACTTAGTTAATCTATCGACCGCAACCCAAACTGAATATTTCTTAGTAGGCATTAAGGGCAACCCACTAACAAAGTCCATTGTCACTCTCTCCCACTTCCACCATGGAATTTGAATCGGTTGGAGTAACCCTGATGGAAGCTGATGTTCAGCTAACCTGCTGGCAAGTCAAACATTTAGATACAAGTTTGGTCACTTCACGTTTAAGACCCGACCACCAATACACTTCCCTTAAATCACGATACATCTTAGTACTACCAGGCTGTATGCAACATAAGTTGCCCCTAAAACAAGCCATTTCAAAGCCAAATCTTGCACACCAAGACACACCAATTCTACCAACATTCACATGTTTAAAACACACTTCAAAACCTCAAAACATGCCAAATATTCACTCATTATATACTTAACAAATATGCCATCAAAAGGCACCTCAAATTACACACCAATTCAATTCATTCCAAGATACATAGTAACATAAACATGCATCACGATATTCATATATCATTGAACCACTTCAACCACATATGAATGAGTCATAAGCCATATATTTATGTTGCACTTAAAAGTAACTAAAAGACATAAACATACCTATGCATTTACAAGTCAAAACAAAACATATATACAAGTAACATAACCACATCACATTGGCCAAATAGCATAATCAAAACTCCTATTACATAAGCCCTATACATGCCATTTAAAACCATAGCCAAAATAACCAAAACTACCAAAGTGGTCAGCGGGTAATGTGATAGAGCTCTAACAAGATTCCAACCCGTCGAGCTTCCGATGATCTATAAAATAGAGAAAATAGCTACGTAAGCAACTAGTGCTTAGTAAGTTCGTATAATGTGAACTAAAACTTACCACATATGTTATTTTTAACCATTCAAGCATGGATTCAATCATTATGCAAGTGCATACATTCAATCCTATACACACAACTCCACAAGGTTAGTAGGTGTATAATGAACATATAATTTCACCTAAATCATGGAACATTTCATAAAATACATCTCAATATATAAATCATCTATCATATGATCATTTGATTCGCTTTTCAAAATAATTGCACATATCATTCAATTCATTTTATATACTCAACATCATTGCCATTTCATATACTCAACATTATAGCTCATTTCAGATATGTACCTTTCCATTCAACCTAAATTGCCCGTTGAACCATATTGAATAACACCTGGTACTCAGGAAATGCTCACACATAGTGTGTCTTTTCATGTAATTGTAAACTTTTCAATAATACTCACACGAGTTGTGAAATAGGCCTGCTCACATGAGCTGTGGGTCGAGATGTTAGCTACACGATGCTACTCACACAAGCTGTGGAGAATCTACAAAAAATCCAGGATCTCAGCCATCAGTAGGAAATCCAAGACCAGCACCCAAAATCATATAATCCCTAATGACATGTCTTTTGTATCCTAAGTATTCTCAAGGTTCAAACGGGGCTATTAAACCATAAAATATCCAAAATATTTTAATATTACCAACTTAAAATATATCTAACATAAAATTAATAACATACAAACCAAACAAAAATTAATAAGTTTATGTTTCATACAAACTTACCTCAATCACAATGGTTGATACAGCAAAGTTGAAAACTAATCTGAGATTTTCGTTTTCCCTCGATTCAAGTCCAGTTGATTCTTTCATTGATCTAAATAATAATTTAATTCAATTAAATTATTCAAATGGATTAACTTTATAGATTCTAACTTACAACCCATTTTAATGTCAAATTACAAATTTACCTCTAATATTTTAACTTCTATACAATTTAGTCCCTAAACCTAAAACTCTCAATTTAACCATTTTTATCCCAAAAACCATGCTAGCCGATTTTTAATAGGATCACAAACAACTCATATTCTCTACTAATTCACCTAAAATTCTTTGAATTTTACTAATTTCTCAATTAAATCCTTAAACATGAATTCATAAAAAAAACATTTAACAAAATATGTCTATTTAACAACCAAGCTTAATAATCTATCAATTAAATTCACAAACACTAAAAACTCATTCATGGAAAGTCCCTAGACTTTTAAAAATTTTACCCTTAGGCTAGCTAGACAAAGCTAATACGAACTCAAAAACATAAAAATAATTGAAAACGAACATGAAATGCATACCATACATCCAACCAAGGCTTGACCGAAACCTTTGCTTCTCAACAATGAGGGTTCGTTTTGACAAAGCAAATGGGGAAGATGATGTTCATTTTACCTTTTTTTATTTAACTTTTATTTTAATTATCAAATTTCAAAATTAACCTTTATTTTAAACAATGAAACAAATTTTTATATAAGGTTTATGGTTAGTGGTTATATGTAGCTCATACCGTGATGGAGCCATCGAGAGCCGCAAAGAGGAGCTCTTTAGAGAGAATGGGTGGTTGGTCTTTTGGAGAGAAGAAGGATCTTTTTGTAGGCAATGGACCTAGAAAATAATTTTCCTATTTTACAGGTTAGTAAGTAGGGTTATAGGCTCCTGCTATAATATGAAAAATCGTGATAGGTTATGTGGTAGGTGGATGGTGGCAAGAAGCTATGAAGTTTGTGACATGATGGACGTGATGTGGTAGGTTTCTGACTAATCTTAGGTAGGATACAAGTGATTCCTTAAGTAGGCAAGCCTTTTTGTTAACAAGCCCCTAAATTGAGCAAACTCCCTAAATGGCATAAGATTGGCGAGGTGTTGGTATAAAGGTGGCCCCCAATTAAAGGAAAAGTTACAAAGTCACATTTTTTATATGATTGCATCTATTTTGCTTAGTAGGTTAGATAGGTTATTGATTTTTTTAGGGGGGTTTTAGATTGATGGTTTATTAAGTGGAGCAAAGGTGTGTGGACTAGATGTTGCAAGCTTAAAAGGTTAATGAGGACAGGTGGGCTTGATGAGACAAGCCTTAGACTTAAAAGGCTACGAGGTTAAGCAAATTTGACAATAAGTGTCTTAGTCTTAAAAGAGGGGAAACCCTAATAAGACAAGCCTTGAATTTAAAAGGCTACAATGATGGGTCAGCCTTAGCCTTGAGAGGCTAAAAGGATAGGCGAGCCTTAATTTTAATAGGGCATTCATTTTCTTTGTCCTTAAAGGAAAATCTTTTTGTTATTCTTTGGGCATTTGAATTGCTTCTTTCTTGAGCCTATATTTTGCACACAAAATAAAGAGAGCTTTTGATTGCATTTTTTAATCGAGTTTTAATATGGTATATATCGTGTAAATTTATGAATAAGCATTGAAACATCTTGTACTCGATGGCTTCTTCCACATGCTTTTGGTTGATTTACCACATGATTTGTGAGTTTTGAGGCTTGTTAAAGACGTTTCATTTTGGAGCCTATAAACATGTTTATTCTTTTTGAGATAACTTCTTCCACAATATGCATTTTGCTAAGAACTCTATTGAGTAGGTTGAGTAGCCGAAGGTCTTTCAAGTTTCTCCAAGTATTGTTTAAAGTTGTTTTCTTTTGGGTAGGGTGTTATTTTCTTTTTACTTTTATTTTTTATTCATTTTAGTGGTTTTATATCAAAAACTTTGGTATAATGGTGCACACTGAAAGCTTTACTTGCACAATGAAAAGGTTGAGATAAGGCATATTTTTTCGAATAAAGGGCTTAACCTACAAAACTATTAGTAAAATTTCCTTGTGCCAAGAGGGAGGCATCATTTAAGTGATGTAACATACGATGAGAGAGGCATATTCTTGCCCTTGTATTTATTTGAAACGAGCTTCCATTATAACACCCCAAAACTTAGCCTAGAAGTTTTGTCCAGATTTCGGAGGTCACATTAGCCACCGAAATGGCCCGAAACAAAACACTAATTTAAATACCAAAGTTCATTTCTAAAATAATTTATTTCTCACATTTAACAAAATCCATAAATATATTTATCTCACACTTAGGAAATGAGGGTTTATTTGTCGTTAAAATTTAAGTTTAACCAAATTGATATCTCCTAAATTGGTTTGCAACCATTTCAGATTAAGCAAATTTTTGCTCGAAATTTGAAAAACATCAATGCAGAGAAAAATCGTTATATAACTATAATTCAAAATTCGTAAGGGTAACACTTTATAATTTGAGTGTTTATTTAAACATCGCAGTCTAAAAAATCCATGTTCTTATTTTTTTAAAAAAAAAAACCAGGCATGAAAACACCTGTTTAATTCCAAATTGAAAACCCATAGCTTTTCACAAAGTCCAAGTCCAAATTCATACCACCGTTCTAAAATTCATTTACAGTCCAAACAAAAACAGTTTATTAAAACTTACAGATACTTTATTAAAAAAAACCAAAACGGGTCGTTTTCGAGACCTCTGATTTTTTGGATGGTCTAATTACCATTTAAGGCCATTTATAATCAAAATCCATAGCAATTTGACAAATTTTTCTTATAGAACTCAAACTTTTCACCTTATGCAATTTAGTCCTTTTTATCAAATTGAGCATGCAAACGATAGAATTTCTTAACGAAATTTTCATACAATCATACTATCATGCTGTAGACCTCAAAATAATAATAAAATAAATATTTTGGCCTCAGATTTATAGTCCCAAAATCACTGTTCTGGTTTAACTAAAAATAGGTTGTTATAGGGGTATAATTTTAAAACCCACATATCGATACATCTGCTCCAGACTACCAAATTTCATCATGAATCAAGAAATAAACCATTTATTTTCATCCCTAAATAAAATGCTTCATTCACCTAGTTAAATAAATATCAAAATGTCCAAAACAATAATCCAAACATCATATGTAAGTCCATATGCTTCCTAACAAAAATATCATGCAGATAACCCAAAAATGTCTTAGCAAAACCGATATAAAATCTACCACATTGGACTATGACATTGCCTTTAGCCCCCAAACATAAATAAACATATAAAATCTACTAATAGAAGCTAAATAACCGGCTTGGATCACCTCTCAAGACCACACTACTCACATCGGCACTATGTATATGAAATGGTTAAGAATGAGTTGGTGAGCTTAACAAGCTCAGTGAATGCTCAGAACAACCACTACGTAAACAAGTCATTATGCATCAATTAAACAGAAATACCTCATATTTCGTAACATATTTAACTCTAATATCATATTTCACACATTAAAACACGTGATTATTTAAGCATATATCACAACACAAACAAACCATATTTAGTCACATTCAATCATATTATAAGATAGCTTGGCTCTTGAGGTTATGAAACATAATGTGGACTCTACCACCACACATCAGATACACGGATCTCCAAACACCAATAATAACTCATAGAGTCATACATGTCCCACAAGTGAAGCATATAGCTAACAGTCTCCAACACACCAAACACGCATATCCCGGTGAATGGAGCTTAGCTCAAATTCCCTTACCTCTCCAAAAATTGTCCCTGGGCCTCAACGCCCTAAAATCACATCACAAAAGTGAGTACTCACAATCCTATGGCATGCCAAAAATATCCAAAGATCTCATAATAACACAATGCCAAAATATCCATATTATTATCACATATTTACTTACCTGTTTTCCACACATATTCACTATATATTCACATCATTAGCACATTATAAACGCTGTCACATGGCATGAATAGCAGACCCACATATTTACTGTCATATGGCATGAACAACACACCCTCATACTCACTTTCACAACAGTTATCGTAAGCTTATAGCATATGTCATAGCAATCTCATATACGTTCATAATTTCATAATTTCACAATTTCACAAGCATACATATATCACATTTAATCATAGACACGAGAACACTTACTCTCAAAATTTAGAGTAGGGGTTTAGGCTACCTCTAAATTCCCAATTACACAATGAACCATCTACGAAAAGTGATCCCAAAACACTCATCGAATATAAACTTTCACCAAAAATCGAGAGCTAGAATTAGCTCTTCCTCTAACTCGTAGAAGGTCCTAATGAATTTGAGGCTTCACACATAGTAATCACACAATACACATAGTCAAATGACAGCCAATGACCCACTTAAACTAACCAAAACACAAGCCTAAGCTACCTTCTCATGTAACCAAACCTTTCAGCATGACGGGCTTAAAACGCAATCTCGATCTACACTTAACCTTTTCACATGAAAAAAGTTTCATTCATCCCCATATTCATCTACGACTAAACCCCAACCCTTAAACCACACAAAACTGCACGTTTCAAGGTATTAACATTTTTTGACAAGTTTCGGCCATAATAATGAAAATTCATTAAAACGCGAGAAATCCTTAACAAAACTTTGAAGTAATTTTAGAAACCTTCTAATCAAGTTAAAAAAATTTGAAAAATATTTTTAAATTACATTTTCATCCACAATCTCGAATTCCACCATTAATGACCTAAATTTCAAGTTTTAATTAAAACATGCAATTTCATAACTCAATTTTAAAGTCTAGATAACATTAAAAAACTAATGGGAAAGTAAATGGCTACCTTTGATGGAAGATTTAACGAGTTTTGAAGTAAATTAGGGAAACCCATGATTGAAGAAGTTGATGAAATCTATAGAGTTTGAGTGTTTTTCTTGGAGATTTATGAAGGTAATTGACTTGGGAATGATAGGAAATCAAAGTATTATGGTTTGGGAATCAAAAATCGATTGAAAGATCAAGGGGATACCAAGGGACGACAATAGAAAACTTTGGAGAGAAACTATCATGACATAGAACTGGGAATAGGGGTTTATTAAGTTCAATTTTAAAAATTGGTAAAATTACAACTTAAATGCTCACTGTTTTTACTTTGTTACAAATCAGTCCTTTTTTTCTAAATTTAAAGTATTTAAAACTCACTTTTAGGAATTGACTCAATTCCCTAATAACCATTGTCGAAAATATTATCAACTACCAACCTTATGAAATTTTGAGCACATATAGGCTAAAATTCCTAAAATACCCTCGAAACTCTTAGGTCCTATTTTGGGGTGTTACATTTAATTTATAAACAATTTATATTTGAATTTGCACTAATAATTTATGACTCAATTAGATTAGTAATTGCTTAACTTGTAATTAACAAGATAAACACATTTACTAATTTGGAAACCCCTTGGATTCAGTCCTTGGAATACTCCAAACTGTTCCATTGTAACACGTATAAATATTACAATTGAACTGTCACACTTGCAGTACACCGCTATAGTTATATTTGTATTAGTGTTGATTTATAGACCTGGGCATACCGGGGTGTATTCAACAATCATTGAGAATTATCCCTTTTAAATGGACAATAACTTAAGCTAATTTGGACACAAAATTGCCCATGCAGTGTTTCACTCATCAAGCTTTAGCGTCGTGACACCCAGGCTTCGGTGCCGCAACATTCATAGTAGTGGGCACAATCTTGGCTTTGGGGGTTCTTGATGTCACGACACCGAGTAGTTGGTGTCATGACACCCTCTGCAGTGGTTATGACTTCTTCGCTTCAAAAATCAACAGTGATATCATGACCTTGGTGGCTTGGAGTTGCAACTTAGAGCTTGGTGTCGCTACACAACACACCTAGTGTCACGAATTCTCAGCAAATTTCTCCAAGTTGGTTTCTTGTTGAAGTATTGCACCCTTGAGGTGATCGAGGCTCAGTGTTGTGACACCAATGTTAGATGTAATTTTCTTCAAGGTTTGGTTGTCGTTGTCTCCCTAAACAAGCTCAAATTGATCATTAGACTCCCAATGGCATAATTTTGCCAATTTGGGTCTCAAAAAAGGTAAAAATAAGAAAAATTTATCATTAAAACAAAAATTTATTAATTGATAAAAAGCATTAAAAAGACTTGTATTGTCACATCCCAAAAATTGGGTTAGAAGAAATTGGGTTAATGAACCGAGAGTGGTCACGCCTGATTTTTAGTGATTGATTAGTGATGGAGCTTTCTTTGATGATCAATGTTCAAATCCCTTCCCTCTCATTATTTTCTATGTGGTACAATTTTGCTTCCAACCTTAGTAAAGGTCACATCCCATGTTTTAAATATTTTCTTGTAAAAAGAATAATAAGGAAGTGAGTGGTAGAGTGGTTAAGAGCTTTAATTAATTTCTCTAAGTCCTAGGTTCAAGTTTCCTTACCAACACCTTTCTATTTAATTTTTTTTTTTTTCCCATGTGCATAAAGCCCCCTTGCCATCCAACCTTTCTTACCATAGTGGGGGAAAGATTTTTTGTTTTTTTTTTTGTCAACATACCTTATTTTTTGAAACCATGATCCCCTTCTCTCTCCTTTGTCCCCTAATTTACCATTCTCTCCATTTTTTCCACATGGATGATTCATTGAACCTAGACTTGTTGAACACAACTCTCTCCATCCATCCTATCACTCCCCTCCTCTCATTGTCGCACCACCATATACTCTTCCCCATTCTCTCCACTTTCCCTTTTTTTTTTTTCTCTTTTGTTTAACCTTCAACCTCCTATTTTTGCTTTCTTTTCTTTCTCCTCCACCGATTTCTTAGATCTGTACCACCATCACTTCACCATCAAACCACCATTTGTCACCTCTCTCTTCTCCTTTTTCCTCCAACATTGCACCTAGTGCCACCCTCCACCACCATGGCAACCACCATGCAACACCACCTATTTTCTTTAAAAAAATTTCTCTTCTCCTCTCTTCTCCTTTAAGTGAGTGACTGAACCCATATCCTTTTTTCTTTCTCCACCGTCAAACCACCATCTCTATCGTTGAACTGTTGTCGTCGCCATAGCATCACCGCCAACGGTTTTGATTTCTTCATCTTGTTTTTCTTTATTTTCAACCTTCGTTATTCTTTCTAGTCATCCAAAATTCTGCACTTTTTATTTTTAATTAATTATTAATCCTAAACTTTTTCATGAACTTATTTCAAAAATAATCCTCCTTTTTAGATTATTCTTTCCCTTCGATTTGTGATCAAAACGATTCGTCAATCCTCTTGTTTCAACCAAGATAGTGTAAGTTTAAAGGGTGAATAGAAATATTTTTCTCCTCCCTCCTTTTCTCTTGGTCGAATACTCTTAAGAGCTATAGTGAATTATCTTTCTCGTGTTTCAACAGCTTGTATGTCATGTTTATTAAAGGGCTGATCGACACCAACTCGAGAGACCATTAACGTTGGAATCAAAATCACTAATCCAAGTGATTATTTCTATCGGTAATCAAATTGTTAGATCCAAGTGTGGGCATTCTTAGAGAGTTGTTGCACATCGAATCTACAATTAGGTGTGGGTTTTAACACTAAAAAAATAAATCTATGTATATATATATATTCTTAAAATCATTATTATTACGTTTGATGAGGATACTTTATGTATCTATAATGAGAGATAAAATCCATCGATGTGGACTGTGCCAAATAAGTGATTCCAAATCGTATTTGTTGTGAAAAGCATGTTGTGAGATCTTGATAATTATTATTGATCTGAAAAGTATGAAAATCTCATTATCATGTTATGTGATCTTATGGCATATGTGATTTTCGCATGATTTATAAAATATGAAATTTCGATACCATGTGTATATATGTGGTTTGCATGTTAAGCATGCCTATGTGGTTTTAAGTGAAAAAAGTGATTTTGTGGTCATATCACATGCATGGGGTAGGGTATGTGAAAGGTGGAAGTATGTGGCAGTTTATCTGCATCAATGTGACACTGTTCACGATTTGATTATGTGGCAGTATATCTGCGATTTTGGTGGCTTGTCAACAATTTTATTATGTGGCAGTTTATCTGCATTATTGTGACACTATTCACAAATTTGGTATGTTATTGAATGGATGAGTTTTGAGAAACTTGATTATGGTGTATAAAGAACATGGATAGGACTATTTTCTTAAAATCTACATTGTTTTACAAAATGTGCATTGACATGATCATGCATAGTATAAGTGTGAAATATTGAATTATATGAAATTGATATGTTTATTAAGACTATCTAATGTTAATGTTTATATGTCTGTGATCGAGTTTATGTTAATCTCACACTAGGCTTAGATAGCTCACCCCCTTATTGTTTTAACCTTCCTGGTAACACTTAGACATAAGACTTGGATTCGGCATTCGGTAGAGCCTCTTTGATGATTTTATCTTATGGATATTAATGAATTTTGAAACTATTTGGATTTTGGTTTGTGGACTTTGGACTTTACTCTAATTTTAGGTTGTGATTTATTTTATAAGTTTATAACTATCATACATGCATGCAAATTATGAGATTTCAAGTATTGTTTTATTTTGGAATTTATCTAAATTATTTACATTTCTACTTGATTTATGAACAAAATAATAATAACTCATAAATTTTCTAAATAGTTTTATGAAAATCCGTAGGAGGTTCTTTATAAAATCTTTTTATAATTATAATGCAAAATTCTTTGTTTAAAATAACTTAAAACAATATTTCAAAAATTGTCGCCTTTTTCAAGTAAACATATTTTATTAAGAATTTTCCAAAGAAATAAAATTAGTCGACCTTTAAAACTTTATGTTTTCTCAAAACAACTCAAACCTAGTTATTTTCAATAAGAAAATAATTTTGAGCGTCGTTAATGTAGTTTCCAAGATTCGACCATAACATCTAGGCTAGGTTTGGGAAGTTAAATGTATACTACTTGAAAACAAGCTTATTAAGTACTCAAGAGAGTCTAATTTGGTATATCAAATTACGACATATCACCCTTCCAATTAGCTTGTGCCATTTGCAACAATGACGGTCTGTCTAGACCAGCATCAACAACTACCTGGCCAACTAGGTGATGCATGAGTGGAGCGTGCTAGCAAGTGCACTTCTCAATATATTTGTTGAGGATACGTTGCAATGTGGCAACAAACACAAGGTGATTCTAGTAGTGTGGGTGATGTCTTGAAAGACTATTGGTGAGGATTCGCTAGGTGATCTATTGAAACTTTGGTTAAGTTTTAGTTAAGTTTTCATAATTTTTTCTAAATTTAATAAATTGTGTAATTTGAGTCTTTTATTGACCTTAGGGGCCAAATGAGGCCTAAGGGTGAGCTAATATGCTTTGTGAGTGTGCAGGAGACCATTAGAAGGTGTACTAACTCAATATTGGTCGTTGTGTTGCAACATAGAGAGTTGGATGTTGCAACAAAGGGAGCAAAATAGAAGAATTTCAAGACTGCGTTCAGTGTCGCGACACATCCTGAGGATGTCACGACACACCCTTAAAGATACCTTAAGATGAAGCATACTGCTTTCGATGTCACGACACAGGACCTGGTGTGTCGCAACATCACCTTTGTACGGGAAATAATTACAAGCCAGAGAAGTTTTGGTTCGTACAATCAAACATTAAGCACGAGAACAGTAACTGAACTAGGGTTAGGGACGACGGCCACTCTAAGTTTATAAATAGGCTCATTTAACACATGTTAGGGATAGTTTTTTCATATTGCTTAATTTTCTTCCTAGTTTTAGTCTTTAGTCTTTCTATTTTCTTAGGCTTTAGGTTTATTTCAGTACTGTTCTTTTGCTTTTGCAGAAGAAACCAGATTTGTGAACTCGATTAAACTCTATGAGGAATCGGCATTCTATTTAATACAAACCAAGCTTCTTCTAAATTTTATATTCTTTATTTTTTTCATGTTTATGTTATATATCAAGTCTATATTATTTATGAGATCTATGAGGAACTAATCCTCCTATGGGGGATTAGAGAATGAAGGTATGATATATTAACTATTTTTTAGGGTTCTTTTAATGGATCAGCTATACAGGAAAGGAAAAACATAAATCCTGGGCTTGACAACCCTAGGAAGTCATCAAGGTGGGAATTAACCCAAAATTGGTATGGCCTATCTATGAACACCTTAACCCCAAACCGGTCTAGACTATGAGGTCAATAGATAAGTAGTTCTTGTCGACTCGTTATTCTAGTGGAAGATCAAAAGATCCTGTCAGGTTATCGACTAGTTGATTGAACAAGAAAACTCAAAGCGATAGTTGGTTATGATTACTGAAGCGAGCTAGTCACCCATGCTTAGATTTGATGAATTCTGCTATTTAATTTCTCATTATTTATTTATTTATTTATTTTCTTTTTATTATTATTAAAAACACCAAAAACCTCTCTTTATATTTCAGCATAATACAAGTCATCTAAAGTACTAATTAGATCTATACATGCTTAGGTTAGAATTAACTTAGTGTTCGCCTCCCTTAGTTATGATCCTCAGAGTGCTTATGTACTCCGTTGTAATTATATTACAACTTGATCCATATACTTATGAATACTATCCTTTTTAATATATTTTGTGCAGGATTTATACTCTAGACGTTGGTAGTCCAGAGGTGGTCAAGTTGTTGGCACTGTTGCCGGGGAGGCACGTCACTATTTTGATTTTAATTTTTGCATTGTAATAGAATAATTAGGAAAATTTTAAATTATAGCTACGATTTCATTTTCTTATTTTTTTTTCTAACTTCTTCTCTTTGGGTTTAGTGTATGACTCGTAGTAAGGGAAACCTATAGAGCCAGTCACAGATCCAAAAAGAATAATTCGTAGGAACTGTCGATAGCAACAGCAATAGTAGCAACAGCAAATGCATAACCAACCACCTGTTGTGGGTAATTTACCACCATGAGGTAATCAGTTGTTCAACAAGGTTAACAATAATAACTTAGAACATCTACCACCACCACCAAATATGGCACGTAATGAAAGAACTCTAAAAGAATATGCGCTAAGTATAACAAGACCAGCCATCATGGCCAATAACTTTGAGATCAAGCCAGCCATGATCCAGATGATCTAAAACAATTTACAATTTCGAAGAACAATGACAGAAGATCCGAGTCAGCATTTAAAATGGTTCCTCCAGCTTTGTGATACTTTTAAATATAATGAGGTCACTGATGATGTTATTAGTCTTGGGTTGTTCCCTTTCTCATTAATAGATAACACCTTTTCTTGGTTAGATTCACAAGCACTAGGGTCCATCACAACATGGGACAAATTTGCAGGAAAGTTCCTACAAAAGTTCTTCCCAATTAGCAAGACAGTCCAGCTAAGAAGAGAGATTGCTATTTTCAAACAGTTAGAGGGAGAGTTTTCACGAAGCTTGGGAACCTTTTAAGAATTTGATTCAGAAATGTCCATATCATGGATTGCTTGAGTGGTTATGACTGCAAATTTTCTACAATGGGTTAGATGTACATGCAAGGTCAGGATTGGATGGAGCCGTAGAAAGAGTCTTAATGAACCAAATGTGCGATGATGTGACGAATTAATAGAAAATATGGCAATGAACTCCATCCAATGGCTAACTGAACGATATACATATGACTAGAGACCATCTACGGTAAAGGTTGTCCAAGAAAATGATAGATATAAACAGTTAGTGGATAGAATCAACCGCATAAAGTTTGCGAATAATGCACCATCCATATATGGAGGGGACAAACGGCTCTTCCAATATATTAATAATCCAACCGAGGACGTGATTTATATCGGGAATAGGGGTAGAAACCCTTATTCAAATATGTACAATCCTTAATGGAGAGATCACCCAAACCTGAAATGGGGAGGAAATCAAGGGGAAGGTAAAGCTTCGAATCAAGTAAAAAACACTAATTATCAACCTCCTTATTTATAGAAACCTCAAGAAAGGACCAACCCAAATGACCATATTGTATGTGGTCAAAGTTTGGATCGAATAGAAGGGAAATGTAGTCAAAGAAGACAGATGTGAAGCAAGTGCAGTCTGATTGCACTAACTCAAAAAAAAAACATTGACTAAGCTGGAAGATCATATGAGTCAATTGATGAGTACGATGAGAGATATCAAAAGAAAAATTGGTACCAACATTCCTAGAAATACTGAAAATAATCCTCAAAAGGAAGGGAAGGAACATGTGAAAGTAATCACGCTTTGTTTGGGCAAAGTCTTGAACAGTCCAGAAACTCTGATACGAAAGGAGACAAGAGAGAGTGCCAAAGATCTTCAAGAGGACCCTCGAGAGGCTGGCAAAGACCCAAAAAGAGAGAATATAACTGAACTGGCAGTTGATCCAAAGAAAGAATTGACTAAGGATCCTGCTATCACACAAGTACCATTCCTTTCAAGGTTGGAAAAGAGACAAAAACGGGATGCAGACGAGTTTGTAAGCTATCTGAACTTGTTTAAAACTTTAAATGTTAACTTGCCCTTGATTGAATTAATTGAGAATCCCTGAGTACGCCAATTTTTTTAAAAAAAGCATGTCTAGACATAGGAAATTTAAGGCAGGTGAACAAGTTAACATGGACACTTCTTGTAATGCTATTATATCTAGACAAGTTCCCCAAAAGCTAAAAGACCCAGGAAGTTTTCCAATCCCCACAGGGATAGAGAGGATCTATTTCAATAGAGCTCTGTGTGATTTAGGAGCTAGCATCAATTTAATGCCTTTATTTGTATGTGAAAAACTTGGGTTAGGGGACCTCAAGAGCACGCAAATTACACTACAATTGGCTGAAAAATCCTTAGTGCATCCGAAAGGAGTATTGGAAGATGTGTTAGTCAAAATAAGTAGCTTTATCATTCCGATAGATTTTGTAGTTTTAGACTTTAAAGAAGATCAAGATACCCATTTTGTTAGGTAGGCCTTTTCCAGATACATCAAGGTCTACCATTGATCTAGAAAAAAAATGAATTAACCATGAAGATTAATGGAAAAATAGAATTTTTAAATGTGGCCACCAACAGAGTGGGGAAAATCAGGAAAAGTTAAAAGAATATTGTAATGAAATATCTATTTACAAATTTGATTACCCAGAAGCAAGAGAAGTATTTCCCGTAATTAGTGTAGGTCAGAAGAACAGGTTTAAAGAAATGGACAAGAGGAAAAAGGTGGAATGGCACGATAGTCGATTGACTAACATTGAAAGAAACAAAAACACATCCTCGCATACATTAATGGAGCTGTCGGATAAATCCGACATTAAAACTTGACAATTTAGATTGATATTTAATCTTATGTAAATCATTGTATATTTAACTACCTGCTTAGTCTAGATTCTAATTTGTATCAAATTTACATTTTGCCGGAACCGTGACACTCTAAAATTGAAAGTTTAGGCAAAAATAGAGTCAATGTCGCAACACGGAAACCCCGTACCGCAACACCAAGGCCAAAATCAAAGGAATATAGAAAATTGACTCGATGTCGCGACATAATACCTAGTGTGTTGCGACACCAAAGACAGTATACCCAGAATTCCAAAATTTTCAGATTGTGACGCGACATCGAACATTGATGTTGCAACAATAGCAAACTGCTAGGGGTGTTGCGACATAGAACCCCTTTGTCGCGACATCGCTACAATTTTTTACAGGGTAGACTTGACTCGATTGCCCAGCTCACTAGTTGTTAACCTCATTCTACCTGAATTTTAACCTATAAAAACCCTTTTTAAGTCTTAAACACCCTTTAACCAAACCCTAAAACTCTTTCAACTTCTAAACTCTCTCAAACCATCTCAAATATCTACAAAACCTAACCAATTCTTCTTATTTTCTGTCCTATTTTATTGCAGTTCTTTCTCATTTTATTCTAAGTGCAGGTATAATCATTAAGCAAGGGGAGTCATCACAATCTTGGGAAGGAATAACAAAGACTCTAAAGTCAAGGGTAAAAGTTCTAAAACTTGAAAAGTTATTGTTCCATTGCTTTTGAAACGTTATCTATTGTTAGTAGTGCTAGCGAACATTATAGAAAATATGCCTTCTAAGAAAACTAGAAAAACCAATGTGCAAGAACCACTGGTGGTTTCAAATCCCTTAAAATTTTAAAACCAAAATGCCAAAATGTATTATCTTGAACTTCAAGGAAAAACTTTCATCCAAGAAAGGGATTCAAACCATATATGGTTCTTTGTAATGAAATATGGTCTTTAGTACGGTACCATAGATGGGAGCAATTATATGTCTCTCCTAAAGAAACTACTATTTTTCCACTTGTACAAGAATTTTATGCCGTTCTTAAAGATGAGTAAACCAGTCAACCTCGTGAATAAATATGGGAAATAGTAACAATAAGAGGTAAATATGTACCATTCTCTTCGAAAAAGATTTTCAAATATTATGATGTTCCATACTATGAATTTGATTATTTACAAAATATTGATTTAATGCAATTTAAAGACATAGTTATGGAAAACATTGTAAACTACTTAACTGAAAACCAAAGAGAATGGAATGCCTGACAAGATATCGGGCTACTGACCAATTTCAACCAAGCTATAATGTTTCCAGTAGCTAAAATGTGGATGCAGCTTATTTGCACCAAAATTACACTTGCCCTTAACGTTTCGAATGTCAATACATTTCAAGCCCTTTTATTGTATGGTATTTTACAAAAAAATATATATGCATAGGAAAATGGATCCATCAAAATATGAAGTGTTGCGTCAGGGGCCAGAAGGTTGGGATTTTCTTTCCTTATCTCATGACGACACTTTACAAAAGCATAGAGGTTCCGATGGATGAAAATGAGCAATTCGTGAAACCAACAATAAGCATAATTGGAGATTCATTATATACATAGTATGTTGAACTTTAGAGAAAACATATTATCGATTGGAACTAGAGAAGGAAAAAAAAAAGATGGACATTCCTACATCACTTAAACGGAAGGAGCAATCGAAAGCTCGGAGATGGGCAAGTAAAAGCACTAAAGAAAAATTTGATGGGTTGATCAGGTGGATGCAAGAGACAGGCCCAGTACTCCAAGAATTCTCCAGACTGAATAGGTTGATAGGCCCAAATTATCCACCAAATATGTTCAGCCCAACATGGACCCATCATAGAGCCGAATAGGAGGAGGCGACCTTAGAAGATGAGGTGGGGGTGATAAAAATGATCTCACAAGAAATGAAGACAACTATGAAGAGGCATTCCAGTTACAATATTCTACACCAAAAGGGCCTGTCATTCGAAGCCCAACCCACCTCGCACCCTCGACGGGTGAGAGCTCCTACCAAGGATATGGCACAGAAAAAGGAAAAGCACCAACAAAAAGGGGCACTCACCTTGTTATGATGATTCAGACGATGATTAAACAAAATCTTTCATTTTCACTTTTTTTAGATTGTATTAATATGGAATAATCTTTAAATTTTTGTTTTTAGGAGTAGGATTAACAATAGATTTTTATTTTCTTTGATTTGTTGCTGTAGAATTTTCTATGTAAGAACCCCATATGGAAGAGGCATAACAATTTTGAGCTTTCAACAATCAAAGGAGGAAGCACCCATCAATTTCTTACAGAACTATTACAACCAATCAGGTAACTTATTTCCTTACCTTTTTAAGGTTACACGTCGAGGGCAACGTGTTATCTAAAGTGTGGGGGTAACATAGAAAATTTGTTTAATTTTTACACATGTCTTTTATTTTTCTTGTCAATTGCGTGCTTAAGCTTGTAGAAATACAAGTGATTGGTTAGGAGCATGTACATAGGTTGATTGTATTTATGGTAAATTTTGCATGATGATAGGTGATTTTAAATGCTTGACTATTAGACTATTAAGTTTTATATACTACACAGTAAATAGGCATTAAGCAATTAAATGTACCGAATAATATAGAGAATATAAGGAAACGAGCATGCTAATATGAATGATAGATTGTTGAATTTATAATTGTTTGGTTGACTAAATTTGTGAATATTAATATACCTAGGGATGACCTAAGGCATTGTTTGGCATACACTCAGAGCCAAAAAGTTAACCCTTGTTCGTTCATCCTTAGTACCTATTTTGAGCCAGAAAACACTTCTTGATGAACCTCTATATAAAACCTGAGCTGAAAACAATAATTTGTGCTTACGCTTTTTATTTGGTCCTAAATTGCATGATTATAAACGTTTGGCTATACATATTAAGGGTTAAGTAGACACATTACGGTGATTTTGTAAAAACAAAGTGATAGGAAAAATCAGTATAGTATGGTGATTATAGGTTAGCTTAAAAGTGCAAAACCAAAAAAATGAAAAAAGAAAAAGAAAAATTAAATGAGTAGAAAAATGACATGAAAAGAATAAAACCATTTGTGAATGAGGTACTATGAAAAAGAAGGAAAAGTGAAAAAAGTCACAAAAATAGAAAAACTAGTTTATTAAGTGCACAAAAACTCGTGAGCTAGCCGTAGTTGCTATATGATGCTGATATTTCTTATAATGAGAAAGAAGGAATGTGAGAGAAGGAGAAATAAGGCAGTGAGCGGAAAAGGGTCATTAATGGGGAGATTAAGGGACAATAAGATGTGTCAAACTATTTTCGCCCTTGAAACTATTTAATGCTTATTGTTCTTGAACTCCATACCTGTCCCAAGCCTCATAACGTTACAAGTCGAAAAGCCCTATATGATCCAGTAGACTTATTTACAATTTAACATCATACTAAATAATTGCACTTACGATTTTTGTATTATGTTAGGATAATCAAATTATACATTGATGGATCCCTACATTTGAATCCATCAATGCTTGTATGCTTTGTAATATACTTAGGTGTTTGATATCAAAAATGGTAAGTCATCTAGATATCATGCCAAGATTATATGTGAATATAAAATGCATATTCGTGTGCTCCAAAGCCAACAAATGTATCATACTTGCTCAAGGGTCGTCTTTTCATTTATTATTTTTGTTTGCTTTGCTTGAGGACAAGCAATGACTTAAGTCTGGGGGATTTTGATCCACCGTAATTCGATGTAGCAGATTAAACTAGTTTTCACACTTTAGGAGCTTGAATACAAGCACTTTGGTTAAGTTTTAGTTAAGTTTTCATAACTTTATCTAAATTCAATAAATTGTGTAATTTGAGTCTTTTATTGACCTTAAAGGCCGAATGAGGCCTAAGGGTGAGCTAATATGCTCTGTGGGCGTCTAGGAGACCATTAGAAGGTGTACTAACTCAATCTTAGTCGCTATGTTGCAACACAGAGAGTTGGATGTCGTAACGTAGGGAGCAAGTTAGAATAATTTCAAGACTATCTTCGGTGTCATGACACAACCTGAGGATGTCACGACACACTCTTGAAGATACCCTGAAGATGAAACATACTACCTTCAATGTCACGACACAAGACCTGGTGTGTCACCACATCACCTCTGTACAGGAAATAATTACAAGCCAAGGGTGTTTTGGCCTGCACAATCAAACATTAAGCACGAGAACGACAACTGACATAGGTTTAAGGACGACGACCACTCTAAGTCTATAAATAAGCTCATTTAACACATGTTAGGGATGACTTTTTCATATTGCATAATTTTCTTCCTAGTTTTAGTCTTTAGTCTTTCTCTTTTCTTAGGCTTTAGGTTTATTTTAGTATAGTTCTTTTGCTTTTGTAAAAGAAACCAGATTTATAAACTCGGTCAAACTCTGTGAGGATTCAGCATTTTATTCAATACAAATCAAGCTTCTTCTAAAATTTATATTCTTGAATTGTTATTCATGTTTATGCTACATATCAAGTCTATATTATTTATGAGATCCATGAGGAACTAATCCTCCCGTGGGGTATTGGCGAGTGGAGGTTTGATAAATTAACTGTTTTGTAGGGTTCTCTTAGCGAATTAACTTTTCAAGAAAGAAAGAACTTAAACCCTAGGTTTAAGGACCCTAGGAAGTCATCAAGGTGAGAATTAACCCAAAATTGGTATGGTCTATCCGTGAACACCTTAACCCCGAATCAGTCTGGACTATGAGGTCGAGATATAAGTAGTTCTTGCTGACTCGTTATTCTAGTGGAAGATCGTAAGATTCTACTAGGGTATTGACTAGTTGATTGAACAAGAAAACTTGAAGCGACAGTTGATTATGATTACTGAAGTGAGCTTATCACCCATGCTCAGATTTGACAAATTCTGCTATTTGATTTCTTATTATTTGCTTATTTTTTATACTTATTATTATTAAAAACCCCAAAAACCTCTATTTATATTTCATCATAATATAATTCATCTAAAGTACTAATTAGATCTAGATGTGCTTAGGTTAGAATTAACTAAGTGTTCGCCTTCCTTGGGTATGATCCTCAGAGTGCTAATCTACTTCGTTGTAACTATATTACAATCTGACCCGTATACTTGTCCCTTTTTAATATATTTTGTGGAGGATTTATACTCTGGACGCTGGTACGTTCAGAGGTGGTCACTAGGTGCATTTCTCAAGATATTTATTGAAGTGCTCATGCTTAACTTATGGCTTGTACTATCATTATTCCATAATTAGAATGCTTGCATGTTAAGTTGTTATCCCTATATTCAAAAAATTTCCTAACAAGCTATTTATTACTTTTTTTTATTGGCCACCTAAGCAAAGGCTTTTAGCTATGTGTCTTTCTATTTTTACCTCTTTATGTTTTACATCAAACCATCCAAAGATACTTGTGTAGCAGCCCAAATTAGGGCCTAAACAGAATAGTGGTTTTGAAACCATGAATTTGAGGTCAAAATATTTATTCCTATTGAGTTTTAGTGTTTATAGAGTGATTGAATGTTTGTGTGAAATTTTAGTTGAGAAATTTTATTGTTTGGATGTCCAATTTGATAAGTTGGACTAAATTGTAATGGGTGAAAGTGTGTATTATAATTCATAAAGGTACTTGATTGAGATGGATTTTTAAATTTAGAGTCCTTAGTTGGTAATTAGACCATTATATTATAGTTTGGACACAAAATGCCCATAGAGGGATAAAATATCTAAAGGATTAATGAAGGCCAATTTGGTCATTTGGCAAATAAAAGAAATAAAAGGGAAAATGAGGCTAAAATTTTGTCCATCTTCATCCTCCATAGTTGAAATTTGCAAGGAGCCATAGCCAGGGTTTTGTTTCACTTTCAAGCTTGATTGTAAGTACCTCCTAGCCCCGTTTTTTTATATTTTCGTATTTTTGAAATCCTTGTAGCTCGATCTAACTATTTCCACCACTATTTTGAGCTAGAGTTTGTGTTTAAAATTTTACCCATGGATGACATACATGTATTTTGATGTCTAGTGGTAGAATATGAAAGTTTGAAGTGTGATAAACAACTTTTACTAGATGATTTTTGGTGAAATTGATAAAAAGGATTTATTTGCAAAAGATGAAATAATATGTGTATAAGATGTAAAATAGTTAAAATTGTGGGCTGCTATAAGATAGAATATGAATCGACTAGGCTTGGGTGTGTGAAAAATGAACACATTTCACTTTACGAGCCTAGGGACTAAAGTGTGAAAATTGAGAAAGTTAGGGGCTAAATTGTAAATTTTACCATAGGAAGATTTTGGACTGATTTGAATAATTTGTATATTAAATAAGCTAAATGTGTCATTATAGATCAAGAAGAATGTGGAATCAACCTTGACCGAGGAAAAGGCAAGGTTTCGAACTAAATTGCAAATTGACACATTTTGTATCGAGGTAAGTTTATATATAACGATACATCGTTTTTATTTATGTTTTTACATATTAATGTATTATGTGAAATGTGAGTGAATATTATTGATATTTATTAAAATGATGAAAAGTGAGGAAATTTCCAGATGAACCTTCGGAATAGAAAAAGGATACGGATGAACACTGTATAATTGTTATTATTGGTGGGCTGTGTGCGATACCACCATGTATATGTGATTATTGGTGGACTGTGTGCGATACCACCGTGTTTATTATTATTGGTGGGTGGGTTGTGTGCGAAACCACCGTGTATCCAGTATTATTCTGAAGTGTTTATCGAGAAAATTTGACTAAGTGAAATTACGTGTGACAATGTGGTGACAAGTGCAGGGTTATAAGTGCATGTAATTGTGAGCAATGTCTATGATATGTATTTGGAATGTGGTAAGGTTTGAAATAAGTGCAACTACAAGGATCTGAATTGTTCTTAATTAGTAAGTAATGTTCTTAATTGATAAGTATGTGGTATGATGTTCATTGTTTACATATAGACTTACTAAGCTTAAAGCTTACTCCCTTCTCTTTTTCCTTGTTTTATAGTGTCGTCAAGCCAGCTCGGGATACGGAGATCGTCGAAGGATAATCCATACTATCCACACATTTTGGTATATTGAGATTTACATTGAATTATGGCATGTATAGGAATTTGGTATTTTGTAAGTGTCATAATTGTTTGGACAAGAATGTGGTCTATGTCATTTGATATATCATTTTGTATAAGGCCATGTGATATGGCTAATATTGGTTGTGTTATAAGTCTATGATGAGGCCTTTCATGAATGAGTTTGCTTGCCTAAGTGGGAATGAATGATAGCATGAAATTGAAGTGTGGGAAGTGTGACATGTGAATGGTTGTGTAGATGCATGTGTGATGGCTAAGTATGAGTATGGTTACTAAATGGTGCATGAATGCTCTTAATGTGGACAAATAGATGTCTAATCATAGCATGTTAAATTTGGTTGGAAAGGGTATAAGTGTGGATGCTTTTCAGGATGGCAAAAGGCTTGGTACATAGCCTTATAATTGTCCACAAGGGTAGACACACGGGTGTGTGTCTAGGCCGTGTGTGACACACTATCTGCCTCATGGGCGTGTAGCCTGGCCGTGTGTCCCCTGCACCTAATTTGCGAAAAATTAAGTTCGTCACACTAGCTAACACACGGGCATGTGCCTTGGCCGTGTGACCTAAAATGTGTGCTGATGTCATAAACAGAATACCCAGGTTTTTGCACACGAGTAGAGACACGTGCATGTGTCTCGGCAATGTGAAGGACACGGCCTAGGACACGGGTGTGTGCTCGGTCGTGTGAAAATCCCTATAGGTTCGAAATGAAAAATAAATCCACACGGGCTGGGGACATGGGCATGAGTGACCACACGGCCTACCCACACGGGCATGTCCCTGTGCCACACGGGCGCGTGCCCAATTTTTATGTAAATTTTCTAAATTTTTCTAAAGTTCTCAGTTTGGTCCCGGGCGGTTCCCAAAGTATGTTTTGGGCCTCGTAAGCCTATTTTAGGGACTTTATGATTGCATATGAAAATTTTTAAATTGAAAGAAATTTTATGGCCCGATCTTGCATGAATGTTTGTGTTATTGTCCGGTAATGCCTCGTACCCTATTTCGGCGTCGAACGCAGGTAAGGGGTGTTACAACTTGAGGATGTATTTATTATATTAACCATTTCTTTACAATGACGGGGCTCGATTTTTGGCAATATTGGCCTACAAAAGGTTAAACAACACAGAATTGTTGCACATAAAACTACCCTTCCATTGAGCTTGTATAGTTCCATTTTTATCACAATTTCCCTTCATTCTCATTAATTATATGCACTATAGTGGTGATGTTAGTGCCATTTTTTTCCAATAGTGGGACCAAATATGGTTGATGGTATTATTCTCACAATTATAATTGTGAAGGAAATGTTTTGAAGAGGTAGAACTAGATGTTTGTGAATTTTTCTTTGGTAGAAGTGATGGAGATATTTTAATATATGTTTCTTGGAAACTATTGAGCTTTTCAACCAAGAGTAAATGTTGATTGGCTTACTGACTCTTTGTGTAACACCCTTACCCGTGTTTGATGACGGAATAGGGTACGAGGCGTTACCTAACTTAAACACATACTCACATGCATTTCCAAGTCACCAAAGTTTGTTCAAATTTAAAACTTTTCAAACTTCCTCTTAACGACCTTAATATGGGCTCATGAAGCCCAAAACATACTTTAGAAACGGTTTGGGACCAAACCGAGTTCTTAAAAAAAACTTTGGAAAATGTCACTAAAAATAGGGGCACACGCCCGTGTGGAATGGCAACACGCCCATGTGACCTGATAACATGGCCATGTTGAAGGACCGTGTAACACACACGACCTAAGCATTTAGGTACACATCCATGTCCCATGCCCGTGTGGATTTATTTCTCAACTCGAACCTATAGGGGTTTTCACATGGCCTGGCACACGCCCGTGTTCATGGCTCGTGTCCCTCACACGGCCTTAACATGCTCGTATCTTGGCGCGTTTGCAAAAACCTTGACATTCTGTTTCTAGCGTCAGCAACTTCATGTGGTCACACGGCCAAGGCACACACCCGTGTCCTTAGACCGTGTGGCGAATTAAATTCCTAATTCTAGGTGTAGACTTCACACGGGCTGGGCACATGCCCATGTCATATGGCCATGTCCTCCACACGGTCGAGACACACAGCCGTGTCTCAGTCCGTGTGGTTACTGCTAGGCATTTTGTTTTGCCAACTTAAGGTGCAGGGGGACACACGACCTAACTACACACCCATGAGATAAACTGTGTGTCACACATGGCCTAGACACATGCCCGTGTGTCTACCCATGTGGACATAAACAAGGCTATTTACCAAACCCTTTTTGCCACCCTTACTTGCACCAAAATAAACCACATCCAATAACCTACTCATTCAAACATTAATATACCAAATACTCAACCGTGCAATTTACACATACATGAAAACGTAATCATTTTCATATATCAATAATAAGTAATAGCCATCATCCATGGCCATATACAAAATTAATTCATCTTCAATTCAAGCCAACACATTTGGCCAAAACAAGATGACACTTGATAAAAGGTTAAGTCCCTATACATGCCATACTCAAAAGAATAAATCTAACCATACCAAATGTTCTAATTAATAGTGTGATCGGGCCTCTGACTTCCTTTGATCCTTGAGTTAACTTAGCGGCACTATAAGAAAATGGAAAGGAAAGAGAATAAGCATAAAGCTTAGTAAGTTTACATGTAAACAATGAACATCATATCGTATACTTATTCATCAAAAACCTTACATACAACTCAAAAACAAATCAGAACCTTGTAGTTGTACTTACTCATTTCAAATCTTACCACATCCCACATACATATCATAAACCTTACTCATATTTACATGCACTTATACCCTACACTTGTCATCACATAATCACACGTAATCTCACTTGGTCAAAGTTTCTTGATGAACACTTTGGAATACTACCGGATATACAGTGTTTTCACACACAGCCTATCAAATAATCGTATATCCACGGTGGTATCGCACATAGCCCACCAATAATCACATATCCACGGCGGTATCGCATATAGCCCACCAATAATAAAAAATACGGTGGTATCGCACACAGCCCACCAATAATAATAATTACGGTGTTTATCCTTACATTTTCCTATTCTGAAGGTCCATCTGAGAATTTCCTCACTTTCTATAATTTTGATAGACATCAATAATATTCATTCACATAACACATTTATATGTAAAAACATAATTAAAAAGGGTGTATCATTTACATATAAACTTACCTCGATACAAAATATGTCAATTTGAAATTTAGTTAGAAACCTTGCCTTTTCCTCAGTCAATGTTGATTCCATGTTCTTCTTGATCTATAATGACATATTTTTCTTATTAAACCACCACATTAATCAAAACATTTCAAAATTCTTACTTTGGCAAAATTATCGTTTTGCCCTTAAACTTTCACATAATTACGATTTTGCCCATAGGCTCGTAAAATGATTCTAATCAAATTTTTTCCTTTAACAAGTCTAGCTGAACATTTATTACTCTTATATCAACTCACAAAACCAATTATTTCACACATTTACTACCAATTTTACAACATTCACATTACAATCCTTTCACCAATCATCTTGTAAGTTTTGGCATACTTCATACAATTAACTTATCCATGGTAAGGGGAGTTTGTTGGCTTTTACATTTTAACGCCATTTTTATTGTGTCATCTTAGCAGTCATTTTCCCTTTCTCAGGATGTATTCTTACCTACTTAATCTTTGTAGTGTGAGGCTGTAACAGCCCGATTTTGGGCCTAGTCGGAACAGTGATTTTGGGACCACAAATCTGATGCAGCAAAGTTCGTTTTTATTATTTTTTATGGTCTACAATTTTACGAAATGATTTCATGAAAATTTCGTTCGAAAATTTTGACTTTTGGGCACTCAATTTAGTCAAAAGTCAAAAGGACTAAATTGTAAAAAGTGCAACAGTTGAGTTCTACATGTTAGAGGTGTCTAATTGCTATGAAATTTTAAATTGAAGGTCCTTTGATGGTAATTAGACCATTGGTTAGTGGAAAAAAATGGACAAGGAGTAAGAGAATTTTCATGTTTTAAGTTAGGGGCATTTTGGTCATTTGGCTAATTAAATGAATTAATAATCAAATTAAAAGCCAACTTTTGTTCATCTCCAACCCCTTGGCCAAAAAGTTCAAGAAGGAGACATATCTAGGGTTTTTCAAGCTTCCAAGCTCAATTGTAAGTCCGTTCTTGCCCCATTTTTAATGCTCTTTACATTTTTAAAGTCGTTATCACTCAATCTACCTATTTCTACCATTAATTTAAGGAATAATCAAGGTATAGGGTTTGATCCATGTTGGATATTTATGTATTTTGATGTCTAATGGTGGATTATGCATGTTTGATGTGTGATAAACAACTTTTGCTAGGTGGTCTTTGATAAAAATGTCAAAATGACCTATTTGTAAAAAGATTATAAAATGTGTGTAAAAGTGTGATTAAATGAAAAATGTGGACTGCTATAAGTATAAAAGAGGATTTTCTAGGCTTGGGAATCAAAGAAATTGAATAGATTTCATTTTTCGAGGTAAAAATGTAAATATATTAAAGTTTAAGGGCAAAAATGTAATTTTTTCATAATGTGATTTTTGGACTGAATTGAATAATGTGAATAATAAATGAGTTAAATTTGCTATTATAGATCAAGAGAAACGAGGTTCGGACCTAGATCGGGGGAAAAATAAAGTATTTGACAATTAGGTCCCATTCCTACTATTTTTGTACCGAGGTAAGTTCATATGTAAATAATGCATTGCTATTTATGCTTTAATTGCTTTAATTTTGTATGAATTGTGATTTAATCTATAAACATAATCAACAAAGTTTGAAAAGCAAGAAAATCCCGGTTGAACCTTAGGAATAGATAGGATACAAATGTCATGACATTAAGGTTATTGAGATTTCGTGTAAGACCATATCTGAGATATGGCATCGATATGAGACTTCGTGTAAGACCATTTCCGAGATATGGCATCAATATGAGACTTCTTGTAAGACATAGTTAGGCTATTGGCATCGCTATGAGATCCCATGTAAGACCATATCTAAGATATGGCATTGGTATGGTACTGTGAATGCGAGATGTCTTGACTATCCTTTAGTATTCCAAGTGGTTCAATGGGTAGTTCAACAAAAATGTTAAAGTTGTGAAAGACTTTGGTTGTTGCACTTGGGTACAGGAATGTACATAAGACTCATGTTTAATGAGCTCGTTATGTGATTAACCCTCGGTAAGTTTGTGATTGAATAAGTTTGACTATGACATTTATAATGACATTTATGTTAATTTACATCATGTTAATTATGTGTTAAATGTGTGTTATAATGCCTATTATTTGCATTGTAACTTACTAAGTTTTAAAGCTTACTCTTCTTTCTTTTCCTTTGTCTTGCAGTGTCACCAAGCTAGCTCGGAGATCGGAGACTGTCAGAGATTCACTCACACTATCTACTTATCATTTTGGGTACCAACAATTTTAATATTTTGAGTTATGGCATGTATAGGGACTTGGTCATTTTGTCACGTTTCATAATTGATTTGGCCAAATGTGTTGGCTTATGATGGTTGATAATTCATTTTGTAAATGGCCATTGAAATTGGCTAATATTGTTTAAATATATATACATATGATGATGCTTATCATGGATGTGGGAATTTACATGCTTGAGTTGATAAGCATGTGATGGTTGTATGTGATAGATGGTAGTATATGAATGAGTGTTGCTGCCTTGGTTGTGGCTAATTTGGTTGAATGTATATGCTTGGATTGGTGTTATGTTTTCTTGTGTAGGTATGTGTATGGAAGGGTGACAAAATGGCTTGGTAAATAGCCTTATTTTTGTCCACACGGGTAGGCACACAGGCGTGTGTCTAGGCTGTGTGTGACACACGGCTTGCCCCATGGGCGTGAGTTCTAGTCGTGTGTCCCTTGCACCTTAATTGTTGTAAAATAGAATGCTCAGTAATGAGCATACAGGCAGAGACACAGGCTTGTGTCTCAGCCATGTGGACTGCACAGCCTCAACCACGAGCATGTGCTTTGGTCGTGTGAAGTCTGCACCTATTTTATGAAAAATTATAAAAATTTAATTGATCACACGGCCTAAGCACACTGGCATGTGACTTGGCCGTGTAACCTTAATTTGATGATGACGACATAAACAGAAAGCTCCCTAATTTGAACACGGCCTGAAGCACGGGCATGTCTTAAGGTCACACGGGCGTGTCCCGAACCCACACGGGCGTGTGATCCCTTTTACATGAAAAAATTTTAAGTTTCCCAAAAGTTTCCAAAGTTCTCAGTTTAGTCCCGAACCACTTTCGATGCATGTTTTGGGCCTCGTAGGCTCGTGATAGGGACAATATGAATGTATGTGAAAGGTTTTAAACTTGGATGGAAATTTATGTCTTGGTTTTATATGTTTGCTTGTGTTTATGTCCGGTAATGCCTCGTACCCTATTCCGGCGTTGAATACGTGTAAGGGGTGTTACAGAGGCTCTATAACCTTCCTTTCTTTTTGTTGTTGTTTTTAGTATTGTTGGCATAGTAACCTTGACTTAGGGATGCATAAGCATGGTAACGTTGTTGAGCATTTTTTTGGGCTTTCTTAGCTTAGAAGATGAAGACTTTGGTTGGTTAGAGACATGGTATTTTTTAGTTTGTTCTCACAAATTGTACCAATTAGTGATACAAGTTTGGGGGTTGGTGGTTATGGGCAGTTCAAACTGTGGTGGAGGTGCTAAGAGCCAAAAAGGAGAGCTCTTTAGAGAGAATGGGTGATTGGGCCCTTTAGGAGTTTAATGATCATTTCATAAGTGATGGACAATAGAGACAATAATCGATGAGAATTAGTAACTAGTACTACTATTTTATAGGCTAGTTCGTAGGGTTGTAGGCTCCTATGGTGTGATTAAACAAAAGAAGTCATGCAATGACCGGTGGTAGGAGTTACGATTTTTAGGTCATAACGAACATGATGAAGGAGGACTCTAATACATCTTGAATAGGTATGATTGGTTCTTTAGATGCGCGAGCCTTTGCACCGATAAGCTTATCAATTAGGCGAACTCCATAAATGATTCAAAACTAAGTATTGGTATAATATAAAAGAAAATGTGGTCACAAAGGCATAGAAATAATTTCAATGGCACCACGCATGGCTTTCATTTCATGATAACCAAACAGCATAGCTTTGATCTAATTCCAATCATTTGAAACAAAGTTAAACAAATTCCACTAAAAATGATATACACACAAAATAGTAGGTCTAAAAGAGTAAAATTTTCCAAATATTAAATTATTGGTAACTTAGATTTAATTCAATTTAGGTTTATGTTTGAAATATTATATTTTAGGTTTGAAATAACTGGCTTAAGTTGTGTGTTAGTATTTTAAGTTTTAATGTTTAAACCTTAGTGTTGATATCTTCTTCTAATTTCTTTTTACCAAAATGATATTTTAACTCAAATTACTATTTAATTAATAAAATAGTTTAAATTTAAATACAAAAATTTATGTAATAGCTTGAGACCACCAACACCAAGCTTTGTTTCCCCGACAAAAAGGCTACGTAATAATTAACCATGAGTCATGAGGTAGCCATGAATATGCTAGAAATGTGAACACTGGGTCACGTGCTTCTGCTACCCACCACCATGCTCATCATCTAATCTTTCTCAATGCCTTGGGAATGTCCATCTCAAAAGCTGTTCTTTTTTTGAACTTTAAAATATTACTTCATGTACTGTTAGATTAGTACTTTTTCATTTTTGCATATTTTATGCGAGGTTTTAGCACTTCCTCTGGAATTATTTCACTTTCTTTTAAAATTTTAGAATTTAAAGATGCTATATGTGATGAATTCACCAAGTTAATCACCTTTGATAAAGGATGGGGAACCTACGCTGCATTCCGCATCATTATCATGCTTACACTACTATCTTTTATTAATATTTGTGAAACCTCAATCATATTTAAATACATATGCAAATAGCTCACTATCACTCAATTATCCATTCTTCTCTCCACGACACATGTCCTTGATACTCATATTTGTTTCTATAAATTATACACTCTTTTCATTTATAAGATAGACATTACATTCTACATTTTATCTCACTTAAAATCTCATTTCATCATTGTATTATTTTGCTTTTTACATTTTTAAAAATTAAATTAAAATTTTATTATTTTAAGGGTTAAAGTGCGATTTAACCGTTGTTAACTCATAATTTTATAAAATTTATAAGGTCAAAAATGATGTATTCAGTATTTTAAGGGCTCTAGCCCCTATTAACCCCCTTCCCTAACATTATTTTTGACTCCAAGACATCACTTCCATTCTCACACTTTGTTAAATCTGAATTTCTTTATAGTTAACTCTTCATGTCTTGACTTGTATGGAGTGGTAATAAAAGTTTTTGTCAAACATTTTTTCGACATGAATTCAAATAGTGTGACCCTCATTTCTCACTCCCAATATTGTATAGAAAAAAAGTTCTTTGTGCCTAGGAATGGATCCATAATTTTTTTTTTTTTTTGAGAATCGAAATTGAATAACAAATTTTTAAGAGGTCAAAATACAATTTTATCATTTATTAATTTTTGATTTCATCATTTTCGAAAAGACTAAACAAAATTTCTATTATTTTTGAAAGGACCAAAATACAATTTTAATATATTAACTTAAATTTTCATTATTTATATAAATTACATTATTTTCATTTTTAGGTCCCAAGCCCTTTTCCTCTTTAAAATCGCCCCTGTTCGTGCCAACCATCTCCAACATCTATCACCTATATTTTTCAAAAAGCTAACTAAATAATGAGTAGAGGATAACAATAATTATTTAATCATGAAAACTTTAATTTGTCATTAACTACTTAATAAATCATGGTTAATTTTAATGTAATAATAACATCATTAACATAATCTCGTATCTATGAATTTTAGAAAGAAAAAAATATAATATTTGGTAAGAATACTCAAAATAACCAAAATAAGGAAGAAAAGGAGAGAAACGGCAATTAGAAGTGAGAATATTAAAATCAAAGTATCTAAACACAAAATTGAAAATTCCTTTTTTTTAAATAGAAAAATTCAAGCTTTATTTAATTACTACTTCACGCAATCTTTTTTAAAAAATTATGAATTTTAACATTTATTATATCCTCTAATTACTTTATTTTATAAACAATTCCGGAAACAAACGTTAAGTATTAAATATAGGAAAATGATTGAATAAAATATATGGTTAAAATTTGAGGCATTGATTAAAATTAAAAAGAAATTGAAGGGTAGTAAGCCGCGTGAGGGGTTTGGTTCATCATTAATTAGCACGTTGGGCTGCTTATTTAAAAAGCCAAATCATATTGACCTAACTTTAATTTCAGAATTATTATTAGTACTTTTTTTTGTAAATACAACATAGCATCAAGTTATTACCAAACCACACGTGCCACTCTGCTACTTGCGCTGCTTTTTACTCAAATTCTCATTTATTAATATCAATGAATTGTGAAATGTCAACATTTTATGTATTATTTTTTACGAAACAAAAACAAAGTTCCCTAATAATAGAAAAAAATATACCCAAGTTCCAAATTTGGTTGAGTCGCTTTACACTCAACTTAATCTCATTTAAAAAATTAAAGCTCGAATTTGAGAAAATTTAAGTGCAAAAATACTTCAAGCCCGAAAAAGTTTTAAAAAATGAAATTTATAACTAGACAACCTTCTTAAAATAAAAATACTTTGCAATTATTTAATTTTATAACCATATTAATACATTGTCATGAATAAAAATATTAATCTTTATGTTAAATTATAAAACAAAATGATTTGAAAAACTTTAAGTAGGAATATAATTTTTAACACCATCATTATAAACATATAACAAATATAGCGATTAAAATTTTTATAATGGTATTTAATATTTAATAATATAATACTTTAATTTATATCATATAATTATATAATAAGTATTACATGCAACAATCCAAGGATATCTAAATGTAGATCCAAAAGGGTAGGAAAAGCTTAACACTTTAATTGAAGTACAAAAATTGGGTTAAATTAGTAAAATATGTCGAAAATAAAAGTTAATTAGTTAAATAGGTCTTTTTTTTAGACAGTGTGTGAAAGTGCGTCGAAGAATTTTTAGGGTTTTTTAAGGTTTGTTTTTTAGGTTTAGGTTTAGGTTTAGGTTTTGGGGTTTTTTTATTTAGTTATTTTAGGGTTTTTTATTGTTTAAGGATTTGAAGGTGACATTGTGAAAGTTTATAGGTAGATTTGAGGGGTCGGGGATGCGATAACGTGTCTCAAAACACACATATTTCATATGTCATGTTGGGATGGGACCATTATCTCAAAAACTCATCCTATGGAAGTTGGATTTCTGGGTGACAATGTTTTATACAGTCACGAGTCGAAGTCTAAGTAGAGGTCCTAGTCGACGGTCGTTATGTAGTCATGGGTTGGAGTATAATTGGGTGACAATGTTTGGATACCTGGAGACAATACCTTATATATACCATACATAATATTAAGGCTATAATCATAGGAAAAAACGAAGGGGCTTTTCTGGTGTAATCAACATAATTTTTTTCTCCATTTCAAGGCAGTCGATATCTTTAACATTTCATTCTTATTTGAAGGTTGACACCGAGATGGATACAAGAGGACTATTAGGCGAAGAGCAGATGTTTTGGCTTAGTAGAGGTCACACTCGAGTCGGCGTGACAACGGTTATCAATAACAACAACCATTGTCGCCCCAAAAGGAGCATCATTTTTACTCCACCATCACAATCGCTGGCAGCCTGAGAGTCCTCTTGCATCCATGACGGTGGTGACCTTCAGATAAGAAGGAAGGTTAAAGATACTGGTTGTGTAAAATTCAAGAAAAAAATTATGCGAATTATAGCGGGAAACCCCTCAATTTTTCCATATGATTATGTCATCAAACTTATGTATGGTATTTCTTTGGGTATCTAAAAAGTTTGAGCTCATGACCGCATAATGACTGTCAACTGGCCCCCAAATTATACTCCAATCCATGACCATATAACAGTCGTCAACTAGGACCTCTACGTAGACTTTGACTCATAACCGTATAAAGCACTGTCACCTAGAACCTAACTTCAAAAGGATGGGTTTATAAGGTAATGGTCCCATTCCAGTAAGACATACGAAATGTGTGTGTCTTAAAGTGATATCGCATCACTGATGACTTAAGAATACCTTAAACAAAAATAAATTTTTTCGACAAAAAATTTAAACACTGAAGCGGGAAGAAAACTAAGAGAGAGAAATTTTGTAAAGTGGAGAGATGATGGAGTAGGGAGGGAGAGCCCCCGTTTTATAGGACAAGGGAGGGATAAGATTGAAAGGAAAAAATAATGTGTGCTTGAAAACGCATCTCAGAAGAGGTGTTTTCATTGAATAAAAGCTTTAGAGGTGCTTGAAAACTTACCCAGGATTCTCGGGCGTAGGGCATCTTGGTAGGCTTTAACAAATGGTAGACATAAAGCACGTCTAGCTGAGCAAGCTTTCCTGTTAACATGTCACAAAATCCCATCAAAGAAATTCAAGGCCAAGCGTGCAATACATAACGACAAGTAAAATCATGGCATCTTTCTGAAATAAGACGGGCTTATAGACAATAAAGAATTATACCGATCCACATACTTGTGTTGCAACAGGTGCGCCATGCGATCACCAGACATTTTTATGTGACTGACAATGGTCTCCGTATTTTCCAATAATGTAACTTTGATTCCTTCTCTTGCAGGTGTAAGTCAAGATCATTTGAAGCTAGACTCCAACATGATAGCAGACATATTTTTACTTATGGTGAAAGTGAGTCATAAGATTCCTGTGCCGGTGTTGATTACTAATATCCGTAGTCAGTATGATTACACACCATCATAATATAAGGCATGGGTCGCAAAATAAAAGGTTATGGAGAAGTTACATCATGGGTGAGACATGTCATATAATGATTTGTGGCAATGGTGTCAGGTACTGGATCAATAAGTACCAAGTTTTGTAATCAATCTAGAAACATAGTTAGCATACTTCTGCGATTGTTTGGTCCTTGGAAAAAGAGTCTTCCATCGATTCTTTTGGACCTTCGACTAATGGATGGAAGCTTTTCGATACTGCAAGCCATTGGTACAATTTGATGGCACCTGGTTGTGCAAGAGGTATGAGCATTGGTTATTAATGGTCATTGCCCAGGATGGTAATTGGAGGACTCTACCGACAGTGTTTGCAATAACGTTAAGAGAAAAGACAGATGATTGGGATTTCTTCCTTAGTTGATTGTGTCGTCAAGTTGTCCTACAACTTGACATATGTGTTATCTTTGACAGGGGACCCGTAATCTTGGCCGCAATTGAACGACATGGTAGCCTTTGGAATCGCACAAACCATGGGTACTGTATAAAACATGCCAACTCTAACTACCATACAAAATATGGTTTGGATAGCCAGCGACATAAAGTCATTAACATGGGTATAAAGTTGTCACTATTTTCACAATTATGTTATACCATATTTCATTCATTGTTTGCATTTATGGTATAATTTTTTCGATAGGATACGAGCTCATCCAACATCGTTTCTATAAAATGTTAGATAACTTCTGCACAATCAACAACCACAGTGAGACGTACCTCACTAACATACCCTTTAACCAGTGGACACAATTGTATGATAGGGGTTTACAATACAGGTAGATGAAACGAACCTAGAGGAATGCATTAATTCCATATTGAAGGAGACACGTCATTTGTTTATAACCTCTATTGTGAAAGAAACATACTTTCACTTGGTAGCCTTATTTCTAGAGTAGGCGAAGACATATGCTGGACAAATAATGGGTGGTCACGTTTGGTACGAGGATGTCATGAAAGAAATTAAATGAAATGCAGAGAGAGCAAACACTATGTATGTAGTGTCACTTGCGTCCAAACCTATCATTTTGAATCACGGAGTACGATAAACTCGACTAAGATATTGTCGGGGCAGTATACTGTGTTTCCCTAACTCGAGGGACATGTAATTGTGGGAAATTCCAGGCACTTTGATTCCTGTGCGCACATGCAATTGTTGCATGTGCGTAGTCACAAATATAGTACACATCATATATTAACAATGTGTATAGACTGGAATGCATGTACAATGTATGAAAATATGAATTCCCACCGATTCCAGATGAGAATAAGTGGTCGTTAGTGTCGAGTGCCCCGTTCGAGTTGGTATCGAATATTCAGTTACGTCACCTCCAAAAGGTTGGCCGAATTCTACTCAAGATGCAACAATATGGATGAGAGAGGACCAATCAATAGAGGTTATGCAATTATTGTAAGAACCTAGGGAATACAAAGGCAACATGTTCACAATTTAGGGACGCATTGAAGACAACACCTCATTAACCTATTTTGTTCATTTTTTAATACAATTTTTATTCATTTTTATTATACACAAATTTATTCTCCATAATTTTTTTGTACAAAATCTGTTCATTCTTTTGTATACCTTAGAGATCGTTTGGTCACATTACATGTTTTACTTTGAATTTTTCATAAAATTTAAGTGATAGATAATTTTACCCATTCACTATTTTGTTTACCATAGTGAAATAATGAATAAGAATAAACCGGTATAATAATTTACCTCTAAATATTTATAAAATTATCATTAAATGTTTGATATCAAACATTATGGATGGAAATTTTCGGTACAATATAGATTAGAATTTAACAAAGTCAATTATGAGTTGCAACACAAGCATAAAAAATGACCATATTTTATTGATATAAATTCCATTTACATTACCATATTTCATCAGGTCATAATATGCTGGGGATAGAGGTGCCACGAGATACACACCTGCAGGAGGTATAGATGCAGGATGCTGAGGTGGTGCTTGTGTAAAATACATGGAGTTAGTGAAAGGAACAAGAACATATAGAGCGAACTGACCAGGATGTGGTGGATACTTCAATGCCCCTTGTTGGGTTGGAGTTGATGATGAACCCGTCGTGCCACTTGCTGTAAACCTACAATTCAGGGGTGATTGACGTGGCCTCCTCGAATGAATTTGTTTACTCTTCGTTTCCACCGACAGTAAATATGGCTTGTCGGCGAGTCTAAATCATGACATGTACTCTGCAGAGGTTGCTATCTTCGATACGAAAAAGAGTTCACGCATGGGCATGAAATTGTTCATATGATCCCAAATGTCGACATATTCCTTGTGGAATTCTCACAAACTCCCATCGATTTTCCCTCACAAATCAAGCTTGTATAGTGATTCAATGTTTTGCGGTGCCAGCAGAATATTTTGCCTCCACCAGAATTGCCGCATCACTTGATTGGATTTTTGCATCTCCATCGTCGCGTAAACTACCAATGGCACCTTCACATCTCACATACTCTGAATGGAAAAAAAATTAGATAGGACGTATTCTACAATTGTCAGATTGACGTATGACATCCATTCAAACTGTAGTGCACAATTATAAATTTTGTTATCTACAAAATATTAAATTCGAAATCATTGCGTAATTATTATATGTTTGCAAAATTTAATAACTAACCTCAACTTTCGAGCGTTGATCTAACAACAGTCGCATATCTTTGAGTTGCTCTGGTAGTTCTACATAACTCGGCCGATGGTTCACCTATTCAAACAATATGTTAATTCAAATATATAATAAATAAACAACATTTACTATGGTAACTATATTATTAACAAATGAATTTTACCTTGCCACCAATGAAAATGTATAAGGGGCATCCACTCGGGACGTAAAAGTGGTAGCTGCCACCACGTTAATGACTATAGTAGGAGTAAGGAACCACCCATTGACATCTTATCTGGCTCCGTCACCCGACACAACTTCTTGTACAACATCGCCAACACGATTGATCCCCAACTCAGTTGGCCACATTCTTTGAAGTTGACCAGATGTAGTAACTGCCTTATGTGTACCAAATTTTAAGATTTATCGGGCATTAGAATGCCCTCGATTAACCTCAGTATGAATGCTCGGGTGTATTGTTCTTTTTAGATGTCAGTCACCTCCGTACGAAGGTCTTTGAAGTTATCTTCTAACCATTTCATCTCTATCCGACCACCTTGAAACTTGTTCGCACATTCCCTAAAAATGCCTCGCAAAGGCCTTCCTTATCAGGAACGACCATTGCCCTCGTAACGGCTAACCCATTCACCGATAAATCGAGTTATAAAGTTATGTCTTTGAGTGCGATTGTACACTCATCGTATGAAAGATGAAATGTATGTCTTGGGTCTCTATCTTTCCACCAACGTGCTGATAAATGTGGGATCTAATTTATAGCCTCCGAGCATACGAGACGCATGTAAGAATCTCACATCTTGCAAATGACCACGAATTTCACTAGGTGCACTCTTGGATAAATTGTGTATGAACCCTTCTAGAACTCGATTATCCGCCTATTTATATCAACAAAATAATTTAAAAAAATTAAATTTAACTTAATTAAAATTAATGAGAATAAAAAAATTCCTTACCATCACCAATTGCGCGGCGAAAATGTGCTTGCTGTCGAAATGAATAAGAAAACTTGTCATTTGTGAAAAATTAATCAAAATGAATAATTAACGAAATAATAAAGTAAAATTACAATATTTTTATACAAGATTATTGGAAAATTTGGAACTAATCTTGACGGAATAACGAGAATTGAGAGTTGAATTTGAGTGAAAAGAATGGAAAATGACTTGAGTATTTATAAGAGAAAAAGTTACTGTTGGGCTGAGGATAACTTTACCATAGGCATGTTTTGAAATTTTACCGTTGGAGAAATGACTATATCTTTTAAAATTTTTGGAATATTTAGCTAATTTAGCCCAAAAACTACATGGTATCTCTTTTAAAATTAATAATTCAATTTAATTTTTTACAAAAAATTAATTTTGGCTTAAATTGTGATTATCTAGTAAGGGGTTTAATTATCGTAATTTTTTCTAACATTCATATTCTCTATATATATATTTGGTTTTTTATACCAATATTATAAAATAAAAATTAAATTTAAAAATGGTACGTATGCCTAATTATATACAAAAATAAGTCGTTTGTAAAGTGGAGGGTGGTGTGTAGGCGGCACTATCCTATTTTTTCCTTGAAAAAATGGTTTTATGTATAAAAAAAATTGATATTTTAATGGGTCACACCATTATGATTGGCGGCACCCAATTAAACGGGTTGGTATAAACTTGGTATAAAATACGAGTATGGTGCCACATAGGTAGGCGGCACCAGTCATGCCTCCCTAATAGGCAACACTGGTTACCCCTATTTGAGAGGCGACACCGTGAGTAGATTTGGGGGACCTTATAACCATGGTCCCCCTTGTAGAGAATAAGAGAAGCGGTAAAAAAAAAGCAATAGAGAAGAAGAGAATGAGAAGAAAGAAAGAAAGGAGAAGATAAATCTGTTTGTTTCTTTAAAGAGGAAGCATAATGTATGTTTTTTTTTAAATAGAAGGGATTAGGAATTTTATAAATTATTTTGTTAGTATTTTGTTTAGTACATTTATTGTGGTTTATTATGAATGTAATTTTTATGTTGTTTTTAATTTAATTTAAAGCTATTTCGTTAGTAACTACTATAAATTAAATGTTAGTTAGTGATGACACTAGAGAAAAATAAATAAATCTTGAAATTCAAAAAAATATTTTCTATCATAGATATTGGAAGAAATGACAATAAATTTGATATTTCCTGATGAGATAACAACTTCAGCACAATGGGAGAAAGTTGATAGGATGATGAGAGAAGTGCAATATTTACAGTAAATTTTTTATTAAAATAATTTTTTTGCTGTTCGAAATTGTATTGAGAATTTTTATTTCTTTTTTAACAGATTTAGTATTGAAGATGGATAATCAGTTTTTTGTATACGTTTATTTCAATGGAGTAATTTTGACAACAAGAGTTAGATGTATATTTGAATGTCGCCAACAAATAACAATGAGATTTAATAGAAATGTCTCGTTTGATGATATGAAGAAAATGATTATTGCAAAAATTGTTAGACATTGTGAGAGAAGGATCTCGAAACTTTTCTACAAGTTTCCAATTTTGACAGATCCCATCAAATTCACCAAGATGGAACTTGTAGACGATGATGACGATGAGGCAATGGTCGCTCTTTATTATGGAAATCTAAAAGACCAAAATGCACCAATTTAGTTATTTGTTGAGTTAGCTGATAGGGAGCCAATTGAAAATCTCACTCCATTAGATAAAGAACATAGAGCTCAAGAGCCGTGTATGGTGGTTCCAATATTGTATGTTAATAGCCAATCGATTGTACGCGGGATCGATATCGATCTTAATGCTGCACCTGAGAATGATGTGGTTGGTGATGATGGATACGATAGTAATGGTCCTTCTGATCATGAGGTCGATAGTGATAGTGATCTCGATGTGGACGAGGTCTCGAATGATATTAACGATGAAGGCGTGAATGATGATGGAAATGTTAACGTGTATTTGACCGGGAACCAGATTCAATGTATTGTGATACACGATGCGACACATGCAACTGTAGATTCTGAAGTACCTTGATATACTATATGCTCATTGGCTGACTGTAGATTCCAATCCTAAGGAGTTGTTTGTGGGCTTGAAATTCAAAAGCAAGGAATAGTGCGTATTTGCGATTAAGCGGTATAACATGAATGTGTTAGTGGACTACAAAGTTGCCGTGTCTAAACTGACATTATACATTGGGGAATGCTGGAGGTCGACGGAGGGCTGCAATTGGCGGGTATGACCCGTATTTATCCATAAGTTTCAGATGTAAGAGATACAAAAATTTGTTAGGCCTCACACATGCACTTCAACACATATGATAGAAGATCACCGAAAACTTGATTCTAAAACTATCTGTACATGCATCATGCCAATGATGAAAGACATGCTGACCATTAAAGTTTCAGTTCTAATTGTCGAAATGCAAGCACGACTCTAGTATCGAGTATCATACCGAAAAGCATGGATAGCTAAATAGATGGCAATCGAGCAATTGTATGGAGATTTCAATGTGTCATACAATGAGCTACAAGGGTGGATAGCCACTACGTGGGAGTACGTATCGGGGATTGTCATTGAGTTGCAAACACAACCTTATTACGACCCGGATGACCAACTACAATTAGAAAAAAAGAATTTTCCAATAGATGTTCTAGATGTTTGATACATGTGTGCGCACATTTCCCCACTATAAGTTGTTTGTGCAGGTAGAAGGGACCCGGCTATACGAAAAATATACGTAGATTTTGTTTATTGCGGTTGCTCAAGACAAGAACAAGAACATGCTCCCAATAGCATTGGCCATTGTGGATAAGGAAAACATGGAATCATGAGAATTTTTCCTCACGAACTTGTGGAGGTATGTTGTTAGTGACAATAATATCTACATCATATCCAATAGAGGGAATGGAATAATTGCCGCCATTAGGTGTTTCGATGTACCATGGAGATTTGTTTACTACATTCGACACATCGCAGAAAACTTCTACCAAGAGTATAAGAATGCATACTAGCGAAAACAAGTTCTGAAAATGGGTAAATGATGACCTTATCTTTTCAATATATGTTTTAATATTTTAATTTGAGGCTGTAACTTATCTTTTCTTAATACATCTATAGCATACGAGCTAGAGCCATACCTTTTTCAATAAATGATGACTCGACTTGAGGGTGACATGGAAGGTGAAACAAACACACATTTCTGATAGTGGTTGGGTGCTATGAAGCCATGGTAATGGGTTCAAAGTTTCAACGAGGGGTTTTGCTATGGTCATATACCACCAACTTGGTAGAGGCAGTTAACTCCGTGTTGAGGAAAATACGACATCTTCTGATTTCATATGTGTTCTCGACTATGTTTTACAGGCTAGTTAGCTTGATGCTAAGAATGGGGGAGCATCAAGTCAACTAGATGGAGGTGGGAATATGTTTGTCGAAGATGTTAGGGATGCAATGGTTGTAAACTGTCAGAAGGCGAGGTTGATGAATGTAGAAATATATTCACAACATCTTGAAATGTTTCGAGTTACGGAGACCATCAGTCGTTGACCTGATATACCACCTAGGTCCTATGGAGTTGATCTCTGAAACAAACGATGCGATTGTAGGAGGTTCCAAAGACTTTATTATCCTTATGCACATGTCGTGGCAGCCTATGCACGTGTGTCACTCAATGTTGAACAGTTGATCAATGAGGTGTACACTCTCGAGCACATACTGCGTGTCTAGGAGAATGAGTTCCTCATCCCTGCTGACCTATTTACATGGGAGGTGCCTCCGACTACTTTCGAGCTTATCCCAGACAAAGGGTTGCGTAGGAATCTGAAAGGTCGTCCGCAATCAACTAGAATCAATAATAAAATGGACATTAGGGAGAAAACCGATAATAAGCTTTATGGTGTATGCAGATTAGCTCGGCATAATCGGAGTAAATGCCCGTATTGAACCTACCATATTAGATAATCGTCGCGATCGGGTAGAAATTGAGCTAATGTGCTCTAATGTATCTAATTTATAACCAAGTTTGTTATAATAAATCTAATTCTTTGTTCCAATGAATCTCAATTAAATAAATACAAAGTTTGTTCTAAGTTTGTTCCAACACATGTCATTTAAAATTATAAAGTTTGTATTTTTACATTTATATTTTACTACAATTAAATAAATACAAAACTTGACTATTTAAATTACAAAAACCCCTAAAATTGATGGTTTAATGGTGTGGTCCTAGGGGTATATTTTTATGGTGGTCAGCGTTCACATTGCGGGTGATCACGACGATTAACATTCTCTTCACCCGAACCTGGGGTGTGCTAAACATAAAAGAAAAATCATATGCCCCAAACATCATTGATAAACTTGGGTAGAGAGGAGTGGAGTACTATTGTGGTAATGTGCTGAACATATCAAACTCTGAATGATATTCATGTACTAACGAGCCCAAGAAATCGTCATTGACCCCCAAGTCTAGATGATAAGATTATCCCCAAAATATGGCTCTGGCTTAGGCTCAGGCTTGGGCAATGGCTCTGGCTCTGGTGCAGGAGACGGATGTGGAAGGGGATGGGACGGTTGCCCAAGTTGTCTCATGTGTGGGGGGCTATCATTAATTGCCCACCAAATGAATACAATTTCCCTATCTTAGAGCACACTATATGTACTCTAACGAGGGCTACAAATCGAAACAACGATCCATCTGAGGTATCCACCCATCCTGTTGTTCCACACTACAATATATTGTTGATGTACTATCGCCCAATTTTTTCCATGTTTACCCCTCTTGTTAATCCCATGGATGTCCCCCAACTGTACTGGCGAGGCAGAGATATACTGTATGCAACCGAACTGCTGAAGTACTCAATCCCTATGATACAATTCCACTGTCTGGAATTTATAATGGGTGCGTTAATGCACAATAGGTTTGAGTGGATGTGGGCAGACGAGGGAATAACAACCACAGTTTCCAGGAGAGAATAGGGTATCAAGATGAACTGTACAATTAATAACATGGTTATATTAACATGGGTCGAGTAAGATAAAGTAATAAAATATCACGAATATTGGAATAACTTACCCCCTCTCTGGTATGATTCTCAATCATCAGACTGTATATCGGAACCGTGTATGACCTCTTGATATCTGGATTAGTACTCATTTACGAAAAAAAAACTTGTTAGAATAATATCATTATGCAGAAATGTCAAATAATTGCTATAATGAGTAAAATTTTATCACCTATAATGTGTAGGTCTCCGGGCATCATCGCTCAACTAAAACAGATATTAAGTTGAACTGCAAATCAAATGTCCGGATCAATGCTATTGATTCGAACCCTACTAACTCCAAGTATGGCATGAGGTGTTCATCCGACAGATAGCTTACACTATTCACATGACCCCTCAATATGCGGCACGAGCCCTGGCACTATTAAATTACCGAAATATTAATATAACCTAATTTAATTTCGTAAATTACGTGAGTAACAAATAACAAATTTATTACCATCTCATTAACAATTTTTTATATGTGATCATCATTATTAATCAAAAAACACATTTAGTAATATGCAATTTTAAAAAAATGAATTCAATTAGTTTGTTGCAAAAATAGAGTAAGATAGGTAAATAATTTGGATTTGAGCCTTTTATCTCAATAATAGGAGAATAATGAATTTCGATAATGAATTTCTAAAAGGTCCATTTTCAATAATTATCAAAACACATCAATATTAAGCAGTAAATAATACTATAAATATAGTACAATAATAATATAATTACAATAAAAAACTCTCATAAATTCACATTTTTACCTACATAAAAATTTATGTTAGTTTCTGATATTAATATAATTAAAATAAATTGAAATTATCTAAACAAATAAAACATATGAATCCAAAAATAAAAGCGAAACATATCATTTAGTTTCTTTCAAACAACCTATAAAATATATAAAAGAAAATTAATCAACATCTCAATAAATCAAAAAAATTGTCAAATAAATCAAAACGAAAAATAATTTCATTCATAACAAATCACAACAAACATTAAACTAAACAAATACTTAACCTAATCATAAATTACTAACAAAATAACTTTAAAATTAATTTTAAAAAATAAAATTTACATTCATAACCTAACAAATCACAATAAACATTAAATTAAACAAATAATTTATAATAGTTACTAACAAAATAACTTTAAAATAAATTAAAAACAACATAAAATTACAATAAAAACTAAACAATACTAACAAAATAATTTATAATAATTCATCGTCATAATCCCTTCTATTAAAAAAAAAAAAACAAAAATACCTTATCCTTTTCTCCACCGTTGTTGTTTTCTTTTTTTTTTTTACCGTTTCTCTTCTTCTCTACAAGCAGAGGCAAATCTAGAGGGGGCTGGCAGGGGTCTCGACCCCCTAAAATGGAAAATTACTATTTAATATTTTTAAAAAATTTTAAAATTTTAATTTAGTAAATGTAAATTACACTTTAGCCTCCTAAAATTATAAAAAAATTGATTTAATCCTTTAAAAATTATAAAGATTTAGAGTATTAAAAATTAAAATTTTATTCCAGCCTCTCCTAAAATTTTTTTTTGGCTTCGCCCCTGTCTACAAGGTACCCCCCTTATTCTCTTTCTTCTGTCTAGTCCCATCCTTATATCCAAAAACATATAAAGGGTAATATATATAAGGTCTCCTAAATCTCTCTCCCTCTTTCTTCTCGTGGCTTGAGGATGGGACTAGACAACGCTAACTAACAGGACTGAAGCTTGGCACCAGTGTCGCCTGTCAAGGAGGTGTGACTGGTGTCGCCTACTTGCCCAGCACCATCCCCTGTTGACCTATACTCGTATTTTATAATTGGGTTTAGTATAAACCTGTATATTTTGGGTGCCGCCAATCATAATGGTGTGACCCATTAAAATATTATTATTGTTTTTACATAAAACTATTTTCTGTTGAAAAAAATAGGGTCGTGTCGCTTGTGCATCACCTTTCACCCTTCAAACATCTTATTTTTGTACATAATTAGACATACATACCATTTTCGAATTTAATTTTTTATTTTATAATATTGGTGTAAAAATCTTATAATTTAAACCTGAAACAAAATTTACATATTTAAACATACATTTTGAATCCAAGAACAAGGGGTAAAATACTCAAAAATACCAAAAAAAATAACTTATTTACGGAAAAAGGCCAGTTTCAAAAATATTTACAGAAAAGGGCCGTCTCACCCCAAACGCGCGCCCACGTCGGTAGCGTTTTGAAATACAACAAAGCGCGCCTCTAGGGACGCGCGCTTTCTTCTTAATCACAAGGAAAATCTTGTTGACGTGGACGCATTTTTGCCCTCCCTCCCCGTCTAATTGCAGTAATGATATTCTAAGGTTTCTGGCTAGGGTAAAAATATATATAGGGTTTTGGGCAAAATATATTAGCCCAAAAATTAATTGAATTTTGTGACGGTTGTATGTGGCAAAATAATTTTGAGAAGACGTTTCGAACAAATAATGGCCAAAATGCTTCAAGAAGGATGCACTATCAGCAAGAAATCTTGAAAAGAGCTCCCACGTGGACGCTCTTTTGCTACAGTAGTCTCTGGAAAAATTATTTTGAGAAGACGTTTCTGAACAAACAGTGGCCAAAACACTTCCAGCAGGTGCATTGAGATGAGTCTTGAAAAGAGCTCCACGTGGACGCTTTACTACTGATGAGTATCCGGAAAATTATTTTGAGAAGACGTCAACAAACAAGCGGTGGCCAAAACGCTTCAGCAGGATGCCTTGTCAACATGAGTATGAAAAGAGCTCCACGTGGGACGCTCTTTACTACTGATAGTCTCCAGAAAATTATTTTGAGAAGATGTTTCTGAACAAACAGTGGCCAAAACGCTTCCAGTAGGGTGCACTGTCAGCATGAGTACTGAAAAGAGCTCCCACGTAGATGCTCTTTTGCTACAGTAGTCTCCTAGAAAATTAGACTATAAATCAGCCAAATTTCATTCTCAGGTTGCATAAGGGAAATTGAGGCAAAAGAAAAAAAAAATTGAAAATGAGTGAACGTATTAATGGTGCTATTTACTACGATGGTGAGGTTTATGACACCGAAAATGGTGTTGTTTTTTTATCGGAGAACATAGCGCGACTGAGTTTTAATCGGAACGTCAATTTGGTAGAACTTCGCAAAATAATTGGGCGTAAAATATTCGGAATAACACCAATGAAAGTTCAGTCTATTAAGTATAGATTTTGCGCTTCAGTTGATCTAGTGAGATATGACTCATTCGACATCAAAGGTCCTCAGAGCTTTGAGGCAATGGTGGAGACTCATCTTGCCAGTGGATCACCCTATCTCGAGGTATATGTACAATTTTCATCTCCAAGTAATCTTTCTGAGACCTCAACATCTACTGCTATTTGAGGGGAATACGCGACCCCAAGCCGACACTCTGTTAGTGGGAGGCAAAACACGAAAGTGCCCGTGTTCGGTGGTAGTATGGAAAACATAACCCCTGCACGACACTCGGTTGGTGGATGGGACATGCATATCCGTCCTTCGATGTCCGATGATAGAAATACATATTGCGGGACATCATCAACTTCTAGTGGTTGGCAATCCACATATGATTAGGAACGTTACGAAAGATGTTTAAGGAGGGATAATGTACTCCCCACAATATCCACCGGCGAGGGGCCCTCGTTTGTTGCAGGTTATGGAAGGTCGGACGATGAATCCGATATGGATCCACCTCGGGGGCCCGGATCCGATGGTGTAGAAGTTGGATTATTTTCTGAGCCGGAGCCTGTTCTAATTGTACCTGAAGATGTTGAGGGCGGTTCAGACGAAGAAGAAGAAGATCCGCTATTCAGGGCGTACTCGCCTCCAGCCCACATGCATAATGTTGATCTATCTCAAGATAATGATTGGAGTTTCCTAAACTACCACACCGGACGCGTGACCGTACAACTTCTTCATTGGATTCAGACCAATTAGAAGTTGGTAACCAGTTTTCCAACAAGAATACTTTTCTTGCTGCATTGAAACAATACAGCATTAGGAACGGGGTTAACTACAACGTGGTTAAATCTAAGCTCGATAAGTACGAGGCGAAGTGTGCAGTGCAAGACGGTACATGTTCATGGAAAATCATGGCATCGTTGAGGAAAAGGACAGGCTTGTGGGAGATCAAAAAGTACAAAGGTCCACATGCATGTCTTGCCGGTACAGTACCACTATGTGTTCAATGTTTTTGAATAATACTAATATTATGTAATGTTGCATTATTTAACGTACTTCATTGACAGGTGTCACACAAGATCATCTGAAGATGGATTCAGACATGTTGGCTGACTTAATAATCTCGACGGTGAAGGCCAATCCCAAGACTACAGTGCCAGCCTTAATTGGCAATATTTGTAGCCAATTGGGGTACACGCCCTCTTACAGAAAGGCTTGGATAGCCAAGCAGAAGGCGTTAGAAAAGTTGCATGGTCAGTGGGACGCTTCATATAATGAAGTGTGGCAGTGGTGTCAGGTGCTGGAGAGATATGTCCCAAGTAGCATAACAGACCTTGAAACGGAACCGACCTACTACAACGATCGTTTGCTCCGTGGATGCGCAGTGTTCAAGCATTTGTTCTGGACATTTAAGCAATGTCGAGATGCCTTTATATACTACAAGCCATTGGTACAAATTGATGGTACCTTTATGTATGGTAGATATACGCATCAGCTATTGCTAGCTGTGGCACACAAAGGCTGTGGGAAAATCCTTCCGATTGCGTTTGCAATAACACCGAGGGAGTCAGCTGATGATTGGGACTTATTCCTATCTAGGTTAAGGAGGCATGTCTGCCACTAACCTGATATATGCGTTATATCGGATCGGGGCCCTGGAATACTAGCCACAATAGAGTGCCAGGGAAGCCTGTGGCATCGCACACACCATCGATATTGCCTAAGGCATGTTGCATCCAACTACTACGAAAAACATCAATCTAAAAGTCAGGGACGGCAAGTGACCGATATGGGTATGTAATATCTATTAATATAATTTCGTTTGTAATATTCAATTTATTCTCAATTGAAGAGTGGTATGTAATATTCGCTATCAACGTATATTGGTAGGGTACGAGATCAATAAGAACCATTTTCAGGAGATGTTTGCGAGTTTACGCTCAGATAACGACGAAGGTGTAAACTACCTATGCAATATTTCTTTCGAACAGTGGACACAAGCATATGACGGCGGCCTACGATATGGTCATATGACCACAAACCTGGTCAAATGCATAAATTTTGTTCTAAAATAAACCTGTCATCTGCCGATTACATCGGTTGTGTGAAAGACATATTTTTGTTTAGCGGCACTATTTCTGAAGCGAGCAGCGAGTTATAGAGGACAGATGCAAAGAGGTCATGTATGAAGCCCGAAGGTCTTGCAAGAAATAAACAGGGAAGGCACGGGCCAACACCATGCACACAGTATGTCACGATCGCGACAACCTATTGTTTCGTGTTACGGAGTTTGATAGACCGAACCAAGGTATTGTTGGCGGGTAGTATCATGTACTCTTGACAAATAGGACCTGCGACTGTGGGATATTTGATGCACTTCGTTACCCATGCGCTCATGTACTTGCGGCTTGTCAGAATCTCCGTCTTGATCCCATGAGCTATGTCGACGAAGTATATAAATTAGAAAACATGTACAATGTGTGGAGACACGTATTCCCACCAGTCCCAGAAGAACGTAAGTGGCCGTCGGTATCGCTTGCACCGTATAAGCTATTGCTGGATAGACAATTGAGGCGCAAACCAAAAGGTCGACCTTTCTCAAGTAGAATACGCAACAATATGGATATCCGAGAAACGAGCAACCAAAGTAGGCTGTGCGGATGGTGTAGGAACCCGAGGCATACATATCGCTCGTGTCCAAATCGGAATAGTTGACCGTATTCTTAGCTTTTTTGTCTCTTCGTGGCTATGTAATTTCTATTTTTTTTGATGAAAACGGTGAACTTTTGTATAAGAACTTTTATTTTATTCAAGTTTTAATTTATTAAAAGAAAAAAATCAAATTACAATAAAAATAAAAAAACTGCTATTTTTTAAATATATAAAAACTAAATTACAATAAAAAATTAAACCATTTCTATTTTATTAAAGATATTAAAATTAAATTACATTAAAAATTAAATTACAATAAAAAATTAAATTACAATAAAAATAAAAATTGTTATTTTATTAAATATATAAAACTAAATTACAATAAAAAATTAAACCATTTCTATTTTATTAACGATATTAAAATTAAATTACATTAAAAAATTAAATTACATTAAAAATTAAATTACAATAAAAAATAAAAACTATTATTTTATTAAATATATAAAACTAAATTACAATAAAAAATTAAACCATTTCTATTTTATTAAAGATATTAAAATTAAATTACATTAAAAAATTAAATTACATTAAAAAAAAAATTAAATTACAATAAAAAAATAAAAAGCATTATTTTATTAAATATATAAAACTAAATTACAATAAAAAATTAAACCATTTCTATTTTATTAAAGATATTAAAATTAAATTACATTAAAAAATTAAATTACATTAAAAATTAAATTACAATAAAAATAAAAAATTGTTATTTTGTTAAATATATAAAAACTAAATTACAGTAAAAAAATTAAACCATTTCTATTTTATTAAAGATATTAAAACTTTTCTTTTATTAAAAAATTAAAATTAAAAAATTATATTACAATTAAAAATAAAAAGTCATCGAATCGGTGTTGATACCAATTGAATCTAACCACACGGGGGCGGTCGGTGGTTACGCACTGGATTCCTCTTTCGTCTAGCTTCCGGCGGGGGTCGTGGAACCTCAAGGAATTCTTGCCTCCCAAGACTGGGTCTAGTTGTGGGTGTTGTGAGGATGGCCCACATTGATAAAATAACGACCCCGGAGGTGTTTGCATAAACCACGGAGGGGGTGTCTGAATCCCGTATAACGAAGGAGGGTGGTAGAAAGAAGTGCTCCCCGACGGCGCCTCCTGCGATCCCTCATGCGACGACGGCCTCAAGATGGGCTTGCCAGCGGGAGTAGTCGGGAACGGACTCGAACCCGGCCATGCATTCCAACCTGGGGTGGGACTGGGAAAAGGAAACATATATGGGTTAGCAGGATACATATAATGGGTAGGGTACGCACTTGGCATAAAGGGTAAAGGCTGTGATGTCGGTGTCGTCGGCTAAACTGATGGGCCCGATGACTGTGTTGGCGCTGTTGATGGCCCAGTCTCATCACCCCTTCTCCTTGGATTTAAAGGGCCCCGACGCTCCCTTCGTTCACAAAGTTGCCGTCGCCTCTCTTCTTCCGACAACAGATACGACTTACCATGGATCCTAAACCATGGCATGTATTCTGACACGCACGCTAACTCAGGAATGATGATCGGTTCCTGGATAGGTAAATAGTCATACCGGTTCTCCCATGTCTCGATATGTGCTGAGCAAAATCTTGGCCAATCCGTGTGCAGCTGCCGTAAGTCCACTTTGTGCTCATCATCGAACACCTCAGATGGCACGAGAATCGGTTGCCGGAGTCCAAATTGTCGCAGAACTCGATCTGACTGGTGCATCTTCACGGTCGTATAGGTGATCAATAGGACCTTCATGTGCCAACTGTTCGGATTTTGGAAGAATTCCTCCGGAATTACTGTCCGAATTTTCGGATCCTCGTACGGTGTCCATTGAAACTATATTAACATTACCAAAATATTAGTTATATACATAATACTAGACATTTAATACGAAATACTAAATTATAAATACGAAATTCAAAACTTACTTGTGATTCCGACCGTTGATCCATAGAAGCCGTATATCTTCAAGTGAGGTAGGTATTCCAACATGACTCGCCGAATGGTTCCACCTAATTAAATAAATTTTTAGTATATAATTATACTATAAATCTACGAAATAATTGTAAAATATAATATTAAATTTACCTCATTATCAGTGTGAATGAATATGGGTGGTCGAGTCGAGGTCGTAAAAATGGAAACCGAAACCATGCCCATGACTGCAGTAGTGATAGGCAACCTCCGATTTTCGCTTTACTCGCCCGCGTCGCCCCGCACATCTCCTGATACAACCTCGATAGCACGGTAGACCCCCAACTCAATTCACTGGTTGCTCTGAAATCAACAAGTTTCAGCAGCCATCTCAGGTGTACGAGGTTTCTAGAAAGGTTCGGTATCAGATAGCCTCCAATTATCTGAAGAATGTATGCCCGTACATACCGTATTCTTTCTATTTAGGTCGAACCCTCATTCGGCTCTCGGAATGTGTCTCGTAACCAGGCCATCTCGATCCGAGCTCCTTGAATTTTATCCGGAATGGCACCCAGGAGCTCGTAACATACGGCTCCCCAATCACCAGAAGTTGCGGGCCCGGTGACTACCTACCCGCCCACCAAGCAATCCTAATCAGAATCGCACATCTTCCAGAGTGATGGTACACTCTCCGCATGGAAGATGAAAAGTGTGCGTCTCGGTCCCCACCTCTCTATCAACGCACTGATCAAAGGCGGCTCCAACTTGAACCCTGCCTATCGTGGTCACGTGCCAAAAACCCGCTTCCCGTAGGTAATTCTCGATCAACGGTGATGGGGGACCATGCATGTTGCGAATATAACATTCTAACACCCGATCTACAAATTGTTTAAAAAATTATAAAATAAAAATTAATTAAAATTGCATAGACCTAAAAAATATTAAATAATATTAAAAAATTAAAATTAAAACTTACCATTTGTAATTGCTCGACGGAGATGTGCTTCTTGTCTAGACGAAGTAATTCCCTACCATTTGTAATCTGATTGAAAGTTTTAAAAGTTTCAAAAAATATATTAAAAATTAAAAAAATTAAAAGGGCTTTTTTGTAAATATTAAAGGACTATTTCGAAATTTTAGAGGAAGTTTAAAGGATTTAAAGAGAATTTTGAGAGGAATTTGAGAGAAGAATGATTAAGGATTAAAGTGTGAAAAATAAGTAAGGATTAAAGTGTGAAAAAAATAAAAGGGTTGGGGGTTTTATAGATCTTTTTTTTTTTTTACCGTTGAGCTCCCAACGGTCAAAAAAAATTTGGCCCTTTTTTGACCGTTCTTGAGGCTAAAGTCGCCAAGAAGACGCTTTCTTGGCTTTCTCCCAAAACGACCGACGCGACGCGCGTTTTGGGATGAAATGACTCTTTTTTTGTAAATATTTTTGAAACTGATCTTTTTTCGTAAATAAATTATTTTTTTAGTATTTTGGGTATTCTACCCAAGAACAAGACTATTAAAAGGAAAAAAAACTATTACTTTGAGGGAAGAAAAGGAAAGAAAATTCGACTGAGGGTGAAGGACTGAAGCAGGTGAAGAAGCAGTGGGACAAGTGGAGTATAAGTGCAGTAAGCCAGAGAATTCCTCTTGTCTTGTTTAGAAGTAACATGTTTTTTTTTATTAATTGAAAAATACACATTTTATTAAAATATATTAGCATTAAGAAAACATTAATACATCGACACAGGTATCGTATTACAGTTTTTGTTTTTGGATTGTCCATCTGTTACGCTATTCTTGGATGCCGCTTCTAAGCTCCAATCCTCGTCCTTTTCTTCTTTCTTCAATGTTTGCTTTTGTTTTCATTCATAAATATTAATATATATTTTTTTAAAAATAAACACTTTGATATAATTGAAAATCATATACATGCAGGCATTTTCCTGCTATTTTCTAGTCGCTTTACTTTCAAGTTTCCCGCTCTGTAACTTAGAATAAACAAAGGGTATTCAAAGAAATATCCTACCTTTTTTTTTCTCTCTCATTTCCTTTTTTTTTTTTGAACTTTCAGAGTTTCAATGGTTACCTTCTTTTCTTTTTCATTACCTTTTTTTTCCTCAGGTCATGAAAATATTAGTAACAGTAAGAGTGTAGAGATTGTTGCATTGTTTGATTGTTTTATTTTTGGATTTTGAATTCTTTTAATCCAAAGAAAGAAAAATGAATACAAGAGTTCGTACAGCTCTTTACTCCATGAAAGCTTCTCCAAATCATGAGAAAAATAAAGTAACTTCACTCTTTTTTCCTTTATGTATATTACCCTTTATCTGTTTTTTTTTTTTTCAAGATTTGAAGATTGGGTTTTTGTTAATTGGTAATTTGAGTGACCAAAGATTTATTCTTTTATGCTTAAAAGTTGGAAACTTTGAACAAAAAAATTTGGATTTTATCCCGTTGAAAAATTTGCAATAGTTTTCATTTCAAACTATTTTTGTGGATAAAATTATAAGGCAGAACTTTTTGATCCAAAATATTAAGTGGGCACTTACACTTGTCTCAAGAAAGGAATAGTGTCTTCTTTAAGTTTCTTTGGTTCAGTTATTTCATTGAATTTTATCATTTTTCCTTTTAAAAATCATTTTTGTCTATCTGATTATACAAAGGAGAAGAAGATGGAGAAGAGTAAGGATGGCAGCGCACTTGGAACCACCAAAGCTGTGACCAATAGGAGAAGATCAAACAGGGAAAGGAAAATGGCCTTATTACAAGATGTACCCACAATTTTTTACCTTTTCTTTTCTTTTTCTATTTTTTTGCAAAATTTTTTATTGTTGTGGTGTTGGTAAATTGAAGGTTGATACGCTAAAAAGGAAGCTTAGACATGAAGAGAATGTTCATAAAGCTTTGGAGAGAGCTTTTACTAGACCTTTAGGAGCTCTTCCTCGCCTTCCTCCTTACTTACCTCCATATGTATGCCTTCTTACTTCATTGCCTCATCTCATTCTTTTCCGTTTTTTCAATATGGAACTGCTTGATTCTTTAATGGAATTGTTTGAGGAAGAAACATGTTAAACTTTGTAAAAAAATTCATGATTTGTGTAAAATTTGGATTTGCAGACACTGGAGCTAGTTGCTGAAGTAGCTGTTTTGGAAGAGGAAGTTGTTAGGCTTGAAGAGCAAGTAGTGAATTTTAGGCAAGGCCTTTATCAAGAAGCTGTCTATGCATCTTCCAAGAGGAATGTGGAGAATTTGAACGAATCCATCCAGCAATCTCCAGTCAGAAGTTCTAAACACCAGCGATCGAGGTCTTTTTCTGTAAACGAGACGAGTTCAGTAACGATCATTGCCAGGCTTCAACAGTCTCTTTTTAGAAGTGTTTCAAGCAGAAAGCTATTGCCACCTGATACCATTTACGATGGATCTGGGAAGTCCGTTAGCAGGCCAACGAATGTGAGACAAGCTTCGACAAAACCAAATTCTGCTTCCGGAGATGTAAGAGGAAAAGAGAATCAATCATTTGGCAATGCTGTGAAGGATAAACAATCTTCTGAAAAGGCAATTTCCAAGGTTGTGACACCGGTAAAGAGACTTCCAACTCCGCATAAATCGGCAGACAAATGTTTGGATCCTTTGAAGTTCCAGGTATGTATTGATCATTTATGGTTAAAAGAAGAGATTTTATCCATATAATGTATAAATTGTGGGTTTTTCTTTGACTGTCCAGCTAGATAGTAGATTAATAGACCAGGATAGAGCACAAGAAAGCCCTTCTGGTTCTTCAGAGGATAAAGTAACAGAAGCTGATAATACACCAAACCAAATATCTGAAGATATTGTAAGGTGCTTGTCTAGCATTTTCACAAGGTTGAGCGCCTCGAAAGGCAAAGCTGTGGAATCCGGGACTTTACCTTCTCGACCATTTGTCAATTTTCATGAAAGGAACAGAGAGAGTGAATGTCAAGACCCTTATGAAATCTGTTCAGATTTGAAAAGTAGAGACATTGGCGCCTATAAGTATTTTTGTGCAATTGAAGCTAATACAATTGATCTGAACCGAAAAATAAATGTTTTGTTTCTGATCCATAGATTGAAGTAAGTTCTTTTGGTTGGTTGGTCTTTGCTTATGCTAGCATTTATATTCAGCTCTATGTCTACGACACTATTGTTTCAGGTTTCTACTAGGGAAGCTAGCCTCTGTTGATTTAGAGGGTCTTAGCCATCAGCAGAAACTTGCATTCTGGATAAACACTTATAATTCCTGTATGATGAATGTAAGATTGTATATCTTGATGTTAATACATTTGATTTTTTTAATATATTCCAAAAGCTAGAGCATAACACTTATGCAATCAATCTGTTAGGCGATTTTGGAGCACGGGACTCCTGAGTCTCCTGAAACAGTGGTAGCACTAATGCAAAAGGTTTGATTCATCATCTTTCTTGTTGTTGTTTCTATTTAAAGATTTTCCAAGGATGTTATTATTGGTGTCATTTTATTCATGCTCATCACAAATTTCTGAAATTATTGTAGCTGATAATTAATTGTTATCGCCCGTTGAAACAATACCCTCACTGTATCGGACAGTGGTCGCTGTGCTTGAATTGTTGTTGACATAAACTTTTGGACCATTTGACTGAAATTTGTGTATGTTTATGGCTGCCTCAGGCTACAATAGTTGTGGGAGGATACTTGCTAAAGGCAATAACGATTGAGCATTTCATATTAAGGCTGCCTTTCCATTTGAAATTTGTAAGTAAAATTGTTCATCTTTTTCAGGGAGAGTACTGAATAGTGAATACGCCCATAAATTTTTCAATCTTGTTCAAGCATATTTGATATTGCTAATCATCCCTTTTCTTCTTCTTGTTAAAGACCTGTCCTGAAGCAGCCAAAAATGATGACATGAAAGCACGCAATAAATTCGGACTGGAGTGGTCCGAACCCTTGATCACATTTGCTCTTGCATGTGGAAGCTGGTCATCTCCTGCTGTAAGTTCACTTCCGATCAACTTCATTATGAAAATGCCGGAAAAAAAAGACAATTAGGAAATGACCAGAACTCGCCACCACCATCTCTTATATTGAGGTTCAAAACTTGGTGATGGTTAAAAAGGCAGCTTTGTATGTAAAAGAATATTGTTTCATGTATTGCTTTGAAAGTGCTGAAATTGGTAGTTTTGTGAAATGAAGGTGAGAGCATACACAGCTTCTGAGGTTGAAGATGAGCTGGAAACAGCAAAGAGAGAGTATCTACAGGCAGCCATTGGCATTTCAAGAACAAACAAGTTAATAATTCCAAAGCTGTTGGATTGGTATCTGCTTGACTTTGCTAAGGATTTGGAATCATTTCTGGATTGGGTTTGTCTGCAACTACCGAATGAAGTGAGGAATGAAGCAGTCAAATGCCTAGAAAGAAAGGGGAAAGACCCTCTTTCCAAACTAGTTCAAGTAATGCCATATGATTTCAGTTTCAGATTGCTTTTACACCATTGAAGATTATATTTCTTACAAATTAATCTTTCCATCAACAAAGGTCCATGGACTTGGGATCGGTAGGGCCAATATGTTTAATATATTAGACACAGTGAAAGTACGTATGTAATCTTAGCACCTGTAAAAATAAAAAAAAAAAGGGGTTGGAGGTGAATAACTGGGTTTACAGTGGATTCTGGGGTTGGCCAATGACATTGGTTTATTGAATTGATTTTTCATTCATTTATGTGACCGTTTTTGCGCCTTCATTCCTTTTCCCTTTTTAATGAAACTTTCGAGGACTTGAGTTGTCAGCGAAGATAAACCAGAAATTGAGTCTTGCTAGGAGTTACTCTTAGGGGATTATATGAGTTTACATTTGAAATTAGTGGTGAAAACTGAAATTTTGAACTTTTTAAGTGAATTAATAATTTACTATTTGTCAGTTGGTAAAGGCAGACAACATGCATGTTGAGTATTCAAATAGGAGATGTATGATGTGTAATTATATGTGTAAGGTTTTGAGTTTTTATTATATACGAGAGTTTTAGTTCAGTTAGTCTTAATTTGTTGGCTTTAGTTTGGATTATATCAATTTTAATTCGTTTGTGCTATAATAATTTGCTTCTACTCGGTGTTGGTGGTTTCTTTAATTTGTATTTGTAATTGTATTATACTTGTTACATTTTTAAAAATACTATATACATAAACTTTAGTTTAATATAAAATTTGGTATATAAATTTTAGTTTGGTGTAATTATAAATTAGCGTAAACATGAATTGTGGTTCATATATATATATATGAAATGAATATATATATATTTTTATATTAGATTAATATAATTGTTTGTATGTAATATATCAACATAAAATGATACTAATTCAATAATATTAGTGATGTGTGAAAATTGAATTAAATTAAAATTTTATTAAAAATTACACAAAATTAAAGTTGATGTATGATATTAAAAACTTAATTAATTTCATTTATAAAATTTAAAAACTTACTAAAAACGAATAAAACAATACATATAGTAACTACTTAACTTTCTTAATTAATGAATGAAGACTTTACCATGAAAGGGTCTATTAACAACGAAGTCTTTCTGTCAACATGAGTTGTTGAGTATTTATTAACGCCGTAAGTAAATTCATTTGGTTTATAAGAAAAACAACAAAATCTTGTTTTTTTTTTTTTTCTAAAATTATTCTCTAAGGTGATTTCTAAAGGGATGAAGCAAGAAAGTGATAAATAAACCAATAAAAATAGTTTTTTTAATAATTGGGAAAGAAAATGATATTATTTGAAATTGAACTCAAATTTTATGTCTACAACATTGCCATTAGATCAAGAAATTATTGCCATCAATAAAATAACTATTATTTAGTGCATTAAGCTGGAACTTTTATTTCCATTAGATTGAAATTTTATCATGTTTTATTTATTTATTTTAAAATATAATTTATAAACATATGATAATCTCAATCTCGTACAAATCAAAATTCAACACCAATGCACCAAATAGATATTATCAGGATAGGCATCTGGAAAGGGACAAATCCTTTTTACCTGCTCGTCAACAACAGGTTGGAAGAGCCCTGCTTTGTTTTGTTGACAACTCGACAATAGCAGCAACAGGTTACGTTAACTTGAGCCCACCACTGCACCAAAATTTTCATCCTTACGAAAACAATTATTCTTGGATGTTCTTTTTATCGTACTTCAAGCCTAGTCTCGTTGAATAAATAAATTAATAAAATTAAATTTAAAAAAAGAAGATAAAAGATTCTCATGCGTATGAGATGAGATGAGATGAGATGATGGGCTATTTTCTGTACTTTTGCAATGGTATACACATGAGAATGAACCAGAAAGTAATAGAAGTGAGCATATCTGCAAGGTCTTTAGAAACCAGGGAATTGTTATGGTGTTAGCAACAATGAAAATCTGACAAGTACTAAAACAGAGGAGGTCCTAAGTCAAGAGCAGATCAATGGAGCTGAAGGGCATGAGAAAAAGGTGAAAACAAAAGGGAGAGGGCGAGTAAGAAAAAGAATCAGATACAAACCTTGTAGGCGCCTTTAGATTGTCGATGATAAACGAACTGAACATTGGAAGGAGTCAAAACAAAGGGAAGGCGTAGTCCTATGACATTAAGGACGGTCTTCCTGGAGAGTGTTATAGATTATGGAAATGACAGATATGAAGTCAGCCAAATGGTGAAGGTACAGGGCCTGCCCCTCCTAGCGCATCTGATCTTTTAATGCTTCCCATACCACAGATAATGCATCCGGGAGTTGAGAGAGCCGAAAATTTGGCGCCACAAAGATCGCAAACATCATATCCGATAGTCGACAGACGGCTGAGTGTGGCGCCACAGAATTGAGAGGGATCTTCCAGGGGATCAATTGACTTGTTGGTTAAACCCCTCTGAACACAAATATCAATAAGGCTCCTCAATTCCTCTTGCTTACCTGGAGGTGCCTTAGACAGCAGAAGTTCAAGCATCTGCTTCGCATAACCATAGTTCTGAACATCCATATTTCGTTTTATGGCAGTGCGGATACAATTTATTCGGTGCTTTGCCTGAAGTGGCAAAGAACCCAGATGTCTTGATAATCTAGCCATCTCATCTTTTGCGCTTAGCGCTCTTGGGCCTTGGACTTTCTGCAACCTTGAAATTTCCTGGAGTAGAACCAACGCAATATCCAGTCATTACAGATAATTTTATAGTTGAAAGTTGGGTTTCTTATTGGGCACAAAGCAAGCAGGATGCTATTGCTAAGCTTAGTGAAAACTTGAATTTTTGAATTGTCACGCATCATCAATTAGCATAAACTTACCCACCTTGTTTTTTACAATGGCAATAGATTTAACTTAACATGTTGCATAATGGTCCATGTACCCAGAATAGGCGCATCATCGTCCCATACAGATCATAGATAAGAAATTTTAATTTTATGATCTTTAGAAATGTCAGTGTGCAATACAAAGACTTTGGAGTTACACCTATTTATAATGCAACTGTCCTCAAGAGCAGATGAAAAAAAAGAAAAAAGAAACAACTAGCAACAAAAGAGCCTAAACAAGATCCTCGTCATGCTATGTGAATGGGAAATGCAAAAGCAAGGACAGAACCATAATAGATCACAGAAGAGAGAGAGAACCTATATTAATGTATTCAAAACCCAAGTGAACTTAAAACTCTACGCTCCTAAAATAATGGCTTGCCCGTTGAATATTTGGCCGATATAAAATATCATCAATCCATTCTATGTTTTAGTCTGTAGTACAACTAAAAAACATGCTGATATTCTTGGATGTTTGACTCAAGTTCTAAATCCTATTGTGCCTTGAAAGAAAAAAGGACCTACCTGAAGAAGGGTTACTGCTATCTTGTACTGAGCACAAATGGTAGCTTGAGCTTTAATATCAGCTCCACGAGAGTTCTCTTTAGCTAATGCCAGAAAAGCTTCATTAAAACAGGATAATGAATCTGGAAGTTGATTCAGCTCAAGGTGGTCAAGTCCAGTCTTAAAACATATGGAAGCTGAAGCCCCACGTGGAACCTATCAGAAGAGAAAATATGGTAAACCGAAGAATAAAGGAAGCTATAAAATAAACACATTTCCAGAGAATCAAAGACTTAGAGAGCTCCCAAGAGACAAGGATAGATTATAGCTACAAAGCCAAATATGCCAAAAGAACCTTTATTCCAAATACTGTTAGAAATAATTTAGTATTTTCCAAGGCAATAAGTTAAGAGACTTGAAGTTATTAGACGGCTATGTTAATTAAGTAGAAAATGCAAGGGCCTCCTAAAATCAGGAACGAAAGTAAGACAAGATAACATAATGTGCGTATTCACCTGTCCAGGGCGCACAGATACTGGAGGAGTAGGTTTTCCTGACTCAGTGGTGACTGGAACTCCAAGAGCACTAAGATCAAGAGGCTGCGTGGATAGCTGTGTTTGAGCAGGCTGAACTTGAGGCCGTGGCATACCAGCAGCCGGAGCTGAGTATTGTGGAGGAACACCGCCGTCAGGAAGTGAAAAAGACTCAGGAGGAATAGATTGTTCAGTGGCTTGAGGTGGAACCCCACCATCAGGGAGACCAGCACTAGCTACAGGAGCATTTACCTGATCAGGTGGCACCTTTCTGCCAACTTCAGCCGGTTGAGAAGTATGATCCAACTTTGAAATTAAAGTTCCAGGAGGAGGCAAAGCAGCAGCAACCTGGAGGGATGGTATTGTGTTTCGGAAAAAGTCCTCCGGTATAGGTCCAGCTGCAATTCCAACACCTTTGGTGGGCACAGGAGTTGGTTTTGATAAAAATGTAGGTTGTGCCCATGGCTGAGTGCCAAAGAGATCTCCAGGAGCAGAAATTGTGGGATTAGTCACAGCCCCACTGGTTGCAGGATAAGGTTGCTGTTGATTCTGACCAAGATCCTGAAAAACTCCACTCAATGATTTTGTTCTAGTTTTAGGTAGACCCAAACCATCACCAAGTCGCTTTGTTGCTTCTTTAATCTTATTGACATCCACTGTGCCTGATGTCGGCTTGTCTCGTATTCTGATCTGTAACTTCTTAGTTATTGATACTCCCTCCTCATCGCTGCTGCTACCATTATTAGCTGTGCCATACATTGTTTTCTTAAATTCTTCTGCAGCTTTAGCTTGTTCATCAGAGGTAGTGGAACTGTCATGTGGTTTCAGTAAAGTTTCCAGACCCATAAAAGAATCAGCCTTGGTTCCACCACCTGCAACTCCCACAGTTTTATCTATAGATTTAGCCATAGAAGTATGGACTCCATTTGGCTTACTGTCAGTAGCTCCAGGTATGACCAGGCTACCTTCCCTTACTTCGATAACGTTACCTCTTCCTTTTATTACACCAAGGTAAACACCAATATGATCTGAGATAATTGATGGAATGGCACCATCATCAGTCTTCATGTATGGCATAACTTCTGCAGCAAGCTCCCATTGGGGTATACTCTTCAAGGTCATAGGGGTCTTGATTTCCCAGTTTCCACCACCCCATTCAGGGCCTTTAGGAACCATACTTTCTGCAGCAAAGTTGGCAAAAATGCCTTGTGTCCAACCGCTTGAGCGGATTCTTAAAATCCTTTCACAATATCGCCTCAATTCTGAATCAGCACCTTCTTCTAACCTCTGAGCAAGACGCCGCATTGCACTGGGGTTGAGGTGGCATATAAACAGGTCTAGCATGCTTTCGTAGTCTGCTATGACTTCAAAAGTTTCCTTTGCACTGTCAAACTGACCATACCTGCAATTTAAGCTGAAGTCTCATTAAAGAAAAAATAGGACCATAAAATGGCAATTCAAACAGTTAGGAAGGCTTAACAATGTTAATGGATAGAAGAGCAGAAGATGCCTATAATGCTCTTAATAAAGATTATATGAAATCATGACAATAATTCTAAAGAAAGATGCTTGACTAAGGCAGAAGACAACATTTTATATGTTTTGGACTTCGACAATTCGAACAGACATGAAGGATCAACAATGTTAACGGATAGAAGATCAGAAGATGCCTATAATGCTATATCATGACAATTAATTCCGAAGATAGATGCATCAGCTAAGACGCAAAACAACATTTTATACGTTTTGAACTTTGATAAGGATCTAATGGAATAGATAACTCTTAAGATAAAGATTCAATCTGCATTAGGTATGTAACGACAACAAAAATATGTAATCTATCCCAAATTATAAATATGGAAGATTGGTATGAATATCAATTCAAATTTTCAGTAGCAGTGCTAACAACTAGAATATTCTAATCTAAACTCTGATCAGGAGCCAGTACGCATATATCTAGCATGGTATATTACATGTTCAGTCTTCTGAAAAATAACCAACAAATTGACTTTTTTCATAAAAAAGTTACTATCTTCTCAACCTTCTAAAAAATAAGATTATTGACGAAAAGTTCATTAAACATGTTTGTAAAACCCAGAACCCCAGCAGTGAGAGAGATAGAAGTCAACAACCGTGATTGCTTACTTGATACAGGCATATCCCAATTGGCGGAATCGGTGGAACAAATGAGAGGTTGGTGGACATTTTGGATAATCTCTAGAACGCACAAATTCATCCTTCAAAACAGATAAAGCAGTAGAGAAACGAAGTGCCCTGATTGCATAGACTCCCCGCAGAACCTAAGTTTGTATATTGCAAATTCAGAACCAAAAACAAAAGGGAACTGAAACGTAAACATAGCACATAACCATTCATCTACCTGAGTGAACTGTGGACCTGCTTGGGATAATGACACTGCAAGATCTCCGCAAACAGGAGGACCTCTAGCTAAAATATCAAGAGATCGAGGAGTGATACGTAGGCTGTCAAACCTTAATAAGGTAAAACAGTAAAAGTCAGATACACGTTTAATGCACCAATCGATTTTGATATAGTTAATGCAAAGATAGTAACTGACAAGATGCTAAATTTTTACGCATCAAAGGACTTACAATCAGATAAGTAACATTGGCAGAAAACATTAAAATACACACACGAACAAACGGGAGAATAAAACCTTGACGTTATTTGGTACAATATTTCGGAAAGGTCAAGCTTCTGCTCAAAATTTTGTTGCATAGTAGCAAAACCAATAAGAAGAGGTTCGAGAAGCCCAACAAGACAACTCTTAATCTCAACCCCCCTCTTTTGTCTGGGACTAATATCTGTAGGGTTAGCGAGCAACAACCGGTCATTTAGAGCCCCAACTAGAGCTGCAGAGTAGAAGATCATCTCAGTAATTCCACAATACATTGATGCATCAGAGAGTTGTATTTGATACAACAAAATAGAGTAAAAGGCAATTGAGAACGAGAATAGAAACCTGCATTTGGCATGCTAATGGAAAGTATAGTCCTCACTTTACCATCCCATCCTAAAATACAAACTGCAGTTACAGTAGAAAAGAGAAGTGCAGGTCCAACCCACAAAAGGGATCTAAAGTGCGTACGAGTTAAGAAGTCAAACAAATTTATTAATCTTGGGTATATATATTTCATACGTCTACTACTACAGGCATGCATGCAAACATATACAAGCGTAACCTCATATTTGTTGATTAAAGAAACTCGCTACCCTTAACAGACAAATGAAGGCTGAATTTACGTTTGTCAAGTTCTGACATACTTTTATATCTCAGAAAAAATTGGTGCGTCATTCCATGGAGAGTAGGAAGAAGCAAAACAGTAAAAACAAAACAAAATGAAAAAATGCTAAGGTTATATTCTTCTCAACAACCACAGCTGGTGGGCACATCTTTTTTTAAACAGGTTATAGAATCAGGATATTGATTCAAGAAATAGACTCAGGTACTACAAGATAAAAGAGATATCTCCTGTTTCTCCCTGTTGATACAGCAACCTCAGAGTAAAAAATTGTATAAATTTACAAGCTAGGCCCATCCAAGGACAAGATGATATGACAAGCTTGGAACCTAGTCTCAATATTAAGAAGATTTGGATAAAAATATTAACCCTAAAAATTAGATTTAAAAAGAAGTTATGCTTGTTTTGAATATAGATTAGGCTTAAGTTTTTATATGTAAGGCCTAATATTTATTTTTATATTTGTATATTTCATGTATCTTATGAAATTAAATATAATACTATAATGTAAATATTAAAATATATTAAGTGTTTATGTTTAAAATTTAATAATATATAATTACTAGATATTAATAATTTTTTAAAAAAAGAATTGGGTACACCTAAATAGGATTGAGATAACTATTTATAAATATGGACGAGTTTGAACAAAATTTAATTCTCATTATTTGGACTTGGATTGAGCTTAGATAATTATATATGATATCGATGCTATATATAGGTCTGACCCAAACCTAGTCCATGGACACCTCAAATCCATAGACAGTTATTTTGTATAAATGTATAAGTAGTCATGTATTTTGTGCTAAGAAGCTTCGTTATATATTTAGGATATTGGAGGATTTCCTTTGTCAAAATTTGAGGAACTGCTTGCAAGTACATCAAGATCTGCTGAAACTATAAGCACTCTTTGAGTGGTTAATACTCCAGCAACATAGCCTCTTAGAGTTTGTTGCCAATGTACCTGCGGATATTGAAACAGCGTGGTTAAAAATCCTATCTTGTAGCATATTATTTTTGAGAAAACGTGTTGTCAAAGTAGATAGATAGATATATAATCTTATGCATAAATTGACATACTATACATAGATAGATAAATGCATAATAGGTATGTATGAGTTTGTATACATGTTATATGTTATACACTATTCAGTTCCAAGAAACTAATGAATTTTCTTTTGTCACAAAAATGCATGTGTTTTATATAAACAGTTGAATGGACACTAGAAGAGATCTCAATCCTCAATGCTGTTGCATTTCCTTAACATCCGTTAGGTAAATGTAACTGTGTTGGGATCTTAAACAAGTGTTGAGATTTGGCCTGCAATGCAACATTAGACCAGCTACAACATTGCAGCAGTTCAACATGTAGACTAGCAATGGATCGAGAGAAGCTGCTCATTTTGTTGATCTTGTTTCAATGTAACTTAGTTTAGTTTCATTGTTAAGTTGTTCAACTAAGTTAGTAGGATTAGTTCATGACATGAACTTGATGTAATAGCTGAAATGTCAGCTAGTCTTTGCTTGTAATTTATGTTGTATTAGTTGACCTTAGTGGGAGTAGTTATTTCATTAGGTAATAGTCATTTTGACTATGCATCTTATGTATATATGTTTTACTTTCAATTAAATGAATGATGATAACTTTCAGTTATTATTTTATGTGTGTTCAAGTTCTCTTTGCATAAGATTTCTGGTTTTATCTTTTCTTCTTTGTTTTCTCGTGTGATCACATGCAAACCTCATGCATAGTGCTTGTTGAGTTGCTGCCATTGTTCCAACAATTGGTAATCAAAGCCTGCCTTCTTTGAGGACCTCTTTTGTTGGTGTTTTTTGGTGAAGACAAAGTTTGAGAAGGAAGAAACCTTTTTTGTTGGTCTGTTTGTATTGTTGCTGAAGCATGAGCTTCACACCACCTCCACCACCTGTGTTTGCTGGAGAGAACTACCACATTTGGGTAGTTAAGATGAAAACTTACCTCCAAGCACATGATTTGTGGAGTGCAATCGAGAATGATGCTGAGCCACCTCCATTAAGAGCCAATCCAACCATTGCTCATATTAGGCAGCACAGTGAGGAGCGAGCCAAGAAGCACAAAGCCATGGCCTGGTTGCAGAATGAAGTGTCTGATGTGATCTTCACTCGGATTATGGCTTGTGACTCACCTAAGCAAGCTTGAGAAAGGCTGAAGGAGGAGTTTATGGGATCAAACAAGACTAGGCAGCAACAAGTGATCAACCTTAGAAGAGAATTTGAGAATTTGAGAATTTGAAGATGAAAGAATCAGAGACTATCAAGCAGTACTCTGATAGAATAATGGCTACTGTCAACAACATTAGGCTTTTAGGAGAAGATTTCAGTGAGAGTAGGGTTGTTAAGAAGGTTATCACCACTCTCCCTGAGAGGTTCGAGTCAAAGATCTCCTCATTGGAGGACTCGAGGGACCTCACAACCATTTCCTTGTCTGAGTTGGTGAACTCCCTTTATGCACTTGAGCAGAGAAGAGCCAATAGGCAGGAAGAGCATCCTGAGGGAGCTTTCCAAGAAAAAGCCAGAGAAGGTTCAAGCTCAAGTTAGAGACCAAAGAAGCCTTGAGTTGACAGAAGGGAAAGATCAAGAAGAGATGCAGGGAGAAAGAGGTTTCCACGTTGCATACACTGCAAGAAGACTAATCACTTGGAGAAGCACTGCTGGAACAGGCCAGATATTCAGTGCAAAAGTTGTAAGCAGTATGGTCACCATGAGAAAGTGTGCAGGAACAAAGACAAGGCACAAGCTCAGCAGCAAGTTCAAGCTAAAACTGCTAAGGACCTTCAAGCTCAGGAGGAGCATATTTTTACTGCCTTATCTTAGCAACCATAAGCAAAGTCAAATGCAGTTGGCTTGTGGATAGTGGCTACTCACATCACATGACAGTTGATGAGAGCTTGTTTAAGGAGCTTGACAAGAGCTTCACCTCAAGAATCAGAATTGGCAATGAGAGCTTGATTGAAGCCAAAGGCAAAGGTGATGTTGTGATCAACACTAGTTCAGGTAACAAGTTGATTTCAGATGTGTTTTATGTATTGACATAGATCAAAATTTACTTAGTGTTGGCCAGTTGGTTAAAAAAGGCTATTCACTAGTTTTCAAGAATGATTCATGTGTTATTGAAGACTCTTATGGTCAGGAGATGGTCTTAGTACCTATGGCTAAAAAATGTTTCATGCTTGATGTAAGTGAGCTCAAGAAGAAGGCTTATACAAGCCTAGCTGACAGTGTTAGCCTATGGCATAGGAGACTAGGCCATGCCAATTTTAGGTCACTTGATTTAATGCACAAGCAGAATTTGGCTAAGGATATGACCAAGGTTGAAGCAGCAAATGCTGTTTGTAAGGTTTGCCAGCTAGGTAAGCAGGCCAGACTGCCCTTTCCAGTTAACAAGGCATGGAGAGCTCGAGAGAGGCTTGAGCTAGTGCACTCTGATGTTTGTGGTCTAATGAAGACCTCTTCACTGAATGGAAGTAAGTACTTTGTACTATTTATTGATGATATGACTAGATTCTGTTGGGTTTACTAATGAAACAGAAGTCTGAGGTATTTGAAGCTTTTGGAAATTTCAAGGCACTTGCTAAAAATCAAGTAGGGTGCAAGATCAAGGCCTTGAGGACAGACAATGGGATTGAATACTTGTCTGAAAGGTTTCAGAAACTGTGTGAGCAAGCTAGAATCCATCATCAACTAACCACAGTGTGTACTCCTCAACAAAATAGAGTATGTGAGGAAGAATAGGACAGTGATGGACATGGCCAGATGCTTGCTATTTGAAAGCAAGCTGCCAAGCACATTTTGGGCTGAGGCTGTCAACACCTCAGTATATCTGCTCAATAGGCTTCTAACACATACTATGAAGGACAAGACTCTATTTGAGGCATGGCATGGACACAAGCCATCAGTTTACTATTTGAAAGTGTTTGGATGTGTGTGTTATGTGCTTGTACCTGCTGAAAGAAGAACAAAGCTTGAGAAAAGGTCAGCTCCAGCCATATTTGTAGGCCACAGCAGCACCAATAAAGGCTATAGCCTATATGATCCCTCAACCAAGAAAATTCTGGTGAGTAGGGATGTCAAATTTGATGAAAAAAAGACTTGGAGCTGTGATGGGTCCAATTCAAGTCAGTTTGAAGAAGACTTGGTTGATGTCAGCCTAGAACCAATTGAACATGAACTCAGTAATGCAAATGTGGATAATCCACTTGTGAAAGGCACCAAAACCATTGCTGATATTTACTAGAGATGCAATGTCACCATAGTTGAGCCTTCAAACTTTGAAGAAGCTGTCAGAGATAAGCACTGGAAAAAAGCCATGAAACCTAAACTTGACATGATTCATAAGAATCAGACTTGGGACTTAGTAGACAGACCTGATCAGAAGAAGGTCATAGGAGTCAAGTGGGTTTTTCGATCCAAGTTCAATGCGGATGGCTCATTGAACAAACACAAGGCAAGGCTTGTGGTGAAAGGGTATAGCCAGCAGTATGACATTGATTTTTTGGAGACATTTGCTCCAGTAACAAGGCTGGACACTATCAAACTCCTGTTTGCTTTGGCTGTACAGAAACAATGGAAAATTCACCAGTTGGATATTAAATCAGCCTTCTTAAATGGTTTTCTTAAGGAGGAGATTTACATAGAGCAGCCAGATAGTTTCAAAGTCCAAGAAAATGAAGACAAGGTTTAGAGCAGCCAGATGGTTTCAAAGTCCAAGGAAATGAAGACAAAGTTTACAAGCTGAAAAAGGCATTTTATGGCCTGAAGCAGGCACCTCGAGCCTGGTATGACAAGATTGACACTTACCTGTCTAAGCTTGGATTTGATAAGAGCTTGAGTTAGCCAACACTCTATGTAAAGAAGTCTAACAATGAAACCTTGCAGATTGTTTCAATTTATGTAGATGACTCGCTGGTTACTGGAAGGAAGGATGACTTAGTTCAAGAGTTCAAAGCACAAATAAAAAATGTGTTTGACATGACTGACTTAGGAATCATGACATACTTCATTGGTATGGAAGTGAATCAGACTGATCAAGGCATTTTCATCAGTCAACATGACTTTGCTTTGAAGATTCTCAACAAATTTTGCATGGAAAACTACAAATCAGTGAGCACACCTCTGGCTCAAGGGAGAAGCTAACAAACATTGAGGATCATGAAAGAGTTGATGAAAGGGAGTATAGAAGCCTAGTTGGTTGCTTGCTTTACTTGACAGCAACCAGACCTGATCTTATGCATGCTGTTAGTTTGCTATCGAGGTTTATGCATTGTTGTAATGTGATACATTTCAAAGCTGCCAAGAGGGTGCTTTGATACATTAAAGGAACATTGAGCTATGGAGTCAAGTTTAAGAAAGAAAGTGAGCTTAGGCTAGTTGGTTACTCAGACAGTGACTGGGCTGGATCTGTTGATGACATGAAGAGCACCTCGGGCTATTTCTTTACCCTTGGCTCAGGTGTGTTTTGTTGGTGCTCAAAGAAGCAATAAACTGTTACTCAGTCCACAGCTGAAGCAGAGTACATTGCAGCAGCATCAGCAATTAATCAAGCCATTTGGCTTAGAAAATTGCTATGTGATCTAAATGAAGAGCAACTTGATCCTACTAACAATCAGTCAGCTGTTGCCATAGCCAAGAATCCAACTTTTCATGGAAAGACAAAGCATTTTAAGATTAAACTTTATTTTGTTCGAGAGGCTGGACAGTCCAAGGAGGTCGGTCTTGTTCATTGCAGCTCACAAGACCAATTGGCAGACATTCTGACCAAGCCACTTGGTACATCACGGTTTGAGTTTTTGAGAAGCTCAATTGGTGTTTGTTGTATACAGTCCAAGGAGGAGTGTTGAGATTTGGCCTACAATGCAACATTGGATCAGCTACAACATTGCAACAGTTCAACATGCAGACTAGCAATGGATCGAGAGAAGATGCTCATTTTGTTGATCTTGTTTCAATGTAACTTATTTTAGTTTCATTGTTAATTTGTTCAACTAAGTTAGTAGGATTAGTTCATGACATGAACTTGATGTAATAGCTGAATTGTCAACTAGTCTTTGCTTGTAATTTATGTTGCATTAGTTGACCTTAGTGGGAGTAGTTATTTCATTAGGTAATAGTCATTTTGACTATGCATCTTATATATATATATATATATATATGTTTTACTTTCAATGAAATGAATGATGATAACTTTCAGTCATTATTTTATGTGTGTTCAAGTTCTCTTTGCATAAGATTTTTGGTTTTATCTTTTCTTCTTTGTTTTCTCGTGTGATCACATGCAAACCTCATGCATAGTGCTTGTTGAATTGCTACCATTGTTCCAACAACAAGAAAGAAGAAAGTCAGTTTCTCTCAAAAACTCCTGATATATTTATGATAAGTAGCTATTAAGAATCTAACATGATAAACATTATAAGCTAGATTGAGGCCTCATTGAAATTAAATGAAGAATTAAAAAGAATGCAAAAGCACTGTCCTTTGCAAGTCAAAGTTAACTAGAGGAACCATACAAAGCACGCACATAACAATAAACTAAACCCAACTTGTAAGTGTTATGATCCTAGTAAAATTAGAGATGAAGATTCTAATATATTGAGGAAAAAATCATTCAAAACTATGTATTTCTTAGAAATATGTAAAGATATATATACATGACGCATTGAATCATGTAAGGAAAGAATATCTCTATTTAGAATCTCTATAAATCAGCTATAATCCTTAAAGATTAACTATTCAATACTGTCAAATAAATCAAAGATTCTCAACATTCCTCCTCAATGTGCTTGGTCTTATTGTGTTGCACTGGATTTTGAGCTATGTTGATGGTTGCTTTGTTTTCACATACAAGGTTGATCCATTTTCGTTCAACAATTTTAGCTCTTCCAATACCTTTTGTAGCCATAAAAGTTCACAAACACCTCGAGCCATGGTCTTATATTCAACCTCTGCACCTGATCGAACCATAACACTTTGTTTCTTACTCCTCCAAGTGACTAAGTTTCCTCCTACAAGAGTACAATTACCCGTTGGAAACTTTTTGTAATCAAGAGAGCCAGCCTAATTTGCATTGTAAATACTTCTATCCTGAGATGACTATTTTTGGAGAAGAGAATACCTTTGTTCGGTGCAGACTTCAAATAGCACAAAATTCGCAATACTGCCTGCATATGGGCTTTGTGAGGGTTATGCATAAGTTGGCTTACCAAACTAATTGTATAAGCTATATCAGGTTGAGTATGAGTGAAATAAATCAATCGTCTGACGAGTCTTTAATATCTCCGTTTATCCACTATTTCATCGATCTCTGCTTGTAACATGTGATTACTCTCAATAGGTGATTCTGCTGGTTTGCAACTCAACATGCTGGTCTCTGTAAGAAGATCTAAAACATAATTTCTTTGGGAAATAAAGATTTTCTCTTTCAATCTAGCCACTTCTACTATGAGGAAATATTGTAACTTTCCCACGTCTTTGATTTCAAATTCCTAAGCCAATTGTTTCTTAAGCCGTGTCATTTATTCCCTATCATCTCTTATCATAATTATGTCATCAACATAAATTATAAGGAGAGTAATCTTATTCTTGTGATGTGTTATAAAGTAGGTATGTCAACATTACTTTGTTGATATCCAAACAACACTATGGCCTTACTAAATCTGTCAAACCAGACTTTGGGAGATTGCTTTGGTTCATATAGAGCCTTTTTTAGTCTACGTACCTTCCCTTGAGTATCTTTATCCTGAAATCCTGGAGGAACTATCATATACACTTTTTCTTCCAAGTCTCCATGTAAGAAGGCATTTTTTACATCAAACTATTGTAAGTCCCAATCGAGATTTGTTGTACGTGATAAAACGATCCTAATTGTGCTTAATTTGGCAACCAGAGCAAATATTTCTTGATAATCCACTCCATATGTTTGAGTGAATCCTTACGATACTAATCTGGCTTTGAGTCTTTTAATTGAACCATCATCCTTTTACTTGATAGTAAACACCCATTTACAGCCAACCATTTTATTCCCCTTAGGAGGATTAATCAGTTCCCACATCTCATTTTTTGCTAAAGCTCGTATTTCTTCAATTATAACCTTCTTCTATATTGGATCAGTGATAACTTCTCTTCAATACTGTGGAACAGACATATAGAATAAGGACAAAGCAAAAGCTTTATAGAATAAGGATAAGGAATCATAAGAGATAAAGTCAGAGATAGGATGTAAACTGCAAGTTCTAACACCTTTTCGTTAGGTTATTGGTAATTCTAAATCAGTAGCAAATTCAAGTAAAGAAAACTCACCTGGAAGTGAAGAGTCAGGGCACAGAGTAGATTGTATAATGGCATATTGTTTCTTGCTTTTTCTAGTGTATGTCCTTAAATCAAGCCTATCCAACAACTGTCCACTAGTCTTCTCTTGAACCAAAGTCTCTATTGAAACTAAATTCTCGCTCGGAAGAGTAACAGAGCAATGTGTCATCTCTTAATTTTCAATAACCTCCCCTTGAAGAGATGGTTGTGATGAAGAAAAGTAGGGTTCATCCTTACGAAATGTTACATCCATACTTACATAATACTTTCTAGATCACGAATGATAACGTTCATAACCTTTCTGTGTAGAAGAGTATCCAATAAAAACACATTTGACTGCTTGAGGATCTAGTTTGCTCTTGTGTCGAAGATGGACAAAGCAAACACAACCAAAGACCTTGGGTGAAATTAAGTAATCCGTCTTACCCTGTAAGATTTCTATGCGACTTTTAAAATCAATGACTCGAAGAAGCATCTAATTAATGAGAGCAACAACCAAAATCACATCCCTTTAGTAAGTCTTTGGCAAATTCATAGTGAACATAAGTGGTCTAGCAACCTCCAAAAGATGCTGATTTTTCCTTTTGATAATACCATTCTGAGCACTTGTACTGGGACAATTGGTCTGATGCGGATTTTCATAAAATTTTAAATAATCATTAAAGTTATACTCGGTTCCATTATCAGTTTGCAAAATCTTAACTTTAGTATCAAATTGAGTAGTAACCAATTTATTAAAAAAATAGAAACACGAGAAAACATCACTTTTGGACTTCAATAAAAAAACCATGTCATCCAAGTGCAGCAGTCAATAAATGTAACAAACCAACAATTATTAGATAAAAAAGTAACGCGAGTATAGCCCCAAACATCAGAATGAATAATCTTAAAAGAAACAATACTTCTGTTATTACGTAAAGGATAACTATTTCTTATATGCTTAGCAAACTCGCATACATCACAAACTAAAAAATCCAACTAAGTTCTTGAAAACAAAGCAGAAAACATCTTGGTAAGAACAATAAATGATAGATGTCCTAACCACTGATGCCACTGAATTGTCTCTCGGTTGACATATTTATTCTCTCCAAATAAGGCTTGAGACACACTGGACGATCGACCCAGAAGATATAAGTCATCATACAATCTACCACTGCCAATCGTCTTCCCTTTCTGGAGATCTTGAAAGACATAATGATCAGGAAAGAATTCAAGTTCATAATTTAAGGCTTTAGCGACAATACTAATAGATAAAAGGTTAACCAGAAATTTAGGGACATGGAGGATAGATGATAAAGTGGTATTGAGAGTATAAACAACATAATTTGTTCCTGATACGGAGGTAAGGGAGCCATCGACTATTCGCACACTATCTTTAGATGAACAAGTAATATAGTTAAATAAGCTTTTGCTTGACCCTGTCATATGTCTATTTGCACCGGAATCAATAACCAAGATTTAGAAGTAGATGAAGCATTTAAAACAGTACCTGATTTCGCATGATTAGACTTAGCACCAGATGTAAAGTCCAATTGAGACAAAAGAAGTTGGAGATGTTGAATCTCATTCGAGGTAACACTCCTAGAAGAAGTAGACTTGTCCTCTGTTGTCACAGAGTCTGAAAATTTTGCCTGAGGCCGAGAATTAACCCTCGCTTTCCACCACGACCTCGAGCGGGCGACCATGTAACTTCTAGCATGAACCTTTAGTGTGCTGAGGCTTACCACAATAGTCACACATCAAGTGATCTTTGTTAGACTTAGCACCCAATGGATTATCTTGGTTAGCAATGAGGCCAACTTTCTCATTAGGTGGATTATAAAGCATAACAACAAGACTCCTTCTGTTGTACATAAGAGTATGCCTCATGGAGAGAAGGAAAAAAAGTTTTGCAAATAACTTGAACTTGAATCTAATCATACTTAGTATTCAACCTAGCCAAGAAATAAAAAACGCGTTCCTTCTCCACCATCTTCTGAAATTTTTCGGCATCATTGGTACAAGTCACCTAAAAATCTTGATAATAATCAAGTTCCTGCCACAAGCCACTTAATTCAGCTAAATATTGAGAAATCATTAGCTCCCCCTATTTTGTATCGTGGACGTTATTACGAATCTAAAAAATTTACGCATCATTCCCAACACAAGAGTAGGTGAGATTATCAGCATTCCAAATCTTTTTTGTAATATCAAGCAGCAAATAAGTTTTGGAAATATGGAGCTGCATAGAGTTGATAAGCCATGCTCGCTGAATCCCACTGACTAAAAGTTGAATCAATAAGTTCAAATTTCAACGTGGTACTGGTGATGTATCCCTACAAGCCATGAGCCTTGATAAACAAGCAAGACCTTGACCAAGCAAGGCCATTATGTCCATCAAGCTTCACAAGAGTAATTTGCAACGAAGGATTATTGGTTGGAATCATGAACTTCTCGTCCATTGACATAATGGTGAAAAAGAAAAACAACTAATACCCAAAAAAAATTCTACTTGAAAAATTATAACAAAAAACACAAAAAAAAAAAGAAAAAGAAAAGAGATCATACACAAAAAAACTCAGCCAAAATACACCAACAAACAGAGGAGAATGACCGGAAGGGAGTAGAGAGCACTGTGACAGCATCAGAAAAAAACACGACGGCACGTGAAACAAAGATGCAATAGCTTGTGACGACGCGTGAGGCCTACGCGTGGGTCTTCTAGTTATCGAATTTCGAGGTTTCGTCGACTAGAGGATGCCGACTCCAATGGTAGGGGCGGTGAGAGAAAAAAATTGAGGCTAGGGTGGAAAGTACCAATTTAGTGTTTCTAGAATTTTTGGAAGAAGCTTTGAAAATCAGGAAAACAAAATTATTCCAAAAAATCGGATAAAAAATCTGATACCATGATGAAATTAGGGATGAATACTCTTATATATCAGAGGAAAAACTCACTCAAAACTATGTATTTCTTAGAAAATATATATACATGAAGCATTGAATTATATAAAGAAAGAATATCTCTATTCAACGCTGTCAAATAAATCAAAGGTTTCAACAAATCCTTATCATGTAGAGGGACAATAATTGAACAAATGTTCAATCGAACCAAAAGAATATCAATAGATTCATTATACTGAAAACTTTGTTTTAAAACTTACATTTAATTTGCTAACCTGATTAAATTTATCATAAAACACAATAAATTTAATATGGTATAGATATATAAACAGAACACACGTTAATATGGTATAGATATATAAACAGAACACACGTTATTACGTATTTTATTGCAATATTTAAATAGCTATCATGAAATAAAAATATCAAGTCATCTTAAAAACAGTTGAATTACTCACCTGAAGCACAATCTCATTTGCTTTTAACCTTGCATACTTTTTCCCTTCTGCTTTCGTGGATATATAGTGACCATCAGAATTTGGAAGCCAGGACCCTTGAATCAACTTTGCCAAGCCAATCTGCTTCCCATTACAAGCAAATATCAAAGTGGACTCTGTAGTAGGAAGATATTCATCAGTATCATGTGTCACAAATGGTAATTCCGATATGAAGAAACAGATGTGACCAATCACCTATGGGAGTGGAAAATATATGATCGACTTCAGTGTCAAACATAAATGGAATAGGACCCTGAACAGAATTCAATTTTACATCCACAGGTTCATCAGGTAAAAGATTTGGTTCAACTGCACCCTTTTTTCCGTTAGCTTCTTGTAAAACTGCGCCTGGAAGGATATACAGAGCCAAGCCAGACTTATCTTCATCAAGAATAGCAAAGTGATTTTCATTGGGACCAATAAATGCTGCATCGAAACCTACAAATTCGACAGGATAATATCATATATAACTAATCTGGTTGATATGATGAGAAAATATCAAGTAAAACAGGCGAACAAACATACCTTTGACTGTGCTTCCTTTGCTATTAGACAACTTTAGATCAGTATTTTCCCAATAAAGGACCACTTCATTTGTAGTGCCACTAAACTCATAAACAACGAGAAATAGATGCCGCTTCTTACTATAAACCATATGCTTAGGATAATATTCCACATTTCCAGGGATCTGAAAGAAAAATCTATTTCAAGATCACAGCCTCATTATAACATTAAAGATACATCCTTTTAAGCATTTACCGATGTGAGAAGTTTCTTGTAAATACTCTCTGCTCCAGAACAAAGATTGTAAGCCATAAGATTCATGCCCTCTACATAAAAAGCCCTGATAGGATACTGAAGTACTCGATTCTCCTTGTTGAAAAAGTTGAGCTCCAAATGAAAGGGCTGCAATAAAGTCAGTCATGTCAGACAAAAGTTAAAAGGGGATATAGATATTGATGCATAGCCAAGTCACCTGGCAAACAGGAATGTCCTTCAGTTGATTTTTGGAATCCATAATAGTGATGAGAGGTAGCCTAGATATGGGGATAGTTTTAGCATGACCTTCCATGAAATGCTGCAATAATCAATAGTTAAAAGTAAAGGAATCCGTTAAGAGCTCTTGAAAATGCATTTAACATATATTTTAGAATTTAATATGTCAAAAAAATAACTCCATTTAAAATAAATAAAGTTGGACGAAGGAGCAGCATACACTGTAGAGGAATGCCTTCCGTGCAATGTCTGAAATAGTAAGATGACTTTGGCTGCCATGAAATATATAAATGGTCAAAATGATGTATGATTAAATAAATATCCTAAGATTGTATCATAAAATGGAATCATACCAAGGTAGGAATTTATCCACATTCCACAATACTATGGAATACATCTATTTGTGTGATATTTAATCCGAAATTAAACATTTTAACCTCCAATCTGAATATGTTTATCTGCATCCAGATTTAAGTTCGAAACTCCAAATGTGCTTACCAAAAATTTGTGTATTTGCTTGAAAACAAACTTAACTCACCCCTTATTATGTTGTTCTTGTAGTTGCGCTTGAAGATGATGATCAGCCAAAATTCCCGAGGAACCCATGGATGAGAGCCTCTCCTTTAAGAAAGATGCTACACATGTATAAACTTTCAGTAGATATAGTCAAAGAATTAACTAGGCTATCACCAAAAGGAATAATCATTGTGATATTCAGAAAAATAAGACATAGGGTAAAGAGAAAAATAAATAAATAAAAGCATAAACAACTTTCCTTAGTTTCTAATTAGAAAGTTAAGAAATGTATACAACATTATCAACATAAGAACTGAGCAACTTCTCAAGAAACATGAATATACATTCTTTAAAAACAGTGCCCAAGAAAAATAAATTCAATTCTACTGCGATCGCATTAATGAAGAATAACTTTGCCTAACCTTTGCCAATAAGAAATTGTTGGGGTTTTGACACCAGCAAAAGAAGAAAACAGCAAACACAGAACAATGAAGCAAGATTCAAGAAATATTTTTACTTGCTCACAAATGTGCAGCAAGGGAGCTTATGGCTGATAGCTCATTTTGCTTATTCATTCAGCTACAAAAAACAAAACAGTTATAGCCAAATACATCACCAAATACTACCTACTACCACTAGTCATACTTTGAAACAAGTAAAACTTAACTTGCACACAAGCTGATTACGTCAATCAGCACCTAAAAACATCAAAACAATACCAACTTAGTTTATTTTCAACTAAGTAACATAACAAAGTAACTAAACAGCCTTGCTGTTACAGCAAGCATACGTGCTGCAGCATGTTTACAGGAAGCATGCACTTAACCAAAAATATAACAGCAGCATGGTTGGCCATTTTCAACACTCCTCCTTGGCCTTCATGCTGCAAATACCAATCATTCATCAAGTTTTTTTGAACTTGGCAGTCCTTAGATGCTTTGTTTCAAGCTAACTCTGCTCAAGCAATTCATTTTCAACCTTGGCTTCATTCTCAACCAAATCTGACTTACACACTTGACTATCCCAGTCTTTTGTGCCAAAGATTTCTTCATCAAATGGAGTCTTCTCTTCCTTCATAGCCTTGGTTGACAACACATCTTGCCTTGTTCCTTTGTTCATTACTGTCCTGTTTCTTCTTGCACATACTCCCTCCTGCTGTGGAGTGTCTTCATGCACATACTCCATCAACTCCTCATTCAGCTTACCCCAAGCTTGTTTGGGAGTCTCACAGGGGTGAGCTGCTGCTGTCTTTTTTACAAGCAGCCCTCAAAGATGACAGGCTTTAACAGCTTCTTGTCTTTCTTAACAAGCAGCTGAAGCAAAATCAATGGCCCTCAAAGACTTGGGCTCATGATATCATTTGTTGGGGTTTTGACAGCAGCAAAAGAAGAAAACACAGAACACAGAACAATGAAGCAAGATTCAAGAAATATTTTTACTTGCTCACAAATGTGCAGCAAAGGAGCTTATGGCTGATAGCTCATTTTGCTCATTCATTCAACTAGAAAAGACAATACATTTATAGCCAAATACATCACCAAATACCACCTACTACCACTAATCATACTTTGAAACAAGTAAAACATAACTTACACACAAGCTGATTTTGTCAATCAGCACCTAAACATCAAAACAATACCAACTTAGTTCATTTTCAACTAAGTAACTTAACAAAGTAACTAAACAACCTTGCTGTTACAGGCTCAAGCATACGTGCTGCAGCATGTTTACAAGCTGCATGCACTTAACCAAAAATATAACAGCAGCATGGTTGGCCATTTTCAACAGAAACCAAATGTCATCCTATATTGGAACCATTTTATAACATACTATAAGACTTCAAACTTGACATCCAGGTATATTAAGAAATATAAAGCCAGAATAATTTACTTTAAAACAAAGTATTTTCTTCATATTCAACACTGCGAGTGTAGGTAGATTAAATAAATATCCACCTGAAGATCCCCTGGCACTTTGCAGAACTGCAAAGAGTTGTTTCCTTCCTTCCCTTGTGTAAGCAGCTCTGTTCTTCATGTCAGCACTGGTCATATTCTGTCATAGAACATGTATGTTATTCATCATAAATTAACAAAAAGTTTTAAGGCAATAATATAGGTAAAAGTTCCCTTAACTGCAAAAAGCAGAGCTGCTAAGTTCAATTTTGGGTGAACTTCCAAAGCTTTGATTCTTGGTAGGGGATAAACTGCTTCCCCACCCTGCTGATAAAGAAGACGTTGAATGTCCAATGATTCAATTGCTACAAAGAAAACGTCAAAGGTCAAAGGATTTGAGTATGTGTTTTTCAATTAAGATAAATATTTAACATATATGTATCTTCTTCTCCTACTACCTTCCAAGAAAGTTTGTATGTACTTACAAGCAGGCTCAAAAAAATTTACTTGCGTTGGAGGTTTATTTGGATTAACTTCCAGTCGTGTTTTCCAAACATGTAGAGTTCCATCCTTGGAGAGAATGATAAGTAAACGCAACATTGAGAGCCAAGCAACTGATGCAATAGGTTGAGAACCCACCTGAGTACTGCATGGCAAAAACCAAATATCTCAGCAGAAAAGTGCCGAGAATATCTACTTCTACTCCTTTCAACACACAAACACACAGGCTTGAAAACAAAGAATAGGTGACGAAAAGCATATTACATAAAAGGACAATTTTTTTTAAAAAAGGAAATGCTTACATTCCAATCATAATAGGTCTTTCTGTTGATACATCCCATGCAAGAAGCGTGCCACGTCTATCACCAACAAAAATCCATTCTAGCATTGGGTGAAAAGCAAATGCACCAGCACCAAGGAGCTTAATGGTATAATCAACTGAAGAAACCAAGACAGGAAAAACAATGTGACATTGAGCAGGACAAATATAATAAATCTTTTTTTTTTTTTTAAAAAGGAGTTCATTTTTTCCTCAACTTACGTTGTAGCGTATAAAGAACCGCATATGTATGAATGTTGTATGCCCGAATCAAACCTTCTGCATATGCTACATACTATTTTTTCAGAAAGGAAGAGACACGAACCAGAAAACAAACAGTTGCTCAGTATATTCTAATCATAAGAATGAAAAAGATAATTTAGCAGTAATATAATGACCGATAAGACAGGTAAATAGATCAACCATTGGAATAACAACTCTATTAGCTGGACGTATCACAACAGAAGATGGTGGATAGTTATTCTCATGAATTACTGTTTGCAAACATGAATTACTTTGATTTTTTGGAAATTTAGCTCCAGCCAAATAGAAAAGAAAAACCATTTTAATAATTATTTCATCAGAATTAAATGTAATAAGCATTTCACATCCACCCCTTAAATACTGTTGCGAGATGGCCACTCATGCAACATTTGCACATTTGGTGGACAACATTGGTGCGAGTTTTCTGGTGAACAAGCTATTTGGCGGACTGCTAGTAGGCGAACTATCTGGTGGACTGTTCAAATGTGAATTAGATTCGCGAATACACAAGGCATAAACTATCTTGCGGATTCGGATGTGAGGTTTAATGCTGCGAACTATCACGAAACTTTTGATACAAGCTAACAAGTTGTCTAACTTGTTTAGAAAAGTTTTTAGATTAATTTATTTATCTTTATTTTGATAAGATAGTTTGAGCGGTGCTGATTTGACAGAAATCAGCCAATGAGTAAATCTCATCTACCTAAACTTGTCAACTTGTCAAGTTGTAGTTGGTAAAATTTTACTATTTAAGGTCATACTCGGTATGTAAATATTTTATTGGAATTGAAAATATAATGGTTTGTCTTTCTTTTCTTTCATAGCTTAAAAAATAAAAAATTGGTATCTAGAGCCAGTCATCTTTGAAAGCTATTTTTTTTCTTTGTTAGTGCAAAAATGTCATCAGCAAGCTTTTCACCTCCACCACCACCTGTATTCAATGGTGAAAACTACCATATTTGGGTAATAAAGATGACTTGTGGGAGGTAGTGAATGTCGATATTGAGCCACCACCGTTGAGGGCCAATCCAACAATAGCACAGATCAAGTAGCATATTGATGATCATGCTAAGAAGTTTAAAGCAATGTCGTGTCTCCGTAATGGTGTTTTAGGATCATGACCTGCGAGACTCCAAAGTAAGCTTGGGATAAGTTGAAAGAAGAGTTTCAAGGTACATAGAAGACACTGCAACAATAGATTATCAACTTGAGCAGGGATTTTGAGAATATGAAAATGAAGGAGTTTGAGACTGTCAAGCACTATTTTGATAGAATCATGGTTGTTGTAAACGAAAACAAATTGCTTGGGGATCAGTTTGCTAACAGTAGGATAGTTGAGAAAGTCATCAAAACACTTCTAGAGAGGTATGAGTAAAAGATATCCTCTTGAAGACTCGATAGACTGTCCACGATCTCTCTATCAGAGCTGATAAATACCTTGTATGCTCAAAAACAGAGGAGAGACAAGAGAAGTATGTTGAAGGAGCCTTTCAAGCTAGAAACAGAGAACAGTCGATCTCCTCGAATTGCAAAGAAAAGAAAGACTGGACATACAAGAAAGAAAAGCCAAGGAGAGATGGAGGAAAAAAGAAGAATCCTCCATGCTCTCACTGCATGAAAACCACTCATTTGGAGAAATATTTCTGGTTTAAACCAGATATACAGTGCAGAGTTTACTAGCAACTTGACCATATGGAGAAGGTAGGCAAGAACAAAATGCAGACACAATAGCAAGGATCGCAACAGTATAATTCTCAGGCTCAGGCTATTGATGGGAACTACGCTCAAAAGAAGCAATTGTTCGCAACTTCATGTTTTGCATCAAGAAGTAGAGTCGCCAAGGGTTGGGTGATTGATAGTGGATGTACCAACCATGTGACCTCAGAAGAAAGCATCTTCAGAAAGATTGACAGAAGTTTCATTTCGAAAGTGAAGATTGGAAATTGTTGGAGTTACAAGCAACTAGCAGCTGATATGAGGCTGAAACTTGATGAACAAGTCTCGAGAATTGTAGCAGTAGAAAGAAGAAAAATGACAGAATATAAAAAAAAATAAGAGTCAAGGACAATGGAGCTTTAAAGTTGGATGAATTGCATCTAACTTTTCATTACTGTCATCAAAGATACATTACCATTACATATAACAGGCATGGTCAATGCAAATCATAGCAAATCATTACTTAAACATACCTAATCCCACTAAATTACATAGAAACTTGATAACTTTGCTTGCACACTTTATATAGCTGATATTATCAGCTTCAATCACAATCAAATCAACATGAAATATTAACCTAACATGATTCAAAATGAACTAGACTAAGTTACAATTTCATTGGATTACAAAACACAAAAGAACAAGCTAGTTCACATAAGATAATGGTCCCTACATAGCTGGTTCGCTTGAGCTGCTCCTGGACGTTGCATGGGCTGCATGGAGGCCATATTTCAACACTCCTCATTGGACTCCTTGTTACATACACCTAATCTCTTTCTCAATTCAATGAATCTTGTTGTTTTGAGGGCCTTGGTGAAGATATTAGCGAGCTGATTTTCTGAATTGCAATGAACCAGTTCAATTTCACGAGCTTGTTCCATCTCCCTTACCACATGGAGCTTTATGCTGAAGTGTTTAGTTCGACCATGAAACACAGGGTTCTTTGCAATTGCAACAGCCGATTTGTTATCGCATAGGATCTCTGTTGCTCCCTCTTGCTGTAGGTTCAAGTCAGCAAGCAACTTCCTAAGCCATATTGCATGGTTTACAGCAGCAGCAGTAGCAACATACTCAGCCTCTGCTGTTGATTGGGCTACCAGGTTTTGCTTCTTAGAGCTCCAGCAAAACATTGCTGAACCAAGAGTAAATCCATAGCCTGAAGTGCTCTTCAAGTCATCCTTCGATCCTGCCCAATCACTATCTGTGTATCCAACTAGCTTCATGTTTTCAGCTGTGCTAAACTTTAAGCCATAGGTCAGTGTCCCTTTAATGTATCTCAGGACCCTTTTTCCTGCTTGAAAATGTTGCATGTTGCTACAATGCATAAATTGTTATAACATACTCACATCAACCATTATATCAGGTCTAGTAGCTGTTAGATAGAGCAGGCATCCCACCAAACTTCTGTAGGTAGACTCCTCGAGTGGATCATAGTCACCTTGACTTGTCAATTTTAGCCCAGCAGTCATAGGTGTGCTTATCGGTTTACTATTCTCCATAGAGAATTTTTTTAGAATTTTCTTGGCAAATGCCTGTTGGCTCAAGAAAATTTCTCCTTCAGCTTGGTTTACTTCCATTCCAAGGAAGTAAGTCATATGGCCCAAATCTGACATTTCGAACTCCTCCTCCATTTTAGTTTTGAAATCATTTAAAACTTTGTTGTCTCCTCCTGTGACCAAAAGATCATCAACATAGAGAGACACTATGAGTTGTGTTGCTCCTTTGTTCTTCATTACATATAAAGTTGGTTCACTGGCACTTCTCTCGAATCTTAGATTAAGTAGGTGACTATCAATTCGAGCATACCAAGCTCTAGGGGCTTGTTTCAGGCCATATAGTGCCTTTTTGAGCTTGTAAACCATGTTCTCCTTGCCAGGAATGATGAAGCCTTCTGGCTGATCTATGTAGATTTCTTCTTCAAGGTGACCATTTAAGAAAGCAGACTTTACATCAAGTTGATAAATTATCCACTTATTTTGTGCTGCCAATGCTACCAGCATTCTTATAGTATCTAGTATGGCTACTGGAGCAAAAGTTTCCAAATAGTCCAGACCATATTTTTGACTGAAGCCTTTAATAACCAGCCTGGCTTTCAATCTGTTTAAGCTCCCATCTGTATTTTTCTTAGCACAATAAACCCATTTAACACCTATGATCTTCTTGTTTGAAGGCTTGTCAACTAAATCCCAGGTTTGGTTCTTTTCAATCATCTGCATTTCTTCAGTTATTGCAGCCTTCCAGCCCTGCCTCCTCGAAACTTGATGGCTCCATGATGGCTACTTCAGCCCTTTCATAAATATCTGTCAATGATTTAGTCCCTCTAACTGGGACATCATCAATGTCCATTTCTGGACCAGTTTGTTCAAGTTGTGTCTATCCTACTACCAGCTCTTCGGCTGACTCTTTTTCCAGTTCCAGTAGGCTTTCTCATCAAAGACCACATCCCTACTCACTTGAATTTTCTTTGTGGTTGGGTCTATGATCCTATAGACCTTTTTGACTAAGCTATACCCTACTAAAATACCAGGAGTTGCTCTCTTTGATAGTTTGTCCCTCTTTACTGATGGAATCTGAACATAGCATAGACAATCAAAGACTTTTAAGTGAGCGTTGAAGGCTTGAAGCCATACCAAGCTTCAAAAGGTGTCTTTCGAGCTAAGGCCTTTGTTGGAAGCCTATTTCAAGATAAACAAATTGTGTTGATGACTTCAAATTTCACATAAACCTTGGCATATTCTTTTCAAACAACAAGCATCTTGCCATATCCATGATGCTTCTATTCTTTCTTTCACTTACCCCATTTTGTTGGGGTGTATACACATTGGTTAATTGGTGTTTGATGCCTGCATCACTGCAAATTTCTTGGAACTAAGCTGAAATGTACTCAGCTCCATTATCTGACCTGATAGTCTTCAGCTTGTAACCTGTTTCCTTTTTCGCTTCAGCTTTGAACTTCATAAAGACTTGTGAAACTTCATATTTTTCTTTAGAAAATAGATCCAACAGAATCTTGAATAATCATCAATAAAGAGTATAAAGTACCTGTTTCCACTAACTGATTCTATCTTCATGGGGCCACAAACATCTGTGTGAACAAGTTGAAGCTTCTCTGATGCTCTCCAGGCTTGGTTCGAGGGAAAGGGTAGCCTGGCTTGTTTTCCAAGCTGACACACTTCACAAACTTCATTATTGCATGCTGAATTAGTGAAGTTCTCGACCAGTTCTTCATGGGTCATCCTGGCCATTGCTTTAAAGTTTGCATGACCGAGTCTTTTGTGCCATATTTTAGAGTCACTTTCTAAAGTAGTGTAGGCTGCATTCGAGCTTTCTGACCAGTTAACCTCAAAGGACTTATCAGTCATAGTGACTGTCATGAAGCATGATCCACTTGGATCAGTTATTTGACACTCTTTATCTTTGAACACAAGTGAGTATCCTTTTTCAAGGAGCTGAGCTATGCTTAACAAATTTCTGTCAATCTCGGGTACAAGTAGCACGTTGGAAATCACCTTGTTGCCTATTGGAGTTGATATCAGAACATCACCTTTGCCTTTAGCTTTGATGAACTAACCATTTGCAACCTTGACCTTGGTTTGAACACTTCTGTCCAAGTTTTTGAAGATAGTTACATTAGGTGACATGTGATTTGTACATCCACTGTCCAGTAGCCAAGCTTTAGAGCCTCTCTTCTGATCACTTAAGCATGACACAACAAAAACTTGTTCTTCTTGGTCACTTCCTCTTTCAGCCACTCGAGCCTAAATCTTTGATTACTATTGAGTCTGCCTCGGTCTGCTTTTATTCTTACAGACCTTTTCAACATGCCCTTTGTTCTTGCAGTGCAGGCATACTGCATCAGGCCTAAACCAACATTTGTCATCTGGATGGCCTGGCTTCTTGCAAAATCTGCAAAGGTGGTCATTGGTTATTGCACCATCAGGCTTAGGCCTATTTTTCCAGGTCCTCTTGCCTTTATAGGCAATGTTGGTTGAGGAAGTCCTAGATTTAGCTTGGAAAGCACCTTCTTGGTTCTCCTCATTCCTGCTTGCTCTTCTTTGCTCTTGTGCATAAAGAGCGTTGATCAACTCAGTTAGAGTGATGCTTAAGAGGTCCTAGAGTCCTCAAGGGAGGATATTTTTTCTTCATACCTTTCAGGTAAGGTTGATAGCACCTTCTCCACTATCCTTTCTTCACTAAACTACTCACCAAGGAGCCTTATGCTGTTTACAACAGCCATTATCATGTCTGAGTATTGTTTTACAGTTTTCTCTTCTTTCATCTTTAAATTTTCGAAGTCTCTCCTCAAATTCAAAAGTTGCTACTGCCTGGTTCTTTCTCTACCTTGAAACTCCTCTTTAAGCTTGTCCCAGGCCTGCTTTGGAGTCTCACAGGCCATAATCCTTGTAAAGATGACATCCGAGACACAATTTTGGATGCAAGACAAAGCCTTGTGCTTCTTGGTCTTCTCCTCAGCATGCTGTCTCATCTGAGCCATAGTTGGGTTGGCTCGAAGAGGTTCTAGTTCAACATCAGTTGTCACAACCTTCCATAGATCAAGAGCCTGCATGTAAGTTTTCATTTTTACCTGCCATATATGAAAGCCTTCTCCATTGAAGACTGATGGTGCAGCAGGTGAGAAGCTTGATGTAGCCATTCGACTTTGAATTTAACAGCAACAGGTCCTCCAAGAATGAAGCTCTAGATACCAATTGTTGGAGTTACAAGCAACTAGCAGCTGATATGAGGTTGAAACTTGATGAACAAGTCTTGAGAATTACAGCAGTAGAAAGAAGAAAAATGACAGAATATAAAAAAAAAACAAGAGTCAAGGAAAATGGAGCTTTAAAGTTGGATGAATTGCATCTAACTTTTCATTACTGTCATCAAAGATACATTGCCATTACATATAACAGACATGGTCAATGCAAATCATAGCAAATCATTACCTAAACATACCTAATCCCACTAAATTACATAGAAACTTGATAACTTTGCTTGCATACTTTATATAGCTGATATAATCAGCTTCAATCCCAATCAAATCAACATGAAATATTAACCTAACATGATTCAAAATGAACTAGACTAAGTTACAATTTTATTGGATGACAAAACACAAAAGAACAAGCTAGTTCACATAAGATAATGGTCCCTACATAGCTGGTTTGCTTGAACTGCTCCTGGACATTGCATGGGCTGCATGGAGGCCATATTTCAACAGAAATAATGAACTTATTCAAAGTAAAGGCAAATGTGATGTGTTGATCAATACACCATCAAGTACAAAAGTAATATAAGATGTTCTTTTAATATTTGAAATAAATCATAATCTCCTTAGCATTGGTCAACTGTTTGAGAAAAATTATAATGTAGTTTTTAAAGAAAATAGGTGCACTATATTAGACTTGTTGAGATAAGAAGATATTACAGTCTTAATGAAAGACAGAAGCTTTTAGTAGATGAAACAAATCTTTATCACAAAAGATTGGGACATGTGAACTATAAGTCCCTTAATCAAATGTGCAAGACAAATTTAATTGAGAATATGACCAAAATTGAAGAGCAAAATGGCTTCTGCGAAGTCTGTCAACTTGGGAAGCATGCGAGGCTTCTATTTCCAGCATATAAAGCCTGATGTGCCAATGAAAAACTACATTCGGTCCACTCTAATGTATGTGGACCCAAAAAAGCACCTTTTTGAATGACAGTAGATTCTTCATTCTGTTTATTGATGATTGCACGAGGTATTACTTGGTTTATTTTTTGAAACAAAAAACTGACATAGCTAAAGTTTTCTGAAAGTTTAAAGTACAGGTTGAAAATCAGATTGACAATAAATTGAAGATTATCATGTTTGATAATAGAACCGAGTACACTTTAGACAAGTTCAAAAGCTATTGTGAAGAAGTTAGGATTCATCACCAGCTCACCAATATTTACATTTCGCAACAAAATGGAGTGTATAAAAGGAAAAACAAGATTGTAATGGACATGGTGAGGTGTCTGTTTCTTGAAACCACGCTGCCAAATGAATTCTGGGCTGGGCCAGTTAAGACTGCAGTCTATCAGTTAAACAGATTGCCAACCAAGGCTGTGAAGGAGAAGAATCCATTGAAGCTTGGTTTAGGTACAGACCTTCAATCTCTCACTTAAAAGTATTTGATTGTATTTATTTTGTTCATGTTCCACTGGTCAAAAGAAGCAAACTCGAGAGGAGATGTAACATCCTATATTAGGGGTTATGCGTTTGTGCATAATTCATGAGTAGTAGGTTTTGGCATTGTTTGGAAGTGAATTAAGGGTTTTTAAAATCCTAGGATGGAAGAGAAAGCTTTGGACAATTATTGATTTTTAAGTTAAAAATAAGAAGTGATGTGGAAAAGTGGCAAGGGACGCCACCTAAGGTGCAAGGGTTATGGCATCAAGTGAAGTACTTTGAGGGAAGAAGTTCGAATCCCATTGTGTGCATGTTTGCTCAATTTTATGAAATAGCATGTTTACTGTGATATGGATGTGTGGTGTGCATCTTTAGAACCTTGGAAATGTAAGGAAATGTAAGGAAATAAAAGGAAGTATAAGGAAATGTAAGGAAATGTAAAGAAATGAAAGGAAATAAAAGGAAATGTATGGAAATGTAAGGAAATGTATGGAAATGTATGGAAATGTAAGGAAATGTAAGGAAATGTATGGAAAGGTATGGAAATGTATGGAAATGTAAGGAAATGTATGGAAATGTAAGGAAATGCATGGAACGATTAGTTAAAAGAGGAAAGTGAACATTTTGGAAACCTAAGCTAAAAGAGGAAAGTAAACATTTTGGAAACTAAGCCAAAATAGGAAAGTAAACATTTTGGAAACCTAGGAAATGTCAAGTTTATAGAGTCATGAAAATTTTTGGAAGCTTAAAATGACCCCAAATGTCGAATTTTAAAGTTCAAAGGGGAACTTAGGGCCAGGTGACCCTAAAATATAAAGTATGTGAAATTTGACCCATTAACGGATTTGGAAAAGTGGCCTGAAGATGCCACTTAAGGCCTCAGGAAATGGACCACATGCAAGGTGTTGGGCTTGAGTTCGAGTCACATAAGAAGCAAATAAAATAAGTTTTATTTTGCTTCTAGAAGCCCAAGAGGTGGACGGCACAAGGCTTGCAAAAGAGGAGTTTCACTCTCTTTAAAATTCGGCTAAATAGGTGGATAAATGAAGAATTATTCTTTAATTAGGAAAAATAAGGAAGAGTGGTGGCCAAGTTAAGGATTCTTGGCCTAGTAATTTCGGCTATAAAAGGATGAGACTAGGGCCATTCATTATTCATTCTCCCTCTCTCTTTTCCTCTGCCGAATATTCTTTTTGAGCTTCCATTCTTTTTCTTCTTTTCTTTTAGCCTCCTAGCCGATTCCTTCTAAGCCTATTATTCCTCTCTTCTTTCATCTTTGAAACCGAATACATAAGGGAATCATAGCCGATTGTTCATCAAGTCTCTAAGTCAATCTCTCAAGGTTGAAGTGAAGGTGCAATCGATTCCTTCAAATAAGGGTAAGATCCAAGTTTGGTTTCCATTCTTTTATATTTTAGACTTATCAAAATCTAGGGCTAATCCCATTAATGTTCATGGTTACCGAAACTTTGAAGAGATCTTTCGGGATTTACTAAGTGTAGGCTACAAGGAAGGAAAAGTTCTTTTCCCGAAGGTACACCATAGGCCGCATGTTCCCTAGTTATTCGGTGAGTTTCGGGATTTAAAATCCACAAGGTAAGTGTCTATAGCTTTCGGCTAAGGCCTATTTTGATAATTAGATCTAATTCTTGTTTGTTTAAAAAGCCGAAACTAACCCCTGATGAGATTTAGTGCTTGGCCGAATACAAGGAGGAGCATAGCATAGATTTTGGGATTTGATTAGTATTGAAATCGGCAACAAGGTAAGTTTTAAGAATACTAATCCTACTAGGATTTGGATTTATGGTCAAATGGTTTTTTTTATTAAAGTAGTAAGTGATTAATCAAATGTAGGAATTGAGATCTAAAGTAATAGATCGGGTTTTCGAGATTTCAAGGAACTGATAAGCAAATCAGGTGTGTACCCTACACTAAATCTTAATAGATTTATGGCTTAAATATGATATATATGTTAATATGAAAGTGTAAGAATGTGGCTAAAGTACCATATTATGGTACAAAGCACTCAGGTATGCTTTCCTACTCCTACTAGGATTTCAAAATATGTTATATTTAACATGTGAAAAGTGATGTGAAAGTGAAATTAAATATGATATGCATGATAGGTATAATTTGGGGCATTCGGGTTAATTGAGAAAGGGAAGTGAATGTGATGACTTGGTCTCACTAAGTGAATGTGATGACTTGGTCTCACTAAGTGAAACGTGATTTACTTCGGTCTCACTAAGTGAAACGTGATGACTTGGTCTCACTAAGTGAATGTGGTGACTTGGTCACATTAAGTGAATGTGGTAACTTCGGTTACATTATTCGAAAGTGGTGGCTATGCCACAATATTATAAGTGGGCGATGAGCATGTCGATCGCAATGAACGCCTTCGATGGTGTGTAGCGGATGGAGGGTTGACTTAGTAGTCCCCACGGTGTGTGTGATGGTATGGGTGGTGTGTAGCGGATGGCTATATAGGTTTGGGTTCGGGTTTGCATCATTATCTTGAATTTTATATGAATATGATATGTATGGTGTGCCTATTTCTATTATGTTTTGGTGTTGGTTACACATTGAGTCTATCGACTCACCCCGCTGTGGGAATATGTTTTGTGATGAGCAAGAATGGACCGGACTACAGAACTTGTGGTGGCCATGTTCACTTGAAGTTTAATTTAATTTGAATCTTTATTTTATTTTAAGTACTGTACAATTTTATTTTGGGTTTCGTTTTATGTAATAAGGCCATCGTGATGATTTTTATTTCTGCTTTAATTACTATGTTATGACTTTAGGGCTTTATAAAGAATAAGCCCATTTAATTTAAAATAAATTAAACATTTTGTCATCTGAAACAAATGGGTTTTTGATATAAAATAAATTTGTTTTCAACTCGAGCCTAACCCACAACAAACTATCTTCCAAAACACACAGTTTTTAAAGTATTCGAATGAATTTGAACCGGGTTACTTCGAGGAACATACCAGATCCGGTCCATTCTTGTGGGCCGGGTGTGGGGTGTTTCAGTTTGGTATCAGAGCCCAGTTTTAAACTCTCGTACTGTGGGCTAAGGCCCAAAACATTTTCAAATCGAGCCCAAATAAGCTTTATAAAGTATCTTATGAAATAAGGTGTTTTTTCGGCATGGCACCTAAGTCTCCAAACCAATCCACCGTGTAAGTACCTCTATCTATCTGTGTGATTATGTGAATTATAGAAGGGTAGAAAAGGAATGGAACGAGAATAGCATGATAGAAACTTGAACCCTAAGATTAGTCTACTCAAACACAAATACATAAGACTTAATACACTAGACAAACTCGTGATTAAGTCACCGAGCTAGGTGTGGTAATCACAGCGATGTCTAGGAGTGGATTCAAGAAGAGCTTGGTATTTAAGCAGTCCTAGTGACTCACCTCCTCTTTACTCGAATCCTACCGGTGCGTAGTAACTGCTCACCCTAACCAAGAGGACTTAGTCACTGCTAAACCCAATAACTAGAACCCGAAAGGGACTAGCCGTATTTTTATGGAAACCCTAATTTTAAATTTCTAAATTACCCTCTTGATTTGAAAAGAATATTTTATAAATTTTCCTGAAATATTTTTGATTTACAAATTTACTAAAATACCCCTAGTGGTAAAATTACAAAATGCCCTTGGTTTATAAAATGTCCAACTACTCAATAGTTTTCCAAAATTTCATTATGTTATAAAAGTCCAAAACCCTAATTTGCAAACTATCAAAAATACCGTGATTTTGGAAAATTACAAAATTGCCCCTAACTTACCAAAATTTCCAAAATGACCCTGATTTCCAAAATTTTTACAACTTCATCGTGCTGGAAAATAAATTTCCCAAGAAGAACCCTCAAAGTTTTGCAACTTCTGAAATATCCCTAATTTATTAAAATTTTACAATTTACCCCGGTTTGTGGAAAAATTACCAAAATACCCCCAAGGTCCAAAAAATTTCTGAAATACCCTCAGATTTCAAAAATTTTCCAAAATACCCCAGGAACTTAAAAGGACCAAAAATACCTTGTGAAAAAATCACCAAGGAACCTTATTTTGACAAATTACAAAAATACCCCTGTAGGACAAATTACGAAAATACCCCCGGGTAGTGGAAAAACAACAAATGAAAAACTACAACGTTTCTCTGAATGAACTAAGGTTCATAATTGTTTGATGGATGTGTGAATGATTGAAAGGACTGTGTGCATGTATGAATACGAAAGAACCACTCCTAAACTTTTTTTCATAAAATTTCTTCGCGAATAATAAAGTGAAACAAACGTACTAATTTATAAAAAACTTCTTAATCAGATTAAATCATGACGTTAGAAATGAGTTCTAAGGGACTTGAACTTAGAGATTGTGCCTGGAAAGTATGATGGTTCTATTAAGATCAGAATATGCAGCATAAGCATAGTGCGGTGGAAAAGATTGTACGACTGTCAGTAAGTAATTTTGAGGACGAAATTATTTTTAAGGAGGGTAGAACTGTAACATCCTAGATTAGGGGTTATGCGTTTGTGCATAATTCATGAGTAGTAGGTTTTGGCATTGTTTGGAAGTGAATTAAGGGTTTTTAAAATCCTAGGATGGAAGAGAAAGCTTTGGACAATTATTGGTTTTTAAGTTAAAAATAAGAAGTGATGTGGAAAAGTGGCAAGGGACGCCACCTAAGGTGCAAGGGTTATGGCATCAAGTGAAGTACTTTGAGGGAAGAGGTTCGAATCCCATTGTGTGCATTTTTGCTTAATTTTATGAAATAGCATGTTTACTGTGATATGGATATGTGGTGTGCATCTTTAGAACCTTGGAAATGTAAGGAAATGTAAGGAAATAAAAGGAAGTATAAGGAAATGTAAGGAAATGTAAAGAAATGAAAGGAAATAAAAGGAAATGTATAGAAATGTAAGGAAATGTATGGAAATGTATGGAAATGTAAGGAAATGTAAGGAAATGTATGGAAAGGTATGGAAATGTATGGAAATGTAAGGAAATGTATGGAAATGTAAGGAAATGCATGGAACGATTAGTTAAAAGAGGAAAGTGAACATTTTGGAAACCTAAGCTAAAAGAGGAAAGTAAACATTTTGGAAACTAAGCCAAAATAGGAAAGTAAACATTTTGAAAACCTAGGAAATGTCAAGTTTACAGAGTCAGCTGAAAATTTTTGGAAACTTAAAATGACCCCAAATGTCGAATTTTAAAGTTCAAAGGGAACTTAGGGCCAGTGACCCTAAAATATAAAGTATGTGAAATTTGACCCATTAACGGACTTGGAAAAGTGGCTTGAAGATGCCACTTAAGGCCTCAGGAAATGGCCCACATGCAAGGGTGTTGGGCTTGAGTTCGAGTCACATAAGAAGCAAATAAAATAAGTTTTATTTTGCTTCTAGAAGCCCAAGAGGTGGACGGCACAAGGCTTGCAAAGAGGAGTTTCACTCTCTTTAAAATTTGGCTAAATAGGTGGATAAATGAAGAATTATTCTTTAATTAGGAAAAATAAGGAAGAGTGGTGGCCAAGTTAAGGATTCTTGGCCTAGTAATTTCGGCTATAAAAGGATGAGACTAGGGCCATTCATTATTCATTCTCCTCTCTCTTTCCTCTGCGAATATTCTTCTTGAGCCTCCATTCTTTTCTTCTTTTCTTTTAGCCTCCTAGCCGATTCCTTCTAAGCCTATTATTCCTCTCTTCTTTCATCTTTGAAACCGAATACATAAGGGAATCATAGCCGATTGTTCATCAAGTCTCTAAGCCAAATCTCGAAGGTTGAAGTGAAGGTGCAATCGATTCCTTCAAATAAGGGTAAGATCCAAGTTTGGTTTCCATTCTTTTATATTTTAGACTTATCAAAATCTAGGGCTAATCCCATTAATGTTCACTGTGCCATCAAACTTTGAAGAGATCTTTCGGGATTTACTAAGTGTAGGCTACAAGGAAGGAGAAGTTCTTTTCCGAAGGTACACCACAGTCGCATGTTCCCTAGTTATTCGGTGAGTTTCGGATTTAAAATCCACAAGGTAAGTGTCTATAGCTTTGCCAAGGCCTATTTTGATAATTAGATCTAATTCTTGTTTGTTTAAAAAGTCAAACTAACCCCCGTGAGATTTAGTGATTGGTCGAATACAAGGAGGAGCATAGCATAGATTTTGGATTTGATTAGTATTGAAATCGGCAACAAGGTAAGTTTTAAGAATACTAATCCTACTAGGATTTGGATTTATGGTCAAATGGTTTTTTTATTAAAGTAGTAAGTGATTAATCAAATGTAGGAATTGAGATCTAAAGCAATAGATCGGGTTTTCGAGATTTCAAGGAATTGATAAGCAAATCAGGTGTGTACCCTACACTAAATCTTAATAGATTTATGGCTTAAATATGATATATATGTTAATATGAAAGTGTAAGAATGTGGCTAAAGTACCATATTATGGTACAAAGTACTCAGGTACGTTTTCCTACTCCTACTAGGATTTCAAAATATGTTATATTTAACATGTGAAAAGTGATGTGAAAGTGAAATTAAATATGATATGCATGATAGGTATAATTTGGGGCATTCGGGTTAATTGAGAAAGGGGAAGTGAATGTGATGACTTTGGTCTCACTAAGTGAATGTGATGACTTCGGTCTCATTAAGTGAAACGTGCGACTTGGTCTCACTTAGTGAAACGTGATGACTTTGGTCTCACTAAGTGAATGTGGTGACTTGGTCACATTAAGTGAATGTGGTAACCGGTTACATTATCTAAAAGTGGTGGCTATGCCACAATATTATAAGTGGGCGATGAGCATGTCGATCGCAATGAACGCCTTCGATGGTGTGTAGCGGATGGAGGGTTGACTTAGTAGTCCCCACGGTGTGCAAAGTGTGATGGTACGGTGGTGTGTAGCGGATGGCTATATAGGTTTGGGTTCGGGTTTGCATCATTATCTTGAATTTTTATATGAATATGATATGTATGGTGTGCCTATTTCTATTATGTTTTGGTGTTGGTTACATATTGAGTCTATCGACTCATCCCGTTGTGGGAATATGTTTCAGGTGATGAGCAAGAATGGACCGGACTCAGAACTTGTGGTGGCCATGTTCAAACTTGAAGTTTAATTTAATTTGAATCTTTATTTTATTTTAAGTACTGTACAATTTTATTTTGGGTTTCGGTTTATGTAATAAGGCCATCGTGATGATTTTTATTTCTGCTTTAATTACTATGTTATGACTTTGAGCTTTATAAAGAATAAGCCCATTTAATTTAAAATAAATTAAACATTTTGTCACCTGAAACAAATGGGTTTTTGATATAAAATAAATTTGTTTTCAACTCTAGCCTAACCCACAACAAACTATCTTCCAAAACTCACAATTTTTAATGTATTCGAATGAATTTGAACCGGGTTACTTCGAGGAACATACCAGATCCGGTCCATTCTTATGGGCCGGGTGTGGGGTGTTTCAGGAGATCACAGTCTGGATATTCCTTAGATATAGTAGCAATAAAAATATATACATAATCTATTACCCTTTCCCCAAGAAAATTGTGGTGAGCAAAGATGTTGTGTTTGATGAAGAGAAAACTTGGAAATTGGATGCTCCTGAAGCTCAGATGCTTAAACAAGGAGAGCTTGAAAAAGAGTTGCAGTCTACTGATGATCAAACTGAAGAAGAAGACTTTGATGACATACCAGTTAGGGGCATGCGTCAAATTGCTGAAATCTATCAAATGGCTAATGTTGTAGTTCTTGAACATACGAGCTTCGAAGAGGTTGAACCAATAAAATGCTGGATGGATGCAATGAGAGTTGAGCTGAACAAGATTTGTAATAACCAGACATGAGAGCTTGTTGATGGGTCACTATATAAAAAAGTTATTGATGTTAAATGAGTGTTCAGAACCAAGCTCAATGCTGATGGTTCACTTAACAGGTTAAAGGCAAGGCTGGTTGTGAAGGCTTTCAATTAGCAATTCAGTGTTGATTAATTCGAGACTTTTTCTCCAATAGCAAGGCTTGATACGATTAGGTTGCTATTAGCTTTGGCGGCCCAAATAGGACAAAAGATCTATCAACTAGATATCAAGTTAGCTTTTTTAAATGACTACTTGTAAGAAGAAATTTATGTGGAGTAGCCTCCAGATTTTATTGTCAAATGAAATAAAGATAAGGTGTACAGACTTATGAAAGCCTTATACGGGCTAAAACAAGCTTCAAAAGCCTGGTATGCAAGAATTGATGATTACTTGCAAAATTTGGGATTTGAGAAAAACCTTAGTGAGCCAACTTTTTATATGAAGGTTGAAAAGGTCACAACATTAATAGTATTTTTTTAAGTCGATGACTTGCTTGTAATCAGGAGCTGTGATGATTTGGTGAAGAAACTCAAGCTGCAAATGGTGAAAATGTTTGATATGTCAGATCTTGGCAAAATGAGGTATTTCCTTGGCATGAAAGTACAACAATTTGGGGAAGGGATATTTATCAGTCAACAAAGTTTTGCCTTGAAGATATTGGAAATGTTTTGCATGAAAAGGTGCAAATTAGCAAGCACGCTTATAGCACTTTGAGAAAAGCTTAGTAGAAATGGAGATTTTGAGAACGTTGATTATAAGAATTACAAATGTCTCATTGGTTGCTTCTTGTATTTAACAACAATACGACCAGATATTATGTACATAGTAAGTCTGTTATCAAAGTTCATGCATTGCTGCAATATATCACATTTTAAGGCTACTAAGAGGGTGCTGAGATATATCAAAGGGACTGTCAACTTTGGCGTATGGTTCATGAAGGCGGATATATTGAAGCTTGTTGGGTACATGATTTGCTAGAAATTAATTTTACAAATTAGACTTTCTTGGTAAACTTTAAGAGCTTATTCTCGAGCAAATAGTGTCTTTTACATAATTTTTAGGTTTTAAGTTAATAAGTGAAAATGTCTCATTTTTTTCTCATTTTGTAACTCAATTTGGCCAATAGTTTCATTGGGGGCCTAACGTGTGAATGTAACATCCCGATTTTGGGTCTAGTTGGAATAGTGGTTTTGAGACCACAAATTCGAAGTATAAATATTTGTTTTATGATTTTTTTGAGGTCCATAACACGTGTACATGATTGTGTGAAAGTTTCATGAAGAAATTTTGTGAATAAGTGTCCAATTTTGACTTTTTGGACTAAATTTCAAAAGTTACAAAATATGAGATTCTAGAAGCTTTAAGTATGAAATAGCTTTGAATTATTAATTAGAGGTCCTTAAATAGCAATTTGACCAATTTCCATATTTTTGGACAAAAATGGGCATGAATAGGAAAAATTGGAAAGAAAGGCCTTAAGGGCATTTTTGTCATTTGGTTAATAAAAGAATTAAAAAGGGAAAATAAGTAAAAAATCTTGTCCATCTTCTCCATACTTGGCCAAAATTCTCAAAAACACCATAGTTAGGGTTTTTTCAACTTTCAAGCTTGACAGTAAGTGCATCCTAGCTTCGTTTTTGATTTTTTTTTTTTTTACGTTTTTGAAGTTGTTATCAACCAATCTAGCTATTTCTACCATTTATTTGAGCTCGGGTTCATGTTCAAAAATCTACCCATGTGTGACATGCACGTATTTTGATGTTTCATGGTAGATTATGAAAGTTTGATGTGTGTTTAACATATTTTACTAAGTGATTTTTGATGGAAATGCATAAAAAGGACTTATTTGTAAAAGATGTAAAATGAGTAATAAGATGTATGTTTTAATGAGAAATGTGGGCTCATATGAATATGTGTTAGGTTCAGCTAGACTTGGGTAACAAATAAAATGGACACATTTCATTTTACGAGCCTAGGGACTAATTTGTAAACATGTGAAAGTTTAGGGGCAAAATTATAATTTTGTCAGTATAAATTTTGGACTGATTTGAACAATGTTATAATTAAATGAGCTAAATTTTCTATTATAGATCAAGAAAAATGGTGTTCGGACCTAGATCGGGGAAAGAACAAGATTTTGGACTAAATTGAATTAGTTGTCCATATTTTGTACCGAGATAAGTTCGTGTGTAAATAATGAAATTTTATATTATGCATTTCATATTTGATATTTCATGAATTGTTTATTTATTTTTATGAGTACATTCAACGAATATTCAATGTGGTAAAATTTCCGGTTGAACCTTACGAATATATAGGATACAAATGTCTTGACATTAGGGTTATATGTGATTTTGTGTAAGACTATATCTAAGATATTGAATCGATATGTGATTTCGTCTAAGACCATGTCAATGATATGGCATCGATATGAGACATCGTGTAAGACCATAGCTGGGCTATCAGCATCGATACGTGATCCCATGTAAGACTATATATGGGATATGGCATTGGCATCTTACTATGTGTATGAGGTTTCCCGGGTATCCTTTAGTATTCCAAGTGGCTCAACATGTAATTTAAAGATTACGTCAATGATATGAAAGGATATGATTATGTTATGAAGTAATATAGGTGCGTACGCAAAACTCATGAGAAATGAGCTCGGTTTATGATGCATTTTTGGTAAGAATGCAAATGAGTAAGTTATGCCTATGATCATTTGATGGTTATGTGCAAATTTATAATATGCTATGAGTACGCTACTACATGTTTAATGTTGCTTATTATTTACATGCAAACTTGCTAAGCTTTAAGCTTACTCCTTTCCTTTCCATGTCTTGTAGTATCGCCAAGCTAACTTAGGGATCGAAGGACGTCGGAGCTCGATTCACACTATCAAACTAATCTTTTGGGTATAGTGAATTCAAGTATTTTGAGTATGGAATGTATAGGGACTTGGTCTTTTTGTTATATGTCATATTGGTTAGCCAAATGTGTTGACTTATGATGATAGTTGATTCATTTTGTATAAGGCCATACGATGTGGCTCATATTGATTATTTGGTTGTAATCCTATTCATATATGCATGCAGGTTCCAATGTCATTATTATATTGTCTATGGTTATTAAGAGTTGAATGATGATGTGTTCCATGAGATTATGGATGTTTAATGATGGTCAAACACTTAGTTATGCCATGTTAAGTGTCTTGAAGTTATGTATATAGTGTGGTTTTGATGTGTGTATAGGTTGGTGTAAGTTTGGGTGGCAAAAAGGCTTGGTAATTAGCCTTATTTTGTCCACATGGGTAGACACACGGGTGTGTGTCTAGGCCATGTGTGACACACGACTTGCTCCATAGGCGTGTGTTATGGCCGTGTGTCCCCTGCATCCTAATTAATGTAAAACATAATGCCCAGTAGTAAACACATGGGCACGAGACATGGCTGTGTGAGAGACACGGCTGTAGGACATGGACGTGTGCCCTGGTCGTGTGAAGTCTACACTTGATTTATGAAAAATAATGAAAATAAAAGCGACCACATGGCCTAGTACACGGGCGTGTGTTGTGGCCGTGTGGCTATCATTTGTTGCTGACTTCATAAACAGAATGTCCTCTATTTTGGACACGGCCTGAAGCACGGGCGTGTTATATGCCACATGGGCGTGTCCCTTCACCCACACGGGCGTGTGGATCTTTTTAATGAAAATTTTCTAAGTTTCCCCAAAAGTTTCTAAAGTTTTTGGTTTAGTCCCGAACCACTCCTAATGTATGTTTTGGGCCTCGTAGGCTTGTATTAGGGACGATATGTATGTTTTTGAAAAGTTTTAAATTTAAATAGAAATCCATGTCTCGATTTTGTATGATTGTTTGCATATAAGTCTGGTAACGCCTCGTACCCTATTCCGATGTCGAATATGGGTAAGGAGTGTTACAGTGATTGAGTGGTGTATGGACGTGTTAGAGGTGGAAGAAGAGTGAGAATGACACCAAAAGAAAAGGTATTGCAATATTCGCACCTTAGAATCACGATACCTCCAATAGTATGAAAGATTGGAGACACCCTTCAATGGTATTGCGATATCCACCATTCTAAGAAAACCTAAGGCTCGACACTTCCCGAGGTATCGTGATACCCTCTTCTAGGTATCACGACATCGGCATCGTCAGTGGGATAAAATTGGAGAAAAAGGGTTGTCTTTATCCATTCGGTCCACCAATCACCCAAAGCCCATGTATGGGCAATTTTGTTAACAAAAATACATCAAAATTTAACTTAAAACAACCAAAATTAACTGAATAGGAGGGAAACACACATTAGTTTAGTTTTAGCATTAATTTTCTCTAGGTTTTCTCTTAGTTTTTCTGCACTTTTTTTAGGGTTTTCATTTTTTCCCCTTTCCTTCTTAGTTTTAGAGTTTATTTTCCTGCATTTACTTCTTGTTTCTGTTATTCTTAGTATTAGCTAAGTTAGTTATTACTGTAACTTAGGTTTATTTACACTTTCAGTCATTTCACTTTGATTGTAAGACATTTTCACTTTAATTTAATGTATTTCAGTTTCTTCTAATTTAAATCTATTAAAATTAGTTTATTTTATATTTATTGCTTTAGATTTCTCGTTGAATGTTCTTAGTTCTTTTAAGTTTTTTTTTCATAAAAATCTCGCTTTTATATTTTTCTTAAGTTTTACTTTAATGACTTTTTTACTTTTCATTTTCACGTTCATTCTCTTTATGAATAGTTAAACCTAAAAGGGAGTTGGTTGATGGAGATGTGGTAAAACTGATTTTTGGATAAAAATTAAATCGTAATAAACATAACTAAATCGAATAGACTTAAAAACTTAGGAAGTGACACCCTAAGGGAATCTCTAGACAAGTGAGACCGAAAGATAAACTTGTTGCACACCTGTTCATTAGTCTAAGATTAACTGGTGAAATCGAGAGATAAATCGAAATTAATTTGTCTAAATTGGTAAAATTGAGATCGAAAGATAAAATGGAGCCACTTAGTAATGTAAGCAATTTAAGTTCCTTATCCGAAAATCGGTGAACCACATTGAAATCAAGAAACCACCGTTAGTCATTTATTTGGTTAAATTCTTAGTTTTATACTATTTGCAGTTTAGTCCCTAAATTAGCATATTTAATTTTTTTTTGCAAAATTTCCTTTTTATGATTTGTCATACTTTAAAATCGTATTAATAGTCGCTTAGACTCTATTGTATATGCTATTTATCACTCAATCACCATCTCATTTAGATTTGATTCTTAGAATATTCTGGTGTTCCATTGTAATACTATAAATATTATAACTGACTTGTATGCTTGTAGTAAAGTCGCACTTATAAAATCGTTTGTTTATGCGCATGTGCGAATGCGGTCACTACATTGACAGTGATTAGGCAGGACTAGTTGATGATATGCGAAGCACTTCTGGATATCTCTTCTCACTTCGTTCTAGCGTGTTCTGTTGGAGTTCCAAGAAGCAACAAACTATTGCTTAATCCATAGTTGAGGCGGAGTATGTGGTAGTAGCAGCAATCAACCAAGCAATTTGATTGAGAAAAAAATTAAGTGACTTGAATCTTATGCAAGATGAAGCATCGCAAATTTTGTGTGACAATCAATTCACCGTTGCAATTGTGAAGAACCCTATCTTTCATGGGAAGAAAAAACACTTCAAAATCAAGTACCATTTTTTGAGAGAAGTCAAATAGAGCAAGGAGGTGACTCTAGTTCATTGCAGCATATAGAGTCGGCTGGCGGACATTCTGACCAAGCCTCTTGAAAAAGTGAGGTTTGAGAAACTGAGAAATGAAATTGATGTTCACTTCACAAAGGCCAAGGAGGAGTGTTGCTAGATGACCATTCATGCAACAGCTTGCACATTTGGCTGACAACATTGGTGTGAGTTATCTGGCGAGCAAGCTATTTGGCTGATTGTCAGTTGGCGAACTATCAAGCAGACAGCCATTGACGGATTTTTGGCGGACTATCCAAATGTGAATTAGATTCGCGGATATGCAATGTGTAAATTGTCTTGAAGATTGGGATGCGAGGTTTAAATGCTGCTGACTATTCCAAAGCTTTTGATACAAGTTAACAAGTTGTCAACTTTTTTAGAAAAGTTGTTAGATTATTTTATTAATCTTTATTTTGATAGGATAATTAGAGCGGTGCTGATTTGATAGAAATCAGTTAATGAGAAAATCTCATGTGCCTAGACTAGCCAATTTGTCAAGTTGCAGTTAGTAAAATTTTCCTATTTAAGGTCATACACTATATGTAAGTATTGTACTGGAATTGAAAATACAGCAAGTCCCATTTAATTGCTAAAACTTAGTCTTTCTTTTCTTTCATATCTTAAAAAACCAACAAATACTACCGTACATATCTCATGAACATTGAATGATCAAATAAAAAGAAAAGAGAAGATTCAAGATTCAAATATCATGCCTAGCCTAAGAAATCCAGCCACTGAAACCTATAATGATTTTTAACTCTACCAGAACTAGATCTAAGAGGACCATAAGCAACTAAATACATTTACAGCCCTATAAGAAAGCACCAACAAAAAAATACTAAGAATGATGACAATAAAAACCAATCCAAGGGACATGAAAATGTACCAGAACAGGTAGTCGAGGATGACAAGCAAGATTCACAATAGGTTTCTTCAAGTCTGTCTTTATTTTTGTAGGTGCTCTGCCACCTTCAATGGTCCCAACAACTTCATGCATGGGAGTCAAAACTTTAGAAAGTCTATTATAACTTCCATAATATAATAGGATGATGCAAGCACAAAATGGATTTCTAAAATTAAAAAAGGCAAGTAGCAAACCTACCCGTTACACTCATTCTCTTGTGGAAACCAAAAAATACAATTGGTTGGAGAGGTGTCAAAGCAAGATGGACATCTGCATCAGATGAAATGTGCTCCGACTTCTTTTCAGGTGAATGTAAAACACAAGTTTGTTCAGCATCAAAGTCACAAGAACGAATTGTACAATCCTGTAACATGAAATTTTCAGGAAAGAGAACAAAAGGGTTATGATTAATGTAGGAGAACTTAATATAGAGAGGAACTAGACAAAAAAAATAATAGTGATCCATTCACATAAAAACAGAAAGAGCTGATCATACTCATATTGAACTGAATAAAAATGTTAGAGAAGGATGCACTTTTTTCTTCAAAATGTAATACAATGTTCAAGTACAAATAAAAGAGAAAATTGAGTGCTGGCAGCATACTTCAGAAAAACATCAAGGAAGGCACACTAGCATCTTAGTGGTAATATCATAATAATGGAAGAAAACAAAACACAAAATTTGCTTCTCATGAAATAGGTGTGACAATATATACATCTGCATAGCCTGCTTGGCATTATTCTTCTCAAAAATAGGAAAAACCTAACAAAACATAAGACCCCTTGAATACCGGTATCAGGGAGATTCTAATACTGAAAGAAAAATCGTTCAAGTTAGCGACTGATAAGATCAACACACACACAGATAGAAAACACCAAACTTTCAAATAACAAGACACTCTTGGGGAAAAGAATCAAACTATTTCCTCATTGCGGAATACTTTTTCAAGAAAAAACTTTTTAAAGGCAATGAAATCTTAAAATGAAACTGATACCAATCTCGTTTGCTCTTCCACCTACATTAACCGATGTAAAGATTGTACTAATACCAATTTCGATAAGCAGTAATTCTATTCTTAGGACAACTATAATATTTTGTTTGCCATAATGATCTACGTTAAAAGTTCAAATTCCAGAACCAACCTCAAGAATAGCAATGACACATTGGCCACCTGCAGGACTATAAGACATTCGAACCACTGGCGAGCCAATGTCTATAGTAGATAACTTGCTTCCGGTTAAAGCATCAAATTCTGCAACCAAAAAAGAAAAAAGAAAAAAGAGAAAAGAACAGAACAGAACAGAACAGAACACACACAAGTTTTTCCTTCATTTAAAGCAGATTCAACTTCTAAATCATATAAAATTTCAAAAAAATAAAAATTGGCAAGGATTATAGTTGATATTACCGATGATATACGTGCCAATGGCGGCGGCAACTAGAGCCTGAGTGTGATGAAAAGCAGCAGCATGTGGCTGCAACGGTTGCAGAATGCCTCGAGCAACATGATGCAGATCCAAGTGTTGCAACGTGGTCCACTCCATCGCTTCTTGTTTTCAAATTTCTAAACTTATAAACCCATAAAAAAATTTTAATGGCAAATAAAGTTAAACTATTTTAAAATGTAAGCGTATAAATAAACAAAAAAAATAAAGGCAAAATTCAGGATTTAGAAAAGAAAAAAGAAAATTCGGATTCTGATCTAAAGTGGATGTTGGCAAGTAAATGGAAATTTAAGGTCAATTTGTTTACCTTAGTTTCTATGTGAAAAGAGAATACATCTCCAGAGAGAAATCTGGAGAAAATAATATTAGAAAGATTATAAATGTTGATGAACATGAATCGAAAAGTCTGGCAGGAAGTTAGAAATGAATTAACGGAAACAAGGGTAATATTGGAACAACTATTTCGGGACTATTTGGGCCCAATATTAGGCTAATATTTCAATTTGATTTTTCAGTATCGTGTGCTGTGTTTGTTGGAACTTAGAAATCAGATTGAAGATATTTGAGAGAAACTTGAGCTTGAATGCTCGATACTTGCTCAGCAAAATAAAAAAATTCTGTTAGATTTGTAAAATAAATTTGAAATAAAATTTAATAAATTAGCATCTATTATGTCAAATCATCAAGAATAAAATTAAAAATAAAATTAGATGCGAAAGTGTAACTGAATACATGAATTCCTAAGAAATTCAGAGAATATCTCTCTCTCTTTCCTAATGAGAGATATTAGAAAAGTTATATTGTATTTAAATTGGGAACCATAACCTAATATTTATAACATTGACATATTAATTCTAATCAAATTCTAATTAGCCCATCATTAATTAGAATTTGATTAGAACTCAATAACTAAAGTATCTACACATATTTGACCCATACTTTATTTAATAATTAAAACTCGATAAAATTTTAACCAAATTAGATCACTTTTAATTTGGGCTAACATATCATGATAGTAAATAATAACATGTAATTACCCTTTTTATATATGTGATGTCCATATTTTCCAACAATCTCCCACTTGGACCACATATATTGTAACACCCTAAAGTTAGGCATAGTAGAATTGGGCCTATTGGGCCTTAGGCATGGGAGCGTTTAAAACTTTTGAGAACAAGAGAACGAAACTAATGCAAGTTGGATCTATTAGGTGAGTGATTTTGGAAAGTTTGGGGGCTTCTATGAAGTCTTGGGTTCAAGCCATGTCATTTTGAAAATTTTTATTTTTAGCATCAAAGGACCCTGACTCTTGGTATTAAGCCTTATAAGTAATTGTAATTAAAAAGGAGACACAAGAAAGCCTATTGTGGAGTGGTTGTGGCGTCACAGGTATGGCAAGGAGGGCAGAGGTTTAAGTTTCACTGCATGCAAAAAGGGATTATTTATTTTGCTCATGAGTGGGCAAGAGTTGGTGTTGAATTCGAACTCTGTGTTGGAGAGTTTGAATGAGTCAGTTGAGGGATTTAAGGAGTGGATCATGGAGGCAAGGAGAGGGAGGTGGAGATTTTCAAAGAGTTGAAGGCTTGAGGAGTAGGTGCCGAAATGGGGTCTTTGATCTTAGAAATTCGGCCAAAGGGGTTTTGGGGTATATTTTAGACTTTGATGAGTTTTTCTTTTCTTTTTTTTTTTGGTCAGTTGGTTACCAAAACTGAAGTTCATTTTTTTTCTTTTCTGTGTTGTCGAATTTGCGCAAAAATGACCTCTCGTTCATTCTTTTTGCTTGGTTTCACCCTACTTTCTTGTTAGCCGATTTTGTGTTACCATTTAGGCAACTTTCGTACCATTTCTATCTATTTCTCCTTGGGCCAATTGCATCTTCCTCTATTTTTCTTCCTTGTGTCGAAAAGTGATATTCTATTCTCTTCATCTCTTCTACCCTCTTCTCCAATCACATTCGTTCCTTAATCAGAAGGGTTCAACTTAGGGGTTTGTTTCGATTGTTCGAATTGCACTTTCATTTTCTTCTTCTCTTTTTGCCATGGGTAAGTGTAAGTATTAATGACGATTTTTATTTAGGAATCTTAGTTACAGGTGCTATTTACTTTCTCTTCTGCCGAATCTCCCTCTCTTCTCATATTCTGATATTGGTTAATACCTAGGTCCTCTCGAGGATTGATAGAGGGACAAGTGACTTGAAGTAAGAAACATTCTACTCCCAGTTCTTCACCAAGGTGAGCGTTCTTACCTTGTTGGTTGGGGCCGAGTACTCTTGATGGCTTGTAAATGGTCAAGTGTGGTTTTAATCACAAGGTTATTCGTTTCTCTTATTAAGGCTTGATGTAATGTAGAATCCGTCAAGGGGTTTAGCCTTGCTAACGATTAGAGAGGGTTTAACAAGGTTCGGTTGATTAAGGTAAGTGATATTGATCGTGTGTCAAAGTCTTAAAAATTTATAAAAAGAAAGACCGAACCTGGAAACTAACTAAGACAACGATGGAGGCAAGCGCACCTATCAAACAGTAGTATAGTTTAGTGGCAAGACCGGATTGTTGAACCCAAAGGAACCAAAAGTACTAATACTAACTTTCTTTTTATTATTTAGCCTAAGAATTAAGAGAATTTTTATCTAATCTAAAATTAACTAACTACTAAGCTAAAGATGCGAAGACAAAGAAATGAAATTGAGGAAAGACTTGAGAGAAAACTTGATTGACTTAGACAATACCCGAGGAAGAATCCATCTAGACTTCACCTGTCATTTAACTCTGAACCAGACGATTTATTCACTTGACTTGATCCGTAGGATTCCCTAATTTATATTAATACCTCTCTCGAGGCTATTAACGTCTAAACTTAGGTTGATTAATTGAAATATCTTTCTAATTAAAACCCTAGAATTGCATTAACTCGATCTATGGACTCCCATATTAGGTTTGACCCTAATCCGGTAGATTTTCGTCATCCTATCTCTAGGGCTGCGATCAACTCCACTTAACTATGCTAGATATACTCTTAAACAGGGTCTATTCCTCCTCTGCCTAAGAGCATAAATGCTTGAATCAATATCTCGGAAATACCAAAAAAAGAATTAAGAACACATAGTTAAGAAGAGATCAAGTGTTTATCATACAACTCAGATAATAAAAATAAGATTTGTCTAGGTTTCATCCGCCTCAGGTATCTGAGGGTTTAGTTCATAATAGTAAAAGAAAACATCTCAGAAGAAAATATAAAACAAAACATAAAGAAAACCCTAAAACCACCTAAAGGAATTGAAGGAGAGTTCCTCCATCTTGAGTATGATCTTGGCTTCTTGAGATGAATCAACTGGCTTTCTTCGAGTGAATCCTATAGTTTGGCCCCTCTAGCTTGGTTCCTTGGCCTAGCTGAACTGCTGAAAAGCCCTGACAGAAGGCTTCTGTCAAACTCCTCCTTTAAGTTGCCTCTAAGGTGTTTATATAGGCTTCGAGATTCCTTTCTTGGCCTGAAAGTATCCTAATCCGAATAAAACTCTTCTTTTCTGCGGCAAAGACACGCCCGTGGCACACACTCGTGTGATTCGAGGCCAGGCCGTGGTCGAACCTGTTGAGAAGGCACGGCCGTGTATTTTAGGGTCCAGGCCGTGTGGATTTCGTGTTTTGGCCCATTTTATCCATTTTCGGCTCGTTTCTTGTTCTTTTCATCCTCCGGTGCTATCCTAAGTATAAAACATGAAAACAAAGGATTAGGAGCACCTATTTCCATAATTAAAGGGAAAAATCATCCAAAAGTATGCTAAATGTGGGATTAAAATATGTTCATATTTTGGTTTATCAAATACCCCCACACTTAAGCTTTTGCTTGTCCTCAAGCAAAATTCTCAACTCACAATTAAAACGAACTTCCTCTATTCATAACATTCATTAATAATATTTCATTATAATTCATAGATAATTTATAAATGGATAATTTAACAAAAGAGTCCTGAAGATTCAAACAATCAAAGTCATAGTTTGTAGTACGAAAAAGATATGTGTTTCCGTTTATCCTAAAAATTACCTTTGATTCAAAATTGACAAGGATTGACATCCTCACTAAAGATTCACTCAAATCACTCAAGGTGTTTAAGGCTCAAAAATTAAGTGCTCACAAGTCGAACATGAAAATTTAATCCCATAGGCTTGCTTGAAAATCAAATCTCCACCACTGTAAAATGATATGATACACAAATCAAAAGGTCTTTAAAAGGGTTGTAACGGGGCTTAGGTTAACGGTGTGGATAAAGGCTGAATTAGAAGGGTTAGAATCGAGATTGAATTGACAATTACCTAACTAGAAAAAATGAACTAATCCTACATAATTACATCGATTGAAAACTTGTAATACTAATAATACGAGCTTCTTCTTCAAGATGTTGAAATTAAATGTATAGGCTCGCTTAATCACAAAACTAATAGTGAATATACTTTGATTTTTTTAAGAACAAATCAATAAATACATAATATAAAAAAATTCAACTACTGAAATAATGTATTTAGGCAACTGATCAAATCAAGTCTCGATAGAAGGGTAGTTAAAAGGAATGGTGATAAAAAATACAAGATGGGTTTTGGGTTAATATTAGTGGGTGAGTCAATAAAAAGGTTGTTAGGATTAACGGGGTTCACTAGGGGTTAATTGTGAAGGTAGGATTTTAGTGGAGTAAATGGTTAAATCGTAAGTGTCTTTATCATCTCAGTATATCAACTCAAAGGTGTGGTCTTGACATGTATAATCGAAGCAAGTTCTAGAATAACAAATCAATGTTGACATACTCATAATCAACAAAGTGAGCACGAAAAGATTGTATGCTCTAAAAGGCTCAAAATCTCACAAAAATTATGAGTTTTTGATGACAATCTTGTAAATTTCAAACTTCAAGGTAACAATTAGATTCAGGTAGACAACCTAACAACATTTTAATTTTTTTTTTGAAAATACATTCATCATGCTTGATTCTCTAGTATCTTAAAGTTTAAATCACCATTGCACAATTATCAATGACTTAATATAAAACATATCAATAAAAATCATGAATCAACAGTAATTTCATTCTAATTAGTGATATGATAAAATTACTTTAAGACAAGATATCATTCAGGGATTTGAGAATAATGCAAAAAGTTAGACATTTTTTCTAATAAACTTTCACCCCCCACACTCAAGATGTACATTGCCCTCAATGCACAAAGATAGACAATAATCATATACTAATAAAGTCATAAGATAGGGAGAGAATTGAAACTTCCTGAATTTTTTTGGATGGATTCCTTGAGTTGGAAGTGTGGAAACTTGATTCGGAGGTGAAATATAAGTTGGAGGGGGCGCCTCTAATTCCTGCTCTAGATGAAGAAATTGGGAACCTCGTGAAGAGTTAGCCAGGAATTAGTAATACTAATTTAAATTATATTAATTATATAATTAAAGTAAATAAATATAACAAGAAAAAAAGAAGCAAAATAAGAGTAAAAGAAAATATTAATGGACTGAAAAGTCCTTATTGATGGATAGTTCGCGAGGTGGGTGTGGTTTCTAAGGCCGTGGTGTGGTGATTCCCTAGCAACCTTTAGAACCTAAAACCAAGAAACTAAAACAAAATGAACCAAATTTAATAAAGAAAAGGAAAATAAAGGAGAATATAAAAGTAAAACAAAGATTAAATGGACTCAAAGGTCCTTTTTTTTGTCGAGTTAATAAAGCGGACGACATGAACTTATGTAGATCGGTCTCGCACAGGGAGACTGGGCTAGGATTTTTCTGTTTCTTCGACATGGGTGGATTGTAGATTGATGATTTTAGATAATGAATAATGAGGAAAGTGAAGAGTGAATAGGGAGTGGGTGAGAAGGGGAGAGGGGTGTTTTAAATAGAAATTGTCAGCTCTGGTACATCCCCACGCCCGTATGTCATGGGCGTGTTATGTCCCACGGCCATATTGCGTGATCGTGCGGTGGTTCAATCATCTCTCCCAATCCTGGTAATTAGGTTGCCACGGCTGTGTTAGTTCAACAGTGTCGGCCACGGCTGTGTTGCACGACCGTGGTGGTAGTTGGAGCCCATGGCTTGAAGATATTTTCTTTTCGTCCTGTCTCGTACCATCTCTACCGTGCCAGTACTAACATCCGTAGTATCCATACGACCACAGCCACGGCCGTGTGTAAGGCCATGTGGTGCAGACTTCTGCGCTTCATTAACTTGGTTAGTTTGTAGTTAGGTGCTAAAAGAAAGAGAATAAAAATGACTGGGGTTAGTGCTCGAGTTGCCTCCCGAGAAGCGCTCATTTAAAGTCTTCAGTTAGACTTACCTCTCATTTGCTCATTCATGGTGGTTTAAGGAGTGGGAAATCCTTTCTCACACTATCATTATATGGTTTAAGTCGAGTAGCATTTACCTTAAAAGTGCCGAATGTAGGGTTGCTTACCTCGACTGTTTCGTATGGGAAGACATTAATTACCTTAAAATGGATTTATTTGTTTGTATTTTGGTCTGAAGTGGTGATTTACAGGGTCTGTTTTATCTAATAGTACTTAATCTTCTATTTTGAAGTGATTTGATGTTCCTTTAAGTTCTTCTGGGGGTTCCTTCGGTTTCACTTTATGTGGTTTTGATTTCTCCTTGAAGTGTGTCTTCCACTCATCTAGTTCATCAATCTAAAGCCATCATTCCTCATGAGATATTTCCTTGTTGGTATGAGCTATGGGATCAGGCTCAGTGGTATAGTTCCGTGGTGCTTCCTGAAATGAAAGTTTAACCGAATGATTATCAACAGAATTTACGTTCTCATCTTTATCACTAGATGTCCTAGCTGAGTCGAGAGCTTGAAGACTGATTGATTCGTCACCTGCACAAAGTATGAGCTCACTTGTACTAACATCAATTTTAGATCTATCAGTTGCAAAAAAGGGTCTTCCTAGAATTAAGGGGATATTATTGTCTTCATCCATATCTAAAAGAACAAAGTCTACTGGGAATATGAATTTATCCACTTTAACTAGTACATCTTCAATTATACCCCTAGAAATTTGAATAGTCTTATCAACTAGTTGAATGCTTATCCTAGTTTGCTTGGGTTTCCTTAGACCTAGCTGTTTAAACATTTTAGAAGGCATAACATTTATATTCGCCCCTAAATCAGCTAAAGCATTATCAATAGATAGACTACCAATTAAACATGGAATTGTAAAACTCCCTAGATCTTTTAATTTTCGTGGTAGTCTGTTCTGTAGCATTGTTGAGCACACTGCGTTTAATTCAACATGTGACTCCTCATCTAACTTTCGCTTATTTGTTAAGAGCTCTTTTAAAAATTCCTTGAATTTGGCATCTGTGAAAGAGCTTCAAGAAATGGTAAGTTAATATGTAATTTCTTTAAAAGTTTAAGAAACTTACTGAACTGTTCCTCCGTATTGTTTTTCTTTATCGCATTGGGATAAGGTATACGAGGTTGGTATTCTTTAATTACCGGTTTTGGATTTTCTTAGCTTACCTCAACCTTACCTTTGCTTACCACAGGTTCTTGCCCTGACTCAGATTCAGAATCTACTAATCCTTCACTATCATGAGCTGTTATGGATGAATTTGGTCCTTTGGATTAGTCTCAGTGTTGCTTGGCAAGCTACCTAGTGGTCGTTCAGAGATCAGCTTAGCGAGTTGCCCTAACTGGTTTTCGATTCCTTTAATCGATGCTTGTTGATTTTTAAGTGTTGTCTCGGTGTTTTAAAAATGAGTTTCAGACACCGCTATGAATATTGTCAGCATCTCTTCAAGGTTCGGCTTCTTTTCTTGTGGGTAGGGCTGTTGTTGGAAGTTTGGAGGGGGATGTTGTCTCTGATTTCCTTGACCACCCCACGAGAAATTGGGGTGGTTCCTCCAACCTGGATTATAAGTATTACTATAAGGGTTATTTTGAGATCTAAAATTTTTACCCGTATAGTTTATCTGTTCGCTTTCCATGCCATGATTGTAGGGGTGTACTCAGGATTCGCTACAACTCCTAAATTTGGTTCACATTGCATAACTGGATGTACCTGTGAAGAACCACACAAACCATCAATATTTTTATTCATCATCTCTACCTTATCTGATAGCATGGTGACTGTGTCGAGGTTGAAAACTCAGGCTATTTTAGTTGGCCTTGTCCTTGTAACTTGCCACTGATAGTTGTTCAGTGACATCTCCTCTATGAATTCATAAGCCGTTTCAGGAGTTTTGTTATTCAGGGTTCCGTCGGCTGTTGAGTCAATTAACTACTGGGTTGAGGGGTTCACACCGTTGTAAAAAGTTTAAAAGTTTGGACTTGTAGACACAAGGGTAAACCATGGTGTGGGCACCTTCTAAATATATGTTTGTATCTCTCCCATGCATCGTATAATGTTTCTAAATCCATCTACAAAAAAGAAGAGATATCATTCCTTAATTTGGCCATTTTGGCCGGTGAGAAGTATTTCAGTAAAAAAATTTTGGTCATTTGATCCCATGTAGTGATTGATCCTCGTGGAAGAGAATGCAACCACTGTTTGACTTTATTTCTTAATGAAAATGGAAATAACCGAAGACGAATGACATTATTAGAAACGCCATTTATTTTGAAGGTATCACAGAATTCTAGAAAATTTGCTAAATGAGTATTTGGGTCTTTGTCTTGCAAACCATCAAATTGAACAAACTGTTAAATCATTTGTATAGTGTTAGGTTTCAATTCAAAATTATTAACGGCTATAGTAGGCCTAACAATACTTGATTCGGCTCTTGTTAAATTAGGTTTAGCATAATCATACATAGTTCAAGGAGCATGATGATCGGCCACCTCCTGAGGTAGCGGATTATTCTCAGCCATCCCTTCGGTGGTATTAGTTTCGTCCTCTTGCACTTATTGTATGTAATTTAAGCATCACCTTACTTCTATACGATTTCTACGCACGGTTCCTTCAATATCACTGTCGTAAAATAGTGGTCCTGTCGGGTTCCTTCTAGTCATAAACTAGAGGTACCTACTAGGAAAAGAGAAATAGAAAAAGAAAATTTAGAAAAGTAAAAATAAAGTTTAATATAAAAATAAAAATATGGCTTAAGTAATAAAAATTGAGTGTTCTTAATATTTCAGTTCCCCGGCAATGGCGTCAAAAACTTGATCTGTGTTAGAGTCCTAAAAATTTATAAAAAGAATGATCGAACCTGGAAACTAACTAAGACAACGATTGAGGCAAGCGCACCTATCGAACAGTATATAGTTTAGTGGCAAGACCGGATTGTCGAACTCAAAGGAACCAAAAGTACTAATACTAACTTTCTTTTTATTATTTAGCATAAGAATTAAGGGAATTTTTATCTAATCTAAAATTAACTACTACTAAGCTAAAGATGCGAAGACAAAGAGAAGAAATTGAAGAAAGACTTGAGAGAAAACTTGATTGATTTAGACAATACCCGAGGAAGAATCCACTCAGACTTCACTTGTCATTTAACTCTGAACCAGACGATTTATTCACTTGACTTGATCCGTAGGATACCCTAATTTATATTTATACCTCTCTCGAGGCTACTAACATCTAACCCTAGGTTGATTAATTGAAATATCTTTCTAATTAAAACCTCTTGAATTGCATTAACTCGATCTATGGACTCCCATATTAGGTTTGACCCTAATCCGACAGATTTTCGTCATCCTCTCTCTAGGGTTGAGATCAACTCCGCTTAACTATGCTAGATCTACTCTTAAACAGGGTCTATTCCTCCTATGCCTAAGAGCATAAATGCTTGAATCAATATCCTGGAAATACCAAAACAAGAATTAAGAACACATAGTTAAGAACAAATCAAGTATTTATCATACAACTCAGATAACAATAACAAGATTCGTCTTAGGTTTCATCCCCTCAGGTATTCTGAGGGTTTAGTTCATAATAGTAAAAGAAAACATCTCAGAAGAAAATATAAAACAAAACATAAAGAAAACCCTAAAACCCCCTGAAGGAATTGAAGGAGAGTTCCTCCGTCTTGAGTATGATCCTGGCTTCTTGAGATGAATCAACTAGCTTTCTTCGAGTGAATCCCACAATTCGGCCTCTCTAGGTTGGCTCCTTGGCCTAGCTGAGCCGCTGAAAAGCCCTGACAGAAGGCTTCTATCGAACTCCTCCTTTAAGTTGCCTCCTAGGGTGTTTATATAGGATTCGAGATGCCTTTCTTGGCCTGAAAGTATCCTAATTCGAAGGAAACTCTTCTTTTTTGCGGCAAGGACATGCCCGTGGCACACACCCATGTGATTCGAGGCTAGGCCGTGGTCAAACCTGTTGAAAAGGCACGGCCGTGTGGTCTTGGGCCTAGGCCGTGTGGATTTCATGTTTTGGCCCATTTTATCCGTTTTTGGCCCGTTTCTTATTCTTTTCATCCTCTGGTGCTCTCCTGAGTATAAAACATGAAAACAAAGGATTAAGAGCACCTATTTCCATAATTAAAGGGAAAAATCATCCAAAAGTATGCTAAATGTGGGATTAAAATATGTTCTTATTTTAGTTTATCAGATATTATGGTTTAGGCTTTTAGTTGGAAAAGGAGGATCATTGTATGGATCAAATGGCTAACTGTTAGTCTTAAATGTTGTAGGTTTGGTGCTAGAGATTCGAAGGGCACTTCGTAAACAGGTGTGTACTGATAAACTGTAATTTACACATATTTTAACCCTATGCTTGGCTTAATTTTGGATGGATATTCATTAGATTTGATGATCCTAATCCCTTAATTTCATGTTTTATACTCAGGAGATCTTAGGAAGTCGAAAAGAATAAGAAATGGGCCAAAAACGAAGAAATTGGGCCAAAGTGAGAAATCAACACGGCCTGGAGTTCACCACATGGCCGTGCCACTTTAGCAGACTTGAACATGGCTTGGGCTCGATTCACACGGGCGTGTCCCTACCCAGCAAAGAACAGTTTCACTCGGATTAGGATACTTTTGGGCCAAGAAAGGCATCTCGAAGCCTATATAAACACATTAGGAGGCAACTTAAACTGGGAGTTCGACAGAAGGCTTCCGTCGAGGTCGTGAAGCGAAGGCAGAGAGGGCCAAATTGTGGGATTTACTCAAAGACAGCCAGTTTATTCATCTCAAGAAGCCAGAATCATACTCAAGACGGAAGATCTTCCCTTTAATTTCCTTCAGGGGGTTTTAGGGTTTTTCTTATGTTTTGTTTTATACTTTCTTCTGAGATGTATTCTTTTATAAACATGAACTAAACCCCTTTAATACCTAAGGAGGATGAAACCTAAGATGGATCTTGTTATTTTTTTCTGGACTATATGATAAATATTTGATTTGTTCTTAATTATATGTCATTTATTCTTGCTTTGATATTTCAGGATATTGATTCAAGTATTGATGTGCTTAGGTAGTGGAGCAAAAGTCCCTATTTAAGAGTAGATCTAGCATAGTTAAGCGGAGTTGATCGTACTCTAGAGATAGGATGACTAAAATCACCGATTAGGTCAAACCTAATATGGGAGTCCATAGATCGAGTTAATGCAACTCTAGGGGTTTTAATTAGAAAGTGATTTCAATTAATCAACCTGGGGTTAGATGTTAGTAGCCTCGAGAGAGGTATTAATATAAAATAGGAAATCCTACGGATTAAGTCAAGTGAATAAATCGTCTGGTTTAGAGTTAGATAACAAGTGAAGTTGTAACACCCCTAACCCGTGTCCGTCGCCAGATTAGGGTTATGAGGCATTACCAAACCCAACTCAGATTGTCGTAGTCATTTTTTTCTCGAAATTCATACTTCTATTAAACCAAAGAATTTAAATTCATGCTTGTACATTTCAAATCATTGAATCATCGAACATATGTCATTCAAATATTTAATACATGTTCAAGCATTTATCATTCACCTTACAAATATAATTTGCCTATTAAGACATACAAATCCTTAGAACTCTAATGTATATTCGTTCACATATGTGACATTAATACACTATAGTATAACTGAAGATGTTCATGATACTAATGCAATATGCGTATATTTCTCAAAGACGAAGCCATAATCAATCATGATTAACAAATTTACGTAATGCAATATGCGCATATTTCTCAAAGACGAAGCCATAATCAATCATGATTAACAAATTTATGTAATCATATTATTAACAACATTTGGGAATAAGCCGAATCATATAATCATGAAACATGCATTAACACTCTATTCATCTTTCAAGAACAATGTACATACCTGTTAAACATAAAATATATATACATATCCAAATTGTGTCAATACATCTGTTTCATTAGTCGAACATCAACTTAACATTTCATAACTTGTGCACATATATAAGTTACACCTAAATAAGCATAATTCAAATGTCACTACATAATAACTTTCTAGTAAGACCGAATTTCATATGACTTGAAACTTATTTTCACATAACCGAATATACAAGTTTTCATTTATCAAATTTCCAGTTCATTACATAGCACAAATCAAGTTTTGTAATTCCAAATACTCAATCAAAGTAAGAAATATCATAAGCCAAATACATATCTATTTAAGTACAAAAATATACATCATGGTTCTGCTCATTTTCCATATAATTCCATTCAACTGAATTAATGCCTATTTTCGCATTCATTCAACTCAAAGCCACATGAACTAATTATATACATAAATATCATTATAAACTTATCAAACACGTGAGCCATCTAACTAGCCGAATACCTAATTATAACCAATTCATTGACCATATATTCGGACCTCAATTAAACACTTCAATATTCGACTCCAATATATATACATTAACGTTTCTACTAGCACCACCGAATCATAGATAAACAACTCTAGATAACTATCATAACATATATATATACATGCTCAAACTAAGCTTTAAACTTATCTAGAAACACACAAGTAATGTATAAGCAAAAGAAATAGCCAATACGCATGGCTACATTATAAAAAAAATTAGATACCATCGGTTTACAACTTAACCTAGCTTATACATGCCTTTTTAATAAAAACTAAGTTTATAAGTACCAAACAGGTTGATAGTGTGGATGACTTTCTTGACGATCCCTCTTGAGCTCGTAGCTTTAACCAAATCTATAAAACAGAGGAGAACATATCACACAAGTAAGCTCACTAGCTTAGTAAGTCTTAAGCAACCACAATGTAACATTCAAGTATACGAGCATTTAAATAAACATTCTTAACATTACACATTCATGACTTAATACTTAATTTACCAAAGTCGAATATCCCTTTCCACTATATATAAGTCAATTTCCATTCCTTCACCACAGTATATTATACACTGAGTAAACAATCACACACACTTATGCATAAAGTTATGCTTGTACAAACACTTACCTCTTTCATGCTTTTCTATAACCAATTCACTCATAGTATAAATTATAATCGAATTCCGTCCATCATATGTATATCACTTTCTTTCCTCATTTCATTTACTCATCATCAAGCATATATTCATAACATTAAAGTATGTTTAACACATACCTTATAGCGAACTCTCTAATTCACTTTCATAACTTAAATTTTCATGGTTTGATCCATAACCTTACCATTTTCAATTTAATTAAAATTCGGGAATCGAAAACTCACCAGCATATAACAAGCTGATCACTAATTCGAATCACATACACCGGCACCTTGCTTGCTAGACTTGAAGTCTGAAGTTTAAAACATCGGCATATAGCCTACTAGGCATTAAGCCTGATATATTCACCGGCATGAGGCCTGCTAGGCGTTAAGCCTAAAATAGATCACCGGCACAAGGCCTACTAGGCGTTAAGCCTGACTTAAATCACCGGCACAAGGCCTGCTAGGCTCGAAGCCCGAAATATCACCACTTTTACATTTCCATACACATCACTTAGTGCTAAAATCACAACCATCTCATATATTTCGTATTATTTTCACATATTAAACCGAATATACTTATTCATATCACATTAACAAAAGATATTCAATACAATTTAATACCTTAACATTCGGCTAACACATAAATTTATATTCAAAATTAACAAATATTATCATTTGACATATTCATAATTAACTCTTTAATATACTTTTGCTTAAGGACTTACCTCGACTGTCGACGGACCGCGTAAACCGGCTATTCGATAACCTTCGTCTTTCCCCGATTCAAATCCGTTTTTCTTTGTTCTTGATCTAAAAAAATTAAAATTCAGCTCATTCAAGTACACTTAATTTCAATTTAATCCCTAAACATAAAATGGACAATTTACCATTTTACCCCTAGGATTTCATATTTTTACAATTTAGTCTTATTTGCACAAAACACGAAATACACAAAATTTCACTACAACATCTTAGGGCCGAATGTTCACAAGGACCATACTAGTCCATTTATTTCATTTATTTTTCATTTTAGCCCCCTCAAAAATTCATTTTTGCAATTTAACCCAAAACACTCAAATTCACTAAAATTTCCATTTCAAAACTTGTAGATTTCTAACATAACTTTAATATTTTTCCATCAAACATCATAAAACATCAAAATTTAGCCATGGCCAAATATCAAGCATGCTCAAATTAAAAAATTCTAACATGGGTCATCTACTGTTCGAAGCAACGATCTCAAAAACGTAAAAATTATCGAAAACCGATTAAAAACTAACCTTTAATTCAAGCCAACACCATGACCGAATGCTTAAGCTTTTAAACCAAGCTTTTCTTTTCTTATTTCAGTAGCCAAAGGATGAAGACAACCTTTATTTCATGTTTTTATTTAACATATATTATAGTATTTACTAATTTACTAATTTATCCTTTAATTAATAATAATAATAACTTATAACATAAGGTCATTCTTGACCTTTGCCGCCCACTAACTCATAAAATGGGTTAATTTCCTTTTTAATACTCCAAATTAAAAAGCCACAATCAATTTAGTGCATTTTCACTATAGTTTGGGACTTTTACCTTTTACGCGATTAAGTCCTTTTTCTAAATTAAACACATAAACAATTAAATTTTTCAACGAAACTTTCACACACATTAATTCACATATAGTAAGCACGAAATATAATATTTAAATATTTCTTGGACTCGGATTCGTGGTTCTGAAACCACCATTCTGATTAGGGCCAAATTCGGTCTATTACAGAAGTCTAGGTGGATTCTTCCTCGGGTATTGTCTCGATCGATTGGTTTTTCCAAAAGTATTTCCCCAATTCATTCTCTGTGTCTTAGCATCTTTAGCTTAGTAATTAGTTAGTTTTAGATTAAACATCAATTCCCTTAATTCTTTGGCTAAATAATAGAAAGATAGTAATTACTAATACTCTTGGTCTTTAAGGATATGATATTTTCGGTCTTGCCATAGCTATACTATCAAATGATAGGTGCGCTTGCCTTATTCGTTGTCATAGTTAGTTTGGACACGATCAAGTTTTTGGCGCCACTTTGGGGACTAAGATATCAGGAAAACTAAATTTTTATTACTTTAGCCATTTTATTTATTTGCAATTTATATTTATTTGTTTCTGGTAGGTACCTCTAGTTGAAGGAACCCGACAGGACCCTTGATTTTCGACAGTGATATATAAGGTACCATTCGCATAAATCGTAGGGAAATAAGGTAAAGCCTACAGTACATTGAAGAAGAGCAAGAAAACGATCCCGATACTACCGAAGAGATGGCTGATAATAATCCACTACCCCTTGTGGTGGCAGCAAACCCGGTGAATCAAAATCCTGCTCCTTGCACTATGTATGATTATGCTAAACCTAATTTAATAGGAACCAAATCTAGTATTATTAGACCTGCTGTTGCTGCAAATAATTTTGAACTGAAACCTAACACTATACAGATGATACAGCAATTAGTCCAATTTGATGGTTTGCAGGATAAAGACCCTAATAATCACTTGGCAAATTTTTTGGAATTCTATGACACTTTTAAAATAAATGGCGTTTTTGATGATGCCATTCGTATTCGGTTGTTTCCCTTTTCATTGAGGAACAAAGCTAAACAGTGGTTGAACTCGTTACCACGAGGATCAATCACTACATGGGAACAAATGACCAAAAATTTTTATTACAATATTTTTCACGGCTAAAACGACTAAGTTGAGGAATGATATCTCTTCTTTTGTACAGATGGATTTAGAAACACTTTACGACGCATGGGAAAGATATAAGGATCTACTGAGAAGGTGCCCTCACCATGGGTTACCATTATGGCTATAGGTTCAAACCTTTTACAATGGTGTGAACCCCTCAACTAGGCAATTAATCGATTCAGCCACCTGCAGTACACTGAACAACAAAACACCTGAGGCTGCTATGAATTCATTGAAGAGATGTCTCTGAATAACTATCAGTGGCAAGTTACGAGGACAAAGCCAACAAAATCTGCCAGTGTTTTCAACCTTGATGCAGTGATCATGCTATCAAATCAGGTAGAATTGTTAAATGAAAAGATTGATAGTTTGTGTGGTTCTTCGTAGATACATCCAGTTATGCAGTGCAATACATACAGAGGAGGGATGAACAATACAGAATACCCACCCTACAGCCCTGGCATAGAAAGCGAACAGATGAACTATATGGGTAACAATTCTAGACCTCAAAATAACCCTTATAGTAGTACTTACAATCCAAGTTGGAGGAACCATCCCAACTTCTTATGGGGTGGCCAAGGAAATTAGAGACAACAACCCCTCCCAGGCTTTCAACAGCAACCCTACCCACAAGAGAAGAAGCCGAACCTTAAAGAGATGCTAACAAAATTTATAGCAGTGTCAGAAACCCATTTCCAAAATACCGAAACAACACTTAAAAATTAAGAAGCACCAATTCAAGGGATCAAGAACAAATTAGGACAACTTGCTAAGCTGATCTCTGAACAACCACAAGGTAGCTCTCCAAGTAACACTGAAACTAACCCAAAGGAACAACTTCAAGCAATAACTACTCACGAGAGTGAAGGGTTAGATGAACCAAACTCGCGGCAAGAGAATATGGTAGAGGAAGGTAAGGTTGAGGTAAGCCGTGATCAACCAAAACCGGTAATTACAGAGTACCAACCTCGTGTGCCATATCCCAATGCGATGACCGCACAGATGAACAATTTGGTAAGTTTCTTAAACTTCTAAAAGAATTACATATCAACTTACCGTTTCTTGAAGCTCTTTCGCAGATGCCTTGTAACATCCTAGATTAGGGGTTATGCGTTTGTGCATAATACATAAGTAGTAGGTTTTGGCAGTGTTTGGAAGTGAATTAAGGGTTTTTAAAATCCTAGGATGGAAGAGAAAGCTTTGGGCAATTATTGGTTTTTAAGTTAAAAACAAGAAGTGATGTGGAAAAGTGGCAAGGGACGCCACCTAAGGTGCAAGGGTTATGGCATCAAGTGAAGTACTTTGAGGGGAGAGGTTCAAATCCCATTGTGTGCATCTTTGCTTAATTTTATGAAATAGCATGTGTACTGTGATATGTGGTATGCATTTTTAGAACCTTGGAAATGTAAGGAAATGTATGGAAATGTATGGAAATGTAAGGAAATGTATGGAAATGTAAGGAAATATTAAGTTCAAAGTGAACATTTTTGGAAACTAGGACATGAAAGGAAATGATTTAGAAATGATTCAAAAGAGGAAAGTAAACATTTTGAGAAACTTGGAAATGTAAGGAAATGTTAGGTTAAAGGAGGGAAATGAACGTTTTTAAAAACCTAGAAATGTAAGGAAATGTCAAGTTTTAAAGTTTAAAAAGAGGAAACTAAGGCAAGGTGGCCTTAAGAAAATTAATAGGAGGAATTTGACACAAGAATGTGGCTTGGAAAAGTGGCAAGGAGGCACCACTTAAAGCCCAAGAATGACGCCACCAAAGATGTGTGCAAGCTTAGGTTCGAATAGCAAGGAGAGCATTTCGAGAGTGTTTTATGTCTAATTGGGCTTATGCCCAATTCATTATTAAAGCTAAACTAATCATAGGGAGGCGCCACTTAGGTGGATAATTTGGGCCTCGTATGGCCACAAGGAGTCCAATAGAATAAGTTTAAATTTGGCTCATCAAAGGAAGGGGGTGGATGGCATCTAGCTAAGTCTTTAAGTGATTTTTATTTAATTACTTAAAGAGGAAGAAATGGACGGCAATAGGGACTCTTAAGGGAAGAGTTTAATTCTCCTTAAAACTCGGCTAAATAGGTGGATAAATGATGATTTATTTTAGATTATTTTCAAAGAGATAATTGAGGGATTATTCTTTAATTTTTAATTAAAGAGATAAAGCTATCAAAATAGAAGAGTGATGGCCAAGTAAGGGATTCTAAGTCAGTAATTTCGGCTATAAAAGGAAAAGAGGCCATTCATTCTTTCTTCTAACTCTCTCTCTACCGAATTCTCTCTAGCAAATATCTCCTTTCTTCATTGTTTTGCCAAGCCGAAAATACACCTTGTGTAGCCAAAACTTCATTACCAAATTGCTCAAACTCTTTTCTCTTCTTCTTTCATAATCTTCCAAAAGTCGAAAGTTTGCTAAAATCAAGGCCATAGCCGAATAGTTTTGAGACTTCAAACAAGAGGTTGTCGACTTCTGTATTAAGGGTAAGAACTAGTTATCATTCGATTTTCATCCTTTTCTTTTAAGATTTGCAGAAATCTAGGACTAACCCCATTAATATCTTGTTGTCGAAACTTTGAAGAGATCTTTTCGGGATTTGTTTAAGTCAACTACAAGAAGGAGAAGTTCTTTTCCGAAGGTACACCATAGGTCAGCGTGTTCCCTAGTTATTCGGTGAATTTCGTGATTTAAAATCCACAAGGTAAGACATGCGAATATTCGCCAAGGCCTATTTTTGGTGTTTTAAATCTAGTTCATATTTATTCAAAAGTCAAACTAATTTGTTAAAGTGATTTAAAGCTTTGCGAATACAAGAAAGAGTATAGTGAAGATTTGGATTTGGCATCAAGGTAAGTTTTAGTGTACTAATCCTACTAGGATTTGGATTTATGGCGAATGCCTTACTAAGTATTAAATGATTGATTAAATGTAGAGATTTAAGATCTAAGGCATTAGATCAAGCTTTTCGAATTTGGATTGGAAACCTTGCTTAATCGTGTGTGTACCCACACTAAATCTCAATAGATTTACTGGTTTTAATTCATTATATGTGTTAATATGAAAGTGTAAGAATATGGCTAAGGTCTTGTGTGTACCCTATCCTAAGTTTTAATATGTTCATGGCTATGTTTTAAATTAAATGTGCATGTTTATAAGAATGTGAATATGGCTAAGGTACCATACTATGGTACAAAGTACTAAGGTATGTTTCCTACTCCTACTAGGAATATGAATATATGTTATTTTTAACATGTGAAAAGTGATAAGAATGTGAATTAAGGCATGATTTTGCATATTGTGTATGAAAAATGGGGCATATGGGTTATATGAAAAGGGAAGTTAATGTGGTGACCTAAGACCACAAAATCGAATGTGGTGACCTAAGACCACGAAATCGAAAGTGGTGACCTAAGACCACGATAACTAAATGTGGTGACCTAAGACCATTAATTCTAAATGTGGTGACCTAAGACCACGAATTTTATAAGGCGATGAGCACGTCGACGCAACGATCGCCTTCGATGGTGTGTAGCGGATGGAGGGTTGACTTAGTAGTCCCACTTGTGTGTGTGATGGTACGGTGGTGTGTAGCGGATGGCATATAGGTTTGGGTTTGGGTTGCATCATATTGTTTAAATGCTTTATGAACATGTATGACATTGTATGCCGAAATATTAAATTTTAGTGTTGGTTACACATTGAGTCTGTTGACTCACCCGATGTGGGATTACTTTTCGGTGACGACCGGTGATGGATGGGGCAGATGCTTAGTGGAGGCCATGTGAAGTTCAAATTTCTTTTATTTGGACTATTTTACTTTAAGTATTTTGAATTTAAATTTTGGGAATTATTTGTTGTAATAAGGCTTAGAATTATTTTATTCTGTTTTTATTTATTAAGCTTACAAACTTCTATTTATTAAAAGATTAAGTAAATTTATTTTAAAACAAAGCCCAAACGTTTTGTCACTTAAAGTAAAGGATTTATAATAATGAAATAAACTTGTTTTCATCTCAAGCCCAACCCAAAACGACCTTCCTTCCAAATCACACAAGTTTTCCTAAGTAACAAATGAATTTGTAACGGTTTACACCGGGGAACATACCAGATCCGATCAAGGCTCGTGGGCCGGGTGTGGGGTGTTTCAATTTGGTACCAGAGCCCAGTTTTAAACTCTCAGCCTTGGGTTTAAGGCCCAAAATGTTTTCAAACTTAAGCCCAAAAAGAATTTTTGTGAATTAAGCAGGTTTTTCTAGCATGGCACACTAAGTCTCCGACCTGAAGTCCACCAGGTAAGTACTTCTGACTTCTGAAGTGATTTGAATATGTGAAATGTATGGGCTTTTATGGCAACGTAGATTAGTGAACTAGGATCTGTTGAACCCTAGGACTAGTATACCCCAACAAAAACATAAGACTTAAATGCCTTACTAAACAAACCTGTGATTGAGTCGCCGAGTTAGGGTGTGTCAACCATGGTACGCATGTCTAGGATTGGTTTCAGTGGGAGCTTGGTATTTAAGCAGTCCTAGTGACTCACCTCCTCTCCACTCGAATCCTACCTGGTGCGTGGCCTCGGTTCACCCTAACCAAGAGAACTTATACACGGGCTAAACCCCTAACTAAAACCCGAAAGGGACTAGCTGTATTTTTTATGAAAACCCTAGTTTTATAATCACCAAATTACCCCTTGAATAGTAGCAAAAACTTATTTTGGAAAATTTTCAAAATATTTCTGATTTATAAAAATTACAAAAATACCCCTAGTGGTAAAATTACAAAAATGCCCTTGGTTCTAAAATTTCCATATTACCCTTGATTTCAATAAAATTTCCTTACTTTGTAAAAGTATTTAAAAAACCCTATCTTACGAAAGTCCAAAATACCCCGATCTAAAAATTTACGGAATTACCCCCGATTGACAAAATTACCAAAATGACCCTGATTTTCAAAATTTTTGCAACATCACCGATTTGGAAAACAAATTCTCAAAAAGAACCCTCAAGTTTTGCAAATTATGAAATACCCTTAATTTATTGAGATTTACAAATTTACCCTGATTAATTACCGAAATACCCCTGTAATTTCAAAATTTTTGAAATACTCCTGGGATCTCAAAAATTACCAAAATACCATTATTGACCAAATCACCAAGGGACCTTATTTCAACAAATTATGAAAATACCCCTGTAGGGCAAATTACGAAAATACCCCTAGGTAGTGGAAAAACAACAACAATGAAAACTACAACATTTCTCTGAATGAACGAAAGTTAATAATTGATTGATGGATGTATGAATGTAAAGACGTGTGCATGTATGAATACGAAAGAACCACTTCTAAAAAAAATTCTTTCCATAAAACTTCTTCGCGGTTAATCGGTGAAACAAAATTTTTAATACATAAAATTCTTAATCGATTAAATCACGACGTTAGAAATGAGTTCTAAGGGACGTGAACCTAGAGATTGTGCCCGGAAAGTATGATGGTTCTATTAAGATCGAGTCTTGGCGTAAGCATAAGTGCGGTGAGAAGGATTGTACGATTGTTAGTAAGTAATTTCGAGGATGAAATTATTTTAAGGAGGGTAGAAGCGTAACATCCTAGATTAGGGGTTATGCGTTTGTGCATAATTCATGAGTAGTAGGTTTTGGCGGTGTTTGGAAGTGAATTAAGGGTTTTAAAATCCTAGGATGGAAGAGAAAGCTTTGGACAATTATTGGTTTTAAGTTAAAAACAAGAAGTGATGTGGAAAAGTGGCAAGGGACGCCACCTAAGGTGCAAGGGTTATGGCATCAAGTGAAGTACTTTGAGGGAAGAGGTTTGAATCCCATTGTGTGCATCTTTGCTTAATTTTATGAAATAGCATGTTTACTGTGATATGTGGTGTGCATTTTTAGAACCTTGGAAATGTAAGGAAATGCATGGAAATGTAAGGAAATGTATGGAAATGTAAGGAAATGTATGGAAATGTATGGAAATGTATGGAAATGTAAGGAAATGTATGGAAATGTAAGGAAATGTTAAGTTCAAAGTGAACATTTTTGGAAACTAGGAAATGAAAGGAAATGATTTAGAAATGATTCAAAAGAGGAAAGTAAACATTTCGGGAAACTTGGAAATGTAAGGAAATGTTAGGTTAAAGGAGGGAAATGAACGTTTTTGAAAACCTAGAAATGTAAGGAAATGTCAAGTTTTAAAGTTTAAAAAGAGGAAACTAAGGCAAGGTGGCCTTAAGAAAATTAATAGGAGGAATTTGACACAAGAACAGGGCTTGGAAAAGTGGCAAGGAGGCACCACTTAAAGCCCAAGAATGACGCCACCAAAGATGTGTGCAAGCTTAGGTTTGAGCAGCAAGGAGAGCATTTCGAGAGTGTTTTTATGTCTCGAATTGGGCTTATGCCCAATTTGTTATTAAAGCTAAACTAATCATAGGGAGGCGCCACTTAGGTGGATAATTTGGGCCTCGTATGGCCACAAGGAGTCCAATAGAATAAGTTTAAATTCGGCTCATCAAAGGAAGGGGGTGGACGACATCTAGCTAAGTCTTCAAGTGATTTTTATTTAATTACTTAAAGAGGAAGCAATGGACGACAATAGGGACTCTTAAGGGAAGAGTTTAATTCTCCTTAAAACTCGGCTAAATAGGTGGATAAATGATGATTTATTTTAGATTATTTTTCAAAGAGATAATTGAGGATTATTCTTTAATTTTTAATTAAAGAGATAAAGCTATCAAAATAGAAGAGTGATGGCCAAGTAAGGATTCTAAGTTAGTAATTTCGCTATAAAAGGAAAAGAGGGCCATTCATTCTTTCTTCTAACTCTCTCTCGTCAATTCTCTCTAGCAAATATCTCCTTTCTTCATTGTTTTGTCAGTAGAAAATACACCTTGTGTAGTCGAAACTTCATTACCAAATTGTTGAAACTCTTTCTCTTCTTCTTTCATAATCTTCCAAAAGCCGAAAGTTTGCTAAAATCAAGGCCATAGCCGAATAGTTTTGAGACATCAAACAAGGGGTTGTCGACTTACGTATTAAGGGTAAGAACTAGTTATCATTAGATTTTCATCCTTTTCTTTTAAGATTTGCCGAAATCTAGGTCTAACCCCATTAATATCATGTTGCCGAAACTTTGAAGAGATCTTTTCGGGATTTGTTTAAGTCAACTACAAGAAGGAGAAGTTCTTTTCTCGAAGGTACACCATAGGCTGCGTGTTCCCTAGTTATTCGGTGAATTTTGGGATTTAAAATCCACAAGGTAAGACATGCGAATATTCGGCCAAGGCCTATTTTTTGGTGTTTTAGATCTAGTTCATATTTATTCAAAAGCCAAAACTAATTTGTTAAAGTGATTTAAAGCTTTGCCGAATACAAGAAAGAGTATAGTGAAGATTTCGGGATTTGGCACCAAGGTAAGTTTTAGTGTACTAATCCTACTAGGATTTGGATTTATGGCCGAATGCCTTACTAAGTATTAAATGATTGATTAAATGTAGAGATTTAAGATCTAAGGCATTAGATCAAGCTTTTGAATTTGGATTGGAAACCTTGCTTAATCGGTGTGTACCCACACTAAATCTCAATAGATTTACGTTTTAATTCATTATATGTGTTAATATGAAAGTGTAAGAATATGGATAAGGTCTCGTGTGTACCCTATCCTAAGTTTTAATATGTTCATGGCTATGTTTTAAATTAAATGTGCATGTTTATAAGAATGTGAATATGGCTAAGGTACCATACTATGGTACAAAGTACTAAAACGTTTCCTACTCCTACTAGGAATATGAATATATGTTATTTTTAACATGTGAAAAGTGATAAGAATGTGAATTAAGGCATGATTTTGCATATTGTGTATGAAAAATGGGGGCATATGGGTTATATGAAAAGGGGAAGTTAATGTTGTGACCTAAGACCACGAAATCTGAATGTGGTGACCTAAGACCACGAAATCTAAAAGTGGTGACCTAAGACCACGATAACTGAATGTGGTGACCTAAGACCACAAATTCTAAATGTGGTGACCTAAGACCACGAATTTTATAAGGGTGATGAGCACGTCGACTGCAGCGACTGCCTTTGATGGTGTGTAGCGGATGGAAGGTTGACTTAGTAGTCCCCACGGTGTGCAGGATGGTACGGGTGGTGTGTAGCGGATGGCATATAGGTTTGGGTTCGGGTTGCATCATATTGTTTAAATGCTTTATGAACATGTATGACATTGTATGCCTGAAATATTAAATTTTAGTGTTGGTTACACATTGAGTCTGTTTTGACTCACCGGTGTGGGATTAATTTTCAGGTGACAACCAGTGATGGACCGGGCCGACAGATGCTTAGTGGAGGCCATGTGAAGTTCAAATTTCTTTTATTTGGACTATTTTACTTTAAGTATTTTGAATTTAAATTTTGGGAATTATTTGATGTAATAAGGCCTTAGTAGAATTATTTTATTCTGTTTTTATTTATTAAGCTTACAAACTTTTATTTATTAAAAGATTAAGTAAATTTATTTTAAAACAAAGCCCAAACGTTTTGTCACTTAAAGTAAAGGATTTCTAATAATGAAATAAACTTGTTTTCATCTCAAGCCCAACCCAAAATGATCTTCCTTCCAAATCACACAAGTTTTCCTAAGTAACAAATGAATTTGTAACGGTTTACACCGGGGAACATACCAGATCCGGTCAAGGCTCGTGGGTCGGGTGTGGGGTGTTTCATGCCTAACTTAAGGAAATTTTTAAAAGAGATTTTGACAAACAAATGGAAGTTAGATGAGGCATCGCATGTGGAGCTAAATGCAGTGTGCTCAGCAATTTTACAAAATAGACTACCACGAAAATTAAAAGATTCAGGGAGTTTTACAATTCCATGTTTAATTGGTAGTTTATCTGTTGATAATGCTTTAGCTGATTTAGGGGCAAGCATCAATGTTATGCCTTGTAAAATTTTTAAACAGCTAGGTCTAGGGAAACCCAAAAAAACTAGGATGAGCATTCAGTTAGGTGATAAAACTATTAGAATTCCTAGGGGTATAATCTAAGATTCCCTAGTGAAAATTGATAAATTCATATTCCCAGTAGACTTTGTTGTTTTAAACATGGATGAGGACAACAATGTTCCTTTAATTTTAGGAAGACCCTTTTTAGCAACTGCTAAAGCTAGAATTGATGTTGGTACAGGTGAACTCACACTTCGTGTGGGTGAAAAAATGATCACTCTTCAAGCTCTTGACTCGGCTAGGACATCGAACAATCAAGGTGAAAACATAAATTCTATTAATGACCATTTGGTTAAACCTTCTTGACAGGAAACACCATTAAACTACACAACTGAGCTAGATCTTAGACCTCGTGCCAATAAAGAAGTAACTCATGAGGAACGAAGGTTTCAGATCGATGAACTAGACGAGTGGAAGTCACGTCAAGGAAAAATCGAAAACACTCAAAGCAGAACCAAAGCAAAACCATGTCAAACTTAAATATGGGACAAACCAGTTTAAGATAGGAGATCAGATATTGTTGGATAAGAAAGACCCTAGAATCGCCATTTCAGACCTTAATACAAACGAAGAGATACCTTTCACGGTACTGAATGTCTTCCCATATGGCACAGTCAAGGTAACTCATCCTACATTTGGCACTTTTAAGGTAAACACCTCTCGACTTAAATTATATATAGATAACCGAATTGATAGCAAGAATAAGGAGTTCCTACTCTTCAAACCACCATGAATGTGCGAATGAGAGGTAAGTTTAGCTTAAGACTTTAAACGAGCGCTTCTCGAGAGGCAACCCTAACATTAACCCCATTAATTTTCATATTTTTATTTTTATTTTTATTTTTACTTTTAGCATCTAACTATGAACTAGCCAAACTGATGAAGCGTAGGTTTCCCTACCACACGGCCTTACACACGGGCGTGGCCGTAGCCGTGTGGACACCATGGATTTGCACATCGGCGTGGCAGAGACCTTGCAGTCCACGGATGGAAACTTTCCCCAAAACACGGGCTATGATAAAATGCCACGGCCATGCGATACGGCCGTAGTCGAAACTGCCTAAAGAACACATGCTGAGATAAATCGACACGGTCGTGCAAGGCGGCCGTGGTCGATGTAACACTCTCAAAAACGGTCCAAACACCACGATCGGGTCTGACATGTCACTAGGGAAAAAGGTGTAAACGAATTTTATATCCAAGGTAAGAAAATATCGTTAGTTTTAAAAAAAAACTCTCTACCTGAGGTGCGGTTTTGAAATCAGAGTTCAGCAGTTGAAAGAAAACCCCAGAGTTGAGTTAAATTATATTTATTACCCCTATTGATATAAGAAGAAAACAGTTGTTTTTACTCTGCCCCAAGTTTTTGAAAGCTCTTTTTATTTTATCTCCCATATTAAAACATAGTAAAACCTTTCTTTAAATAATTGCCAAATAATAAAACCAACTTAATAATCCAAAATTTACCGAATTGATAGTGGCCTTATTACATAATAAAAATATCCCAACAGAAAAATAGCAATTCATATTTTAAAATAAAGTTTACTAAATAAACTCCTGCATGACCACCCCGAGTCCATTCCAACCCAGTCCAACGTATCATGAGCTACCTGCAATGTGTTAAGAAAAATAAATAAGGTGAGTCACCAGACTCAGTGTGCAATCATACTACCACATTCCACAAGTGGGCTTGGCCCTCAAATCCACATACCATGCACAAATATTAAAATGAAAACCCAACCCAACCTAATATCCATCCTCTACACACCACTCCGTACATCCATCCTCATACACACCGGGGGATTTCTACAATCGACCCTCCATCCGCTACACACCTCTTTGGCAGTCATGCTGATAGACACATTGCTCAAAGTCCACATAAGTGGTTTAGCCACTGAATCCACACGTGATTAAATCACCATATCCACAATGAGGCTTGAAGCCATCATTAACCATGACAAAGTCACCCAAATATACACTTCCCCTTTTAATCATTTATATTCCCACCCATGCATATGCAACATATTACAACAATGTCCACATGATGAAACATACATGTATATATATTCATATATATAAGCATACTCATATGCATCCACAACCACATATCCACAATCATTAATGTAGATAGTAAATTAACCTGATTACCGATTACCCATCACAGGTAATACACCCACCATTGCCACTTTTTTTGGCTTTCAAGCAATACACATATATTCATAAAAATTAAAGGAATGGTGTGATAATTACACACCTATGAACCTGGAGAACTAAACTATCGATCTCCCTAACGTCCTCACTCGAAGAGATTACGACAATCTGCTTGTCTTTTTCAGACGCTGGCCCACAGCTCAATGGCCAATCTCTAACCGTTGAAACTGCTCGCTTCTTGAATTTAGGGGTAGGGACTACGTGTCCAACCCCCTTCTTTACTTGATTGGTACTCGAATCCATAGGATATAATCTTGGTCAGAATACCTGGTTAAAATGTTGATTATGGAAATAACGGAACTAAGTAAATACTTTAATCAAGTGTTTCCTTACCGAAATTGACTGATCCCGAAGAGTCTACACCTAAACTAAAAGATCGTCAAAGTCCCTACATAAACCCATGTTAGATTTGGCCTAACACTCATGATCCAAATGAAGTGGCCTTTGGCCGAACGAAAGGTGTATCCTTCTTACCTTGGTTGATCAAAACCAACTGATCCCTAATACCCCTCACACTGGCTACAAACGAAAGGCACGGAATCAAGCCCCCATAGGTTCGGCCCCACATGAAAAACAGAGTTAGGCTTTTGGTTTCTGCACCAAAGAGAAAAATGATAAAGATTCAAAAGGGAAAAGAACCCTTACCACAACCACTAAAACTGATTGGGAAAATTGACAGGAGATGAGTGATGACATTTCCTCTAGAGATCAACACATGAAAATAATCACTACCCAAAAATAGGGATTCGGCTAAGGTTCAAATGAGTGGAAGGTTCATTCGGCTACAGAACAAAAGAGAAGGGTTGTTCGGCTTTTGAAGGTGAAGTAATCGGTGAAAGAGAAGAAGAGAGTTGAAGTTAAGAGGTTTTGGCTATGGGAGAAAGTGAAGGGTAAGATTCGGCTTTTGAAAGAGAAGTGAAGGTTTAAGGTTATCAAAGTGAAAAAGAGGAGAATAGAGGGGTAAGGTTTGACTTTTAGAGAAGAAGTAGAGGGAAAAGAAGAACAAAAATGCACCAAATGGTCTCTTCTAGTTTCGGCTCTTGGTTATATGAAGAGAAAAATGAAAAAGATGCACACCCCCAACTACTAAAACACCTACATTCGACACCTATACCCCTAAACTGAAACACCCCCTCACACCCTTCTTGCATGACCGAAAATCCTACCTCCTAGAACCCCATATTCGGCCAACACTCCTTCCCTCTCCAAATCCCTTCTTTCTCTCCTTAATTCCCTCTCCTTCACACATTCAAACAAGTTTGAATGCTTCAAACTTCTAAAAACCCTCTCCACCTACCATTCAAAAGTGTTTGACCCAATCAACACTCCCTCCTCAAGAGCACTTGCCGAATCCACCACCTACCTCTCCAGACGCCAAAATAAAACTCCCAAAATGCTATCCCTGCTGCTCGAACTCCTTCCCCCTTATAACTCCTCCTGACGCAACCTCCACGCTTCCAAAGTGGCACCCGCTTGCCACTACACCACCCTAATCCTTATGTCAATATTCACCACATTTAATCCCTTAAAGCCTGGCTCCACTAGCTCTCCCCTAAAAGCTTAAAACCAAAAACTTTCACTAAGGCCCAAGGTTTTTCGAAGCCCTAAACATACTCAAACAACCATACAGAGCATACTAACACATAAATACGAAATAAATGCGAAGCCCCTAAATACTAGATGCTACAGTCGATACTGAGTAAATCACACGGGAGTATGACACGCCCCGTGCCTTTAGCCCGTGTAAGACCACCATGCTCGTGCACCATCACCACGGCCGTGGGCGACACTGATTTATCAACATGGGAGTGGCGACCTCTACAACGGGCATTTATTTTTTATTTACTTTTTTTTAAAATTATTTCCCTTTATCTTTCCTGTCCTTACTTTATTTTAGTATATTTTGCTTTCTTTAATTTAAGTTCAAAGGGCTGTTAAGGAACGACCACACCCCCATAGGAGTATCTACCTCCTCTGCCCAACTTTACACCGTTTCTTTTCTTTGACTCCACCCAAACTCCAGGAAGTTTCACTTCTCTCCCTACCTTATGATTTTCTTACTATATTGTGAATATTTATCTTTGTACATTGAAGGCAATGTACATATTAAGTGTGGGGGGTGAATTTCAAAATTTCCTAACTTTTTATATTATTCTTAAATCCTTGAATTTTGTCTTATTCTTATGTAATTTTCTCATATTACTAATTAGAATGAAACTTCTGTTGATTTATGATTTTTATCGATATGTTTTGGATTAAGTCATAGTTAATTGTGCATTGATAATTTAAACTTTAAGTTATTAGAGAATCAGGCATGATAAGTCTATTTTCAGAATTAAAAAATGGCTAGGTTGTTAACCTAAACTTAAATATTACTTTGAAAGTTGAAATTTGCAAGGTTGACATCAAAAACCATAATTTTTGTGAGATTTTGAGCCTTTTAGAGCATATTCTTTTTCTCCTCACTTTATTTACTATAAGTGTGTCGATATTGATTTGTTATTCTAGAACTTGCTTCGATTATACATTTCGAGACCACACCTTTGATTTGATATACAGAGATGATAAAGACACTTAAGATTAAACCCACTTACTCCACTAAAAGCCTACCCTCATAATTAACACCTAGTGAACCCTTTTGATCTTCACAAACCGTTTCTTGACTCACCCATTATTAACCTAAAACCCATCTTGTCTTTGTTATCACCATTTCTCTTGACTACCCTTATATCGAGAGTTGATTTGATTAGTTGCCTAACTACATTATTTATTTCAATTGTTAAATTCTATTTTTGTGATTTGTTCTTTAAAAAAAATTTGAAAATTTATTCATTTGTTCTATGTTCTATGATCTTAAACAGTTAAATTCACATCTTTAGAAGAAGCTCGTGTTATTGATGTAATTATTCATTATCAGTTCATTGTTTCTAACTGGGTAATTTTTCAATTCAATCTCGATTCTAACCTTCAAATTTAGCCTATATCCACACCTTTAACCCTAGCCCCATTACAACCCTTTGAAGACCTTTTGATTTGTGTATCATCTCATTTTATAGTGGTGGAGATTTGATTTTCATGCAAGCCTATGGGATTAACTTTTCATATTTGACTTATGAGTGTTTATCTTGTACCTTAAACACTTTGAGTGGTTTGAGTGAATCCTTAGTGACGATGTCAATCCTTGTCAGTTTTGAATCAGAGGCAATTATTTAGGTAAGGGGAAACACCTATGTTTTTGTGCTATAAAAATTAATGACTTTGATTGTTTGAATCTTTAGGACTCTTTGAGTTAAATTATCCATGTATACATTATCTATGAATTATGATGAGACATTGTTGATGAGAATTATGAACTGAGGGAAGTTAGTTATAATTGTGAGTTGAAAATTTTGGTTGAGGACAAGCAAAAGCTTAAGTGTGGGGGTATTTGATAAACCGTAATTTACACATATTTTAACCCCATGCTTGGCTTAATTTTGGATGAATATTCATTAGATTTGATGAATTTGATGCTCCTAATCCCTTAATTTCATGTTTTATACTCAAGAGAGCTTAGGAAGTCGAAAAGAACAAGAAATGGGCCAAAAACAGAGAAATTGGGCCAAAGTGAGAAATCAACACGGCCTGGAGTTCACCACACGGCCGTGCCACTTTAGCAGACTCGAACACGGCCTGGGATTGATTCACACGGGCGTGTCCCTGTCGTAACAAAGAAGAGTTTCATTCGAATTAGGATACTTTCATGCCAAGAAAGGCATCTCGAAGCCTATATAAACACCCTAGGAGGCAACTTAAACGGGGAGTTCGGCAGAAGGCTTCTATCGAGCTCGTGAAGCGAAGCCAGAGAGGGTCGAATTGTGGGATTTACTCGAAGACAGCCAGTTGATTCATCTCAAGAAGCTGAAATCATACTCAAGACAGAAGATCTTCCCTTTAATTTGCTTCAGGGGGTTTTTGGGTTTTTCTTATGTTTTGTTTTATACTTTCTTCTGAGATGTATTCTTTTATAAACATGAACTAAACCCCTTTAATACCTAAGGGGGATGAAACCTAAGATGAATCTTGTTATTATTTTTTGAATTGTATGATAAATATTTGATTTGTTCTTAATTATGCATCCTTTATTCTTGCTTTGATATTTCAGGATATTGATTCAAGTATTGATGTGCTTAGGCAGTGGAGCATCCCTATTTAAGAGTAGATCTAGCATAGTTAAGCGAAGTTGATCGCACTCCTAGAGATAGGATGACAAAAATCTGCCGGATTAGGGTTAAACCTAATATGGGAGTCCATAGATTGATTTGATGCAACTCTAGGGGTTTTAATTAGAAAGAGATTTCTATTGATCAACCTAAGGTTAGACGTTAGTAGCCTCGAGAGAGGTATTAATATAACATAGGGAACCCTACGGATCAAGTCAAGTGAATAAATCGTCTGGTTCAGAGTTAGATAACAAGTGAAGTCTAGATGGATTCTTCCTCGGGTATTATCTCGATCAATTGGTTTTTACAAAAGTATTTCCCCAATTCATTCTCTGTGTCTTAGCATCTTTAGCTTAGTAATTAGTTAGTTTTAGAATAAACATCAATTCCCTTAATTCTTAGGCTAAATAATAGAAAGATAGTAATTACTAATACTCTTAGTCCTTGAGTATACAATACTTTCGGTCTTGCCATAGCTATACTATCAAACGATAGGTGCGCTTGCCTTATTCGTTGTCATAGTTAGTTTGGACACGATCATGTACTCACACACATACCACTCCTAGTAGATTGGCAAATGTCGAAAAGCCAAAGTACCGACGAATGATACCACACAAGCGTGCGATCGCACGTGTCGTGGACCGAGCCCATGAATATGGGCATAAGACGGTTGAGGCCACCATCAGTGTTCTTATGGGCCTCGTTGGGCCAGTATGGGTAGTGTGGGTCCAATGGGCTCGTGGGCCCCACATGGATTAAATTTACAAAAAGTGGCAAAATTGAACTGGGCTATAATGTTCACATAGCCATGATTGAAAATGGGCCGAATGGGCCACACGAGAGTATGGGCCCACCTGGGCTGAGTATTGGGCTTTGGGCCCAAATACACTATTTTGATGATATATGTTATCTGTGTCGCTCGAGGCGACTATAGACCCTTGGGAAGGTTGTAAAATGACTGAAATACCCATGGAGGTTAAAATGACCGAAATACCCTTGGAGGGTAAAATAACTGAAGTACCCCTAGAGAGTAAAATGAACGAAATACCCCTAGAGGGTAAAATGATCGAAATACCCTTGGAGGGTAAAATGACTGAAATAACCCTAGAGGGTAAAATGACCGTTATGCCCCTGAAGGGCAAAATGACCAAAATGCCCCTATATGTTATATGATTGTTATTGTATGGTATTTATAGTATGTCTGCATTCATGTGATATTATGCTGCATGGGGGATGGGATTATTGATACGGAGGAAGTTCTGTTAGGGTCGCGTGTTCGCTTGACGACTGTGGATCCACTGATGGCTTTAAGCCAATTATGTGATTGGCAGCTCTGCTGCAATATTGGTTAGTGCTACAACCGGTGCTACATAAGGAGTGTAGGGATGGGTGGGTCAATTAAATCCCCACAGGAGTGCAGGGTTGGACAGGAGCCGAGAGTGCAGGGTTGGTATGGGCATTAATGCATTGCATACATTTGTTCTGTTATTGAGATGGGCTTAGACCTAGATAGATGTGATCTGTGACTTTTGATATGGGATAAGGCCCAGCTGAGGCTATTATGGGATAAGGCCCAAGTGCCACCATTACTGTATTGGGTTAAGATCCAACTGAGGCTATTATGGGCTAAGGGCCAATTGCCACCGTAACTGTGTTGGGCTTAGGCCCACATTGATTATTGTAATGGGCTTAGGCCCTGTTTGTTGTGATGCATGTTTTACCGATGAGGGTTGTACACATTGTGTTTTCTTAAACTCACCCCTCTTTTTAATTTTTCAAGTAATCCTCAGTAAGAGGTTCGACGTACTGGAGTACTCGGAGGTGGCCACACTACGAACAACTTTAAATTTTAGTATGATATTTTAATTTACTTAAATTACTTTCTTTTTAGGTTTTAATAAGGCCACTTTTAATTTTTGATTTTTAATTTGGGATTTCCAGTTTATTACGATTTATATCTGCTAGAAGTAGAATGCAGTTTTCCCAAAGCAATTCGTCTTCAAAATACTACGTTTCAGCAACGCAACTTTTTTTAAGCATCACGTTTTCACAAATCATTTGTTTTAAATTAATCTTCCGCAACAATAAGGTTTTGAAGGTAAAAACTTTTTAATAAATGTAACACCCCAAACCCGGTCCAAATACTACAACCGGATCTGACGTGCCACGAGAAAAAAAATGTTTTGGAAACCAATTTGTCGACTTGTTTTCGAAAGAAAACCAATGTAAGTTTTTAGAGAAAACGAAGTTGAATCTTGTGACATCTTAAACACGTTAGAACTTATTTTAGAAAAAATTAATTGCCTTATTGTTACTTCATATATATTACTTAGTCAGTGATCACTTTAGAAAACGGGTATTTTATTAGGTTTTGAAAACAACCAATTTATAACGTTTAAATATGCTTAAAAAAGTTAAAGAATCAATTAAATAAAGCATCCCAAAAATAAAACTTAAGCGGCCATATTACAGTATTGAAAACCAAAATTAAATAAAACAACCAAGTCCGAATAGAAAACTTTGTAATAAACGAAATGTTGTGTATGGCCACCTCGAGTCCACTCCGGCTCCATATCCACGATCTACGAATTATGTGCAAAATATAATAGAAGGAGTGAGTCACCTAGACTCAGTGTGTAAGTCCCCATCCCAAATGGAAATATGCTCTTACACAGATTCAGATACAAATATGCATGTAATGCATTCCGTCATCCTAGATATCCATCCATGTCTCCCAAATCTACCCCTTGTAGCACCAAACCACTGGTGGTGCCAAACCACTGGTAACTGAAGTTACAAAAATAACATATGTGGTACCAAACCACTGGTGGTGCCAAACCATCGAGACTTAGTCACAATTTTTTATAAAATGTGGGGCCAACCCATCATGTGATACCAAATCTTTGGTGACGATCGATAGATCATACTTCCCCTCCTCTCATCACCCATAACACATATTTATGCCAACAATAGTAGTATGATCATGCTTAACATACAAAATTACGTATACAAAATAACATGCTTTCATAGTTCACAATTCTCATGAGAAATAATAACAACTTACTTACGGCATCCTCGCTTTTACCCACAAGGGTATTTTAGTAACCATTGCAATACTCCCGCTTTTAACAACACACAACATTTAACATATTTAGCATAGAAAGTGTGTAAGAGTTACACACCTGGTTTTCGTACTAACGCTTTTACTGCTTCTACGCTACTATCACTCGAGACTACCACTATTGGCCTACAATCTAACTCCGATGTCGGCCCACACTCCAAAGGCCAATCTCGCACTCCCGATACTGATAGTCTCTTGTATTTCAGCGTTGGGTTTGTAGATCCAACCTCTTCTTCTTAACTATTATTCGAGTCCATAACAATCCCTTAATCACTAAACCATTTAAACGATGAGATCTAATTACTCAAACAATTATAACACTTAAAACGAACTCTTACCTAATTAATCGAATCTCGAATGTCCTTGAGAAAACACCACCACCAACCTACCTACATTCGGCCATTCCCCAAGTATTAAACAAATCGAAAATCACAACCAATCTAGCCCATATGCCATTCGGCCAAATGAAAAGAATCAAGAAAGGGCCATTTAGTCGAACCTACCATCACCTACCTTCGGCTTTTCCACAAAATCGGCACAGGAGACTTTTAATGGGACAGATTCGGCTACTAGAAGCAGAGAGGGGAAATCAACAGGCATAAAACAAATGATTCGGGTTAGATCTTAATGAAAAGAAAGAGTGAAATAGCATAAAAACAAAATCCCAAAACTCACCAGATGAAAGAGGAGTATTCGGCTTAGGATGCACCTTCGGGAAAATGAAACCACCTTGAAGATTCAGTTGTGGGAAGGAAAGGGTATGATCAAAAGGGAATTTGATTTTTTAAAAGAATAATGGAGAGGAGAAAAGAGATAGGGAGTTTCGGCTAGAAGAGAAAAGCTAAGGCAAATGGAGAAGAAGAGTTTCGGCTAGATGTGTGGAAAGAAGGAAAAAAAAATGGAAGCAAAAAGATGATAACTTGGCTAATAATTTGGCACAATCACACACACCTTAGAGTTGGAGTTTCGGCCAACTCTCCCCCCTCTCCTGATAGCCTTTATCCCTTATCTTACCTTTAAAAGAGACCACCCTCAAACCAACTCTCTCCTTCCTTTTATCATCTTTTATCACTTAAAATAAAAGAAATAAACCTCCTAAATGGTAGCCTTTGTACCGTCCACCCCTTTCCCTTCTCAGTGCTGAATCTTGACCCAACAACCTTGGGCCCCAAGCGGCCACACTAGGCCCAACTCCTTCCCCCTTGTGACGTCACCTTAATGCCCACTTAATGCACCTCCAATTTTTGGGCCACAAGCCCAGCTTGCTACTAAACATAGTAATTTACATTAAATTACTACTAACACAAATTTTAATCAATTTAACCCAGATTTAAGCCCAAACCTGAGGCCACTACACACCTCAAGTACCAAATGCACAGACCCACCAAAATCAGGATATTACAGTTCTACCCCCTTAAAATAAATTTCGGCCTCAAAATGTACCTGGTCAAAAGAGTTGAGGGTATTGCTATCGCATAATATCTTCTGGCTCCCATGTCGTTTCCTCTGATCCATGGTTCCGCCATAATACCTTCACCAAAAGAACTAATTTTCTACGTAAAACCTTAACATCTCGATCCAGGATCTGCGCAGGTTCCTCTTCAAAAGACAAGTCTGGGCTCACCTCAATCTCCTCCGCTAGCACAACATGCGACGGATCCAAGAGATAGCGTCTAAGCATAGAAACATGAAACACATCGTGGATTTGACTCAATTCTGGTGGCAACTCGAGCTGGTAAGCCAATGGTCCTACTCGCTTCAACACCCGATAAGGCCCGATAAAACTAGGGCTCAACTTGCCTTTCCTACTGAACCTCAAAACCTTCTTCCATGACGACACCTTCAAGAAAACCTTGTCACCTTCTGCAAACTCTATATCCTTTCGTTTAAGATCGGCATAAGACTTTTGCCTGTCTGTCGCTTCTTTCAACCGAGCTCGAATCACTTTCACCTTATCTTCTGTCTCAGTAACCAACTCCGGACCTAACAACTGCCGCTCCCCCAACTCCGTCCAACATGTAGAGGTACTACACTTTCGACCATATAACGCTTCATACGGTGCCATCCGAATACTTGCCTGATAGCTATTGTTATACGCAAATTTCGCCAATGGTAAGAATTCTTCCTAGCTACCCTTGAAATCCAAGACACAACCCCTTAGCATGTCCTCCAAAACCTGAATCACCCTCTCCGATTGCCCATCTGTCTGGGGAAGAAATGCCGTACTAAAATCCAATCTTGTGCCTAGTGCCTGGTGCAAAGCCTTCCAGAACCTTGACGTAATTCTAGGGTCTCTGTTCGAAATAATCAACACTGGCACCCCGTGCAACCTTACAATCTCCGCTACATATAGTCTTGCTAACTTCTGAAGAGAATAATCCATACGCACAGGTATGAAATGAGTAGACTTTGTCAGACGATCCACAATCACCCAAATTGAATCCTTCTTGGTAGGCGTAAGGGGTAGCCCACTCACAAAATCCATTGTAATCCTTTCCCACTTCTATTGTGGAATCTTAATCGATTGCAACAGACCTGACGGTAACTGATGTTTAGCCTTGACTTGCTGACATATCGACACTTACCTACAAACTCTGTTACCTCCCGCTTAAGGCCAGGCCACCAAAACTGCTCCCGCAAATCTCGGTACATCTTACTACCTCCCGGATGCATAGCATATGGACTGCTATGTGCCTCCTGCAAAATCTTCTGCCTTAACTCCACATCTTTAGGCATACACACTTTTCCCCAAAAATATAACACTCCATCGCTGCTCAGAGTATACCCCTTCAATCCATCATTCTGCACTTGTAACCTTCGTGCGCTCAAACTTCATCCGCCAATTATTTCTCTTTAACATCGTTAATCTATGTTGGCTTCACTTACAATTCCGCTAACAGGCTTCCATCATCACACAGACTAAGGTGAGCAAACATGGCTCTTAACTCTGCCACCACCCTACGACTCAAGGCATCCACTGCCATATTAGCCTTTCCCGGGTGATACTCAATCGAGCAGTCATAGTCCTTTAACAGCTCAATCCACCTTCTCTGCCTCAAATTTAACTCCTTCTGCGTAAGAAGGTACCTCAAACTCTTGTGGCCTGTATACACGACAGACTTTTCTCCATACAAGTAATGTCGCAAAATTTTTAGGGCAAAAACCACTGCAGCCAATTCCAGATCATGCGTCGGGTAGTTTACTTCGTGTGGTCTTAACTGCCAAGAAGCATACACTACTACTTTCCCCTCTTGCATCAGCACACATCCCAATCCTGTATGGGACGCGTCACAATAAATCGTAAACTCCTTCCTAGCTTCCGGTTGAATTAATACTAGAGCTTCCGTCAAAATTCTTTTCAATTTCTCAAAACTTCCCTGTTGCTTATCTGTCCATACAAACGAAACCCCTTTCCTCAGCAACTTGGTCAATGGTGCTGCAATCAGAGAAAACCCTTCTACAAACCTTCGGTAATACCCTGCTAGACCTAGAAAACTCCGAATCTCTGCCACAGACTTTGGTGGCTTCAATCCAAAACTGCCTCAATCTTCCGAGGGTCCACTCTAATCCCCTCCGCTGACACCACATGACCCAAAAAGGTAACTTCCTTTAACCAAAACTCGCACTTACTAAACTTGGCGTATAACTGCTTCTCCCTAAAAATCTGCAACACCACTCACAAATGCGCGTCATGCTCCTCCTCCGATTTTGAGTACACCAAAATATCATCTATAAATACTACGACGAGTCGATCCAAATATGGCTGGAACACCCGGTTCATCATATCCATAAAAGCTTCTGGTGCGTTCGTCAACCCGAACGGCATTACCAAAAATTCATAGTGCCCGTATCAAGTACGAAACGCCGTCTTATGGATATCTGCCTCCTTTACCTTAAGTTGATGATACCCCGACCTCAAATCTATCTTGGAAAAGACCGATGCTCCCGTAAGTTGGTCCAACAAGTCATCTATCCTAGGCAAAGGATACCTGTTCTTAATCGTCAATTTATTCAACTGACGATAGTCTATGCACATCCGCATCGACCCATCTTTTTTCTTCACAAAAAGCACAGGCGCTCCTCAAGGTGAAACACTTGGCCGGATAAAACCCCGATCCAGCAACTCCTGAATCTGTGCTTTCAACTCCACCAATTCCTTTAGCGCCATCCTATATGGAGCAATATATATTGGCGCTATTCCCAGTAAAAGATCTATACCAAACTTCACTTCCCGATCCGGGGACAAACCCGAAAGCTCTTCCGAAAAGACATCAATAAACTCATTCACTATTCGAACACTTCCTATACCCGATTCCTTACCTTCCAAAGCACAAATATAAACTACAAATGCCTCACTTCCTTTCCTTAACATCTTCTCCGCTTTCAACGTGGACACCACATTAGATAGGTAATTCCTTCTCTCACCTATCATTACCACCTCTACACCCTCGACCATTTTCAGCACCATACGCTTAGCCGCACAGTCTAGTTCTGCCTGGTACTTAACCAACCAATCTATTCCTAAGATTAAATCAAACTCCCCAAATGGTAGTTCCATCAAGTCCGCTTGAAACACGACCCCTTGAAGTTCTAGGGGTACATCCCTATACAGTTTGTCTACCACCATAGAGTGTCCTAGAGGGCTAACTACTGTCATCTTCCTAGCAGATATCTCATAGGCTAAGTTCAGAGTTCCCACTATACTACTAGCAACATAAGAGTGTGTTAAACCAACATCAATTAAAGCAATGTAAGGTAGCCCAAAAATTATAAACGTACCGGTTATGACGTCCGGTGCGTCGCCCTCCTCTCGACGTTTGGCTATATTGACCAACCCAGGCTGTCTAGCATTACCACCTCCAGCACCTCGGTCAGGTGCTCCACGGCCCCGTCCGTTACCATTTCCACCCTCACCTGTACCTCGACCCTTCTGTTGTTGCTGGCCATCTCTCCTGAATTGACCACGTCCTTGACCCTCAGCTTGAGTCCTGGCTAACTTCCGTGGATAGTCCCTTACCCGGTGCTCCAATGACCCGCACTCAAAACATCCTCTATTACTAGCCCAACAGTCTCCCGAATGAGACTTCCCACATCGAGCACTCTTGAGGTGGCCTTGAAAGCAAAGAAGAAGAAGCTTTGCAGCTTGATCCGGCCCACCAAATCTAGCCCTTTTTTGAGCACTTCCACCAGACCCTAATGGCCTAAAACTCATTTTATCCTTGCCCCTATCCTGATTCCGTTTCTCAGTCCGCTTCACCTCCTCAGCTATTTTGGCCTTTTCCACGAGAACGACAAATTCCCTTTCATGTTGAGGTGCAATCAACACCCATAGCTCATCCCTTAGCCTGTCCTCGAACCTAACACAATGCTCATGTTCTGTAGCCACCATACCCCGAGCATACCTACTCAACCTAAAAAATTTAGCCTCGTACTCGAGTACCGACTTATTCCTTGTACCAAAGTTAGGAACGCCCTACGTTGTGCATCAATATAACCAGTCCCCACATACTTTCTCTGATAGGCTACCCTAAAATAATCCCAGGTGATATCACCGGCCACTGCACCATCCCTGACCGTGAGCTACCACTGATACGACTCATCCCGGAGAAGAGACACTATCCCCTTCAACTTCTCCTCAGCCGAGAAGTCTAAGTCATCCATTATACGCTCTGTTGCCTCTAACCAATACTCAGCAGTATTGGGAGCTACACCAGACACCCCCTAAACACCTCCGCTCCGTTAGCTCGGAGTCGCTCAGCCACCGATTTTTAGGCTACTGCACCCACGCCTGCCTCGGTAACTCTTTCCAAAACTCACAATATTGCCTGAGATACTGCGTCGTTACCACCCGTCTGATCCTGAAACTCAACTTTCGTCGCCGACAGATCCGGCATCACATTTCTAGACCCATGGCCAGACCCTGCTGGCTCTGACAAGGCCATCCTACCCCTACCACGACCACGCGACGGACGTCCACGACCTCTTGTACTCATTCTTCTCGTTCACGTTTATCTGGTTAGAATTTTATGAATTATTAACTCTATTCACGATTTATCCACGAACAATTTTATGACAGATAGTTTTAAAAGTGATTCTTTCGAATTCGACTCTATCTAAGTTTCAGTTTCAAGCTTACCTCCTAGTTCTAAGTATATTCATCACACAAACAACATCCACAGACCACATTTCATGAGTAAGGGTATTTTTGTTATTCCACTACCAAGGGTATTTTCGTAATTTTAACCTACAGGGGTATTTTCATAATTTTCCAAAATAAAGTTTTAGGTGATTTTTTTCAAAATAAGGGTATTTTGGTAATTTTGTGAAGCAGGGGTATTTTGGTAATTTTACAAATCTAAGGTAGTTTTTACAAATCTAAGGGTAATTTGGTAATTTCAAAACTAGGGTTCTTACAAAATAGTGTGGCTAGTCCCTTTCGGGTTTTAATTATCGGATTTAGCCTATGACCAAGTCCTCATGGATAGGGTGAATACTCACTGCGCACCAGGCAGGATTCGAGCGAAGAGGAGGTGAGTCACTAGGACTACTTAAATACCAAGCTCTCCCTGAATCCACTCCTAGTCATGCGCATGCTTGTTGCCATACCCTAACTCGGCGACTTACTCACAGGTTTGTTTAATTATGCTTAAGTCTTATGTATTTAAAGAGTGGTGTAAACTAACCCTATGGTCCATCAGTACCATCATGTTTAACTACGTCTAAAGCCCACAAATCCCAACATATAAATATCACATCAAAAGTTAGGGTACTTACCTGGGTGGATCGGCGCCGGAGACTCAGGTACCATGCTTTCCGGAAAAATAATCATTTCATAAACTTTTAAAACATAGTTTGGGCCCTAAGCCCATAACTGAGCTTTTAAACTAGGCTCTGATACCAAAATATAACACCCTAAACCCGGTCCAAACACTACAACTGGATCTGACGTGCCACGGGAAAGAAAACATTTTGGAAACTGATTTGTCAACTTGTTTTCGAAAGAAAACCAATGTAAGTTTTTAGAGAAAACGAAGTTGAATCTTGTGACATCTCAAACGCGTTAGAACTTATTTTAGAAAAACTTAATTGCCTTATTGTTACTTCATATCTATTACTTAGTCAGTGATCACTTTAGAAAATGGGTATTTTATTAGGTTTTGAAAACAACCAATTCATAACGTTTAAATATGCTTAACAAAAGTTAAAGAACCAAGTAAATAAAACATCCCAAAATAAAACTTAAGCGGCCATATTACAGTATTGAAAACCAAAATTAAATAAAACAACCAAGTCCGAATGGAAAACTTTGTAATAAACCAAATGTTGTGCATGGCCACCTCGAGTCCACTCGGCTCCATATCCACGATCTACTGGATTATCGCAAAATATAATGGAAGGGTGGGTCACCTAGACTCGATGTGTAAGTCCCCATCCCAAATGTAAATATGCTCTTACGTGTTCAGATACAAATATGCATGTCATGCAACCCGTCAACCTAGATATCCATCCATGTCTCCCAAATCTACCCCTTGTGGTACCAAACACTGGTAGTGCCAAACCACTGGTAACCGAAGTTACAAAAATAACATATGTGGTACCAAACCACTGGTGGTGCCAAACCACTGAGACTTAGTCACAATTTTTTATAAAATGTGGGGCCAACCCACTGTGTGATACCAAATCACTGGTGACAGTCTAATAGATCATACTTCCCATTCCTCTCATCACCCATAACACATATTTATGCCAACAATATCAATATGATCATGCTTAACATACAAAATTACGTATACAAAATAACATGCTTCATAGTTCACAATTACCGCGAGAAATAATAACAACTTACCCGGCATCCTCGCTTTTACCCACAAGGGTATTTTAGTAACCATTGCCATCACTCCGGCTTTTAACAACACACAACATTTAACATATTTAGCATAGAAAGTATGTAAGAGTTAGACACTTGGTTTTCGTACTAATGCTTTTACTGCTTCTACGCTACTATCACTCAAGACTACCACTATTGGCCTACGATCTAACTCCGATGTCGGCCCACACCCCAAAGGCCAATCTCGCACTCTTGATACTGATCGTCTCTTATATTTCGGCGTTGGGTTTACAGATCCAATCGCTTCTACTTGACTGTTATTCGAGTCCATAACAATCCCTTAATCACTAAACCATTTAAATGATGAGATCTAATTACTCAAACAATTATAACACTTAAAACGAACTCTTACCTAATTAATCGAATCCCGAATGTCCTTGAGAAAACACCACCACCAACCTACCTACATTCGGCCATTCCCCAAGTATTAAACAAATCAAAAATCACAACCAATCTAGCCCATATGACATTCAGCCAAATGAAAATAATCAAGAAAGGGCCATTCAGTCGAACCTACCACCACCTACCTTCGACTTTTCTACCAAATCGGCACAGGAGACTTTTAATAGGATAGATTCGGCTACTAGAAGCAGAGAGGGGAAATCGGTAGGCATAAAACAAATGATTCAGGTTAGATCGTAATGAAAAGAAAGAGTGAAATCACATAGAAACAAAATCCCAAAACTCACCAGATTAAAGAGGAGTATTCGGCTTACGGTGCACCTTCGGGAAAATGAAACCACCTTGAAGATTCAGTTGTGGGAAGGAGAGGATATGATCAAAAGGGAATTCAGTTTTTTAGAAGAATAATGGAGAGGAGAAAAAAGATAGGGAGTTTCGGCTAGAAGAGAAAAGCTAAGGCAAATGGAGAAGAAGAGTTTCGGTTAGATGTGTGGAAAGAAAGAAAAAAAATGGAAGCAAAAAGATGATAACTTGGCTAATAATTTTGGCACAATCACACACACCTTAGAGTTGGAGTTTCGGCCAACTCTCCCCCCTCTCCTAATAGCTTTTATCCCTTATCTTACCTTTAAAAGAGACCACCCTCAAACCAACTCTCTCCTTCCTTTTATCATCTTTTATCACTTAAAATAAAAGAAATAAACCTCCTAAATGGTAGCCTTTGTGCCATCCACACCCTTCCCTTCTCAGTGTCGAATCTTGACCCAACAACCTTGGGCCCCAAGTGGCCACACTAGGCCCAACTCCTTACCCCCTGTGACGCCACCTTAATGCCCACTTAAAGCACCTCCAATTTTTGGGCCACAAACCCAACTTGCTACTAAACATTGTAATTTACATTAAATTACTACTAACACAAATTTTAATCAATTTAACCCAGATTTAAACCCAAACCTGAGGCCACTACACACCTCAAAGCCTTTAACCTACTAACTTACCCATGCAACGTACCAAATGCACAGACCCACCAAAATCAGGATATTACAATAAACTTTGGAAAAAAAAGAATAAACTGACGTAACTGGGTTCTTACTCAAGCTTTTAATTAAGAAGGGTTTTCAATGAAAACACGATTTTCAAAAAAAACTTCAATGTGGCACATCAGATTCAGGCCTAACTTCTAGGCTGGGTTTGGGGTGTTACATATATATACTAATTACTCTATAATTACATTTCATTATATAACCTTATGAGCTCAAAATTTTACTATCATATCCAAAAGATATTCCGAACAATCTCGTCCATTAATTATGTTAACATAGAACCAAGGCGACTTTCGTTGCATATATCGTAACTAAATCCATCCATGATCACGTATATTAACACAGCCAAATGACATAGATCAAGTATGTATGTGTAGCATGAAAATTATATGCAATATGATCTAAACATGTCTATTTCCAACTGATCCTCCTTAGTGATATCAAACCTTATCAAAATCAGAGTGTGAATAAACCAAATAAACTTTATTTCTACAGAAAATAAACTTAATATCTTTAAATTGAAATAACTGAAAATGTGTCTATAACATAAAAGCATTTAAAAATACAAACTCCCACTAAAACCAAATATCCTTTAAATGACATTACACCCATATGAGCAGTGTGCTCTTATAAAACCTTAGGTATAATTTCTTAGTAAGCAGATCCGCAATCATGGAGTTTGTCCTAATATGCTTTATAATCACCTAACCACTCTGAACTTTTACTTTAACAACCAATAACTTAAAGTCTATGTGTTTTTACTTTGATGTGCTCTTGTTGTTATTGGAATAAAAGGCTGCAATTTGTTTTCACAATTTGCACTTTAGTGACAAAATCTTGTATCCATATTCCATCAAAATCGAAGTCTATACTTGATGATCTCTAACTGATTAGACCTCCGATATGTGAGCATGTAATCTTTTGTTCTCTGAAAATACCTTATAACCCTCTTGGATGCTATCCAATGGTCTAAACCAGGATTGCTTAAAATATCTGCCTAACATCCCAATGGTGGACACAATATTCCAACGTATACAAACCTAAACATACATTAGACTTTCTACTGCTAAACTGTAAAAAATCTAATGCTTTTTTTGTAATCTCAAAATCATTCTTAGGGCATTGATTGAGGCTATACTTATTATTGACAAGCAATATGTTATTAACATATAAAACCAAAAATAGAACCTTACTCCCACTAAACTTATGGTATATACGATTATCAATAAAATTCATCTCTAAATCAAATGACATAATCATTTGGTAAAATTTGTAATATTATTGACGAGAAGTTTGCTTAAGCCCATAGATGAAGTTATTTGCAAATCATTAATTTTGCATCATTAGACACAAAGCTTTCTAATTGCACCATATAAATGTATGATCAATGTTACCATTGAGAATCCATTAACTTAATATTCATCTGATATAGCTTAATGTCAAAATATCCCACTAAAACCATTATAACCATTTCTCTAGTGGACCTTTTTAATGACATTCATTCTTGAGGTTGTTGAGTTTGTTCTTCTGGAACAATTACCTCATCTTAAATAAGGAGTTGTTCAACATTGTCTTATTAAGGTTCTAGATTCACTTCTTAATTAATAATAGGTATGAGAATCCAAACATCATCAAAAGTGATAGTAGGAACTGAGTTAGAATCCAATTCCTCCTCAAAAGCAATGTCTCTAACCTTATTTCTCCCTCCAAACTCAACATCCTAAAAGAATGTTGCAATTCTCATCTTAAAAATATTCCTAATTGTTGGATCATAAAACTCATAGCCCTTAGATCGCTGAGTATTTCCTTAACCCTTATAGTCATCAAAGAAGTTAGAAGTGATGTCATTTCAACATTATCGTTTTTAGCAAAACTTTTCTAAATTTCGTCAAGGAAAATTTTACCTGGGTAATCTTTTTAGATTCTTTGCCCCTAAAGGCTTCTGAAATGTTGTACTTCATGATCATTAGACTTATACAATTTGAACGATCCGACCTCTCAAAATCCCTTTTAACATAAGGGGTGTTTTTCGCAGTGAGAGGTGCGGGTTGTTCTTCCGTTAGTGCAAGGTATATGTCCATACAACCAAACATTATAAATGTCTTTTACATTCCTTAAAATTAGTCTCATTAAAAATGGGTATAGAATTTATATTAGCAGATATTGTGGCAGCAAAAGATAAACTAGTTGAATCCAAAAAAAAAAAAGATAAAAACAAGCTCACATCAATATTCATAAGTAAACAATAAATTCAAAATAATGGCTAATCCCATCTCAAGATACCAAACACACGTTAATATCAAGTCTTTGAACAGTAATATTAAAAGTAAACAGTACTCTTGTTGTAGTAATCAAACATTGACAATAAATTATTTCAAACCGTTAATTAATCTTTGGACTAACTTATTGCTCACGTAAAATACCTTATAATTATCACACATTTATCACCACAGATGTCGTTGGAATTCTGCCAAATATTAACCTACCTTTGGGTCAATTAATAAGCGCATGAATCACAAAAACATATAATCATCTTGATATTTTAAATAAACTAATCTACACAAAAGAGGTCACTTTGGCAGCATTTTGTTACAACTAATCTATATAAAATATTAGACATCCTCAATTAAAGCCTAAAGCCAAAATCGATTTTTTTTTTGTTTCTAAATAATTTTCTTAATTTCATCTTTCAATCAAATTAAAAGATAATAGTATATATGTATATATATGTATACCAAAACAACATACAATGATGTTGACAAATATAATAATAGTTGAATAAATCATAAACCATAAACAACCTCACATAAGACTTCAAATTTAAACCAAAATAATTTGAATAAAGGTAAACCTCATCTCAAGATATCGGACATTCCATTAATATTTTATTTTTGGATAAAATATTAACTTGTAAGTGATATCTTAGTATAATAATCAAACAATGACAATAAGAACATGTCAAACAATAAATCTTCCTTTGGGCCAATTTATTACTCATATGTAAAATCGAATAATTGTCACATGTTTATTACCATAGTTGCACATGTAATATTATTAAATTTCATTTGGGCCAATCAATGTTAACATAACTTAAGTTACATGCACACAACCTTTTATAATTTAAAACAAAATAATTTATACAAAAAAAAATAAAAACTTTAGTGACTTTTTGCTGCAATTAAGTTATTTTAAAAAATAATTATAAAAATACCAATTGTAGTAGCCCATTCATGCCCGGGCTTGAACAAATAATAAAAATATAATAATAAAAATAAACTAATGTCCAGTTTACAGTCTATTTACAAAACAGATTGCCCAAACCCAATCCATTATAACCCAGACTAATACCCAAAACCCATGGCCCAAACTTAACCTAGCCCAACCCCTTACCCAACCTACGGAGCCCAATACCCAAACTATTTCAGGACCTAGGGTTTCTGGGAAACCCTCGCACCGTAAGTGCCCAGCATAGCCTTTCAGTCATGTAACACCCCAAACCGAGCCTAGACGTTATGGCCGGATCTAGCATGTCACACAGAAGGGTTGTTTAAAACTTGTGCTTTCGTTAAAAGTTTGTATTTTTTTGAAACCTCAAGCTTTGTTGTTTATGAAAAATCCAATTTTTTTTTTGCGGTTTTCTTGTAAAAACCTTATTGTTATTATCTCCGAATACTTTGTTCGTAACCGAAATTAGATTCAGTGAGTTGCGGAAAAGCGATATTTTGAAAAGAGTTATCGACGTTTAAGAAAACCCTAAGTTTTATCGTTTATAGTTTGAAAACCGCTCGTTAACATTTTGAAAAATCAGCATTCCAATGTCCAACAGTTTAATAATAACCGAATTGAAAGTTAAAAACCAAATAAAATCCCAAAGGCCTTATTACAAAACATTAAACCTAAATTGAAATAAATCTCAAATTTAAAGTGAAATGGAAGTTTACTGAGGTTCCGATGTATGGCCACCACGAAGTGCTCCACAGCTCCAAATCCTCAACGCTGGGGATCACCTACAAGATTAAGCAGAGGGGTGAGTTACGAGAACTCAGTGTGTAATCCCCTAATCGGACATTAACTGGGCCTGAGCCCATACAGATACAAATTGGGCCTTAACCCCCACGGAAGCAACTGGGCTGAAGCCCATACAGAAACAGACTGGGCTTTAGTCGATTAGCATGTTAAAGTAGATAATGAATGCAACCAAGCCTAATAATCCATCCGCTACACACCACTCGTACTAGCCCAACACACCTGTGGGGATTTCTAAATTGACCTATCCATCCGCTACACACCTCGATGGCATTCAAGCTACTCATCACAGAGTTTGTGGTGAAGCCACCAGAATAACAGAACACACGTGGCATAGCCACTATACAGATTGTGGCAGAGCCATCGGAATATGTGGCAGAGCCACCAGAATATACTTCCTCCGATCATCAAACCCAATCCAATGCATGATGTCATGACATAAATATCTCGTGTATGTAGTATGTCACAATTACAATCGATCATGTAAAAATCACACACATATCACACAAACTACCACTAGGGGTATAACGATCATTTACCCTCCTAGGGTATTTTGGTAATTTACCCTTCCAAGGGTACTTCAGTAATTTTACCATCTAACAGCCTTTTTGAAGGCCTATTGTCGCCTCGAGAAACCGAGACCCTTTTTGGGTCTCTACGGAGCTATTGGGCCTAAAATCCATTTTAGGCCCAAATAGGCCCACACGCTCGTGTGGCCCAAATCGTATGGTTCCAGTTTCAGATTTGCAGATTTCGCATTTGGATTTATCAGTTGACAGTTTTCTAACATTTTTCCCCAAGTGGGCTGGATAGCCCGTTGGGCCCATTTGGCCCATTTTGGCCCGGATAGGCCCGTTATAGCTTTAGTATCGCAATAGCATTCATGACACCCTCAACGACTTAACGTCATTGCTCAAATTTTGATTCACCTCTACGAGCGCTCGCACGCTCGAATGGGCACAGATGCCGATTTTTCAGCTTTTCGACTTTTGGCCGATTCACAGAACATTGCACATATGCATTCAGAAGGGTGTGAGATTACACACCTGATAACGAATGTAGATTGAACCCTTGGGATTACACACCTATAAATCCATATACTTTAACCATTAGCCTTAATCATAGAAAGATATACCCATCAGGTTGAAACTGACAACTGAATTCACACTACTTACCAAGAACGACGACAACTTTTTGCTACGCTTGAGAGTTCGATTCACTTCCTTCGATTACGAAATTGAGTCCCTAAAGAAGAGCACGAGTTAGCAATGTTATTTCAAAATAACAAAGAAATGGCATTTCAGCCTAAATGATCTTAGAATAAGAACGTCCATCCATCACCTATATTCAGCCATGACTTACTTACCAACCAATCTCCGAAAACCAAGACTAGAAGAGTGATAAGAGATATGCTAGTACCCCAACAAATTCGGCCCACACCACAAGAAACAAGAACGATTTGAGATAGAATAGAATGACTTGGTTTGGCCTTAGTCAAAAGGAACAGAGTGAGAATATTGACTTTTAGTAAAGAAACAAAAAGTGAACAAAACAAGAAACTAACAGAAAAGCAATACTAACCTTAGGTTAGAGATGAGTCGTGTGAGAAGAAGAGGTTCGGCCAACCGTTAAAACAACTACCAGTGAAGGAAACGAGAAAAAGTGAATGAGGGAAATTGAAGTTTCAATTAAGGTGTTCAAAAGAGAAAATGGGAGGATAGAAAAGAACTTAGACTTATCAGATTCGACCAAGAGAGGAGATGATAAATCAGAATTACCAAAAGAGAAATGACTTAAAAAATGCTTGAAGTAAAGTGTTCAAAATGCACAAAAATGCCAAGAACTTTCGGCACACACACACTAAAAAATGTTTCGATTTCTCATCTTTTCTACCTACTAAAGCCGAATTTGCTTCCCTATAATAACCTCTAGCCGAATTTTCACCCCAAAGCACTTTCTATTTTCGGCCAAACACTTCCACCTCTCAAATTCCCCAATTCACTCCCCATTTGGCTCCACAATCCACTCTCCATCACCCATTCAAACGGTTTGACCAAGTCCTCCCTCTCTCCTGTAGAGTTTGGTCTCCACTCAGCTACCTCCCTTTCCTGAGCACAAAATAAAAAGCCTCCAATATGCTGCATGTGGGATTCGAACACTCTCCCTTTCTTCTTCCCTTGTGACACCACTCCACTAGGCCATATGCTCATCTTGTGATAGCAAACGCACTTAATTATCCTTAAGTCCTGCTTTCACTAGCTCACCCCACTAAAGTGCCCAAAAACCAAAATTTCACCAGGTCCTAGACTCGAACCTGAGCCTCCCTAGGACCCCTAATAATACCCAAATAACAAGCCAAGCCAGACTAATACATGGAATAGTGCAAAATGCCAGACCCTAAATTTTAGGATGTTATAGTTCTACCCCTTTAAAGAAATTTTGGCCTTGAAATTTACCTAATTAAAAGAGGTGAGGGTATTGCTATCGCATTGCCTCCTCCGGCTCTCATGTGGCTTATTCTGAACTGTGATTACGCCACAATACTTTGACCAGAAGATCTGACTTCCTCCTCAACATTTTAACATCCCGATCCAAAATATGCACTTGTTCTTCTTTAAATGACAGATCAGGTCCAACCTCAATTTCTTCCACCAGTATTATATGAGATGGATTTAAACAGTAGCGTCTTAGCATTGAAACATGGAATACATCAGATAAGGTCCACACGCTTTACTATTCGATAAGGCCCAATGAATCTGGGGCTCAACTTCCCCTTCCTTCTGAATCTCAAAATCTTCTTCCAAGGTGAGACATTCAAGAAGACATAACCCCCCACTAAAAATTCTATCTCCCTACGCTTCAGATCCATATACGACTTATGTCTATCAGAAGCTTCTTTTAATCGATCCCAAATCAACTTAACTTTTTCTTAGTTTTTAAATTCAATTTCGGACCCAACAACCGTCGCTCACCCAATTCTGTCCAATAGGTAGGGGTACGACACCTACGACCATATAACGCCTCGTAGGGTGCCATCTAAATGCTGGATTGGTAGCTATTGTTATACGCAAATTTCGCTAAGGGTAAATAATCTTCCCAACTGCCCCTAAAGTCAATCACACAAGCCTTAACATGTCTTCCAGAATCTTGATTACCCTCTCCGACTGACCATCAGTCTGTAGATGAAATGACGTGCTGAAATCTAACCTTGTACCCAAAGCTTCATGTAACACCTTTCAGAGCCGAGATGTAAGCCTAGGGTCCCTGTCTGAGATGATGGACACTGGTACCCCATGAAACCTCACAATCTCTACTACGTACAAGTTGGCCAACTTCTGTAGCGAGTAGTCAGTGCGAACCGGTATGAAGTGAGCGGACTTAGTCAATCGATCAGCAATTACCCATACTGAATCCTTCTTATTAGGCGTCAGAGGTAGCCCACTAACAAAATCCATATTTATCCTCTCCCCTTCCAGAGTGGAATCTTCACCGGTTGCAACAGTCCCAAAGGCAGTTGATGCTCTGCCTTCCCTTGCTGACATGTCAGACACTTGCTCACAAAGTCAGTAACTTCACACTTTAACCCTGGCCACCAATACTGTTCACGCAGGTCTCGGTACATCTTGTTCCCATCGGGATGCATAGCGTATGGGCTACTATGCGCCTCCCGCAAAATCATCTGTCTTAACTTTGAGTCCTTCGGCATACAAACTCTTCCATGGAAACATAATACCCCTTCACTGTTCAGCCCAAAATCTACAGTTTCTCCACTTTTCACTTGCCGTGGTTGAGAACCCAACGATTCATCCAACAATTGCTTCTCTTTAATCTGACCTACCCATGTCAGTTTCACCTAAAGTTTCGCTAACAAGCTACCATCCTCGAAAAGACTCAGGCGAGCAAACATTGCTCTCAAATCTGATACCACTTTTCGACTTAATGCATCACCACCACATTGGCTTTACCTGGATGGTATTCAATCGAGCAATCGTAGTCCTTCAGTAACTTTATCCATCTTTGTTGCCTTAAGTTCATCTCCTTTTGGGTAAGGAGATACTTAAGACTCTTATGGTTGGTGTAGATAATCGACTTTTCTCCATACAGGTAGTGTCTCCATATCTTTAAGGCGAACACTACTGCAGCTAGTTCCAAATCGTGAGTAGGATAGTTCATCTTATGTGGCCTTAGTTGACGAGATGCATACACTACCGCCTTCCCTTCTTGCATCAACACACAACCTAAATCTGTCTGATATGCATCACAATAAACAAAAAATTCTTTCCCTGCCTCAGGCTGAATCAACACTGGTGCTTCAGTCAGAATATTTTTCAACTTCTCAAAACTCTCTTGCTGTTTATCCGTCCAGACAAACAGTACCCCCTTACGCAACAATTTAGTTAGAGGTGCGGCAATTAAAGAAAACCCCTCAACAAATTGCCTGTAGTACCCAGCCAAACCCAGAAAACTTCGAATCTCTGACACTGACTTCGGTGGCTTCCAATCCAATACAGCCTCAACCTTTTGAGGGTCAACCCTAATCCCCTCGACAAACACAACATGCCTAAAAAAACGTCACCTCTTTCAGCCAAAACTCACACTTACTGAATTTGGCATAAAGTTGCGTCTCTTCAATATCTGTAGAACAACTCGAAGATGCGAATCATGCTCCTCCTCAGTCCTTGAGTACACCAATATTTCATCTATAAATACCACCATGAACCGGTCTAGATAGGGTTGGAAGACCCGGTTCATCATATTCATAAAAGTGATGGGTGCATTTCTTAATCTGAACGGCATCACCAGAAACTCGTAATGCCCATAACGAGTTCAAAAAGTAGTCTTGTGAATATCCGTCTCCTTGACCCTTAGCGATGGTACCCCGATCTTAAATCGATTTTTAAGAAAATCAAAGCTCCTTACAGCTGATCGAATAGATCATCGATCCTTGGTAGTGGGTACTTGTTCTTAATAGTTAACTTGTTCAACTAACGATAGTCAATGCACATACGCATCGACCCATCTTTCTTCTTTACGAACAATATCGGCGCTCCCCACGATGATACACTTGGTCGGATAAACCATCGGTCCAACAACTCTTAGATCTGAGCTTTAAGTTCCACCAGCTCTTTTAGTGCCATCCTATAAAGGGCGATGGACACCGGAGCCGTTCCTAGTAACAGCTCAATGCCAAATTCAACCTCTCGATTTGAAGGCAACCCTGGAAGCTCTTTAGGAAAAACATCCGAGAACTCCGTCATAGTTCTAACATCCTCAACAGACAATTCCTTAACATCAGATGTACTGACAAAAGCTAGAAATGCCTCACACCCCTTATGCACCAACTTCTCAGCCTTTAATGCCGAAATCACATGAGACAGATAATCCCTTCTTTCTCCTATCGCCATCACCTCCTCATCCTCTGGAGTCCATAATACCATACGCTTAGCAGCGCAATCCAAGTTCGCATGGTGTTTAACTAGCCAATCCACACCCAGAATAAGATCAAACTCACCGAACGACAGTTCCATCAAATCTGCCAAAAATACCACTCCTTGAACTTCTAGAGGCACATTCCTAAACAACTTGTTCACAACCACTGATTGTCCTAAGGGACTAATCATAGACATTTCTCTAGCAGCAATCTCAAATTTTATAACCAGGGTTCCAGACACAGTACAGGCAACATATGAATGGGTAGATCCAATATCAATAGTACAAGCAACATATGAATGGGTAGATCCAATATCAATCAAAGCGGTAAATGACACATAAAATATAAGAAACGTACCGATTATGACATCCAGCGCATCGCCATCCTCTCAATGTCTAGCCGCATAAACCAACTCTGGCTGCCTTGCATCTGTATTACTAGCACCTTTGCTCGGTGCTCCACGACCTTGTCCCAATCCATTTCCCCCCTCTGGCCGGACCACGACCTCTTGGTGGCTACTGACCACCTCTCCCTAGCTATACAAAACTCTAACCTACCATCTGTACCCTAGCACTCCCCTGGATGTGTTTTCCTACACTGCACACAAGGTCGCACTAGCCCACAGCAACTGGCATCCTAACCCGAGCTAGCCCATCTAACCTAGGCCTCTTTTGGAAACCCCTAGAAAAATCGACTGGCCCAAAACCTATCTTATTCTTACCCCTTTCCTTATCTCAGTTTTGCCTCTCAGAATGCTTCACCTCTTCAGCAATCTTTGCTTTCTCAACCAAAGTGGCAAAATCCCTTTCCCACTGCGGAGCTATCAGTACCCGCAGCTCATCCCGCAGACTATCCTCGAATCATACACATCGCTCGTAGTCGGTCGCTATTATACCCCGTACGTAACGGCTCAAGCACAAGAACTCTGCCTCATATTCTACTACTAATTTGTTTCCCTGAACCAGATTGAGCTAGCCCCAACATACTTCCCCTGGAAAGCTATTTTAAAGAAATCCCAAGTGATACGATCCACCTGTGTACCTTCCCTCACAGTGAGCCACCACTGGTATGACTCATCTCTCAGCAGAGACACCGCCCCTTTTAGTTTCTATTCAGTAGTGCAATCCAGATCATCCATAATCCATTTAACTACCTCCAACCAGCATTCGGCTAATTTGGGGCCACACCAGAAATGCCCCTTAAAATTTTGGCCCCGTGTGACCGGAGTCGCTCAGAAATAGACCCACGAGTTACCGACCCAGTACTTGCTCCAGCAACCCATTCCAAAACTCGCAGCATAGCTTGGGACAAAGCATCATCCCCTCCAGTTCGATCATGAGACCCTGCCTCAGTCACCAGTGATGCAGGTGCCTCCATTTCAGGCATGTGCCCTGATGCTGAGGATCCAACCCTAGCACCTCGGCCTCTACCACGGCTGCGTCTACTATGTCCACGTCCTCTTGTACTCATGTTGCTGAATCGAATTAATCTGATTAGGAATTTTATGAATCAGCATATAATTTAATGTTTATTAACTGATGTTTTATGGAAAGCAGATATAAAAGTTGTTTTCGCAGATCGAATTTCCTAATGTCTTAGTCTCTATAATCTTAGCTCTTATAGCTACCAGTCTCAGTATACTATCACTAACTCCAATAGTTTCTTACTAAATTCATTGTATCAAATAATCAAACATATAGTAAGAGGATTTACAGATTTGGTACCGGGGACTCGGGTGCCATACTTCCAATAAAGATACATTTTTCTAAACCAAATTTCAAACAAATTTTGAAAAAAAAAATTTTGAACCCATTCCACAGCCGAGTTTTACAACTTGGCTATGATACCATAAAATGTAACACCCCAAACTCGGTCTAGACGTTATGGCTAGATCTATCATGTCACACAGAAGGGTTGTTTAAAACTTGCGCTTTCGTTAAAAGTTTGTATTCTTTTTGAAACCTCAAGCTTTGTTGTTTATGACAAATCCAATTTGTTTTTTCGGTTTTCTTGTAAAAATCTTATTGTTATTGTTTCCAAATACTTTGTTTGTAATTGAAATCAAATTCAGTGAGTTGTTGAAAAGCGATATTTTGAAAAGAGTTATCGACGTTTAAGAAAGCCTGAGTTTTATCATTTATAGTTTGAAAACCGTTCGTTAACATTTTGAAAAACATCAGCATTCCAATGTCCAACAGTTTAATAATAACCGAATTGAAAGTTAAAAACCAAATAAAATCCCAAAGGCCTTATTACAAAACATTAAACCCAAATTGAAATAAATCTCAAATTTAAAGTGAAATGGAAGTTTACTGAGGTTACGATGTATGGCCACCACGAAGTGCTCCACAACTCCAAATCCTCAACGCTGTAGATCACCTACAAGATTAAGCAGAGGGGTGAGTTACGAGAACTCAGTGTGTAATCTCTTAATCAGACATTAATTGGGCCCTAGCCCATACAGATATAAATTGGGCCTTAGCCCCTACGGAAGCAACTAGGCTGAAGCCTATACAGAAACAGACTAGGCCTTAGCCCGATTAGCATGGTAAAGTAGATAATAAATGCAACCCAGCCTAATAATCCATCTGCTACACACCACCTGTACCAGCCCAACACACCTGTGGGGATTTCTAAATCGACCTGTCTATCCGCTACACACCTCGATGACAGTCAAGCTGCTCATCATAGAGTTTGTGGCAAAGCCACCAGAATAACAGAACACACGTGGCACAGCCACTATACAGATTGTGGCAGAGCCACCAGAATATACTTCCTCCAATCATCAAACCTAACCCAATGCATGATGTCATGACATAAATATCTCGTGTATGCAGTATGTAACAATTACAATCAATCATGTAAAAATCACATACATATCACAAAAAACGACCACTAGGGGTATAACGATCATTTACCCTCCAGGGATATTTCGATAATTTACCCTTCCAAGGGTACTTCAGTAATTTTACCATTTAACAGCCTTTTTAAAAGCTTATTGTCCTCGAGAGACACGAGACCCTTTCTGGGTCTCATGGAACTATTGGGCCTAAAATCTATTTTAGCCTAAACCGCCCACACACTCGTATGGCCCAAAACGTATGGTTCCGATTTTGAATTTGCAGATTTTGGATTCGAATTTATTAGTTGACAGTTTTCTAACATTTTTGCCCAAGTGGGCCGGATAGCCCGTTGGGCCCATTTGGCCGGTTACAGCTTTAGTATCGTGAGAGTGTTCGTGACACCCTCAACGACTTAACGTCATTGCTCAAACTTTGATTCACCCCTACGAACGCTCACACACTCGTGGGCATAGATGCCGATTTTTCAGCTTTTCAACTTTTGGCCGATTCATAGAACATTACACATATGCATTCGAAAGGGTGTGAGATTACACACCTGATAACGAGTGTAGATTGAACCCTCGAGATTACGCACCTATAAATCCATATACTTTAACCATTAGCCTTAATCATAGAAAGATATACCCATCAGGTCGAAACCGACAACTCAATTCACACTACTTAACAAGAACGACGACAACTCTTTGCTACGCTTGAGAGTTTAGTTCACTTCCTTCGATTACGAAATTGAGTCCCTAAAGAAAAGCACGAGTTAGTGATGTTATTTCAAAATAAAAAAGAAATGGCATTTCAGCCTAAATGATCTTAGAATAAGAACGTCCATCCATCACCTATATTCGACCATGACTTACTTACCAACCAACCTCCGAAAACCAAGACTAGAAGAGTGATAAGAGATATGCTAGTACCCCAACAGATTCGGCCCACGCCACAAGAAACAAGAATGATTTGAGATAGAATAGAATGACTTGGTTCTGCCTTAGTCAAAAGGAACAGAGTGAGAATTTTGGCTTTTAGTAAAGCAACAAAAAGTGAACAAAAAAAGAAACTAATAAAAAAGTAATACTAACCTTAGGCCAAAGATGAGTCGTGTGAGAAGAAGAGGTTCGGCCAACCGTTAAAACAACTACCAGTGAAGGAAACAAGAAGAAGCGAATGAGGGAAATTGAGATTTCGGTTAAGGTGTTGAATAGAGAAAATGAGAGGATAGAAAAGAACTTAGACTTATCAGATCCGGCCAAGAGAGGAGATGATAAATCGGAATTGCCAAAAGAGAAATGACTCAAAAAAAATGCTTAAAGTAAAGTGTTCAAAATGCACAAAATGCCAAGAACTTTCGGCACTCACACACCAAAAAGGTTTCGGTTTCTCCTCTTTGCTACCTACCAAAGCCGAATTTGCTTCCCTATACTAACCACTAGCCAAATTTTCTGCCCCCAAGCACTTCCCATTTTCAGCCAAACACTTCCACAATATCAAATCCCCCTAATCACTCCCCATTTTGCTCCACAATCCACTCTCCATCACCCATTCAAACGGTTTGACCAAGTCCTCCCTCTCTCCTGTAGAGTTTGGTCTCTACTCAGCTACCTCCCTTTCCTGAGCACAAAATAAAAAGCCTCCAATATGCTGCATGTGGGATTTGAGCACTCTCCCTTTCTGCTTCCCTTGTGAGGCCACTCCACTAGGCCATATGCTCATCTTGTGATAGCAAACGCACTTAATTATCCTTAAGTTCTGCTTTCACTAGCTCACCCCACTAAAGTGCATAAAAACCAAAATTTCACCAGGACCTAGGCTCAAACCCGAGCCTCCCCAGGACCCCTAATCATACCCAAATAACAAGCCAAGCCAGACTAACACATGGAATAGTGCAAAATGCCAGACCCCAAATTTTAGGATGTTACAGGTCACACCACAATCCATGCACGAATAACGCTCCACCGCCGAGATATGCGCCCTTTACCTGCAAAAGGAAAGAAAAAGAACAGAAATAGCCAGAAGCAGCAAAATAAGGTCCTATGTTTATTTCCCAATTTATTTTTGGGTTATAAAATCCCACTGTAATCTGTAAACATGGGGGACAATTTTTTTATAGAGACATACAAAAATATACACAAAATACAATAAAAAACACTAGAGACCAGAGGTGATTTTTGCTTGTTATATCTCGCATTTTGCTATTTTATTTTTTCTGATTCATGCATATATTCTATATATATATATATAAATATTAAAAAATAGATAAAACGAGTTTTACCTTTCGATTCAGACTTTGAAAAATGAAATTTCGGCCTCGGCGCCAGTATATGGTTCTTGTTGACGGTGGTGGCCAGAGTGGCGATGTGGCGGTAGCCCGTAGGTCTGATGACCGAAACCCAAACGGGGGAAAGGTAGGATTGAGAGGATTTTTTAGGTTTTTTTAAAACAAATAGATTCAAATGTTTTTTTTTTTGTTATAAATGTAGCTTATATAACAATACAGAAACTACGTCGTTTTTGCTTAAGACAATAAGCATTAAAATGGCGTCGTTTAAAGGCCAGACCTGCGCGATTGACCCGATACCCGGATAGGATCCGCGTGTTTTTATAAAAGGGGCAATCTGCCTCTTTGGTCCTTTCGCAATTTTATCATTTTTAATTTAGTTCAATTTTAATTTTCTTTTATTTTTAAACCAGCCCTGAAATCTGTATTTTGTTTCAATTTAGTCCTTCAAGCTATTTCAAGGTAAGAGACGGAACGACGTCGTTTAGGAGATAAGGCATAATTGCCTAATAAGTCCCTACATTATGACACACATTCTAATCTGGTCCTTTCACATTTTTATTCTAGATTTTATTACCTCAATTTAATCATTGTTTCCTTAATTAATTTTTTATCCTCGTTTATTTTTTTTATTTTTTTATTTTAATCATTTTAATATTATATGAAATTATTTCATTTTTTTATATAAAACATTCTATATTATTTTTATGTTTTAAAATTTTGTATAGTGTATGTTATTTAAATTGATTTATTATTATTATAAAGTTCAATGTATTGTTTATTTTAAATATGTATTATTTTTATATGTTATATTATATCCCTTATACATATATTTTATATATTCAAGTTTTATACTATTTGCTTAAAATATATATTTATTTTATTATGTACATATATATATATCCATTTCATATTTTGCAATGTCATATATGTTTTTTAAATTTGTATTATTAATTTATTATTTGGCATATGCCATTCATTTTATATTGATGTTTTGTTTTTATATTAGATCTTGCATGTAAAGTTTCATATTTATTTAGTAGTTTTCTTTCATCTTTCGTTATTTATTGCTTTATATCTTTTATTTGTTTATCCATGCTATTTCATTTGTTTATTATTTTTATGATTGCCTTAGTATAGTTATTTTATTATTTATATCATTCATTATCTTATATTATTATTTCTTTAATTGTCTATATTAGTATTAATCGTTAATATGACTTGTAATTATGGTGAATTGCTATTTAGTATTTATGTTTTGTAATGTATCAATGCAATATTTTACTCAAATCATTCTTAGAAAATGCATTTTGCTGAATCAACGCATTTTATTCAAAGGTTTTTCCTAAATACAGCGATACATGATATTTTGGGACTTCGAGAAAAATTATACCCTAACGTACTGAATTTTAGTTTTTCTCGTGAAACTTAAGGTATCAAGTATCCTTTTTTAAAACTCATAAACTTCAAATCAAAACTTATTATTGAAAATTAAAAATGTTATATCTTATTAGATATAATGTTTCGTATCTCGAGATAAGGTTTTTTTGCAAATAAAGGTAAGCTTGATTTCGAAATCTTGAGATGTTACATCCTAACTTATTGGGTGTGACATTTTATTTCCTTGAGATAAGTGAGTCTTTACTTTCTTTTAATTAAAAGGATCATATTTTTAAAATCTTCGACATTAGGACAATAAATAATCAATTCGGTACCAATTTTAGGCGTTACGAGGGTGCTAATCCTTCCTCGTACGTAACCGACTCCCGAACCCTTTTTCTTGAATTTCGTAGGTCAAAATCAATGTTTTAAAATAAAACGTTTTATAAGATGATCCAATCACACCTAAGCAAAAAAAAGGATTGTTGGTGACTAGGTCCGTATGAGCCTATAATGGGTGAGGATCGAGGAATCTACTGGTTCGGGTACCTCAACTTTAGAGGTAAACCACATATAGAAAACCTAAGGGCTTACCCTAGGTAGAACTATGCCAAACCCTAGTGGTCACCCAGATAGGTGCCCTATTTTGTTATTTATTTCTCTTGTGCTAACGTGTTCTCTGTTTTGATTGCATTGCATTCACATTATAGAAAAGAGGTGTTGATTCAAATTCGACTACTAAATAGAAAAGTTTGTCATGAGAAAATGGATTTCTTGATAAAGTGGATTATAATACGGTCATTCGAATATGGTCTAAACAATGAGAGAAGACTAATAGCTCGTGAAGGAATACAAGACTTTATTGCCCAAGGATTCAAGCTGACAAAAACTATTCGAGAATCACCACGTCTCGACTTTCTTGAAGAGGCTAACAAGCATTGCGAGGATAAGTGAGTAATGAGTCGCAGCCCAAGCAAAAAAGGAGTTAGTGGAGGCATCTATTAGAAGTTTGCAAGATTTGACCTTTGCGAAGAAGGGGATTGATGTTTTTGCTTGGAATATAAGGGCAAGGCCGCATATGTAATCCGTTTTATGTGAAGAAATTTGCTTTCTAGAAAAGTTGTTCTAATGGAATTGAATCCAGAATCAACACCTCTCTTTCTTTTTTCATTCATGCATTTGCATTACATCGCATCATATGCATTAAAATCCATAGAAGGACCCTAATTAGTTGAAGTCATTTTAGAAAGAGAGAGAAAGAGAGAAAGATAATATGGAAACTAAACATCGTTATGGTACTCGCGCTAAGACGAAAGACATGGATCAGAGACTTGAACAGTTTTAAAGAGACATGCAAGATCAGCTGCAGGAGCAATTGGCAAAGATCCAACAAGACATGAGGGACCAAATGATGGAAGCCTAAAGAAATATGGTTGCTTAAATGACTCAGTTGTTGAATGGGGAAATGGACAAGGGAAAAGGCCCCATGACTAATACGGGAGAAGATAATGAAGACTATCCTTCGGGATTCAACCTACCACATCCACAGATACAACCTGAGGTGCATCCTCAAAGGCCATCTGCCATGATTAGGCCTCAACAAGGTCAAGCTGATAATGGAGTGCCCATGAACTTCCAAGTTGGCTCAAGATTTAACCCAGGAGATAACCCAGCTAATATAGTGGAGGGAGAGATGACAAGATTTGAATTACCAAGGCAGTTAGAGGACCGTTGTAGGTGGTTAGAAGAAAAATTCAAGGCCTTGGAAAACGCTGATAATCACCATGGAATTGATGCTAAAGACTTGAGTTTGGTTCCAGATTTGGTGCTTCCTCACAAGTTTAAAATGCCAGAATTTGAGAAGTACAATGGGACTAGCTATCCTGAAGCCCATATTACCATGTTCTGTAGACGAATGACTGGGTATGTTAATAATGATCAATTGCTAATTCACTACTTCCAATATAGTTTGGTGGGGGCAGCATCCAAGTGGTATAATCAACTGAGCCATGCTAGGATTAATTCGTAGAGAGACCTAGCGTAAGCATTTATGAAGCAATACAGTCATGAAACAGACATGACCCCTGACAGAATCACCTTGCAGAACATGGAGAAAAAATTGAATGAAAGTTTCAGGCAGCATGCACAAAGATGGAGGGAAGTTGCCCTACAAGTTCAACCGCCGCTTTTAGAAAAGGAGACTACAATGCTTTTCATTAATACTCTAAAAGCCCCATTCATTAACCATATGTTAGGAAGTGCCACCATAAGCTTTTCAAATATAGTAATGTCTGGCGAGATGATTGAAAATACGGTAAGGAGTGGAAGGATAAACACGGGAGAAAGTGCCAAATGATCAGCCCCGAGAAACAAGGAAAATGAAGTAAGTATCTTGAGCATGCATCCCAAATCAGTCACCGTAGGCCAGCTGAGGGTTGTAACCACTAGCTATCAAGGCTCTTCACTGTAGAAATCCAATTCGAGGCCAAATACGAAAAAGCTCCAGTTCACACCCATCCCGATGACATATAAGGAGCTGTATCAGAATCTTTTTTATGTGCATGTGGTGTCTCCGTCCTACTCGAAACCCGTGCAACCTCTCTTCCCAAAATTGTATAATGAGAATGCCCAATGCGAGTACCACGTGGGAATAATGGGTCACTCAATTGAAAACTGTACTACGTTTAAAAAGTTGGTCGAAAGGTTCATTAAAATGGGAATTGTGAAGTTCGACGTTTCATCAGAACTTGATCACTTTAACGAGGCAGTAAATGCGATAATTGAAGAAGGAGACAAGAAAGTTGTGACTCTTGAAGAAGTCAAAAGTGAAGAGGGAATCGGGGAACGAAGTTTCCACGCCCATGCATACTTGGGAGTGTTTTGAATAATGAGACTGTGGAAGAGATCCTTATATTTTTAGAGCTAATCTAGAATAATATTCAAAATATGCTTACTGCCTTAAGCCTAGAGACAATAAGAACCCTTTTGTGAAATAGGCTTGTGGCTAGAATTTTTTTATTTCAATAAAAAGCATCTTTTTGAGAAAATATTCTTTTATTCTTTCCATTTCATACTGTACAAACAATTATTCTTAGTTTTTTTTCTTTTGTTTGGACTTTCTTTCAAGTATTCTTTCATTTTTCATTCATGACCATACAAATAATTATTCTTTGAATCATTTATCCCTTGGAATCTTCCTTCGAACCTATAATAAGGTCTCCAGTTATCAACGATGTGAGCAACACTGCTACTGACTCAGAGTCTCCTTTCAAGTAAGATATATGTCTAGAGGGATCTCAAGACTTTGAAGATGACAGAGATTGTAACCTATCTTTTCATTTGTTAAAAATGGTAGAACAAGATGAAAAATAGACCCTCTTCTACAAAGGGTCAGTAGATATTATGAGAGGTGAAGATTGTAACCTAGCTCACCACAAAAATAAGGCAAGACATCATTGAGTTATTTTCAAAAAATTCAAAGATGTTTTTGCACGATCATATCAAGACATGCCTGGGAAAATCTTAAAAGAGGTCTATAAAGGTGTTTAGAGAACATGATAATGGTTCTAGAATAGCCAGGCTAATCATAAGGTTCGGGTATTATTGGTCCACCAAAAAGGGAGATTGCTTCAGTTATGTTGTAAATGCCAAATCGAGGAAGAGAAGGCTTATGTGCCTCATCTATTTTTTCACAGATTTTCTATATGTGGGGAATGGATATTATGGGGCCGATCTCGTCAAAAGCTTCTAGTCGACATCGATTCATTGTCGTGGTCGTCGTTTACTTCACCAAGAGGGTAGAAGTGGCTTCATATGCTAATGTTACAAAGTCGATAGTCATCAAATTCTCAAAAAAAAAGAAGAAAAAGATCATGCACCGACAAAGAATGCCAAAAAGGACAATGTCAAAAGTTTGTAGACTGTTCAAAGATCAGACGCCATATCATAGAGCAACAAAGGCAGCCAAAAAGAAAAAAACAAAAAAGCAAAACAAGGACTGTAGGAAAGATGACCTATACTTGTAAAGATTGGCATAAAAAAGTTACTATTTATCCTCTATGATTATCGAACATTGGCCACGACCTTTTTCAGGGCAACATCTTACCCATTGGTTTATGGAATGAAAGCATTTTTACTAAATGAACCTAATTGATAAAAAGGTTAAAAGTTATCCATCACGATCAGATGATGCAAGTTTATGACAAATAGGTTTATCCTAGAGAATTCCACGAGGGGAACCTGATGTTGAAAAAGATCTTTCTTATACAAAAGGTGTAACGTCCTCAAAATAGGGGTCTGACATTTTTGTGTTATTACATGTGTTGTGCTTGATAGGCTTGTTATTTGGGTGTGTTCGGGGGTTCTGGGGAGGCTCAGGTTCGAGCCCAAGACCTGGTGAAATTTTGGTTTTGGGCACTTTAGTGAGGTGAGCTAGTAGAGGCAGGACTTAAGCATAATTGGTTATATTTTGCTAACACAAAGGATCTTGTGGAGGAGGGGTGTTGGCGTCACTAGTAGAGCAATGGGAGAAGGAGTTCGAATCCCACATGCTGAAAAGAGGAGTTTATTTTTGTGCTTAGGAGGGGAAGGTAGCTGAGTGGAGACCAAACTCTACAGGAGAGAGAGAAAACTTGGTCAAAATGTTTGAATAGGTGATGGAGAGTGAATTGTGGAGTACTTAGAGGAGTGAATCAAGGGATTTGAGAGTGTGGGTGAGAGTTGGCCGTGAGTGGGATTGTAAGAGGGAGGAATTTGATCAAGAGAGGGGTATTTTGTTAGAGTACATTTGGTTTTGGTGTGTGTGTGTGTGCTGAATTCTCTTATGTTCTTAGCATTTTTGGCATTTTAGGCTTCCTCCTTTGACATCGCGGGTCCTTTGTTTCACCTTTTTTTCTATTCTCTTTTGCACATTCTTTTCTATTCTCCCCTCACTTGTTCTCTTTTGTGCTCTTCATAATCGAAACTTCTTCTTCTTCTTCTTCTTCTTCTTCTTCTTCTTTGTGTTTCTACTATTTTCTCTATAAGCTGATTCTCTTTTGCCCCATTTGAATCATCTTCCTTTTATTTTGTCATTAGCCAAACTTGGTCTAGTCTGAAGCGTGGTGGGTTTTCGATCATCAAACCTCCTTTTCATTCGGTTTTTCTATAGTGGCAAGGTAATGGTCTCTTTTTTTTTATGTACTTCTTCTATTTTTTCTCTCTCAAAGGACCAAAGCACTCATCTTCTATCTCTTTTAATCAGGCTGAGTCTGAACACTTCTCTCCACTTTAAATCTGGTTTGTTCTTCTGTGGAAGCCAAAACCTTTATTGGTCAGTTGCCAAATCGGTGGCACCCTGGTAAGGATGACTATGGCCGAATAGGGGGAATAGTTGGTTGTTCTTTATTCTAAGTTCATTTAGGCTGAAAGGCCATTTCTTCATTATTTTTAACAACAATGCTAACTCGTGCTATTCTTTAGGGACTCCACTTCGTAAGAGAGTAGACTGAACATTCAAGCGTAGCAAGAGTGGCAGTCGTTCTTGGTAAGTAGTGTGGTGAGTTGTCGTTTTCAACTTAATGGTTATGTCTTATAATGGTTAAGGCTAATGATTAAAGAATGTGGATTTATGGGTGCATAATCTCGAGGATTCAACCTACACTCGTAACATGTGTGTAATCTCACACCACTTCAATGGTTGCTTATGATGATCTGTGAAACAGCCAAAAGCCGAAAAGTCGAAAATGGTGACTACTCGAGCGTGTGATCACTTGTAGTGGTAAATCGTGATGTGAATCATGATGCTAAGTTGTTGAGAGTGTCACGAACACTCTCACGATACCGAGGCTATAACAGGCCTAATCGGGCCAAATCGAGCTAAATGGGCCTAACAGGCTAACCGACCCACTTGGGAAAAATAACTGGAATTATAACAAATGATAGGCCCGGATGTGAATTCTGCGAATCTGATTCCAAAACATGCGTTCTGGGCCACACGAGCGTGTGGGCCCATTTAGGCCTAAAATGGATTTTAGGCCCAATAGTGCCATAAAGACCCAAAAAGGGTCTTGAGTCGCTCAAGGCGACAGTAGGCCTTCAGAAAGGCCATTAAAGAGAAAATTACTAAAATACCCTTGATGGGTAAATTACCGAAATACCTTTGGGTTGCAAAATTACTAAAATACCCTCGATGGGTTAAATAACCGTTTTACCCTCAATATTGTCAAGTAACGATTGTATGTTTGCATTACACTTGTATATGTTGATATGTATATTGTATTTTATCGTGTTGCATGGGGCGGGTTAATGATTGAAGAGCAGTGTAGCCTGGTGGCATAGCCACAATATATTTATATATACACGATTATGACTCGGGTGGCTCAGCCACAAATATTGTGATTAGTAGCTTGTCTGTAATATTGGTGTGATTGGCGGGGTGGGTTCACTTGATCCCCACAGGTGTGATTGGCTAGTACGGGGGTGTGTTGGTTGGATTAGGTTGGGCTGCACTACTTTCATTTGCACTATCATGAATATAGGGCTTAGGCCCATATTGATTCCTTATAGGCTCGGGCCCAGTTAATGTCATTTAAGGGATTACACACTAAGTTCTTATAACTCACCCCTTTTCTTTAACCTCGTATGAAATCCTCAATAATAGAGGATTTGGAGCCATGGAGGATTTAGTGGTGGCCATACAATGGAGATTTCTCTCAAACTTTAGTAAATCCAGTTTTTACTTTATCTTTAAGATTATTCATTTTGGGTTGATATTTTGTAATAAGGCCATTGGTAATTTTTCTTTTAACCATTCAAATTATAACTTTTAGACTTATAAAACGGAGTTTTCTTAAAACATTAACAATCGCTTTCTAAAATATCACGTTACCACAAATATTCAAAATCGATTTTCATAACAAAAGTAGTTTTCAAGTTAATTACAACATTTCTAAAATGGTCACTGAGTAAACTGGGTTTTTAATAAACAACCAACGTAACTCGAAGTTTTCAAAAGAGATATGCAAACATTTTCAACGAATGCTTAGTTTTTAAACAACCTTTCTATGTGACATGCTAGATCCAGTCATAATGTCTAGGCCAGGTTTGGGGTGTTACAAAAGGATTTCAGAGGAAAGTAGATGCCAAAATGGGAAGGACCTTATGTTGTAAAGAAGGCCTACTCTAGAGGAGCATTGATATTGACTGGGATGGATGCCAAATACTTACCCAATCCGGAGAATTTAGATTCAGTCAAGAAGTATTTTACCTGAAAGGGGAAAGGACAAGGTGAAAACCCGCAAAGGGCGCCTTGAGTTCAAATTTAAAAAAAAAAGAGAGGAGAGGCCAAGGTGAAAACCCGCAAATGGTGCTTTGAGACCAAAGGGGTTTTAAGCTGAAAACTCGAAAAGGGCGGCTCAAATTTTGATTAAAGATAGGGCATGTGGTAGTCTTGCTATGCCTGAATTAATAATGAGGAAGTATTGCTACGTCTTGGGTCATTAACAAAGTACTTTGGATCCTCTAAACACGTATTGAGCTCAAAATGGTCTACAAGAAGTTTGTCCAGAGAAGCTTAGGCTTCGATATCTGGGGCACCTAGATTCTATCTTACCCATTTTGAATTTGCTATCTTTGATTACTTTATTCTTTTCAAGAAACACCCCAATCAATTTTCTTTTATGGCCTTGGCTATCTTTGATTACTTTATTTTTTTTAGATACACCCTGTAAAAGCCCAATTTAAGGCCTAGTCGGAATAGAGATCTCGTAATCACTAATTTGAGGTTAGAAAAAATTATTTTCATGTTATGTTATGCGTTATAACATGTTTATAAAGATGTATGAAAGTTTTGGTGTTTTAATTTTAGCGATTTCATGCTAAATCGCGAAAAAGAACTAAATCGCATAAAGTATGAAAGTTCCATTCTATAGGCTAAAGGTACCAAATAGCCATGAAATATTAATTGGAGGTTTTAAAGGGCAATTAGACCATCTTGGTTATGACGGCCGGCCATGTAGACAAGAGGGGACAAGAGTTTTAATTTTTGGTCAAAGTTGGTGGGTTGAAATTGATGTTTATAATAAAATAAAGAAAGGAAAAAGATATCATCTTTTTCTCTCTTCTTCTCCACCGAAAATGAGCAGCAACAAGGGGGTTTTGAAGCTTAAAATTTCAGCAAGCAATCATCCTCCCTAGTAAGTGATTTTGATCATTTTTCTTGAAGAAAATTGTACTTTTGTGATCCCCAAAGCTTAATCTAGCTAATGAGGGGACTATTTTACAATATGGTTGAGAGTCTAGAGACTTGTCATTAGAGAGTCTATGTTGTTTGATGAGTTTTTATGGAAGAAAATGAATTATAGGATGATGAGAAACAACTTTTGTGAAAGGATTTTTATGGAAAATACCTAAAATGGGTTATTATGCAAAGGTTGTAATTTGTTCATTAAGGTATGAAATAGTTGCAATTGGAGATAGTTGTAAGAGGATTAAATGTTCAACTAGGCTTGTTTAACAAGAAATTGAGATGAAAATTTATTTACGAGCCTAGGGGCAAAATCATAATTTTGCCAAAGTGTAGGGGCAAAATAGTCATTTTTGTCTAGAGTGTAGATTACGATATATTATGATTTATAAGTGAATAAATCAGTAAATTTCATTGTTCTAGATCAAGGAAAGCAAGTTTCGAACTTAGAACAGATGAAAAGAGAAATGTGGGCTAATAGTCATTTTTGGCTATTTCGACAATGAGGTAAGTTCACATGCAATTATAGAAATTATGTATGAGTTCATGTAAGTATTCTAATGTTGTATGGAATGTATATTCACTCTATGGATGTATGAAATACCCTTGGATGAAATGCATGAAGAATGTTGAGATGATAGTTAAAGTCTCGTATAAGACCATATTGGATTATGGCCTCGATGTAAGGATTCATATAAGACCGTGTCAAGGACACGGCATCGATATGTTAATTCAAGTAAGACCCTATTGGGGTATGATTTATATGTGATTTCATGAGTATGAGACTCAAGAGAGTTATTTTATAACTTGAGTATATGTTGAAGTAAAGAAAGTATGCGGTTGAGCTACAAAAGGCACAAGTGTGTACTAGAATTGAATTGAGACGATTTCAATTTATATATATATGATGAATCCCTATTGGGATATGGGAAATTAATGCACCTTTTTGCATGAGTTAGATTTATTGTTATATTGTGGGAATGCAAATAAAAATAGTGGAAAAGTTAAGTAAGAGTAGTAATGTGAGGGTGTTCTCGGATGAACAATTGAATTAAAGTATTACATGTGGATGACTATTTATGAATGCATGATAATGGTGGGCTAAGAGCAAAACCACCGAAAGATGAGTAGCTTATTAATAAGACTTGATGTGATGTCTTATATGATTACATGATAATAGTGCAGGAATGGATTCTTTGTAAACGAGCAATTAGCTCGTGGTACGGTAAGAGATAAAATGAGTAAGCTTCTAAAGTGATTGAGTAAGCAACCATGAGTTAATGGGAATGACCTAGCATAATATCTTGTGGTTATCTATATTTAATGAATATTAATATTTTCCAGATTATGCAAATGAACTTACTAAGCATTAGTGTTTACTCATTTTCTTTTCTCATCTCTTATATATTATGTTGACTAATACGGGTTGGAGGCCGCTGGAGATGTTTTCACACTATCGAGCAGACATTCGATTTGAGGTATCTAGTCCTTATGAGTCATGGCATGTATAGGACTAGAATTTAAGGTTGATTAAGTTATTGTTAATGTGCCAAGCTATGTTGGCCAAAAAGGGTTTATAGTTTAATTGTGTATAGCCGTTGATGATGGCTAAGTTGTTGTATTTGTATGGTAGTAACACTTTATTTTCATGAATCAAATGTATGGATTCATGTGTTTTAGTCATTGATTTGAGACTTTATTGAATGAGTATATTAATGTATGAAATGTAGGATGGAGAAGGGCTTGGTATATAGCCTCTCAGTGTCCACATGGTTAGACACACGGGCATGTGTCTGGGCCGTACGAACCCTGCACCCTATGATTACTTGTTAAAATAGGCCACAGGTGAATCCTACAGCTATGTGCATAAGCGTGTAAGACCCACGGCTTGGGCATGGGCGTGTGCTCAAGCCATGGCAATTAAGTCAGTAGCTCCCCACGGATGGGAACATTGGCGTGTTTAGGAGTGCACGGGCATGCCTCAAACCCCACGGGCGTGTAACCTCTAATTTTGAGAGAGGATTTTTGATAAGTTTCGAAAGTCCGAACAAGTGTTTAAGGCCTCGTATGTCCATGATACGTATGTCTAGACCAAGAAAGAAAGGTTTTAAGTCGAAATTTAATTTTATAGCCAGCAAGTACTTGATTAAGTGAGTTCAAGCATGGTAATGTCTCGCATCCAATCTTATTATCGGACTTGGGTACAAGGTGTTACATTTAGTGGTATCAAAGCTATGGTTTAGTCGGTTCTAGGACTAACCTAGCGAGGGTAAGAGTCTAGCTATACATGTCATATGTGGACCGTGATAGTGTGATGTCTCTCGGCTCTAACAAAATTGTTTTGTTAAGACAGTGATGATTCCAACTGAGCTAATTTCAGTAAGTTGCCTGATTTCCAAGTTTCATGAACATTTCGTTGAACTGCTTGTGACGTTGCTATGTGCACATTATTTCTATGAAAATGTTTAATGATCTGATAAATAAGGAAATCAATCAGATTAATTATGAGCAAGTCCCGATTGAATAAGAATTTCCCAGGATACTCGATCCATTACATGAGACAAGAAAGCCCGTATAAGGCCAAGCCAAGGCATGGCATCGGTAATCAAGAAGAGATATTTAATGTAAGACCAAGGCAAGCTTGGCATTGAAGAGATATTTCATGTAAGTCCAAGGCAAGCTTGGCATTGATTTAAGAAGAGATCTTTCATGTAAGTCCAAGGCAAGCATGGCATTGAACAGATATATCATGTAAGTCCAAGGAAAGCTTGGCATTGAATAGATATATCATGTAAGTCTAAGGCAAGCTTTGCATTGAACAGATATTTCATGTAAGACCAAGGCAAGCTTGGCATTGATTCAAGAAGAGACCTTTCATGTAAGTCCATGCCTAGAGTATGGCTTTAGTATCAAGTTCATGGTAAGAGATTTAGTATCCTCGGTAATTTACAAAAATCCATCGGGCAAATGAGTAAAGTTAAAATGAGATAGCAAGAAAAGTAGTAGTAAAGCCGATATTATGTCATGCTAGTTATGACTGACTGACAAGTATAATTCATGATATGAATGATGATGCTGAGATTATGCTTATATTAGTAAAGCATATTAATTTTTATGATCAAGTGTTATAGGTACCTTGTTTACCTTACAGATATGAGAATAGTAAGCACCACGATGTATGTGAGAAGCAGTAAGAGCAAGAAACCACCCATATTGTGGTATGAAAGCTAAAACTGAGAAGTTTGATTAAGTAGAATGCAGGAGATGAGTACGGTCGTTCAACGATGAAAAGATGAATAAGACCATGGTTGGACCATGGCAATGAGAGAGCCAGTGTAAGACCATTCTGGGACATGGCATCGGCCGTATTATGAGTGCCAGTATAAGACCGTGTTTGGAACATGGTATCAACATTAAGACAGGAGCCAGTGTAAGACGATATCTGGGATATGGCATCGGCATTGACATGAGTTCTATATAAGACCATATCAGGGATATGGCATTGGTATTGATATGAGATTTCGTGTAAGATCAAATCCGTAAGACATTCTTTAACTAATAAGTGACAATAAGAGAAAGTAGAATTAAATGTTGAGTACTCAACTAGATAGTAATGTAGAACTTGAGTAAGTGAATACATTATTCTAAGGTATTTGTGATAGAAACAATTGTAGCGTGATAAAGGTGAAAACTCACTTGAGATGAGTTGTATAACTATGATGATATTTTATTAATGATGAATCGTAAATCACATGCATGTAGTCACGAGATTTAAGTTAAGAGGCTCCGTGACCTCACCTTCCTTACCACTGCTGAATTATGATGAGATGTTATGAGAGTCAAATTGAGTAAATTTGTATATGATTAATGCAGTATTCGTGTTAGCATTTTGAAAATGCTTTGTATCACATTGATACATGATACTTTACTAGGTAGAGTAATTGCTATTGAACCTGGATTTGGAGTCCTAGGGGACTATGCTAAAGAGGGCTACCATTTAGATAAGAAATAGATAAAGTCCTGTATAAGACCATGTTCGAGGCATGGCCTCAGCACCAAGTTATGATTCCATATAAGACCATATCTAGAATATGGCTTCAGAAATGGATATGAGAATCGAGTAAGACCATATTGGAATATGGCATCGATACTTGATGCAGAAGTCCATACAAGACCTTAACTGAGTTATGGCATTGACATTTAGAGTTGACTCCACATAAGACCACCTTTGGGATGTGGTATTAGTCTCGCACTTACTTGAATGACAATAAATTTGCGTCTTTGATTATCCCTAGTGATCAATGGAACAAATAGACGAGTCTAGAGGTAGAAATGAAAATTGTACTAAAGCCATGTGAATGGGTAAATATACGCATTTGTGAACGAGTCATGAAGAAATGAGTATGACGTGTGGCATGGTAGGTGCTTAATAAAGGCAATTGTAAGAAAGTATGTCTGAATGCTTTAACGATTGTATTGATTATACAATGATATGAACAAGAGAAAGTTAGCCTAGGCTATTGACTCAAGTGAGTAGGAAGCCTGAGGTGTATGTTTATCGAGATCTTCTTAAATTGATGTTTATTAATGAAAGGAATGGTTAAGGAGCTTGAGGACGGAATGGTTAAAGAAACCATGTTTGAACGATAAGAGTGTTCAATTATGATAACCATAGTTGTATGGGTCATAATGATCTCCTTAAGTACTAAGTGTTAATGTCTTTTGCCTCTCACAGGCGATGTAGTTGTTTATCTCATGAATCGAGATTGTGTGAGAATGCTAGCCGATTGTGAATCTAGACCAAAGATTATCGGTTTAGTAATTGCAATCGACATTTCTTTATATCCTTTAACCCTGTACGGGTACTTAGAGGAGGAAAATCGTGATGATTTTAGTATAAGAAATGAAATCATAAGTTTCAAGTTATGATGGGATTTTGAGTAGCTAGATAGAGTTGATAAATTAGATCGAGATATCATTAATGTTGTGAGATTCGATGCTAGTAAAGGTTTTAGACTAGCACAGTAAAACAAACTCAGATGAGAGTGTGCTTAAGATAGATTCTCAGTATGGAGAAAAGAGTAGATTATTGTATTGAGATATGAATCAAGTTCTGTGTATTTTCAGGCATAAGTTAGTAAAGAGAATAATTTCTGTGTGCTCGTGAATGGGGAGCATATTACAGAAATATGCTCATCGAAACGTTTAAACCTTGATGGTTGAGTTGAAAGCTATAGAATGAGTTATCGATTGAAAGTTTTAGTATTGAGTTCAGTCTATATTGAGAAAGATAGTTGCCAGATTGGTGATCCCGAGACGATCCCTTTCATATCTGTATGAGAATTGAATGTGTTGTGATGATCTATGGAAAACCAATGAGTATTTTCTGAAATTTTCTTGAATGAGAACATCTTGTGACACTGAGATAGTGGAAACGACTTGAACTATTACCATGGTGGGTATAGTTATTGTAATACTTCACAGATGGTAGTCACTGTACAGGTGTTTAAAGGAAAGCTTCATGTTAAGCAAGGTGAGTTAGCTAGTCGGTGATATCATAATTTAAGTGAGATTAATGTCAAGGGCCAGTTTTCTTTTCAGAACAGAAGAGTTCAAGAGTTAGATAGCAAATGGTATTTTCGAATAAGCTCCGTGTTAGTTTATTTCAAGATGGTAAAATGCAGGTTGCATAAGTTTTCTATTTTTGAGATTTCCTCGAAATAGAGTTGGAATGATGATGAATCCAGAACTTATACAAAAGTTTTGGCATGAGATTTAGTAGTAGCATATCTACTAATGCAAGAATAAGGAAAAGTAGTTATGTGCATAAATGTTTGACAAAAGAGTACCTTTCATGAGATGAATGAGCTTATAGTCAGAAGTAGTTGACCACAAAAAGCTGAGTTTTTAAAACGTTCAAGTCAAGATTGTTATAACTGGTGAATGCTTTAATAAGAAGGTAAAGTAAAGGCTTATAGATTTCAAGTGTGATTGGACAAAATTCCCAAGAAGGGGAATGATTAATTGGACGTGTGCAGAGCGCTAAATTAGTGGATTACTGAGTATGCTTTGACCTTGTGTATAGTAGCTTAAAGGTTGTTGGCAAGAGAAACTTGAGGATAAGTAGGTTTGTGATTTTGAAGAATTTATAGAAACATTTAAAGAATGTTGATTGTAAATCCTCCTGATAAGATTTTCGGGGACAAAAATCCCTAAGGGGGGAGGAGAATTGTAACAGCCCAATTTAGGGCCTAGTCGAAACAGTGATCTTGTAATCACTAATTTGAGGTTATAAAAAATCATTTTCATGTTATGTTATGTGTTATAACATGTTTATAAAGATGTATGAAAGTTTTGGTGTTTTAATTTTAGCGATTTCATGCTAAATCGCGAAAAAGGACTAAATCGCATAAAGTGCGAAAGTTCCATTCTATAGGCTAAAGCTACCAAATAGCCATGAAATATTATTGGAGGGTTTTAAAGGGCAATTAGACCATCTTGGTTATGATGGCCGGCCATGTAGACAAGAGGGGACAAGAGTTTTAATTTTTGGTCAAAGTTGGTGGGTTGAAATTGATGTTTATAATAAAATAAAGAAAGGAAAAAGATATCATCTTTTTCTCTCTTCTTCTCCACCAAAAATGAGCAGCAACAAGGGGGTTTTGAAGCTAAAAATTTCAGCAAGCAATCCTCCTCCCTAGTAAGTGATTTTGATCATTTTTTCTTGAAGAAAATTGAACTTTTGTGATCCCCAAAGCTTAAGCTAGCTAATGAGGGGACTATTTTACAATATGGTTGAGAGTCTAGGGACTTGTCATTAGAGAGTCTATGTTGTTTGATGAGTTTTTTATGGAAGAAAATGAATGATAGGATGATGAGAAACAACTTTTGTAAAAGGATTTTTATGGAAAATACCTAAAATGGGTTATTATGTAAAGGTTGTAATTTGTTCATTAAGGTATGAAATAGTTGCAATTGGAGATAGTTGTAAGAGGATTAAATGTTCAACTAGGCTTGTTTAACAAGAAATTGAGATGAAAATTTATTTACGAGCCTAGGGGCAAAATCATAATTTTGCCAAAGTGTAGGGGCAAAATAGTCATTTTTTTCTAGAGTGTAGATTACGATATATTATGATTTATAAGTGAATAAATAAGTAAATTTCATTGTTCTAGATCAAGGAAAGCAAGTTTCGGACCTAGAACGGATGAAAAGAGAAATGTGGGCTAATAGTCATTTTTGGCTATTTCGACAAGGAGGTAAGTTCACATGCAATTATAGAAATTATATATGAGTTCATGTAAGTATTCTAATGTTGTAAGGAATGTATATTCACTCTTTGGATGTATGAAATACCCTTGGATGAAATGCATGAAGAATGTTGAGATGATAGTTAAAGTCTCGTATAAGACCATATTGGATTACGGCCTCGATGTAAGGATTGATAAAAGACCATGTCAAGTACATGGCATCGATATGTTAATTCAAGTAAGACCCTATTGGGGTATGATTTCTATGTGATTTCATGAGTATGAGACTCAAGAGAGTTATTTTATAACTTGAGCATATGTTGAAGTAAAGAAAGTATGCGGTTGAGCTACGAAAGGCACAAGTGTGTACTAGAATTGAATTGAGACGATTTCAATTTATATATATATATATGATGAACCCCTATTGGGATATGGAAATTAATGCACCTTGTTGCATGAGTTAGATTTATTGTTATATTGTGGGAATGCGAATAAAAATAGTGGAAAAGTTAAGTAAGAGTAGTAATGTGAGGGTGTTCTCGGATGAACAATTGAATTAAAGTATTACATGTGGATGACTATTTATGAATGTATGATAATGGTGGGCTAAGTGCGAAACCACCGAAAGATGAGTAGCTTATTAATAAGACTTGATGTGATGTCTTATATGATTACATGATAATCAGTGCAGGAATGGATTCTTTGTAAACGAGCAATTAGCTCGTGATACGGTAAGAGATAAAATGAGTAAGCTTCTAGAGTGTTTGAGTAAGCAACCATGAGTTAATGGGAATGACCCAGCATAATATCTTGTGGTTATCTATATTTAATGAATATTAATTTTTGCCAGATTATGTAGATGAACTTACTAAGCATTAGTGCTTACTCCTTTTCTTTTCTCATCTCTTATAGATTATGTTAACTAATACAATTTGGAGGCCGCTGGAGATGTTTTCACACTATTGAGCAGACATTCGATTTGAGGTATCTAGTCTTTATGAGTTATGGCATGTATAGGACTAGAATTTAAGGTTGATTAAGTTATTGTTAGTGTGCCAAAATATGTTGGCCAAAAAGGGTTTGTAGTTTAATTGTGTATAGCCGTTGATGATGGCTAAGTTGTTGTATTTGTATGGTAGTAACACTTTATTTTCATGAATAAAATGTATGAATTCATGTGTTTTAGTCATTGATTTGAGACTTTATTGAATAAGTATATTAATGTATGAAATGTAGGATGGAGAAGGGCTTGGTATATAGCCTCTCAGTGTCCACACGGTTAGACACACGGGCGTGTGTCTGGGCCGTGCGAACTCTGCACCTTATGATTACTTGTTAAAATAGGCCATGGGTGAATCCCACGGCCGTGTGCATAAGCCGTGTAAGACCCACGGCTTGGGCATGGGCGTGTGCTCAAGTCGTGGCAGATAAGTCAGTAGCTCCCCACGGATGGGAACATGGGCATGTTTAGGAGTGCACGGGCGTGCCCCAAACCCCACGGGCGTGTAACCTCTGATTTTGAGAGAGGATTTTGATAAGTTCCGAAAGTCAGTGTTTAAGGCCTCGTATGACCATGATACGTATGTCTAGACCAAGAAAGAAAGGTTTTAAGTCGAAATTTAATTTTATAGCCAGCAAGTACTTGATTAAGTGAGTTCAAGCATGGTAATGTCTCGCATCTAGTCTTAGCATCGGACTTGGGTACGGGGTGTTACACACCCCAATCAATTTTCTTTTATTGCCTTAGTTATCTTTGATTAACTTATTTGTTTTGAGCTATGCTAATTTCTTTCTTGTCCATTGTTGTGATATTTTTCAAGCACTTTGTATTGAAATAACAGTTAATGGACTAATAATACTTTCATAAAAGGAGTTTCGCATATTACTCTAGAAGCTTCTAGATAATACAAGAAACTGAAATGGGACAATTATTTAAAAATTTCCATGTGTAAGGATTGGAAATACTTGAGAAAAAGTCTAGATTGAGACTGTTTCTTTGAATTTTTGTCCAAATGGTGATTGGACAAAATAATGAGTTGAGCAATATCAATCCTAAGAGAGGATCATTTTGCAAAGCATTCTCATTGGGTCATAACATTCGGGGAATGGTATGACGGACCAAATTGATGGAAAATATTCAAAACCCTTGAATTACGGTGGAATAGATTGAAGTTAAAATAGATCATGTACCCTTAAATTGCAATAGGAACGGATTAAAAAGTTTCAAATCCTATAAATTATGGTGGGATGGTTTGAAGGTGGTACAAGCCTTGTGTCCCTAAAGTTCAAGTGGAGTGAGCCCTAAAATTTCTATGGGGTAAATTATTTGAGCAGAATATGATACTTCAAGAGAAACAAAGATGAAACTTTGACAAATAAATGAGTGATGACACCTAAAATAGGAATCATTCTCATAACATTTTTGCATTCATAGCATGTCTAAATAGGAGCATTTGACTCATTCCGATCAGAGCATCCTAATTATTAGGCATAAGCATATACCTATTCTATAGGTCATGTCTTCTATAGGACAATGTGGTAGGGTAAATCGACACTATCAGCCTTATCTCCCTGAAGCTGCAGTGGAGCAGACTGAAGACAATAGATCTTACCTTCCTAAAATTGTAGGAAGAAGATTGAAAACATCAGCCTTGTCTCCCTAAAGTTGCAGCGGAGCAGACTGAAGATAGTAGATCTGTCATTCTTGAAGTTACAGTGAAGCAGATTGAAGACATCAATCTTGTCTCCCTGAGTTTGCAACGAAACAAACTAAAGATAGCAGATCTTGCCTTCCTGAGGTTGTAGTGAAGTAGATCGAAGACGCCAGTCTTGTCTCTTTGAGTTTGCAGTGGAGCAGACTAAAAATAGCATATCTAGCCTTCCTGAAGTTGCAGTGAAGCAGATCGAAGACATTAGCCTGACCTCCCTAAAGTTGCAGTAGAGCAGACTAAAGATAGCAGATCTGGCATTCCTGAAGTTGCAGTGAAGCAGATCAAAGACATCAGATCTTGTCTCCCTGAGTTTGCAGTGGAGCAAATTAAAATAGCAGATCTGGCATCCCTGAAGTTGCAGTGAAGCAGATCGAAAACATCAGATCTTGTCTCCCTGAGTTTGTAGTGGAGCAGATTAAATAGCAGATATGGCATTCTTGAAGTTGCAGTGAAGCAGATCGAAGACATCAGTCTTGTCTCCCTGAGTTTGTAGTGGAGCAGATTAAAATAGCAGATCTAGCATTCCTGAAGTTGCAGTGAAGTAGATCAAAGACATCAGCCTTGCCTCTCTGAGTTTGCAGTAGAGCAGGCTAAAAGACAATAGATCTTGCCTTCCTGAGATTGCAGTGAAGCGAATCGAAGATACTAGTCTGGCATCCTTGAAGTTATAGCGGAGCAAACTGAAGATAATAGATCTTGTTTTCCTAAAATTATAGTGAAGCAGATCGAAGATGCTAGTTTGACCTCTCTGAGTTTGCAGTGGAGTAGACTGAAGATAGCAGATATTGTCTTCCTGAGTTCACAGCGAAGTAGATCAATGATATCAACATAGCATCCCTGAGTTTGCAGTGGAGCAGATTGAAGATAGCAAATCTTGTCTTCTTGAAGTTGCAGTGAAGTATATTGAAGATACTAGCCTATCTCCCTAAAGATACAACTATTTGACAAGACTGGACAAAATGGGTCCTTTTATCGTCTTTGTTCTATTCTCGTTACACGAAAATGAGCAAAGAGGGGCAGTTGTAGTAGCCCATTTATGCCCGGGCTTGAACAAATAAAAAAATATAATAAAAAAATAAACTAATGTCCAGTTTACAGTCCATTTACAAAATAGATTGCCCAAACCCAATCCATTACAACCCAGACTAATACCCAAAACCCATGGCCCAAACTTAACCTAGCCCAACCCTAACCTAACCTACGGAGCCCAATACCCAAACTTTTTCAGGACCTAGGGTTTTTGGGAAACCCTCGCGCCGCAAGTGCCCAGCATAGCCCTTCGGTCACGCCGCAATCCGCGCACGAATAATGCTCCACCGCCAAGATCTGCACCTTTCACTTGTCAAAGGAAAGAAAAACAACAAAAAATAGCAAGTAGCAGCAAAATAGGGTCCTATGTTTATTTCCCGATTAATTTTTGGGTTATAAAAACCCACTGTAATCTATAAACAAGGGGGAAGATTTTTTATAGAGACATACAAAAATATACACAGAATATAATAAAAAACACAAAAGAACAGAGGTGATTTTTGCTTGTTATATCTCGCATTTTGCTATTTTATTTTTTTTCGATTCATGCATATATTATATATATAAATATTAAAAAATAGATAAAATGTGTTTTACCTTTTGATTTCCACTGAAAAAATGGAATTTCTGGTCTCTGGCCACCGTATATGGCGGTGCTGGTGGTGGCGCGTGTGGCACGTGCAGCGGTAGCCTATAGGTTCGATGACCGGAACCCAAACGGGGGGAAGGGAGGATTGAGAAGATTTATGAATTTTTTTTAAAAAAACAGATAGATCCAAATGTTTTTTTTTTTTTGTTATAAATGTGGCTTATATAGCAATACAAAAACGACGCCGCTTTTGCTTAAGACAATAAGCATTAAAACGACGTCGTTTAAAGGCCAGACCCGCGTGTTGACTTGATACCCGGGTAGGATCCGCGTGTTTTTATAAAAGGGGCAATTTGCCTCTTTGGTCCTTCCGCAATTTTATCATTTTTAATTTAGTTCAATTTAAATTTTCTTTTATTTTTAAATCAGCCTTGAAATCTGTATTTTGTTTCAATTTAGACCTTCAGGCTATTTCAAGGCAAGAGACGGAAAGGCATCGTTTAGGAGATAAGGCATTATTGCCTAATAAGTCCCTACATTATGACGCACATTCTAATCTGGTCCTTTCACATTTTTATTCTAGATTTTATTTTTATCTCAATTTAATCCTTGTTTCCTTAATTAATTTTTTATCCTCTTTTATTTTTTTATTTTTCTATTTTAATCATTTTAATATTATATCAAATTATTTCATTTTTATATAAAAATTCTATATTATTTTTATGTTTTAAAATTTGTATAGTGTATATTATTTAAATTGATTTATTATTATTATAAAGTTCAATGTATTGTTTATTTTAAATATGTATTATTTTTATATGTTATATTATATCCCTTATACATATATTTTATATATTCAAGTTTTATACTATTTGTTTAAAATATATATGTATTTTATTATGTACATATATATATCAATTTCATATTTTGCAATGTCATATATGTTTTTTTTTAATTTGTATTATTAATTTATTATTTGGCATATGTCATCCATTTTATATTGATGTTTTGTTTTTATATTAGATCTTGCATGTAAAGTTTCATATTTATTTAGTAGTTTTCTTTTATCTTTCGTTATTTATTGCTTTATATCTTTTATTTGTTTATCCATGATATTTCATTTGTTTATTATTTTATGATTGCTTTAGTATAGTTATTTTATTATTTATATCATTCGTTATCTTATATTATTTCTTTAATTGTCTATATTAGTATTAATCGTTAATATGACTTGTAATTATGGTGAATTGCTATTTAGTATTTATGTTTTGTAATGTATCAATGCAATATTTTACTCAAATCATTCTTAAAAAATGCATTTTGCTGAATCAACGCATTTTATTCAAAGGTTTTTTTTTTAAATACAACGATACATGATATTTGGGGACTTCGAGAAAAATTATATCCTAACTTACTGGGTTTTAGTTTTTCTCGTGAAACTTAAGGTATCAAGTATCCTTTTTTTAAAACCCATAAACTTCAAATCAAAACTTATTATCAAAAATGAAAAATATTATATCTTAACTTATTAGATATAATGTTTCGTATCTCGAGATAAGGATTATCTGCGAATGAAGGCAAGCTTAATTTCGAAGTCTTGAGATGTTACATCCTAACTTATTGGGTGTGACATTTTATTTCCTTGAGATAAGTGAGTCTTTACTTTCTTTCAATTAAAAGGACCATATTTTTAAAATCTTCGACATTAGGACCATAACTAATCAATCCGGTACCAATTTTGGGCGTTACGAGGGTGCTAATCCTTCCTCATATGTAATCGACTCCTGAACCCTTTTTCTTGAATTTTGTAGGTTAAAATCAATGTTTTAAAATAAAATGTTTTATAAGGTGATCCAATCACACCTAAGCAAAACAAGGATTGGTGGCGACTCCATTTTCAATTTTAAAGCCGATCCCCGTTTTTTTCAAATTAAATAAAAAATGGTTTTGACACCAATATTCAAATTTAAAATTTCTCCAATAGTCAAATGTCAAAACTATTTTTTTATTGCTTTATAGACTCCGAAATAACCCAAAATAAGGTTATCCTAATAATGCAATAAAAAATCGAAAGCCTTAATTTTTGACTTTTTTTTGTTCCAAAACCATATATATAAAAAAACAAACAGAAATAATGTAGTGGTTCAATGCCAAATAATTAGCAAGCACATGTTGTAACAGTCCAGTTTATACCCTAGTCGGAACAGTGGTTTCGGGACCACAAATTCGAGTCAATAAAATATTTTAATATTATTTTCCATGCCTAAATATATGATTAAGCGTGTGCTAAATTTCTGTGAATTAAATTCGTATGTTTGTGTGCTTAATTTGACCGAAGGACTAAATTGCGTAAAAGGTAAAAGTAGCTTTCTATTTGATTGAATAAATTATTGTGTCTTCTTATATAGAAGGATTTATGTTGCAATTTGGCCAAAAGAGAGGATAGTGGATGGTTATGGTCCATAATAACCTTAGAAATTATGTTTGGTAAATTTATAGTATAAGGTTAAATTTGGAAATGAATTATTAAGTCATATTATGATATGATAAAAACATGAAAATGGCCATTTTACTCATCTTTTTGACCGAAAACAAGAGGAAGAAGAAAGTTTTTTATTCTTTTGATATTTGGCCATTACAAGCTTTGATTTAAGGTATGTTTTTTATTGGTTTTTGATAATTTCTACATTTTCGTAATCATTGCTTTGAGTGCTACTAAGCACATGTTTTGATTTTGAGAATTGATGATGAATTTGAAATGTTTTTTTTTTTTATGAGCATAAGAGCTTTGGAACATTTGATGATGAAATATGGAATATATGTGTTTGATTAGAATATTTTGTCTTTGGAGTTTTGTTGATTTTGAGTAATTTGGTTGTAATTGAGAAAATCATAATTTGGAGGACTAAATTGTGAAATTGATGAAAAATATGGACTTGTATGGTCCCTAGAGAATTTCGGCTATGCATGTATGTGAACATATTTTGTATATTTGATGTTTTGAGAAAAATGGACTAAATTGATAAAAGGTGACAATATGAGGGCTAATTTGTAAAATACCCTAAATATGTGTGTTTGGGTTGAATTGAATGAATTAGTGAATAAAAGAGTTAAATTTGACTATGTTTAGATCAAGAACCGAAGAAATCAGACTTAGATCACGGGAAAGCTAAAGTAACCTAGTAGCCGTTTCGTTTCTGTTAAATCGAATCCGAGGTAAGTCATTATGCAAATAAATATATTTGTATTGAGTTGTGTATGTTCATATGATTATTGATAACGATGAATGTTTACAAGATGATGTGTATATGAGTTCTGAGATAAGAACGAGTAGTATCAATGTTCGAGAAGTCTCGTGTGAACCTAGGAATAGATAGTATTAGCTATGTCATGACATAGGTGTTTGTTCTGAGATATCATGTAAGACTACGTTTGGGACGTCGGTGTTGATTTGAGATTTCATGCAAGACCACGTCTGGGATGTTGGCATCGATATGAGATTTACGTGTAAGACCACATCTGGGACATTGGCATCGTATTGATTTGTAAGACCATGTTTGGGACAGTGGCATCGATATCTGAGTACATGTAAGACCTCGTCTGGGACGTTGGCATTGTACGATTATTTCGAGCTTTCTGAGTATCCTATTAGATTCTGAATGGTTCAACGGGCAAGTCTGTGACATGAAATGTTATGTGAATTGTAAAATCCATTTCAGGTACATTTATTAAGTACACAAGGTGTGTATGAAAGGTAAGTATCTATATGAGCTTACTAGCATGAATATGAGCTATGAATAATGAGATGATATGTGAAATTATGCTTTAGGAGGTATGTGCATATGTGGTGATTAGATGTTAAATATAAGCTATGTAAATGCTAAGTTAAGTTTATTTGTATATGACATACTAAGCTTTGGAAAGCTTACTCTGTGTGTGTGTTTTCTCTGTTTTATAGATCGTTAAAGCTACTGAAGGCTCGAGGATCGTCGATTATAGTCATCACACTACTCAAGTTGTTTTGGTACATTTTGTAAATGTATATAGCTAGATATGGCATGTACAGGCTAGTATATAGTATAAGTTTGTTAGATGAACTTAGCCACATGATGTGGCTAATTATAAGTTGATATTTTGCCTTTATAAAAATGATATATGATGTATGTTTTGGTATGGATAGATGATATTTGAAATGGTCAAGTTTATGGCAAGTTTGGATGAAATATGCTTAGGTATATTTGAGTTTTTTCTATGTAAAGATTGAATGGTTATTTTAGCATGTTCATGGTCGTTAAAAGTACATGGATTGTATTGGTATTTGCTTGTAGGTTTGACCCTAATGTGGGTAGCAGTTTTTGGTCTTGCAAATGGCCTATTTTGCCATACGGTTATGGCACACGGGCATGCCTAGTGACCGTGGGGCTAAGTTAGTAGCTAATTAAGAGCACACGGCATTGGCACACGGACGTGCTTGGTAGCCGTGTGGTTTAGTTAGGATCGACCACGGCCAAGGTATACGGGCGTGCTTGGTGGCCGTGGAGAAAAGTCAGGTTCGACCACGGGTGTGTCTAGAAGCCGTGGAAGACACACGGCCTGCCCACACGGGCATGTAACCCCTGAAACTTTGAAAAGTTTTAAATTTCCAAGAATTTCTGTATGTGTTCCGGTTTAGTCCCGATCTTGTTTCTATGCATGTTTTAGGTCACATTGACCTACAATGGGGTCACTGTGATTGTGATTGATGATTTGCTTTACGAATTGTTTGATAAAGTTTTCGATCTGTCGAGTAATGCCCGTTACCCTAATCCGGCGACGGATACGGGATAAGAGTGTGTTACACATGTATTCATAATTTTGACATAGATAAAACACCAAAGCAATTCACGTATATATGTATATTTAAAATCAAATAAAAAAAATTCCCTACATATATCACATAAATCCAAACTTGTATTTATGATTAGACAGAGATTCAAATGAATACTTGAAATAAAAACTTCAAGTCAATATATCTCATAAATAAAACCATAATAGTTGACATACCCCATATTTCATACCATAGACTATATCAATATAATTTAATCGAATATTAGAAATAATAATGTGTCAAACCCAAATATTATTCGACCAAACTTAAAACTAAATATATATGTGTTTATATCTTGGCAAGATAGATAATTGAAATTCATCGACTAATATTAATAACTTAAAATAAGCAATTATGCCAAGAAAAGGAATCAAAATAGGCGGCACAATTGGTAAATTTCAATAGCAACTATGATGCAAAACATTAAACATTAAAGATTAATTTATCTTGCACCAAAGTGCCCATAAAATTGAATATATAACAAAAAAAAAAAAAAAAATTAACTTCAATGATATCTATCAAAACTTAATTTCACCAATTAAACTATAAAAGATATCTTATTGAATAATGGTTATAAACACCTATTCATGCCAACTATAATCATGCATTAATTCTCAAAACCATTGATATGCATATAATATATATACACAATATATACACACAATTATATAATAAAAAATAACACTGGTTTGTCTTACATATTTCATATAAACTCAAATTTATATTCATGACTTTACCATAAAACTTTTTATACACACAAATATTTTTAAAAAAATTCATAACCACCAAATATAAATTCATGTAACCAACCAAAAAAAACTTATAACCTTTAAGGTAATTCTCAAGTGGCCGATCTTAAAGGAATTGATAAAATGAAAATTAAATCAGTATAAACAAATCATAAATATTGCTAACATAATCAAACTGATATGTTTAGCCAAAACATAATAAAATGTTACGATAATAAATCCATAAAAAATAATGATTAATAACCAATCACCATTAATGATTAATTATCAATCACGTTTTAATAGTCAAGCATTAACTTATATTTTATAAGAATAATATTCATATATAGGTAATAATTATCGGACCAAATCAATTGAAGTCAAAATCACATGGGTTAGGTTTGTATTAAAGTAAATTTGACTCATATTAAGATGATTATATGTTTTTATGATTCATGCATTTATTAATTGACCCAAAGGTAAGTTAATATTTGACAGAATTTCAACTAAGAAGCTTAAGGTAATTGATTGAGTAATAAAACCAAAAAATGAAGAAGAAATTTTAATATTTTTCATTAACTTGAATTGAGGCATCATGCCAATACATATACGACAATAAGCTGGCCAACATGAAACAAAGTTACCTAAACATCCACCTAACTCCACTAAGTAACATTGAAACTTGTGAAACAAAACTTGCACACTTGGTAAAGCTAATTTATCAGCTCAAACTTCACCTAATTACATCAAGTACATTAAAAACTTAGTTCTAATCTAACTAAGTTACAAAACATCATTTGGAAATAACAAAATGAAACAAAATGAAACAACAGCTGCATGGCTCGAGCTGCTTTGCTGCTACTTATCTGTATGTAGGCCAACTTCAACACTCCTCCTTGGCTTGCATGCTGCAAACTCCCATTTTGCCTCTTAAATCCACGAATCTTGACACACTTAAGGGCTTTGTTAAGATATCAGCAAGCTAATCCTCAGAACAGCAATGAATCAGTTTCACTTCTTGAGCTTGTTCCATTTCCCTAACAAAATGAAACTTTATCTTGGAATAGCAGATTGGTTGTCACATTTGATCTTTGTTGCTCCCCTTTGGTGTAGATTCAAATCAGCCATGATTTTTCTCAGCCAAATGGCTTGGTTAACAGCTCCTACAGCTGCTACATACTCTGACTCTGCTGTTGATTGAGCAACAATAGTTTGCTTCTTTGAACTCCAACAAAAAATGGTTAAACCAAGAGTAAACAGATACCCTGAGGTGCTCTTCATGTCATCTATCGATCCAGCCCAATCACTATCAGCATAACCAAGTAGCTTCATGCTATCAACCTTGATGAACATCATTCCAAAGCTCAGTGTACCTTTGATGTACCTGAGAACTCTTTTGGCAGCTTGACAATGCTTCACATTGCAGCAATGCATCAATCTAGACAGTAGACTCACAACAAACATGATGTCTGGTCTTGTGGCTATCAAATACAATAGACATCCCAACAAACTTCTACAGGATGACTCAGCTACTCTCTCGAGATCTCCTTGGCTGGTCAGCTTTTATCCAACAACAACAGGTGTGCTTATTGCTTTGCAATTTAGCATGGAGAACTTGTTTAGGATCTTCAAGGAAAATGCCTTCTGGCTTAGGAAAATCCCTTGCTGAGTTTGTGACACTTCTATTCCAAGGAAGTAGGACATTTGTACTAAGTCTGACATTTCAAACATGTTTTCTGTTTTCTTTTTGAAATCATCCAATATGGATTTGTTTCCTCTTGTCACCAGCAGGTCATCCACATACAAGGAGACTATGAGCTGTGTTTCATCACCTTCTTTCTTCATATACAAGATTGGTTCACTGATGCTTCTGTCGAACCCAAAGCTAGCTAGATAGCTATCGATTCTATCATACCAGGCTCTTGGTGCCTGTTTTAAACCATATAAGGCTTTCTTCATCTTGTATACATTGTCTTCCTTGCCTACTACTTTAAACCTTCAGGTTGCTCAACATATATCTCCTCATCAAGAAAACCATTTAGAAAAGGTAAATTTTACATTGAGTTGATGTATCTTCCATTGCTTCTATGCAGTCAAAGCAACCAACAGCCTGATTGTGTCAAGTCTGGCCACTGGTGCAAATGTTTCAAAGTAATCAATGCCATACTTCTGATTGAATCCCTTCACTACTAGCCTTTCTTTCATCTTGTTCAGAGTTCCATCAGCATTGTGTTTGGCTCGAAACACCCATTTCACTCAAATTACCTTCATGTTGGCTGGTCTTGCAACTAGCTCCCAAGTCTGGTTCTTGTCAATCATGCTCATTTCATCGAGCATAGCCTATTTCCATCCCTGTTGAGCTTCAGCCTCTTTAAAACAACTTGGTTCAATAGTATCCACATCTTCTCTTGTATAAACTTCATCCAGTGGTCTGATTCCCCTGACTGGCTCATCATCAATGTCCATTACAGGATCATCTTAATCACTTTCAGTCTGATCTATCACTAAGTCTTCAGCGGCACATTCTGGCTCATTCTTATCCCAGTTCCAGCTTGTTTTCTCATCAAAGACTACATCTCTGCTCATAGAAACCCTGTTAGATGTAGGATCCAAAATCCTATAGCCTTTCTTGACACTACTGTAGCCCACCAGGATACTGGGCTGAGCCTTCTTGACTAACTTGTCCCCTTTTACTACTGGGACATGTGCATAGCATATGCATCCAAAGACTCTCATGTGAGCTAATGATGGCTTGAACCCAAACCAGGCCTCAAATGGTGATTTTTGAACCAAAGCCTTGGTTGGTAGCCTATTTTGAAGATAAACTGAAGTGTTGACTACTTCAACCCAAAATGTCTAAGGTAAATTCCTTTCAAACATTAGGCACCTGGTCAAAGCCATCAGAGTTTGATTCTTCCTCTCACTAACACCATTTTGCTGAGGTGTGTAGGTGTTAGTGAACTGGTGCTTGATGCCTACTTCATCACAAAAGCCCTGAAACCTTGCTGAAGTATATTCTGTGCCATTATCAGACCTTAGTGTCTTGAGCTTGCAACCTAATTTTGTTTCTGCCGTAGCCTTTGTAATGACCTGAAATTGGGCCTAGTAGAATTGGGCCCAATGGGCCTTGGGCGTAGGAGTGTTTAAAATTTTTGAGAACAGAAGAACGACATTATTTCGAGTTGGACTTATTAAGAAGGTGATTTTGAAAAGTTACGAGGCTTCTAAGAAGTTCCGGGTTCAAGTTAGGCTATAGGTAAATTTTTGTGTTTATGCGCTTAAGGGGGAGAAGGTAAAGGGCATCAAGACTTAAGGAAATAAGTGTGCATTTTGCTAGCACAAGGAGTCTATTGGTAAAGGTGGAAAGTGGCGTGTGGAATGTACTAATGGTCTGAGGTTCAAATCCTATCTATTTCATTTTTGAGTAAATTTTTGTGCTTCTCTTCCATGTATCGGTCATGACTTTATTATGGTAAGGAAGACTTTTTATTGATAGAAATATGGCTAAGGAATATGGTAAGGAGGAAGACTAGGGAAAATGAAGGAAAGAAATGAAGGAAAAAGGTAAGAGAAGGGAACATGTTGGCTGAATTTTAGGAGTTGCCAAGGGAAGGAATTTTTTTGGTCAACATACATCTTTTTGGCAAAGATGAAATCAGTTTTGGTAAGGGGGTTGTGCCGAATTTTGTTAGGCATTTTGAGGAGCTTTTGATTTCTTTTTGAAAGTCTTTTCTTTGTTCATTTGGTACCATTTTTTCCTTGCCTATAACCGAGACCATTAATTAGGCATTTTGAGGAGCTTTTGATTTCTTTTTGAAAGTCTTTTCTTTGTTCATTTGGTACCATTTTTTCCTTGCATATAACCGAGACCATTTGAGAGCAATTCTCCTTTCTTCTTTTCATCTTTGCCATAGCTATATTTATTCTTTTAACATTTTGGTGCTTACCTTCCAATCTTTTCCCTTGGTTACCAAAAAACAAGTCCCTCTTGTTGTTCATCTCCTTGATGGTATTAGCCGAAATTTTGACACTTCTTATGACCATCTCTTCTTTTCCTTCCTCACTATTTCTCCAACCCTTCTCTCATTTTTCTTTAATCGATTTTACATAGAGGCCGAATCATCCTTGTTCTTTTTCTCCAATAGCCGAAACACATAACACTATATCCCTTTTTCTTTTTTTTCTTTTGGGTGTTGTACACTCTCTCTTCCTTGGCCAAATCAGTAGAGTGTTAGCTTACACTCTTGTCATCTTTCTAGCCTTTGGCTTTCGGAAGAGGGTTGGTAAGTAGAATCTCGAAGTACTTTATCAGAAGGCCAATCGATCACCTATCCCTCGTAATAAGAGACTCGGATTGTTGGTAAGTGATATAGATTGTTAATCAATCGCAATACTTGGTTGAAGTTGTAAATTGGGCTTTGGACTAATTGTTGACCGATTGTACCTTTAGGTACCACGGAGAGTATCGTGTTACGGATTTTGAATAATGTGTGTAATCCCGTACCCTTCCGAATACATGTTTGAAATGGTGTGTAATCTCACACCTCTCTGAATGTTTGCATGAAATGTTCTGTGATTCGGTCGAAATACCGAAGGAAATCAGAAACCAGCATCTGTGACCACTCGGGTGTGCGTATGTTCGTAGTGATAACCATATTTTGCAATGAAACAATTTTTGGTTAGCAGCAGTAATGTGATTTTGAAAAATCACGAAAAATAGGAGAAAGGGAATTAGAGAGTGAATAAGATATCGAATTAAAGCTTACTGTGTCTAGTTTTATATGAAAGAAACAAAGAAGGAAGAGATTTTATATTCTGTGATATTTTAATTTTAGTAAGACTGGTTCTGAATGACTTCGTGGTTCCCTGTTCTTTTTTGGAAAAATCATTCAAAATTGTACAAAGTGAATTATGAGTTATAATTTATATGTATAGATTCCTTAGTGAGTCTATTTTCAATAGAAACAAGTGAAAAAAACATATGAAAACTGTTAAAGGAGATATTTGAATTTAAGGTAAGAGATGTCAGAACCGTTGGTCAGTGAAACAAGGGAATCTTTAATGAATAAACTGTACTAAATGGATAAGCCAAAAATTCTGTAAAAGTTTTAGTAAGAAGATATATGAGTCTAGTTTTAAGGAAAATTTACGGATCTAAATTTCAAGTTTCCTAACTCGAGTTATAGTCAGTTTTGTTAGTATGATGCAGATAGACAGTTTCAATTTTTATGCCCTAAATTAGTAGTTCTGGGTTGCAAAATTACCAAAATACCCTTGGATGGTAAATTACCGAAATACTCCTGGATTGCGAGATTACCGAATTACCCTTAGTGGGTAAAATTACTAATTTACAAAAATGTCCCTATGGGTCAATTTGCTAGAATGCCTTAGTGGGCCGATTTATCAAAATGCCCTTGTTGGGCTGAATTACTAAAATACCCTTGTTGGGTTGACTGTCTGTTTTATCTTCGATATCGTCTGGTAACACATGTATGATTATATTATGTTTTTATATATGTATATTGTGATGTATGATGCATTTTATCATGTTGCATTGGGCAGGAATCTAAATGAAAAAGAAGTATAGACCGGTGGCATTGCCACAAATTCTGATAATGGCTATGTGCCAATTTTAAATATGGCTTTGTGCCATCGTGATTAAGGTTGTATGCCGATTATATTACCGTATATGATTCTAGTGGCTCAGCCACAAATATTAAAAATGGTAGTATGACTGCAAATTGGAGAGACTGGCGGGGTGGGTTGACTTGATCCCCACAGGAGAGATTGGCTAGTACGGGGGAGAGATTGGCTGGTACGGGGGGGAGATTACCTGCTACCATTCAAGGACTATGTCTTCATAGGCCCACACACATCAATGTGGACTAGCTGCAACTTTTCTGAGGCTCTCCAGGCCTTGTTCAAAGGAAATGACTATCTAGCTTGCTTTCCTAGTTGACACACTTCACATACTTCTTCTTTCTCAACTAAATTGGTGAAGTTTTCAACAAGTCCCCTTTGATTAGCTAAACCAGTGACTTACAGTTGGCATGGCCTAACCTCTTGTGCCATAGCTTAGACTCATTTAAGACAGCTGTGTAAGCACTGTCTGATCTTTTGTTTCAGTCCACAATAAAACTTCTGTTAGCTATTGTCACTAACATGAGTTTGGATCCACTTGGATCACTGGTCAGGCATTCCTTGTCTCTAAAAACAACTGAATAACATTTTCAAGCAGCTGAGATATACTAAGTAGGTTTCTATCAATTTCAGGCACAAACAAGATTTTTGAAACAAGTTTGATACCTGTACACTACAACAAAACAACCCTACCGCGACACTTTTTTTGACCTAAGACGACGCAAAAAAGGTTGGCATAGATTTCGCGACGCTTCGTCCGACGCTTCCAAAATGGTTGTCTATAGTACAGTTGGCATAGGCATGGCGACGCTTTTTCAAAAGCATCGCCATAAGTCAACATAAGCCGACCCTTATTGAAGGGTTGTGAAAGGTTTGGTCAATGCCGACCTTTAAAAAAGGTTAGGAAAGACCTAGTCAAGGCCAACCTTTTAAAAAGGTTGGGATAGTCTCGTCTAATACAACCTTAAAAAGGTTGGGATAGACCAGTTTAAGGCAACCCTTAAAAATGGTCAGTATAGACTCGTTTAAGGCAACCTTAAAAAGGTTGGGATAAACCTTGTCTAAGGCAACTCTTAAAAAAGGTTGGGATAGACTCATTTAAGACAACCTTAAAAAAGTTGGAATAAACCTTATTTATGGCAACCTTTAAAAAAGGTTGAGATAAAGCCATCTAATACAACCTTAAAAAGGTTAGGATATACCTTGTGTAAGAGAATCTTTAAAAAGGTTGGAATAGACCCGTTTAAGACAATCTTAAAAAGGTTGGAATAAACACGTCTAAGGTACTTATTTTCTATTTTTTATTGTTTCAATATTAATATATTTTCATAAACATTTACAGTGAATAAAAATTGTGCTTTAAATACAACTTAAAAAATATTAAATTAAAATTAAAATAAAGGTTGAATATTCATTACAAAAATCGATCCAATATCACAATACACTAATATTTAGCCAAAATGTATACCACCGGCATTCTACCTAATGTACAAAAGTAAACAAATAAAAAAGTTCCTAAGACGATGGACATTGATATTGATGTTATACTACATAACATCTAATGTAGTTTGAAATTGCAACTTCAATTCCAAGAAACTCTTTTAGGCAACTAAGATGTTATCAAACATTGTTCTAGATTTCACCTGACAAAACACAAACATTTGTCTCGTTATATAGCTTTAAAATGGTCTAGAAATATAACGGGCTAGGATTTAGACAAAAGAGTACCTGCCACAATTTAATACCGACATACTTCAAGTTGGGGAAAACATAGAGATCTAGATCATCCTTGAAATCTGAGGGTCATTGACAAAGAACCTCTCAACCCAAATACGGCAGAGAAGTGACATGAATTGCAACTATAATATCAAGAATTATATTCATTAGTTATGCAAATATACATGGCTCTCTCTAATCCTCTACCTTAATTCCTCCTAAAACTCGCACGGTCCTCCTAGAAGGCGAGAGAGAGTGGGGGAGAAGGAAAATGTCAAACAAGGGACTAATGTTCAGTGACATAGTTGCTCCACTCAAACTCTTTGAAAGAATAACAAATGTCAAAATAGTTAATCAATAGGGAGATGCAACTGCTAAACTGAAGACTTCAAAATTTTCAAGATAAATGCAACCAGATTGTGCTGACTTCAACAAGAAATTTAATTTGCAAATGTTGGCCCTCCTCCACACCTCTTTTATATTTTCCTCAAACTGATTTGGTATGCATTCCTAGATTATGCCCACCAGATTCCTCAACTCAAACAGGATAGATAATAGGTAAATGGAAAGTTATGACTTAAAAGAAAAAATGCATTAATTCAATATCAGTTACCTTGTAATAGTCATGTAAACCAAGACCTTTGACATCTACCGGTTGCATAAACGGCCATGCCCACTTGTGTTGTGAGGTCTGGAAGAATGAAAACATGCATTAACAAGATATGATTGCAACTTATTTCTTACCAGAAGGATCGATAATATTGCTGTTTTTATACTATAATTGCTCTAATTATGAGATTATCACATGACAGAGTTAACAAGCACATTTCCATCAAAGGCTTAAATCCTTTCATAATTTTTTGAGGGAAGCACGGAGACAATTTTTATGCAATCAATAAAAGCAAAAACAGCAGTCTTAAACTATATCACAAAATAAACTCAAAACAATAAAAGAAAAGAAACATGTATATACAAATTAATAATGTTGTGAATTGGGTAAATTATTATAATTGATTATATCATAACCATCCACATGAGGTGAACTGTCTGGAAAAAGCTCTTGCTGCTCGTGAAGGCAGCGACGTCCCAAATAATATAAATTACTTAAGATGGCATCAGATCAATTATCAGTACTATAGAGTTTGAAAGAAGTCACACAATAACAGGTATTATACAAACCACATGATCATGCTATTTCTGAATCCTATATACCCTTAATGGGTTTACTTGAAAGGGTCCAAATGCAGTTTCTAGAATACCGTAAATTATAAAATCATTTTTGCTTTTCCCTAACAACTCCAACAACTTGTACCATATCATCTCTGCATTTAATAGTGGGTAAACAATATATTATGCTTGCATTTGCACACCTATGTCAAAATAAATGTCACACACCTGCACTTTAAGAAAAAATAAAAATTGGAGCACCATGGTTACTATCATGCCAACTGGACTCCAGTGAGGGTTGGAATATAGTTATGCACCCAATATAGGTATATTGAAATTTATTCTAATTATTTTCATATCTTTGAATTATCATATCTCGCATTTATCTCCAAATATGTATCAGACATAACTATTTTAAGAAAAATAAATGAAAAGTTCGAGTAATATAGACTACTAATCCGAAAATAACACTTACATGTTTCAATTTGCCAGTGAGCTCAATCATTCGACCTTGAATCTCTAAAAATGCCTGGAATTGAACACAAAATCGTCAACATTTTTGTGATTTATCTCACTTCATTTCAACTTTGAGGTAATCAAACCAAATCAAATAACGAATTGTTTAGAAAACAAACCAAGAGAATGATTGATTCTTACAGTTTTGTTAACTCCGTCGGCCATATCTGAAGATTCAAACAGAAGAAATCAGCCCAAAAAAAAAAAAAACAGTTCTAACATTTATTTACACACTCAAATCAAAACTATAAATAACGGGAAAAAATGAAATTAAAGGGAAAAGGGTCGCACCTACCTGTGTGAAGAAACTTAACTTCTATTTGGATCTTTCCCGAGAGAGCTTTCCCATCCGCTATGATTGCCCCAATACTCGATCTATCAACCCTTGACCCAGATAATTTCTGAACAATTGATCGCACATCCCCTTCTAGTTCCACACAAGAGAAACCCATCTCTAGTGAATCAGAGGCCATGGATTCCAGCTCTAGCCTCGGCATTGAACGAATCTGGTATAAAATCGTTCCGAATAGTGCACGCTCCCATCACTAGCCCTTCGTGATTTTGAATTAAAATGGGAATTTTAATTAAGGTTTTTAGGGGGGAAAATTAAGGTTTTTCGGGTTTTGTTAAAAATTTTAGGGGGAAAATTTTTTAAGGAAAAAATTAAGATGGTGCCAATTTAAATAAAATGATTTTTAATTTAATTTTTTTATTTTTATATTTGAAAGGTTTAATTATTTTTAAATTCCTTTAAATTAAGTTTGTTTTGTTCCAAATAATATATTATTCTTTTTATCTAATTTGATATATATTAAATTTTTATTAAAGATTGAGACGTTAATTATGATTTTATATTATGCTTTTTATCTAATCTCTATTTCATTAGAGATATTTCTTCCTAACTAAAATATAACAATTTTGCTAGATATTCGATGTGGAATGATTTTAGATTTTGTATTTCATTTTTATTTGTTATAATTTGGTCATATCCAACATAAATAGTTATCTATCAATATCATTCTCATTCTTTTTTTTTTTATCAATGTTTTTAAATCTAATATTTAAATATATCAAATAGTCTAGATTAAATATTTTTAAATATAAAAGTATTAATTGATTGTATAAAATTTTATCATTTAACAAATCTCAAGTAAACCTTAAATCCTAAACTATTTAATATATATAATGTTTATCTATTATCTCTTAAATAATTTAAACTATAATCATAATTTTAATATATTAAAATTAATATTATCTCTTTTACAATTATATAATAAAATATTTAATATATAAATTAAAAGACACTAATTAATCTAAACCCTAAACCCTTAGCCCTTAATTCTTAAACCCTAAATCATAAAACTTAAACCCCTAACACATAGCCCTTAATCCCTGAACCCCTAACCCCTAAACTTTAAACAACAAATCTTAAACCATAAACCACAATCCCTAAACTTTAAAATAGTAAATCTTCAACCATATGCCCTAAACCATAAATCATAAACCATAAATCCTAAACTATAATGATAATTAATTCAATATTTTAAAATAAATACTATCTCTTTTACGATTATATAAGAAATTATTTAATATATAAATTAAAAAACAATCAGCTGCTAATGCTCGATTTATAGCGCGTTTTTTGTCTAAGCGCCACTAAAAACACTACTAAAACCTATTTTATTGTAGTGTCTAAACACTAAACCCTAAGCCCCTTAGGCATGCATATATCAACCCTTATACAAAAGAGTTGGCCAAAGTGTATGTTGACAAGTCTACCCCAACACTTAGGAAAATGTCGGCCCAAAAATGTAGGCATAGTGTTGGACGAAACCGACTCTTATTTAAACGTTGCCTTAAGCATGCATATCCCAACCCTTATACAAAAAGCTGACCAAAGCGTACGTCAGCAAGTCTATCCCAACACTTAGGAACATATCGTCTTAGAACTGGACAAATCCAACTCTTATTTAAGTGTTGCCTTAGGCATGCATATCTCAACCTTTATACAAAGAGTTGGCCAGCGCGTATGTTGACAAGTCTATCCCAACACTTAGGAAAGTGTAGCCCCAAAACTGTCGTCTTAGGATTACACAAAAGCCAACTCTTATTCAAGCGTTGCCTTAGGCATACATATCCCAACCCTTATAAAAAGAGTTGGCCAAAGCGTATGTTGGCAAGTCTATCCCAACACTTAGGAAAGTGTCACCACAAAAGTGCCGGCTTAGGACTATACAAAAGTTAACTCTTATTCAAGCGTTACCCTAGGCATACATATCCCAACTCTTGTAGAAAGAGTTGGCCAAAGCGTATGTTCGCAACTCTATCCCAACACCTAAGAAAGTGTCACCCCAAAAGTGTCATCTTAGGACTAGACAAAGACAACTCTTATTTAAGCGTTGCCTTAGGCATGCATATCCCAACCCTTATACAAAGAGTTTGTAACACCCCAAACCCGGTCTAGACGTTACGACCAGATCTGGTATGTCACAGGGTAAATTGTAAAAATGAATTTTGTTGAATTTAGGAAAATACCGTAAGTTTGATAACTTTTAGTTTTAGGTGATGCTTTGAGGACAGTGGTTTGCAGTTAAAGGAAAATTCCTAAATTGAGTTAAATTCCATTTGTTATCTTCGTTGGCACTTGAGAGAAAATGGTTGTGTGATGTTCTTAAGTTTTGAAAACTCCATCTTAACTTTGATGTTAACATATAATAATGTCATACCTTAAGTAAATCATCAATAATGAAAACAAAATTTCAACTTAAGAAGGCCTTATTACATAAGCGTAAATCCCCAATTAAAATAATTTGAAGAAAGGAAATGAGTTTGAAAAAAAAAACATGCTATGGCTTCCACGAGTCCGCCTTGGCTCCCAGATCCACGATCTACTGAATACCTGCAAAATTGAGCAGAGGGGTGAGTCACCAAGACTCAGTGTGTCAATCCCCTTAAGTCACATAAATGGCTTCAAGCCCAAAATTGCACATTGGGCCTTAGCCCACTCAAAATAGCATACACAAATATGGATGTAATGTGTCCCAGCCCAACCTAATGTTTCCATCCTCTACACACCACCCGTACCAGCCCATCACACCGTGGGGCTTTCTACAATCAACCCTCCATCTGCTACACACCTTATATATGTGGCACCAAACCACTCGTGGTTCCAGACCACCGTGATACTAGATCACCGTGACAAAGTCACTATTAACATACGTGGGGCCAACCCACCGTGGTACCAAACCACCATGACAATCCCTAATGAATATATGTGGGGCCAACCCACTGTGGTAGCAAACCACTGGGACAAGTCACTGAATCATAGATATATATACATGGTATTAAACCACCGTGGCACCAAGCCACCGAGACATGGTCATCGAATCAGATATATGTGGGGCCAACCCACTTGTGGTACCAAACCACTGTGACAGTCTCTAACACTTCCCCTTTCACATCACATACCAAACCCATGCAAAACATACATATCAAATGAATGCAACATGCTCTAAATAAAGTGACAGATTACAGCATACATTTTCACACCCATTAATAAAACGTTGTAATCACTTATCTGGTATTCCCAACTTCACCCACAAGGGTATAACGACTTTCTAACCAGTCACTTCAGCTTTTCAGCCCAAACAATTAATAACACACATTAATAATAGAGTGTGAATATTTTACACCTGTAAACACAAAGGGATCACTTTCACTTTAATCTCGCTAACACTTTCATTCGCAGGGATCACAGCGATCTGTTTATCCCTCTCCGAAGCCAGCCCATAACCCTGTGAAAAGTCACGAACGGCGGACACCGCATGTTTTTTGAACTTAGGGGTAGTGACTACAAGTCCAACCCCCTCCTTTGCTTGCTGGCAATTGATTCCATGAAAGAGATCTTAGTCAGAAGATACTATAATGAAACAACAGTCGTTTAACAACAACGCTGGGTTAAGGCAGCGAATAACGAAAGGAGAAACCGATCGAATAACTAGAGAGGAATCTCTTACTTTAAGATCCCAAGTAGAGAGATGGGATTCTGAGATTAGCTGATACTCAGACTTGGAACTCAATTGATTCGGCTAGTAATGTTTCAGCATTCGGCTTTGGCTACCAAAAACTGAAAGAAGAACAGGAAAAGATAGCAGCGTCTCTCTTATCTTAACAACCAAATCAATGAAAGATCCGGAATAGACCCCTAGCACCTTGTTCCACAGTATTCGGCTTAACACAGAGGACCCGAATAACACACAAGAAGATTCGGTACAAGACACTAAAGTAGAGAAGATTCGGTTCAAAGATGATATCTCAAAGAGTGGAATGAGGATTCGACTAAAAAGATAGGTGAAAGAAATCTCAAAGAGAAGAATTGAGAGATGAGTTTCGATTATGAAGAACCATTAGAGAGAATAATGAGCAAGAAAGAAAAATAAAAAGAGAATAAAACAATGGGGTGCTACGGCTTTGAGTGGATGAGAAAAGAATCAAAACAAAAGAGAGAAATGAAAACCTATGAGAATTCGGCAAAGGTTGGGAGATTGGAAAATGAAGTAAATGGGAGAAGAAAGAAAAGCCTAGAAGAGAAGAGTGCCAAAAAGATTTCGATTTACCAAAGAGAAATGAACCACTACTAGCCTTAGGAGTTTTGACAACCATGGAGAGAAAATATGTTGAAAAACATCTTAAAGCTGAAAAGAGAACTCTTAACACACAAAGTTTGCTAAATACCTACCAACATTTCGGCACCTAGACTCACCAAAACTGAATGCCACCATTTTTCCTTTGACCGAATCCCCCCAACACCAACTAAGAATTCGACCACACCCCTTCTCCTCTCCTACATTCACTCTACTCCCCTCATTTGAATTAGTTTGAAACATTCAAATTCCCCTTTTCACTCTTGTCCATCAATTTGAAATGTTTGACTTAGTCCACTCCCACTCTTCAAGGTCCCCAGTCGAATCCATCACCTTTCTTCCAGTCGCCAAAAAGAATTCCCAAAATGTACATTGTGCGACTCAAACCTGCTCCTTCACTACTCCCTGAGGCGTCACTCACCTGCCTCTTAAGTGGCACCTCCTTACGACTTTACTAAAGCGCTTCTTGTGACATCAAACCCAAACTATAATACTTAAAACCTGCCTCAGCTAGCTCTCCCCTAAAGTGCCTAAAATTGGAATTTTGGCCAAGGCTTCGGCTTAACCCCGAGCCTTCTCGAGGCCCCAAAACACACCCAAACAACAGGCAAAGCATACCAAACACATTGAAACATAATAAATGCAAAGCCCCTAATTTAGGATGTTACAATTCTACCCCCTTAAAGGAATTTCAGCCTCGAAATTTACTTAGTCAGAAGGGATGAGGGTATTGCTATCGCATCACATCCTCTGGCTCCCACGTGGCTTCCTCTAAACCGTGATTCCACCACAACACTTTAACCAATGGAATCGTCTTCCTTCTCAATACCTTTACGTCACGATCCAAGATCTGAACTGGTTCCTCTTCAAAGGATAGGTCATACCTTACTTCGATTTCTTCCACTGGCACAATATGGGATGGATCCGAACGGTAGCACCTTAACATCGAAACATGAAACACATCATGAATCTGACTTAGTTTCGAAGGTAGCTCGAGCTGATAAGCTACCGGTCCCCTACGCTTCAACACACAATAAGGCTCGATGAACTTGGAGCTCAGCTTACCCTTCCGTCCAAACCTTAGAACTCTCTTCCACGGTGAAACCTTTAAGAAAACTTTGTCACCTACTGCAAATTCTATGTCTTTACGCTTCAGGTCTGCATAAGATTTCTATCTGTCAGAAGCTTCTTTCAGCCGTGCCCGAATTAACCTAACCTTGTCCTCCATTTCAGAAACCAATTCTGGACCCAATAACTATCGCTCACCCAACTCTGTCCAGTAAGTAGGAGTGCGACACTTATGCCAATACAACGCTTCATACGGTGCCATCTGAATACTAGACTGATAGCTATTGTTGTATGCGAATTCTGCCAACAGTAGAAACTCCTTCTAACTACCCCTAAAGTCTATGACACAGCTTCTCAACATATCTTCCAAGATCTAAATTACCCTCTCAGATTGTCCATCAGTCTGCGGATGAAACGCGGTGCTGAAATCCAATCTTGTACCCAACGCTTGATGTAACGCCTTCCAGAACCTCGACGTAAACCTGGGGTCTCTGTCTAATATGATGGACACAGGTACCCCATGCAACCTTACAACCTCTGCTACATACAGCTTAGCTAATTTCTGTAGAGAGTAGTTAACACGAACCGGTATGAAATGAGCAGACTTCGTCAATCAATCAACAATCACCCATACTGAATCCTTTTTAGTAGGCGTAAGAGGTATCCCACTAACAAAGTTCATTGTGATCCTTTCCTACTTCCACCGTAGAATTTTCACCGGCTGCAATAACCCTAAAGGCAACTGATGTTCTGCTTTCACCTTTTGGCATGTCAAGCATTTACTCACAAATTTGGTTACCTCCCGCTTCAGACCCGGCCACCAAAATTGTTCCCACAGATCTCGATACATCTTACTTCCTCCAGGATGCATAGTGTATGGGCTACTATGCACTTCCTGTAGGATCTTATATCTCAACTCAAGATCTTTTAGCAATCAAGTCTTTCCTCAAAAACATACTACCCCATCACAATTCACACTGAAATCTGTTATCCCATCATCTGTCCTCAATTGAAACTTTGATTTTAACAACTGATCAGCCAACTGCTTCTCTTCAATCTGACTGACCCAAGAAGGCTTCACTTGAAGTTCAGCTAATAGACTTCCATCATCGTATAAGCTGAGATGAGCAAACATTGCTCTCAAGTCAGAGATCACCCTACGACTCAATGTATTCACCATCACGTTAGCTTTACCCGGGTGATACTCGATCGAGCAATCATAATCTTTTAACAATTCGATCCATCTCTGCTGCCTTAAATTCAACTCCTTCTAGATAAGAAGATACTTTAGGCTATTGTGATCTGTATAAATAACGGACTTCTCCCCATACAGATAATGCCTCCAAATCTTCAAAGCTAACACTACTGCAGCCAATTCCAGATCATGTGTGGGATACTTCACCTCACGCGGTCTCAACTGCTGAGACGCATATGCCACTACCTTCCTTTCCTGTATCAACACACATCCCAATCCTGTATGTGATGCATCGCAGTAAACAACAAACTCTTTCCCGGCCTCAGGCTGTATCAATATTGGAGCCTCAGCTAAAATCCTTTTTAGCTTCTCAAAACTCTCCTGTTGGTTATCAGACCAGATAAACGGTACTCTTTTCTGCAACAATTTGGTTAATGGTGCCGTAATAAATGAGAACCCCTCAACAAACCTTCTATAATACCTAGCCATACCTAGAAAACTCTGAATTTCTGCCATAGACTTAGGCGGCTTCCAGTCCAACACAGCTTCAATTTTTTGGGATCAACTCTAATCCCCTCGGCAGACACCACATGGCCTAGAAAGGTAACTTCTCATAGCCAAAATTCACACTTACTAAATTTGGCGTACAGCTATTTCTCCCTCAGGATTTGTATGATCACCCAAAGATGCGAATCATGCTCCTCCTCCGATCTTGAATAAACTAGGATATCTTCTATAAATACCACAACAAATCGGTCCAGATAAGGTTGGAATACCTGATTCATCTTGTCCATAAATGCTGCTAGTACATTAGTCAACCCAAACAACATCACCAAGAATTCGTATTGGCCATAGAGAGTTTGAAAAGCTATTTTATGAATATCCACTTCCTTAACCTTAAGCTGATGATATCCTGACCTCAAATCTATCTTCGAGAAGACTGAAGCCCCTTTCAATTGATCGAACAAATCGTCAATCCTCGACAGCGAGTATTTATTCTTGATGGTCAACTTATTCAACTGACGGTAGTCAATGCACATACGCATTGATCCGTCCTTTTTAACGAATAGCACCGGCACTCCCCAAGGTGACACATTGGGTCAGATAAAACCCCGATTCAACAGTTCCTGAATTTGGTCTTTCAATTCCACCAACTTCTTTGCGCCATTCTATATAGGGCAATAGATACGGGCGCCGTCCCTGGAAGATGATCAATACCAAATTCTACCTCGCGATCCGGAGGTAGTCTTGGAAGCTCTACTGGAAAAACATCAGAAAACTCCTTCACTGTTCTAACATTCCCCACAGTTAACTCCTTGGCCTCCAAAGCACAAACAAAAGTTATGAATGCCTCACATCCTTTCCTCACCATTCTTTCAACCTTTAAAGCGGACATTAAACTAGACAAGTAGTCCCTCCTTTCACCTATCACCACCACCTCATCATCCTCAAGAGTCCTTAACACCATGCGCTTGGCTGCACAGTCTAAGTTTGCTTGATACTTCACTAGCCAGTCCATACCTAAGATTAAATCGAACTCCTCGAACGGTAATTCCATCAGATCAGCCGAAAAACCATCCCTTGAACTTCTAAAGGCACATTCCTAAAGAGTTTATTCACTATTACCGATTGTCCTAAAGGGCTACATACAGTCATCTCCCTAGATGCAATTTCAGAGTCTATGTTCAGAGTCCCGATATAGTACTAGCAACATAAGAATGTGTTGATCCAATATCAATCAGTGCAGTATAAGGTAACCCATAAATAATAAACGTACCGGTTATGATGTCCGGTGTATCACCTTCCTCTCGACGTCTGACTGCATAAACCAACCCAGGCTATCTTGCATTTATGCTCCCAGCACCTCTGCCCGGTGCTCCACGCCCTCGACCAAAACTACTTCCTCCCCTAGCGGGACCACGACCTCTCTGTGGTTGCTGACCACCTCTACCCGGATGAACATAACCCTATCCTACTGGTCGCACTCTGCCCAACTCCTGTGGACAGTCTCTTACCTGATGATTAGTAGACCCACACTTGAAACATCCTCTATTACCCATCCAACACTCACCTGAATGAGATCTTCCACATTTAGCACACATTTGAGGCCCACTATCAACAACAAGTCTCGCAACATGACTCGACCCATCTAACCTAAGCCTCTTTTGAAAACTCCCAGCTGACCCTGACGATCCAAAATTCCTTTCATTTCTACCTCTATCCCTATCCTGGTTCTGCTTTTCAGTCCGCTTCACCTCCTCGACTATCTTAGCTTTTTCCACTAAAACAGTAAATTTTCTTTCTCGCTGTGGAGCTATCAACACTCATAATTCATCCCTCAGGCCATCCTTAAACCGCACACAATGCTCATGGTCTGTGGCGACAATACCCCGAGCATAACAACTAAGACGTAAGAATTTTACCTCATACTCAGCCATCGATTTATTTCCCTGAACCAAATTTAGAAATGCCTTATGCTGCTTGTCCACATAACTTGATCCGATGTGCTTCCTTTGGAATGTTGCCTTGAAGAAATCCCAGGTAATACGGTCAGCCACTGTACCATCCCTGACCATGAGCCACCATTGATACGCCTCGTCCCGAAGAAGAGACACAACTCTTTTCAACTTCTTCTCCTCCGTAAGGTCAAGATCATCCATAATACGCTCAACTGCTTCTAGCCAATACTCAGCTACATTAGGAGCTACGCCAAAAACGCCCCTAAACATTTTCGCTCCATTGGCTCGGAGTTGTTCAGACATAGATTTTTGAGCCCCCGAACCCGCGCTCGCTCCAGAAACTCTCTCCAACATATGTAACATCGCCTGGGACACAACATTATCTCCCCTGTTTGTTCCTGAAAATTTGTTTCCGCAACTGGCAGTGCTGGCACATCACTTTCTGACCCATGTCCAGATTCCAAGGGTTCAGACCCAACACTCCGGCCTCTACCACAAGCGTGCATAATATGTCCACGTCCCCTAGTACTCATGGTTATTGATACGACTTAATCTGATTAAGAGTTTTTATGAATTAGTATTTTCTTTCACTTGTTTAACACCAAGTAGTCTTATGAAATGTAGCATTAAAAAGTAATTCTCGCAGTTTCATATCTATACCAAGAGGTTTCAGTCTCTAAAGTTTGGATCTCTTAACACTAATAATCATAACACAACATAATCATTTCATGCAAACACAACCAATAATTAGAACACTTATCGCGTGGATCGGGTGCTGGTAGACTCGGGTGCCATACTCTAACCAAATCATTTCCCTAATTAACATTTTAAATCGACTTTATAAAACATTGTTGAACCCATTCCACCGTCGAGTTTTGCAACCTAAGCTATGATACCAAAATTGTAACACCCCAAACTTGGTCTAGACGTTACTACCAGATCTGGTATGTCACAGGGTAAGTTGTAAAAATAAATTTTGTTGAATTTAAGAAAATACCATAAGTTTGAAAACTTTTCATTTTAGGTGATGTTTTGAGGATAGTGGTTTGCAGTTAAAGGAAAATTCCTGAATTGAGTTAAATTCCATTTGTTATATTCGTTGGCACTTGAGAGAAAATGGTTGTCTGATGTTCTTAAGTTTTGTAAACTCCATCTTAACTTTCATGTTAACATATAATAATGTCATGCCTTAAGTAAATCATAAATAATAAAAACCAAATTTCAACTTAAGAAGGCCTTATTACATAAACGAAAATCCCCAATTAAATTAATTTAAAGAAAAAAATGAGTTTACGAAAAAAATATGCTATGGCCTCCACGAGTCCGCCTTGGCTCCCAGATCCATGATCTATTGATTACCTGCAAATTTAAGTAGAAGGTGAGTCACCAAGACTCAGTGTGTCAATCCCCTTAAGTCACATAAATGGCTTCAAGCCCAAAATCACACATTTGGCCTTAGCCCACTCAAAATAGCATACACAAATATGGATGTAATGTGTCCCAGCCCAACCTAATTTTTCCATCCTCTACACACCACCCGTACCAGCCCATCACACCGTGAGGATTTCTACAATCAACCCTCCATCCATTACACACCTCATATATGTGGCACCAAGCCACTCGTGGTTCCAGACCACCTGATACTAGATCACTGTGACAGAGTCACTATTAACATATGTGGGGCCAACCCACTGTGGTACCAAACCACCGTGACAATCCCTAATGAATGCATGTGGGGCCAACCCACTATGGTAGCAAACCATTGGGACGAGTCACTGAATCATAGATATATATACGTGGTATTAAACCATCGTGGCACCAAGCAACCGAGACATGGTCACCGAATCAGATATATGTGGGGCCAACCCACTTGTGGTACCAAACCACTGTGACAGTCTCTAACACTTCCCCTTTCGCATCACATACCAAACCCATGCAAAATATACATATCAAATGAATGCAACATGCTTTCAACAAAGTGACAGATTACAACATACATTTTCACATCCATTAATAAAACGTTATAATCGTTTACTGGTATTCCCAACTTCACCCACAAGGGTATAACGACTTTCTAACCAGTCACTTTGGCTTTTCAGCCCAAACAGTTAATAACACACATTAATAACATAGTGTGAATATTTTACACACCTATAAACACGAAGGATTATACTATCGATCTCACTAACACTTTCACTTGCAGGGATCACAGTGATCTGCTTATCCCTCTCCGAAGCCGACCCACAACCCGGTGGAAAGTCACGAACGGTAGAAATCACACATTTTTTAAACTTAGGGATAGGGACTACAAGTCTAACCCCCTCCTTTGCTTGGCTGGCAATTGATTTCATGAAAGAGATATTGGTCAGAAGATACTATAATGAAACAATAGTTGTTTAACAACAACGTTGGGTTAATGCAGCGAATAACGAAAGGAGAAACCGATCGAATAATTAGAGAGGAATCCCTTACCTTAAGATCCCGAATAGAGAGATGGGATTTGGAGATTGGCTGATACTCAGACTTGGAACTCAATTGATTCCGCTAGCGATGTTTCTCGGAATAAGCACCCCCAATGAGGTAAGAAGATAAAGGAAGAGAAGTCAATTCAATTGCAACACCAAGCCAATTAGCCATTCGGCTTTGGCTACTAAAAACTGAAAGAAGAACAGGAAAAGATAGCAGCGTCTCTCTTACCTTAATAACCAAATCGATGAAAGATCCGAAGTAGACCCCTAGCACCTTGTTCCACAGTATTCGGCTTAGCATAGAGGACCCAAATAACACACAAAAAGATTTGGCACACGACACTAAAGCACATAAGATTCAGTTCAAAGATGATATCTTAAAGAGTGGAATGAGGATTTGACTAAAAAGATAGGTAAAAGAAATCTCAAATAGAAGAATTGAGAGATGAGTTTCGGTTATGAAGAACCATTAGAGAGTATAAGGAGCAAGAAAGAAAAATAAAAAGAGAATAAAACAATGGGGTGCTACGGCTTTGAGTGGATGAGAAAAGAATCAAAACAAAATAGAGAAATGGAAACCTATGAGAATTCAACAAGGGTTGGGAGATTGGAAAATGAAGTAAATGGGAGAAGAAAAAAAGCCTAGAAGAGAAGAGTGCCCAAAAAGATTTTGGTTTACCAAAGAGAAATGAACCACTACTAGCCTTAGGAGTTTCGACAACCATGGAGAGAAAATGTGTTGAAAAACAACCTAAACCTGAAAAGAGAACTCTTAACACACAAAGTTTGCTAAATGCCTACCAAAATTTCGTCACCTAGGCTCACCAAAATTGAATGCCACCATTTTTCCTTTGACCGAATCCCCCCCACACCAACCAAGAATTTGGCCACACCCCTTCTCCTCTCCTACATTCACTCCACTCCCCTCATTTGAATTAGTTTGAAACATTCAAATTCCCCTTTTCACTCTTGTCCATCAATTTGAAATGTTTGACTTAGTCCACTCCCACTCTTCAAGGTCCCCAGCCGAATCCATCACCTCTCTTCCAGTCACCAAAAAGAATTCCCAAAATATATATTGTGCGACTCGAACTTGCTCCTTCACTGCTCCCTGAGGCATCACTCACCTGCCTCTTAAGTGGCGCCTCCTTGCCACTTTACTAAAGCACTTCTTGTGACATCAAACCAATACTATAATACTTAAAACCTGCCTCAGCTAGCTCTCCCCTAAAGTGCCCAGAATAGAATTTTGGCCAAGGCTTCGGCTTAACCCCGAGCCTTCCCGGGGCCCCCAAACACACCCAAACAAAAGGCAAAGCATACCAAACACATAGAAACATAATAAATACAAAGCCCCTAATTTAGGATGTTATAGAGTTGGCCAAAGCATATGTTGGTCAGTCTATCCCAACACTTAGGAAAGTGTTGCCCTATAAGTGTCATCTTAGCATTGTTTTGTTGTAGTGGTAGGAGTGTCAATCAGCACATCTCCATTTCCTTCTGATTTGATGAGGTGACCATTGCCAACTTTTACCCTTGTTTTGAACTTTCTATTTATGTTTTTAAAGATAGCATCATTAGGGGTCATGTGGTTTGTGTAACCTGTAACAGCTCGATTTTGACCCTAATTGAAACACCCCAAACCCGGCCCACGAGCCTTGACCGGATCTGGTATGTTCCCCTGTGTAAACCGCTTCAAATTCTTTTCTTACTTAGGAAAAACTTGTGTGATTTGGAAGAAAGATCGTTTTGGGTTGGGCTTGAGATGAAAACAAGTTTATTTCATTATTAAAAATCCTTTACTTTAGGTGACAAAACATTTAGACTTTGTTTTAAAAAAAATAGATTTACTTGATCTTTTAATAAATAAAAGTTTGTAAAATAAAAACAGAATAAAATAATTCTACTAAGGCCTTATTACATCAAATAATTCCCAAAATTTAAAATTCAAATACTTAAAATAAAATAGTTCAAATAAAATAGATGAACTTCTTCTTGAGCATGGCCATCCCTAAGCATCTCATTTACCATCCATCACTGGTCGTCACCTGAAAAATAATCCCACAACGGGGTGAGTCAACAAACTCAATGTGTAACCAACACTAAAATTTAATAGTTCAGGCATACAATGTCATACATGTTCATAAAGCATTTAATCAATATGATGCAACCCGAACCCAAACCTATATGCCATCCGCTACACACCACCCGTACCATCCTGTACACCGTGGGGACTACTAAGTCAACCCTCCATCCGCTACACACCATCGAAGGCAGTCGCTGCAGTCGACGTGCTCATCGCCCTCATAAAATTTGTGGTCTTAAGTCACCACATTCAGATATCGTGGTCTTAGGTCACCACATTCAGATATCGTGGTCTTAGGTCACCACATTCAGTTATCGTGGTCTTAGGTCACCACATTCAGTTATCGTGGTCTTAGGTCACCACATTCACTTCCTTTTTCATATAACCCGTATACCCCATATCATACATATCATGCATTAACATGCCAAATTCTTATTTCACATTCTTATAATGTCATATGTGTGTCGTAACAGATATTTAACATAATCCTAGTAGGAGTAGGAAATGTACCTGAGTACTTTGTACATAGCATGGAACTTTAGCCATATTCACATTCTTATACACATACTTATATTAAACATTGCCATAAAACTTATTAAGTAATAGTGTAGGGTACATTTTTGATTTACTTATCAATTCTTGAAATCCGAAAACTCGTTCTATCACTTTAGATCTTTAATTCCTATATTCGCCCACCCTAACATGTTAGTAAAAAGCCATTTGGCTATAAATCCAAATCCTAGTAGGATTGTTGTAATCAAATTCTTACCTTGGTGCCGATTGGACTAAAATCAAATCCCGAAACTTTATGATGCTTCTTTATTGCAATCATTATACCTTAATCATTGAACTAGTTAGTTTTAGCTTTTAAACAAATAAGAATTAGATCTAAATACCACAATAGGGCCTTGGCCGAATGTCAGATTCACTTACCTTTATGAATCTAAATTCCCGGAAACCTCAGCTTACTTCTATCGCCTTCCTCCTAAAAACCGAAGTCACCTAATTTTTACCTACATTCGGCAATCCTCCACTTATTCAACAAACCAAAATTCTCAATTATCTTAGCCCATATGGTATTCGTCCAAAAAGAAAAGAATAGAAAAGGGCCATTTGGCCACCTACCATTAATTACTCACCTTCGATTTTTCCAAAATCGGCAGTTCTGGCTTATTATAAAGCAGGATTCGGCTTCTAGGGCTAAAGAAGAGAAATTGATAGGCATAAACAATTGATTCGGGTTAGATCTTGATGAGAAGAGAGGAAGAAATCGTGAGGAAAAGAAATCTCGAAACTTATCGAATCACTAAAGAACATGCGGCCTATGGTGCACCTTCAGGAAACTAAAACACCCTTGTAGATTCAGCTTTGAGGCTTAGAGAGATTCGGCTATAGGCTTGAAACTTATCTTCGGCTTTTGATTGGTTTTGCAAGGAAAAAGAATTGATGATAGGAAGCATAGGGTATTTCAGTTTTACAAGGAAAGAAAAGGAATATATATAACTTAGAGAAATTCGGCAAGACTAGGGGATTTTGTTTTCGGCTTTGTGGAGAATTGAAAAGAAAAAAAAGAATAATGGCAGAGAGAATTCGGCAGAGATTTAAAAAAGAGAAGAAAGAATGTTGAATGGCCTTAGTTTTCCTCCTTTTGCCGAAATTACTAAGCCTAGAGAGTCCCCTTTCTTGGCCATCACTCTCATATCTTTATTTTCCTAGCTTAGCTGAAATTCTAAAAGAATTTGGCTTCAACTTAAACTCCTACCTTAGTCTCCCTATGCCGTCCATCTCCTTACCTTAGGAGTGCCGAATTTTAACCCATTATTTTGGGCTTCATGTGGCCATACTAGGCCCAAGTTATCCTAGCATATGGCGTCATTTCTAGAGCCCTAAGTGGCGTCTCCGGGCCATTTTTCCAAGCCCGATTTTGTCACATTTCCAAGGTTCCTTACATTTTGTAACACCCCTTACCCGAAACCTTTGCCGGAGTCGAGTATGAGGCATTACTAGTCTTGACTACTAGTTTGGGGCATGAAAATTTAAAGCTGTCCAACTGCATCAGGCTGACTAAATTTACCATAACTCGAGTTACAAAACTCAAAATTTAGATCCGTAAATTTTTATTGAAACTAGACTCATATAACTTTTTACCATAATTTTTCCAGAATTTTTCATGTGGCCAATTAGTACAGTTTATTCATCAAAGTTACCCTTATTACACTGCTTGACAATTCTGACCTGTCTCTACAAAAATACAGTTATCTCATTGCACAAATTTCCTATGATGTTCTTGTTTATACCAATGAAAAATAGACTCATTAAGGGTTCTACACATATAAACCATGCTTCTTAATGATTTTTTTTACAATTTTTGAAAATTTTTCCAAAACAGAACAGGGACTCACGAATTCATTCAGGACAAGTCTCACTAAAACTTAAATATCTGATTATATATAATTCATTTGCCTAACTTGTTTCTTTCATATCAAAATAGACATAATAAACTTTAATTCTATGTCTTATTCACTTTCTAATTAAATTTCTCCTATTTTTGGTGATGTTTCAAAATCACATCACTGCTGTATTAAAAACTGTTTCACAACAAAAATAGTCATGAAACATATTCTTTACATATCATTTAGCAACCAAGCTTATATAGCCAATACTCAATCAAATACATATCCATTATTTTACCTCATTATCATGCCAAATTATACCATTTCTCCTTCTTAAAATACATACACAAAATCAATAACTTAACTACATATTCGGTCTTCCTAGATAATCTCAATACATAACATATACTATACCATATACTCAATAATAAGAATCTAATACTTTTGCGAATCATGAATCCAACATTATCAATGTATATACCATATATTAAGCTCATCAACATGAACCAATTAATAAGTCTTTCCTATCATAATCTAACATGCACAAATAATAATACCACTCTCACACATGATTAAACCATAATCAAGCATAAATAATAGTTCATGGCATGATCAAACAATATCATCAAAACACGAAACAAGTTATCTCAAAATAGTTAGCCATTTTCGCATGGCTAGCATATTTACACTATTACAAAACATTAGTTATATGGTTCAATCTAGCCTATACATGCCCTTTTTAAATAACAAACCAAGTTTTCAATACCCAAAAGAAAGTAGATAGTGTGGTTGACTTCACGGATGATCCTTCGAGCACGTAGTTCGATTCAAGATCTATAAAACAAAGGTAGACAAAACACACACACAAGAAGCTTACTAGCTTAGTAAGTCCAAAGCTCAAAATGATACTACATTCAATTACTTAATCATTTAAATCATTTATCTCAACCATGTTAACATATTAAAATTTCTTACACCTTTAGCACTACTATTAGGAAACCAAATATTCATTATAGCACATTCAAGCTCAAACTCGGTCACATAATACTTGTGTACATCAATCGTAATCTCAATATACATATCAACTGTACTCATGGCATTAAATAAACTCTAGCAACATTAAAACATATCAAACCTTACTTACTTATCTGAGCCTTTACTAAGCACATTAGTTACGATTTACCTTGAACCACAATTTGGTTTCTCCTTGGTAAAACACATCACCGGCATAAAGCCTGCTAGGCATTAAAGCCCGAAATCAAACACCGGCACAAGGCCTGCTAGGCACGAAGCCCGAATATGTCACCGGCACTAAGCCTGCTAGGCACGAAGCTTCGAATATGTCACCTAGGCACTAAGCACGCTGAGCACGAAGCCAAGCTCGCTAGGCACGAAGCCGAATATGTCACCAAGCACTAAGCACGCTAGGCACGAAGCCCGAATATGTCATTACCAACTTATACACCTTACAGAATACTGCCCAAAATAGCATAAAACACACATTATTCAAGTCACTTTAACATGCCAACTCGTTTAGAGATATAACAACATTTCATTTCAAATTCACTATCACTTATATAAAATTTCAACCAATCCCATACCAATACTTTCACATTCGCTAACATAAGAGTTTATAGAAAACTTTATTTAATAACATCATTTAGTACATTCATAATAATTCGATAATCTATACTTGCTTAAGGACTTACCTCGGTTGTCGATAGTCCGTATGAATCCATATTCGAGAACCTTCGACTTTCCCGGTCTAATTAGTTTTCTTTGCTCTTGATCTAAAACACATTAAAGTTTAGCTCATTCAACCACAATTCACCTCAATTTAGTCCCTAAGCACATAAATGGACAAATTACTATTTTACCCTAGAATTTCACAACTTTGCAAATTAGTCCTATTTGCATAACACACAAAATACACCAAATTAGCCAAAACTATGCAAGGGCGAATGTTCCTAGGGACCTTACAAGTCCTCACATTTCATTTATTTTGCAAATAGGCCCTCTAAAATTTATTTTATAATTTAACCCTAAAAACTCAATTTCATCAAAACTTCCAACACAAAACATATTAATCCTTTACATATCTTTCATCTAAAACCATCAAATATCAAAATCCACATGAATACAACAATGGCCGAACATCAAGCATGCTTATATTCAAAAATTACAACATGGGTGGATTACGGTTGTTCAAGCAACGATCTCAAAACGTAAAAATTACTAAAAATCGAAATCAAACTAACCTTGAAATCAAGCCTCAAATTGCCGAAATTTGAAGAACAAAACCCCTTTTTATCTTTCTCAACTTTCGGCCTTAAGAGAATGGATGATAACATGGCTTTATTTTATGTTATTATAACATATAATAAAGAAATTTATTAATTTACTTATATAACCTTTAATATAAAATAAAACCAATATATATACTATGGATATTTTTGTCAAAAGCCATCCACTAACTTTAAAAATGGGTTATTTACCCATTTAATGCTTCATATTAAGCCATGCTCAAATAGGCACTTTACACTCTAGTATGCCACTTTTACATTTTACGCGATTAAGTCCTTTTTGTCTAATTCGATACTCAAACGATAAAATTTTTCTACAAAACTTTCACACACATAAATTCATATATAATAAGCACTAAATATAATATTTAAATATTTCTGGGTTCGGATTCGTGGTCCGAAACCACCGTTCGATTAAGGTCGATTCGATGCATTACAACTCTCCCCTTAAGGATTTTCGTCCCGAAAATCTTACCGTTAAACAACGTCGGATATTGTTGCCTCATTGAATCCTCGGGCACCCACGTAGCCTCTTCAACTCCGTGGCGATTCCATAGAACCTTCACTAACTGAATTCTTTTATTTCTCAACTCTTTTATTTCCAGAGCTAGAATACGGATCGGCTTTTCCTCATACATCATATCGATCAGTATCTCAATCTCCGATGGAGCAATCACATGTGACGGATCCGCTCAGTATCACGAGCATAGAAACATGAAATACATCGTGTATCTTTTCTAATTAGGAGGTAGCTTCAATCTATAAGCAACAGCCCAATCGTTCAATGATCTCATACGGTCCAATGAACCTCGGGCTCAACTTGCCTTCCGGCCAAAACAGAGCACTTTCTTCCATGGTGAAACCTTTAAAAGACTCGATCTCGATCCGAATTCAATATCTTTACGTTTCAAATCAGCATAGGACTTTTGTCGATCGATGCGACTTTCAAATTATCTTTGATTATGGCCACTTTACATTCGGTCTCTTTAATCAAATCAACCCGTGTATCTTATTTTCACCGAGCTCATCCAAAGATAATGGTGTTCGACATTTTTGCCGTATAAGGCTTCATAAGGTGCCATTTTGATACTTGATTGAAAGCTATTATTATAAGCAAATTCAATCAAAGGTAGGTATCGTTCCCCGTGCCTTCAAACTCGAGAACGCAACATCTCAACATGTCCTCAAGTATTTGGATAGTTCGCTCGGATGACCGATACATTTGCGGATGGAAGGTCAGTACTAAAATGAAGTTTAGTACCTAAAGCTTCTTGCAACTTCTTCCAAAACCGTGATGTGAATCTCGGGTCTCATCTCGAAACAATGGAACTCGGTACACCATGCAATCTCACAATCTGTGATACATACAATTCAACAAGTTTATCAAGTGAATAGTGCATGTATTGGCACAAAATGAGTGATTTAGTCATCTATCAACTATCACCCATATCGCATCTTTCTTACTCGGTGTCATAGGAAGACCGGATATAAAATCCATTGTAACTTTATCCCATTTCCACTCGGGTATCATGATCTATGAAGCAACCCGAAGGCACTTGATGCTCGGCTTTTACTTGTCGACAAATTAGGCACTTTGAAACAAATTCAGATATATCTCGTTTCATACCAGCCACCAATAGAACTGCTTTCAAGTCGTTATACATTTTCGTGCTACCCGGATGTATCGATAGTTGGCCACTATGAGCCTCACTCAAAATCATCTGTATCAAATCTGAGTTCTTTGGAACACATATTCGCTTTTAAAATTCAAGCAGTCATTTGCATCAATCTGAAAATCGACTCTGTACCTTTTCATAATTGAATTCGTTTAGCAATCATATTCTTGTCAACTTTCATGCATCACAAATTTCTTTGAATAAACATCGGTCTTGCTCGTAACTCGGCTATGATCGAACCATCACTAGACATAGCCATCTGTGCATTCAATGCACGAAGAGCAAATAATGATTTCGACTTAATGCATCCGCAACAACATTAGCTTTTCGGGTGATAGTCAATCACCAATTCATAGTCTTTCAACAATTCTAGCCACTGCGTTGTCTCAAATTCAGTCTTTTCGAGTCATTAGATACTTGAGACTTTTATGATCCGAGTAAACATGACATTTCTCGCCAAATAAGTAATGACGCCAAATCTTGAAGGCGAACACAATGGTCGCAAGTTCTAAATCATGCGTAGGGTAATTTCTTTCATGCGGCTTCAATTGTCTTGAAGCGTAGGCTACAACTTTGCCTTCCTCGCATCAAAACGCAGCCCAACCCATTTAAAGAAGCATCGAGTACACAACAAATTCTTTACCCGATTCAAATTTGAACTAATCTGGAGCTTCATCAAAAGGGCTTTCAACCGATCAAAACTTTTTCGACATTTTTCGACCATTCAAACCGGACATCTTTCTGCATAACTTTGTTAGCGGGTTGCTATCATAGAAAAATCTTTCACAAATCGTCGATAGTAACACGCAAGTCCCGAAAACTTGAATCTCGAAAACATTTTTGGTGGCTTCCAATCAAGTATATGAGATTTTGTTCGGATCAACTCGAATGCCCGATGTTGAAACCACATGTCCCAAAAAGTGACCTCTTTCATCCGAACTCACACTTACTAAACTTTGCATACGGTGATGATCTCGCAAAGTTTGTAGCACTAACCTCAAATGTTCGGCGTGTTCAACTTCATCTTTGGAGTAGATCAATATGTCATCAATAAATACCACCACAAATCGATCCAAAATTGTCTAAAACCCGATTCATCAAATCCATAAAAATAGCAGTGCATTAGTAAGCCCAAAAGGCATTACCAAAACTCAAAATGTCCGTACCTCGTCAGGAATGCGTCTTTGGCACATCAGTATCTCGACTAGAATCGATAATAACCCGATCTCAAATCTATCTTGAAAATCTGAAGCCCTTTTAACCGATCAAACAAATCATCAATCCGAGGTAACGGTACTTATTCTTTATAGTCACCTTATTTAGTTGTCGGTAATCAATACACATTCGCATCGTTCCATCTTTCTTTCTCACAAAAGAATGGTGCACCCAAGGAGAGAAACTTGGTCGCAAAGCCCTATCTGTTAACTCTTGCAATCGTGCTTTCACTCTTTTAGCTCAAGAGGTGCCATCCGATATGGAGCTATTGAGATCGAGTCGTTCTTGAGCTAATTCAATGCCAAACTCAATCTCTCGTATAGGGGTAAACCCGGTAGTTCTTCAGAAACACATCGATTAATCACATACAATCAGACAGATTCAATCATTTCTCAGACACTTTATTATCCAAACACATAAGCCAAATAAGCTTCACACCTTTTCTCACATACTTTTGAGCTATCATCGATGATATAAGCGTAGGAAACCCACGAATCATGGATTCGATTCTAATGATCTCACCATTCGGTGTCTCAAATCGATAAGCTTTCTTTTGCAATTCACCCTTTGCATCATGCGAAGTTAACCACCCATTCCTGAATTATATCAAACTCATCGAAGGCAACATGAGATTAAATCAACGGGAAACAAAATCCCGAATCATCAATGGGCAACTTTTACACACTTTATTAACAAGCACACATCTACCCAAAGGGTTGGATACCGAATCACAAACTCGGAGACTCAAGTGGCGAGTCTTATTGAATACCGAGTTTCACATACATATGAATGGGTCGAACGGGATCAATCAATGCAATCACAAGTAGTATCATAAAGGGTGAAAGTACCGAGAATGACATCCGGAGAAGCAGCATCCTCTCTAGCTCGAGTAACATAAGCTCTTCTTTGGAGCTCTAGCCTCGATCGATCTGTTGTGTTCTTTGTCCCTCTCGACTACCACCTACATTGCGGAATGTCCGGGTGGTCCGCCCGTCTTGATGCACTACTTGGTCTAGAGTTACAGGTCAGTATTCGACTCGATTAACATCGGGCACTCTCGAATAAAATGGTGCGAGGATCCACATTTAAAACAAGACCGGTCACGAACTCTACAACTCCTGGATGCCATTTTCCACAATGTTTGCATTCAACTCGATTACGTGGGGACGTTACCAACACTAGCCATCGAGGTAGCTCGGGAACCCACCGGAGGTCGATCACGTCTAAATGAATCAGTAGTAGCTTTGTGTCGATCAAGTCATCTCTAAACTTTTAGATGTGGAATGAAAATTCTTACCCGATGATCTTTTACGGGTGTCTCTAGCTTCGCCTCACCTTTCTTTTCTCTTTCCCAAGCTCTTGACTTTGCAAGCTCGCTCAACTAGTGTCACAAATTCTTTGATCTCAAGAATGCCAACTAGTAACTTCAAATCTTCATTCAAACCGTCTTCAAACCTTTTGCACATAATGGCTTCAGTAGATACACACTCCCGGGCATATCGGCTCAATCTGACAAATTTTCGCTCATATTCAGTCACTGACATTTGCCCCTATTTTAGTTCAAGAAATTCTTTACGTTTCGGTCGATGAACCTCTGGTGATATATTTCTTGCGAATTCATTCGGAAGAAATCCCGTCACTTTTTCTTTTGGAACCACCGATACTAGTGTATTCCACCGGTGATAGGCGGTGTTCGAAGCAAAGATATAGCACATTTCAAACATTCGTTTGGAGTGCAAGAGAGCTCATCAAGTACCGAATAGTGTTATCAAGCCACATTTCATTTCGCTCGCATCATCATCATCATTAGCCTTGAATTCTTAGGCCCCAAATTTCCTAATTTTATCAACAGAGGCCTACTAGATCTCATTGGATCTATCATCGAAGTCTTTGAAGGTACTGGAGTTGGATTATTCGGGGTGGAGGTTGTTGTCTTGTTGGATTATTACGAACAAACTGGGTTAACCGTTCATTCATCATTTGGTAGAAGGCTTGTTTAGCCTCTCCTCGTGATTACCCGTAACTGGTTGAGAGTTTAGTGGCACTGATCCATGTGCGAGACCAGGCGTGACACTCTCCACATCATCGGCTACGGCTCTATCAGGATCAGAATCCATTTACTATATAAAATACAATCGAAATTGTCAGAAGTCACCACACTATCATATATACAACTTAAAGGCATGTATAGCTAGACTCTTACATACTACGGTAGTCCTAGAATCGACTAAACCGTAGCTCGATACTAATAAATGTAACACCCTTACCGAAACCTTTCTTGGGAGTCGAGTATGAGGCATTACAAGTCTTGACTACTAGTTTGGGGCATGAAAATTTAAAGCTGTCCAACTGCATCAGGCTGACTAAATTTACCATAACTCGAGTTACAAAACTCAAAATTTAGATCTGTAAATTTTTATTGAAACTAGACTCATATAACTTTTTACCATAATTTTTCCAGAGTTTTTCATGTGGCCAATTAGTACAGTTTATTCATCAAAGTTACCCTTATTACACTGCTTGACAATTCTGACCTGTCTCTACAAAAATACAGTTATCTCATTGCACAAATTTCCTATGATGTTCTTGTTTATACCAATGAAAAATAGACTCATTAAGGGTTCTACACATATAAACCATGCTTCTTAATGATTTTTTTACAATTTTTGAAAATTTTTCCAAAACAGAACAGGGACTCACGAATTCATTCAGGACAAGTCTCACTAAAACTTAAATATCTCATTATATATAATTCCTTTGCCTAACTTGTTTCTTTCATATCAAAATAGACATAATAAACTTTAATTATATGTCTTATTCACTTTCTAATTAAATTTCTCCTATTTTTGGTGATTTTTCAAAATCACATCACTGCTGTAACTAAAAACTGTTTCACAACAAAAATAGTCATGAAACATATTCTTTACATATCATTTAGCAACCAAGCTTATATAGCCAATACTCAATCAAATACATATCCATCATTTTACCTCATTATCATGCCAAATTATACCATTTCTCCTTCTTAAAATACATACACAAAATCAATCACTTAACTACATATTCGGTCTTCCTAGATAATCTCAATACATAACATATACTATACCATATACTCAATAATAAGAATCTAATACTTTGTAGAATCATGAATCCAACATTATCAATGTATATACCATATATTAAGCTCATCAACATGAACCAATTAATAAGTCTTTCCTATCATAATCTAACATGCACAAATAATAATACCACTCTCACACATGATTAAACCATAATCAAGCATAAATAATAGTTCATGGCATGATCAAACAATATCATCAAAACACGAAACAAGTTATCTCAAAATAGTTAGCCATTTTCGCATGGCTAGCATATTTACACTATTACAAAACATTAGTTATATGGTTCAATCTAGCCTATACATGCCCTTTTTAAATAACAAACCAAGTTTTCAATACCCAAAAGAAAGTAGATAGTGTGGTTGACTTCACGGATGATCCTTCGAGCACGTAATTCGATTCAAGATCTATAAAACAAAGGTAGACAAAAACACACACACAAGAAGCTTACTAGCTTAGTAAGTCCAAAGCTCAAAATGATACTACATTCAATTACTTAATCATTTAAATCATTTATCTCAACCATGTTAACATATTAAAATTTCTTACACCTTTAGCACTACTATTAGGAAACCAAATATTCATTATAGCACATTCAAGCTCAAACTCGGTCACATAATACTTGTGTACATCAATCGTAATCTCAATATACATATCATTGTACTCATGGCATTAAATAAACTCTAGCAACATTAAAACATATCAAACCTTACTTACTTATCCGAGCCTTTACTAAGCACATTAGTTACGATTTACCTTGAACCACAATTTGGTTTCTCCTTGGTAAAACACATCAAGGCATAAAGCACGCTAGGCATTAAAGCCCGAAATCAAACAAGCACAAGGCACGCTAGGCACGAAGCCGAATATAGGCACTAAGCACGCTAGGCACGGCTCGAATATGTCATAGGCACTAAGCACGCTAGGCACGAAGCCCGAATATGTCACCAAGCACTAAGCTCGCTAGGCACGAAGCCGAATATGTCATTACCAACTTATACACCTTACAGTAATGCTGCCCAAAATAGCATAAAACACACATTATTCAAGTCACTTTAACATGCCAACTCGTTTAGAGATATAACAACATTTCATTTCAAATTCACTATCACTTATATAAAATTTCAACCAATCCCATACCAATACTTTCACATTCGGCTAACATAAGAGTTTATAGAAAACTTTATTTAATAACATCATTTAGTACATTCATTATAATTCGATAATCTATACTTGCTTAAGGACTTACCTCGGTTGTCGATAGTCCGTGCGAATCGGCTATTCGAGAACCTTCGACTTTCCCCGGTCTAATTCCGTTTTTCTTTGCTCTTGATCTAAAACACATTAAAGTTTAGCTCATTCAACCACAATTCACCTCAATTTAGTCCCTAAGCACATAAATGGACAAATTACTATTTTACCCCTAGAATTTCACAACTTTGCAAATTAGTCCTATTTGCATAACACACAAAATACACCAAATTAGCCAAAACTATGCAAGGGCTGAATGTTCCTAGGGACCTTATAAGTCCTCACATTTCATTTATTTTGCAAATAGGCCCCTCTAAAAATTTATTTTTATAATTTAACCCTAAAAACTCAATTTCATCAAAACTTCCAACACAAAACATATTAATCCTTTACATATCTTTCATCTAAAACCATCAAATATCAAAATCCACATGAATACAACAATGGCGAACATCAAGCATGCTTAGATTCAAAAATTACAACATGGGTGGATTCACGGTTCAAGCAACGATCTCAAAAACGTAAAATTACTAAAATCGAAATCAAACTAACCTTGAAATCAAGCCTCAAATTGCGAAATTTGAAGAACAAAACCCTTTTATCTTTCTCAACTTTCGGCCTTAAGAGAATGGATGATAACATGGCTTTATTTTATGTTATTATAACATATAATAAAGAAATTTATTAATTTACTTATATAACCTTTAATATAAAATAAAACCAATATATATACTATGGATATTTTGTCAAAAGCCATCCACTAACTTCAAAAATGGGTTATTTACCCATTTAATGCTTCATATTAAGCCATGCTCAAATAGGCACTTTACACTCTAGTATGCCACTTTTACATTTTACGCGATTAAGTCCTTTTGTCTAATTCGATACTCAAACGATAAAATTTTTCTACAAAACTTTCACACACATAAATTCATATATAATAAGCACTAAATATAATATTTAAATATTTCTCAGGTTCGGATTTGTGGTCCCGAAACCACCGTTCCGATTAGGGTCAGATTCGGTCTGTTACACATTTCCTTACATTTCCTTACATTTCCAAGCTTCCTCTTAAGACTTAATATTTTCTAAAGCATTACCTTACATTTCCTTACATTTCCTTACATTTCCTTACATTTCCAAGCTTCCTCTTAAGACTTAATATTTTCTAAAGTATTTCCTTACATTTCCTTACATTTCCTTACATTTCCAAGCTTCTTCTTAAGACTTAATATTTTCTAAAGCGTTTCCTTACATTTCCTTACATTTCCTTACATTTCCAAGCTTCCTCTTAAGACTTAATATTTTCTAAAGCATTTCCTTACATTTCCTGGACATTTCCTTACATTTCCAGGACATTTCCCTACATTTCCAAGACAAGACATTTCCTTACATTTCCAAGACATTTCCTTACATTTCCAGGACAAGACATTTCCTTACATTTTCGGGACAAGACATTTCCTTACATTTCCGGGACATTTCCTTACATTTCCAAGTTTCCAAAATATTCACTTTCCTCTTTTGAAACTTAACATTTCTAAATCATTTCTTACATTTCCAAGTTTCCAAAAAAAATGGTCATAATACATTCATAACACATAAGACATGCCATTTCGTATAATCAAAATAAATGCATAGGCCCATTTTCAGGGTGTTACACTAATCGGAATGGTGGTTTTGGGACCACGAATTCGAGTCAGAAAAATATTTAAATATTAGTTTTTGTGTTTTGAATGTGTGAATTTGTTTGTGTAAAAATTTCGATTTAAAACTTTATCGTTTGGATGTCCGATTAAATAAAAAAGGGTTTAATTGTGTAGATGGAAAATATAAGGGTTAATGTATAAGGACCAAATTATGATTGTTTTTATATTATGGAGTATTAAAGTTGCAATTTGGCCAGAAATAGAAATTAGTGGCCGGCCAAAATGCATGTGTAAATGGATTATCAAATTATTTTATTATTGGAAATTTGGTGAATTTGATAACTAATAATAATATAATAATTAAAACATAAATGAAAGTGGATTAACATCTTTTCTTTTATTCTATTTCTCAATTTTTGAAACTAGAGAAGGAAGAAAGGGTTAAGCTTTTGAAACTTTCGGCCCTTGCATGTTTAATTAAGCTATGTAATTGAGTTCAGTTTTTGATAATTTTTACGCTTTTGAGATCGTTGCTTTGAATACTAGCTAGCCCAAGTTTGAATTTTTGAATTTGATGATGTATTCATGAAATTCCATTGTTGATAGCTTGATGAAATTGGTGTTTAGTGATGGAAAATAAATATAGGTTGTTAGATTGTTAAGTTTAATTAAGACATTTTTGGTAAAAATGCCTAAATAGGATTAAATTATGAAATTTATAAATTGAGGGGGTGAAAATATGAAATAAATGAAAGAAATGGGCTGTTAGGGACCTTTATGAAATTCAGCTAAACTAGGGTGAAGTCAAATTTTGAATATTTTGTGTTTTATGCTATTTGGACTAAATTGTGATAAATACAAAATATCAGGGGCAAAATGGTAATTTTCCATTTATGTATTTTTGGACCAAATTCAATGGAATTATATTTGATTTAGATAAATTTGAAATCAACTAGATCAAGAATAAAAAGGTTCAGGATTGGATCGGGGAAAAGCGAAGTTAGTTGAATAGTCGAGAAACACAGTCCGTCGATACTCGAGGTAAGTTTTTAAGCAATTAAGTTGAATTGGATTTATTTATAGTTGTGTACATAAAATTTAATGGAAGTATGTATATATATATTATTGATATAGTCGAATGTGATATCTATATATGTGTTTAATATAGCCGAGAGTGAGATATGCATATATGCCATTTGTACACTCGAATGTGATGTTGATTATGGAGAGGAAATAAGTTAGTTCGTATATATGTGGTTGAGGTTTAAGTTTTATGTGTACATATATAAATGAGTAACAAGTTTGAGAAATGCACTAAGTGTGCGAATTGAATTACCGAGCACTAGGTGTGCGAAATCGTTCATTACGTAATAAGTGTATGAATTGAATTACCGAGCACTATGTGTGCGAAATCGGTCAGTGAGCACTAAGTGTTCGAATTTAATTACCGAGCACTAAGTGTACGAAATCGGTTAATAAGTACTAAGTGTGCGAGTTAATTTTAAGTTCAAAGTTTGAAGTTGGTAAGTTTTGAAATTATGAGATGTTATTATTTGAAATCAAGTATATGTGATTAATTGTGGATTGGATGGAATGTTTCTTTTTGAATGTATAGTTTGAGTGAAATAATTTGATATGGGGAAATGATTATAAAATCATATTGATTGTTATATGAAATACCAAAAGGGATCCGGATATGTGGAAATTTTGTATAAGATGTATGCTTGAAGAGCTTGGACCTTGAATATGTGGATAATACATTAATATGTAATTTTTATATTGGATTCGACTTTGAATTTGAGAGATAAGTAATGTTTTGCGATTGTACAAGTAAATGGGTGGTTATTGAATCCTTGATTGTATTATTTTTTTTAAAATCATATTTAAGAGAAAAATTGATAGATTTACTTAATTTGCTTATAACTGACTAAGTTGTTAAAGCTTACTTGGTGTTCTTGGTTGCTCTTGTGATTTAGATTTTTCTTTGGGTGATCGTTACTTGCTCGGGGATTGTTGGTGAAGCTCGTCACACTATCATCAATATTTTGGTACTTTTTGAAGTTGAATTTAAAGTTTATGGCATGTATAGGCTATGGTATCCTTTTGAGTTCATTATGAATGATATGTATATAAATGCCATGCGAAAATGGCTAACTTGATATTAAGTCTATATTATCTTGATTGTGTTTTGTGCTTGTAATGTTTGAGTATGAAAGAGTAAGGTTGAGTGTGGGTTGGTTTGATTATTGTTATAGCAAATTGATTTGTATTTGAGTGAAGAGTAAGCCATATAACAAGGTTAGTCAAGGTGTAATTATGTGTTAAACGTGATTCATAGTATAACATGATTCGATTGGTTTTATAAGCACATGTATTGAAATCAGCTTATGTTAAATTATTTGAATTATTGTTCGATATATACTAGGATATGATTAAATTTATAAATGTCGTGAGATGCTAAGTATATCATTAATGGAATGTTCATTAAGATAGGTTATTGGATATGTAATATTTTGTGCATATTCGGCTTTATGGGTTGCTTTAGAAATTTGGTTATAGTGTGCTTGTGTATTCAGTTTTTTTGAGATGAATTAAAATGGCTAAATAAATGGTTGGGTTGGTTTCATGCATGTGAAATAGATGCCATGATATGTCTTAATGTTTGAAAATGATTAAAGAGGTTTTAGTGAATTGCTTATGAATTAGTAACCTAGTTGAATATATTTGACCTATTTATAATATTTAAAAATGTTCTATGAATGAAATAGTATATGTTTGATTATTAAAATGCTCATGTATGGAAATAATATATGTTATGTAATGTTATATGGTTAGATTTAAAACTTTATATGTTATGTAAAGTTTGAAATTTGAATAGAATAAATTTATTGATGTGATTAATTTTTGAAGTATGAAAGGGATTGAATGCATGTACTAAGTTGTGTTATGTTTAGTAATTCCTCATAACCCTAGCCCGACGACGGATACGGGTTAGGGGTGTTACATAACCATTGTAATATCCAGGATTTAGGGGTTATGCATTTTTACTTAATGTATGTAATTGCATGCTTGAGTATGATTTGAATGTGTTTTGGGGGCTTCAAGAACCTTGGGATGTAGGTAGGAGCCTTAGAAATTATTGGATTTTTAAGCTTAAAAAGGGGAACTAAGGGAGCTAGGCCTTAAGGAGATTATTGTGTGGTTTAGAACACAAATAACCCAGCGGTAAGGTGGCAAGGAGGTGCCACTTAGGGCCTTGTAAGGTAACGCCATAGGGAGTGAGAAGGGCCTAGGTTCGAGGAGCAAGGGAAGTGTTTTGGAGTTTTATTTTTTAGCAAGGAAGGCAGTGGTGGACGGCACAGGGACTCTGATGGAGGAGGTATAGATTGGGTCTGACAGCTTAGAGATTCGACTAAGGTAGAGTGAAAAGGGGGATTGAGTGGAGAGAGGGAGAGTTGGCCGGCCAAGGGACTTCTTGGATGACAAATTCGGTCACCAAAATCCCTTAAGCCAAATTCTTGGTTAAGCCTCACCAACACTTTTCTTTTTCTTTTTTTTTCTCTCTCAAAGCATACCATTGCCGAATTCTTCTAGCCTTCTCTTATACTACTTTTCTTCCTTTCAAACTCAATCCTATACCTATTCTTTTGGTGGCCAAACATTCCATCTCCATTTGGGAGTCTCAGTCGAATCTTATTGTCCCTCATTCTCTCTTCTTTTTCACAAACTCCAAAAGCCAAAACACCATAGCCGCAACCTTCTATTCCTCATCTTTTTCTTCTCACCATTCTTTCTATCATCAAAAGCCGAAGGTATTTCCAGATTATAGCCGATTGATCTTAAGCATTAAGAGCCGAAAACCAAAACATCCTTCTCCTTTTGTCAACATTTAGAGCTAGTGAACCATTTGCGTTTTGGTCACTCTATTCGGTAGGGATCTCTTTTTTGTTGATTTCCTGTTCTTTTATTTCTTTAACTGTCAAAAAGCAAGACTCTAATCCCTCCTATTCTATTTGGTCGAAACCTTGAAGAGGGATTTCGGGATTCGTTTGTAGCCGTCTATAAGGGGAGATCATTCGGGATTTGAATATCCAAGGTAAATGAAGTGTGATCTTAGGCCAAAGGCCATTTACTTTGTTCATCAAATGTTAGAATCGAATCTGACATATACCGTATAGGAATTTCGACAGACTTCACAGACAAGTGACGGATTCGGGATTTAGACGATCAAGGTAAGGGATATTAATATTTGGACAAGGGCCACTTTTTGTTTTAAGACTATGCCGATTCTAACTATGGTGTCTTAGGGGGTTTTCGACATATCTTCGGGATTTGGCTAAGCAATCTAGGTAAGGTCCCTAGTGTTTAAGATCTGTTTCCTATTCTTTCAAAGGCCGAAAACTAACCGTTTGAGTGTACTAATGCTTAGCCGATTGTAAGGGGGGAACATCACGAAGTTTCGGGATTTGGTTGGTAACCAAATCGGCAGTAAGAAAAAAAGGGATCTAGAGCGTTAGATCAGGATTTTTGAGGTTTTGATTAGATCTACGAGTAATCAGATGTGTAACCCACCCTAAATTCCCAATTAACAATAATATTGATTTGTATATGTTAATAAGGCTATGCATGAATAAGGCTAAAGGTACCATTCCATGGTACAGTGCATTCAGGTACGTTACCCCTAACTCTCAGATAATTAAAGTTTATAAAATATGAATATGGATATATGAGAAATATCATTATGGCTATGGGGTAGGGTATAATGCATGTTTTTCATATGTTTTGTATGTTGCATGGGCATATAGGTGATTATGTGAAAGGGAAGTGATCCGTGGTTCCTACCACAATATCCGTGACTCATCACATTATCCGTGACTATGTCACATAATATGAATCTGTGACTCTATCACATTATCCGGTGGCTATGCCACAATTATAAGGGCGATGTGCGCTGACAATGAAGTGATCGCTTCGATGGTGTGTAGCGGATGGAGGGTCGATTTAGTAATCCCCATGGTGTGATAGGTAAGTATGGGTGATGTGTAGAGGTTGGATCTAGGTGGTTTGGGTTGCATCATGGTTTACAGTTATTTTATGTGATTTATTATGCCTTGTATGATTTGGGAATCTGTGATGGTAGCTACACACTGAGTCTGTTGACTCACCCTTCATGGGCTAACTTTTTGCAGATGGCACTCAGTAGATGGACTGGGTCGGCAGGAACTTAGTGGTGGCCATGCACAGCTGAATTTTTCTTCAGTTTTCTTACTAAGTTTACTTTGGTTAATTTTGATATATATTTTGATGTAATAAGGCCATTATTACTTAACTGTTTTATTTTCTTTGCGTTTTAAATTTCTATTATGTTACGAACAACATCAATTATTTTGAAACTCAAACACCTACGGTTTGTCAAGTTAACAAAAATATTAAACTCTAAAATTTGGTATTTCTTTAACTTATAACTTTTGAAATATGAAATTATCTACAAAATTAAATTACAACTCAATTTTTAACTTGAGAACAACCCAAATCTACTTTCTTCGAAACCACCACGATTTTCAAAATGTCAGACGAGACTTGACTACGTTTTGCTTAAGGAGCATGCCAGATCCGATCAGGGCTTGTGGGATGGAGTTTGGGGTGTTTCAATTTGGTATCAGAGTCCAGTTCAAAATTCAGCCTTAAGGGCTTTTGGGCCCAAAACATTTTTTTTTATTTTGAAGTTGGGTTTTGCTAAAGAATGAGCAGGTTCTCTGGCATGGCTTTGAGTCTCCTACCAAGTCCACTGTAAGTACCCCTAACCATCGTGTGTTTTGTATGTGAGTATTATGGGGTCGTAGATTAGTAGATTAGGAGCTAATGAACCCTAGGATTAGCTTGCTCCAATACAGAATTACATAAAATTTAAAGTCTAAACAAACAAACCTGTGAGTGAGTCGCTGAGTAGGGTGTGGCAACCGTTGTGCGCATGTCTAGGATTGGATTCAGGGGGAGCTTGGTATTTAAGCAGTCCTAGTGACTCACTTCCTCTCCGCTCGAATCTTACCTGGTGCGTAGTGACGGTTCACCCTAACCAAGAGGACTTAATCACAGGCTAAATTCAATAATTAAAACCCAAAAGGGACCAGTCACCTTGTTTTGTACAACCATAAAATTAAACCTTCGTTTCAAAATTACCAAAATACCCTTGATTCAGAAAATGACCAAAATACCCCTGATTTGCAAATTGACCAAATTACCCATGGTTTGTAAAACTACTAAAATACCCTCAGTTTATAAAATTGCCATACTACCCTCAAACTTTATCAAAATAATCCTATTTTTGTAAAAATACCAAAAACCCCTATTTTGTAAAATTTCAAGATACCCTAATTTGGAAAATTATCGAAATACCCCCAGATTTCCAAAATTACCGAAGTACCCTCGGGATCACAAAATTACCAGAACACCCCTATTTCACAAAATCACCAAGGACCCTATTTTAAAAAATTATGAAAATACCCTTGTAGGATAAAATTACGAAAATACCCCTGGGTAGTGGAAAACAACAACAATGACAACCACAACACTTTTCTGTAATGAACTCAAGTTCATGAATAGTGATGATTGAATGAATGAACTTGAGATTGTAGTGTGTGTATGAATTCGAAAGAACTACTTTTTAGAACTATTAATCATAAGACTGTTCGCGATAAATCAGTGGAATGAAATAATGATTCATAAAACTCTTAATCAGATAAACGCAACTTGGAAGAATGAGTTCTAGAGGACGTGGTCGTAATGTGCGTGGCCGTGGTAGAGGCCGAATGACCGTATCGAAACCCGTTAGGTTTGGTCAAGGGTCCGAGAATGAGATGCCACCACCACTAGCTGCTGGTATGGAATATCAGGATCAGACAGGGGATGATACAGTATCGTAGGCGATGTTGCGAGTTCTTGAGAGGGTGGCTAGAGCAGGTGGAGGTATAGGAGCTCAGAAATCTGTACCTGAGCGATTCCGAGCCAACGGAGCTGAGGTGTTCTGAGGTATATCTGGTGTGGCACCCAATACGGCTGAGTATTGGTTGGAGGCGACGGAGCAAGTTATGGACTATTTGGACTTGACTGCTGAGGAGAAACTAAAAGGGGTAGTGTCCCTTCTCCGCGATGAGTCATATCAATGGTGGCTTATAGTTCGGGATGGTACTACAGCAGATGATCTCACTTGGGAGTATTTTAAGGTGGCGTATCAGAAAAAGTATATTGGAACTGGCTATATTGATGCGCAGAGGAAGGCGTTTCTGAGGCTGGTTTAGGAGAATAAGTCCGTAGCGGAGTACAAGGTGGAATTCATAAGGTTGAACCGATACGCTCGAGGTATAGTGGCTACGGAGCATGAACGATGTGTCCGATTTGAGGACAGACTGAGGGATGACCTGAGATTATTGATTGCTCCATAGTAGGAGTGGGAGTTTGCCGTGTTGGTAGAAAAGGCTAAGGTTGCTGAAGGAGTTAAGGAGTCTGTGAGACAGAACACTGACAAGAATAGACAAAAGAGAGGTTTTGGAACATCAGGGTCATCTGGGAATGTTCAAAAGAGACCTAGAACGGATGGGTCGCGAGGTCAGCAAGTTACTACAGGAGGACAGTACCGTACTTATGCTTAGTGTGGAAAGATGCACTTGGGAGAGTGTTGGAAGAAGACGAGAGGATGTTTCAAGTGCGGGTCTAAGGATCACATGATTAGGGACTGTCCCATGAAAACAGACGGGAGCCGACCAGTAAGTCAAGGTCTTAATCAGGCAAGAAGGGGTGGACAGCAACCACTACGGGGTCGTGGTTCGGCTGGCAGAGGTAATGGTTTTGAAAGGGGACGGGGAACACCGGGTAGAGGTGTTGGTAACACGGAGGTGAGACAGCCGGGTCTAGTGTTTGCAGTTCATCGGAGAGAGGATGGTGACGCACCTGATGTCATAATGGGTATGTTCCTTATCTCTGGATTACCCTTTATTACATTGATAGATATTGGGTCAACTCATTCATACATTGCTAGTAAGGTGTCTGGAACTCTGCATATGAATTCTGAAACTGTACCTAGGAAGATGACTGTACTTAGTCCTTTAGGGCAATCAGTAGTATTAGACAAACTCTTTAGGGCAGTACCTTTAGAAGTTTAGGGGGCGCAGTTTCCAACTGACTTAATGGAGTTTCCATTTGAGGAATTTGATCTAATCTTAGGCATGGACTGGCTAGTGAAGTACCATGCGAATGTGGATTATGCTGCTAAGCGCATATTGTTAAGAACTACTGACGACAAAGAGGTTGTGGTAATGGGCGAGAGACGGAATTGCTTGTCAAATGTAGTATCTGCCCTTAAGGCAGAAAAGATGTTGAGAAAAGGGTGTGTAGCTTTTCTGATGTTGATCAGTACCTTAGAGGCTAAGGAAACAGCTGTAGGAGGAGTTAGAACAGTAAGGGAATTTGTGGATGTCTTTCCGGAGGAGTTGCCTGGGTTACCCCCAGATAGGGAGGTGGAGTTTGGAATTGACTTATTGCCAGGTACAGCTCCTGTGTCAATTGCTCCATACCGAATGGTACCAAAGAAACTAGTAGAGCTCAAGGCCCAGATCCAAGAGTTACTCGATCGTGGGTTTATTCGACCTAGTGTGTCTCCATGGGGAGCACCGATCCTATTTGTGAAGCAGAAGGATGGGACTATGCGCATGTGCATAGATTACCAGCAGTTGAATAAGCTAACCATCAAGAACAAGTATCCATTGCCAAGGATAGATGACTTGTTCGATCAGCTTAAGGGGGCCGCAGTATTTTCGAAGATAGATCTAAGGTCAGGATATCATCAGCTTAAGGTGAAGGAGACTGATATCCATAAGACAGCTTTCCGGACAAGGTACGGGCATTATGAGTTCGTGGTAATGCCGTTCGGATTGACAAACGCCTCAGCTGCGTTCATGGACATGATGAACCAGGTTTTCTAACCCTACCTGGATCGGTTCGTCGTTGTGTTCATAAACGATATCTTAGTGTACTCCAAGTCTGAGGAAGAACACGATGAGCATCTTAGGGTTGTGTTGTAAGTGTTAAGGGAGGAAAAGCTTTATGCTAAGTTCAGCAAGTGCGAATTTTGGCTGAAGGAAGTTACGTTCTTAGGGCATGTGGTGTCTGCCGAAGGAATAAGAGTGGATCCTCGGAAGATTGAGGCAGTATTAGATTGGAAACCACCCAAGTCATCACCGAGGTTCGTAGTTTCTTGGGGTTAGCGAGGCTACTATGGAGATTTTTGAGGGTTCTCGTCAATAGCAAACACCTTTGATGAAGTTTTGAGAAAGGAGGTACCTTTCGTATGGGCGGATAAGCAGCAGGAGACTTTCGAGAAGCTTAAGCAAGTATTGACAGAAGCTTTGGTTTTGATTCAGCCTGAAGTAGAGAAGGTCTATGTAGTATATTGTGATGCTTCCCATACAGGATTGGGATGTGTCCTTATGCAAGACGGGAAAGTGGTCACTTATGCATCTCGGCAATTGAGATCACATGAGGTTAACTATCCGATGCATGATCTGGAGTTGGCGGCGGTGGTTTTCTCTCTGAAAGTGTGGAGGCACTATTTGTATGGGGAAAGGTCGGTGATCTACACGGACCATAAGAGCCTGAAGTATTTGTTGACTCAGAAGGAGCTGAATTTGAGACAGCAAAGGTGGGTGGAGTTGTTGAAAGATTACGATTGCTCAATAGAGTATCACCCGGGCAAGGCGAATGTAGTGGCGGATGCCCTAAGTCAGAAAGTGGTGTCAGAGTTAAGGGCGATGTTTGCACATTTGAGCCTTTTTGATGATGGAAGTTTGCTAGTGGAGTTGCAAGTGAAGTCAACGTGGTTAGGACAAGTAAAGGAGAAACAATTGGTAGATGGTGAACTGAGTGCTAAGCTGCTACAAGTACAAAATGGGGAATTGGATAATTTTGGTGTAAACATCAATGGAGTGCTATGTTTTCGGGGCAAGGTCTGTATGCCGAAAGATGAGGAGTTAAGGCAGAGAATTCTTTGGGAATCGCATAGTAGGCCTTATGCTATGCATCCTGGAGGAAGTAAGTTGTACAAGGATTTACGGGAACAGTTTTGGTGGCCTGGTCTTAAGCGGGAAGTTACAGAGTTTGTAGGGAAATGCTTAACATGTTAGCAAGTCAAGGCTAAACACTAAGTACCGTTAAGATTGCTTCAGCCGATAAAGATTCCGCAATGGAAGTGGGAGAGAATTACCATGGACTTCGTTAGTGGACTTCCCCTTACGCCTACTAAGAAGGACTTGGTATGGGTGATAGTAGATCGGTTGACGAAGTCTGCACATTTCATACCAGTACGGGTTGACTATTCGTTGCAGAGATTGGCAAAGTTGTATGTAGCAAAATCGTGAGGCTGCATGAAGTGCCGGTGTTGATTATCTCGGATAGGGATCCAAGGTTTACGTCTCGATTTTGGAAAGCATTACATCAAGCTTTGGGCACCAGGTTGGACTTCAGTACGGCATTCCATCCGCAATCAGACGGCCAATCTGAGTGGGTAATTTAAGTTCCGGAGGATATGTTGAGAGGTTGCATGATAGACTTCAGAGGGAATTGGGAGGAGTTCTTGCCTTTAGCGGAATTTGCATACAATAATAGCTATCAGGCAAGTATTCGGATGGCACCGTACGAAGCGCTGTATGGACGGAAGTGTCACACTCCTACGTGTTGGACGGAATTGGGAGAACGTCAGATTTTGGGTCTGGAAATTGTGGTAGAATCAGAAGAAAAGGTTAAGATAATTCGGACACGATTGAAGGAGGCATCTGACCAGCAAAAGTCATACGCAGATCTTAAGCGGAAGGAGATTGAGTTTGCTGTGGGAGATTATGTGTTTCTCAAAGTTTCACCATGGAAGAAGGTAATGAGATTTGGTCGCAAGGGAAAGTTAAGTCCTAGGTTTATAGGACCTTATCGGATTCTGAAGCGAGTTGGACCAGCAGCTTGTCAGTTAGAATTGCCTTCGGAGTTGAAGTAGATACACGATGTGTTTCACGTTTCGAAGTTACGTCGTTACCGATCGGATCCATCTCATATAATATCGGTTGAGGAGGTGGAGCTAAGACCAAATCTGTCCTATGAGGAAGAGCCGATTTGGATTCTAGAACGGGATATGAAGGTGCTTCAGAGGAAATCGGTCCCTCTAGTCAAAGTGTTATGGCGTAACCATGGATTGGAGGAAGCTTCGTGGGAGTCAGAAGAAATAATGCGACAGCAATACCCTCACTTATTTTAGCCAGGTAATTTCGAGGTCGAAATTATTTTAAGGGGGTAGAACTGTAATATCTGAGATTTAGGGGTTATGCATTTTTACTTAATGTATGTAATTGCATGCTTGAGCATGATTTGAATGTGATTTGGAGGCTTCAAGAACCTTGGGATGTAGGTAGGAGCCTTAGAAATTATTGGATTTTTAAGCTTAAAAAGGGGAACTAATGGAGCTAGGCCTTAAGAAGATTATTGTGTGGTTTAGAACACAAATAACCCAGCGGTAAGGTGGCAAGGAGGCGCCACTTAGGGCCTTGTAAGGTGACGCCACAGGGAGTGAGAAGGGCCTAGATTGAGCAAACAAGGAAGCATTTTGGAGTTTTATTTTTCAGCAAGAAAGGCGGTGGTGGGCCAGCACAGGACTCGATGGAGGAGGTATAGATTGGGTCCGATAGCTTAGAGATTCGGCTAAGGTAGAGTGAAAAGGGGGATTGAGTGGAGAGAGGGAGAGTTGGCCGGCCAAGGGACTTCTTGGATGACAAATTCGGTCACCAAAATCCCTTAAGCCGAATTCTTGGTTAAGCCTCACCAACACTTTTCTTTTTCTTTTTTTTTTTCTCTCTCAAAGCATACCATTGCCGAATTCTTCTAGCCTTCTCTTATACTACTTTTCTTCCTCTCAAACTCAATTCTATACCTATTCTTTTGGTGGCCAAACATTCCATCTCCATTTGGGAGTCTCAGCATAATCTTATTGTCCCTCATTCTCTCTTCTTTTTCGCAAACTCCAAAAGCCGAAACACCATAGCCGCAACCTTCTTTTCCTCATCTTTTCTTCTCACCATTCCTTCTATCATCAAAAGTCAAGGTATTTCCGAGCTATAGCCGATTGATCTTAAGCACTAAGAGTCGAAAACCAAAACATCCTTCTCCTCTTGTCGACATTTAGAGCTAGTGAACCATTTGCGTTTTGGTCACTCTATTCGGTAGGGATCTCTTCTTTGTTGATTTCCTGTTCTTTTCTTTCTTTGACTGTCAAAAAGCAAGACTCTAATCCCACCTATTCTCTTTGGCCGAAACCTTGAAGGGGAATTTTGGGATTCGTTTGTAGCCATCTATAAGGGGAGATCATTCGGGATTTGAATATCCAAGGTAAGTGAAGTGTGATCTTAGGCCAAAGGCCATTTACTTTGTTCATCAAATGTTAGAATTGAATCTAACATATACCATATAGGAATTTTGACAGACTCCACAGACAAGTGACAGATTCGGGAGTTAGACGATCAAGGTAAGGGATATTAATATTCGGCCAAGGGCCACTTTTTGTTTTAAGACTATGCCGATTCTAACTATGGTGTCTTAGGGGGTTTTCGACAGATCTTCGGGATTTGGCTCAGCAATCTAGGTAAGATCCCTAGTGTTTTAGATCTGTTTCCTATTCGTTCAAAGGCCGAAAACTAACCGTTTGAGTGTACTAATGCTTAGCCGATTGTAAGGGGGATCATCACGAAGTTTCAGGATTTGGTTGGTAACCAAATCGGCAGCAAGAAAAAAAGGGATCTAGAGCGTTAGATCGGGATTTTAGGGTTTCGATTAGATCTACGAGTAATCGTGTGTAACCCACCCTAAATTCCCAATTAACAATAATATTGATTTGTATATGTTAATAAGGCTATGCATGAATAAGGCTAAGGGTACCATTCCATGGTACAATTGCATTCTGTGCACGTTACCCCTAACTCTCGGATAATTAAAGTTTATAAAATATGAATATGGATATATGAGAAATATCGTTATGGCTATGGGGTAGGGTATAATGCATGTTATTCAGATGTTTTGTATGTTGCATGGGCATATGGGTGATTTTGTGAAAGGGAAGTGATCCGGTGGTTTCTACCACAATATCTCGTGACTCTGTCACATTATCCGTGACCATGTCACATAATATGAATCTGTGACTCTGTCACATTATCTCGTTGCTATGCCACAATTATAAAGGCGATGTGCGGTTGATTGCAATGATCGCCTTCGATGGTGTGTAGCGGATGGAGGTCGATTTAGTAATCCCCACGCTGTGATCTGTAGGTACGGGTGATGTGTAGAGGTTGGATCTAGGTGGTTTGGGTTGCATCATGGTTTACAGTTATTTTATGTGATTTATTATGCCTTGTATGATTTGGGAATCTGTGATGGTAGTTACACACTGAGTCTATTGACACACCCTTCGTGGGCTAACTTTTTGCAGACGGCACTCAGTAGATGGACCGGGTCGGCAGAAACTTAGTGGTGGCCATGCACAGCTGAATTTTTCTTTAGTTTTCTTACTAAGTTTACTTTGGTTAATTTTGATATATATTTTGATGTAATAAGGCCATTATTACTTAACTGTTTTATTTTCTTTGCATTTTAAATTTCTATTATGTTACGAACAACATCAATTATTTTGAAACTCAAACACCTAAAGGTTTTTCAAGTTAACAAAAATATTAAACTCTAAAATTCGGTATTTCTTTAACTTATAACTTTTGAAATATAAAATTATCGATTTAGTACAAAATTAAATTACAACTCAATTTTTAACTTGAGAACAACCCAAATCTACTTTCTTCGAAACCACCATGATTTTCAAAATGTCATATGAGACTTGACTACGTTTTGTTTAAGGAGCATGCCAGATCCGGTCAGGGCTTGTGGGCCGGGTTTGGGGTGTTTCAACCACTATTAATCAACCATCCTTTTGTGGCTTTTCTTTTAGCAGCTGAGCAAGAAACTGCAAAGACTTGCTCTTCTTGTTCACATCCTTCTTCTGCCACTTGAGCTTCAGCTCTAGGCTGTTAAGGCTGGTTTTGATTCAACTTGCCTTTGTTTCTTCAAACCTTCTCCACATGGCCCATCTTTTTGCAGACTTTGCACTGCTTATCAGGCTTGAACCAACAATTTTCTCCTGGATGACTGAGCCTTTTGCAGTGTGGGCAAGGTGGATATCTTCTTATTGCTCCATCTCTTCTGGGATTGTCAGACTAGGCCTTCTTCCCTTTGTAGCCAGAGGAGCTCGAGACAGGTCTGCTCTTGGCTTGGAAGGCACCTTCTTGATGCTTATCCTGTCTGCTAGCTCTTCTTTGCTCTTGAGCATAAAAAGCATTGATCAGCTTAGTCAAAAAGATGCTAGACAGATCTCTCGAGTCTTCAATGGAAGATATTTTGCCTTCATATATCTCAGGTAAGGTTGCAATAACCTTTTCCACCATTCTTGCTTCACTAAACTGGTCCCCAAGCAATCTGATGCTGTTTACAACAAACGTGATCCTATCTGAGTATTACTTCACTGTTTCTTCATCCTTCATCTTCAAATTTTCAAAGTCCCTTCTCAAATTCAATAATTGTTGCTGTCTCGTTCTTTCAGTCCTTTGAAACTCTTCGTTCAGCCTATCCCAAGCCGACTTTGATGACTCACAAGCCATTATTCTTGTGAATATCACATCAGACACACTGTTTTGGATGCATGACATGGCCTTGTGTCTTTTGGTTCTTTCATCTGTGTGCTACTTGATATGAACCACAGTGGGATTGGCTCTTAGATGTGCTAGTTCAACATCCAAGTTGACAACCTCCCACAAGTCGAATGCCTGCAGGTAGGTCTTTATTTTCACTACCCAAATGTGGTAGCCTTCACCATTGAACACTGGTGGTGGAGCTGGAGAGAATCTGGATGAAGACATGGTTTTTTTTTTTACTTGAAGAATGACAGGTCCATTAAGAAATAAGCTCCTGATACCAATTTTTGGAACTTAGAAATTAGATTGAAGATATTTGAGAGAAACTTGAGCTTGAAGGCTAGATGCTTGCTTAGCAAAACGAGAAAATTCAGCTAAGAAGCTTAAGCTAATTGCTTGAGTAATAAAACCAGAAAACAAAGAAGAAATTTGAATATTTTTCATTAATTTGAATTGAGGCATAATGCCAATACATATATTAGACAATAAGCTGGTCAACATGAAACAAAGTTACCTAAACATCCACCTAACTCCACTAAGTAACATTGAAAATTGTTAAATAAAACTTGCACACTTGGTAAAGCTAATTTATAAGTTCAAACTTCACCTAATTACATCAAGTACATTAACAACTTAGTTCTAATATAACTAAGTTACAAAACATCATTTGGAAATAACAAAATGAAACAGCAACTTGAACTTTAACTGCAGCTGCATGGCTCAGGCTGCTTTGCTGCTACTTATCTGCTTGCATGCCAACTTCAACAGTGTTCTATGAATTGAACAGAATAAAATATTTATTTTTTCTAATTGAAGTAGTTATAATTTTTTATTTTTATTTTTCATAATTATCTTTCTTCTTTAATTTACTATTTCTATCTCGTATCACTTTTAATTTATTTATTTTTATTTCAAATTCATTCTAAAAAGTATTAAAATACATTTCTCATCCTTTCAATTAAGCTGGTTTTTAAAAAAGAAAAGAAAAAGAATACATTTCACGTTCCATTTGCATGCATTACAAAACGAGAGTTGAAGAATGAAGATGTAACCTAAGTTGTTTGTGGTTTTATAGTGTCACTGCAATCACTTTTGAAATGCCTACAAAATAAACAAATTTTCTCACACCCCCATCTCTTTACATTCCATGCTTTCCAATTATTACAACTATTAATACATGTATAGAGAATCACAAATTTGGAACTTTCACAATAAAAAATATCATAAAAAATTAATACAACCAGGAAATTAAACTTTTATATATACACATAATATAAATGTAATCGGCCCATTTTGCCCAGGCCCATATAAATAAAATAATCTAGAATAAAAACAAAAAAATAAAATAAAATAAATCAAACGTCCAGTTTTAATACAGTCCATTTACAATAAATAGGTTTAAAGCCCAAACCAATTACACCCTAAGACCCATGCCTAAACAGACCCTAACTCAACTAAGTGGCCCAATGGCCCAATAATAATGTCTGGCCAAATACCTAAGTAGAAACAGAAGCCTAGGGTTTCTGAAACCCTAGGCGCCTCAAGCCAGCGTAGCCCCCTCTTCGCGTTGCAAGAGCACAACCCATGGACACGCCGCAATCAGCACGAATAACTTTCTCCACCGCCGAGATCCGCGCTATTTGATCTGCCAAAGGAAAGAAATCGTCAGAAAACAACAAAGAATGGAAGACATGATCTTGGTATTTACTTTTGATTTATTTTTCGGGGCTATAAAAGCCCCGATATAATTTGTAAAGGGGACGATAATATACAGAGAGAGATACGAATATACAAAAAAAATAGAGATTTATACACAATCAAAAAAACTGCAGAAGGTGATTTTATATTATTCTATTCCGTTTATTTTCTTTTTTTATCTATGCATTTTATATAAATAAATACTGTTAAAAATAACAAAAAAGGGGAATACCTTTCAAATCGCGTTAAAAAAAATAGAGTAGCCGACCTCCGGCCACCATCTGAGGTGGCGTGTACGGCAGCGTGTGCGACGGCCCTTCACTAGAACTAGGGCCGAAGTCGGGCCTCAGGCCAAAGGGGAAGAGAGCATTTCAACGCTCTCATTCGATTTTTTTAAAAAAACAGTGTTAAAATGTTTTTTTGGTCGAATTCTAACTTATATAGGCAAGAAGAAACGACGCCGTTTTTGCTTAAGCTAATAAGCATAAAACGACGTCGCTCAAGGAGGATCTGCGCGTTGACCCAAAAACCCAGGGAGGATCCGTGCGTTTTTGTTAAAAAGGCTAATTGCCTCTTTGGTCCTTCCACTATTTTAGTTTTTTTGATTCAGACTGATTTAAATTTTTGCTTCTTATTAAATTAGCCCTAAAGCTTATACTTTGTTTCAATTTGATCCTTGGGTGTAACACCCCAAACCCGACCCAAACACCATGACAGGATCTGGAATGTCACTAAGAAGATTTAGTAAGACATGTCGCATTTTTGGAATACATTTGTCGAGTTTAAACATGTATTCCAGAAAACTTAATGATTTGATAATTTATAGAAGATATAAATTTTATATGATAATAAAAGCCTTAGTTTAATTAAAACATAAAATCTAAATGTCTAATAATACTAAAAGCCCAAAACAAAACCGAAAAAAATAAAGCTAGTGGCCCATGGCGTTATTACAATAAAATATAAAACCCAAAATAATTTAACATTTTAAAGGGAAATTTAAATAAATGGCGTCTTTCTTTGTCAGAATAATTTGGACTCTTGCATGGCCACCTTGCGCTCCCCTCCAGCCCGGTCCGATGCACTAAGTGCTACCTGGGAAAAAATGTTAATAATAGGGTGAGTCACAAGACTCAATGTGCAACCCTCGTGCACCATCAGACTGGGACTTAGCCCCACAGAATAGATAACAAAAAATAATATATCAGGAATTACGCAAACCTAAACCCAATCCTAGGTTTCCATTCGCTACACACCACCCTTACCTGCCAATCACACCATTGGGGATTTCTACAATCAACCCACACCGCTACACACCATCGATGGCAGTCATGCTGTAGTTAGCTGCTCATCGTCAGATCATGGCAATAGCCACTACAACAGATCATGGCAAAAAGCCACTACAATAGATCATGGCAAAAAGCCACTATAGCAGATCATGGCAAAAAGCCACTACAACAGAACACTTCCCCTTTCATCATTCACCCAACCCCGAGCAATCACAAAAATCGGCATACTTATAAAACATATCATCTCAACAGAAACATTCACTTATGAAAGACAGAAATCACTAACCTGGTGATTCGCCTTTACCCTCCCCGGGTTTCAACGGGCATGCCGGGATTTTGACATTTAACAGAATTTAGCAGATTTATATACATGTACTAACAAACAAACTAAATGGTGTGAAAAGTTACACACCTGATTAATCACACTATCACACCCTCTATTTCAACACTATCGTCAATCGAGACTACTGCTATCTGCCTACGATCTTGCTCCGATGCCGGCCCATAACCCGGTGGCCAATCTCGCACTGCTGATACTACTCGCTTCTTGAACTTAGGGGCTAGGTTTACAGGTGCAACCCCTCCTAACGCTTGGCTGGTATTTGAGTCCATAAACAACCCTTGGTCACTATACTGAATTAAAACGATGGAATCAAATCTAAGAGATTAACATAACACTTAAATTGAAACCCTTACCTAGATCGACAAATCCCAAAATTCTAGATTTACTTCCCAAGCCTGAACGAATCCCGAAAACCCTCAAGGGAGTGTCACCACCCCACCTACATTCGGCCAAGCATCAAACCATTAGATCAAGTAGACATTCGGCTCAACAAGCAAACCCGAAAGAGATACCACGAAAAAGAAATCGTCCCCTTTTTTACTTGACAGATTCGGCTCAACAACACCCTAGAAATGATTCGGCAAGGGCTGGAATAAAGATAACCAAAATAAGAAAAACTGAAAAGGGAAACAAATGTCTTCAATTGGATGCTTAGAAGTTTCGACCCTTAGGGAGATTGAGAAAACATAAATGAAATTGGCTAAAAGGTTCGGCTATGGGAGAAGAAAATATGGGCAAGGGGTGTTCGGCTTTTGAAAGAATTTGAAGAGGAGAAGAGAGAGTTAGAGAGTTTGGTTTGAGAAGCAATTGAGAGAAAAGAGGAACCCAACAAGAGAAAATGAATTTTGGTTTTGAGAGAGAGAAGATAAGAAAGGAAAAGAAAGAAAAACTCATGAAAAGATGAACACTCTAGCCTTCAAATTTCTAAGACACTAAACCGATTTTCTCCCCTCTCCGAGTTTGATTTTCTACCAACACCGCCTCCAAAAGATAGCTCTTATCCTCCTTGTTATCTTAATCTACAACCTCCTCCAAAAGAGGCCTACTTAGCGCCAACTCCTCCCCTTATATAATAGCATATTATCCACATATTAAAGCATTTAATCTCCTATTCCCTAGCCTCTATGCCATCCTCCCCTAGCCTCCCTAAGTGTCGAATTTGGCCCAAGAACATGGGCTCCAAGAGGCCATAAATTGGGCCCCTCCCTTTGCCTATTGACGCCATCTATAGCTCCCCTTTACCGCGCCCCTTGCTCCTGGGCCACAAGCCCAGTTTGTCAATTAAACTACCAAGACTTTATTTTAAGCCCTAGAGTGTCTAAACAGAATATTTAATCAAGGCTTCAGCCCAAACCTGAGCCCCATTTTCACCTCAAATTCTCAAATTAACACATTAATCATGTCTACACATTAAACGCATAAGCCCACTAATTCGGGATGTTATAGTTCTACTCCCCTTAAAATAAATTCCGGCCTCGAAATTTACCTGATCAGAAGAGATGGGGATATTGCTGTCGCATAACATCCTTTGGCTCCCATGTCTCTTCCTTCGCGCGTGATTTCGCCACAAAAACTTGACCAAAGGGACAGACTTCCTTCTCAACACCTTTACATCTCGATCCAAAATTTGCACTTGCTCCTCCTCAAAGGACAAGTCTGGCCTTACTTCATTCTCTTCCATCGGCACAACGTGCGATGGGTCAGAATGGTAACGTCTTAGCATCGAGACATGGAACACGTCATGTATCTGCTCTAAATCTGAAGGTAACTCCAATCAATACGCCACTGGCCCCACACGTTCTAGTACCCGATAAAGTCCAATAAACCGGGGACTTAGCTTACCCTTCCGACCAAACCTTATTACCTTCTTCCACAGTGATACTTTCAAGAAGACTTGATCTCCTACTGAAAATTCCATCCCCTTCCATTTAAGATCCGCATACGACTTCTTCCAATCAAATGCTTCCTTCAACCGAGCCCGAATTATCCTAACTTTTCCTTTCGTTTTTGAAACTAGTTCTAGACCCAACACCTGACGCTCACCCAACTCTGTCCAACAAGTTGGAGTATGACATCTCATTCTGTATAATGCTTCATAAGGCGCCATCCGAATACTAGATTGATAACTATTATTGTACGCGAATTCTGCCAAAGGCAAATACTCCTCCCAGCTTCTCCTAAAATCGATGATGCAACCCCTTAGCATATCCTCCAAGATCTGAATTACCCTCTCAGTGACCATCATCACGTGGATGAAAAGCAAGATCAAGTCTAGCCTTGTTCCCATTGCCTGGTGCAGAGCCTTCTAGAACCGTGACGTGAACCTAGGGTCTCTATCCGACATAATCGACACTGGTACACCATACAGTCTCACCACCTTAGCCACATATAGTTTAGCCAACCTTTGCAGAGAAAAATCAACACGAACTAGTATGAAGTGAGTAGACTTCGTCAGCCGATCCACAATCACCCTAATTGAATCCTTCCTAGTGGGTGTAAGGGGTAACCCACTAACAAAATCCATCGTGATTCTCTCCTATTTCCACTGCAGAATCTTTACTGGCCGCAACAACCTCGAAGGCAACTGGTGTTTCACTTTCACTTGCTGGCACGTCAAACACTTACTCACGAATTTTGTTATCTCTCGCTTCAGGCCTGGCCACCAAAATTGTTCTCACAAATCCCGATACATCTTAACCCCTCTAGGATGCATAGCGTATTGGCTACTATGTGCCTCCTGAAGAATCATCTGCCTTAACTCCACATCCTTTGGCATACAAACTCTCTTACGAAAACACAGGACTCTATCACCATTCAAAATATAGTCCTCTCCTTCACCAATTTGCACTTGCCGGAGTCGAGCACTCAAAACATTGTCTAGAAGTTGCTTCTCTTTAATCTGACTTGTCCACATAAGTCTTACTTAGAGCTCAGCTACCAAACTTCCATCCTCATATAGACTAAGATGAGCGAACATCGCCCTCAAATCCGCTATCGCCTTCCTACTCAGCGCATCTGCCACCACGTTAACCTTACGCGGATGATATTCGATCGAGCAATCGTAGTCCTTCAAGAGCTCAATCCGCCTACGTTGTCTTAGATTCAACTCCTTCTGGGTAAGGAGATACTTCAGGCTTTTATGGTCCGTGTAAATAACTGACTTCTCCCCATACAGGTAGTGCCTTCAAATCTTTAGAGCAAACACTACCGCCGCCAATTCTAAATCGTGCGTAGGGTAGTTCAACTCATGCGGTTTCAACTGTCGAGATGCATATGCAACAACTTTTCCATCCTGCATCAACATACACCCTAAACCTGTGTGTGACACATCACAGTAGACGAAAAATTCTTTTCTCTCCTCTGGCTGAATTAACATTAGCGCTTCCGTCAGGATTATCTTCAGCTTCTCAAAGCTCTCCTACTATTTGTTGGTCCATACAAACGATGCTCCCTTCCTCAACAACTTAGTTAAAGGTGCCGCTATCAATGAGAACCCTTCAACAAACCTTCTGTAGTACCCGACCAATCCCAAGAAACTTTAAACTTTCGTCGCTGACCTCGGTGATTTCCAATCCAATACGACTTCTATCTTTTGAGGGTCCACCCTAACTCCCTCTGCGAAAACTACATGCCCTCATAATTTGCGTACAACTGCTTCTTCCTCAAAATTTACGTACGGCTTCCTTCAGCCAGAACTCACACTTATTGAACTTTGCATACGCCTCTCTCTCAGAATTTGCAACACCACACGAAGATGTGCATCATGCTCTTCCTCGGACTTGGAGTAAACTAGGATATCGTCGATGAACACCACGATGAACCGATCAAGATACGGTTAAAATACCCGATTCATCATATCCATAAATGTCATTGGCACATTCGTTAACCCGAACGGCATCACCAAAAATTCGTAATGACCGTACCGAGTCTGAAACGCCATCTTATGAATGTCTCCTTCCTTTACCCTTAACTAATGATATCCCGACCTTAAGTCAATCTTAGAAAAGACCGAAGCTCCTTTGAGTTGATCGAACAGGTCATCGATTCTTGGCAGTGGGTACTTGTTCTTAATCGTTAACTTATTCAATTGACGGTAGTCCACACACATATGCATGGATCCGTCTTTCTTCACAAATAGGATCGGGGCTCCCCACAGAGACACACTCGGTCGGATAAATCCACGATCCAACAGTTCCTGGATCTGGGCTTTGAGTTCCACCATCTCCTTCGGCGCCATTCTGTACGGAGCAATAGACATTGGAGCTGTACCCGGAAGTAGCTCTATTCTAAACTCCACTTCGCGATCCGAGGGTAATCTTGGCAATTCCTCAGGAAAGACATCTGTGAAATCCTTGACTGTTCAAACCTCATCGACAATCACCTCCTTAACATCCAAAGCACTAATAAAGGCTATATACGCGTTACATTCCTTCCGAATCATCTTAACAGCCTTTAATGCAGACACTACGTTGGACAAATAATTCTTTCCTTCTCCCAACACAACCACCTCCTCGCCTTCTGGGGTACTCAACACCATGCACTTAGTCTCACAATCCAACTTAGCACGGTGTTTAGTCAACCAATCCATTCCCAAGATAAGGTCAAACTCCCCAAACGATAATTCGATTAGGTCTGCCGAAAACACTACTCCTTGAGTCTCTAAGGGTACACCCCTAAATAGTTTGTCCACTATCCTAGATTGTTCTAGAGGGCTAACCACAGTCATCTTCCTAGTAGTTGTTTTAGAGTCTATACTTAGGGTCTCAGATACCGAACATGCAACATAGGAGTGGGTTGACCCAATATCAATCAAGGCAAGAAAAGGGTTATTAGTAATAAGAAATGTACCAGTTATGACGTCTGGTGCGTCACCATCTTCTCGCCAATGTGCTGCATAGACTAGACCCGGCTGCCTTGCGTCTACATTTTCAGCACCCCTACTAGGTGCTCCACGACCCTGACCAAATCCATTTCTTCCTCGATGGCGCCACGACCCTCGATCTTGGTGACCACCTCTCCTAACTCGATCGTAACCTTGTCCCATGGATGTGCTCGCCCACATGGGCGGTCCTTAATCATATGCTCCGTGGATCCACACCTAAAGCATCCACCGGTTCTCCTTCTACACTCTCCATAATGCACCTTCCCACACGAAGAATATGATCGATTCTGACCCGTCGGAGCACGAGCTGGCCCATCAGACCTAGGCCTTTTCTAAAAATTCCCAAATGATCTTGACAGCCCAAAACTCCTCTTATTCCAATTTTGATCCTTATCCTTATTCTGCTTCTCAGTCCGCTTCACCTCCTCAGATATTTTAGCTTTCTTGACCAGAACCGCAAAGTCCCTTTCTCACTACGGTGCCACTAATACCCTCAATTCATCCCTTAATCCATCATCGAACCGCACGTAACGCTTATAGTCAGTTGCTACAATCCCTTGTGCATAACGGCTCAACCGTAGAAATTTGGCTTCATATTCTAACACAGACTTACTTCCCTGCACCAAGTTCAGGAATGCCTTCCTCTGCGCATCCACATAGCTGGCCCTGATGTACTTTCCCTAAAACGACTCCTTAAAGAAGTCCCAATCAATACGATCTGCGAGAGTGCCCTCCTTCACCGTGAGCCACCACTGATAGGCCTCTTCTTGAAGAAGAGACACGACCCCCTTCAACTTCTCCTCCACAGTGAAGTTAAGGTCATCCATTATGCGCTCAGTTGCCTCTAACCAATACTTAGCTGTGTTAGGGGCTACGCCGTAAACTCCCTAAACATCTCTACTCCATTGGCTCGAGTCGTTCGGACCACGCACTTCGAGCTCCTCGAACCCGATGCCTACTCCAAACCACTCTTTCAAAGACCCAAAGATCGCTTGAGACACCGCCTCATCTTCACTCGCTTGGTCCCGAAATTCTCCTCAACATTTGGCGGATCCCAGATCTCATTACGACCCATGGCGGACCCTCTTGGTTCGGACATGGTCATCCTGCCCCTACCACGACCATGCGGTAAACGTCCTCGACCCCTTGTACTCATCGTCCTAATATCGCCTTTATCTGATTTAAGAAAATTTTATGAATTATTAACTCTTTCCACTGATTATCAACAAACAATTTTATGAGAAAGTAGTTTGATAGTGGTTCTTTCGAATTCAGAATTATGTCTGAAGGTTCAGTCTCAAGTCTACTCCCCTCATTCAGAGAATCACATACATTCACAAACTAACGTTCATCACTTAGGGGCATTTTTGTCCTTTCACTACCCAGGGCATTTTTGTAATTTACCCTACAAGGGTATTTTCATAATTTTCAAAATAAGGTATCTTGGTGATTTTACAAATTAGGGGTATTTCAGTAATTTTGCAAATTAAGGGTATTTCGATAATTTTATAAACTGGGGGTATTTTGGTAATTTTTCAAATTAGGGGTACTTTGGTAATTTTACAAATCGAGGGTGTTTTGAAAATTTTCACATCAAGGGTGTTTTGGTAAATTTTTTTTCAAAACTAAGGTGGCTGGTCCCTTTCGGGTTTTAGTTAGAACTTTTGACCCGTTAACAAGTCCTCACGGTTAAGGTGAATAGTCACTACGCACCAGGTAGGATTCCAGCGAAGAGGAGGTGAGTCACTGGGACTGCTTAAATACCAAGCTCTCACTGGATCTATGCCTAGACATGCATATGCCGATTGCCACACCTTAACTCAGCGACTTATTCCCGGGTTTATTTGATAAGGTTAAGTTTTATGGAAGTTGAAAAGTATGATGTAAACTAGGCCTAAAGTCCCCAAATTTTATTTAAACTAATCTACGTCCCTTAAAGCCCATCAAGCCCACATATATATATATCACACAATGGTTCAGAATACTTACCTGGCGGACTTGGGCTGGAGACATAGGTGTCATGCCGAGAGAACAATCCTGTATTACTTATTTCTGAAACCCATGTTTAGAAAACATTTTGAGCCCAAAAACCCTAAAGCTAAGTTTTGAACCGGGTTCTGATACCAATTTGTAACACCCTAAACCTGGTCCAAACACCATGACCGGATCTGACATGTCACTAAGAAGATTTAGTAAGACATGTCGCATTTTTAAAAAACATTTGTCGAGTTTAAACATGTATTCTGAAAAACTTAATGATTTGATAATTTATAGAAGATATTAATTTTATATGATAATAAAAGCCTTAGTTTAATTAAAACATAAAATCTAAATGTCTAATAATAATAAAAGCCCAAAATAAAACCGAAAAAATAAAGCTAGTGGCCCATGGCCTTATTACAATAAAATATAAAACCCAAAATAATTTAACATTTTAAAGGAAATTTAAATAAATGGCGTCTTTCTTTGTAACAATAATTGAGACTCTTGCATGGCCACCTTGTGCTCCCCTTCAGCCCGGTCCGATGCACTAAGTGCTACCTGGTAAAAAATGTTAATAATAGGGTGAGTCACAAGACTCAGTGTGCAACCCTCGTGCACCATCAGACTGGGACTTAGCCCCACAGAACAGATAACAAAATATAATATATCAGGAATTATGCAAACCCAAACCCAATCCTAGGTTTCCATCTGCTACACACCACCCTTAATTGCCGATCACACCATTGGGGATTTCTACAATCAACCCACACCGCTACACACCACCGATGGCAGTTATGCTGCAGTTAGCTGCTCATCGTCAGATCATGGCAATAGCCATCGCAATGCGAGATCATGGCAAAAGCCACAACAAGATCATGGCAAAAAGCCACTACAACTGAACACTTTCCTTTTCATCAATCACCCAACCCGTGCAATCACGTAAATCGGCATACTTATAAAACATATCATCTCATGAAACATTCACTTATGAATGGTCAAATCACTAACTCGGTGATTCACCTTACCTCCTCGGGTTTCAACAGTATCTTGCCGATTGACATTTAATGTAATATAGCGATTTATATACATGTACTAACAAACAAACTAAATGGCGTGAAAAGTTACACACCTGATTAATCGCACTATTACACCCTCTATTTCAACACTATCATCAATCGAGACTACCGCAATCTGCCTACGATCTTGCTCCGATGTCGGCCCACAACTCGGTGGCCAATCTCGCATCGCCGACATCGCGCTTCTTGAACTTAGAAATTTGGGCTTACAGGTGCAACCCTCCTAACGCTATGGCTGGTATTTGAGTCCATAAACAACTCTTGGTCACTAGACCGAATTAAAATGATGGAATCAAATCTAAGAGATTAACATAACACTTAAATCGAAACCTTTACCTAGATCGATAAATCTCAAAATTCTAGATTTACTTCCCAAGCCTGAACGAATCCTGAAAACCCTCAAGAGAGTGTTACCACCCCACCTACATTCGACTAAGCATCAAACCATTAGATCAAGTAGCCATTCGACTTAACAGGCAAACTTGAAAGAGATACCACAAAAAAAAATCGTCCCTGTAACATCCTAAAATTGGGCCTAAGAGAATTGAGCCCAATGGGCCTTGAGCGTAGTAGTGATTAAATTTTTTAGGGAAAAAGAGATTGGCTTAAATGCAAGTTGGACCAATTAGATAAGTGAGTTTGAAAGGTTAGGGGGCTTCTATGAAGTCTCGGGTTCAAGTTAGGCCTTAGGAAAAAAATTGGTTTTAGGTGAAAAAACCTTGGAGGTTGGCGGGTAGGCCTTAAGAATAAAATGTGGAGGAAAATGACACAAGTGGAGTGAGTGGTGTAGTGGCAAAGTGACGCCACTTAAGGACAAGGGAATGATGCCACAAGGAAGGAAGGAGGTCCAAGGTTCTAGTTGTAGCGTTTGCATTCCTTTTAGATTATTTTTATTAAATGAATTTAGACCTTGGCCATAGGGTTATATTTAGTTGCGCATGGTTTAAGACACAAGGAGCTAGTTGGTAAAGTGGCTAGCGACATGGATTATGCTACAGGAGAGTCTGGGTTCGAATCTCATGAGAAGCAAGGAGTATTTATTTTGCAGATTGACTGAAGAGTTTCAATTGAATTTAAACTCTAATGACGGAGGATCCCACATCGGAAAGATACAAAGAAGGAAGGTGAAGAGCTAGCTATATAAAGAGCATTCCGGAGGAGAGTTAATATACCTTGGTGGGCGTTTGGGGGCGTGGAGTGGTCGCAGTATTGCTTAACACCGCACTCCTATCGTGTGTAACTCTCTACTCTAGTCAGAAGCGGCAAATGTGAAGTGTCGATCACGGCAATAGTAGCCACACGAGCGTGCGAGCGCACGTGTAGGGCTTCGACGCTATAGTTGAGGCCATCAGTAGTATTCTTGTGGGTTGGGGCTACTTGGGCCGCGATGGGCTGAAGTAGGCCCAATGGGCCCGTAGGCCCAATAGAATAAATTATATGATGATGTAGTATATAGTGAACTAGACTAGGTGGAACTTATATACGTGGCTAGATTTATGTTAGGTGGGCCACACGAGCGTGTGGCTCGAATGGGCCGAAATCGAGTTTTAGGCCCAACAGATCGGTAAAGACCAAAAATGGTAGTTGACTCACTCAAAGTGACATTGGGCCTTCGAAAAGGCCATTCCAGGTACAAAATTATTGAAATACCCTTAGTGGATAAATTAACAAAATACCGCTGAAAGGTAAATTACAAAAATGCCTTTGGTATGTAAAATTACGGTTATACCTTTAGAGGTTGATTAGCATGATTATGTTGTTTTATGTCTATCTGATTATGATGGTAATTCATGCTATACTTATATTTGATATATGTCTAGCATACATGACATACTGCATACACGAATTATTATGTCATATTGCTTGGGTATAATGAGAGGAGGGGGAAGATGTGATATTTGTGACTTTGGGTCACCAGTGGTTTGGCACCACCAGTGGTTTGGTACCACATATATTTATCTTTGTGACTTGTCCCAGTGGTTCAGCACCACAGTGGGCTGGCCCCATATATTATATTTAAAGGGATCGTCACTAGTAGTTTGGTACTACAAAGTGGGTTGGCCCCACATATGTTATTTGTGACTTTGGGTCACCAGTGGTTTGGCACCACCAGTGGTTTGGTACCACATATGTTATTTGTGACTTTGGGTCACCAGTGGTTTGGTACCACCAGTGGTTTGGTACCACATATGTTATGTGTGACTTTGGGTCACCAGTAGTTTGGCACCACCAGTGGTTTGGTACCACACGGGGTGGAATCGGGAGTTTCGGATGGTTAGGTTTTGGGTTGCATGACATGCATATTTTCATATGAAATTGTGTAAGGGTTTAACACCCGTTGGATGAGGATTTACACACTAAGTCTCATGACTCACCCTTAGTTAAATTTTGCAGTAATCATTAGATCGCTAATTTGGGAGTCGAGGTGGACTCGTGGAGGCCATACATATGTTTACTAAATAAATTCGTTTCTTTTATTTAGACTTATTTTTATTTGGGTTTTGTTATGTAATACTGACCTTGGGTATTTTACTTGCTTTCACTTTCAATTTGGTTACTACTTATTATTAAATGATCAATATGGGATTTTCCTAAAATGATAATAAACCTTTCTTATTCAAAATTACTTAAACTCGATTTTTTCCAACAACTACAAAGAATACGAGTTTTTTAACGAACGCACAGTTTTTAAACATTCATTTCATGTGACATGCCAGATCCGGTCGTAATGTTTAGGCCGGGTTTGGGGTGTTACAATTATGGTATCAGAGCTAGGTTCAAAAACTTGGCTGTGGAATGGGTTTAAAAATATTTTTCAAATTTTGGTTGAAATATGGTTTAGAAAAATATATATATTTCTTTCCTGGAAGTATGGCACCCAAGTCTCTAGCACCAATCCGCACTGTAAGTTTCATGATACTTTTCTTTGTTATATGCTGTATTTCGGGTATCTATTCTATGTGTTTGTTTTGGATGTGATGTTCAGACATAGAGTTGGATGCATATGAAATATTCGTCTGTTTTAATGGCTAGGTGTTTTTGAGTATGTGTAGGAGTTTTAAATTCTAGTTAAAAGATATTAGTTTTATTAAGATCAGAGTCCGCAGCAAGAGCGTAGTGTGGTAGGTTAGGATGTGTGACTATTAGTTAGTTGGAAATTTCGAGGACGAAATTTCCTTAAGGAGGGTAGATTTGTAACATCCTGAATGTGGGCCTAAGAGAATTGAGTCCAATGGGCCTTGAGCGTAGTAGCGTTTAAATTTTTTGGAGAACAAGAGATCGGCTTAAATGCAAGTTGGACCAATTAGATAAGTGAGTTTGGAAGGTTAGGGGGCTTCTATGAAGTCCCGGGTTCAAGTTAGGCCTTAGGTAAAATTTTGGTTTTAGGTGAAAAAAACCCTGGAGGTTGGCGGGTAGGCCTTAAGAATAAAATGTGGAGGAAAATGACACAAGTGGAGTGTGTGGTGTAGTGGCAAAGTGACGCCACTTAAGGACAAGGAATAACATACAAGGAAGGAAGGAGGTCTAAGGTTCTAGTTGTAGCGTTTGCATTCCTTTTAGATTATTTTATTAAATGAATTTAGACCTTGGCCATAGGGTTATATTTAGTTGCGGATGGTTTAAGACACAAGGAGCTAGTTGGTAAAGTGGCTAGCGGCATAGATTATGCTACAGGAGAGTCTGAGTTCAAATCTCATGAGAAGCAAGGGAGTATTTATTTTGCGGATTGGACGGTAAGAGTTTCAATTGAATTTAAACTCTACCGAGGGAGGGATCCCACATCGAAAAGATACAAAGAAGGAAGGTGAAGAGCTAGCTATATAAAGAGCATTCCAGAGGAGAGTTAATACACCTTGGTGGGCGTTTAATGTGGAGTGGTCGCAGTATTTGCTTAACACCGCACTCTATCGGTGTGTAACTCTCTACTCTACTCGTAGAGCGGCAAATGCCAAGTGTCGATCACGGAATAGTAGTTACATGAGCGCGCGAAAGACGCGTGTAGGGCTTCGACGCTATAGTTGAGGCCATCGGTAGTATTCTTATGGGTTGAAATTTGCTTGGGCCGTGATGGGCTGAAGTAGGCCCAATGGGCCCATAGGCCCAATAGAATAAATTGTATGATGATGTAGTATATAGTGAACTAGACTAGGTGGAACTTATATACGTGGCTAGATTTGTGTTAGGTGGGCCACACGAGCGTGTGGGCTTGAATGGGCCGAAATTGGGTTTTAGGCCCAACAGATCGGTAAAGACCAAAAATGGTAGTTGAGTCGCTCAAGGCGACACTGGGCCTTCGAAAAGGCCATTCCAGGTACGAAATTACTGAAATACCCTTAGTGGGTAAATTACCAAAATACCCCTGAAAGGTAAATTACGAAAATGCCTTTGGTAGGTAAAATTACGGTTATACCCTTAGAGGTTGATTAGCATGATTATGTTGTTTTATGTCTATCTGATTATGATAGTATTTCATGCTATACTTATATTTGATATATGTCTAGCATACATGACATACTGCATACACGAATTATTATGTCATATTGCTTGGGTATAATGAGAGGAGGGGGAAGATGTGATATTTGTGACTTTGGGTCACCAGTGGTTTGGCACCACCAGTGGTTTGGTACCACATATATTTATCTTTGTGACTTGTCCCAGTGGTTCAGCACCATAGTGGGTTGGCCCCATATATTATATTTAAAGGGATCGTCACTAGTAGTTTGGTACTACAAAGTGGGTTGGCCCCACATATGTTATTTGTGACTTTGGGTCACCAGTGGTTTGGCACCACCAGTGGTTTGGTACCACATATGTTATTTGTGACTTTGGGTCAACAGTGGTTTGGCACCACCAGTGGTTTGGTACCACACGGGGTGGAATCGGGAGTTTCGGATGGTTAGGTTTTGGGTTGCATGACATGCATATTTTCATATGAAATTGTGTAAGGGTTTAACACCCGTTGGATGGGGATTTACACACTGAGTCTCGATGACTCACCCCTTAGTTAAATTTTGTAGGTAATCATTAGATCGTGAATTTGGGAGTCGAGGTGGACTCGTGGAGGCCATACATATGTTTACTCGTAAATTCGCTTTTATTTAGACTTATTTTATTTGGGTTTTGTTATGTAATCTGACCTTGGGTATTTTACTTGGTTTGACTTTCAATTTGGTTACTACTTATTATTAAATGATCAATATGGGATTTTCCTAAAATGATAATAAACTGTTTCTTATTCAAAATTACTTAAACTCGATTTTTCACAACAACTATAAAGAATACGAGTTTTTTAACGAACGCACAGTTTTTAGACATTCATTTCATGTGACATGCCAGATCCGGTCGTAACGTTTAGGTCGGGTTTGGGGTGTTACAATTATGGTATCAGAGCTAGGTTCAAAAACTCGGCTGTGGAATGGGTTCAAAAATGTTTTTCAAATTTTGGTTGAAATATGGTTTAGAAAAATATATATATTTCTTTCCTGGAAGTATGGCACCCAAGTCTCCAGCACCAATCTGCACTGTAAGTTTCATGATACTTTTCTTTGTTATATACTGTATTTCGAGTATCTATTCTCTGTGTTTGTTTTGGATGTGATGTTCAGACATAGAGTTGGGTGCGTATGAAATATTCATCTGTTTTAATAGCTAGGTGTTTTTGAGTATGTGTAGGATTTTAAATTCTAGTTAAAAGATATTAGTTTTATTAAGATCAGAGTGCGCAACAAGAGCGTAGTGTGGTAGGTTAGGATGTGTGACTATTAGTTAGTTGGAAATTTCGAGGACGAAATTTCCTTAAGGAGGGAAGATTTGTAACATCCTGAATGTGGGCCTAAGAGAATTGAGTCCAATGGGCCTTGGCGTAGTAGCATTTAAATTTTTGGAGAACAAGAGATCGGCTTAAATGCAAGTTGGACCAATTAGATAAGTGAGTTTGAAGGTTAGGGGCTTCATGAAGTCCGGGTTCAAGTTAGGCCTTAGGTAAAATTTTGGTTTTAGGTGAAAAACCACGGAGGTTGGCGGGTAGGCCTTAAGAATAAAATGTGGAGGAAAATGACACAAGTGGAGTGTGTGGTGTAGTGGCAAAGTGACGCCACTTAAGGACAAGGAATAACGCCACAAGGAAGGAAGGAGGTCTAAGGTTCTAGTTGTAGCGTTTGCATTCCTTTTAGATTATTTTTATTAAATGAATTTGGACCTTGGCCATAGGGTTATATTTAGTTGCGGATGGTTTAAGACACAAGGAGCTAGTTGGTAAAGTGGATAGTGGCATAGATTATGCTACAGGAGAGTCTGAGTTCAAATCTCATGAGAAGCAAGGGAGTATTTATTTTGTGGATTGGACGGTAAGAGTTTCAATTGAATTTAAACTCTACCGAGGGAGGGATCCCACATTGGAAAGATACAAAGAAGGAAGGTGAAGAGCTAGCTATATAAAGAGCATTCCAGGAGGAGAGTTAATACACCTTGGTGGGCGTTTAGCATGTGGAGTGGTCGCAGTCACTGCTTAACACCGACTCGTGTCGGTGTGTAACTCTCTCTACTCTAACTGTAGAGCGGCAAATGCTGAAGTGCCGATCATGGGAATAGTAGCCACATGAGCGTGCAAGCGCACGTGTAGGGCTTCGACGCTATAGTTGAGGCCATCAGTAGTATTCTTATGGGTTGGGGCTACTTGGGCCGCGATGGGCTGAAGTAGGCCCAATGGGCCCGTAGGCCCAATAGAATAAATTGTATGATGATGTAGTATATAGTGAACTAGACTAGGTGGAACTTATATACGTGGCTAGATTTGTGTTAGGTGGGCCACACGAGCGTGTGGGCTTGAATGGGCCAAAATCGGGTTTTAGGCCCAATAGATCGGTAAAGACCAAAAATGGTAGTTGAGTTGCTCAAAGGCGACCTTGGGCCTTGAAAAGGCCATTTCAGTCTGAAATTGCTGAAATACCCTTAGTGGGTAAATTACCAAAATACCCTTGAAAGGTAAATTACGAAAATGCCTTTGGTAGGTAAAATTACGGTTATACCCTTAGAGGTTGATTAGCATGATTCTGTTGTTTTATGTCTATCTGATTATGATAGTAATTCATGCTATACTTATATTTGATATATGTTCAGCATACATGACATCTGCATACGTAATTATTATGTCATATTGCTTGGGTATAATGAGAGGAGGGGAAGATGTGATATTTGTGACTTTGGGTCACGGTGGTTTGGCACCACCGGTGGTTTGGTACCTCATATATTTATCTTTGTGACTTGTCCCGTTGGTTCAAAGACCATAGTGGGTTGGCCCCATATATTATATTTAAAGGATCGTCACTAGTAGTTTGGTACTACAAAGTGGGTTGGCCCCACATATGTTATTTGTGACTTTGGGTCACCGGTGGTTTGGCACCACCAGTGGTTTGGTACCACATATGTTATTCGTGACTTTGGGTCAACAGTGGTTTGGCACCACCGGTGGTTTGGTACCACACGGGTGGAATCGGAGTTTCGGATGGTTAGGTTTTGGGTTGCATGACATGCATATTTTCATATGAAATTGTGTAAGGGTTTAACACCGTTGGATGGGGATTTACACACCGAGTCTCGATGACTCACCCTTAGTTAAATTTTGGGTAATCATTAGATCGCTAATTTGGGAGTCGAGGTGGACTCGTGGAGGCCATACATATGTTTACTCGTAAATTCGTTTCTTTTATTTAGACTTATTTTTATTTGGGTTTTGTTATGTAATACGCCTTGGTATTTTACTTGCTTTTGATTTTCAATTTGGTTACTACTTATTATTAAATGATCAATATGGGATTTTCCTAAAATGATAATAAACTGTTTCTTATTCAAAATTACTTAAACTCGATTTTTCTCAACAACTATAAAGAATACGAGTTTTTTAACGAACATACAGTTTTTAGACATTCATTTCATGTGACATGCCAGATCCGGTCGTAACGTTTAGGTCGGGTTTGGGGTGTTACAATTATGGTATCAGAGCTAGGTTCAAAAACTTGGCTGTGGAATGGGTTCAAAAATGTTTTTCAAATTTTGGTTGAAATATGGTTTAGAAAAATATATATATTTCTTTCCGGAAGTATGGCACCCAAGTCTCCAAAGACCAATCAGACCGTAAGTTTCATGATACTTTTCTTTGTTATATGCTGTATTTTGGGTATCTATTCTCTGTGTTTGTTTTGGATGTGATGTTCAGACATAGAGTTGGGTGCGTATGAAATATTCGTCTGTTTTAATAGCTAGGTGTTTTTGAGTATGTGTAGGATTTTAAATTCTAGTTAAAAGATATTAGTTTTATTAAGATCGAGTCTTGCAAAGAAGAGCGTAGTGTGGTAGGTTAGGATGTGTGACTATTAGTTAGTTGGAAATTTCGAGGACTAAATTTCCTTAAGGAGGGTAGATTTGTAACATCTGAATGTGGGCCTAAGAGAATTGAGTCCAATGGGCCTTGGCGTAGTAGCTTTTAAATTTTTTGGAGAACAAGAGATCGGCTTAAATGCAAGTTAGACCAATTAGATAAGTGAGTTTGAAAGGTTAGGGGGCTTCTATGAAGTCCCGGGTTCAAGTTAGGCCTTAGGTAAAATTTTGGTTTTAGGTGAAAAAAACCCTGGAGGTTGGTAGGTAGGCCTTAAGAATAAAATGTGGAGGAAAATGACACAAGTGGAGTGTGTGGTGTAGTGGCAAAGTGACGCCACTTAAGGACAAGGGAATGACGCCACAAGGAAGGAAGGAGGTCCAAGGTTCTAGTTGTAGCGTTTGCATTCCTTTTAGATTATTTTTATTAAATGAATTTAGACCTTGGCCATAGGGTTATATTTAGTTGCGCATGGTTGAAGACACAAGGAGCTAGTTGGTAAAGTGGCTAACGGCATGGATTATGCTATGGGAGAGTCTGAGTTCAAATCTCATGAGAAGCAAGGGAGTATTTATTTTGCGGATTGGACGGTAAGAGTTTCAATTGAATTTAAACTCTACTGAGGGAGGGATCCCACATCGGAAAGATACAAAGAAGGAAGGTGAAGAGCTAGCTATATAAAGAGCATTCCAGGAGGAGAGTTAAGATACCTTGGTGGGCGTTTGGGCACAGGAGTGGTCGCAGAGCGGTTTAAGACCAGACTCCTATCAGGTGTGTAACTCTCTCTACTCTAACTGTAGAGCGGCAAATACCAAAGTGCCAATCACGGCAATAGTAGCCACACGAGCGTGCGAGCGCACGTGTATGGCTTCGACGCGATAGTTGAGGCCATCAGTAGTATTCTTGTGGGTTGGGCTACTTGGGCCACGATGGGCCAAAGTAGGCCCAATGGGCCCGTAGGCCCAATAGAATAAATTGTATGATGATGTAGTATATAGTGAACTAGACTAGGTGGAACTTATATGCGTGGCTAGATTTGTGTTAGGTGGGCCACATGAGCGTGTGGGCCTAAATGGGCCGAAATCGAGTTTTAGGCCCAACAGTCCGGTAAAGACCGAAAATGGTAGTTGAGTCGCTCAAGGTGACACTGGGCCTTTGAAAAGGCCATTTCAGGTGTGAAATTACTGAAATACCCTTAGTGGGTAAATTACCAAAATACCCCTGAAAGGTAAATTACTAAAATGCCTTTGGTAGGTAAAATTACTGTTATACCCTCAGAGGTTGATTAGCATGATTATGTTGTTTTATGTCTATCGATAATGATGGTAATTCATGTTATACTTATATTTGATATATGTCTAGCATACATGACATCTGCATACAATTATTATGTCATATTGTGGGTATGATGAGGAGAGGGGAAGATGTGATATTTGTGACTTTTGGTCACCAATGGTTTGGTACCACATATATTTATCTTTGTGACTTGTCCCAGTGGTTCAGCACCATAGTGGGTTAGCCCCACATATTATATTTAAAGGGATCGTCACTAGTAGTTTGGTACTACAAAGTGGGTTGGCCCCACATATGTTATTTGTGACTTTGGGTCACCAGTGGTTTGGCACCACCAGTGGTTTGGTACCACATATGTTATTTGTGACTTTGGGTCACCAGTGGTTTGGCGCCACCAGTGGTTTGGTACCACATATGTTATTTGTGACTTTGGGTCACCAGTGGTTTGGCACCACCAGTGGTTTGGTACCACACAGGGTAGAATCGGAAGTTTCGGATGGTTAGGTTTTGGGTTGCATGACATGCATATTTTCATATGAAATTATGTAAGGGTTTAACACCCATTGGATGGGGATTTACACACTGAGTCTCGATGACTCACCCCTTAGTTAAATTTTGTAGGTAATCATTAGATCGCGGATTTGGGAGTTGAGGTGGACTCGTGGAGGCCATACATATGTTTACTAAATAAATTTGTTTCTTTTATTTGGACTTATTTTTATTTGGGTTTTGTTATGTAATCTGACCTTGGGTATTTTACTTGGTTTGATTTCAATTTAGTTATCGCTATTATTAAATGATCAATATGGGATTTTCCTAAAATGATAATAAACCGTTTCTTATTCAAAATTACTTAAACTCGATTTTTCACAAAAACTATAAAGAATCTGAGTTTTTAATGAACATACGCTTTTGGACATTCCTTTCATGTGACATGCCAGAACCGATCCTAACGTTTAGGCTAGGTTTGGGGTGTTACAATTATGGTATCAGAGCCAGGTTTAAAAAATCGACTGTGGAATGGGTTCAAAAATGTTTTTCAAATTTTGGTTGAAATATGGTTTAGAAAAATATATATATATCTTTCTTGGAAGTATGGCACCCGAGTCTTCGGTACCAATCCGCACTATAAGTTTCCTGATACTTTTCTTTATTATATCTTTGTATTTGGGTATCTATCTTGTGTGTTTGGTTTGGATGTGATGTTGGATGTAGAGTTGAGTGCGTATGAAATATTAAATCATTTTTAATTGCTAGGTGTTTTTAGTATGTGTAGGAGTTTTAAATTCTAGTTAAAAGATATTAGTTTTTTAAGATCAGAGTGTGCAGCAAGAGCGTAGTGTGGTAAGTTAGGATGTATGACTGTTAGTTAGTTGGAAATTTCGAGGACGAAATTTCTTTAAGGAGGGTAGATTTGTAACATTCTGAAATTGGGCCTAAGAGAATTGAGCCCAATGGGCCTTGAGCGTAGTAGCATTTAAATTTTTGGAGAACAAGAGATCGACTTAAATGTAAGTTGGACCAATTAGATAAGTGAGTTTGGAAGGTTAGGGGGCTTCTATGAAGTCTCGGGTTCAGGTTAGGCCTTAGGAAAAATTTTGGATTTAGGTGAAAGAAACCCTAGAGGTTGGCGGGTAGGCCTTAAGAATAAAATGTGGAGGAAAATGACACAAGTGGAGTGTGTGGTGTAGTGGCAAAGTGATGCCACTTAAGGACAAGGGAATGACGCCACAAGGAAGGAAGGAGGTCCAAGGTTCTAGTTGTAGCGTTTGCATTCCTTTTAGATTATTTTTATTAAATGAATTTAGACCTTGGCCATAGAGTTATATTTAGTTGCATGGTTTAAGACACAAGGAGCTAGTTGGTAAATTGGCTAGCGGCGTGGATTATGCTACTGAGGAGAGTGCAGGTTGAATCTCATGAGAAGCAAGGAGTATTTATTTTGCGGATTGACTAAGAGTTTCAATTGAATTTAAACTCTCTGTGACGGAGGATCCCACATCGAGAAAGATACAAAGAAGGAAGGTAAAGAGCTAGCTATATAAAAAGCATTCTAGGATGAGAGTTAAGATACCTTGTTGGGCATTTGGGCATAGGAGTGGTCGCGGTGGCAATTTAACACCAGACTCTATCGGGTGTGTAACTCTCTACTCTAGTGTGAGAGCGGCAAATGTCAAATGTCGATCACGGTAATAGTAGCCACACGAGCGCGCTGCGCACATGTAGGGCTTCGACGTGATAGTTGAGGCCATCGGTAGTATTCTTGTGGGTTGAAATGCTTGGGCATGATCGGTAAAGTAGGCCCAATGGGCCTATAGGCCCAATAGAATAAATTGTGTGATGATGTAGTATATAGTGAATTAGACTAGGTGGAACTTATATACGTGGCTAGATTTGTGTTAGGTGGGCCAAATGAGCGTGTGGGCTCGAATGGGCCGAAATCGGGTTTTATGCCCAACAGACCGGTAAAGACCAAAAATGGTAGTTGAGTCACTCAAGGCAACACTGGGCCTTCGAAAAGGCCATTCCAGGTACAAAATTACTGAAATACCCTTCGTGGGTAAATTACCAAAATACCCCTAAAAGGTAAATTACGGAAATGCCTTTGGTAGGTAAAATTACGATTATACCCTTAGAGGTTGATTAGCATGATTATGTTGTTTAATTCATGTTATACTTATATTTGATATATGTCTAGCATACATGACATACTGCATACACGAATTATTATGTCATATTGCATGGGTATGATGAGAGGAGGGGGAAGATGTGATATTTGTGACTTTGGATCACCAGTGGTTTGGCACCACCAGTGGTTTGGTACCACATATATTTATCTTTGTGACTTGTCCGGTGGTTCAAGACCACAATTGGGTTGGCCCCATATATTATATTTAAAGGATCGTCACTAGTAGTTTGGTACTACAAAATGGGTTGGCCCCACATATGTTATTTGTGACTTTGGGTCACCGGTGGTTTGGCACCACGGTGGTTTGGTACCACATATGTTATTTGTGACTTTGGGGGTTTCTTTCACGGTGGTTTGGTACCACAAATGTTATTTGGTTTGGTTTGGCACCACCGGTGGTGGAATCAAGTTCGGAAGTTTAGGATGGCTAGGTTTTGGGTTGCATGACATGCATATTTTCATATGAAATTGTGTAAGGGTTTAACACCGTTGGATGGGGATTTACACACCGAGTCTCGATGACTCACCCTTAGTTAAATTTTGCGTAATCATTAGATCGTGAATTTGGGGTGAGGTGGACTCGTAGAGGCCATACATATGTTTACTCGTAAATTCATTTCTTTTATTTGGACGTATTATTATTTGGGTTTTGTTATATGTCTGACCTTGGGTATTTTACTTGGTTTCAACTTTCAATTTGGTTACCGCTATTATTAAATGATCAATATGGGATTTTCCTAAAATGATAATAAAGTTTCTTATTCAAAGTTACTTAAACTCGATTTTCACAACAACTATAAAGAATCGAGTTTTTAACGAACGCACGCTTTTAGACATTCCTTTCATGTGACATGCCGATCCGTTCGTAACGTTTAGTAGGGTTTGGGGTGTTACAATTATGGTATCGAGCTAGGTTCAAAACTCGGCTGTGGAATGGGTTTAATAATGTTTTTAAAATTTTGGTTGAAATATGGTTTAGAAAAATATATATATATTTTTCCTGGAAGTATGGCACTCGAGTCTCCAGCACCAATCCACACTGTAAGTTTCCTGATACTTTCTTTGTTATATGCTGTATTTCGGGTTTCTACTCTGTGTGTTTGTTTTGGATGTGATATTCAGACATAGAGTTGGGTGCGTATGAAATATTCGTCTGTTTTAATGGCTAGGTGTTTTTGAGTATGTGTAAGAGTTTTAAATTCTAGTTAAAAGATATTAGTTTTATTAAGATCAGAGTGCGCAGTAAGTGCGTAGTGTGGTAGGTTAGGAAGTGTGACTGTTAGTTAGTTGGAAATTTTGAGGACGAAATTTCTTTAAGGAGGGTAGATTTGTAACATCCTGAATGTGGGCCTAAGAGAATTGAGCCCAATGGGCCTTGAGCATAGTAGCATTTAAATTTTTTTGGAGAACAAGAGATCGGCTTAAATGCAAGTTAGACCAATTAGATAAGTGAGATTGGAAGGTTTGGGGGCTTCTATGAAGTCCCGGGTTCAAGTTAGGCCTTAGGAAAAATTTTGGTTTTAGGTGAAAAAACCCTAGAGGTTGGCGGGCAGGCCATAAGTATAAAATGTGAAGGAAAATGACACAAGTGGAGTGTGTGGTGTAGTGGCAAAGTGACGCCACTTAAGGACAAGGGAATGACGCCACAAGGAAGGAAGGAGGTCCAAGGTTCTAGTTGTAGCGTTTGCATTCCTTTTAGATTATTTTTATTAAATGAATTTAGACCTTGGCCATAGGGTTATATTTAGTTGCGCATGGTTTAAGACACAAGGAGCTAGTTGGTAAAGTGGCTAGCGGTGTGGATTATGCTACAGGAGAGTCTGAGTTTGAATCTCATGAGAAGCAAGGGAGTATTTATTGTGCGGATTGGACGGTAAGAGTTTCAATTGAATTTAAACTCTACTGACGGAGGGATCCCACATCGAAAAGATACAAAGAAGGAAGGTGAAGAGCTAGCTATATAAAGAGCATTCCGGGAGGAGAGTTAAGATACCTTGGTGGGCGTTTGGGCACAGGGGAGTGGTCGCAGTGATTTAACACAGACTCTATCGTGAGTGTAACTCTCTACTCTAGTCAGAAAATGCAAATCTTAGAAGTGCCGATCACGATAATAGTAGCCACACGAGCGTGCGAGCGCGCGTGTAGGGCTTCGACGCGATCGTTGAGGCCATTAGTAGTATTCTTGTGGGTTGGGGCTACTTGGGCCACGATGGGCCAAAGTAGGCCCAATGGGCCCGTAGGCCCAATAGAATAAATTGTATGATGATGTAGTATATAGTGAACTAGACTAGGTGGAACTTATATACATGGCTAGATTTGTGTTAGGTGGGCCACACGAGCGTGTGGGCCCAAATGGATCGAAATCGAGTTTTAGGCCCAACAGTCCGGTAAGGACCGAAAATGGTAGTTGAGTCTCTCGAGGTGACACTGGGCTTTCGGAAAGGCCATTCTAGGTACGAAATTACTGAAATACCCTTAGTGGGTAAATTACCAAAATACCCCTGAAAGGTAAATTACGAAAATGCCTTTGGTAGGTAAAATTACGATTATACCCTTAGAGGTTGATTAGCATGATTATATTGTTTTATGTCTATCTGATTATGATGGTAATTCATGTTATACTTATATTTGATATATGTCTAGCATACATGACATCTTGAATACACGAAATTATTATGTTATATTGCATGGGTATGAAGAGAGGAGGGAAGATGTGATATTTGTGACTTTGGGTCACGGTGGTTTAGCACCACCGGTGGTTTGGTACCACATATATTTATCTTTGTGACTTGTCCCGATGGTTCAAAGCACCATAGTGGGTTGGCCCCATATTATATTTAAAGGATCGTCACTATTAGTTTGGTACTACAAAGTGGGTTGGCCCCACATATGTTATTTGTGACTTTGGGTCACCAGTGGTTTGGCACCACCAGTGGTTTGGTACCATATATGTTATTTGTGAGTTTGCGTCACCAGTGGTTTGGCACCACCAGTGGTTTGGTACCACATATGTTATTTGTGACTTTGGGTCACCAGTGGTTTGGCACCACCAGTGGTTTGGTACCACACGGTGTAGAATCGAGAGTATCGGATGGTTAGGTTTTGGGTTGCATGACATGTATATTTTCATATGAAATTATGTAAGGGTTTAACATTCGTTGGATGGGGATTTACACTTCGAGTCTCGATGACTCACCCTTAGTTTAATTTTACGGTAATCATTAGATCGTGGATTTGGGAGTGAGGTGGACTCGTGGAGGCCATACATATGTTTACTCGTAAATTCATTTCTTTTATTTGGACTTATTTTTATTTGGGTTTTTGTTATGCAATACGGCCTTGGGTATTTTACTTGGTTTCAGCTTTCAATTTGGTTACTACTTATTATTAAATGATCAATATGGGATTTTCCTAAAATGATAATAAACCGTTTCTTATTCAAAATTACTTAAACTCGATTTTTCACAATAATTATAAAGAATACAAGTTTTTTAACGAACGCACAGTTTTTAGACATTCCTTTCATGTGACATGCCAGATCTGGTCATAACGTTTAGGTTGGGTTTAGGGTGTTACGATTATGGTATCAGAGCTAGGTTCAAGAACTCGGCTGTGGAATGGGTTCAAAAATGTTTTTCAAATTTTGGTTGAAATATGGTTTAGAAAAATATATATCTCTTTCCTGGAAGTATGGCACCCAAGTCTCTGTCACCAATCTGCATTGTAAGTTTCCTGATACTTTTCTTTATTATATCTTTGTATTTGGTATCTATTACGTGTGTTTGGTTTGGATGTGATGTTCGGACATAGAGTTGGGTGCGTATGAAATATTAAATCTGCTTTTAATGGCTAGGTGTTTTGAGTATGTGTAGGAGTTTTAAATTCTAGTTAAAAGATATTAGTTTTATTAAGATCGAGAGCAAAGAAGAGCGTAGTGTGGTAGGTTAGGATGTATGATTTGTTAGTTAGTTGGAAATTTTGAGGACGAAATTTCTTTAAGGAGGGTAGATTTGTAACATCCCGAAATTGGGCCTAAGAGAATTGAGCCCAATGGGCCTTGGCGTAGTAGTGTTTAAATTTTTGGAGAATAAGAGATCGACTTAAATGCAAGTTGGACCAATTAGATAAGTGAGTTTGGAAGGTTAGGGGCTTCTATGAAGTCCGGGTTCAAGATAGGCCTTAGGAAAAATTTTGGTTTTAGGTGAAAGAAACCACGAGTTTGGTGGTAGGCCTTAAGAATAAAATGTGGAGGAAAATGACACAAGTGGAGTGTGTGGTGTAGTGGCAAAGTGATGCCACTTAAGGACAAGGAATGACGCCTTAAGGAAGGAAGGAGGTCCAAGGTTCTAGTTGTAGCGTTTGCATTCCTTTTAGATTATTTTATTAAATGAATTTAGACCTTGGCCATAGGGTTATATTTAGTTGTGCATGGTTTAAGACACAATGAGCTAGTTGGTAAAGTGGCTAGCGGCGTGGATTATGCTACAGAGAGTCAGGTTGAATCTCATGAGAAGCAAGGGAGTATTTATTTTGCGGATTGGATGGTAAGAGTTTCAATTGAATTTGAACTCTACTGACGGAGGGATCCCACATCGGAAAGAGACAAAGAAGGAAGGTGAAGAGCTAGCTCTATAAAGAGCATTCCAGGAGGGGAGTTAAGATACCTTGGTGGGCGTTTGGGCACAGGAGTGGTCACAGCGCGGTTTAACACCAGACTCCTATCAGGTGTGTAACTCTCTCTACTCTAGCTGTAGAGTGGCAAATGCCAAAGTGTCGATCACGACAATAGTAGCCACACGAGCGTGCGAGCGCACGTGTAGGGCTTCGACGCGATAGTTGAGGCCGTCAGTAGTATTCTTGTGGGTTGGGGCTGCTTGGGCCGCGATGGGTCAGAGTAGGCCCAATAGGCCCGTAGGCCCAATAGAATAAATTGTATGATGATGTAGTATATAGTGAACTAGACTAGATGGAACTTATATACGTGGCTAGATTTGTGTTAGGTGGGCCACACGAGCGTGTGGGGCTGAATAGGCCAAAATTGGGTTTTAGGCCCAACAGTCCGGTAAAGACAGAAAATGGTAGTTGAGTCGCTTAAGGCGACACTGGGCCTTCAAAAAGGCCATTCCAGGTATGAAATTACTTAAATACCCTTAGTAGGTAAATTACCAAAATACCCCTGAAAGGTAAATTACGAAAATGCCTTTGGTAGGTAAAATTACGGTTATACCCTTAGAGGTTGATTTGCATGATTATGTTCTTTTATGTATATCTGATTATAGTGGTAATTCATGGTATACTTATATTTGATATATGCTTAGCATACATGACATACTACATACACGAATTATTATGTCATATTGCATGGGTATGATGAGAGGATGGGGAAGATGTGATATTTGTGACTTTGGGTCACCGGTGGTTTAGCACCACCCGGTGGTTTGGTACCACATATATTTATCTTTGTGACTTGTCGTTGGTTCAAAGACCATAGTGGGTTGGCCCCACATATGTTATTGTGACTTTGGGTCACCAAAGTGGTTTGGCACCACCAAAGTGATTTGGTACCACATATGTTATTTGTGACTTTGGGTCACAGTGGTTTGGCACCGGTGGTTTGGTACCACATATGTTATTTGTGACTTTGGGTCACCGGTGGTTTGGCACCACCGGTGGTTTGGTACCACACGAGGTAGAATCGGGAGTTTGGATGGTTAGGTTTTGGGTTGCATGACATGCATATTTTCATATGAAATTGTGTAAGGGTTTAACACCGTTGGATGGGAATTTACACACTGAGTCTCGATGACTCACCCTTTAGTTAAATTTTACAGGTAATCATTAGATCACGGATTTGGGAGCCGAGGTGGACTCGTGGAGGCCATACATATGTTTACTCGTAAATTCGTTTATTTTATTTGGACTTATTTTTATTTGGGTTTTTGTTATGTAATAAGGCCTTGGGTATTTTACTTGGTTTCAGCTTTCAATTTGGTTATTGCTTATTATTAAATGATCAATATGGAATTTTCCTAAAATGATAATAAACCGTTTCTTATTGAAAATTACTGAAACTCGATTTTTAACAACAACTATAAAGAATACGAGTTTTTTAATGAATGCACAGTTTTTAGACATTCCTTTCGTGTGACATGCCAGATCTGGTCGTAACGCTTAGGCCGGGTTTGGGGTGTTACAGTCCCCTTTCCTACTTGACAGATTCGATCACCTCCTAGCAAGATTCAGCTCAACAACACCCTAGAGATGATTCAACAAGGGCTGGAATAAAGAGAACCAAAATAAGAAAAATCGAAAAGGGAAACAAAGGTCTTCAGTTGGATGCTTAGGAGTTTCGACCCTTAGGGAGATTGAGAAAACACAAATGAAATTGGCTAAAAGGTTCAGCTATAGGAGAAGAAAATATGGGCAAGGGGTGTTCGGCTTTTGAAAGAATTTGAAGAGGAGAAGAGAGAGTTAGAGAGTTTCGGTTTTGAGAAGCAATTGAGAGAAAAGAGGGAACCCAACAAGAGAAAGTGAATTTTGATTTTGAGAGAGAGAAGATAAGAAAGGAAAAAGAAAGAAAAACTCATGAAAAAGATGAACACTCTAGCCTTCAAATTTCGGTACACTAAACCGATTTTCTCCCACTCTCCAGAGTTTGATTTTTGGCGAACGCTGCCTCCAAAAGATAGCTCTTATCCTCCCTTGTTATCTTAATCTACAACCTCCTCCAAAAGAGGCCTACTTAGCACCAACTCCTCCCCTCATATAATAGCATATTATCCACATAATTAAAGCATTTAATCTCCTATTCCCTAGCCTCTATGCCGTCCTCCCCTAGCCTCCCTAAGTGCCGAATTTGGCCCAAGAACATGGGCTCCAAGCGGCCACAAATTGGGCCCCTCCCTTTGCCTATTGACGCCATCTATAGCTCCCTTTATCTGCCCTTTCTTTGTTGGGCCACAAGCCCAGTTTGTCAATTAAACTACCAAGACTTTATTTTAAGCCCTAGAGTGTCTAAACAGAATATTTAATCAAGGCCTCAACCCAAACCTGAGCCCCATTTGCACCTCAAATTCTCAAATTAACACATTAATCATGTCTACACATTAAACGCATAAGCCCACTAATTCGGGATGTTACATTGGGCTCCTTAAAGGCTAATATCAGGACGACGTCATTTTAAAAATTTGGCATAATTGTCATACTAACCCTTACAGTGCGACGCGCGTTTTGATTTAGTCCTTTATATTTATTTTTTTATTGCTATTTAATCCATGTTCCTTTTGTTTATTTTTAAAAAACCTTTTATTTTATTTTATTTTTTAATTTATTCTAATACTACATTGAATTCTTTTATCATATTAAAAATTTTATATTATTTTTATTATTTGTATATTAATTTATTAATAGTATAAATTCATATGTTTTTTACATATTATCTTTTATATATATATATATATATTAAATTACTACTATGTATTACTTTATTTGGTTTAACATTATTTATATTATATATATTTTGTATATTAGTTATTGCATTACATTTTCAAAATTTTATATATTATATATTATTATATTATATTGTATGTATAATTTAAATCATTTTATGTTTTATAAATTTTGTATATCATTATAACATATATTGTTTATATTATTTATATTAAATATATAGTTATTTTATGATTATCATATTATAAATATATATTTTATTTTTAGTTATATACATATATATTTTTTATAACTTTTTATATATTATTTAAAAATATATTATTATTTATATTTTTTATGTTATTAAATATATACTAAATTATTAAATTATAAGCATCCTTTATATTTTTCATGTTACATATTTTATAACTTGTATTTTTTATATATTATTTAAAAATATTTTATACCTATTAATCAATATTTATTTTTAGTTGATGTTATTATGTAATCTATATATATATATAACAAATCATTTTATTAAAAATATATTTTACTGGGTTTCGATTTTTCATTCGTTGAACTCAAAAATTAAGTATCGTTGAACCAAAAATTTTCCTTTTGAAATTGAAACTTATAAACTTTAAATCAAAACTTATTATCGGGAATTCGAAATGTTGTATCCTAACTTATTGGATATGATATTTTGTGTCTCGAGGTAAGAACATTCTACAAATAAAAGCAAACTTAGTTCGAAGCTTTGAAATACTACATCCTAACTTATTGGGTGTAGTATTTTCTTTCTTCGAAATAAGCAATTCTTGATTTTTCTTTCAAATAAAAGGATCGTATTTTAAAATTTTGACATTAGGACATGAAATTATCAATTAGGTATCAAATTTTGGGCGTTACGAGGGTGCTAACCCTTCCTATTATGTAACCGACTCTTGAACCCATTTTCTTGAATTTCGTGGACCAAAATCAATGTTTTGAAATAAAACGTTTTATAAGGTAATCCAATCACACCTAAGTCAAAAGGGATTGGTGGCAACTCCCGTTTCGATTTTTTAAAGTCGATCCTCATTTTCTAAAAAAACATTAAAAATGGTTTCGACAGCTTGGCGACTCCACTGGGGACCAATAAGAGAGTCAAGCCATAAAATTGATTTGTTTTGTCCTTTGTCGAAAATTTGAAAATTTGATTTGAAAATTTAAATTTGAATATATGATTATTATTATTCTTGCACACATTGCATTGCATGACCGTTGTGGTCACACCCTTAAGTGGGAGTGAGAAACTATGCCTTCGTGAGGTTTTCACCTCCTCATAGGCTAGTGGACTACTTCCGAAATACATTTGTACCTATGTCTTCGTGAGGTTTTCACCTCCGTATAGCCATAGGGAAATGTATTCCCCTGAATTGAACTTAGTTCATATGAGCCTATAATGGGTGAGGATCGAGGAATCTGCTAGTTCAGGTGCCCACCCTTTAGAGCTAAACCACATGTAGAAAACCCAAGGGCTTACCCTAGGTAGAACTATGCCTAGTGGTCACCCAGATATGTACTCTATTTTGTTAGTTATTTCTCTAGTGCTAATGTGTTCTCTTTTATTTTTGATTGCATTGCATTCACATCATAGAGAGGAGGTGTTGATTCAAATTCGATTGCTAAATAGAAAAGTTTGTCATGAGAAAATGGATTTCTTGATAAAGTGGATTAATACAGTCATTCAAATATAGTCCAAGTAAACACAACGAGAGAAGACTGATAGTCCGTGAAGGAATACAAGATTTTATTGCCCAAGGATTCAAGCTGACAAAGACTATTTGAGGATCACTACGTTTCGGCTTTCTTGAAGAGGCTAACAAGTATTGCAAGGATAAGAGTCGCGACCCAAGCAAAAAGGAGCTAGAGGAGGCATCTATCAGAAGTTTGCAAGATTTGACCTTTGCGAAGAAGGGAATTGATATTTTTACTTAGAATATGAGGGCAAGGTCGCATACGTAATCCGTTTTATGTAAAGAAATTTGCTTTCTAGAAAAAATTTTATAATAAAATTGAATTCAGAATCAACGTATCTCTTTCTTTTGCATTCATTCCATGCATCTGCATTGCATTGCATCATATGCATTAAAATTCATAAAAGAACCCTAATTAGGTAAAATTATTTCAATTATCCTGGAAAACATAGAGCAAAGGTTGGAGAGAATAGAACAAATGCAAATACAGGTGCAGGGGAAATTGACCAAGATTCAGCAAGAAATACGAGAACAAATGCTAGAATTCTAAAAGAATGTGATAGGCCAGCTAACCCAGTTACTAGCTGGAGGACTTGAAAAAAGAAGTGGCTTAGTGAACAAAAGTTTGGATGATGATGAAGACATCGTTTATTCCCCAATAGGTGTTCCGACTCAACGAGACGCGCATTCGCATTGGGTACCCGTCATTATTGGACCCCAATGTTAGACTGATACTTCGGCCCTATTGAACTTCCTAATGGGTTTAGGTGTTAACCCCGATGATGATCGAGCCAAACCGATTGTACTGGCAGAAACAAAAGAAAAAGGAGAGTGTAATTTAAAAGCCTTGAAGAAAAAGGAAAATAAAGCAAATAATACGAGAAGGTATAATAAGGGCCATTTAGAGTCGATCACAGTAAACCAGCCAAGGACAGTAATTACCAGCCATCAAGTCTCTCCAAGGCAAGAACCCAATTCAAGACCGAACTCAGAGAAACCTCAATTTGCACCCATTCCAATCACGTATAGTGAATTGTACCGAATTCTGTTTGACGCTCATATCCCCTTTTTATATAGAGCCAATACAGCCCCCATACCCCAAATGGTACAACGTAAATGGCCAATACGAATACCATGAAGGAATTACAGGACATTTGATCGAGAACCATGTCGCTTTTAAAAAGATAATCGAAAGATTCATTAGATTGGGGGTCGTAAAATTCAATGATTCTTTTGGTGCAGAAATTTCGTTACCCAACTTTTCTGTTAAGGGTGTAAACATCGTGAGTTCTATAATAGATAGGGCATGAGATCCAAGAATGCATCGAGCTCAGGGCCTTAATGCAAGGCTTGATGGATAATAAATTGAAGAGATCAAAAACCCGGTGGGAATATTGGGGAATCTGAACACTAATGATCTATCTGAATTGGGGAATAAAAGTTTCCAAGCCTTTACATACTTGGGAGTATTTTGAACGTTGGGACTGTTGAAGAGATCCTTATATTTTTTAGAACTGATCTAGGGTAATATTCAAATCACGCTTGTTGCCTTAAGCCTAGAGGCAATAAGAATCCTTTTGTGAAATAGTCTTATGTCCAGAATTTTTATTTCAATAAAATGTATCTTTTTTTTTTAAGCAAATATCTTTTTCATTCTTTACATTTCATATTGTATATTCTTTTGCTTCTTTCAAGTATTCTTTCATTCTCCATTTATGACCATACAAATGATCATTCTTTCAATCATTTATTCTTTGAAATATTCCTTTGAACCTACAATAGGTCTCCAAATATCAACGATGTGAGCAACACTGCTACTAACTTAGAGTCTCCTTTCGAGTAAGATATTGTCTAGAAGGATCTCTGGACTTTAAAAATGATAGAGATTGTAACCTATCTTCTGATTTGTTAAGAAGGGTAGAACAAGATGAAAAATAGACCATACTCTACAAAGGGTCATTAGACATTATGAGCCTAGAAAAGAGGACATGCCTAGGCTAATAAGACGCGGGTTAAACAAGAGGATCGGGCACTGTTGGTCTACCATGGAAGAGGATTGAATCAGTTATACCGTAAATGTCGTATTTAAGGAGACAAGATTCATATGCCTTCTCCATTTCTTCACAAATTTTCCATATGTGGGGCATGGATATGATTGGGCCAATCTCATCAAAAGCTTTTAGCAAATGTGGATTCATCGTCGTGGTCGTCATTTACTTCACTAAGAGGGTGGAAGTAGATTCATATGCCAATGTTGTAACATCTGGGAATTAGGGGCTTTGCATCTATTATGTTTTTGTGTGTTTAGTATGCTTTATTTGTTAATTTGATATGTTTGGGGGTCCCTGGGAAGGCTCGGGGTTAAGTTGAAGCTTTGGCAGAAATTTTAATTTTAGGCACTTTAGGGGAGAGCTGGCTGGGACTGACTTTAAGGATTAGTGTTTATGTTTGTTGACACAAGAAGTGCAGTGGTAAGGTGGCAAGGAGACGCCACTTAAGAGGCAGGTAAGTGACGCCACAGGGGAGCATTGAGGGAGCAGGTTCGAGTCGCATAGTTTGCTTTTTGGGAATTCATTTTTGCATCTGGATGGGAGGTGATGGATTTGGCTAGGGACCTTGAAGAGTGGGAGTGGACTAAGTTAAATATTTCAAACAGGAGGCCAAGAGTGAAAGGTGGAAGTTGAATCTTTCAACCGATTCGAATGTAGGGAGGGGAGTGAATGTAAGAGGTGATGAAAGAGTTGGTGGCTTGTTGGGATTGTTGACCGAACGTGCTTGGGGTTGAAAGGGGGGAGCTTTCGATATTGGGGGCTAATCAAGGTGCTTGTGTCGAAAGTGGTTTTAGGCATTTCTTGCATCTTTGATTCATTTTTGGTCTTGAGGTGTGTATGTGTGTAGGTGTGTGCCATTTCTTCCATAGGTTACTTTGAGTTGAGAATTAGTGAATCAAACCTTATTTCTCTTTTGGAAATCGGTGAACAATTGTTTTTTTTCCCTCATTCACAAACCGAAATCATCTCTTGGGGAACCTCACTTTTGGCATTCTTTCTACTTTCAACCAAAAACCAAAACCTCAAATCCCTCTCTTTTCTTTTGTTTACACTCACTTTACATTTCATAACTTCTTAGCCGAACTCTCCTATCACTTTCTCCATTTCATCATTTTCTCTCAATTGTTTCTTCATAGCCGAATCTTTAACTTACACCTTGGTGATTCACTTTTTGTTTTCTTTCTCATCTATTCAAAGCCGAAACTTGTTCTTTTTTCTTCTCTTTGAGTTTGTTCCTATTGTTCCTGTTAGCCAAATCTCTGGTTGTTCTTTCCTCTTCATTCGTTCTTGTCTCAAAAGATTGCCGTCACTCACTCTCTTAACTTTCCCAATCAGTTTCTTCTCATTTGGTGGTAAGTGTTCCTCTTCCCTTCCAATTCTTTCTTCTCCCTTACTGGTTGATAAACTGAAGGCATTAATCTTGTACTGTGGTGCTTGGCCGAATGTAGGGGGCCTCATTTTCGTATTCTTTCTACATCTGGCCAACTTTTAAAGGGTCTTTGAGGGACAATCGGATTCGGTCGATCAAGATAAGGGGGTTCATACCATTCATTTGGCCGAAAGGCCACTCTTTCTAATCTATATCTTGGAGAACCAAATCTAATTTGGTGAATGTGTAGGGACTTTGGTGATTCCTTAATTCGAGTTGAGTAGCCTCCGATTTCTGTCAATCTAGGTAAGAAACCTCTTTAGTTGAGTGTGTATTCTTACTTTTATCTTATGCAATGCCTTAACCCCGTCTTCTGACCAAGACCTCTTTCATGGAATCAAATACCAGCCAAGCAAAGGAGGGGGTTGGACTCGTAGTCCCTACCCCTAAGTTCAAAAAACGTGCAGTGTTCACCGTTCGAGATTTTTCACCGGGTTGTGGGCTGACTTCGGATAGGGATAAGTAGATCGCTGTGATCCCTATGAGTGAAAGTGTTAACGAGATCGATAGTTTAGTTCATCATGTTTAAAGGTGTGTAAATTTCACACTCTGCTATTAGTTTGTGCTATTAACTGTTTGGGCTATAAAGCCGAAGTGACTGGAAAGGCAATCACAAAACCCTTGTCGGTATAGTTGAGGATCCCAGGTAAGCAACGTTAACGTTCTATTTATGAGTATATAAATGTATGATGTAATCTGTTACTTTGCTTGATAGCATGTTGCATTCATTTGACATGTATGTTATGCATGGGTTCGACTTATGATGCGAAAGGGGAAGTGCTATTAAAGACTGTCAAAGTGGTTTGGTACCATAGTGGGTTAACCCCACATATCTGATTTAGTGACTAAGTCTCAGTGGTTTGGCACCACGATGGTTTGACACCACATACATATACATCTGATTCTGTGACTTATCCCAGTAGTTTGGTACCATAGTAGGTTGGCTCCACATATACGATTATCAGGGATTGTCACCAGTGGCTTGGTGCCACGTATGAGGCGTGTAGCGGATGAAAGGTTGATTGTAGAAATCTCCACGGTGTGTTGGGCAGGTACGGGTGGCGTGTAGAGGACGAAAAATTAGGTTGGGCTGGGACACTTTACATTCATATTTTGTGTATGTCATATTAAGTGGGCTAAGGCCCAACGTGCGATTGTGGGGTTGAAGCCGTTTATGTGATATAAGGGGGAAATACACACTGAGTCTTGGTGACTCACCTCTCTACTTTACTTGTAGGTAATCAGTAGATCGTGGATCTAGGAGCCGAGGCGGACTCATGGAGGCCATAAGATGTTTTCCTTTTTTTTTTTTTGTAAAGTCTTTTCCTTTCTATAAATTATTTTAATTGGGGATATTGTTATGTAATAAGGCCTTCTGAAATTTAATAACTGTTTTTTAAAATTATTATTTACTCATGCTATGACATTATTATATACGAAAGCTAAAATAGAGTTTTCAAAAAGTTGTAACATAAACGACCATTTTCTCTCAAATGCCAACAAGGATAAAAAACTTTCGATTAGCTCAACTCAAAAATTTTTCTTAAAACTGCAAACTACTATTTTTATAATATCACCCTAAACGACTAACTTCATATTTATGGTTTTTTTGGCAAAATTCCAAAGTCCCTTTTTATAACCTTTCCCTGTGGCATACCAGATCTAGTCGTAACGTCTAGGCCAGGTTTAGGGTGTTACAATTTTGGTATCAGAGCCTAGGTTACAAAACTCAGCTATGAAATGGGTTCAATAACGTTTTATAAAGTCGATTTAAAATATTATTTAAGGAAATGTTTTAGTTGATGTATGGCACCCAAGTCTACCAGCACCCAATCCACGCGGTAAGTATTCTAATTGTTGGTTGTTTTGCAAGAAATAATTATGTTGTGTTATGATTACTAGTATTAAGAGATCCAAACTTTAGAGACTGAAACCTCTAGGTATTGATATGAATCTACGAGAATTACTTTTTAAAGCTATTTTTCATAAGACTGCTCGGTATTAAACAAATGAAAGAAAATACTAATTCATAAAAAAACTCTTAATCAGATTAAGATGAAACGATAGGCATGAGTGCCACAGGGTGTGGACATGTTGCATGCGACCATGGAAGGTGCTGGGGTGCTGAGGCTGAGTTTTTGGAAGTAGGGCATGAGCCTGAAGGTGAAGCGCCAGTGTCACCTGTGGTAGAAGCGGGATCACAAGATTGGATTGGTGGGGATGATGCCCTATCTCGAGCAATGCTACGTGTGTTGGGACGAGTTGCTAGGGCAAGCACTGGGACAGTATCTCAAAAGTCTATTCCTGAGCGACTTCGAGCAAACAGAGCTGAAATGTTTAGAGGTATTTTTGGTGTGGCTCCAAATGTGGCTGAATATTGGCTCGAGGCAGTCAAGAGATTTATGGATGATTTAGACTGTATGGTATAGGAAAAATCGAAAGGAGCAGTGTCTCTTCTTTGCGACGAGGCCTATCAGTGGTGGCTCACAATAAGAGAGGGTACTCCAGCGGATCAAATTGACTGGGATTTCTTTAAAACAGTATTCTAAGGGAAATACATTGGATCAAGTTATGTGGACGCGCAGCGTACGGCATTTCTAAATTTGGTTCAGGGGAATAAGTCGGTGGCAGAGTATGAGGCAAAATTCTTACGTCTAAGCCGTTATGCCCGGGGTATTGTTGCCACAGACCATGAGCATTGTGTTTAGTTTGAGGATGGTCTGAGGGACGAGTTGCGAGTGTTAATAGCTCCACAGCGAGAAAGAGAATTTACTGTTCTAGTGGAAAAGGCTAAGATAGTCGAGGAGGTGAAGCGATCTGAAAAGCAAAATCAATAAAGGGATAGAGGTATAAATAAAAAGAATTTTGAATCGTCGGGATCAGCTGGGAGTTTTCAGAAGAGGCCTAGGTTGGATGGGCCGAGTCGTGTTGTGAGACCTGTTGTTGATGGTCGACCTCAGAAGTGTGCTCGATATGGTAAATTTTATTCGCGTGAGTGTTGGACGAGTAATAGAGGATGTTTCAGGTGTGGGTCTACTGACCATCGGATAAGGGACTATCCGCAGGAGTTTGGCAGAGCGCGACCAATGGGTTAGGGTTATGTTCAGCCTGGTAGAGGTGGTCAGCAACCATAGAGAGGTCGTGATCCAGCCAGAAGAGGTAATGGTTTCGATCAAGGACGTGGAGCACCGAGTAGAAGTGCTGGGAACACAAATGCAAGATAGCTTGGATTGGTCTATGCAGCTAGACGTCGAGAAGAGGGCGACGCACCAGACGTCATAACCGGTACGTTTCTTATAGCTGATAAGCCATTTTTTACTTTGATTGATATTGGATCGACTCACTCTTATGTTGCTAGCACTGTATCTGTGATTTTAAGTATAGAATCTGAAATAGCTGCTAGAGAGATTACTGTGGTTAGCCCTTTAGGACAATCCATGGTAGTGAACAAATTATTTAGGGATGTGCCTCTAGAAGTTCAAGGGATGGTTTGATGGAACTGCCGTTCGGGGAGTTTTATGTAATCTTGGGTATGGATTGGCTAGTAAAGTATCGAGCAAACTTGGATTGTGTTGCCAAGTGCATGGTGTTGAGGACTTTTGAGGATGATGAGGTGGTGGTGATAGGTGAAAGGAGGAACTACTTGTCTAATGTAGTGTCTACTTTAAAGGTTGAAAGAATGGTGAGGAAAGGATGTGAGGCATTCATAGCTTTTTTTTGTGCTCTTGAGGCCAGGGAGTTAACTGTAGGGGATGTTAGAACAGTGAAAGAGTTCTCTGATGTTTTCCCAAAAGAGCTTTCAGGATTACCTTCGGATCACGAGGTGGAATTCAGTATTGATATTTTTTCGGGGATAGCACCCGTGCCTATTACCCCATATAGAATGGCACCGAAGGAGTTGGTGGAACTGAAAGCCCAAATTCAAGAACTGTTGGATCAAGGTTTTATCCGACCGAGTATGTCACCTTGGGGAGCACCGGTGCTATTTGTTAAGAAGAAGGATGGATCAATGCGTATGTGCATTGACTACCATCAGTTGAATAAGTTGACCATCAAGAATAAATACCCGCTGCCGAGGATTGACGATTTGTTCGATCAACTGAAGGGGGCTTCAGTCTTCTCGAAGATAGATTTGAGGTCGGGATATCATCAGCTTAAGGTCAAGGAAACATATATTTATAAGACGGCGTTTCAAACTCGTTACGGTCATTATGAGTTTTTGGTGATGCCGTTTGGGTTGACCAATGCACTTGCAGCGTTTATGGATATGATGAACTGGGCATTCCAACCCTATTTGGACCAGTTTGTTTGGTATTTATAGATGATATCCTGGTATATTCTAAGACGGAAGAAGAGCATGATTTGCATCTTTGAGTGGTTCTACAAATTTTGAGGGAGAAACAGCTATACGCCAAATTCAGTAAGTGTGAATTCTGGCTGAGGGAAGTTACCTTTCTAGGCCATGTTGTGTCTGCTGAGGGGATTAGGGTTAATCCCCGAAAGATTGAAGTCAGATTGACCGAAACCGATCCCCAAAGATTGAAGTCAGATTGAATGAAGCGCCTAAGTCTGTGGTGGAGATTCGAAGTTTCTTGGGTTTGGCATGATACTACAGAAGGTTTGTTGAGGGATTCTCCTTAATTGCGGCACCTTTAACTAAGTTGTTGCGGAAAGGGGTACCATTTGTTTGGACTGGCAAGCAGCAAGAAAGCTTTGAGAAGCTAAAGAGGATCTTGACGGAGGCTCTAATTTTGATTCAGCTTGAGGCTGGAAAAGAATTCGTTGTTTATTGTGATGCTTCACACACGTAGCTAGGGTGTGTGCTGATGCAAGACGGAAGGTGGTTGCATGTGCGTCTTGATAGTTAAGACCGCATGAGATGAACTATCCTACACATGATCTGTAGTTGGCTACGGTAGTGTTCGCTATAAAGATCTGGAGACATTACCTGTATGGAGAGAAGTCTATTATCTACACCGACCACAAGAGTTTGAAATATCTCCTTACTCAAAAGGAGTTAAATTTAAGGCAGCAGAGGTGGATTGAGCTATTGAAGGACTATGATTGCTCGATCGTCTACCATCCGGGTAAGGCCAATGGGTGGTAGATGCATTAAGTAGGAAGATAATATCAAATTTGAGGGCGATGTTTGCCCATCTCAGCCTGTATGATAATGGGAGTTTGTTAGCTAAACTTCAGGTGAAACCGACGTGCATAAGTCAGATTAAAGAGAAGCAGTTGTTGGACGATGTCTTGAGTGCTCGACTTCTGCAGGTACAAAATGGTGGGGTAGAGAATTATAGTCTAAATAGTAACGGGGTTTTGTATTTCTGCGAGAGGGTTTGCATGACGAAGGATGTTGGGTTAAGACAAATGATTCTCTAAGAGGCACATAGCAACCCATACGCTATGCATCCGGGTGGGAGTAAGATGTATCGGGATCTGCGTGAATAGTTTTGGTGGCCTGGCTTGAAGTGAGAGATTACCGAGTTTGTGGGTAAATGTTTGACATGTCAGCAGGTGAAAGTGGAACATCAATTGCCTTCGGGGTTGTTGTAGCCGGTGAAGATCCCGCAATGGAAGTGGGAAAGGATTACGATGGACTTTGTTAGTGTGCTACCTCTTACACCTACTAAGAAAGATTCGATATGGGTGATTGTTGATCGATTGACGAAGTCTACCCATTTCATACCTGTTCGTGTCGATTATTTCTTGTAGAAGCTGGCTAAGCTGTATGTGGCAGAGATTGAGAGGTTGCATGGGGTACCAGTGTCGATCATATTGGATAGAGACTCGAGATTCACGTCGCGTTTTTGGAAGGCATTGCATCAAGCATTGGGTACAAGATTAGACTTCAGCATAGCTTTTCATCCACAGACTGATGATCAGTCTGAGAGGGTAATTTAGATCTTAGAAGATATGTTGAGAGGTTGTGTTATAGACTTCAGGGGTAGTTGGGAAGAGTTTCTACCGTTTGCAGAATTCGCATACAACAACAGCTACAAGTCTAGTATTCAGATGGCTCTATGACGCGTTGTATGGATGGAAGTGTCGTACTCCTACTTGCTAGACAGAATTGGGTGAGCGTCAGATCTTGGGTCCAGAATTGGTTCCAAAGACAGAGGAAATAGTTAAATTGATTCGAACTCAGTTGAAGGAAGCGTCTAACAGGCAGAAATCATATGCAGATCTGAAGCAAAAGGAGATATAGTTTGCAGTGGGTGATCAGGTTTTCTTGAAAGTTTTACTGTGGAAAAAGGTGATGAGGTTTGGACGGAAGGGTAAGCTAAGTCCCAGATTTATCGGGCCTTATCAAATATTGAAACATGTGGGACTAGTGGCATATTAGCTCGAGTTACCTTCAGAATTGAAACAGATACATGATGTGTTCCATGTCTCGATGTTGAGGCGTTACCATTCAGATCGATCTAACATTGTACCGATGGAGGAAATTGAAGTAAGACCAGACCTGTCCTTTGAAAAGGAACCAGTGTAGATCTTAAATCGGGACGTTAACGTGCTGAGGAGGAAATCAATCCCTTTGGTCAAAGTTTTATGGTAGAACCACAGTTCAGTGGGAGTCAGAGGATGTTATGCAGCAGCAATACCCCATCTCTTTTGACCAAGTAATTTCGATGCCAAAATTTCTTAAAGGGGGTAGAACTGTAACATCCAAGAATTAGGGGCTTTGCATCTGTTATGTTTTCGTGTGTTTAGTATGCTTTATTTGTTAATTTGTTATGTTTGGGGGTCTTCGGGAAGCCTCGAGGTTAAGCTGAAGCTTTGGTAGAAATTTCAATTTTAGGCACTTTAGGGGAGAGCTGGCTGGGACAGACTTTAAGGATTACTGCTTGTGTTTGTTGACACAAGAAGTGCAGTGGTGGCAAGGAAATGCCACTTAAGAGGCAAGTAAGTGAAGCCACATGGGAGCAGTGAGGGAGCAGGTTCGAGTCGCATAGTTTACTTTTTGGGAATTTGTTTTGGCATCTGGATGGGAGGTGATGGATTCAGCTAGGGACCTTGAAGGGTGGGAGTGGTCTAAGTCAAATATTTCAAGTGGGAGGCCAAGACTGAAAGGTGGAAGTTGAATCTTTCAACCGATTCAAATGTGGGGAGGGGAGTGAATGTAGGAGGTGATCAAGGAATTGGTGGCTTGTTGGGATTGTTGACCGAATGTGCTTAGGGTTGAAAGGGGGAGCTTTCAGTTTTGAGGGCTAAGCAAGGTGCTTGTGTCGAAAGTGGTCTTAGGCATTTCTTGCATCTTTGGTTCATTTTCGATTTTGAGGGTGTGTGTGTAGGTGTGTGCTATTTCTTTCATAGGTTACTTTGAGTTGAGAATCAGTGAATCAAACCTTATTTCTCTTTTGGCAATCGGTGAACAATTGTTTTCTTCTATCATTCACAAACCAAAATCATCTCTTGGGGAACCTCACTTTTGGCATTCTTTCTACTTTCAACCAAAAGCCGAAACCACAAATCCATCTCTTTTCTTTTGTTCACACTCACTTTTCTTCAGCCAATATATGTTGATGAGCAGCATGACTGCCATCTTGGCGTGTAGTGGTGTGGGTTGATTGTAGAAATCCCCAATAGTGTGTTGGTTGGTACGGGGGCGTGTAGCAGATGGAAACCTAGGCAATTGGGTTGGGCTTTGCATATTACTTGTTATCCATGTAAATGAAATTGTTGTTATGTTCTATGAGGCCCAAATCTAGTGGTTCATGAGGGTTGCACATTGAGTCTCGCAACTCTCCCAAATTAAACTAACCTTTCAGGTGACAATTAGTGCAACAGACCGGGCTGGAGTGCAAGGTGGCCATGCAAAAGAATGTGGATCCGGTGAAAAGTTCCCCATATTAGTTTTTTTTAAAAGTATTTTATGTTATGGATTTGAACTACGTTGTAATAAGGCCATGGGCCATTAGTTTACATTTTAGTTTTATTATGGGCCTTTATTATTTATTTTTATTTATTTTAAAACTAAGACATGTAATTAAGTTTTGGGCTTTTGATTATTAAGGCACATTTTATAAAATTCTCATTTGGGCTTTACGTATTAACGATTGTTTTACTTAAAATTTTCTTAGTGACATACCATATCCAGTTGTAGTGTTTGAAATTTGGGTTTGGGTTGTTACAAATTGGTATCAGAGCCCAGTTCAAAACTCAGCTTTGGGATTTTAGGCCCAAAAGATTTTCTAAAAATGGGTTTTTTTAACACATGGATTTTCTTAGTAAAGGTTTGTTAGTCCAGCATGGCACCTGCGTCTCCGGCCAAGTTCGCCAGGTAAGTATACTAAACTCCTGATTGTGAATATAAATGTGGGCTTAACGGGCTTATGGGACGTATACTATTTAGGTTAGAACTTGATGGACTCTAGGCTTAGACAAACAAACTCTTAAAAATCCATAAGGCTTAACTTCATTAAACAAAACCTGTAAACAAGTCACAAGCCTAAAGTGTGGTAACAAGCATATGCATGTTTAGGAGTAGATTCGGAAGAGCTTGGTATTTAAGCAGTCCGAGTGACTCACCTCCTCTTCGCAGGAATCTCACCTGGTGCATAGTGATTGTTCACTTTAGCCATGACAGGGTGTGGTAATAGGCATATGCATGTCTAGGAGTGGATTCAGGGAAAGCTTGGTACTTAAGCAGTCCTAGTGACTCACCTCCTTTCCACTAGAATCCTACTTGGTGCGTAGTGACTATTCACCCTAGTTACGAGTACGTGTTGACAGGCCAAAACTATAATTAAAACCCGAAAGGGACCAGCCACCCTATTTTGTAAAATTACTAAAATAACCTCTAGTTTCAAAAATTTCCAAATTTCCCCTAATTTTCAAAATTACTGAAATACCCCAGATTTATAAATTACCGAAATACCCCAGATTTGCAAAATTATCGAAATACCCCCATATTTCAAAATTACCAAAATACCCCCAAGTTAGAAAATTACCAAAATACCCTTATTCCGCCAAATCACCAGGAACTTTATTTTGAAAAAAAATTTATGAAAATACCCCTGTAGGATAAAATTACGAAAATACCACTGGGTAGCGAAATGACGAAAATGCCCTTAGGTGATGAATGTTACCTGCATGAATGTTGTGTATGCATGATTCCTAGAATAGGAAGACTGAAAAGAACTACTTTTAAAACTATGTTTCATAAGATTGTTCGGGGATAATTAGTGAAAATAATTAATGACTCATGAAATTTTTAAATCAGATAAACACGAACTAGAAGAATAAGTACAATAGGTTGAGAACGTCAGCCACGTGGACGCGATAGAGGTAGGATGACCGTGTTAGAACCTGTAGGATCGGGTCATAGGTCCGGAAGTGAGATGTCGGTTCCACCAGCTGTTGAGGTGGAATTTTAGGACCAGACAGAAGGAGAGGACGTGGTGTCTCAGGCTGTACTGAGGGTTTTGGAAATAGTGAATGAGGCTGGTATGGGCATAGGAGCCCGAAAATCCGTGCCAGAGAGGCTGAGGAACAATGGGGCCGAAGTGTTTAGGGGAGTCTCTGGTGTATCCCCGAGTTCCACTGAATATTGGTTGGAGGCATGGAACATATAATGGATGACCTAGACTTCATGGTGGAGGAGAAGCTGAAGGGGGTCGTGTCTCTTCTTCGAGACGAGGCCTACCAATGGTGGCTCGGTGAAAGAGGGTACGGCCGCGGACTTGATTGGCTAGGATTTCTTTAAGCAGTCATCCCAGGGAAAGTACATTGGGGCTAGTAATATGGATGCTCAAAGGAAAGCATTCTTGAATTTAGTACAGGGGAGTAAGTCTGTGGCTGAATATGAGGCTGAGTTTCTACGCCTGAGTTGTTACTCTCGGGGAATGGTGTCAACGGAGTATGAACGATATGTTTGGTTCGAGGATGGGCTAAGAAATGAGCTAAGGGTTTTGATCGCGCCACAATGAGAGAGAATTTTCGCGGTTCTAGTGGATAAAGATAAAATAGCTAAGGAAGTGAAACGGGTGGAGAGACAAGAGAAGGATAAGGATCAAGGCGGGGAGTAAGAGAAGTTTTGGACCCTCCAAAGCAATCGAAATTTTCGAAGAGGCCTAGGATCGATGGGCACCTCGGCCCATCGGGCCAGAGTGAAGCATGTTCTACATGTGGGAGAACCCATTATGGGGAGTGCAGAGTGAAAATCGGTGGATGTTTCAGGTGTGGATCCACAGAACATCTGATGAGGGACTTTTCTCAGATAGATCGGGGACAACCAACGGGCCGAAGATCTGATCAGGCTAGGAGAGGTGGTCAGCCTGGACCAAGGGGTCGTGGTCAAGCTAGAGGTGGCAATGGCGCAAGAGGTGGTCGTGAAGCACCAGGTGGAGGTGCAGGTTATGTGGAGGCAAGGCAGTCAGCTTTGGTCTATGCAGTACATCTCCAAGGGGACGGAGACACTCCAGATGCGAATAATGGTGTGTACCCTACCGTAGTATACTAAGTGTTTATTTTGGCTTTAGAATTAGAGTGCGCAGCGAAAGCATAGTGGTGAGAGTTAGGTAGTATGATTTCTAGTTAGTTGAAAATTTTGAGGATGAAATTTCTTTAAGGAGGGTAGAACTGTAACATCCTAAATGTGGGCCTGTCCATTTATATGTTGGTTTAACATGTTGGTTCAAGAATTTAAGGCTCGGGCTGAGGCCTTGATTAAATATATGGATTAGAGTTTAAATTAATGTTCTGAGTAGTTTAAGTGATATTTTGGGCTTTAAATTAATGTTCTAAGTAGTTTAAGTGATATTTTGGGCTTTAAAACTTGGGTTAGAATGATTAAAAATAGTGTTAGTAGTAATTAAATTTAAATAGTTATGTTTGGTAGCAAGCTGGGCTTGTGGCCCAAAAATTTGGAGTGCTTTGAGTGGGCATTAAGGTAGCGCCACTTAGAGAGGTTATTGGGCCATGTGTGGCCAGTTGAGGCCCAAGAATTGGGGGAAAAATTTCGGCATATCCAGGAGGGGGAGTGGATGGCACACTTGTTAGCATTTAGGAGTGTTTTTTTTCTTTAATTTAAGTGATAAAAGATGGTAATTAAAGAGGGAGGAGTTGGCTTTAATGTGGGCTCTCCTAAAAGTTAGATAAGGATTGAATTATCATGAGATTTAAAGATTATCAAAAGAAGGGGAGAGTTGGCCGAAACTCAATTACAGGAGGGGGGAAAATCGGTTTAGTATAGGCTAGTCAAAATTCTGCTAACCATTCTCTCCATCTTTTCTTTCTCTTTGCCAAAATCTTCACTCCATTCTCTCTAAGTTTTTTTTCTTTTCTTTTTCCTGAAATCACATCATAGCCGAAACTCCTTAGGTGTTTCTCCTCTCCTCGAAAACCCTTTTGAAGGCTGAATACTCTTAGTGCACATCTTCTTCCTCCATAGCCGAATCATTACGTGAGATTCTGTTTCTCGAAGGTGCATCGTAAGCTAAATACTCCTTTGTAATCCGGTGAGTTTCAGGATTTTGTTCTATTCAATTTCACTCTTTCTTTTCCTAAGATCTAACCCGAATCATGTGTACTAATGACTATCGATTTTCCTCTTTGTCCATAAAAGCTGAATCCTTTCTTGCCAAGATCCATAGTGCCAAATTGTGAAAAGCCAAAGGTAGGTAGCCAAGGGTAGGTTCGGCTGAATGACCACTTTCTTGTTCTTTTATTTTCGAACAAATGGCATAAAGTGTTAGATGGCTTTCGATCATTGGTTTGGTTAATTACTTTTGGTGATGGCCGAATGTAGGAAAGGAAGTGAAGAGTTCTCAACGACATTCGGGATTCTATTAATTAGGTAATAATTCGATTTAAGTGTTATAGTTGTTAAGTAATTAGATCTCATCGTTTAAATGATTTAGTGATTAAGGATGGACTCGAATAACAATCAGGCAGAAAAGGTTGGATCTGTACAACCAACACTCAAATACAAGAAGTGATCTGTTTCGGTAGTGCGAGATTGGCCATCGGGGTGTGGGCCGCCATCGAAGTCAGATCGAGGACCAATAGTGGTAGTCTCGAGTGATAGTAGCGTAGACGTAGAGAAAGTATTAGTACAAAAATTAGGTGTGTCATACTTCCCCACCATCTAGATCCGATTATTAATATATATATGTATTCATAAGTTTTATATGTTACATTAAAAGTCGAAATCTCAGATTTAAACAGCGGACCCTCAGATTAGTAAATAATCTGATTATATGTTACAAGTAAATTATTGTACATGTTTGCATGGGTTGGGTGATGAAAGGAGGAAGTTATATGTATATGTATATATGAAGTGATTTTTACCGTGGTTTCATCAGAGCGGCTAATGTCGTGATCGTTATAAGGGCTTGACCAATATATGTTGATGAGCAAGATGATCGCCATCTTGGCGATAGTAGCGGTGTGGGTTGATTGTAGAAATCCCCAATGGTGTGTTGGTTGGTACGGGGGTGTGTAGGGGATGGAAACCTAGGCAATTGGGTTGGGCTTTGCATATTACTTGTTATCCATGTAAATGAAATTGTTGTTATGTTCTATGAGGCCCAAATCTAGTGGTGCATGAGGGTTGGACACTGAGTCTCACGACTCACCCAAATTAAACTAACCTTTCAGGTGACAATTAGTGTAACGGACCGGGTCGGAGTAGAGCGCAAGGTGGCCATGCAAAAGAATGTGGATCCGGTGAAAAGTTCCCCATATTAGTTTTTTTTAAAAGTATTTTATGTTATGGATTTGAACTACGTTGTAATAAGGCCATGGGCCATTAGTTTACATTTTAGTTTTATTATGGGCCTTTATTATTTATTTTTATTTATTTTAAAACGAAGACATGTAGTTAAGTTTTGGGCTTTTGATTATTAAGGCACATTTTATAAAATTCTCATTTGGGCTTTCTGTCGACACGATTGTTTTAGGAAAATTTTCTTAGTAACATACCATATCCGGTTGTAGTGTTTGGGCCGGGTTTGGGGTGTTACAAAGGGTCTTTTGGGGACAATTGAATTCGGTCGATCAAGGTAAGGGGGTTCATACCATTCATTTGGCTGAAAGGTCACTCCTTCTAATCTATATCTTGGAGAACTGAATCTAATTTGGTGAATGTGTAGGGGCTTCGGCGATTCTTTAATCTGAGTTGAGTAGCCTCCGATTTCTATCGATCTAGGTAAGAAACCTCTTCAGTTGAGTGTGTATTCTTACTTTTATCTTATGCAATGCCTTAACCCGGTCTTCTGACCAAGATCTCTTTCATGGAATCAAATACTAGCCAAGCAAAGGAGGGGGTTGGACTTGTGGTCCCTACCCCTAAGTTCAAAAAACATGCAGTGTCCACCGTTCGAGACTTTCCACGGGTTGTGGGCTGGCTTCGGAGAGGGATAAGCATATCGCTATGATCCTTATGAGTGAAGGTGTTAACGAGATCGATAGTTTAGTTTTTCATGTTTACAGGTGTGTAAATTTCACACTCTGCTATTAGTTTGTGCTATTAACTGCTTAACAGAAGTCAATTGACCGAAAGGCAATCGTAAAACCCTTGTAGGTATAGTTGCGGATACCAGGTAAGTAACGTTAACATTCTATTTATGAGTATATAAATGTATGCTGTAATCTGTTACTTTGCTTGATAGCATTTGCATTCATTTGACATGTATGTTATGCATGGGTTCGGTTTATGATGCGAAAGGGCAAGTGCTATTAAAGGCTGTCACAGTGGTTTGGTACCACAATGGGTTGACCCCACATATCTAATTCAGTGACTAAGTCTCAGTGGTTTGGCACCACAATGGTTTGTGATAAACCGTAAAAGTAACATATTTTAACCCCATATTTAGTATGCTTTTGGATGATTTAGCCCTTGATTTATGTAAAAAGGTGCTTTTAATCCTTTCCTTTCATGTTTGTACTCAAGAAAGCACCCGAGGACGAAAAGAATGAGAAACGGGCTTAAAATGGGCCAATTTGGGCCAAAAAGGAAATCAACAGGGCCTGGGCTTCAAGCCACACGGCCGTGCCTCGTCAAATTACTTCATAGGACCATGCCATGATCTACACGGCCGTGCCCCAATCGACAGAATCGAGACACGGCCTGAAGATGATTTACACGGGCGTGTACCATGGCCGTGCCCCTACCACGGGAAAGAGCAATTTCACTTGGATTTGGATGCTTGGAGGCAAAGAAACACATTTCTAAGTCTACTTAAACATCCTAGGAGGAATTCTACTTGAATTAGGATACTTATGAGCCAAGTAAAGCATCTCAAAGCCTATATAAACACCCAAGGTAGCAACTAAAAAGGGGAGTTCGGCAGAAGTCGAAACAGGAATCAAGTTTTGGGCAGAGTTTTCTGCCAGAGCTTTTATTCAGGGAATTACTCAAAGATAGCCAGTTGATCCATCTCAAGAAGCCAGAGTTATACTCAAGACAGAGGATTTCCTCTTCAATTCCTTCAGGGGGTTTTAGGGATTTCTTATGTTTTGTTTTATCTTTTCTCTTGAGATGTTTTCTTATTTTGTTATGAACTAAACCCTTCAGATACCTGAAGGGGATAAAACCTATGATAGATTTTGTTATTTGATTTCTAAATTATATGATAAGTACTTAGTTTGTTCTTAATTATGTTGCTTAATTTAATCTGATGTGCTTAGGTGGAGGAGGAATAGACCCTGCCTAAGAGTAGATATAGAATAATTAAGCGGAGTTGATCGCACGCCTAGAGATAGGGTGATGAGATTTTGCCGGATTAGGGTGAAACCTAATATGGGAGTCCATTGATCGATTTACTGCTTCCTTAGGGGGTTATTATAAGAGAACGAGAGTTTCACTAATTAACCTAAGGTTAAACGTTATTCGCCTCGAGAGAGGGTTTAATATAGGTTAGGGAGTCTCACGGATCAAGCTAAGTAAAGAAGTCATATGAATTAAAAGTTAGATAACAAGAGAAGTCATAGGTGGATTCTTCCTGAGGGTATCGTCGTAATCAACTGAGTTTTTCCATAGTCTTTTCCCAAATTTTCATTCTTTTGTCTTTGCTTCTAGTTTAGTTTTTTTCATTAGTTTTAGATTAATAAACCAATCACTCCATATTTTAGGCTAAATAATAGAAAGAAAGTGAGTAGTAGTACTTTTAAGTTCCTTTGGGTTCGATAAAATAATCTTGCCTAACTATACTATTGTTCAATAGGTGCACTTGCCTCAATTGTTGTCATAGTTAGTCTACAGGTTCAATCATTCTTGATAAATATTAAAACTCAACTGTTTGACACGATCAAGTTTTTGACGTCGTTGCCGGGGAACTAAAATATTAAGAAAGCTTAATTTTTATTACTTTAGCCAAATTTTTTTATTACAATTTATTTTTTTATTTTTTTATTTTTTTAACTTTACTAATTTTTTCCTCTATTTTGCTTTTGGCAGAAAATTTTAGTTTATGGAAAAGATGGCACTGAATAATTATCAGTGGCAAGTAATGAGGGCAATTCCTACTAAAACAGCCAGTGTCTTCAACCTCGACGTGGTCACCAGGTTATCTAATCAGTTAGAGATGATGAATAAGAAGATTAATGATTGGTATAGTCCCTCGCATGTACATCCAAAAATACAATATGATTTGAATCTAGAGGGCGTGGCGAATCCTGAGTACCTAGCCTACGGATATGGCATGGAAAATGAGAAAGCTCACTATACAGGTAACTATTATAGATATGAAAGTAATTTTTATAGTGACATTTATAATGCAGGTTGGAAGTACCATCCCAATTTCTTGTGGAATGATCAAAATAGCCAAAGATCGGAACTTCCTCTAGATTTTCAACAACCACCTCACCAACAAGAAGAGGAGCCGAATCTTGAAGAGATGTTGACAAAATTCATGGCAAACACAGAAAATCATTTCCAAGAAACTGAGAAAACACTTAAAAGCAACGAGAACCGATCCGGGGAACTTACTAAGTCAGTCAAGGTAGCCACTAATGCAGTCGAACAACTCGCAAAGCTAATGTCAGAACAACCACAAGGACGTCTACCAAGTAACACCGAGATTAAACCGAAGAAGCAAATTCAAGCCATCTCAGCCCATGCCAGTAAGGGGTTAGATGAACCTAATCCAATACAAAAAGCCAAGGTAGACTAAGGTAAGGTAGAGGTAACACAAGAAAAGCCGAAACCAGTAATCAAGGAGTAAAAACTGCGCATACCTTATCCCAAAGCAATGAAAAGAGACGATTCAGAGGAACAGTTCGGTAAGTTTCTTAAACCCTTAAAGAAATTACATATTAACTTACCTTTTCTTGAAGCTCTTTTTCAGATACCAGACTCGAGGAAATTTTTAAGACAGCCCTTGACCAACAAAAGCAAATTTGATGAAGAGCACTACGTGGAGCTAAACACAATGTGCTCAGCAATTCTACAAAATAAACTGCCACGGAAATTAAAAGATCCAGGGAGTTTTACAATTCCATGTTTAATTGGTAGTTTATCTATTGATAATGCATTAGCGGATTTAGGGGCAAGCATCAATGTTATGCCTTATAAAATGTTTAAACAACTAGGTCTAGGGAAACCCAGACAAACTAGGATGAGTATTCAATTAACTGATAAAACTATAAGAATTCCTAGGGGTATAATAGAAAATGTTCTAATCAAAATTGATAAATTCGTATTCCTAGTAGACTTTGTCGTTTTAGACATGGATGAGGACAACACGATCCCCTTAATTTTAGGAAAACCCTTTTTAGCAACTGCCAGAGCTAAAATTGATATCTATGCAGGAGAACTCATACTTTGTGTAGGCAACGAGATAGTCACTCTTCAAGATCTTGACTCAGCTAGGACATCGAGTAATAAAGGTACGAACGTTAATTCCATTGATAACCATTTGGTTCAACCTTCTTTATAGGAAACATCACGAAATCACCTAGCTGAGCTAGATCTTAGACCTCGTGCCAATAAAGAAGAATTATATGAAGAACGAAGCCTTAGGGTCGACAAACTAGAAGAGTGGAAAACACAATTTAAAGAAGAACCAGAACCACACGAAGTGAAACCGAAGAAAACCCTAGACGAGCTAATAGGAACAACAAATCACATCAAAATAGAGGGTCAGGTATTGTTGAATAAGGAAGACCCTCGAATCACCAATTCAGAACTCAAGGCAAACGAAGAAATCACTTTTGAGGTACTTAATGTCTTACTATACGGCACAGTCGAGGTAAGCAATCCTAAATTCAACACTTTTGAGGTAAACATTACTCGACTTAAACTTTATATCCATAACCGAGTTAATTGCATGAGAAATGATTTCCACCTCCTCAAACCACCATGATTGTGCGTACAACAGGTAAGTCTAGCTCAAGACTTTAAACGAGCGCTTCTCAGGAGGCAACTCGAGTACTAACCGTACTAATTAGTTTGGTTTTATTTCTTTTTGTATTTAGGCATAGGTTTCCATACCCACACAGCCTTGCACAAGGCCGTGGCTGTGGCCGTGTGAACACCACGACTAGGCACATGAGCGTGTACTTTATCTCTATTTAATTATTTACTTTTATTCATATTTTTATTTTTATTTTTATTTTTATTTTTACTTCCTTTATTATTTTCTCCTTTTCTCAATGGCATCTAGATTTAGCTTAGGATATAATAAAACCAAGCCGGCTACTTCGAGGATTCAATTTCAAACGGTTCGAGACGTTTCCCTACATTCACCTTTAATCTTATCCGATTTCTTTTCATAAACTTCATCCAAAAATTAAGGAAGTGTTACTTCTCCCCTTCTCTTTTGATTTTATTATTACATAATTGTTTATCTATCTTTGTACATTGAGGGCAATGTACATCTTAAGTGTGGGGGGTGAAAGTACCTAACTTTTTGCATTATTCTCAAATCCTGAATTTAGTCTTGTTTTCAAGTATTTTTCTCATATTACTAATTAGGATGAAATTTCAGATGATTTATGCTTTTGATTGATATGTTGTAACACCCCAAACCCGACCTATGCATTAAGCCCGGGTTTCGGCATGCCACACAAATTAAACGTACATTCAAATCATTTAACGAAGTAAAAATCAAATTCCAAAATGATTAAGAGAATGAATTTATCGAAAAAAATCAAATTTCATTGAAAACCATAAGAATTTGTCATTTGATCTATAGAGTAGTAATTGATAAAAACTTTAGATTTATTTAGTCGAAATATTTCATCAAAAAGTTTAAAAAGACATTCCTAAGTTTCAGTAACATTTAAGAAAAACCTTTATTTTATACGAGAAAAAAACATTTATAAAAACTAAACCAATCCAACTTAGGAAAACTAAAACACAATAAAATCCATTCACATAATAAAATCCATAATTAAAGAGGCCTTATTACATCGCCATAAAAATAGTACTTAATAAAAATTATTAAAGAAGTATTAAAGTTTTATAAACCACCATTTGTAGTATAGCCTCCACACGAAGTCATCTCCGACCCAAGTCTCCATCAATTATTATTACCTCAGAGGGGTAAAAAAAAATTGGGGTGAGTTACTTAGAACTCAGTGTGTAACTCACTTACCATAGTCCACTGGGCCAAAACCATCTAAACATTTATTTGGGCCTAAGCCCATTTCAAATATAATAATTTAGCATGTATAAAATGCAAGTGATATGCAATTCCCAAAACCAAACCTAGATTTCCATCCGCTACACACCCGCATTCAACCAAAGACACCTGGGGAGCTTTAGTCACCCACCCGCCAACACACCAAAGTAGGCTTTAAGCCCAATATAATATTTGTGGCAACGGCCATTTAAATAATTGTGGTAGAACCACCAATCTAGATTTCGCATCGTGACGAGTCACCTATCTAGAATTTTGGCATCGCCTTTTTCTCTTCATCATTGATCCCTACCCATGCAATCATGTTTATGCATAACAAAATATTTGTAAAAAACCATATTACAATTTATCAATTTTGGCCCATTAATCAAAATAGCATTTTGGCCCATAAAATCACATATCACATATAACCCATTTATCAATTATCATAAATGGCCCAATTATCAAATATCACTTATGGCCCATTTATCGATTATCACATATGGCCCAAATTCTCAAATATCACATATGGCCCAAATTCTCAAATATCACATATGGCCCAAATTGTCAAATATCACATATGGCCCAAATTGTCAAATATCACATATGTCCCAATTATCAAATATCACATACAACCCAATTATCAAATATCACATATGGCCCACTTATCAAATATCGAATTAGCTCGTTAAGGGCAATTTCGTAATTTTCATAATCTTAATGCAATTTTCAAAATCTTATCTTTTAGATGATAACTATGTTATACTTCCCGATTTCACTAACTTGTGATTTCATCCAATGATTTATATGATATAGTCATCTAACTCATGAGATACGGTGTGAGATTACACACCTGATTACGGTGAGAACTACACTCTCCCGCTCGTCAATATCTAAACACACATCACGAAGGATTAGAACACTAAAATTTAATATTAAACTATTCTAATATTAAGCGATCTAGATCTTACCTCTAATCTCGAACAACCACTATTTGCGATTTCTCTCGATCAAAGGTTCGTAACCACGAGTAAACAATGGTTCGGGGCACGCATCGACTTGAATAATTGATTTTTGCCGGATGAGGGTCCACAACCCGGTGGAAAGTCTCAGATTCTTGAAACAGTCCTTCTCTTGAATTTAGGGGGAATAATGGAACCACCCCTCTTCCGAACACTATTAACAACTCTTTTCATCCCTATTTTGATTGTCTTCAAAGACAAGGAATCATTAGTCTGACCAATAAGTTATCGAAATTTTGACTAGAGGTTTTAAAGAGTGGGATTAACTTACTACAAATATCCTCGTTCCACAATATGACAATCGAGCGATAACGTCCCCTAAAATGAAATCGATTAATAAACCATTTATAACCATATGTCGAGAAATATGAAAATCCTTAATAATCCCTTACCTTAACACCCTAAATCTATTTTCAACGATCTATGACGTTTACGAACACTTGATGTAACATCCTGATATTGGGCCTAGTAGAATTGGGCCCAATAGGCCTTGAGAATGGGAACGTTTAAAATTTTTGAGATGCATGTAGCACGTAGAATGTTATGGTAAGGTATTAATGGGCTTGTGCATTGTGTGTAATGTTATGTTTAATATGTTAATTTGAGGTTCAGTTGGGCCTAAAGAATTAGGTCAAAATTTTGGCAGCCAAGGTGAGCTAAGGGGGGACGGCACAAGGCTATAATTTAGGGATTATTTTTGTTTAATTAATGAGGATAACAAGTTGATAAAATAAAGGGAGAGTTGGTGCAAATGTGGCCTATTGTGGATGAGTGTTTTGATAGGGATAAGGGATAGAAGGATAGAGGAGAAAAGATAGGAGTTATCATCTGAGTACAGAGTTGGCTGAAATCCCATCTCCTGGAAGGGGGTGCCGAAATTCCCTATAAATAGGGGGTACCTCTTCAATTTCGGCATTTTGAACCCCATTCTCTTCTCTCATCTTCTGTGCCAAAATTCTCAGTTCTTTTTGGTAATCTCTTTTCTTTTGATTTCTTCTGAAAGCTGAAACCCTTAAGTATTCTTTCTCTCCACTTTCTTTTCACTATCCTTCTAAGCCGAAACACTTCACTCAGTTTTTCTAAAAGCTGAAAATGCACCAGTTCATCTTTTCTGAGATTTTCATAAAAGCCGAAATCACTAGATCTCATCTCCTGAGGTTGTGGAATCCTCTTTAATGGAGTCTGCTTGTGCCGGAATCTAAAAGAAATAATAGGTAAATATTGATTTTGAGATTTCATTGTTCTTTCGGCTTTTCAAAGTCCTTAGCCAAATGGCTATTAGAAACTAATCTCTTATTTCACACTTCTTTTCGGCATTCTGGGATTTGAATAAGGAGGCCAATCGCATAGATCTCTAAGTTATAGATCGTGTTACTTTCGGGATTTCAAGGAGAGGGCATATTTTCACAGTTTTTCGGCTTTTAAGCAAAGTTATAGATTGAGGATAATAGATCCAGATATCAAGGACATCGACTAAGAATATTATATTTCGCGATATCAGGTGTGTAATACTTCCCCACCATTTAGATCTATCTGTTAAATACCTGTTTATAAGTATTATATGTTGTGATAAATGCCAAAATCCCGGCATAAAGATGGAAGCCCAAAGAGGGTAAAAGCGAATCACCAGGTCAGTGAATATTCTGATGATATGTTATAAGTGTATTGATTTTTTGTGATTGCATGGGGTGGGATTGATGACAGGAGAAAGTTATACGTTATATCTGTAGCGGTTTTTACCGTGATCTGATGTAACGGCTAATGCCGTGAACTGTTATACGGCTTCGCCATTATATGTTATAAGGGCTTTACCATCATATGCGGATGAGCAAAGATGACCGCCATCATGGTGTGTAGCGGTGTGGGTCGATTGTAGAAATCCCCAATGGTGTGAACAGTTGGTACGGGGGTGTGTAGCAGATGGAGACCTAAGCAAATGGGTTGGGCTTGCATATTAATTTTTATTATGTGTATTAAACTGTTTATTCTATTTATGGGGTTAAAGCCCAAATCTAATGGTGCATGAGGGTTGCACACTGAGTCTCGCGACTCAACCTATTAAATTAATATTTCAGGTAGCATTTAGTGCATCAGACCGGGCTGGAGAGGAGCGCAAGGTGGCCATGCAAAAGAATATGTGGATCCAACAAAAAGACTCAAGTTAATTATTTTTATATTATGTTTTATTTAATGGATTTTAAACCTCATTGTAATAAGGCCATGGGCCACTAGTTTATATCTTGTTTTATTATGGGATAAATTATTTTTAGTTATTCAAACATTTATTTTAATTAAACTAAGGCATGTAATTAAGTTGGGGTTTTATTCATAAAGGCATATTTTATATAGATTACATTTGGGCTTTCTGACAACACGATTTGTTTTACAAAAATTTCCTTAGTGACATACCAGATCCGGTCGTAGTGTTTGGGCCGGGTTTGGGGTGTTACAATTGGTATCGAGCCCTGCTCAAAACTCGACTGGGGTTTTGGGCTCGTAAATGTTTTTTAAAATGGGCTTTTGAAAGATAGAAGTTTTAAGTAAAGGTTTGTTAGCTCAGCATGGCACCTGCGTCTCCGGCCCAAGTCCGCCAGGTAAGTATTCTGAACTCCTTGTGTGATATATATATGTATGTGGGCTTAATGGGTTTTATAGGATGTAGGTTAGTTAGACTTTGATGGACTATAGGCTTAGGTTAAACAACTTCTTAAATTCCATAAGACTTGATTTATCCAAACAAATCCTGTGAACTAGTCGCTGAGTTAGGGTGTGGTAACAGGCATACGCATGTCTAGGATTGGATTCAGGGAGAGCTTGGTATTTAAGCAGTCCTAGTGACTCACCTCCTCTTCGCTGGAATCCTACCTGGTGCGTGGTGACTATTCACCCTAGCCATGAGGACTTGTTGATGGGCCAACATTTATAATTAAAACCCGAAAGGGACCAGCCACCCTATTTTGTAAAATTACTAAAATAACCTCTAGTTTCGAAAATTTTCAAATTTCCCCTAATTTGTAAAATAACCAAAATACCCCTGGTTTGAAAAGAAATTACCAACTTACCCCTGATTTGCAAAATTACTGAAATACCCCTGAATTGAAAATTGCCAAAATACCCTTATTTCGTAAAATCATCTAGAACCATATTTTAGAAAATTACGAAAATACCCTTGTAGGTTAAAATTACGAAAATACCTCTGGGTAGTGAAATGACGGAAATACCCTTAGGTGATGGATGCTATTTGTATGTTGGTGTGTATGGATGTTGAATATGCATGGTTCCTAGAATTAAGAAGACTGAAACCTGTGGATAGGTTTGAATTAAGAACTACTTTTAAAACTATTATTTATAAGACTGCTCGTGGTTAATCGGTGGAAGAAAACTAATAATTCATAAAATTTTTAATCGATAAACGCAAATCGGTAGTATTAGTACAAGGGTCAAGACGCCTGTTTAATAATGATGCGTATCCTACCATAGTATACTAAGTGTTTATTTGGCTTTGGAATTAGAGTGTGCAAATAAAGCATAGTGATGAGGCTTGGGTAGTACGATTACTAGTTAGTCAAAAATTTTGAGGACCTAAATTTCTTTAAGGAGGGTAGATTTGTAACATCCTAAATTGGGCCTAGTAGAATTGGGCCCAATAGGCCTTGAGAATGGGAACGTTTAAAATTTTTGAGATGCATGTAGCACTTAGAATGTTATGGTAAGGTATTAATGGGCTTGTGCATTGTGTGTAATGTTATGTTTAATATGTTAATTTGAGGTTCGCTTGGGCCCAAAGAATTGGGTCAAAATTTTAGCCATACCAAGGTGAGCTAAGGGGACGGCACAAGGCTATAATTTAGGGATTATTTTTTTTTTAATTAATGAGGATAACAAGCTGATAAAATAAAGGGAGAGTTGGTGCAAATGTGGCCTCTTATGGATAAGTGTTTTGATAGGGATAAGGGATAGAAGGATAAAGGAGAAAAGATAGGAGTTATCTTCTGAGTACAAAGTTGGCCGAAATTCCATCTCTTGGAAGGGGGTGCCGAAATTCCCTATAAATAGGGGGTACCTCTTCAATTCCTAGATTTTGAACCCCATTCTCTTCTCTCATCTTCTCGTGCCAAAATTCTCGTTCTTCTTGGTAATCTCTTTTCTTTGATTTCTTCCAAAGTCAAACCCCTAAGTATTCTTTCTCTCCACTTTCTTTTCACTTTCCTTCTAAGTCAAACACTTCACTCGGCTTTTTCTAAAAGTCGAAAATGCATCACCATCTTTTCCGAGATTTTCATAAAAGCCGAAATCGCTAGATCTCATCTCCTGTGGTTGTCGAATCCTCTTTAATGGAGTCTGCTTGTGCCAAAATCTAAAAAAAATAATATTGATTTCGAGATTTCATTGTTCTTTCGGCTTTTCAAAGTCCTTAGCCAAATGGCTATTAGAAACTAGTCTCTTATTTCACACTTCTTTTCGGCATTCCGGGATTTGAAGAAGGAGGCCAATTGCATAGATCTCTAAGTTATAGAATCGTGTTACTTTCGGGATTTTAAGGAGAGGCATATTTTCACGCTTTTCGCTTTTAAGCAAAGTTATAGATTGATGATAATAGATCCGATATCAAGGACATCGACTAAGAATATTGATTTTATGATATCGTGTGTAATACTTCCCCACCATTTAGATCTCGTCATTAAATAATTGCTTATAAGTATTATATGTTGTGATAAATGCCAAATCCTAAGATAAAGATGGAAGCCCAAAGAGGGTAAAAGTGAATCACTGTGTCGTTGAATATTCGATGATATGTTATAAGTGTATTGATTTTTGTGATTGCATAGGGTGGGATTGATGACTGAAGGAAGTTATATGCTATATGTGTAGTGATTTTTACTGATCTGATGTAACGGCTAATGTCATGAACTGTTATACAGGCTTCGGCCATTATATGTTATAAGGGCTTCTACCATCATATGCGGATGAGCAAGATGACCGCCTCATGGTGTGTAGCGGTGGGTAGATTGTAGAAATCCCCAATGGTGTGAACAGTTAGTGTACGGGGTGTGTAGCGGATGGAAACCTAAGCAAATGGGTTGGGCTTGCATATTAATTTTTATTATGTATATTAAACTATTTATTCTATTTTATGGGGTTAAGGCCCAAATCTAATGGTGCATGAGGGTTGCACATCGAGTCTCATGACTCAACCTATTAAATTAACATTTCGTGTAGCATTTAGTGCATCGGACCTAATGGAGAGGAGTGCAAGGTGGCCATGCAAAAGAATATGTGGATCCGACAAAAGACTTAAGTTAATTATTTTATATTATGTTTTATTTAATGGATTTTAAACCTCGTTGTAATAAGGCCATGGGCCACTAGTTTATATCTTGTTTTATTATGGGATAAATTATTTTTAGTTATTCAAACATTTATTTTAATTAAACTAACATAAAGGCATATTTTATATAGATTACATTTGGGCTTTCTGACAACATGATTTGTTTTACAAAAATTTCCTTAGTGACATACCAGATCCGATCGTGGTGTTTGGGCCGGGTTTGGGGTGTTACACTTGAGTTTCGACCCTCCACTAAGTTTTGATTGATTAAAGTGTGAGTGGAAAGAAAAATGATTGAGAAGGAGTATGGAGGAAAAGTTAAAAGAAATGGTGCTTACTAACATTCGGCCATGGTGAAGAATGAGAGAGAGGATGATGTTTGAGAGTCTTTCAAGAGAAGTAGAGAAGAAAAAGAATAGAAATGAAGGTTTGGATTTCGGTTCTCAAGAATAAAGGATGATCCAAAAGAGAACTTTGTATCAATGGACATTCGGCAATGAGAGAAAAAGGAAGAAATGGTCTTTGATGTTTCTTGTATTTTCGGTCACAAAGAGGAGAGAAAGAAAATAATTTGGGGAGAAAGAACTCAAAATTAAAATGGTCAAAATGTGAAATGATTAAAGAAAAGCAAAGATGTTACCTATTTCTCAAAGTGCATTCGGGTAAGGAGAGGAAGATGGAGAGAGAGATTTTGGAGAAAAGCACAAAAATGACCAAAAGAGAGATGTGCACAACTAGCTCCTATTCATCCAAATGCCTTCAAAAAATTCGGCCAACCCCTAGCCCCAAAAACCGTCCAAGTACATGGACATAAAGTCAAAGTTTTTGCCACACAAAACTTTCCAAAACATCTTCCTCAATATGTGCCTTGTGTTCCCCCTACATACCTTATTCAAATGATTCCTTTCCCTAAGTTAACACTTGCCTTTTTCCCATGGTCTTCTTGCCATAAAAAAATTTAATCCAACTCATCTAATCCTTATCCATGACCGACACTTGCTAAGGAAGAGAAAAAAAATAAAAGCTTTCAAATTGCATGCTAGGAGATTTGAACCTCTCCCCTCAAGCAAACATACATGCGCCAACACCACCTTGCTACTAGCTCATCTTATGTTAGTTTTGTCACTTAAATCTACTTAAACCTCAAAGTCACTTGCTCCACATCAATTAAATACTCCTTACTAAAATTTATTCTAATTCTGAATAGTTCCCAAGGCTTCTCAAGACTATACTAATCATGCAAAATTTAATTATACACAAGTTAAGCACCAAAACATGCATCATATCAATACTCAAATTTTAGGATGTTACAACTCTACCCTCCTTAAAGAAAATTTCGCCTCGAAATTTACTCGCTAAAAGAGATGAGGATATTGTTGTCGAATTGCATCCTCAAAGCTCCCAAGTAGCTTCCTCCACTTCGTGATTACGCCATAAAACCTTGACCAACGGTGACGGTCTTCTTTCTTAACACCTTAACATCTCTGGCCTAAGATTTTCACCGGTTCCTCCTCGAAAGACCAATCGCCTTAATTCCACTTCTTCACCTGCAGACTATGTGCGATGGATCCGATCTATAGTGTCTCAAAGATAGAAACATGGAAAACACTATGAATCGACTCAATTCTCGAGGTAAATCAAGTTGATAGGCCAACGGTCCTACACGCTTCAACACACCTGCACGGTCCAATGAACCTAGGGCTCAACTTGCCTTCCTTCCTAATCAAAATCTTTTCCATGGTGAAACTTTCAAAAGACCGATTTACCATCGCAAACTCAATATCTTTACGCTCAGATCCGCAGCACAACTTTTGTCTATCCAAGCTTCCTTTAACCGCGTCAATTACTTTTACTTTTTCTTCCGTCTCGATATCGCTCAGACCCAACAATTGTCGTTCCCCAATTCACCCAACAAGTACGAGTACGACATCTACGACCATATAATACTTCATAGGTGCCATCTCGAATATCGGATTGATAACTTTGTTATACGCAAACTCGCCAACTAGAAAATCCTCCCAACTACCTCTCAAGTCGATCACACAACCTTGTAACATGTCTTCCAAAACTGGATTACTCTTTCCGACCGACCATCCGGCCGAGGTGAAAAGCCGCATCAAGTTTAACTTTGTACCTAGAGCCTCATGTAAAGCTTTCCAAAATCGTGATGTAAACCTAGGATCCCCGCCTCGATATGATAGACATCGGTACCCCATGCAACCTCACGATTTCAGATACATATAATTTAGCCAACTTCGCAACGAGTAATCCGTATTAATCGGTAGAATATAAGCCTTCGTTAATCGATCTACTACCACCCAGACAGATCTTTCTTAGTAGGTGTTAAGGGTAACCCACTAACAAAATCCATCGTTATCCACTCCCATTTCTATAATGGAATCTTTATCGGTTGCAACAATCCCGACGGTAATTAATGTTTCGCTTTATTTGTTGACAAGTCAAACACATTCCCACAAAATCAAGAACTTCCGCTTTAACTTTGGCCACCAATATCGCTCACGGAGATCCCGATACATCTTATTTCATCCGGGTGTATAGCATATGGCTACTATGTGCCTCTAGAAGAATCATTTGCCTCAAATCAATCCTGCATACAAACCCTTCCACGAAAACACAAGATACCATCTTTGTTCAAACCAAAATCTCCTATTACATCACTTTCAAATTTTGTTGTATTAAAGGACCCAACTTTAATCGGATAATTGCTTTTCTTTGATCTGTTCCAACCACAGAGGCTTCACTTGAAGTTTCGCTAGCAAACTACCATCCTCATACAAACCGAGATGAGTAAACATTGCTCCTAACTCCGATACAACCCACGACTCAACACTTCGCCATAACATTAGCCTTTCCAAGATGATACTCGATTGAGAAATCATAATCCTTTAACAACTCCACCCATCTCCATTGTCTTAAATTCAACTCCTTTTGGGTAAGGAGATACTTAAGACTCTTATGGTCCGATAAATGATTGACTTCTCACCGTAAAGATAATGTCTCCAAATCTTTAATGCAAACACTACCGTAGCCAACTCCAAATCATGAGTAGGATAATTGACTTCACGCGCCTCAACTGCCGAGAAGCATAAGCTACCACTTTTCCGCTTTGCATCAAGACACATCCTAAACTCGTGTGATGCATCATAGTAAACAGTAAACTCTTTTTCTACCGTTGAATCAAGATCGGTGCTTCGTTAAAATCTTCTTCGCCAAACTTTCTTATTGTTTATCTATCCATACATAATGTACTTCCTTCCACAACAACTTAGTTAGGTGCAACAATCAACGAAAACCCTTCAACAAAGCATCTATAATAACCACCAAATCCAAGAAACTCGGATCTCGACCATCGACTTTGGCGGTTTCCAATCCAACACAACTTTTACCTTTCGAGGATCAACTTTATTCGCTCAATCGACACTACATGACCTAAGAAAGTCACTTCCTTCAACCAAAATTCACACTTCATCGAATTTGGCATATAGTTGCTTATCTCTCAAAATTTGCAACACAAAGGCGCAAATGAGAGTCATGCTCTTCTTTATTCCTCGAATATACCAAGATGTCATCTATGAACACTACTACTTAATCGGTCTAAATAGGGTTGAAATACTCGTTCATCATGTCTATAAATGCAAATTGGTGCATTAGTCAAACCAAACGGCATCACTAAAAACTCATAATGTCCATAACGAGTTCGAAATGTCGCCTTATGAATATCCGCCTCTTTCACCTTGAGTTGATGATAACCCGATCTCAAATCAATCTTGGAGAAGACAAGCTCCTCTTAATTCATCAAACAGTCATCAATTTCTGCAATGGATACCTATTCTTGATCATTAATTTATTCAACCGCCTATAATCAATGCACATACACATCGACCCATCCTTCTTCTGACGAACAAAACTGGTGCTCCCCACTGAGGCACACTTGGTCGAATAAATCCTCGATCTAGCAGCTTGAATTTGAGCTTTAAGTTCGCTTAACTCCTTCAAAGGCCATTCTATAAGGAGCAATGGGCACCAAAGTAGTTTCGCAAAAGCTCAATGCCAAATTCTACTTTCCGATCCTGGAGGTAGACCCGTAAGTTCTTCTGGAAAGACATTTGGAAATTCTTTCACCTTTTCTCACACCTTCATCGATAAACTTGGCATCCAAAGCAATCGATGAATGCTAGGAATGCTCTATTCCCTTTTCGCACCAACTTTTCGCCTTTTAAAGGTATACCATATTTGCCAAAAAGTTTCTTCTTTCGCCTATCATTATTATCTCCTTATCATCCACATACCTTATTGACATCCACTTTTCTAAGACAATCCAATTGCGCTCGATGCTTTACCAACCAATCCATGCCCAAAATAAGATCAAACTCACTAAAGGTAATTCCATCAAGTCTGCTAGAAATACTTTCTTTGAATCTCCAAGGGCACATCTCTAAAGAATTTATTTACTATTACCGATCATTCCTAAAGGACTAATTACCATCATCTCTCTATCGGTAGTCTTAGACCTAATATATCATCCGCAAGACTAACGTCGTGGCGACGCGTTGAGCCGTAAGGTTGTTTTGGATTTAAGAGCGTTGTTTGCCCACTTGAGTTTGTACGATGACGGAGTATTCTCGCGAATCGCAGTGTTGCCTACTTGGGTTGAGCGTGATCGTAGAAAAGCGCTTGTTAGATAAGGTTTTGAGCCGCAGAGGACTCGAGTGCGTAATAATGGTTTGAAGGGTTACGACTTGTCCAAAGGATGGGGTTCGTGTTTCGGGAAGGCTTGTATGCCGAGAGATGTGAATTGAGGCAAAAGATTCTTCAGATGCTCATGCAGTTTCACGCTATGCATCCCTGAGGTAGCAAAAATTTAACCTCTCACAAACACGTTTTCCGTGAATATACCGTTCGGACATGGTGTCTTGTCCGGTTTGGGTGTTACACCAACTTACCCTCGATTTGCAAAATTCTTGAAATACCCCTGAATTGAAAATTACCAAAATACCCTTATTTCGTAAAATCATCTAGAACCATATTTTACAAAATTACAAAAATACCCCTGTAGGTTAAAATTACGAAAATACCTCTGGGTAGTGAAATGACGGAAATACCTTTAGGTGATGGATGCTATTTGTATGTTGGTGTGTATGGATGTTGAATATGCATGGTTCCTAGAATTAAGAAGACTGAAACCTGTGGATAGGTTTGAATTCGAAAGAACTACTTTTAAAACTATTATTTATAAGACTGTTCGTGGTTAATCAGTGGAAGAAAACTAATAATTCATAAAATTCTTAATCAGATAAACGCAAATCGGTAGTATTAGTACAAGGGGTCGAAGACGCTCGAAGTTTAATAATGATGCGTATCCTACCATAGTATACTAAGTGTTTATTTGGCTTTGGAATTAGAGTGCAAATAAAGCATAGTGATGAGGCTTGGGTAGTACGATTACTAGTTAGTCAAAAATTTTGAGGACGAAATTTTTTAAGGAGGGTAGATTTGTAACATCCTGAAATTGGGCCTAGTAGAATTGGGCCCAATAGGCCTTGAGAATGGGAACGTTTAAAATTTTTGAGATGCATGTAGCACTTAGAATGTTATGGTAAGGTATTAATGGGCTTGTGCATTGTGTGTAATGTTATGTTTAATATGTTAATTTGAGGTTCATTGGGCCCAAAGAATTGGGTCAAAATTTCGTGACCAAGGTGAGCTAAGGGGACTGACACAAGGCTATAATTTAGGGATTATTTTTTTTAATTAATGAGGATAACAATGTCGATAAAATAAAAGGAGAGTTGGTGCAAATGTGGCCTCTTATGGATAAGTGTTTTGATAGGGATAAGGATAGAAGGATAAAGGAGAAAAGATAGGAGTTATCTTACGAGTACAAAGTTGGCGAAATTCCATCTCCTAGAAGGGTGTCAAATTCCCTATAAATAGGGGTACCTCTTCAATTAGGCATTTTGAACCCCATTCTCTTCTCTCATCTTCTCGTGCCAAAATTCTCGGTTCTTCTTGGTAATCTCTTTTCTTTGATTTCTTCCGAAAGTCAAACCCCTAAGTATTCTTTCTCTCCACTTTCTTTTCACTTTCCTTCTAAGTCAAACACTTCACTCGCTTTTTCTAAAAGTGAAAATGCATCATTCATCTTTTCCGAGATTTTCATAAAAGCCAAATCGCTAGATCTCATCTCCGTGGTTGTCGAATCCTCTTTAATGGAGTGCGCTTGTGCCAAAATCTAAAAAAATAATATTGATTTTGAGATTTCATTGTTCTTTCGGCTTTTCAAAGTCCTTAGCCAAATGGCTATTAGAAACTAGTCTCTTATTTCACACTTCTTTTCGGCATTCCGGGATTTGAAGAAGGAGGCCAATCGCATAGATCTCTAAGTTATAGAATCGTGTTACTTTCGGGATTTTAAGGAGAGGGCATATTTTCACAGTTTTTCGGCTTTTAAGCAAAGTTATAGATTGATGATAATAGATCCGGATATCAAGGACATCGACTAAGAATATTGGATTTTGTGATATCGGTGTGTAATACTTCCCACCATTTAGATCATCGTTAAATACCATTTATAAGTATTATATGTTGTGATAAATGCCAAATCCGGCATAAAGATGGAAGCCCAAAGAGGGTAAAAGCGAATCACCAGGTCAGTGAATATTCTGATGATATGTTATAAGTGTATTGATTTTTGTGATTGCATAGGGTGGGATTGATGACAGAAGGAAGTTATACGCTATATGTGTAGTGATTTTTACTGATCTGATGTAACGGCTAATGTCATGAATCATTATCTGAGCTTCGCCATTATATGTTATAAGGGCTTTACCATCATATGCGGATGAGCAGCATGACTGCCCTCATGGTGTGTAGCGGTGTGGGTAGATTGTAGAAATCCCCAATGGTGTGAACAGTTGGTACGGGGGTGTGTAGCGGATGGAAACCTAAGCAAATGGGTTGGGCTTGCATATTAATTTTTATTATGTATATTAAACTATTTATTCTATTTTATGGGGTTAAGGCCCAAATCTAATGGTGCATGAGGGTTGCACACCGAGTCTCATGACTCAACCTATTAAATTAACATTTGGGTAGCATTTAGTGCATCGGACCGGTGGAGAGGAGTGCAAGGTGGCCATGCAAAAGAATATGTGGATCAAACAAAAGACTTAAGTTAATTATTTTTATATTATGTTTTATTTAATGGATTTTAAACCTCGTTGTAATAAGGCCATGGGCCACTAGTTTATATCTTGTTTTATTATGGGATAAATTATTTTAGTTATTCAAACATTTATTTTAATTAAACTAACATAAAGGCATATTTTCTATAGATTACATTTGGGCTTTTCGACAACATGATTTGTTTTACAAAAATTTCCTTAGTGACATACCAGATCCGATCGTGGTGTTTGGGCGGGTTTGGGGTGTTACACTTGAGTTTCGACCTCCACTAAGTTTTGATTGATTAAAGTGTGAGTGGAAAGAAAATGATTGAGAAGGAGTATGGAGGAAAAGTTAAAAGAAATGGTGCTTACTAACATTCGGCCATGGTGAAGAATGAGAGAGAGGATGATGTTTGAGAGTCTTTCAAGAGAAGTAGAGAAGAAAAAGAATAGAAATGAAGGTTTGGATTTCGGTTCTCAAGAATAAAGGATGATCCAAAAGAGAACTTTGTATCAATGGACATTCGGCAATGAGAGAAAAAGGAAGAAATGGTCTTTGATGTTTCTTGTATTTTCGGTCACAAAGAGGAGAGAAAGAAAATAATTTGGGGAGAAAGAAATCAAAATTAAAATGGTCAAAATGTGAAATGATTAAAGAAAAGCAAAGATGTTACCTATTGCTCAAAGTGCATTCGGCTAAGGAGAGGAAGATGGAGAGAGAGATTTTGGAGAAAAGCACAAAAATGACCAAAAGAGAGATGTGCACAACTAGCTCCTATTCATCCAAATGCCTTCAAAAATTTGGCCAACCCCTAGCCCCAAAAACCGTCCAAGTACATGGACATAAAGTCAAAGTTTTTGCCACACAAAACTTTCCAAAACATCTTCCTCAATATGTGCCTTGTGTTCCCCCTACATACCTTATTCAAATGATTCCTTTCCCTAAGTTAACACTTGCCTTTTTCCCATGGTCTTCTTGCCATAAAAAAAAATTTAATCCAACTCATCTAATCCTTATCCATGACCGACACTTGCTAAGGAAGAGAAAAAAAATAAAAGCTTTCAAATTGCATGCTAGGAGATTTGAACCTCTACCCTCAAGCAAACATACATGCGCCAACACCACCTTGCTACTAGCTCATCTTATGTTAGTTTTGTCACTTAAATCTACTTAAACCTCAAAGTCACTTGCTCCACATCAATTAAATACTCCTTACTAAAATTTATTCTAATTCTGAATAGTTCTCAAGTCTTCTCAAGACTATACTAATCATGCAAAATTTAATTATACACAAGTTAAGCACCAAAACATGCATCATATCAATACTCAAATTTTAGGATGTTACAACTCTACCCTCCTTAAAGAAAATTTCGTCCTCGAAATTTACCTGGCTAAAAGAGATGAGGATATTGTTGTCGAATTGCATCCTCAGGCTCCCAAGTAGCTTCCTCCACTTCGTGATTACGCCATAAAACCTTGACCAACAGTACGGTCTTCTTTCTTAACACCTTAACATCTCGGTCTAAGATTTTCACTGGTTCCTCCTCGAAAGACCAATCGGCCTTAATTCCACTTCTTCACTCTGGGACTATATGCGATGGATCCGATCTATAGTGTCTCAAAGATAGAAACATGGAAAACACTATGAATCTGACTCAATTCTGGAGGTAAATCAAGTTGATAGGCCACTGGTCCTACACGTTTCAACACACGGTACAGTCCAATGAACCTAGGGCTCAACTTGCCTTTCCTTCCGAATCTGAAAATCTTTTTCCATGGTGAAACTTTCAAAAAGACCTGATCTACCACTGCAAACTCAATATCTTTACGCTTCAGATCCACGTACAACTTTTGTCTATCCGAAGCTTCCTTTAACCGCGCTCGAATTACTTTTACTTTTTCTTCCGTCTCAGATATCAGTTCAGGACCCAACAATTGTCGTTCCCCCAATTCAGTCCAACAAGTACGAGTACGACATCTACGACCATATAATGCTTCATAGGGTGCCATCTGAATACTGGATTGATAACTTTTGTTATACACAAACTCTGCCAACGGTAGAAAATCCTCCCAACTACCTCTGAAGTCGATCACACAACCTTGTAACATGTCTTCCAAAATCTGGATTACTCTTTCCGACTGACCATCTGGCTGAGGGTGAAAAGCCGTACTGAAGTTTAACTTTGTACCTAGAGCCTCATATAAAGCTTTCCAAAATCGTGATGTAAACCTAGGATCCCTGCCCGATATGATAGACACTGGTACCCCATGCAACCTCACGATTTCAGATACATATAATTTAGCCAACTTCTGCAACGAGTAATCCGTACGAACTGGTAGAATATAAGCAGTCTTCGTTAATCGATCTACTACCACCTAGACAGGATCTTTCTTAGTAGGTGTTAAGGGTAACCCACTAACAAAATCCATCGTTATCCACTCCCATTTCTATAATGGAATCTTTACTGGTTGCAACAATCCCGACGGTAATTAATGTTTCGCCTTTATTTGTTGACAAGTCAAACACATTCCCACAAAATCAGTAACTTCCTTTTAACTTTGGCCACCAATACTGTTCACGGAGATCCTGATACATCTTATTTCATCTGGGGTGCATAGCATAAGGGCTACTATGTGCCTCTAGAAGAATCATTTGCCTCAAATCCGAATCCTCGGGCATACAAACCCTTCCACGAAAACACAGTATACCATCTTTGTTCAAACCAAAATCTCCTATTACATCACTTTCAGCTTGTTGTATTAAAGGACCCAACTTTTCATCGGATAATTGCTTTTCTTTGATTTGTTCCAACCACAGAGGCTTCACTTGAAGTTTCGCTAGCAAACTGCCATCCTCATACAAACTGAGATGAGTAAACATTGCTCCTAACTCCGATACAACCTTACGACTCAACACTTCTGCCATAACATTAGCCTTTCCAAGATGATACTCGATTGAGAAATCATAATCCTTTAACAACTCCACCCATCTCCATTGTCTTAAATTCAACTCCTTTTGGGTAAGGAGATACTTAAGACTCTTATGGTCCATATAAATGATTGACTTCTCACCGTAAAGATAATGTCTCCAAATCTTTAATGCAAACACTACCGTAGCCAACTCCAAATCATGAGTAGGATAATTGACTTCATGCGGCCTCAACTGTCGAGAAGCATAAGCTACCACTTTTCCGCTTTGCATCAGTACACATCCTAAACTCGTGTGTGATGCATCATAGTAAACGGTAAACTCTTTTTCGGCCTCTGGTTGAATCAGTACTGGCGCTTCCGTTAGAATCTTCTTCAGTTTCTCGAAACTTTCTTGTTGTTTATCGGTCCATACATACGGTACTTCCTTCCACAACAACTTAGTTAGGGGTGCAACAATCAACGAAAACCCTTCAACAAAGCATCTATAATAACCAGCCAAATCCAAGAAACTCTGGATCTCAGCTACTGACTTTGGCGGTTTCCAATCCAACACAACTTTTACCTTTCGAGGATCAACTTTTATTCGTTCAACTGACACTACATGACCTAAGAAAGTCACTTCCTTCAACCAAAATTCACACTTACTGAATTTGGCATATAGTTGCTTATCTCTCAAAATTTGCAACACAGTGCGCAAATGAGAGTCATGCTCTTCTTCATTCCTCGAATATACCAAGATGTCATCTATGAACACTACTACGAATCGGTCTAAATAGGGTTGAAATACTCGGTTCATCATGTCTATAAATGCAGCTGGTGCATTAGTCAAACCAAACGGCATCACTAAAAACTCATAATGTCCATAACGAGTTCGAAATGTTGTCTTATGAATATCTGCCTCTTTCACCTTGAGTTGATGATAACCCGATCTCAAATCAATCTTGGAGAAGACTGAAGCTCCTCTTAATTCATCAAACAGGTCATCAATTCTCGGCAATGGATACCTATTCTTGATCATTAATTTATTCAACTGCCTATAATCAATGCACATACACATCGACCCATCCTTCTTCTTAACGAACAAAACTGGTGCTCCCCACGGAGGCACACTTGGTCGAATAAATCCTCGATCTAGCAGTTCTTGAATTTGAGCTTTAAGCTCCGCTAACTCCTTCAGTGCCATTCTATAAGGAGCAATGGGCACCAAAGTAGTTTCGGGCAAAAGCTCAATGCCAAATTCTACTTTCCGATCTGGAGGTAGACCCAAAAGTTCTTCGGGAAAGACATTTGGAAATTCTTTCACCTTTCTCACACCTTCTACTGATAAATCCTTGGCATCCAATGCACTGATGAATGCTAGGAATGCTCTATTCCCTTTTCGCACCAACTTTTCTGCCTTTAAAGCAGATACCATATTTGCCAAAAAGTTTCTTCTTTCGCCTATCATTATTATCTCCTTATCATCCACAGTCCTTATTGACATCCACTTTTCGGCACAATCCAATTGCGCCCGATGCTTTACCAACCAATCCATGCCCAAAATAAGATCAAACTCGCCGAAAGGTAATTCCATCAAGTCTGCTAGAAATACTTCTCTTTGAATCTCCAAGGGCACATCTCTAAATAATTTATTTACTATTACCGACTGTCCTAAAGGACTAATTACCAACATCTCTCTATCGGTAGTCTTAGACCTAATATTTAGGTTTCCAGATATGGCACTTGAAACATACGAGTGGGTAGACCTGATATCTATCAAAGTAGTAACAGGTACATCAGAAATGAAGAACGTACCAGTTATCACATTAGGTGCATCACCGTCTTCACGATGCCTGACAGCATAGACCAATCCTGGCTGTCTTGCCTTCGTGTTACCTCTAACACCATTACCTCGACCCGGTGCACCATGTCCACGTCTGTTACCATTACCACTACGACCTGGTCCACGACCTCTTGGTGGCTGCTGAGTACCTCTAGCTGGCTGAGCCTCAGGTTTACGAGCTTCCTAAGTCGTTTCAATCCGTCAAGGACAATTTTTAAACTGATGATCCTTGGATCCACATTTAAAACAGGCTCTAGTTTTCCTCTAACATTCTCGGGATGTCGTCTTCCATAGTCGGCACATTCTCGGATCTGATTGGTAGTCACAGGTGCCCTAACTTGAACTGGCTCATCATTCCGTGGCCTTTTTTGAAACCTTTTAGAAGAACCAGAATACTTAAAATCCCTCTTGCCTCTTACTTTTTCCCGGTTTTGGCGTTCTGAATTCTTAGCCACTTCGGCTATCTTAGCTTTCTCTACAAGCGAGGTAAAAGTCCGTACTTGTTGTGGGGCTATCAGTACCTGCAACTCATCATTCAGTCCATCCTCAAAGCGTACACAGCGCTCACGATTAGTCTGCACTATAGTACGAGCATAACGACTCAAACGAAGAAATTCTGCCACGTAGGCTACCACAGTCTTACTTCCTTGAACCAAATTTAGAAATTCCTTCCTCCGGGCATTTACATAGCTTGTCCCGACGTACTTCCCTTGGAAAATAGCTTTAAAGAAATCCCAATTAACCAATGCAGCCTCGGTGCCTTCTCGAACAGTAAGCCACCATTGATACGCCTCGTCTCTTAGTAAAGATACAACTCCTCTCAGTTTCTGCTCGACGGTGCACTCCAAATCATCTATAATATGTTCTACAGCCTCAAGCCAATATTTTTCCACATTCAGAGCTACACCAGAGACACCTCTAAAAACTTTTGCACCACTAGACTTGAGTCGTTTCGATATTGATCCATGAGCTCATGGCCCGCCTGCTCCACTACTCTTTCTAAGACTCGCAACATTGCTTGAGTCAAAGCATTATCCTCATTCGCATGATCATGAGATCCAGTTTCGCTATCGAATGACGCAGGTGCTTCCATTTCCGGTATATGACCCGGTGCTTCAGACGCAACACCTCGTCCTCTACCACGGCCATGTCTACTGCATCCATGGCCACGTCCTCTAGTGCTCATATTGACTAATTTGCTTTTAATCTGATTACAAGTTTTATGAATCAGAATATTATTTCAGTGTTTATTAATGATATTTTATGAGATATAAGAGATAAGGTTGTTTTCGCAATCACATCCTATAGTCTCGATCTCTATCATTTTCAACACCTAAAACTAGAAGTTCTAGAGTGTTCCTAAGGTCTCATCACAATAATAAACATTTAATAAACAAATACTTACTTGACTTGGTGTCGGATGCTCGTGGTGCCATACTACCTTTAAAACGTAAAGTCTAGAAATTTAAATAGTTGTTAAACAAAAATCATTGTTGAACCCAAACCACAGCCGAGTTTTGAAACTGGGATCTGATACCATAAAATGTAACACCCCAAACCCGGCCTATGCATTAAGCCCGAGTTTTGGCATGCCACACAAATTAAACGTACATTCAAATCATTTAACGAAGTAGAAATCAATTTCCAAATCGATTAAGAGAATGACTTTATCAAAAAAAATCAAAGTTTATTGAAAACCATAAGAATTTGTCATTTGATCTATATAGTAGTAATTGATAAAAACTTTGGATTTATTTAGTCGAAATATTTCATCGAAAAGTTTAAAAAGACATTCCTAAGTTTCAGTAACATTTAAGAAAAACCATTATTTTATACGAGAGTTATAAAAAAAACATTTATAAAAAGTAAACCAATCCAACTTAGGAAAACTAAAACACAATAAAATCCATTCACATAATAAAATCCATAATTAAAGAGGCCTTATTACATCGCCATAAAAATAGTACTTAATAAAAATTATTAAATAAGTCTTAAAGTTTTATAAACCACCATTTATAATATAGCCTCCACACAAAGTCATCTCCGACCCAAGTCTCCATCAATTATTATTACCTGAGAGGGGTAAAAAAAATTGGGGTGAGTTACTTAGAACTCAGTGTCTAACTCACTTTCCATAGTCCAATGGGCCAAAACCATCTAAGCATATATTTGGGCCTAAGCCCCTTTCAAATATAATAATTTAGCATGTATAAAATGCAAGTGATATGCAATTCCCAAAACCAAACCTAGATTTCCATTCGCTACACACCACCGTACCAACCAAACACACTGTGGGAGCTTTAGTCACCCACCCCGCCAACACACCAAAGTAGGCTTTAAGCCCAATATAATATTTGTGGCAACGACCATTTAAATAATTGTGGTAGAACCACCGATCTAGATTTCGAGTAACCACCATTGTGACAGAGTCACCTATCTAGAATTTTGGCATCAGGCCTTTCTTCTCTTCATCATTGATCCCAACCCATGCAATCATGTTTATGCATAACAAAATATTTGTAAAAAAAACCATATTACAATTTATCAATTTTGGCCCATTAATCAAAATAGCATTTTGGCCCATAAAATCACATATCACATATAACCCATTTATCAATTATCATAAATGGCCCAATTATCAAATATCACTTATGGCCCATTTATCGATTATCACATATGGCCCAAATTCTCAAATATCACATATGGCCCAAATTCTCAAATATCACATATGGCCCAAATTGTCAAATATCACATATGGCCCAAATTGTCAAATATCACATATGGCCCAATTATCAAATATCACATATAACCCAATTATCAAATATCACATATGGCCCACTTATCAAATATCGAATTAGCTCGTTAAGGGCAATTTCGTAATTTTCATGATCTTAATACAATTTTCAAAATCTTATCTTTAAGATGATAACTATGTTATTCTTCCGATTTCACTAACTTGTGATTTCATCCAACGATTTATACGATATAGTCATCTAACCCATGAGATACGGTGTGAGATTACACACCTGATTACGGTGAGAACTACACTCTCCCGCTCGTCGATATCTAAACACACATCACGAAGGATTAGAACACTAAAATTTAATATTAAACTATTCTAATATTAAGCGATCTAGATCTTACCCTCGAAATCTCGAACAACCACTATTTGCGATTTCTCTCTGATCAAAGGTTCAGAACCACGAGTAAACAATGGTTCGGGGGTACGTACGACTTCGAATAATTGATTTTTGCCGGATGAGGGTCCACAACCCGGTGGAAAGTCTCAGATTCCCGAAACAGTCCTTCTCTTGAATTTAGGGGGAATAATGAACCACCCCTCTTCCGAACACTATTAACAACTCTTTTCGTCCCTATTTTGATTGTCTTCAAAGACAAGGAATCATTAGTCTGACCAATAAGTTATCGAAATTTTGACTAGAGGTTTTAAAGAGTGGGATTAACTTACCACAAATATCCTCGTTCCACAATATGACAATTGAGTGATAACGTCCCCTAAAACAAAATCGATTAATAAACCATTTATAACCATATGTCGAGAAATATGAAAATCCTTAATAATCCATTACCTTAACACCTTACATCTGATTTCAATGATCTACGATGTTTACGAACACTTGTGTTTTGGCCCTCCACTAAGTTTCGATTGATTAAAGTGTGAATGGAAAGAAAAATGATTGAGAAGGAGATATGTGAGTTGTAGAAGATTCGGTTATGGAGGAAAAGTTAAAAGAAATGGTGCTTAGTAACATTCGGCCATGGTGAAGAATGAGAGAGAGGATGATGTTTGAGAGCCTTTCAAGAGAAGTAGAGAAGAAAAAGAATAGAAATGAAGGTTTGGATTTTAGTTCTCAAGAATAAAGGATGATCCAAAAGAGAACTTTGAATCAATGAACATTTGGCAATGAGAGAAAAAGGAAGAAATGGTCTTTGATGTTTCTTGTATTTTCGGTCACAAAGAGGAGAGAAAGAAAATAATTTAGGGAGAAAGAACTCAAAATCGAAATGGTCAAAATGTGAAATGATTAAAGAAAAGCAAAGATGTTACCTATTGCTCAAAGTGCATTCGGCTAAAGAGAGGAAAATGGAGAGAGAGATTTTGGAGAAAAGCACAAAAATGACCAAAAGAGAGATGTGCACAACTAGCTCTTATTCATCCAAATGCCTTCAAAAATTTGGCCAACCCCTAGCCCCAAAAACTGTCCAAGTACATGGACATAAAGTCAAAGTTTTTGCCACACAAAACTTTCCAAAACATCTTCCTCAATATGTGCCTTGTGTTCCCCCTACATACCTTATTCAAATGATTCCTTTCCCTAAGTTAACACTTGCCTTTTTCCCATGGTCTTCTTGCCATAAAAAATTTAATCCAACTCATCTAATCCTTATCCATGACCGACACTTGCTAAGGAAAATAAAAAAAATAAAAGCTTTCAAATTGTATGCTAGGAGATTCGAACCTCTACCCTCAAGCAAACATACATGCGCCAACACCACCTTGCTACTAGCTCATCTTATGCTAGTTTTGTCACTTAAATCTACTTAAACCTCAAAGTCACTTGCTCCACTTCAATTCAATACTCCTTACTAAAATTTATTCTAATTCCGAATAGTTCTCAAGTCTTCTCAAGACTATACTAATCATGCAAAATTTAATTATACACAAGTTAAGCACCAAAACATGCATCAAATCAATACTCAAATTTTAGGATGTTACATATGTTTTAGATTAAGTCATAGTTAATTGTGCATTGATGATTAAATTTGAAGAATACTAGAGAATCATGCATGGTAAGTCTACTTTCTAAAAATTAAAATTGATGGGTCATTGAACTGAATTTGAGTATTACCTTGAAATTTGGAATTTATAAGGATTGATGTCAAAAAAACCCATAATTTTTGTGAGATTTTGAGCCTTATAGAGCATATATTCTTTTTCATTCTCACTTTATTGATTATGAGTGTATCAACTTTGCACTGTTATTCTAGAACTTGCCTCGATTATACATGTTGAGACCACATATATGATTTGATATACTGAGATGATAAAGGCACCTAGGTTTTAACCCATTCACACCACTAAAAGCCTACCTACATAATTAACCTCTAGTGAACCCTTTTTAATCCTAACAATCCTTTTTATTGATTTTCCTGCTAATATTAACCCAAACACCCTTTGAATTTGTTATCATTCTTTTGACTACCCTTCCATCGAGAATTGATTTGATCAATTACATAATTAATTTATTTCAGTTGATAAAGTCTTTCTTTATTATGTATTTACTTTAGTTTGTTCTGGAAAAAAAAACAAACATATAAAAATCAAAGTATATTCAGTATTAGTAGTGAGCCTGTGCATTTAAATTTCAATTATCAAAGAAAAAGCTCGTATTATTATTAGTTTAAAGTTTCAATTGATGTAATCATTTATTTTTTAGTTCATTGTTTTTAGTTAGGTAATTTGTCAATTCGATCTTGATTTTAACCTTCTAATTCAGCCTTTATCCACACCTTTTAACCCAAGCCCCGTTACAACCCTGATTAAAGACCTTTTGATTTGTGTATCATCTCATATCATAGTGGTGGTGGAGATTTGATTTTCAGGCAAGCCTATGGGATTAACTTTTCAGGTTCGACTGTTGAGTGCTTATTCTTGAACCTTAAACACTTCGAGTGATTTGAGTGAATCTTTTTTGAGGATGTCAATCCTTGTCGATTTTGAATTAAAGGTAATTACTTAGATAATGGGAGACACCTATGTTTTCGTACTACAAAGGTATGACTTATCTTGATTGAATCTTTAGGATTCTTTGAGTTAAATTATCCATGTAGAAATTATCTATGAATTATGATGAGACATTGTCGATAGGAATTATGAATTATGGAAAGTTTGTTTTAATTGTAAGTTGAGAATTTTGCTTGAGGACAAGCAAAAGCTTAAGTGTGGGGGTATTTGATAAACTGTAAAAGTAACATATTTTAACCCCATATTTAGTATGCTTTTGGATGATTTATCCCTTGATTTATGTAAAAAGGTGATTTTAATCCTTTCTTTTCATGTTTATACTGAGGAAAGCACCCGAGGACGAAAAGAATGAGAAACGGGCTTAAAATGGGCCAATTTGGGCCAAAGAGGAAATCGACACGGCCTGAACTTCAAGCCACATAGCTGTGCCTCATCAAATTACTTCACACGGCCATGCCATGATTTACACGGCCCTACCCTAATCGACAGAATCGAGACACGGCCTGAAGACGATTTACACTGGCGTGTAGCATGGCCGTGCCCCTACAGCAGGAAAGAGCAATTTCACTCGGATTTGGATGCTTGGAGGCAAAGAAACACATTCCTAAGTCTACTTAAACATCCTAGGAGGAATTCTTCTTGAATTAGGATAATTAGGAGCCAAGTAAAGCATCTCAAAGCCTATATAAACACCCAAGGTAGCAACTAAAAAGAGGAGTTGGAAGAAGCTGAAACAACAATCAAGTTTTGGGCGGAGTTTTCTACCAGAGCTTTTATTCAGGGAATTACTCGAAGATAGCCAGTTGATCCATCTCAAGAAGCCGGAGTTCTACTCAAGACAGAGGATCACCTCTTCAATTCCTTCAGAGGGTTTTAGGGATTTGTTATGTTTTGTTTTATCTTTTCTCTTGAGATGTTTTCTTATTTTGTTATGAACTAAACCCTTTAGATACCTGAAAGGGATAAAACCTATGATGGATTTTGTTATTTGATTTCTAAATTATATGATAAGTACTTACTTTGTTCTTAATTATATTGCTTAATTTAATCTGATGTGCTTAGGTGGAGGAGGAATAGACCCTGCCTAAGAGTAGATCTAGCATAATTAAGCGGAGTTGATCGCACGCCTAGAGATAGGGTGACGAGATTTTGTCGGATTAGGGTGAAACCTAATATGGGAGTCCATTGATCGATTTACTGCTTCCTTAGGGGGTTATTATAAGAGAACAAGAGTTCCACTAATTAACCTAAGGTTAGACGTTATTCGCCTCGAGAGAGGGTTTAATATAGGTTAGGGAGTCTCATGGATCAAGCTAAGTAAAGAAGTCATATGAATTAAAAGTTAGATAACAAGAGAAGTCATAGGTGGATTCTTCCTGAGGATATCATCGTAATCAACTGAGTGTTTCCACAGTCTTTTCCCAAAGTTTCATTCTTTTGTCTTTACATCTAGTTTAGTTTTTTTTCATTAGTTTTAGATTAATAAACCAATCACTCCATATTTTAGGCTAAATAATAGAAAGAAAGTGAGTAGTAGTACTTTTAGGTTCCTTTGGGTTCGATAAAATAATCTTGCCTAATTATACTATTGTTCGATAGGTGCACTTGCCTCAATCGTTGTCATTGTTAGTCTATAGGTTCGATCATTCTTTATAAATATTAAAACTCAACTGTTTGACACGATCAGTTTGACACCACATACATATACATCTGATTCTGTGACTTATCCCAGTGGTTTGGTACCACAGTAGGTTGGCCCCACATATACGATTATCAGGGATTGTCACCAGTGGCTTGGTGCCATGTATGAGGCGTGTAGCAGATGGAGGGTTGATTGTAGAAATCCCCACAGTGTGTTGGGCTGGTACGGGTGGCGTGTAGAGGATAGAAAATTAGGTTGGGCTGGGACAGTTTACATTCATATTTTGTGTATGTCATATTAAGTGGGCTAAGGCCCAACGTGCGATTGTGGGCTTGAAGCCATTTATGTGATATAATGGGAAAATACACACTGAGTCTTGGTGACTCACCCTACGCTTTACTTGGTGTAATCGTGAGATCGTGGATCTGGGAGCCGAGGCAGACTCGTGGAGGCCATAATATGTTTTCCTTTTTCTTTTTCTTTGTAAACTTGTTTCCTTTCTATACATTATTTTAATTGGGGATATTGTTATGTAATAAGGCCTTCTAAAATTTAATAACTGTTTTTTAAAATTATTATTTACTCATGCTATGACATTATTATATACGAAAGCTAAAATGGATTTTTCAAAACATTCGTAACATAAACGACCGTTTTCTCTCAAATGCCAACAAGGATAACAAACTTTCGATTAACTCAACTCGGAAATTTTTCTTAAAACTACAAACCACTGTTTTTATAATATCACCCTAAACGACTAACTTTATATTTATGGTTTTTTTGCAAAATTCCAAAGTCCCTTTTTATAACCTTTCCCTATGACATACCAGATCTGGTCGTAACGTCTAGACCGGGTTTAGGGTGTTATAAATGTTACAAAATCGATAGCCATCAAATTCTTTAAACAAAAAAAAGATCAGGTGCCGACAACAATGTCAAAAAGGACAATGTCAAAAGTTTATAGTCTGTTTAAAGATCAGACACCATATCATAGAGCAACAAAGGCAGCCAAAAAGAAAAGGAACAAAAAAACAAAACATGGATTGTAGGAAAGATGACCGATACTTGTAAAGATTGGCATAAAGAAGTTGTAACACCCCAAACCCAACCTATACGTTAAGGCCAGTTTTGACATGCCACACAAAATAAATATACTTTCATTCCTCTTTAAGTAAAACCAATTTCAAAGTTTTGACGAAGTCTTTATCGAGTAAAAGATTTGAATAATAAATCGATAATTTGAGATGTAAGATCTTATAAGTCAAAATTTAAAAATATCGTTTAACAGTTCGAGAAAATTTTAAAAGAAATTAAAGATATTTTTCGGAAAGAATTGATGAAAAACTTAAGAATAATTTACGAGTTACTATTATGAAAATTTTATGAAATCCTTTTTATATATTCATTTGGAATAAAACGTTTATTTAAGTTTTAGAAATTGAAATCTCAATTAAAATACTTAAAGCAGTTTATAATTTCATCAAACAAAAACCAAATAAAAAATTATCAAGAGGCCTTATCACAAACCTTAATTCAAAATAGCAAAATAATTAAAGGTATTTAAAGGAATCCAAATTTCCAAAGTTAACCATTTTTAAGTATGGCTTCCACCAAGATATCCACAGCCCAAGTCTTCATCAATGATCATTACCTGAAAGGGATAAGGAAAATGGGGTGAGTTACTAGAACTCAGTGTGTAACCCACTTACCATTGTCCACTGGGCCAAAAATCCAATTTAGCATTTATCGGGCCAAGCCCATTTACAATTATAATACAATAATAACATATATAAAATGAATGTGATATGCAATTCCCAAACCAAACCTAGTTTCCATCTGCTACACACCACCCGTACCAACCAACACACCTGTGGGGAGCTTTAGTCGCCTGTAACACCCCAAACCTTGCCCATGCATTAAGTCTGAATTTTGGCATGCCACACAAAGCGAACATGTGTTTAATCATCAACGATGTAAGATTTCAAATCTTCAAAATGATTTTAGAGAATAAGTTTATCAAAAATCGAGGTTTATTAGAAATCAATGATTTGTAAGCTCGAGAGTTTATCAATTGTTTTTTTTTCTTTAGAGTAAGAACTGATTAAAAATTTAAATTGATTGGTTGAAATGTTTTTATAAAAGAGTTTTCAAAGGAATTCCTACGTTTTAGTAATATTTAAGAAAACCTATATTTTATACGAAAGTTTAAGAAAACATTTATAAAAATTAAAACAGTCCAATCTAAAACATATTAAAAACCATCCACAAAATAAAAATCCAAGAAAATAATACCAAAGGCCTTATTACATCGTAATTGAAATAGTACTTAAATGAAAATAACTAAAGAAAATAAAAGTTTATATAAACCACCATTTATAGTATGGCCTCCACACGAAGTCATCTCCGGCCCAAGCCTCCCTCAATTATTATTTCCTGAGAAGGGTAAGAAAAATGGGGTGAGTTACTTAGAACTCAATGTGTAACCCACTTACCATGTTCACTGGGCCATAACCATTAAGCATTCAATTGGGCTTGAGCCCCTTTACAAAATAATATATAAATCAAATATAAAAATAATGCATGTGATATGCAATTCCCAACCAAGCCTAATTTTCATCCGCTACACACCACCCGTACCAACCAACACACCTGTGGGGATCAAGTCAACCCACCCCGCCAACACACCAATAGCAGGAATTAAGCCAATTATAATATTTGTGGCAACAGGCCATTGTGACAGAGTCACCGAACTTGATTTTGGCAACAAGCCATTTATAATATTTGTGCTAGAACCACCGATCTAGATTTTTGGCAACATGCCATTCTTCTCTTCGTCAATTATCCCAACCCATGCAGTCATGTATATATATATATATATATAATGCATAACAAAATATTCATAAGGTAAATTTAACAAAAAGCCCATATTACAATTTATCAATTTGGCCCATTAGTCAAAATAGCAATTTGGCCTATTTAACGACCTAGCAAACTTGGCCTATTTCATCTCATATCACATTTAGCTCATTTATTAATATCACTTTTGGCCCATAAAGCAACATATTTCAATTTGGCCCATAAAGGTTATTTTCATAATTCGATCCATAGGGACATTTCATAATTCGGCCCATTAACACATAAGGCCTTTTCACAATTTCCACACTTGGCCAATTTATCAAAATAATCACATGGCCCAAAATATCACTTTTTTTTTTTTTACAAAATAGCCAATTAAGGGCAAATCCGTAATTTTTCCACAACCTAAATTCCGGTTTCATGCATTTACACAAAAAGTATTAATATATCATATTTTCCAATTTTACCGGATTTACGATTTTTATTCTAACGCTTACGGTATAATATAACCCATGAGATAAGTGTGAAGTTACACACCTGATTACGGTGAGAACTATACTTTCCCGCTCGTCGATATCTAAACACGCATCACGATGGATTAGAACACTAATATTTAAAAACTATTCTTAAAAAAAAAGCATTCTAAACTTTTACCCTCAAAATTTTGAACAAGTTCTATTTGTGGTTTCTCCCCGATTGATGATTTGTTACCCTTTGAATAACCACGAACGAACAAAGGTTCAGGAGTACAAATGACTTTAAATAATTGATTTTTGCCGGATGAGGGTCCACAACCCGGTGGAAAACCTCGGATTGTCGTAGCGGTCCTTCGTTTGAACTTAGAGGGAATAGCAAAATCGCCTCTCTTTCGAACACTATTAACAACCCTGTCCCTATCTTGCTTGCATTTAATGACAAAAGGTTATTAGTCTTAACAATATATCAAAATTTAAGACTATTGATCTTAAATAGCGTATTTTGACTTACCTTATAATTTCGAATAATTCTCAAAAAAAAATCCTTATAAACAAAACTTCCGATTATCAATTCTGATTGAATATCATTGAAAACAATAAGGGTGATCATAACATCCATGAAGGGTTTCTTTTACCTTGATAGATATGTTCCAACTCGAATGGCTTCACGAAGTCCTCGAAAATGTGATAATTCGTCCACCACTATCTCACTATAGTCCAAAATTTAAAAGAAGAAAGATTAAGAAGATTATCTATGAAGTATGGAAGTTTCGGCTATGATAAAACAAAGGAGAGAAGAGAATGGTTAAAAAGAAAATAAATGATGAAAGAAAGAGAATGAAGATAAGAGGTTTATGATTTAATTTTCAAATATAAAAGAAAAGTAAAGAGAAGAGTTTGGAACAATGGTGCATTCGGCAATGGGGAAGAAAGAAGAAAAGAAATGGTCTTTGTGTTTTGGTATTTTGGCACAAAGGAGAGTAACACAAAATGATGCACTTGAGAGGTTGGCAAAATATAACCAAATGGTCAAAAGGAGAAGACAAAAAGATGAAAAACAAGGATGTTTACCCAAAGCATCAAGCACATTCGATCAAAGAGAAAAAAAAATATGAAAAAAAAAGGTGTTTTGAGAAAACAAAGAAATGACCAAAAGGAATTACCCAAAAGCTACTAACCATACCAAACCTAACACCAAAAATTTGGCCTCCTCCCTTTTGTCCCCTAAACCGTCCAAATACATGGTCAAACTTGGCCATCTTAACTTTCCAAAACATCCTCCCTTAAGAGGTGCCTTATGTTCCTCCACCTTCCAAAAGTTTAGAAATTCTATCCCCAAAATCAATCAAATTCTATCCCTAAATTTATGTTTGCCATAACCTTTAGCCACCTTACCATAAAAGAATTGGTCCATCTTTACTAAGAATAGAGCTTGGTCGACACTTGCTAGGAAAAAGCAAAAATAAAAGTTCACAATTATGCAAACTAGGGGATTCAAACCTCTTCCCCCAAGACCATACATGTTGTGCATAACCTCTTGCCCAATAGCTCAATTATGCTATCTTTTACCACTTAATTTACATAAACTTCAAGATAACTTAATTCCTCTACAGTAAGGTACTCTTTACTAAAGTTTATTCTAATTCCAAATAAACTCAAGCCTTCTCAGGACTATATTAAGCACATAAATTAAATTATTCACAAATTAAGCACCAAAAACATGTAACATATCGATACTCATATTTTTAGGATGTTACATCACCCACCTATCCAACACACCAAAATAGGCATTAAGCCATTTATATCAATTTGTGGACAAGCCACTAGATTTACAAAGTTTACATGGCATTGTCATTTTTCAGATTTGTGGCAGAGCCACCAGATTTATGTGGCATAGCTACCAGAACTTCTCTTCATCATTATTCCATCCCATACAATCCATGTATATACTGCATATTCATTTACAACCATTCATTCAAATATTTATTACGAACAATAAGGCCCATTATAACAAATATCACAATTGGCCCATATATCAAATATCACATTTGGCCCATATAGTCACTTTAATCGATTTGGCCCATTAAGGGCAATTTTGTAATTTTCAAAGGCTTAATACCGATTTCATAATCTTTACCAAAATAGTTATAAATATGCCATTTTACTCGATTTCACTAACATGTGATTTCATCAAGCAGTTAACATAATATAATTATCTAACCCATGAAATACGGTGTGAGATTACACACCTGATTACGGTAAGCACTACACTTTCCTGATCGTCGACACCTAAAAATATTTTTAACGGTCGATTAGATCATGTACACTTATAGGAAATCTACTATCAGATAAACGGCCTAGATTTTTAACCTCGGAATCGCGAATAACTACTATTTTTCGTTTCTCACCGGTTGACAGTCCACAACCCGGTGGAAAATCCCGAATCACTGATGCCTCAAAATTGCAAAAAAATTTGAATAGTTGATTCTCACCGGATGAGGGTCCACAACCCGGCAGAAAGTCTCGGATCGTCGAAATAGCCCTTCATTTGGATCTAAAAGGGATCGTAAATCCGCTCCTTTTTCGATCACCAATCACTACCCCTTTTGATTCGATCTTGTTTGCCTCCATTGAAAATAAATATTAGTCCATACTAATATTTTGTTATTATAAATGATTAATCTCAGGAGTGAAGTCGGCTTACCACAAGAATCCGTATGATCTCAAGATGGAAGATTGAGCGATAGAGTCCCTACAATAACATCGATTAATCAACACTATCTTAACGAATAAAAAGTGATTATAAAATCCTCAAAGAATCCTTACCTTAATAATTTTGGACCGAATCCTAGCGATTAAACGATGACTTCGAAAACTCCAAGTTTGACCTTCCACTAATTTTCTATAGCAAAGAATAGTGATTTTGTATGAGAGATAATATGGTGATGGCCTCAGCAACATACTGAGAAGGGCCTATGCATTTTCGATTTAATTGTACATAATGACATGTCTTATGCGTTATGAATAAATTTTGAATAATGTTTGGAAACCTGAGAATGTATGGGAATGTTACGTTAAAAAGGGGAAAGTTGATATTTTGGAAACCTAAGCAAATAGGAAAGTGAACATTTCTGGAAACTTGGAAATGTAAGGAAATGTCATGTTTAAAGAGCTGAACGAAAATTTTTGGAAACTTAGAAATGACTTAGAAATGTCGAGTTTTAAAGTTAAAAGAGGAAATTAAGGCAAGGTGGCCTTAAAAGAAAAAGTTTGTGAAATTTGACACACAAACAGGCTTGGAAAAGTGGCTCAAGATGTCACTTAGGGCCTATGGAAATGGCGCCATATGCAAGAGGAATGGGCACTGGTTCGAGTCACTTGGGAAGCAAATAAAGGAGGTTTTATTTTTGCTCCCCTAAGATCGAGGTGGAATGCACATGCTTCTAGAAAGGATGTGTTTTATTTTCATAAATATTCGATTAAAAGGGGTGATAAATAAAGGATTTTTAAATTGAAGAGATAAATGTTGGATTAAATGTTTTTAATAAAGTGATAATTAAAGGATAATATTATCACAAAGGAAGAGTGGTGGCCAAGTAGGGGACTCTAGCCTGATAAATTTGGCTAAGGGAGGAGAAGTGAGGCATTCTTCCATCTTTTCTAAGTGATTGCCGAAAATTCCCTAGCCCACTCTTTCTCTGTCGAAATTTTCCTTAAGTAAAAATCCATCTTTTCTTCTTCTTTTCTCTTCTACTGTCAAAACTGAAACCTCTTTGATCCCTGTTTAAGTCTCCATAGCCGAATCTTTGTGGCTTCAAACAAGGGTGCCGTCGACTGTGGTGTTAAGGTAAGAACAATGGATTCTTGTTGTTCAATCTTTTTAATCAAGATTTAGGAACTGTGACCCTTTTGGTTGTCTCTTGGCCAAATATTAAAGGAGGAATTCCGGGATTTCAGATCTAATGAATTTTGGCTAATCAGGAAGAGAATTTTAGGATTCAAGGATTTAAGGTAAGAAACTATAAGATCCAAAGGCTTTGTTTTAAGTGTTAGAAATGGATCTAACAGATATCATGTAGGTTTCAACATCTCTATAGCCAAGGGTACTTTTTGGGATCACAAGGTATGTGTTTAAGACATTCGGCCAAAGGCCTATTTTAAATGTTTGGATTTATTATCAGAAGCCGAAAACTAACCCGTGGAGTAATATAGTGTTTAGCCGATTTCACAAGGGAGGAATATAAAGTTCGGCATTTGATTCTTAAATTCAATTCGGCAACAAGGTAAGTAATACTAATCCTATTAGGATTTGGATTAGTGGCCGAATGGTCTTTTTAAATAGAAAGTGATGAATTTATATAGGATTTGAGTTCTAAATTTATAAATCGATTTTCTTCGGGATTTTGAGGACTTCGTTAAACGAATCAGCTGTGTACCCCACACTACTTTATAATATGTTTCATGGCCTGTTTAATTGAGATATGTGATATTAAGAATATGAAAGTGGCTAAAGTACCATGATATGGTACTAAGTACTCAGGTACGTTTCCTACTTCTACTAGGAATATGAAAAATGTTATTTGTAACATGAGAATATGATAAGAATGTGAACTTTTGCATATTATGCATATTATTATTATGGGCATATGGGTTTATTTTGAAAGGGGAAGTAAATGTGGTGACCTAAGACCACGAACACGGTGACCTAAGACTGTGATATCTGAAAAGTGGTGACCTAAGACCACAGTAATCTGAAAGTAGTGACCTAAGACCATGAATGCGGTGATCTAAGACCGCGATTTGGTGTGTAGCGGAAGGATGGTCGACTTAGTAGTCCCCACGGTGTGACTGGTAGGTACAGGGGTGTGTAGCGGATGGATAATTAGGTATGGGTTTGGGAATGCATCATAACTTGTATTTTATGTTTTGAATGTGTAACTATTGTATGCTTGATTCTATTATGATTTAGTGTCGTGTACACATTGAGTCTGCATTTGACTCACCTGCTTGGGAATATTTTTTCGGTGATGAAGCAGGTGATGGACCGAGACGGAGAACTTGTGGTGGCCATGCACAACATGAAGTTTATATTTTCATGGACTCTTAATTTATTTTAGTATTTTGAATTATTTGAAAATTATGATTTGATGTAATAAGGCCACAAGGCCATGATGAACGATTTTATTTCGCTTGTTGTTTAATTGTGTTTTAAAATTTTTATTGAGTTAAAGACTAAGTATTTTATTTTAAAATATACTCTATATGTTTTATCACTTAAAATTAAAAGGGTTTTCTAATATAAAATTCAAATTGGTTTTCAACACAAGCCCAACCCAAACATTTTTCTTTAAAATCACACAAGTTTTTCACAAAGTAACAAAAGAATTTGAATCGGTTTATTTGAGGAACATACCAGATCCGGTCCAGGTTCGTGGGCTGAGTGTGTGGTGTTTCAATTTGGTATCAGAGCCCATTTTAAAAACTCTCGGCCTGTGGACTAAGGCCCAAAACGTTTTCAAAGTGAGCCCAAATGAGTTTTTGAAAATATTTTATGAAATAAGCAGGTTTTCTGGCATGGCACCTAAGTTTCCGACCCGCAGTCCACCAGGTAAGTACGCCTAACTATTTGGGTGATTATGTGAATTATGTTATGAATATTAGAAGGGTAGAAAAGGCATGGAACGTAGAATAGCATGATAGGAACTTGAACCCTAGGACTAGCCTACTCAAACACAAATACATAAGACTTAATGCACTCAACAAACCTATGGCTAAGTCACTGAGTCAGGGTGTGGTAACCCCTGTGCGCATGTCTAGGATTGGATCCGGAAGAGCCTGGTATTTAAGCAGTCCTAGTGACTCACCTCCTCTTCGCAGGAATCCTACCTAGTGCGTAGCTTCGGTTCACCCTAACCCAGAGGGCTCAGTTGGTGTGGCAACCTCTGTGCGCATGTCTAGGAATGGTTTCGGTGGGAGCTTGGTATTTAAGCAGTCCGCGTGACTCACTTCCTCTCCACTCGAATCCTGCCTGGTACGTAGCTTTGGTTCACCCTGACCAAGAGGGCTCGGTCATAGGCTAAACACAATGACTAAAACCCAAAAGGGAACTAGCCGTGTTTTATAAAAACAACAAAACCCTATTTTTAAAACTCTTAAAACTTTCTTTTAAATTCATGAAAACCATCTTTACAAAATTTTCTGAAAAAAAAATTTTGCTTACGAAATTACAAAAATGCCCTTAGTGGTAAAATTACCAAAATGCCCTTGGATTATAAAATGACCAACTACTCAACAGTTCTATCAAAATTTCATTATTTTATAAACATTAAACAACTCTAATTTGCAAAATATCAAAAAAATACCTTGATTTTGGAAAATTATAAAATTACCCCTAACTTACAAAATTACCAAAATGACCCTGATTTCCAAAATTTTTGCAACATCACTGTTTTGGAAAATGCAATTCTCAAAAAGAACCCTCAAAGTTTTACAACTTTTGAAATATCCGCAGAAGGAATAAGAGTGGATCCTAGGAAAATCGAAGCAGTGTTGGATTGGAAACCACCTAGGTCCGTGGCTGAGATCCGAAGTTTTTTAGGTTTGGCAGGCTATTACATAAGGTTCGTGGAAGGAGTATTGTGCTACAAAGGTAAAGTCTGTATGCCGAGAGACAAGGAGTTAAGACAAAGGATTCTTCAGGAGGTGCATAGTAGCCCTTATGCTATGCATCCGGAGGCATTAAGCTGTATAGAGATCTAAGGGAACAATTTTGGTGGTCTGATCTTAAGCGGGAAGTGACCAAATTAATGGGGAAATGCCTGACGTGTCAGCAAGTTAAAGCTGAACACCAAGTCCCATCGGGATTGCTTCAACCAATTGAAATTCCGCAATGGAAGTGGGAGAGAATTACCATGGACTTCGTTAGTGGGCTTCCCCTTACACCTACTAAGAAGGACTCGGTATGGGTGATAGTGGATCGTTTGACCAAGTACGCACACTTCATCTCGATAAGAGTGGACTATTCTCTTCAAAAGTTAGCCAAGTTATATGTGGCAGAAATCGTGAGGTTACATGGAGTACCAGTATCGATCATCTCCGATAGAGACCCAAGGTTCACGTCTCAATTTTAGAAGGCACTTCATCAAGCTTTAGGCACTAAGTTGGTCTTCACTATGGCTTTTCATCCACAATCAGACGGGCAGTCTGAACGGGTTATACAAGTGTTGGAGGATATGTTGAGAGGCTGTGTGATGGATTTCTGAGGAAGTTGGGAAGACTATTTGCCTTTAGCTGAGTTCGCCTACAACAACAACTATCAGGCTAGCATTCGGATGGCACCATATGAAGAGTTGTATGGTCGAAAGTGTCAAACTCCTACGTTGGACTGAGTTAGGAGAACGTCGAGTTTTGGGTCCGGAGTTAGTGGCAGAAACTGAGGAAAAGGTTGAGATAATTCGATCACGATTAAAGGAAGCCTCGATAGGCGAAGTCATCACAGACCTTAGGCGGAAGGAGATAGAGTTTGAAGTGGGAGATCAAGTGTTTTAAAGGTCTCACCTTGGAAGAAGGTTATGAGGTTCACCGCGAAAGGAAGTTAAGCCCAAGGTTTATAGGGCCCTATCGAATCTGAAGCGAAGTTGGACCGATGGCATACCAATTGGAGTTGCCACGAGTTGCGCAGATGCACGACGTATTCCATGTATCCATGCTACGTCGTTACCGATCGGATCCGTCTCATGTGGTACCTGTTGAAGAGGTGGAGCTAAGGCCAGACTTATCCTACGAGGAAGAGCCAATTTGGATCTTGGAACGTGATGTGAAAGTACTACGAAGGAAGTCAGTTCCTCTAGTCAAAGTGTTATGGCGCAACCATGGATCGGAAGAAGCTTCGTGGGAGTCAGAAGAGACAATGCGACAGCAATACCCTCAACTATTTTAGTTAGGAAATTTCGAGGACGAAATTATTTTAAGGGGGGTAGAACTGTAACATACTGAGAAGGGCCTATGCATTTTCGATTTAATTTTACATAATGACATGTCTTATGAGTTATGAATAAATTTTGAATAATTTTTGGAAACCTGAGAATGTATGGGAATGTTACGTTAAAAAGGGGAAAGTTGATATTTTGGAAACCTAAGCAAATAGGAAAGTGAACATTTCTGGAAACTTGGAAATGTAAGGAAATGTCATGTTTAAAGAGCCGAACAAAAATTTTTGGAAACTTAGAAATGACTTAGAAATGTCGAGTTTTAAAGTTAAAAGAGGAAATTAAGGCAAGGTGGCCTTAAAAGAAAAAAGTTTGTGAAATTTGACACACAAACAGGCTTGGAAAAGCGGCCTGAAGATGTCACTTAGGGCCTATGGAAATGGCGCCATATGCAAGAGGAATGGGCCTGGGTTCGAGTCACTTGGGAGGCAAATAAAAGAGGTTTTATTTTTGCTCCCGTAAGACCGAGGTGGACAAGACATGCTTCTAGAAAGGAGGTGTTTTATTTTCATAAATATTAGATTAAAAGGGTGATAAATAAAGGATTTTTAAATTGGAGAGATAAATGTTGGATTAAATGTTTTTAATAAAGTGATAATTAAAGGATAATATTATCACAAAGGAAGAGTGGTGGCCAAGTAGGGGACTCTAGCCTGGTAAATTTGGCTAAGGGAGGAGAAGTGAGGCCATTCTTCCATCTTTTCTAAGTGATTGCCGAAAATTCCCTAGCCCACTCTTTCTCTGTCGAAATTTTCCTTAAGCAAAAATCCATCTTTTCTTCTTCTTTTCTCTTCTACTGTCAAAATCGAAACCTCTTTGATCCCTGTTTAAGTCTCCATAGCCGAATCTTTGTGGCTTCAAACAAGGGTGCCGTCGACTGTGGTGTTAAGGTAAGAACAATGGATTCTTGTTGTTCAATCTCTTTTAATCAAGATTTAGGAACTGACCCTTTTGGTTGTCTCTTGGCTGAATATTAAAGGAGGAATTCCGGGATTTCAGATCTAAGGAATTTCGGCTAATCAAGAAGAGAATTTCGGGATTCAAGGATTTAAGGTAAGAAACTATAAGATCCAAAGGCTTTGTTTTAAGTGTTAGAAGTGGATCTAACAGATATCATGTAGGTTTCAACATCTCCATAGCCAAGGGTACTTTTTGGGATCACAAGGTATGTGTTTAAGACATTTGGCCAAAGGCCTATTTTAAATGTTTGGATTTATTATCAGAAGTCGAAAACTAACCCGTGGAGTAATATAGTGTTTAGCCGATTTCACAAGGGAGGAATATAAAGTTCCGACATTTGATTCTTAAATTCAATTCGGCAACAAGGTAAGTAATATTAATCCTATTAGGATTTGGATTAGTGGCCGAATGGTATTTTTAAATAGAAAGTGATGAATTTATGTAGGATTTGAGATCTAAATCTGTAAATCGATTTTCTTCAGGATTTCGAGGACTTCGTTAAATGAATTAGGTGTGTACCCCACACTACTTTATAATATTTTTCATGGCCTGTTTAATTGAGATTTGTGATATTAAGAATATGAAAGTGGCTAAAGTACCATGATATGGTACTAAGTACTGTGCACGTTTCCTACTTCTACTAGGAATATGAAAAATGTTATTTGTAACATGAGAATATGATAAGAATGTGAACTTTGGCATATTATGCATATTATTATTATGGGCATATGGGTTTATTTTGAAAGGGGAAGTAAATGTGGTGACCTAAGACCACAAACACGGTGACCTAAGACCGTGATATCTCGAAAAGTGGTGACCTAAGACCACGATGAATCTGAAAGTGGTGACCTAAGACCACGAATGCGGTGATCTAAGACCGCGATTTGGTGTGTAGCGGAAGGAGGGTCGACTTAGTAGTCCCCACAGTGTGACTGGCAGGTACGGGGGTGTGTAGCGGATGGATAATTAGGTTTGGGTTTGGGAATGCATCATAACTTGTATTTTATGTTTTGAATGTGTAACTATTGTATGCCTGATTCTATTATGATTTAGTGTCGTGTACACATTGAGTCTGTTTGACTCACCCTGTTGTGGGAATATTTTTTTCAGGTGATGAACAGTGATGGACCGGGACGGCAGAACTTGTGGTGGCCATGCACAACATGAAGTTTATATTTTCATGGACTCTTAATTTATTTTAGTATGTTGAATTATTTGGAAATTATGATTTGATGTGTAACATCTCGAAATTGGGCCTAGTAGGATTGGGCCCAATGGGCCTTAGGCGTAGTAGTGTTCAAAATTTTTGAGAACGGTATTAATGCATGTTAGACTTATTAGGTAAGTGATTCTGGAAGGTTAGAGGGCTTCTATGAAGTCCCGGGATTAAACTTTGGCTTTGGTGAAATTTTGGTTTTAGGTGAAAAAAAACCCTAGAAGTTGCCAGGTAGGCCTTAAGAATAAAATGTGGAGGAAAATGAAACAAGTGGAGTGTGTGGTGTAGTGGCAAAGTGACGCCACATAAGAGACAAGGGGGTGACACCACAAGGAAAGAAGGAGGTCCAAGGTTCAAGTCTTGGCTTTTGCATTTTGGTTTTCTTTTTACTTGGACCTTAGAATTTGGCTATAGATTTATATTTAGTTGCATGGTTAAAACACAAGAGGAGCTTGTGGCCAAGTGGTCGTGGCGTGGATTATGTTGCAAGGAGCACAGGTTCGAATCTCATGACAAGCAATAGAGTATTTATTTTGCGGATTGAATGGCAAGAGTTTTGATTAAATTTAAACTCTCTTGTGGAGGGATCCCACATTGGAAAGATACAAAGAAGGAAGGTGAAGAGCTAGCTATACAAAGAGCATTTCGGAGGAGAGTTAACATACCTTGGTGGGCGTTTGGGCGCAAGAGTGGTCATGATGCGGTTTAACACCGAGACTCTATCGGTGTGTAACTCTCTTTACTCTAGTATGTGGCAAATGCCAAAGTGCCGATCACGGCAATAGTAGTTACACGAGCGTCTGGCGCGCGTGTGGGCTTCACGCAATAGTTGAGGCCATCGGTAGTATTCTTGTGGGTTGAAATTTGCTGGGTCGCGATGGTGAAGTGGGCCCAATGGGCCGTGGGCCCAATTGAATAAATTGCATGATGATATAGTATATAGTGAACTAGAATAGGTGGAACTTATATACGTGGCTAGATGTATGTTAGGTGGGCCACACGAGCATGTGGGCCCAAATGGGCTGGAATCTAGTTTTAGGCCCAATAGTCCGGTACGACCAGAAATGGTAGCTGAGTCGCTCTGGGCGACATTAGGCCTTCGGAAAGGCCATTGTAGGTGCAAAATTACCAAAATACCCCTAGTTTATGAAATTACCAAAATAGCCCTGGTTTACGAAATTACCAAAATACCCCTGGTTTATGAAATTACCAAAATAGCCCTGGTTTACGAAATTACCAAAATACCCTCAATTTAAAAAATTACCAAAATACCCCCGATTTGCAAAATTATTGAAATACCCCCAATTGTTAAATTACCGAAATACCCCTAATTTGTAAATTTACCAAAATACCCTTGGGTTGTAAAAGTGCTGAAATACCCTCGAGTTGTAAAATTACCGAAATACCCCCAATTTATAAATTTACCAAAATACCCTTGGGTTACAAAAGTGCTGAAATACCCTCGAGTTGTAAAATTATCGAAATACCCCTGGTTTGTAAAATTACCGAAATACCCCTAAGCGATAAAATAATCGTTGTACTCTCGTGGTAGTATTAGCTTGTATGTGTTAATCGTATGGTTGATTATGGTTGACATGCGTTGCTTACATGGATTGGTAATGAGTAGAATTATCGAACTACCCCTGTAGGGTGGAATTACAAAAATGCCTTTGGTAGGTAAAATTACGGTTATACCCTTAGAGGTTGATTAGTTTGATTATGTCGTATTTGTTATTACGATTATAATGGTAATTCGTTTCACGTTATCTTTGATATATAATTTGCATACATGTCACATCGCATACACAATTATTATGGTGATGAACATGGCATGAAAATGGGTATGATGAGAGGAGGGAAGGATGATTTATACTGTCACCAGTGGTTTTGACCACATAGTGGGTTGGCCCCGCTTTCCTTATTATTTGTGACTAGTCTTAGTGCTTTTGACCACACGGATATTATTTGTGACTACGGTCACCAGTGGTTTTGACCACACATGGATTATTGTGACTCGTCCCAATGGTTTGGTACCACAGTGGGTTGGCCCACATGTTGATTCTGGATTGTCATCGATGGTTTTGACCACACGGTGGGTTGGCCCCATCATATGATTTGTGACTACGGTCACGGTGGTTTTGACCACACTTATATGATTTGTGACTACGGTCACGATGGTTTTGACCACACGGGGTAGACACAGGAGTTCGGTTGGTTAGGTTGGGTTTGCATAATTTGCATATTGACATATCAAATGTGTAAGTGCCTTGTTATTATCGGGATGGGGATTTACACACTGAGTCTCGGTGACTCACCCTTTCCCTTACATTTGCAGATGAGGCATAGATCGCGGATGTGGGCCGGATGGACTCGAGGTGGCCATGCACTATGTTTTGGGTTTTATTTCAATTACTATTTTGGGTTAATTTACTTTTAAATTTGGTTTTGTTATGTAATAAGGCATTGGGGTATTTTATTTGGTTTCAATTTTCAATTTGGTTTTCGCTTATTATTAAATGATCAATATGGGATTTTCCTAAAATGATAATAAAGTTTCTTATTCAAAATTACTTAAACTCGATTTCTCACAACAACTATAAAGAATCTGAGCTTTTAACGAAGCATGCTTTTTAGACATTCCTTTCATGTGACATGCCGATCCGATCGTAAAGTTTAGGCGGGTTTGGGGTGTTACAATTATGGTATCGAGCTAGGTTCAAAAACTTCGGTACTGTGGAATGGGTTCAAAATGTTTTTCAAATTTTGGTTGAAATATGGTTTAGAAAATATATATATCACTTTCTGAAGTATGACACCAGAGTCTCGGCACCAATCTGAATCGTAAGTTTCGTGGTACTTCTCTTTGTTATATCTTTGTATTTATGGTATCTATTCTATGTGTTTGGTTTGGATGTGATGGTCGGACATAGAGTTTGGTGCGTATGAAATATTAAATGCATTTTAATGGCTAGGTGTTTTTGAGTATGTGTAGAAGTTTTAAATTCTAGTTAAAAGTATATTAGTTTTATTAAGATCAAAGTCTTGTGACAAGGCGTAGTGTGGTAGGTTAGGATGTGTGATGTTAGTTAGTTGGAAATTTCGAGGACGAAATTTCTTTAAGGAAGGTAGATTTGTAACATCCGAAATTGGGCCTAGTAGGATTGGGCCCAATGGGCTTTAAGCGTAGTAGTGTTCAAAATTTTGAGAACAAACATTAATGCAAGTTAGACTTATTAGGTAAGTGATTACGGAAGGTTAGAGGCTTTATGAAGTCCGGGATCGAACTTTGGCTTTGGGGAAATTTTGGTTTTAGGTGAAAAAACCCTAGAAGTTGCTGTGTAGGCCTTAAGAATAAAATGTGGAGGAAAATGACACAAGTGGAGTGTGTGGTGTAGTGGCAAAGTGACACCACATAAGAGACAAGGGTGACGCCACAAGGAAGGAAGGAGGTCCAAGGTTCAAGTCATAGCTTTTGCATTTTGGTTTCTTTTTACTTGGACCTTAGAATTTGGCTATAGATTTATATTTAGTTGCACATGGTCAAAACACAAGAGGAGCTTGTGGCCAAGTGGTTAGCGGCGTGGATTATGTTGCAAGGAGCACAGGTTGAATATCATGACAAGCAATAGAGTATTTATTTTGCAGATTGACTGACAAGAGTTTGATTAAATTTAAACTCTCTTGACGGAGGATCCCACATCTGGACGAGATACAAAGAAGGAAGGTGAAGAGCTAGCTATATAAAGAGCATTTCGGAGGAGAGTTAACATACCTTGGTGGGCGTTTGGGCGCGGAGTGGTCGATCTTGGTTTAACACTAGACTCTATCGGTGTGTAACTCTCTCTTTACTCTAGTATGGCGGCAAATGCCAAAGTGCCGATCAAGGCAATAGTAGCCACACGAGCGTGCGGCGCGCGTGTGGGGCTTCACGCGATAGTTGAGGCCATCGTAGTATTCTTGTGGGTTGAAATTTGCTTGGTCGCGATAGGTTTGAAGTGGGCCCAATGGGCGTGGGCCCAATTGAATAAATTGCATGATGATATAGTATATAGTGAACTAGAATAGGTGGAACTTATATACGTGGCTAGATGTATGCTAGGTGGGCCACACAGCGTGTGGGCCAGAATGGCCGGAATCTAGTTTTAGGCCCGAGAGTCCGAAGACGACCGAAATGGTGGTGAGTCACTCTGGCGACATTAGGCTTTGGAAAGGCCATTGTAGGTGCAAAATTACCAAAATACCCTAGTTTATGAAATTACCAAAATAGCCACAGTTTACGAAATTACCAAAATACCCTAGTTTATGAAATTACCAAAATAGCCCTAGTTTACAAAATTACCAAAATACCCTCGATTTACAAAATTACCAAAATACCCCCGATTTGCAAAATTATTGAAATACCCCTAATTATTAAATTACCGAAATACCCTCAATTTATAAATTTACCAAAATACCCTTGGGTTGTAAAAGTGCTGAAATACCCTCGAGTTGTAAAATTATCGAAATACCCCTAATTTGTAAATTTACCGAAATACCCTTGGGTTGCAAATGTGCTGAAATACCCTCAAGTTGTAAAATTACCGAAATACCCCTGGTTTGTAAAATTACCGAAATACCCCTAAGCGATAAAATAATCGTTGTACTCTTATGGTAGTATTAGCGTTGTATGTGTTAATCGTATGGTTGATTATGGTTGAGATGCGTTGCTTACATGGATTGGTAACGAGTAGAATTACCGAACTACCCCTGTAGGGTGGAATTACAAAAATGCCTTTGGTAGGTAAAATTACGATTATACCCTTAGACGTTGATTAGTTTGATTATGCCGTATTTGTTATTCTGATTATAATGGTAATTCGTTTCACACGTTATCTTTGATATATAATTTGCATACATGTCATCTCGCATACAATTATTATGGTGATGAACATGGCATGAAAATGGGTATGATGAGAGGAGGGGGAAGGATGATTTAGACTGTCACCAGTGGTTTTGACCACATAGTGGGTTGGCCCCGCTTTCCTTATTATTTGTGACTAGTCTTAGTGGTTTTGACCACACGAATATTATTTGTGACTACTACGGTCACCAGTGGTTTTGACCACACATGGATTTTTGTGACTCGTCCCAGTGGTTTGGTACCACAGTGGGTTGGCCCCACATGTTGATTACGGGACTTTTGACCACACGGTGGGTTGGCCCCACCATATGATTTGTGACTACGGTCACCAGTGGTTTTGACCACACTTATATGATTTGTGACTACAGTCACCAGTGGTTTTGACCACACGGGGTAGACACAGGAGTTCGGTTCATTAGGTTGGGTTTGCATAATTTGCATATTGACATATCAAATGTGTAAGTGCCTTGTTATTATTGGGATGGGGATTTACACACTGAGTCTCGGTGACTCACCCCTTTCCCTTACATTTGCAGATGAGGCATAGATCGCGGATGTGGAGCCGAGATGGACTCGAGGTGGCCATGCACTATGTTTTCGGGTTTTATTTCAATTACTATTTTGGGTTAATTTACTTTTAAATTTGGTTTTGTTATGTAATAAGGCATTGGGGTATTTTATTTGGTTTCAGCTTTCAATTTGGTTACTGCTTATTATTAAATGATCAATATGGGATTTTCCTAAAATGATAATAAACCGTTTCTTATTCAAAATTACTTAAACTCGATTTCTCACAACAACTATAAAGAATACGAGCTTTTTAACGAACGCACAGTTTTTAGACATTCCTTTCATGTGACATGCCAGATCCGGTCGTAACGTTTAGGCCGGGTTTGGGGTGTTACATGATGTAATAAGGCCACAAGGCCATGATGAACGATTTTATTTCTGCTTGTTGTTTAATTGTGTTTTAAAAATTTTGATTGTGTTAAAGACTAAGTATTTTATTTTAATATATACTCTATATGTTTTATCACTTAAAATTAAAAAAGGGTTTTCTAATATAAAAATTCAAGTTGGTTTTCAAGACAAGCCCAACCCAAACAATTTTCTTTAAAATCGCTTTCTCACAAAGTAACAAAAGAATTTGAACCGGTTTACTTGAAGAACATACCAGATCCGGTCCAGGCTCGTGGGCCGGGTGTGGGGTGTTTTAGCCTCGATCAATATGGCCAACCCACACCAAGGTATAGGTTCAGCACTAAGAGAAAGGGTAAAATAAAAATACAAACAAAAATATTGAAATGAAACGCTTGCCGATTGATCAAAGTGTGAGTAGAAAAGTGGTTGAGAAGAAAATATGTTTGAAGTGAAAAATTCAGCTATAATGAAAATATTGGAGGGGAAATGATGTTTGAAAGTTTTTTCAAAAAGAAAAGAAGAAGAAAAAGAAGTAGAGGATATGGTGTTTAAGTTTCGGTTTTCAAGGGTAGAAAATGAACAAGGCAATGGTCTTCAAATTGTTATGCATTCGGCAATGAGAATAAAAGAAATGAAAATACCCCTTCAATGTTGTATGGTTTCGGTACAAAGAAGAAAGAATTTGGGGAGTATGAAATATGATACCAAATTGGTCAAAAAGAAATGGCCAAAACAAACAAAAATTTACCTATTGTTCATGACACATTCAGCTAGGGAAAAGAGTTTGAGAGAAAATTTGATACACTATTTGCTAATGAAAAGAAATGACCAAAACTAGCACCTAAACCTTACCAAAGTGCTAACAACATTCGGTCATCCCCCCTAGCCCCAAAAGCCGTCCAAGTGCATAGCCATTTGGTCAAAATTTTGGCCACCCAAACTTTCCAAAACATCACCCTTGGAATAAGCCTTATGCTCCTATTTCATGCCATTTCCATTTGATTCCTTTCCCTCACTTCAATCTTACCTTTTTCTCTTAGCCATCTTGTAATAAAAAATAAAAGTCCTACTTACCATAAGTTCATGCTTCACCGACACTATAAGGAAGGAAAGTAAAAAAAATAAAGTTCACACATGCACACAAAGGGATTCAAACTCCTTCCCTCAAGGTAACGCATATGGCGCCATACCCCTTTACTAATAACTCACTTATGCTAGCTATTTACCACTTTATTACCTTAAGCTTTAAGGTCACTTATTCCATTTCCTTAAAGTACTAAATGCCAAAAAAAAATTTATAATTCCAAATAAATCCCGAGCCTTCTCAGGACTACCTTAACACACACATTGGATAGTTTAATTAGCTGAGCACCAAAATAATGCAACATATAAAATTCAAATTTTAGGATGTTACAATTCCACACCCTTAAAGAAAATTTCGTCCTCGAAATTTACCTGATTAAAAGAGATGGGGATATTGTTGCCGAGTCGTCTCCTCAGGCTCCCATATAGCTTCCTCCACTCCGTGATTACGCCATAGAACCTTGACTAACAGCACAATCTTCCTTCTCATCACCTTTATATCTCGATCTAAAATTTTCACTGGCGCTTCCTTGAATGACAAATCAGGCCTTAACTCAACTTCCTCTACCGGTACTATATGAGACGAATTCGATCGATAACGCCTCAACATTGAGACATGGAAAACACTATGAATCTGACTCAATTCCGGAGGTAATTCAAGTTGGTAAGCCACTGGTCCTACACGCTTCAACACACGGTATGGTCCGATGAACCTAGGGCTCAACTTGCCCTTCCTTCCAAATCTGAAGATCTTCTTCCAAGGTGAGACCTTTAGAAAGACTTGATCTCCCAATGGAAACTCAATGTTCTTACACTTCAGATCCGCATACGATTTTTGTCTATCCGAAGCTTCCTTTAACTGCACCCGAATTACCTTTACTTTTTCCTCCGTCTCCGATATCAGTTCAGGACCCAATAACTATCGCTCCCCCAATTCAGTCCAACAAGTAGGAGTACGACACCTATGACCATACAATGCTTCATAGGGTGCCGTTTGGATACTGGATTGGTAGCTATTATTATACGCAAACTCTGCCAACGGTAGAAAATCCTCCCAACTACCTCTGAAGTCAATCACACAACCCTTTAACATGTCTTCCAAAATCTGGATTACTCTTTCTGACTAACCATCTGACTGAGGATGAAAAGCTGTGCTGAAATTTAACTTTGTTCCCAAAGCTTCATGTAAAGCTTTCCAAAATCGTGATGTAAACCTAGGATCCCTGTCCGATATAATAGACACTGGTACCCCAAGTAACCTCACGATCTCTGCTACATACAACTTAGCCAACTTCTGTAGTGAGAAATCTGTACGAATAGGTAGAAAATGGGCAGTCTTCATCAATCGATCCACTATTACCCAGACGGAATCTTTCTTGGTAGGTGATGAGGGTAACCCACTAACAAAATCCATCATTATCCGTTCCCATTTCCATAATGGAATCTTTACCGGTTGCAACAATCCCGATGGTAATTGGGGTTCTGCCTTCACTTGTTGACAAGTCAAGCACTTACTCACATATTCAGTAACTTCCCATTTCAACCCTGGCCACCAATATTGCTCACGAAGGTCTCGATACATTTTATTTCCCCTAGGGTGCATAGCATAAGGGCTACTATGCGCCTCTTGTAGAATCATTTGTCTCAAATTCGAATCCTTGGGCATACAAATTCTTCCGCGAAAACATAATACTCCATCCTTATCAAATCCAAAATCCCCTATTACACCACCTTCCACTTGCTGAAGTAAGGGACCTAACTTTTTATCTGATAACTGCTTTTCCCTGATCTGACCTAACCACAAAGGCTTCACCTGAAGTTCGACTAGTAGACTGCCATCTTCATACAAATTGAGATGAGCAAACATTGCTCTCAACTCCGATATCACCTTACGACTCAATGCGTCTACCACCACATTAGCCTTTCCAGAATGATACTCGATTGAGAAGTCGTAATCCTTAAACAGCTCTATCCACCTCCGCTATCTTAACTTCAACTCCTTTTGAGTATGGAGGTACTTTAGACTCTTATGGTCCATATAAGTGATCGACTTCTCACCATAGAGATAGTGCCTCTAAATCTTTAGAGCAAAAACCACAGCAGCTAACTCTAAATCATGAGTAGGATAGTTGACTTCGTGCGGCCTTAACTGATGAGATGCATAAGCCATCACTTTTCCACCTTGCATCAACACACATCCTAAACCCGTGTGTGATGCATCGCAGTGAACGATGAACTCTTTTCCAGCCTCAGGTGGAATCAGTATTGGCACTTTCGTCAAAATCTTCTTCAGTTTCTTAAAACTTTCTTGCTGTTGTTCTGCCCACACAAATGATACTCCCTTTCGTAACAGTTTAGTTAAGGGTGAAGCAATCAACGAAAACCCCTCAACAAAACGTCTATAATAACCAGCCAATCCTAGGAAACTCCAAATTTTGGCCACTAACTTTGGTGGTTTCCAATCCAACACAGCCTCTACCTTCCGAGGATCAACTCTGATTCCTTCGGCTGACACAACATGTCCCAAGAAAGTCACTTCCTTTAGCCAAAATTCACACTTACTAAATTTGGCATAAAGTTGCTTTTCCCGCAACATTTGTAATACTATCCACAAATGTGAATCATGCTCTTCTTCATTCTTCGAGTATACCAAGATATCATCTATGAACACCACTACGAACCGGTCTAAGTAAGGTTGAAAGACTCGGTTCATCATGTCCATAAATGCAACTGGCGCATTGGTCAATCCAAACGGCATCACCAAGAACTCATAATGTCCATAACGAGTTCAAAACACTGTCTTATGAATATCCGCTTCCTTGACCTTAAGCTGGTGATAACCTGATCTCAAATCTATCTTGGAAAAAAACTAAAGCTCCTCGCAATTGATCAAACAGGTCATCGATTCTCGGCAATGGATACCCATTCTTGATCGTCAATTTATTCAACTGCCTATAATTAATACACATACGCATCGACCCATCCTTCTTCTTGACGAACAAGACCGGTGCTCCCCACGGTGACACACTTGGTCGAATAAATCCCCGATCTAACAATTCCAGAATTTGAGCTTTAAGCTCCGCTAACTCCTTCGGCGCCATCTTATAAGGAGCAATGGACACCAGAGCCGTTCCAGGTAAAAGCTCAATGCCAAACTCTACTTCCCGGTCTGGAGGTAAACCTGGAAGTTCCTCGGGAAAGACATCTGAATATTCTTTCACCATTTTAACATCTTCCACCAGTAATTCCTTGGCATCCCAAGCACTAATAAAGGCTAGAAATGCTCCACACCCTTTTCGCACCAACTTTTCTACCCTTAAGGCAGATACCACATTTGCTAAATAGTTTCTCCGTTCACCTATCATCACTATTTCCTTATCTTTCAAAGTCCTTATCGACATCTACTTTGCAACACAATCCAAGTGCGCACGATGTTTTACCAACCAATCCATGCCTAAAATAAGGTCGAACTCGCTGAAAGGCAGTTCCATCAGATCTGCCAAAAATATTTCTCTTTGAATTTCTAAGAGCACGTCTCTAAACAATTTATTCACTAGCACAGATTGTCCTAAAGGACTAATTACCGTCATCTATTTATCAAAAATCTCAGATCTAATGTTCAGATTTCCAGATATAGCACTAGCAACATATGAATGGGTAGACCTGATATCAATCAAAGCAGTAACAGGTACATCGGAGATGAAGAACGTACCAGTTATCACATCAAGTGCATCACCATCCTCTCGGCGTCTGACCGTATAAACTAACCCTGGCTGCCTTGCCTCCGCGTTACCCCTGAAGCCATTACCTCTTCTCGGTGCACCCTGACCTCGACCTGCGCCATTACCACCTCAACCTGGTCCTCGGCCCCTCGGTGGCTACTAAGCACCTCTAATTGGCTGTGCATCATGGTTACAAACTTCTTGAGTCAGAGCAATTCGTCGAGGACAATTCTTAAGCTGATGGTCCTTAGAACCATATTTAAAATAACCACTGGTTCTCTTCTAGCATTCATCAGGGTGTCGTCTTCCATAGCCAGCACATGATTGAATTTGATTGGTAGCAGCAGGTTGCTCTAGCTTGAGCTAGATCATCATTCCTGTGCCTCTTCTGAAACCTTTTAGCAGGACCCGAGTACCTAAAGTCCCTTTTGTTCCTGCCTATATCTCTTTCTCGATTTTGCCTCTCCGAGTCCTTGGCCTCTTCAGCTATTTTGGCTTTCTCCACAAGCATGGAAAAAGTCCTTTCTTGTTGTGGGGCTATCAGTACCCACAACTCATCATTCAACCCGTACTCAAAACGCACACAGCGTTCATGGTCAGTAGGCACTATAGTCCGAGCATAACGACTCAAGCGTAGAAATTCTACTTCATAAGCTACCACCTCTTATTTCCTTGAACCAGATTTAAGAATTCCTTCCTTCGGGCATCCACATAGCTTGCCCCAACATACTTTCCTTGGAATGCAGTTTTGAAGAAATCCAGGTAACACATTTGGCCTGAGTGCCTTCCCGAATAGTGAACCACCATTGATACGCCTCGTCCCTCAACAAGGATACAGCTCCTCTTAGTTTCTGCTCGACGGTACATTCCAGGTCATCCATGATCCACTCTACAGCCTTTAGCCAATATTCCGCGACATTTGGAGCTACTCCCGAAACACTCCTAAAAGTCTCAACACCATTTGATCTGAGTCACTCTGATATTGATCCATGAGCTAATGGTCCCGATCTAACCCCAGCAACCCTTTCCAAAACTCGTAACATTGCTTGAGACAGAGCAATGTCTTCTCTCATATGATCATGTGATCCATTTTTTGACACAGGTGATGCCGGCACGTCCATTTTCGGCATATGTCCCGATGCTTCAGACACAACTCTAGCACCTCGACCTCTACCACGGCCACGTCTACCACGTCCACGTCCTCTAGCGCTCATATTGACTATTTCGTTTCAATCTGATTACAAGTTTTATGAATTAGTATTCTATTTCAGTATTTATTAATGATATTTTATGATATATAAGAGGTAGAGTTGTTTTCGTAAATGCATCCTATAGTCTCAATCTCTATAGTTTCAACATCTAAAACTAAAAGTTCCTAGAGTATTCCTATAGTCATATCACCATAATAATAATCATTCAATTTCAATACACTTACTTGACTTGGTGCCGGATACTCGTGGTGCCATACTACCTTTGAAACATACGTTCTATAATCCAAAACAGTTTAAAAAAATGTTTTAGAACCCAAACCACAGCCGAGTTTTGAACCAGGCTCTGATACCATAAAATGTAACTCCCCAAACCCGGCCTATGCCTTAAGGCCAATTTTGACATGCCACACAAAATAAATATACTTCGATCCCTCTTTAAGTAAAATCGATTTCAAAGTTTTGACGAAGTCTTTATTGAGTAAAAGATTTGAATAATAAATCGATAATTTGAGATGTAAGATCTTATAAATCAAAATTTGAAAATATCGTTTAACAGTTCGAGAAAATTTTTAAAAGAAATTAATGATATTTTTCGGAAAAGAATTGATGAAAAACTTAAGAATAATTTTGAGTTACAATTATGAAAATTTTATGAAATCCTTTTATATATTCATTTGGAATAAAACGTTTATTTAAGTTTTAGAAATTGAAATCTCAATTAAAATACTTAAAGCGCTTTATAATTTCATCAAACAAAACCAAATAAAAAATTATCAAGAGGCCTTATTACAAACCTTAATTCAAAATAGCAAAATAAATTAAAGGTATTTAAAGGAATCTAAATTTCCAAATTTAATCATTTTTAAGTATGGCCTCCACCAAGATATCCACTACCAAGTCTCCATCAATGATCATTACGAAAGGGATAAGGAAAAGCGGGTGAGTTACTAGAACTCAGCAGTGTAACCCACTTACCATTGTCCACTTGGGCCAAAATCCAATTTAGCATTTATTAGGCCAAGCCCATTTACAATTATAATACAATAATAACATATATAAGATGAATGTGATATGCAATTCCCAAACCAAACCTAGTTTCCATCCGCTACACACCACCCGTACCAACCAACACACCTGTGGGGAGCTTTAGTCACCCACCCCGCCAACACACCAAAATAGGCATTAAGCTATTTATATCAATTTGTGGACAAGCCACCAGATTTACAGAGTTTAAATGGCATTGCCATTTTTCAGATTTATGGCATAGCCACCAGATTTATGTAGCATAGCTACCAGAACTTCTCTTCATCATTATCCCATCCCATGCAATCCATGTATATAATGCATATTTCTTTACAACCATTCATTCAAATATTTATTACGAACAATAAGGCCCATTATAAAAAATTATCACAATTGGCCCATATATCAAATATCACATTTGGCCCATATATCAAATATCACATTTGGCCTATATAGTCACTTTTATCGATTTGGCCCATTGAGGGTAATTTCGTAATTTTCACAGTCTTAATACCGATTTCATAATCTTTACCAAAATAGTTATAAATATGTCATTTTACCCAATTTCACTAACATGTGATTTCATCAAGCGGTTAACATAATATAATTATCTAACCCATCAAATACAGTGTGAGATTACACACCTGATTACGGTAAGCGCTGCACTTTCCTAATCGTCGACACCAAAAAATATTTTTAACGCTCGATTAGATCTTGTACACTTATAGGAAATCTACTCTAAGATAAACGGTCTAGATTTTTACCCTCGAAATCGTGAATAACTACTATTTTCTGTTTCTCACCGGTTGATAGTCCACAACCCATGGAAAATCCTGAATCACTGATGCCACACAATTGCGAACAACTTCAAATAGTTGATTCTCACCGGATGAATGTCCACAACCCGGCAGAAAGTCTCGGATCGCCGAAACAGCCCTTCGTTTGAATCTAGAAGGGATCATAAATCTGCTCCTTTTTCGATCACCAAACACTACCTCTTTTGATTCGATCTTATTTGCCTCCATTGAAAATAAATATTAGTCCAAACTAATATTTTGTTGTTATAAACGATTGATCTTTGGAGTGAAGTCGGCTTACCATAAGAATCCGTATGATCTCTAGATGGAAGATTGAGCGATAGAGTCCCTATAATAACATCGATTAATCAACACTATCTTAACGAATAAAAAGTGATTATAAAAACCTCAAAGAATCCTTACCTTAAGAATTTTGGACCGAATCCTAGCGATTAAATGATGACTTCGAAAACTCTAAGTTTTGGCCTTCCACTAATTTTCTATAGCAAAGAATAGTGATTTCGTATGAGAGATAGTATGGTGATGTCTCGATCAATATGGCCATCCCACACCAAGGTATAGGTTCAGCACTAAGAGAAAGGGTAAAATAAAAATACAAACAAAAATATTGAAATGAAGCATTTACCGATTGATCAAAGTGTGAGTAGAAAAATGGTTAAGAAGAAAATATGTTTGAAGTGGAAAATTCGGCTATGGTGAAAATATTAGAGGGGAAATGATGTTTGAAAGCTTTTTTCAAAAAGAAAAGAAGAAGAAAAAGAAGTAGAGGATATGGTGTTTAAGTTTCGATTTTCAAGGGTAGAAAATGAACAAGGAAATGGTCTTCAAATTGTTATGCATTCGGCAATGAGAAGAAAAGAAATGAAAATACCCTTTCAAGGTTGTATGGTTTCGGTGCAAAGAAGAAAGAATTTGGGGAGTATGAAATATGATACCAAATTGGTCAAAAAGAAATGGCCAAAACAAACAAAAATTTACCTATTGTTCATGACACATTCGGCTAGGGAAAAGAGTTTGAGAGAAAATTTGATACACTATGTGCTAATGAAAAGAAATGACCAAAACTAGCACCTAAACCTTACCAAAGTGCTAACAACATTCGGTCATCCCCCCTAGCCCCAAAAGCCGTCCAAGTGCATAGCAATTTGGTCAAAATTTTGGCCACCCAAACTTTTAAAAATATCACCCTTGGAATAAGCCTTATGCTTCCCTTACATGCCATTTCCATTTGATTCCTTTCCCTAACTTCAATCTTACCTTTTTCTCTTAGCCATCTTGCCATAAATGTAACAGCCCAAACCCGGCCCAAACGTTAGGACCGAATATGGGTCGTTACGGGAAAACTTTTTGAAACCCATTTGAAAATTCAATTTAAGTTTTGTTGAAAACAACTCGTTTTGGTTGTCTTGTTGATAACCTTCTTGGACTAAATTCGAAAATGTAGTTAAGTCAAGTTATTATACAAACTTCAGATGTGCCCGATGGCACGATAAAACATTTTTCATGTTAATTTTAAAAAAACGCGTGATTCAAATTTATAGTAAAAATAAAAATATCCAACATATAAGGAAATAACTAAAGTAAAGTATAATGAGGCCTTATTACATCCAAAATAAAACAACCCAATAACAAAATTTAAAATAACTAAAATTAAAGTCCATTTAATTTTAAATCCACCGATGGCCTCCTCAAGTCCCTCCGGCTCCATGTCCGCGATCTAAGCATCACGAAAAATAATGAGAAGGTGAGTCACCAAGACTCAAGATGTAACCCTTCCCCGTTTTAAAACATTTTCACACACAACATATAACAATTAATATGCGAATAGTTAATTCCGACCTAGCCATCCAAACGCCACTTTATCACCCCGTTGTGGTACCAAACCACCGGTGGTGCCAAACCACCGTGACATATAGTCACAATGTGTTACCAAAACACGGTGTCCGAGACACGATCGTTTGATGGGGCCAACCCATCGTGTGATACCAAATCACCGCGAGACGATCCCATATCTCAAGTGGGGCCAACCCACGGTGGTGTTAACCACGAGGACAAGTCGCTATTGAGGTACCAAACCTCCTGAGGTACCAAACCTCTGGTGACATATAGTCACGGTGTGTTACCAAAACTCTTGGTGCCCGTCGGCACGATTAATACTGCCCCCTCCACTCATCAACCCATATCACAATCATAACAGAGATCATACATTAATCACATGTATTAAATAAATCATGCTTCCCAAAAGCATCATAATAATCTCATATAAATAGAGACTTACCGAGGTCCTTGCTTGTACCTTTTAAGGTACTAAATCCATATCTACATCAAGCAGATTTACAAGCAATATAATTTATCACACATATTAACTGCTATAAGTGTGTATGTACACACCTGTCACCACTGGATAGTCTAAATCCCGAAAAGAAGAGTCGACCACCCTAGATCCCTCTGTACTCTACATTCGCCAACTCTTGGGATTAATATTATGGCCTAATCGGCCAAACCAATTTATTGAAAGGGTTCCTTATGAACCCAGATCTTACCTTTCTTCGTTTTGGCTACTAACCACTAAGACCCGATACTTGAATCTGTTTTTTTTCAAAATAATCGATTAGTCACTATTACTCATAACCAAAGCTTTCGGCTTTTGAATACTAACATAGGCCTTACCCACACTTACCAACTTCAGTTGACAATTAACAAATGAAGGCTTGATTGAAATATCCCTGAGCACCTTCACTAATCGATTGCCACAAGAAATCCCGAGAACACTTCTGTCTTCCTGATATTCGGCCACAAGGAATCTTAATAGGGGGGAAAGAGATTTCGGCAACAAAGGTGGAGGTTACTCGGCTATGAGAGATAGGAAAAAAAATGAGATATGAAAGTGTGGAGAATTCAGTAAGACTACGAAAAAGGGAATGGTTTTGGGGAATGAAAAGAATTGAAAGATAAAATATTGGGAAGGGTAAAATTCGGCTATGCATCAAATGAAGAAAAGAAAATAATAGGATGATACCTAGGTGTTTTTATAGGCATTCGGCAACCCCCCCTTGCTCAATCACCAAGCCGATCACTCCTCTCCAACAAGGAGTTTAAGATTCGCCACCACCTAGAATTCCTCTTGGCCAACCATTTGAAATAATTCAAAAGAATTTGAATATGTCAAACTCCCAAATACAACTCCTATTCTATCTCTTGACACCTATCAAAAATAATTAAAAAACACATCAATTATCTCCTCATCCTATCTTTTATCACCTCTTCAAAATAATAATAAAATAAACTAATATTTATCCCACACTTCATAGAATTCAAGATCAAAATGCTAAGCTTATCTTTATCCCCATTGAAGATTCCCCGCCTACATCCCTCTTTCCAAACTATGCTAAATAAATGAAACAACAATCCCATACTTCTAACAATAATAAAATAATAAAACTAATAAAATAAAACACTCCCATCACCTTGCTTCATGCGTGCTTGCGTGCATGCCATGCAGGCCCTTCCCACGCCGGCCAAAAGAGAAATGAAATAAAAGAAAAAAAAAACACACAGAAGCTGCCCCCAGGTCTCGAACCCGAGACTTGGAGAGAATTCCCCAAGTTTCCTGCCACTTTTCTAACGCGCCTTTATGCCATAACTCGCCGCGACATTTTTATAAGCCATCCTTATTTGGCTCCTTATGCTTTGACGCTAAAAAATTAACGCACACATGTGCTACCCTTAGATTCAACCAAGGACACAAAGCAAAGCAGCCTCTAACACGCCCCAAGCCACTACTCCCAATTTGACTTTCATGTCAAATGTCCTCATAATTTAAATATAAGGCCTTTATATCCTCGCCCCCTTCTCTTTAACGCCCAAAATAAAACAAAATGAATTCACCCTTTCCAAGATTGAACCCATGACCTCTCTCTCTCAAGTGGCGATGGAACCATTTAGCCAAGGATTTCTTTGTGTCACATTTCGCCCAAAGCTTTTATTTAACCCCCTATCTCTAGCTTCCTTCCTTTTAAACCCTTAAGAAGAAATTTTAATTCCACATCCTGACCTTAATCAAGGTTATGTCAAGGCCTCTAAATATGCTTAGAAATTAAAATATTTATTTCTACAAGCACCTAAGGAAAATTAATTAAATTTTTAACAACCCCCTAATTTAGGGTGTTACAATTCTACCCTCCTTAAAAATAATTTCGTCCTCGAAATTACTTACTATCATCCAATTGTGTATCCTTAACTCATCACCCCACGCCATCATTGCATTTCGATCTTAAAGATCTATCATACTTTCTACATATTCCCTAAGTCCATAATCCAAGTTCCATACATTTTCTAGCAACCTAAGAGTGAATTAACGTAACCATAACCAAGACAAATAAGGTATTCAAAATAAGAAACTTACCCGTTGTCAAGTCCGCACATCTTCCTCCTCGCGACGGCCAACCGCATAAACCAACCTTGGTTGCCTCGCCTCAGCACCTTCGAAGACCTCGGCCACGCCTGCTACCATTTCCATTACCTCTACGCACCTCGAACCCTCCGTGGTGGTCCTTCGTTTCTATCCCGAGCACGATTTCGCCCTTCCGTTGATTCTTAGCTAACTTCGAGGACAATCCTTACGCGGTGATCGAATGACCCACATTCAAAGCACCCTTTACTTCCACCAAACATTCTCCGAATGGGATTTCCAGATCTAACATAATCGAGGTGGCCACCGAAAGGTGCTTTGTGGTTCTTTCGATTCCCCAAATCTAGCCCTCTTCTCCTCATTATCGCCCGATCCAAGCGATCCAAAGCCTCTCTTCGGTTGTTCCTATCGTGCTTCGCCTTACGATCTCCTTGATCCCTTCTTGCTACCTTAGCCTTTTCTACTAGAGATGAAAACTCACGGACTTGCATGGGGCAATCAAGAACCTCAAATCATCTTGAGTCCGTCCTCAAAGCGGACACGGGCTTCGTGTTCAAGAGCTACGATGCCTCTTGCATACCTACCTGCCTTAAAACTCCGCCTCATACTCTGCCACTGACTTAGTTCCTTGTACTAGACCCGTAAAAGCCTTCCTCGTGCGTCGGCAGTAGCTGGTGCCCACATACTTCTTCCAAAAGCGGTTTAAAATAGTCCCACGTAAGGTCATCACCGTGGCTCCATCCCGAACTGTCACCACCACTGCACGCTTCATCCTTTAGAAGTTTACACCGCCTTTCACTTTTTTCCTCGGTCAGTCAAGATCATCCATTATCCTTTTTCAGATTCCGGCCAATACTCGCTACACTGGTGCCACTCCCGACACACCGGAACACCTCGGCTCCGTTGGACCGAATCCGCCGGGAACAGATTTTGAGCTCCTAAATTTCCACCACCCCACCACCAATTCGAGGACTCGCAACACCGCCAGGATATCGCCTCCTCCCCGTCTCGATCCGCCTCCTCTGCCTCCAAAAGTGGAGGAGGTGGTGTGATGGTACATCATTTTCGTAACCTTGTCCGACTCGACGAGTTCGTATAATCATCATCCTACCCCTACTGGCGGCCCACGGCGCCCACGCCCTCTAGAACTCATTCTATCTATCGCGCTTTTAATCAAGTTAAGAGAAATTTTATGTATTAGCGTTTGTTCCACTTCATTACTCATGAAGAAATTTTATGAAGAAATTTTAATTAGAGATTCTTTCGTGCAAACAAGGTTTCATTTTCTATCCTAGTTCACACAAAGAAGTTCTTACATCCATTCCTAATGCTTTCCATACCTATTCACTCTTCGGACATTTCTGCCCATTTCCAACCCAGGGGTATTTTCGTCTTTTTCCTACATGGGTATTTTCGTAATAAAAGAGATTTTAAAACTTTAGTAAAGTAGATTGCTTTTGCAATTCCCAACACTGGAGGGTATAAAAAAAATGACAAGGTTTGAGGTTATGGCATTATTTCAAAACCGTGGGTATTTTGGTAATTTTGTCCATCAGGGGTAATTTTGTAATTTTTTTTTAAATCAAGGGTGTTTTAACCATTGTAAAACTCTGAGGGTCTCTTTTGAGAATTTTTTTCTTAAAACGGTGATGTTGCAAAAATTTTTGTACTCAGGGGCGTTTTGGTAATTTTACACGTGGGGGGCATTTTTGTAATTTTCCAAAACCAAAGTGTTTCATTGATGATTTCCAAGGCTGAGTTGAATATTTGAGAAGTAGTTAAAATTTTTGGACAAAATCATTGAGTTGATGTTTTATGAACCAAGGGTATTTTAGTAATTTTACCCCTAAGGGCATTTTCGTAATTTTCCACCAATCAGATTTTTCGAGGAAAACATTGTAAAATGAGTTGTTCTTACTTTTGAAGGAGTGATTTGAAAAGTTTTAAGACCAAGTTTTGTTGTTTCCTTTCTTTTTTCGAAAATCAAGGCTAATTCCCTTTCGGGTTTTAGTCATTATGTTTAGCCTATGACCGAACCCTCTTGGTCAGGGTGAACCCAAGCTACGCACCAGGCAGGTTTCGTGTGGAGAGGAGGTGAGTCACACGGACTGCTTAAATACCAAGCTCCCACCGAACCTTTCTAGACATGCGCAGAGGTTACCACATGTTGAGCCCTCCGAGTTAAGGTGAACCCAAGCTACGCACTGTAGGATACTGCCAAGAGGTGGTGAGTCACTCTGACCGCTTAAATACCAGAGCTCTTCCTTCCAATCCTAGACATGCGTGTGGGGTTTCCACACCCTAGCTCGGTGACTAAGTCATAGGTTGGTTTCGTTCTTTAAGTCTTATGTTAGGTTTGTGTGTTTGAGTAATCTAATCCTGGTTCAAATTCCTATAAGTCTATCTACGCTCCATGCTTCCTACCCTTCTATGAATATAATTCACACAGAGGTTTAGATGTACTTACAGGCGGATCGGTCTGGGAGACTCGGGCCATGCCGCTTAAAACCCAAAATCGATTAATAAGGCCTACTAAAACATTTTGGGCCTTGGGCCCCACAAATGAAGTTTTGAACTGGCTCGATACCAATTTGTAATGATCAAACCCTACCAAACGTTAGGACCGAATATGGTCGTTACGGGAAAACTTTTGAAACCCATTTGAAAATTCAATTTAAGTTTTGTTGAAAACAACTCGTTTTGGTTGTCTTGTTGATAACCTTCTTGGACTAAATTCAAAATGTAGTTAAGTCAAGTTATTATACAAACTTGAGATGTGCGATGGCATGATAAAACATTTTCATGTTAATTTTAAAAAAGCGCGTGATTCAAATTTATAGTAAAAATAAAAATATCCAACATATAAGGAAATAACTAAAGTAAAGTATAATGAGGCCTTATTACATCCAAAATAAAACAACCCAATAACAAAATTTAAAATAACTAAAATTAAAGTCCATTTAATTTTAAATCCACCGCATGGCCTCCTCAAGTCCCTCCGGCCCATGTCCGCGATCTAAGCATCACGAAAATAATGGAGAAGGTGAGTCACCAAGACTCAAGATGTAACCCTTCCCCGCTTTAAAACATTTTCACACACAACATATAACAATTAATATGCGAATAGTTAATTCCCACCTAGCCATCCAAACGCCACTGTCTACCCTGCTGTGGTACCAAACCACCGGTGGTGCCAAACCATCGGTGACATATAGTCACAATGTGTTACCAAAACACCGGTGTCCGTAGAGACACAGATCGCTTGATGGGGCCAACCCATCGTGTGATACCAAATCACCGCGACGATCCCATATCTCAAGTGGGGCCAACCCACGGTGGTGTTAACCACAGGGACAAGTCGCTATTGAGGTACTAAACCTCGGAGGTACCAAACCTCCGTGACATATAGTCACGGTGTGTTACCAAAACACCGGTGCCCGCTTACACGATTAATACCGCCTCCACTCATCAACCCATATCACAATCATAACAGAGATCATACATTAATCACATGTATTAAATAAATCATGCTTCCCAAAAGCATCATAATAATCTCATATAAATAGAGACTTACCGAGGTCCTTGCTTGTACCTTTTAAGGTACTAAATCCATATCTACATCAAGCAGATTTACAAGCAATATAATTTATCACACATATTAACTGCTATAAGTGTGTATGTACACACCTGTCACCACTGGATAGTCTAAATCCCGAAAAGAAGAGTCGACCACCCTAGATCCCTCTGTACCTACATTCGGCCAACTCTTAGGATTAATATTATGGCCTAATCGGCCAAACCAATTTATTGAAAGGGGTTCCTTATGAACCCGGTATCTTACCTTTCTTCGTTTTGGCTACTAACCACGGCATCCGATACTTGAATCTATTTTTTTTCAAAATAATCGATTAGTCACTATTACTCATAACCAAAGCTTTCGCTTTTGAATACTAACATAGGCCTTACCCACACTTACCAACTTCAGTTGACAATTAACAAATGAAGGCTTGATTGAAATATCCCGAGCACCTTCACTAATCGATTGCCACAAGAAATCCGAGAACACTTCATCTTCCCGATATTCGCCACAAGGAATCTTAATAGGGGAAAGAGATTTGGCAACAAAGGTGGAGGTTACTCGCTATGAGAGATAGGAAAAAAATGAGATATGAAAGTGTGGAGAATTTAAGAAGACTACGAAAAGGGAATGGTTTTCGGGAATGAAAAAGAATTGAAAGATAAAATATTGGGAAGGGTAAAATTGGCTATGCATCAAATGAAGAAAAGAAAATAATAGGATGATACCTAGGTGTTTTTATAGGCATTCTAAGCAACCCCCTTGCTCAATCACCAAGCCGATCACTCCTCTCCAACAAGGAGTTTAAGATTCGGCCACCACCTAGAATTCCTCTTGGCCAACCATTTGAAATAATTCAAAAGAATTTGAATATGTCAAACTCCCAAATACAACTCCTATTCTATCTCTTGACACCTATCAAAATAATTAAAAAACACATCAATTATCTCCTCATCCTATCTTTTATCACCTCTTCAAAATAATAATAAAATAAACTAATATTTATCCCACACTTCAAATTAATTCAAGATCAAAATGCTAAGCTTATCTTTATCCCCATTGAAGATTCCCCGCCGCTCTCGCTCTTTCCAAGCTGCTGCTAAATAAATGAAACAACAATCCCATACTTCTAACAATAATAAAATAATAAAACTAATAAAATAAAACACTCCCATCACCTTGCTTCATGCGTGCTTATGCATGCCATGCGAACCCTTCCCACGGCCAAAAGAGAAATGAAATAAAAGAAAAAAAAACACACGAAGTCGCCCCTGTGTCTCGAACCCGAGACTTGGAGAGAATTCCCAAGTTTCGCCACTTTTCTAACGCCTTTTATGCCATAACTCATGACATTTTTATAAGCCATCCTTTTGGCTCCTTATGCTTTGACGCTAAAAAAAATTAACGCACACATGTGCTACCCCTTAGATTCGAACCAAGGACCTGAAACAGCAGCAGCCCTCTAACACGCCCCAAGCCACTACTCCCAATTTGACTTTCATGTCAAATGTCCTCATAATTTAAATATAAGGCCTTTATATCCTGGCCCCCCTTCTCTTTAACGCCCCAAAATAAAACAAAATGAATTCACCCCTTTCCAAGATTCGAACCCATGACCTCTCTCTCTCAAGTGGCGCATGGAACCATTTAGCCAAGGATTTCTTTGTGTCACATTTCGCCCAAAGCTTTTATTTAACCCCCTATCTCCTAGCTTCCTTCCTTTTAAACCCTTAAGAAGAAATTTTTAATTCCACATCTGACCTTAATCAAGGTTATGTCAAGGCCCTAAATATGCTTAGAAATTAAAATATTTATTTCTACAAGTGATTCGTGAGTTTGCGGATGAGGAGCGGGATGAACTCGAGGAGGCCATGCAATAAAATTTGGTTTTACATGAATTTCCAATTGGGTACTTTATTTTAATTTGGTTTTCATATTTTTATGGATTTGTAATAAGGCCTGTTTAATTATGTTTTGGATTATTTTATGTTTTGAATATGTTTAAAATATGGCTTTTAAATTACTTGGTTAATTTAATAATTGAGCCCAAAGTTTTCTAAACTAAAACGTTAGGACCGAATATGGTCGTTTATGGAAAACTTTTTGAAACCCATTTGAAAATTCAATTTAAGTTTTGTTGAAAACAACTCGCTTTTGGTTGTCTTGTTGATAACCTTCTTGGACTAAATTCGAAAATGTAGTTAAGTCAAGTTATTATACAAACTTCGATGTGTGCGATGGCACGATAAAACATTTTCATGTTAATTTTAAAAACGCGTGATTCAAATTTATAGTAAAAATAAAAATATCCAACATATAAGGAAATAACTAAAGTAAAGTATAATGAGGCCTTATTACATCCAAAATAAAACAACCCAATAACAAAATTTAAAATAACTAAAATTAAAGTCCATTTAATTTTAAATCCACCGCATGGCCTCCTCAAGTCCCTCCGGCTCCATGTCCGCGATCTAAGCATCACCTGAAAAATAATGGAGAAGGTGAGTCACCAAGACTCAGTATGTAACCCTTCCCCCGTTTTAAAACATTTTTCACACACAACATATAACAATTAATATGCAGAATAGTTAATTCCCGACCTAGCCATCCAAACGCCATCGTTTCTACCCTGCTGTGGTACCAAACCACTGGTGACATATAGTCACAGTGTGTTACCAAAACACTTGGTGCCCGTCAGCACGATTAATCTGCCCCTCCACTCATCAACCCATATCACAATCATAACAGAGATCATACATTAATCACATGTATTAAATAAATCATGCTTCCCAAAAGCATCATAATAATCTCATATAAATAGAGACTTACCGAGGTCCTTGCTTGTACCTTTTAAGGTACTAAATCCATATCTACATCAAGCAGATTTACAAGCAATATAATTTATCACACATATTAACTGCTATAAGTGTGTATGTACACACCTGTCACCACCGGATAGTCTAAATCTCAAAAGAAGAGTCGACCACCCTAGATCCCTCTGTACCTACATTCGCCAACTCTTAGATTAATATTATGGCCTAATCGGCCAAACCAATTTATTGAAAGGGGTTCCTTATGAACCCGGTATCTTACCTTTCTTCGTTTTGGCTACTAACCACGGCACCCGATACTTGAATCTGTTTTTTTCAAAATAATCGATTAGTCACTATTACTCATAACCAAAGCTTTCGGCTTTTGAATACTAACATAGGCCTTACCCACACTTACCAACCCGGTTGACAATTAACAAATGAAGGCTTGATTGAAATATCCTCGAGCACCTTCACTAATCGATTGCCACAAGAAATCCGAGAACACTTACATCTTCCCGATATTCGCCACAAGGAATCTTAATAGGGGAAAGAGATTTGGCAACAAAGGTGGAGGTTACTCGCTATGAGAGATAGGAAAAAAATGAGATATGAAAGTGTGGAGAATTCATGAAGACTACGAAAAAGGGAATGGTTTTCGGGAATGAAAAGAATTGAAAGATAAAATATTGGGAAGGGTAAAATTAATTTATGCATCAAATGAAGAAAAGAAAATAATAGGATGATACCTAGGTGTTTTTATAGGCATTCGGCAACCCCCCCTTGCTCAATCACCAAGCCGATCACTCCTCTCCAACAAGGAGTTTAAGATTCGGCCACCACCTAGAATTCCTCTTGGCCAACCATTTGAAATAATTCAAAAGAATTTGAATATGTCAAACTCCCAAATACAACTCCTATTCTATCTCTTGACACCTATCAAAAATAATTAAAAAAAACACATCAATTATCTCCTCATCCTATCTTTTATCACCTCTTCAAAATAATAATAAAATAAACTAATATTTATCCCACACTTCAAATTAATTCAAGATCAAAATGCTAAGCTTATCTTTATCCCCATTGAAGATTCCTGCCGCTCTATCGCCTCTTTCCAAAGCTAACGCTAAATAAATGAAACAACAATCCCATACTTCTAACAATAATAAAATAATAAAACTAATAAAATAAAAACACTCCCATCACCTTGCTTCATGCGTGCTTGCGTGCATGCCATGCAGGCCCTTCCCACGCCGGCCAAAAGAGAAATGAAATAAAAGAAAAAAAACACACAGAAGCTGCCCCCAGGTCTCGAACCCGAGACTTGGAGAGAATTCCCCAAGTTTCCTGCCACTTTTCTAACGCGCCTTTATGCCATAACTCGTCGCGACATTTTTATAAGCCATCCTTCGCTGGCTCCTTATGCTTTGACGCTAAAAAAAAATTAACGCACACATGTGCTACCCCTTAGATTCGAACCAAGGACCTGAAACAGCAGCAGCCCTCTAACACGCCCCAGGCCACTACTCCCAATTTGACTTTCATGTCAAATGTCCTCATAATTTAAATATAAGGCCTTTATATCCTGGCCCCCCTTCTCTTTAACGCCCCAAAATAAAACAAAATGAATTCACCCCTTTCCAAGATTCGAACCCATGACCTCTCTCTCTCAAGTGGCGCATGGAACCATTTAGCCAAGGATTTCTTTGTGTCACATTTCGCCCAAAGCTTTTATTTAACCCCCTATCTCCTAGCTTCCTTCCTTTTAAACCCTTAAGAAGAAATTTTTAATTCCACATCTGACCTTAATCAAGGTTATGTCAAGGCCCTAAATATGCTTAGAAATTAAAATATTTATTTCTACAAGCACCTAAGGAAAATTAATTAAATTTTTAACAACCCCCTAATTTAGGGTGTTACAATAAAAATAAAAGTCCTACTTACCATAAGTTCATGCTTGACCGACACTATAAGGAACGAAAGTAAAAAAATAAAGTTCACATATGCACACAAAGGGATTCGATCTCCTTCCCTCAAGGTAACACATATGGTGCCATACCCCTTTACTAATAGCTCACTTATGCTAGCTATTTACCACTTTATTAACTTAAGCTTTAAGGTCATTTATTCCATTTCCTTAAAGTACTAAATGCCAAAAAAAATTTCTAATTCCAAATAAATCCTGAGCCTTCTCAGGACTACCTTAACACACACATTGGATAGTTTAATTAGCTGAGCACCAAAATAATGCAACATATAAAATTCAAATTTTAGGATGTTACAGAAATTACCTTTTATCTTCTATGATTATCGAACATTGGCCAGGACTTTTGCCGGGGCAACATCTTATCCATTGGTTTATGGAATGGAAGCATTTTTCCAATTGAACCTAATCAAAGAAAAGGTTAAAAGTTATCCATCACGGTTAGATGATGGAAGCTTATGACAAAAAGGTTTATCCTCAAGGGGAACCTGGTCCATATTTTACAAAAGGATTTTAGAGAAAAGTAGATGCCAAACTGGGAAGGATCTTATGTTGTAAAGAAAGCCTGTTCTGGAGGAGCATTGATATTGACCAAGATGGATGCCAAAGACTTGCCCAATCCGGTGAATTCAGGATCATTCAAGAAGTATTTTACCTAAAAGGGGAAAGGCCAAGGTGAAAACCCACAAGGGGTGCCTTGAGTTCAAATTATTTCAAAAAAAAAAAAAAACAAAAGGGGGAAAGGCCAAGGTGAAAACCCGCAAAGGCCTCTTTGAGACCAAAGGGGTTTTGAGTCAAAAACTTGAAAAGAGTGGCTCAAATTTTGATCAAAGATAGGGCACTGAATTAACAATGAGGAAGTATGCTACGTCTTGGGGCATTGACAAATTACTCTAGATCCCCTAAACACGTATTGAGCTCAAAATGGTCCTCAAGGAGTTTGTACAGAGACACTCAGGCTGCGATATCTGGGGCACCTAGCTTCTATCTTACCCATTTTAAATTTTCTATCTTTGATTATTTTATTCTTTTCAAAGATACACCCCAATCAATTTTCTTTTATAGCCTTGGCTATCTTTGCTTACTTTATTCATTTTAAGATACACCAATCAATTCTCTTTTATTGCCTTGGTTATCTTTGATTAGCTTATTTGTTTCGAGCTATGCTCCTGATTAATTCCTTTTACTACCATTTTTGTGATCTTTTTCAAGCTTTTTATATTGAAATAACGATTAATGGACTAATAATACTTTTATAAAAGAAGTTTCATATATTACTCTAGAAGCTTCTAAATAATATAAGAATCTAAAACAGGACTATTTTTTAGAACTCACCAAGCCTAAGAGTTTGGAAATATTGAAAGATAATTATCTCTTCAGATTTTTATTGGGTAACCCAGGTGTAAAAAGGGATCATTCTTGGGAAAAGAAAATGATACCTTGTATTCATGCAAATTTCAGACACATACATCGGGTCATTACACCCAGGGAATGGTGTAACAGATCAACTTGATTGAAGATGATACAAATTTCATACTTCTAAGTGGTAACAAGATGGATGAAAGAAACCAAATGTTATTACCCTAAAGTTACAATGGGAGGTACAAACTTTATTTCCCAAAAGATACAATGGAAAGGACTCTAAACCTACAGCGGGGCAAGCTTGCTGAGCAGAATCTGATCGTTTCTTTGGATTTTTTGTCAAAGATACCAGCTGAATGAGAAAGAATGGTAACGCATCAGTGATAGAACCTTGACGAACTATGAGCAGTGACAACCCAAACATTAGAAAAAAAGGATCATTCTCATGCATTTATGTAAATATCATTCATACACTTCCAATTAGGAGCATTGGATTCATTCCGATCATTGTGTCTTAATTGTTGTACATTAAAAAAAAAAAAGAAAAAAGAGATCATTCTCATGACATTCTGCATTCATGTGAAAAACATCCCTAATATCATTTAATTAGGAGCATTTGATTCATTCTGATCATTGCATCCTAATCATTTTACATTTAAAAAAGGGATCATTCTCATGACATTCTGCATTCATGCAAATGTCATTCATAATACATTTGAGTCTACAGGACATGTCCCCTAGAGGGTGATATAGCAACATTGGTGAATTCACCAGTCATATCTCCCTGACCAGCAGGGGAATAGGTCGAAGATTGTAGATTTTGTTACCTTAAGCAGTAGTGGAACTAGATCGAATGGCGAATTTTATCTCCATGAAGCAGCAGAGTAGATTTAAGCCATCAGTCTTATCTCCTTCGAGATGGTAGTGGAGCAGACTGAAGATTAAAGTCTTCTTGAGATAGTCAGGAAGCAAATTGGAAAGTTTAGATTTTGTTCCATTGAGATGGTAGTAGAGCAGACTGAAGATTAAAGTTTTCCTGAGATAGTAAGGAAGCAAATTGAAAGTTCAGATTTTGTTCCCTCGAGATGGTAGTAAAGCAGACTGAAGATTGAAGTCTTCCTGAGATAATAAGGAAGCAAATTGGAAAGTTCAGATTTTGTTCCCTCAAGATGGTAGTGGAGCAGACTGAAGATTAAAGTCTTCCTGAGATAGTAAGGAAGCAAATTGGAAAGTTCAGATTTTGTTCTCTCGAGATGGTAATGGAGCAGACTGAAGATTGAAGTCTTCCTGAAATTGTAAGGAAGTAGACTGAAAGTTCAGATTTTGTCCCCTCGAGATAGTAGTGGGGCAGACTGAAGATCGTAGATCTTATCTCTCTAAGCGGTAGCAGAACAGACCGAATTTGGCTAATCTTATCTTTCTGATGTAGCAAGGGAGCAGATTTTAGTTACAAGTCTTATCTCCATGTATCGGTAATGGAGCAGACTGAAGATAGTTAATCCCATCTCCCTGAAAGTACAATGGAGCATATTAAAATTGCAGATCTGGCATTTCTGGGATTGTAGTGAAGCAGATCGAAGATACTAATCTTGCCTCTCTGAGTTTGCAGTGGAGCAGATTAAAAATAGCAGATCTGGCATTCTTGAGATTGCAGTGGAGCAGATCGAAGATATCAGTCTGGCATCCCTGAGTTTTTAGTAGAGCAGATTGAAAATAGCATATCTGGCATTCCTTAGATTGTAGTGAAGCAGATCAAAGATATCAGTTTGGCATCCCTGAGTTTGCAGTGGAGTAGATTGAAAATAGCAGATCTGGTATTCTTGAGATTGCAGCGAAGCAGATCGAAGATATCAGTTTGGCATCCCTGAGTTTGCAGTGGAGCAGATTGAAAATAGTAGATCTGGTATTCCTGAGATTACAACGAAGCAGATCGAAGATACTAATCTGGCATCCCTGAGTTTGCAGAGGAGCAGATTAAAATAGCAGATTTGACATTCTTGAAGTTACAAGAAGCATATCGAAAACATCAGATCTTGTCTCCTTGAGTTTGCAGTGGAGCAGATCAAAGATAACAGATCTTACCTTCCTAAAGTTGCAGGAAGAAGATCGAAGACGTTAACTTTGGCTCTCTGAGTTTGTAGTAGAGTAAGCTAAAAGACAACAGATCTTGCCTTCTTGTGATTGTAGTGAAGCGGATCAAAGATACTAGTATGACCCCCCTGAAATTGCATTGGAGCAGATTAAAAGATTGCAGATACTGCCTTCCTGAAATTGCTGTGAAGTAGATTGAAGCCATCAGACTTATTGAAATCAAGGTGAAATTGCAATACCGTTGAAGTTGCAGTGGAGTTGGAAGCCATTTGAAGAAGACAAGGACCAAGAAGTCAAGGTTTGGCAAAGATCAGGCAAAATTGGACCTTCTATTGTCTTTGCTCTATTCTCGTTTCACGACAATGAGCAAAGAGGGGCAGTTGTAATCGACCTATTTTGCCGGGCCCATGTAAATAAAATAAACCAGAATAAAAACAAAAAAAAAAAAAAATAAATCAAAAGTCCAGTTTTAATATAGTTCATTTACAATAAACAAATTTAAAGCCCAAACCAATTACACCCTAAGACCCATACCAAAATAGACCTTGACCCAACTAAGTGGCCCAATGGCCCAATAACAATGTCTGGCCCAATACCTAAGCAGAAATAGAAGCCTAGGGTTTCTGAAACCCTAGGCGCCGTAAGCCAGCATAGCCCCCTCTTCGCGTCGCAAGTAGCATAGCCCATGGACGCGCCGCAATCAGCACGGATAACCTTCTCCACCGCCAAGATCCGCACTTTTTGACCTGCAAAAGGAAAGAAATCGTTAGAAAACAGCAAAGAATGGAGTGATTTACTTTTGATTTATTTTTGGGCTATAAAAGCCCCGATATAATTTGTAACGGGGGATGATAATATACAGAGAAAGATACGAATATACAAAACAAAATAGAGATTTATACACAATAAAAAAAAATTGCAGAAGGTGATTTTATATTATTCTATTCTGTTTATTTTCTTCTTTTTTATCTATGAATTATATATATATATATATATATATATATATAAATACTGTTAAAAATAACAAAAAAAGGGATTACCTTTCAAATCGCGTTAAAAAAAACAGAGTCGCTAATCTCCGCCACCGATCGATGTGGCGCATCTTTATGACGCGTCGTGACCCTTCAACTGGAACCGGTAGGAGTCGAGCCTCAGGCCAAAAGGGAAGAGAGCATTTCAGAGCTTTCATTTGATTTTTTTTTAAAAACGGTGTTAAAATGTTTTTTTTAGCCGAATTCTAACTTATATAGGCAAGAAGAAACGATGCCGTTTTTGCTTAAGTTAATAAGCATAAAACGACATCATTCAGGGAGGATCCACTCATTGACCCGAAAACCCAGGAAGGATCCGCGCATTTTTGTTAAAAGGGCTAATTGCCTCTTTGGTCCTTCCACTATTTTAGTTTTTTTTAATTCAGTCCGATTTAAATTTTTACTTCTTATTAAATTAGCCTTAAAGCTTATACTTTGTTTCAATTTGATCCTTGGGCTCCTTAAAGGATAATATCAGAACGACGTCGTTTTAAAAATTTGGCATAATTGCCATACTAACCTTTACAGTGTGACGCGCGTTTCGATTTAGTCCTTTATATTTATTTACTTTATTGCTATTTAATCCCTGTTCCTTTTGTTTATTTTTAAAAAACCTTTTATTTTATTTTATTTTTAAATTATTCTAATTCTATATTGAATTATTTTATCATATTAAAAATTTTATATTGTTTTTATTATTTATATATTAAGTTATTAATAGTATAAATTCATTTGTTTTTTTACATGTTATCTTTATATATATATATATATATATATATTAAATTACTACTATGTATTATTTTATTTGGTTTAACATTATTTATATTATATATAATTTGTATATTAGTTATTGCATTACATTTTCAAAATTTCATTATATATTATTATATTATATTGTATGTATAATTTAAATCATTTTATGTTTTATAAATTTTGTATATCGTATAACATATATTGTTTATATTATTTATGTTAAATATATAGTTTTTTTATGATTATCATATTATAAATATATTTTTATTTTTAGTTATATACTATTGTTTTTATCATATATTATTATTTATATTTTTATGTACTAAATTATTAAATTATAAGTATCCTTATATTTTCATATACTCTAAGTTTTTATATATTATTTAAAATATATTTTTATACCTATTAATCATTTTTTATTTTTAGTCGATGTAATTAAATATATATATTTCATTATTATATGTGATCTTGTTTGTAGTATTTCATATTTATTTCTTAATTTTTATCTTCCATATTGATTTTTAAATTGTTATTGCATATTTTATAACTTGTATTTCTTTATTTATGTTCTTTATTTGCTTAATATTGTTGCAACATAATCCTCTTATTATGTGTATCATTTGCTATGTCACATTATTCTTTTGTTAATTGTCTATATTATTTGTTAATACGACTTGTAATTATAGTGAATTACTATATGGAATCTATGTTATATAATGCATTGATACAATATTTTATTCAAATCATTTTATTAAAAAATATATTTTACTAAAATGTCACATTTTTCATTCAAAGTTGTTCTAAAAAATATGATGATACCTAATATTTGGGAGCATCAAGAAAAATTGTGCCCTAACTCACTGGGTTTCAATTTTTCTCGTTGAACTCAAAATATTAAGTATCCATTTTCCTTCGAAATTGAAACTTATAAACTTCAAATCAAAACTTATTATTGGAAATTCAAAATGTTGTATCCTAACCTATTGGATATGATGTTTTGTGTCTCGAGGTAAGAACATTCTACAAATAAAAGCAAACTTAGTTCGAAGCTTTGAAATGCTATATCCTAACTTATTGGGTATAGTATTTTATTTCTTCAAAATAAGCAAGTTGTAACACCCCAAACCCGGCCCATGAGCCTCAACCAGATCTGGTATGTCACAGAGTAAAAACGTTTTGAAAGATTTTGATTATCTGATAGAAATCTGAAAAATTTGCTGAAATTATAAAACAGTGTCTATTAAAAACTCAAGTGGAATTGTTTTTAAAAACTTGGTTGAGTTGAAAGCCTTTGAAAACATTTGATCATTTAAGTATTTAGAACCATCTGAGTTATTGTTAACTTGGTGAATTTTGCTACCCGATGGCAACATCCTTGAAAACTTGTAAAAATTTCCCATTTTGAAAACATCACTTTTAACCGGTTTACTTAAACAATTTCTGATTTCATTAGTAACACAAGAGGGAATGAATTAAAACAACTACTTAAACACCTAAAATAATTATTAGCGGCCTTATTACAATCCAAACCAAAAATTTAGTAATTAATAAACTTAAACTGTACTAAATAAAATTCCAAATCCAAGGAACAAGCATGGCTTCCTCGAGTCCTCTCCGGCTCCATCTTCGCGATATACTCATCTGCAAAATGATATGGGAAGGGGTGAGTCACCAAGACTCAGTGCATAAATCCCCAACCCGGAAGTGCAAACTCATACACAAAATATTAGTAAAACATGCAATCATGCAACCCAAAACTAACCATCCATACTCCTTTAACTACCCCGTGTGGTCAAAACCACTGGTGGTCAAAACCACTGGTGACCAGAATCACAAATCAAGTGATGGGGCCAACCCATCGTGTGGTCAAAACCACTGATGACCATAGGTCACAATTATCAATATGTGGTCAAAACCACTGGTGGTACCAAACCACTGGGACTTAGTCACAATTTATATCAACGGTGTGGTCAAAACCACTGGTGACCGAAGTCACAATCAAACTGATGGGGCCAACCCATCTTGTGGTCAAAATCACTGGTGACAGTCCATAGAGAATATTCCCCCTCCTCTCTTAAATCCCGTTACCATCATGCTTATAACATGCTTAACATATTATCATAAATCATGCATAGCATATTACTCATCATATCATTCATATAACATATTCAAAGGCATAAACTACTTACCCGGAATCCATGCACATGCCCACAAGGCAAATCTCTATCAAATAGTTAACTGTAACATATTAAGCAATGCCAACTAATAAAGTGTGTAAGAGTTTTACACACTTTAACAAGATCTAAGGAGAAAACCGAATCTATACGATATCACAAAATCCCAAACGTATTCTGTGTTGCCCTACATTCGGCCACTATAGGTTAGTATCCAAAAAGCCTTATTCGGCTAAATCTAATAATCCCAATGGACTAATCGCGCCCATAACCAAAATATGGCCCTAGGCTGAATCTTTATTATCGCTTACCAAAGCAAATTGAAATCCGGAAGCCTCTGTTATCCTTTGCCTATTAGCCCTTAAAACCATGGTGCACATTCGGTTATACATAGACACCAAAAATGGCCTTTGGCCGAATATGTCTAACCACTTACCAATCTTACCAAAATCCTAAAATTGTCACTTGTCCTGTCGAGCCCCCTTGAAGAATCAAATCCCGAAGTGCTCCTTGGTGTCGGCTACACACAAAAGTTACATGTTAATATGGCCTATACACATTCGGCCAATCCCTAACAAAGCCTTTACACATGCTTTCGGCACACCAAAGGAAGAGAAAAGAACCCGATCCTTTTAAAAGGGACACTTACCTCTATTGTTTTCTTGAAGAGACTAAAAGTGAAGAAATTCCGGCTATGGCTCCCAAGTGTTGATGAGATATTTGGCTATCACCAAATGGAAGATGAAATTTTGAGTAGAAAGGGGTGATAGGTTCGGCCAAGTAGAAACAAAAGAAGAGAGGGGTTTGAAGAATTTTGGGACAATGAGAACTAGAGAGAATTCACCAAGAAAAGCAGTTGGGAAGAAAAGAAGAACAAATTAAATGAATTTCGGCACCCCCCTTTTGTGATAATTCTTTATCTCTTAACTATCACCCATTTGAAATAAAATAATAATTATCTTCCATCTTATCTCTTAGCCACCTCTTCAAAAACAAATAAAATAAGGCCACCCCAAGAAGTCCTTGGCCGCCACCACATCTCCACTAGCCATATCCTCATTTTTCCTCCTATTTTATCTCTTAACACCTATTCAAAAATAAATAAAATACAATAGCCATTATCCCTTATCTTACTAATTTAAACTAAATAAAACACCCAACCTTTATCCCTTTCTATAGCCAAAATTTTCAAAATAAAAGAACCCAGCCTTAGCTTATCTTATTGGAGTCCACATGCTGCCTACCTTTTCTCCACCTCTTGACGCCACCAGCAAAAATAAAGCACCAAACTGCTGCTCCCACGGTTGGAACATGGGACCTGATGGAGCAAACTGCACTAACGCCCCTAACCATTCTACCAAAGCGTTTCTTTGTGATATAATTCACCCTGAACTTCTTTTAAGACCTCTTTCCCTAACTCCCCCTTGCCTTAACGCCAAAGCAAAATAAAAACACCCATTTGCTTTCCACGCTACTTGAACCCAAGACCTGCGCCAGGCGTCATTCCAGGCCCTTAAGTGGCGCATGAAAGCCACTTTACCAAGGCCATCTTTGTGTCCAAAAGCACCCATAATCTCTCTTAAGACCTCCCTGGCCCAATTCCCTTCCTGGCGCAAAACACAAAAATAAAACACTCCCATGCTACCCTCACGACTCGACCCTCTTCCCTTTTGAAGCTCCCTTACACCTTAGCGCCCCAAGCCACTTTGCCAAATACTTTCTTGCGTCCTAACCTTCACAAAATATCTTTTAAGGCCTCCCTGCCTAGTTTCCCATTTTTACTTAAAATTACAATATTTTCCAGAGTTTTTCCCCTTCACCTAAAGTTCTCAAAAACTCCTAAAATATATCCAAACACACTCCAAACCTACTAACTCATGAATTATGCACCAAATGCATAGCCCCTAATCTAGGATGTTACAGTTCTACCCTCCTTAAAAATAATTTCGTCCTCGAAATTACTTGGCTAAATGCACTCCTACTTACCACTCTACGCTTATGTTGTGCAATCTAATCTTAATAAAACTATCTTACTTCCTAGGCATAATCTCTAAGTTCACATCAAGGTTTCAGGCACTTCACTAGCAATACAAGGAAACTCTATAATAATCAAAGCAATTAAGGGTATTCCAGAAATAAGAAACATACCCGTTGTCGCATCTGGCACATCTTTCTCCTCGCGACGGCCAACTACACAAACCAACCTTGGTTGCCTCACCTCAGCACCTTCAGCACCTCGGTCACGCCCATTACCATTACCATTACCCCTAGCTGCACCTCGACCCTCTCGTAATTCGGCCATCCCTCCCGAATTGACCACGTCCTTGACCTCGGCTTGAGTCCTAGCCGACTTTCATGGACAATCCCTTACCGGTGCTCCATTGATCCACACTCAAAGCATCCTCTGTTTCAGTCCAACATTCTCCGTGTGGGATTTCCGCATCTAGCACAATTGAGGTGGCCAACGAAAGCGAGCTTTATGCCCTTTCGATTCCCCAAATCTAGCCTCTTTCATGAACCTCCAGTGGACCTGAAGGCCCAAAATTCCTTTTATCCATACTTCTGTCCTGATTTCGCTTCTCAATTCGCTTCACCGCTTCAGCTACCTTAGCCTTTTCCACCAGAACGATAAATTCCCTTTCACACTGAGGTGCGATTAACACCCGTAGCTCATCTCTCAACCCGTCCTCGAACCTAACGCAACGCTCATGTTCTATGGCCACCATACTCCGAGCATGCCTACTTAACCTTAAGAATTCAGCCTCATACTCAGGTACCGACTTATTCCCTTGCACCAAATTTAAGAATGCCCTACGCTGCTCATCAATATAACTAGCCCCCACATACTTCCTCTGATATGCTACCTTAAATAATCCCAGGTGATATCACCAATCGCTGCACCCTCTCAGACCGTGAGCCACCATTGGTACGACTCATCCCAAAGGAGAGACACTATCCCCTTTAACTTCTCCTCAGCCGAGAAATCCAAGTCATCCATTATTCGTTCAGTTGCCTCCAACCAATACTCAGCCGTGTTGGGAGCCACTCCAGAAACTCTTCTAAACACTTCTGTTCCGTTAGCCTAAAGTCGCTCAACCACGGATTTTGGGCTCCCGTACCTGCGCCTGCCTCAGTAACTCGTTCCAACACTCGTAGTACAGCTTGGGATACTACATCGTTACCACCGGTCTGGTCCTGAAACTCAGTTTTCGCCGTCGGCAGATCCGGTATCACATTTCCAAACCCATGACCAGACCCTGTTGGCTCCGACAAGGTCATCCTACCCTTACCACGACCACGCGGTGGACGTCCACGACCTCTTGTACTCATTCTTCTCGTTCGCGTTTATCTGATTAAGAATTTTATGCATTATTAATACTGTTCACTGATTACCCACGAGCAATTTTATGAGAAATAGTTTTTGAAGTGATTCTTTCGAAGTTGAATCTACCTATAGTTCCAGTTTCAGGCTTATCTCCTAGTTCTAAGTACATCTATCACACAAACAACATTCACAGACCATATTTAACATGTAGGGCATTTTCGTCATTTCACTACCCGGGGGTATTTTCAAAATTTTAACCTACAGGGGTATTTTTGTAATAAATCGGGGAAATTTTGGAAACTTTAATAAATCAGAACATTTTGAAATTCCCAAAACTTGAGGGTATTTTCAAAAATTTTCTCAAATTAGAAGTATGGCAGAAATTTTAGAAATCAGGGTTATTTTGGTAATTTTGTCAATCAGGGGAAATTTTGTAAATTTTCCAGGTCAGGGTATTATTTTGCAAAAAGGATTTTTGGATACTCTTGTAAAGTAAGAATTCTTTTTTTAAATCGGGGTAGTACGGTAATTTTAGAAACTAAGGGCATTTTGGTAATTTTTGTAAATAAAAAATATTCTGAAAATTTTCTAAATTTTTTTTGCTACTATTTAAAGGGGTACTTTAATGATTTTAAAACTAGGGTTTTCATAAAAACATGGCTAATCCCTTTCGGGTTTTAGTTATGGATTTTAGCCTGCGACAGAGTCCTCTTGGTTAGAGTGAACCGTAGCTACGCACCAGGTAGGATTCCTGCGAAGAGGAGGTGAGTCGCTAGGACTGCTTAAGTACCAGGCTCTTCCGGATCCACTCCTAGACATGCGCACCATGGTTGCCACACCCTAACTCGGTGACTTACCCACAGGGTTGTTTAGTTAGGCATTAAGTCTTATGCAATTCTCATATTGGGGTATACTATTCCTAGGGTTCAATAGTTCCTATTCCTTTAGTCTACGTTCCCAAGTTACCCATTTATCCTTATCAAGTATTCACAGAATAGTCAGAGATACTTACCTGGGTGGATTGGTGCCGGAGACTCGATGCCATGCTGTTCCAAACAAAACCCATTTCATAGTATTTCACAAAGGCCTATCAAAAACATTTTGGGCCATGGGCCCCCACAGCCGAGTTTTGAACCTGGCTCTGATACTAAAAATGTAACACCCCAAACCCGGCCCATGAGCCTCAACCGGATCTGGTATGTCACAGAGTAAAAACGTTTTGAAAGATTTTGATTATCTAATAGAAATCTGAAAAATTCGCTAAAATTATAAAACAGTGTCTATTAAAAACTCAGGTGGAATTGTTTTTAAAAACTTGGTTGAGTTGAAAGCCTTTGAAAACATTTAATCATTTAAGTATTTAGAACCATCTGAGTTATTGTTAACTTGGTGAATTTTGCTACCCGATGGCAACATCCTTGAAAACTCGTAAAAAATTCCCATTTTGAAAACATCACTTTTAACTGGTTTACTTAAACAATTTACAGTTTCATTAGTAGCATAGTAGGAATGAATTAAAACAACTACTTAAACACCCAAAATAATTATTAGCGGCCTTATTACAATCCAAACCAAAAATTTAGTAATTAATAAACTTAAACTGTACTAAATAAAATTCAAAATCCAAGGAACAAGCATGGCCGCCTCGAGTCCTCTCCGGCTCCATCTCTGCGATCTACTCATCTGCAAAATGATATGGGAAGGGGTGAGTCACCAAGACTCAGTGCATAAATCCCCAACCCGGAAGTGCACACTCATACACAAAATATTAGTAAAACATGCAATCATGCAACCCAAAACTAACCATCCATACTCCTTTAACTACCCCGTGTGGTCAAAACCACTGGTGGTCAAAACCACTGGTGACCAGAGTCACAAATCAAGTGATGGGGCCAACCCATCGTGTGGTCAAAACCACTGATGACCATAGGTCACAATTATCAATATGTGGTCAAAATCACTGGTGGTACCAAACCACTGGGACTTAGTCACAATTTATATCAGCGGTGTGGTCAAAACCACTTTGGTGACCAAGTCACAATCAAGCGATGGGGCCAACCCATCTTGTGGTCAAAATCACTTGGTGATATCCATAGAGAATATTCCCTCCTCTCTTAAATACCATAACATGCTTAACATATTATCATAAATCATGCATAGCATATTACTCATCATATCATTCATATAACATATTCAAAGGCATAAACTACTTACCCAGAATCCATGCACATGCCCACAAGGCAAATCTCTATCAAATAGTTAACTGTAACATATTAAGCAATGCGAACTAATAAAGTGTGTAAGAGTTTTACACACCTGTTTAACCGAAGATCTAAGGAGAAAACCGAATCTATACGATATCACAAAATCTCAAACGTATTCCGTGTTGCCTACATTCAGCCACTATAGGTTAGTATCCAAAAAGCCTTATTCGGCTAAATCTAATAATCCCAAAGGACTAATCGCGCCCATAACCAAAATATGGCCCTAGGCTGAATCTTTATTATCACTTACCAAAGCAAATTGAAATCCCGGAAGCCTTTGTTTTCCTTTGTCGATTAGCCCCTAAAACCATAGTGCACATTCGGTTATACATAGACACCAAAAATGGCCTTTGGCCGAATATGTCTAACGACTTACCAATCTTACCGAAATCCCAAAATTGTCACTTGTCTTGTCGAGCCCCCTTGAAGAATCAAATCCCGAAATGCTCCTTGGTGTCGGCTACACACAAAAGTTACATGTTAATATGGCCTATACACATTCGGCCAATCCCTGCCAAAGCCTTTACACATGCTTTCGGCACACCAAAGGAAGAGAAAAGAACCCGATCTTTTTAAAAGGGACACTTACCTCTATTTTTTTCTTGAAGAGACTAAAAGTGAAGAAATTCCGGCTATGGCTCCCAAGTGTTGGTGAGATATTCATCTATCACCAAATGGAAGATGAAATTTTGAGTAGAAAGGGGTGATAGGTTCGGCCAAGTAGAAACAAAAGAAGAGAGGGGTTTGAAGAATTTTGGGGCAATGAGAACTAGAGAGAATTCGGCCAAGAAAACAGATTGGGAAGAAAAGAAGAACAAATTAAATGAATTTCAGCACCCCCCTTTTGTGATAATTCTTTATCTCTTAACTATCACCCATTTGAAATAAAATAATAATTATCTTCCATCTTATCTCTTAGCCACCTCTTCAAAACAAATAAAATAAGGCCACCCCAAGAAGTCCCTTGGCCGCCACCACATCTCCACTAGCCATATCCTCATTTTTTCCTCCTATTTTATCTCTTGACACCTATTCAAAAATAAATAAAATACAATAGCCATTATCCCTTATCTTACTAATTTAAACTAAATAAAACACCCAACCTTTATCCCTTTCTATAGCGAAATTTTCAAAATAAAAGAACCCACCTTAGCTTATCTTATTGGAGTCCACATCTTGCCCACCTTCTCTCCACCTCTTGGCCTTGACAACAAAAATAAAGCATAAGCTGCTTTGCTCCCATGGTTGGAACATGGGACGATGGAGCAAAGCGCACTAACGCCCTAACCATTACGCTAAAGCATTTCTTTGTGATATAATTCACCTGAACTTCTTTTAAGACCTCTTTCCCTAACTCCCCCTTGCCTTAACGCCAAAGCAAAATAAAAACACCCATTTGCTTTCCACGCTACTTGAACCCAAGACCTGCGCCAGGCGTCATTCCAGGCCCTTAAGTGGCGCATGAAAGCCACTTTACCAAGGCCATCTTTGTGTCCAAAAGTGCCTATAATCTCTCTTAAGACCTCCCTGGCCCAATTCCCTTCCTGGCGCAAAACACAAAAATAAAACACTCCCATGCTGCCCTCACGACTCGACCCTCTTCCCTTTTGAAGCTCCCTTACACCTTAGCGCCCCAAGCCACTTTGCCAAATACTTTCTTGCGTCCTAACCTTCACAAAATTTCTTTTAAGGCCTCCCTGCCTAGTATCCCATTTTTACTTAAAATTCCAATATTTTCCAGAGTTTTTCCCCTTCACCTAAAGTTCTCAAAAACTCCTAAAATATATCCAAACACACTCCAAACCTACTAACTCATGAATTATGCACCAAATGCATAGCCCCTAATCTAGGATGTTGCACAAGTCTTGATTTTTCTTTCAAATAAAAGGATTGTATTTTAAAATTTTGACATTAGGACATGAAATTATCAATTAGGTACCAAATTTTGGGCGTTACGAGGATGCTAACCCTTCCTCGTACGTAACCGACTTCTGAACCCATTTTCTTGAATTTCGTGGACTAAAATTAATGTTTTGAAATAAAACGTTTTATAAGGTGATCCAGTCACACCTAAGTCAAAAGGGATTGGTGGCGACTCCCGTTTCGATTTTTTAAAGCCGATCCTATTTTTAAAAAACATTAAAAATGGTTTCAACAATAAACTACAAAAAGTTAAATAATATTCGCTTTTAAGTTTTAATGGGTATATTTTTATTTTGGGTTTAGGTTTATAAATAGGCAATACTTAATCAGTTAAAAAAATCAAAACCAAAAATCGACCAATTAAACCAAAGATTGAAAACGAAAAAATAAAAAATAAAAAAACCAAAAAAAATTTCAATTATATTGGCTTGATTTGGTTCACTTCATTTTTTTCGGTTTAATTTTTTTTTTTTTTACACAACCTTAATTATATGTGTGCATTTGATTTTATATAAAAATATAAAAACACCAGAAGTTCAAAAATCAAAGTTCAAGAAGAGGATTTTGAAGACTAGAAGTTCTCTCCAAAATCTTAAGAAGTCTATGAAGAATTTAAAGAACTTAAAAAATCCTAAAGAACCCGCTCTCTGTTTCAAATTTTTTTTTTTAGTAATCGCTCTTATTCAATTGATAGAAAGGAGGTTAACCCATTTTTTCAGGATCAAGTCTAGAAGGCCCTTGAAGTGGAATCATCCTTCTATCCAAGATAAAGTCTAGACAACTCTTAGATCAAAGTTTTCCCAATTTGGTTGCATCAATACAAAGGAGACAAAAATCTTGATTCCTCCGTCTAATTTTACTATTAAAATTAATGATGACAAAGGTAAAATAACTTTTTAGCCGTCAACATTTATAATTTTTTTGTCAATTTGGTCATTACCTTTTAAAAGTACATGAAAATTTTAAAAATTAAAATTCCTTCATATTTTAAATAAAAACATAAAAATATAAAAATATAAAAAATAAAAATTCAAAAAAATAATTTTAATAATATTAAAATATTCAAAATTTCATGTTATCTCAACTAGACTAGATTGGCCAATAGGAACGGGAGCTAGTTGGGGAATCGGCCCGATGAGAATTAAATAACCTGCGAATCGATACAGACTAATTTAACTGAGTCAAAAAATTGGTTGAACCAATAGTTAAATTGATTTCAATGACCAATTGGTTCCTAAAACGACTGGTCTGATTGGTTAAAATAAATAATTTATTAAAATTCAAAATAATAAATATTTAAAAATCATAAACATCGGTTCAACTGTCAGTTCAATTGTTTTTTTAGCTAGGTTCAACTAGTCTATACCAGTTCACAGTCTACCAATTTTTAAAAATTTTAAATTCTTTTAGCCCTCAACATTTTTATTTTTATTTTTAATTTAATCCTTACCATTTAAAAGAACGTAAAATTTTAAAACATTTTTTTTCATATTTTAACAAAAACTTGAAAATTTTAAAAATTATCATTTAAAAAGGAAAAAAAGTAAAAACTCTTTAAAATTCAAAAATATTTTTTGTAAATTTAAAAAAATTCAAAAATTCATTATTATCTAAATTGGACTAGAGCAGTTGGATTACGTACTGGCTGGGGTATTAATCTTGTGAGAAGTGAAAAACTAGTTGACCCGTGATTCGGTATAGACTAAATGAACTGGGTTAGAAAACCAATTGAACCGATTTTTATAATTTTTATTTTTTAATAATTTATTTGCTTTGAACTAGTTGGGTTGGTAGTATTGAGAACTAGTTTATCGGACCAACTTGAAATCAATTCAACTGTCAGTTGAACTAATTTTTTTTAACTTGATTCAAGCCGTCTGTACTAGTTTGTGGGTCAACTGATTTTTTTCCTCTTACCAGATTAATACCCTAATCGAATCTCAATACGACTGGTTAGACCTGTCCAGTTTAGATAACATTGAAGTTTGGAATTTTTATTTTTTTAAATTTTTTAAATTTTTAAAGAGTTTTTATTTTTTTCATAATTTTATTTTTAAAATAATATTTTTAAAATTTTAATGCTTTTATTTAAAATATGAAAAAATTAAATTTTATGTACTTTTAAAGTGGAAGGACGATTGAATTGACAAAAAACTGTAAATGTTGAGATCTAAAAAAACTTTTTTACATTTCATATCATAATAGATGTAGGGACCAAGATTTTTAAATAAAAAGTACAGAGACTCAATGTCTCAAAATTAAAGTATAGAGACTAAATTTTAAATTTCAAAAGAGTACAAGGACCTTTAGCGTATTTAAACCAATAAAATTTGACTCCAAATTTTCAAGTCAATTTTCGACTTGAAATTTTTGTAGACAAATTTTTGGCACTCCTTGTAGGACAATCTTTGCATTTCATCTCTTTTCTCGAAAAGTCGAAGTTTGCAGTTTACAATAGCTTCTAAGAAGATCATCAACAAACCAACTCACAAGCCTACTCAACCTAATCCTGTAACTTTTTTTATGTCATTTTTAGCTGCCAGTGTCCTAACTCATCTTCAAAGTTTCCGTTAGTGGATAAAATGTAGATCATCAATTATCATTCAAGGAAAAAATTTGTTAACCAAGTGACAACTCCATTCCAACATCTCCCTAAAGTCAAATTCTAGAGTGATGAATATCACAGCTTGTAACAGCTCAATTTTGGGGCTAGTCGGGACAGTGGTTTCGGGACCACTAACCCAAGGTTGAAGAAAATTATTTTTGACATTATTTTATGTGTCATAACATGATTATAAGGATGCATGAAAATTTTGGTTCATTAATTTTAGTGATTTAAGGCTTAATTGCGAAAAAAAGACTAAATCGCATGAAGTGCAAAAGCTCCATTTTACAAGCTAGAAGTATTAAATAGATAAGGAACTTTAAATTGAAGGTCTTGAATGTGAAATTAGACCTTTCTAATGTTGATAGCAGGCCATAGGGGACAATAGACTCAAAATTGGTCAAAATTGGGTGGGTTAGGTGGACTAATTTGAAGGAAATAAATAAAATAAGAAAATATGATATCATCCATTTTTCTTCATCATCTTCACCACTAAAAATACCAGCATATAGGGGGGTTTTGAAAGATTTGAAATTTTAGGAACTTATCCTCACACAAGTAAGTGATTTTGGTGGTTTTAGTTGATAATTTTTGTACTTTTGGAACCCCCAAAGCTTAAACTAGCTAATGAGGGGACTAATTTGCAATATAATTGAAAGTATAGGGACTTTTCATGAGATAGTTTATGTTTTTTCTGAGTTTTCATAGAAGAAAATGGATGTTAGTGAGTTGAGGAACAACTTTTGTGAAATGTGTTACCATGAAAACACCTAAATGGGACTAAGTTGTAAAAGTTGAAATTTTGTAATAAATGCATGAAATAGTTGGAATTATGAGTAGTTGTAAGAGAAATAAATGTTCAACTAGGCTTTTTTAATGAGAAAATGTGATGAAAAATGATTTACGAGCCTAGGGAAAAATCGTAATTTTGTCATAGTCTGCAAGGCAAAATGGTCATTTTGCCTAAGTAGAGATTATGATTTATTATGATTATAAAATGATTGGATGAGGTAGCGAATTTTATTGTTATAAATCAAGAAGATTTTGAGCGTAAGTTATGTATTTAGAATTAACCTTGTTAAATATGTGTTAATAAGTGCATTGACTATGTGAACCGGATACCCTTAAAGGGTATGTCGGGAAAAGGCAAGGTTTATGATTCATGTAATGCTTTATTCATTATCAAATTAACACATTTTGCGGTGTAGAGATAAGTTTGGCTTGATGGATTCTTTGTGTGCTCCATGTAATCTATACATCTAAAATACGGGTTTGGGGATGTTCTGATTAGTATCGAGCAGGTTCAAAACTCGGCTTGAGGGTTTTGGGCCCAAAACATTTTCAAAATGGGCTTTTCAAAATATGGGCTTTTATAAAAGTTCTGAGTTATTTCGACATGGTTTTGTACCTCGGCCGAGTCCACCAAGTAAGTACTTGGACTTGTGAAGTAATTTGTTATATGAACTTATGGGCTCTGTTGGGCTCGTAGATTAGTGAATTAGGATCAGTTGAACCCTAAGGCTAGTCTACTCAAACATGTGCATAAGACTTAAGGTTACTAAACAAACACATGAAGTAAGTCGCGTGTTAAGGTGTGGCAAACTGCGCATGTCTAGGAGTGGTATTCAGTGGGAGCTTGGTATTTAAGCGATCGCGTGACTCACCTCTCTCCACTTGAATCCTACAGTGCGTAGCTGGTTCACCTTAACCAAGAGGACTTGTTCACGGTGAACCAATTATTAAAACCCGAAAGGATTAGCCTTCTTTGTTTTAAAATTCTTGGTTTAAAATTTTCAAATTTACCCTTTTGGTTTGTAGACCCTAAATCTGGTTTTTGAAAAAAATGTTTTTTCGATTTACCAAAATTACCAAAATGCCCTAGCTGAAAATTACAAAAATGCCCTGTGTTATAAAATTACCACATACCCTCAACTTTTGTTAAAATGATTTTACTTTGCAAAATATTAAAATCTCTAGTTTCCAAAATATCAATATACTCCAATTTGGAAAATTTACAAAATACCACATGTTGAAAATTACTAAAATGCCCCACTTTCAAAATTTCTAAGTTAACCCCAACTTTAATAAAATTCTCTCACTTTTAAAAAGTATCCAAATTTTTGTATTTCAAAATAATACCCCGACTCTTGAAATTTACAAAATTACCCTGGATGACAAAATTACTAAAGTACCCACGGTTTCCAAAATTCTCACATATCTCTAATTTGACAAATTTTGAAATGCCCTCCGATGTGGAAATTTCAAAATGTTACGGTTTATTAAAGTTTTAAAATTTTTCGGTTTATTAGAAAATGTCCAGTAGGAAAATATATTTCTACTTATTGGTGCATTGTATGAATGAGATCATTCATGATTTAAATGGATTTAATTCGAACTCGAAGCGTGTTGGGAAGGTATGATAGTCTTAGTAAGATCAGTCTGTGACATAAGCGTAAGGTGGTAAGATAGGTTGTGCAGACGTTCGTTAGTAAAGTAATTTCGAGGACGAAATTATTTTAAGGAGGTAGAATTGTAACACCACGGTTTTAGGGGCTATTGAGGTTGTGTGTAATTCAGTGTTAGTAGGTTTTTTGGGAGTGCTTGGATGAGTTTTAGAGGTTTTAGAAATGTTTGGATGGAAGGGAAGACCTTAGAAAATTTTAGATTTTAGTGTAAAAAGGAAATAGGGCAAGTAGGCTTTAAAATAAATTGGTGGAATTTAGGACACAAGAAAGGAGTTGGCAAAGTGGCATGAAGGCGTTGCTTGGGGCTTGGGAAGGTGGCCTAAGGGGTCAAGGTTCGATTGCTAAGGCAGCAATTTTGTTTTACCTTTGCGCTAATTAGGGGACTCGGCCGAGTATGCTTATAAATAAATGGCCACGTTATTGGACATGAAAGACCAATTGGCGAGTGGCTCTTAGGCGCTACTTAAGTATTTGGAGGGAAGGAGGTCGCGGTTTCGAGGGCTGAGGCGACATTTTGGGCATGATTTTATTTTATGCGGTTATGAAATTTGGGCTAGGAAGGTTAAGATTAAATGATGGGGTTTTTGTCATAAAAATCAAAGTGGCGAATAGCTGGCGCCGCTTGTTGCTGGTTTCCCAGTCCTGCGTTGAATCGAGAAAGGCTGCAGGTGGGATTTTCTTCTTGCCATGAAGAGGTGGCGTGAAGGTGGACTGCACATGGGAGCTTCTTTAGATAAGGATTAGATTTTTTTGAATTAACTGATAGGTAGGTGATGGCTTTTACTATTTTAGATAATATAGGATTATTTTAGTTTAAAATAGAGATAATGGTTGTATTGGGTTATTTTGATTTGATAAAGAGATGAAGTATGGATAAAGTAGTAGGGATTGGTTTAATTCAAATGAAATTGAATTAGTGGCACAGTCGGGTATATGAATTAATGAGAAAAGTGGCGGTGACTAGCCCGATAAGAGTTAGTATGCTTGAATATGATTTGATTGTGGGCCAAGCCAGTTATTGTGGTAATATCCATGTGATTATTTTTATGTTGCATTTGATAATTTGGGTTGATTTGTGGCTAACATGTGGGTGGATATCGTGTGGTTTAATTACATGGGCCAAGCCCAATATGACATGTGGATAGGTATGTTTTGGGAACGAGTGGGACTCAGCCCAATTATTTATCCAACATCGCATTTGATAATTTGGGTGACTTGTTGATCGGTGGACGAGTCGGGTCGGGAAGGATGCAAGGTGGCCCATGCGAAGGAGATTAATTTAATTATTTTTAAGCAATTTTAATACTAAGTGTTTTGTTTAATATTGGTTGTAATAAGGGCCGCTTTTATTTAAGGTGTTCTATTTATGATTATTGAAGTTTATATTATATTTAGATATATTTTTTTTTCCAAATAGTTTATATTATAATAAAGCATAATAAAGTTTTAATTCACATATTTTATAACGGGCTTATATTACTAAATAATTTTTAATGGACACATTTTCCCAAAAGTTAACAAAATTTTTAAGTTTATACTAAAGACAAAGATTTTCCAACTGTTTTCGCATGATGACATACCAGATCCAATTCGGGGCTTGTGGGCCGGGTTTGGGGATGTTACAAATTATGAGTAGTTGTAAGAGAAATAAATGTTCAACTAGGCTTTTTTAATGAGAAAATGTGATGAAAAATGATTTACGAGCCTAGGGGAAAAATCGTAATTTTGTCATAGTACAAGGGCAAAATGGTCATTTTTGCCTAAGTAGAGATTATGATTTATTATGATTATAAAATGATTGGATGAGCGAATTTTATTGTTATAAATCAAGAAGAGCGCGGAATTAACCTTGACTGGGGAAAAGGCAAGGTTTCGGATTAAACCGCAAATTAACACATTTTGCACCGAGATAAGTTTACGTGTAATCTATACATCTAAAATACATATATTTCTACTTATTGGTGCATTGTATGAATGAGATCATTCATGATTTAAATGGATTTAATTCGATAAATAATGAATAATTCTCATATGAACGTTAAAATAGATAGGTAAGTGTGGAATATTATTCATAGTAAATAATGGTGGGCTATGTGCGATACCACCTTATTACTTATTCACGATGGGCTTTGTGCGATGTAACACCCCAAACCCAGCCCAAACGTTACGACCGGATCTGGTATGTCACATGAAGAAAAATGTAAAAAGAACCTGTGAATTTTATAAAGTTGGCGTTATTTGGTTATAAATAGGAAAAACAAGATTGGTTTTAAATATTCGATAAAATACTTCTAATCACGAGATATTGATTGATAAATCGAAAATCGAACTAGTGAACCTTCAAATCATTTTTGAAAATAGTGTTGATAATTCGAAAGAAAATCCAAGTTAAATTATTTATAGATATTTATAATGAAATCCATTTATTAATCAATTTGGAAAACCATTATTTATAATTTTAGAAAATCCCCATTTAAAAAAATTCAAGAAAACATTAAGTACGTCTAAACATAAAGCAAAATAAAACATATCCCAGAGGCCTTATTACAACTTTAAAACCCAAAATAGTGAAAGTGACGAAATAAAACGGAAAAGAAGTTTACTAATCTTCGAAAACATCATTTATAAAGTATAGCCTCCACCGAGTCATCCATGGCCCAAGTCCTCATTACTGAGTATTACCTGCAAGCATTAAGAAAAGGGGTGACACTACACCAAAACAGACTTTTAGCGGCGTTTTTTTTGGCTTTTAGCGGCGTTTTTAAGCGCCACTAATTTTAAAAAGCGCCGCTAAAGAAAGCGTCGCAAAAGTTAGCGGCGTTTATTGTGAAAAAAATGCCGCTAAAAATCTTGACTTTTAGCGGCTTCTCAAAAAAACGCCGCTAAAAATTGGGACTTTTAGCGGCGTTTCTAAAAAATGCCGCTAAAGATAGGGACTTTTAGCGGCACTTCTAAAAAATGCCGCTAAAGATGGGGACTTTTAGCGGTGCTTTTCAAAAAAACGCCGCTAAAAATAGGGACTTTTAGCAGCACTTTTTTAAAAAACGCCGCTAAAGGTGGGGACTTTTAGCGGCGCTTCTAAAAAAAATGCCGCTAAAGATAGGGAGTTTTAGCGGCGCTTCTCAAAAAACGCAGCTAAAGATGGGGACTTTTAGCGGCGCTTTTTTAAAAAACGCCGCTAAAGGTGGGGCTTTTAGCGGCGCTTATATAAAAAACGCTGCTAAAGGTGTGGACTTTTAGCAACGCTTTTATAAAAATGCCGCTAAAAGTGGGGACTTTTTGCGGCGCTTTTCTAAGAAATGCCGCTATAAGTTGGTGCTTTTAGCGGCGCTTTTCTAAAAAGATGCCGCTAAAGGTGGGGACTTTTAGTGGCGTTTTTAACAAAAATGCCACTAATTTGCACAGATTTGCAATGCTCTGTTTTTCTAATATCCTACCCTCCCTGCATTAAAACCAACCAAAAACAGTAGCAATTGCATATAATTTCAACCCAAGACAGCAAATAAAACATTTAAATCTCACCAAAAGCATTAAATATAAACAATACTTCAAATTTAATAAAAGATATATGATATACATTAATAAATGAAGTATAATTCAAACAATTCTTACAATAATGTTAATTGTAACAATATTAAAATTATGTTACAACAAGAAAAGAAATGTCTAAGATGGCGGCCTCACGATCACTGGAACAACTTCATCATAGTCCAAGTCATTCTTTGGAGTTCTTCATACTTTCTGTTTTGCTCTGCCTCCCTCGCCTCCCTTGCTATTTTCTCTGCTTTAAGTTGAGTAGTATGCTCTACCTCCCTCGCTACTGCCTCCGCTCTAAGCTGAGAAATTTGCTCAGCTGTGCTCGCTTCCATCTGAGATATCTGGTCTTTTAGTCTCTGAACTTTAGCACGAGATTGACTCCTAGAAGGCATGTATTACTACGAGCCGGATCCAAAATATTAGGTCAGGGTAACAGCAGATCCTTGACATCGAACCCAAACATACCTTTTAAGACCCAAAACTTTAGTGATAATTCTGTTATAAATATGCTCAAGATTAACAGACATATCAATCAAAGCAGTCGTACCTTTCAGGACCCAAAATATCAATAATAATTCTGTTATCAATCTCTTCGAGATTAACAGAACTATCAGACGAAGCAACCGTTTCATACTTTGCCTTCTTTTCCTTTAGTTTATCCTAATAAATTAATTAAAGAGTTAGAAACGAAATATATAATAAAAAGGAATGTAACATAACTTAAAATTATAAATTTAAAACTACAAATGATGAATTAAACTATTGTAATTAAACATTATAAATATTTATAATAAATCAAATTTTATTAAGTAAATATACCAAAATTTCTGCAGCTTCGGATGTCATCGGAGATCCATCCTTCTTCCTATGCGTAATGTCAAAAAGCTGAAGGCGTCCAACTTTTTGACCAGACTAAGCTTCCTACATTATAGTAGAAAAAATATAATTTAATAGTATAAAGTCATTATATATGAAAGAAATAATAAATTATAATACCTCGGCCTCAACTATACGAGCAAAACTTCTGGAACCTGCCGTGTGTGTGAATTTTTGTTTTTGTTTGCTGCTTGTTCCAACTCGCTTACAGTCCTACATAATGGAATTTGAATTATGTATATAATAAATATTATAAACCAAAAAATTTATAAGACTTTAAAAGTACGTAATACCTCTCCTTTCTTTGAATTCCGGAATCTAACTTGATCTTCCCATTGGTACCTCAACATTCCCGGTGGAACATTGCTTAATTTTTCGTCGAGGCTTATTTCTTTTTTAAAATATTGTTTTTTCAGCGTGCTTTTATTGTCTCTCCATTTTTTACCCAAAGTCTTCTTAACATAGTCATTGGAGACCTCTAAAGCAAATCTCTCTTGAACAAAAATAGTTTAAAAAGTTAATATAAATGAAAGTTAAATCAAAGTATTATAAATTACATCCACGTTTTGTTACCTTATTATTATCCAAAGCCTGATTTTTGTTGGCAGCAGGCATGTGATGCCATGATTCATAATTAATGGGCAACATATTGGCATTTCGTGCTAAAATGCCCAAATAACCTGCTAACAGACGAGCTTCAGATCCAACAGGCTGGCCATGATTGTTTCTCCTTACTTTAACACGCTCGACAGGCTCTAAGTCATATAAATCTTTAAGCAAAGTACGTCCCCGCCCTCTGCGCGTCCCACCACCTTCAGCTGAAAAATGATATATTGTTTGTGCCAATATGAGTGAGATTTTCTCAATTTATCATATTTTTCAATTTAATCCATTGTGATCACTCTTCACTCTGTTGGTTTTTATCCGTTCTATGCATTTATCACACTCGCTTTGCTTTTAACCCTTACACTGCTTTTGTTCACTAATTAATTTTCATTTTAAGGCACATGCCTGCAAGGATTTTATACCTATTATGTTATATCATTTAAATAACCATGGATTTAATTATTGGGTATTCAAATTTAAACAACCTAAAATTCAACAAACATATATACCTACTCGTACATACCTATGTCATTTGAAACATTTAACTCCTTTTTCCTTTTCGCAATTTAACATATTGAACTAACATAAAATTGTTAGTTCTTAGGCTAAATTTACAATTTAAGGAAACAACCTATGTACATGCTCTTAACCAATGACTTGTAGTTCTATAAGCTCTAGCACAAACAAGACATAAAAAATTAACTTTAAAAATTACTAAAATTCATAAGAAATAACAACGAAAACATAAAAATAAAAAAATTTATGTCACCCCCATACTTTATTTGACACATTGTCTATAATGTGCTCCAAAAATAATTAAGGAACGAAATCACCCATTTTAGCTTTTCAGTGTCACGAGTGTTATTGGGTCATCGCTTTCTATCTAGTTTAGCACCAAGATTTTGTGCTGTAAAAAATATGGGGTTCCTACAAAGAAGTTAACTAGCAGAAAAAATTGCAGTAATAAAAATCTAACTAAAAGAAAAAAAAGTCATCCGAAATAAAATATTACAGGTCCCAAAATAATTAAATATTGTTCAAATTTAATCGGATCCTAGATCCAACTCCTCAACCATCTTCACCTTCCCCTTGCCTCGTCCAACATATGTCTTGATACCCTTATACTCAATGAATGGGTTAGGTTGCATCGGCTCGGGCTACAGACATAAATCCTTCGTCAAGGGACGCTTTGGCTAAAATGTCGCCTTGTAGTCGTAGGCAGGGAAAGGGTCCTCCTCTTTTTCGTCCTCGTCGTCATTGCCATTTGCCTCCTTGTCCTTCCACTTGAACTCGTCGGGTTGTGGAAAGGGCATGTATTATTGGGTGGAGGGTTAGGCACTCGTATGTCATGCCTCTGTGCATAATTGAGGCCCACTAGGGACATCTCTTACATCCATCTAATAGCATATTCCATGTTCAGTAGGTCAGTCAAACCCGTTAATTAAGGCACTTTGGCTTTTCTTTTTGTTTTTAAGGATAGTGGGACGCCCATCTTTTGATTCCAACATTTCTTTCATTCTTCTACTTGCTTCCATTAAAGTACGACAAATTGAGTAAACATCGTATTATCGAGAACACTCTTTTTCAGCTTCACGAACTACTCCATTTTCAACATTGAAACCTTCGCTTGTTTGCATAGGGTTGTCACTAAATATCAGAAATACATTTCTCTCTTTTGGCCGCTAATACAAGTAAACATTGCCTAGTAAATCTAGTGTCCCACTGATGGTCACTAAACTAACTAAAATTATGATAAAGGTAAGCGCACCTATCGAATAATAGTATAGCTATGGTGAGTCGGGAATATCATATCCATGAGGACTAAAAGTACTAGTACTTACTATTTTTCTATTATCTAGCTGATAAATTGAAGGATTTTTTTAAATCTAAATTAACTAAACTATTTACTAAGAGCGCAACAGAGAATGAATTAGGAAAAATAATTGAATAAAACCAATGAGATAGGCAATACCCAGGTCCACTTAGACTTCACTTATTATTCTATATCTGAATTAAACGATTTATTCACTTGCGCCTTTCTCCGTAGAAATCCCTAAATTATGTTAATATCTTTTTCGAGAGTAAAAACAACTGACTCTAGGTTGCTTAATTGAAATCTCTTTCTAATTAAAACACCTACTGTCACATTAACTCGATATATGGATTCCATTATTAGATTTGGCTCTAATACGGTAGATTTATGTCATCCTATTTCTAGGATTGCATGCAACTCTACTCAATTATGCTAGATCTACTCTTAAACAGAGACTTTTGCTCCACTGAAATAAGCACATTAAGCATGAATTAATATCTTAAAAATATTAAAATACGAAATAAGCATACATAATTGAGAACAACAATCAAGTATTTATCATGAAATTTAGAAATCAAATAATAAGATTCATATAGGTTACATCTTCCCTAGGTATCTAGGGAATTTAGTTCATAATCTGGAATAACATCATCTCAAAGTTAGGAAAACAACAAGACATAAAGAAACCCAATAAAACTTCAAAAGAAATTGAATGGAGATCTTTAATCTTGAAGGAGATCCACTTTTGAAATGAATCTGTTGGCGTTCTTTGGGTAGTTTCTTCGTTTTTCTCTGCGTCTTCTCTTAGGTCCTCTTCTAGTGTGCATTTATAGACTTTAGAATTCTTAGAAAGCCTAAATATTGGGTTTTTCCGCGTGTTTTGGAAACATGGAGAGATATCAACACGGGCTGGTACATGGGCATGTGGCCAGCCCGTGTGGCTCACACGGGCGTGTGCCCAGCTCGTGTGGTTCCTGAAAACAACTATTTTGTTTGATTTTTGCTTGTTTTCGCTCCTTTCACTTCCCTATGTTAACCTAAGTATAGAAACATAAATTTAAAGGATTAAGAGCATCAAATTCACTAATTTACATAGTAAATCATCCAAAAACGTGTCAAGAATGGGATTAAAAACATGTTACTTTTATGATTTATCACCCACGCATACCTATCTTTTCTGTAAAATAGCATCAAGCAAAACCACTCGAAAGGTAGTGACGTGAGAAACATTATGGGTCGAGGAGATACATGTGCAAATAAATTGCATCCACATTTTGGCCATTAGAAACATACCAACCTAATGAAATTTAACAGGTATGTTAGTACTAGCTTGGCGAGTCCACTTACCTTGCCCCTCCTTTAGGAAATCTAAAATGGCATACATATATATGTCTCAGTACATATGCAAATCAACTGAGTTAAGAAAAATTGAGGCATAAAACGGAGCATCATAAAAACTACATATTTTGCAGGGTGTTACTAGTACGTCTTTCCTCCAAACCATGTAACACCCCAAACTTAGCCTAGATGTTATGACCAGATCTGGAGAAGCTACCATGATACTCTTTGAAAACCCATAAATTATTTAGGCCTGTAGAAATAACGCCATATTTTAACAAAAATTATTCTGGTTTACTTTAAGTGAAAATATCCTTCTTATTTAATTTGTTAATTCCGTCAACTAAATTTATATTTACAAAATGCTCTTGTTTGTTGCGAAACTCTTAGTTAAAATCAGTTTCGAAAACACGAGTCGTGTTTTGAAGAATCCAATGTTTTGCTAATACTGAAATTTTGATTTAAAAATGATAAACAATTTAAAACAGCAAGTAAAAGTCCAAAACCAAACAGTCCCGAAATGTTCAAGACAGTCCAACAAAACCAAAACAGAGTAAACCAGATTTTTAAATAGCATAATTAACAAAACACTATTTAATCTAGCTCCTGTCACACTGACCCGTCTTAAGTTTGGGGGTTACCTGAAAGTAAATAGACAGAGGTGAGCTTTCGAGCTAATGTGTGACCTATAATAAAAAAACAGATGCACAGATTTAATTTCAGATATGCTTTCAAATATCATTCAAGCATATTTTATAATAGAGTAGAATCAGAACATATTAGATGTAGAATCACAATCCTACCCCCATTCGCTACACACTATCTCCAACCATCCCTACACACCATATAGGGTATTATATACCCATCCAACCCTACATACAACTAAGTGACTGTATGTCACTTTTCAGAATATTTGTAGTCTAGATGCTACATCATAAGGTAATAATTCGCCAGTAATAGAAATATATGTGGCTGAGCCACCAAATATGATAGATAGATTAAATTTCTTACACTTCCTCTACAAACATAAATCTCACCCCAATGCACATGCAAAAATAACAAATATAAAAATGTATATGACATACATGTTTATTATAATAGTTACAGATCATGCTTAACAAATAACAAATTATACACAACTTATATAGATTATGCTTAACACATATAACTTAATAATGATGCATACATAAATCGAATTTACCACTAACAAAGCAATAGAACTCATCCTTTGAAGCCTAATTTATACAGTACAGACCTTGCGGAAGGCCTACATTCAACTCGTACGACGAATACGGCCCTAGGGAAAATTTTTAGAATTTGGGCCCAAATGCCTGTATGGCCTATCGAAACCATTTTTTCTTGTGGAAAAAGGGGTCGACTTTGAAAACAGAAATGGAGTCGCCGCCGATCCTTTTTAATGATGTGTGATCGGATCACCTCTTAATTTGATCATTTTCATAATACATTTAATTTATTAAAACTATGATTTTGGCGTACAAAATTTGAGAAAACGGGTTCGGGAGTCTGTTACGCACGAGGAAGGATTAGCACCCTCGTAACACCTAAAATTGGTATCGAATTGATTAATTAACGTCTTAATGACAAAAATTTGAAAAGATTTTCAAATACGATCCTCCTTGTTTAAAAAAACTTGAATAAATTAAATTGGATGCTGAGATCCACTTATTTCGAATGACTAAAATATCATATCAAGTGAGTTAGGATACGACATTCCGAATCCTCGAAAATAAGCTTGTATTTCGACATTTAAAACTCGTACATTTAAATTTAAGAAGTATATTCGGTTATTTGGGGTCAAATGAAAAAACCGGAACCCAGTAAGTTGGGGCACAATTTCTCAAAATTCCAAATACAGAATATTTCCTTTACTTTTAGAAATCCTTATCTCGATATAACAAAATGTCATATTCAGTGAGTTAAAACACAACGTTTTTGAATTCCCGAGAATAAGCTTTTATTTAACCTAGATGCTTTAGTTTAAAAATAATCGGTCCTTTAGACTCGACGAGAAAATTGAAACCCAGTAAGTTAGAGTATGATTTCTCGAAGCTCCTAAATTTCGAGCGGGGCCTCATCGTGAAAACATTTCGAACCAAAATATAACAATAAAATAAAATGTATTTTAAAAAACAAACATGATATTAATAATAATAATAATGATAACACGAATAAATTTTTTTTTGAAGTTTTAATACTATATAGAAAGATATAAATAAATAAATAAGTAATAAAATAAAAAATAAAAAATGTATTTTAAAAATGGTAAACAAATAAACATTAAGGATATAATATTAATAATAACAAGGTCAATAGTAAGGAAAGTAATAATAAAAATAAATATAATAGTAGTAATAATATTAAAAATAATAGTAATAAAATAATAATAATACTAGTAACAACAACAACAACAACAACAACAACAACAACAACAACAACAACAACAACAACAACAATAATAATAATAATAATATGAATAAAGTAAAATACAAAAATATGAATAAACAAAAAGTAAAAAATATATCGTAATAATGATAAATATATATATATATATATATATACATGCAAACAATTAAATAAATAGATGAAAATGATACACATAAATATATAAATAAGTTGATAATAAATGAATATTGTATTAAATTGAAATTAAGATAAAATTGAGAGCCCAAATTATAAATAAAACATTAAAGGGACTAAATTAAAAGAGAAATAAAATTAAAGATCATGTAACATCCCAAAGTTGGGCCTAGTAGGATTGGGCCCATTGGGCCTTGGGCGTAGTAGCGATTAAAATTTTAGAGAATAAGAGAACTGCTTTAATGCAAGTTGGATCTAGTAGATGAGTGATTTTGGAAGGTTAGAGGGCTTCTATGAAGTCCCGGGTTCAAACTTCGGCTTTAGGGAAATTTTTGTTTTAGGTGAAAAAAACCCTAGGAGTTAGTAGGTAGGCTTTAAGAATAAAATGTGGAGAAAATGACACAAGTGGAGTGTGTGGTGTAGTGGCAAAGTGACGCCACATAAGAGAGAAGAGGGTGACACCACAAGGAAGGAAGGAGGTCCAAGGTTTAAGCCTTGGCTCTTGCATTTTGGTTTTCTTTTTATATGGACTTTAGAATTTGGCCATAGGTTTATATTTAGTTGCGCATAATGTTAGACATAAGAGGAGCTTGTGGCCAAGTGGCTAGTGGCGTGTTGAGCTATTGAAGGAAGCAAGGGTTCGAATATCATGGAAAGCAAGGGACTATTTATTTTGCGGATTGGACGGCAAGAGTTTGATTTGGATTTAAACTCTACTGACGGAGGGATCCCACATAGGAAAAATACAAAGAAGGAAGGTGAGAAGCTAGCTATATATAGAGCTGTCTAGGAGGAGAAGGGGCATACTTGGTTGGCGTTGGGCATAGGAGTGCTCGAAGCGCGGTTTAGCAGCTTCAGATTCCTATCAGGTGTGTATTCTCTCTACTAGCTGTAGAGCAGCAAATGTCAAAATGCCGGTCACACGACGATGGTAGCCACATGAGCCTGCAGGCGCACGTGTGGGAGCTTCGACGCGATAGTCGAGGCCACCATGAGTATTCTTGTGGGTTGACGTTGTTTGGGCCCAATGGGCCCGAGCCCATATGAATAAATTGTATGATTGTGTAGTAGATAGTGAACTAGACTATGTGAATCTCATATATGTGGCTAGGTTTGGGCTGAATGGACCACATGAGTGTGTGGGCCCACTTGGGTCGAGAATGGGCCTTAGGCCCATTCGCTTCATTATCTTTGTTTAGAATACTTGAGTCATTCGAGGCGATAGTGGACCTTCTGTTGGGCCGTTAACACCCTGATTTGCAAAATTACTGAATTACCCCTGATTTGCAAAATTATTGAATTACCCTTGGTTTGCAAAATTATCGAATTACCCCTAGTTTACAAAATTACTGAATTACCCCTGGTTTGTAAAATAACTGAATTACCCCTGGTTTGCAAAATTACCGAATTACCCTTGGTTTGTAAAATTAACGAATTACCCCCGAATTACAAAATTACCGAAATACCTTTAGTGTGTAATTACCGCTTTACCCTTAAACAATAAATGACCGTTGTACCCTCGTGGTAGTACTAATGTTGTCTGTGTTAATTGTATGATTGATTATGTTCGAGATTGGCCACCAGGTTGTGGGCTGGCTTCTGAGCAAAGTTGTAGGTAGATAGCAGTAGTTCCGATTAGCGATAGTGTTGACGTAGAGAGCGTAACATTACGTGTTATCAGGTGTATAACTCTTACATACTTTATATGTTAATTATGTTATTATCTATGTATTGCCAAAAGCCGAAGTGATGGTATGGATCACTATGTTACCTTTGTGGGTAAAAGCGAGGACTTCAGGTAAGTTCTACTATGTGCTGTCATTAATGGATGCATGTATGAGTGGATTGATTATTGTTGTACATTGAAAGCATGATCATACCATATTGTAAAGCATGAACATGAAGATGGGGTATGATGTGAAGAGGGAGGAAATATGAACTCTTTTAGACTGTCACTAGTGGTTAGGTACCACAAGCGGGTTGGCCCTACATATTATTATTTTGTGACTAAGTCTCAGTGGTTTGGAACCACTAGTGGTTAGGTACCACATATATCTTATTTCTGTGACTCGTCTAGTGGTTTGGTACCACCGTGGGTTGGCCCCACGTACGGATATTAGGGATTGTCACCAGTGGTTAGGTACCACAAGTGGGTTGGCCCCACATATTATTATTTGTGACTTTTGTCACCAGTGGTTTGGAACCACCAGTGGTTAGGTACCACCAGTGGCTAGGTGCCACAAATGTTGGGTAGATACAGGAGATATGGTGGATATGCATATTAGTTTGGCTGGGTTGCATTGCATACATTATCTGCTGTGACATATGATATGGGTTAAGACTCAACCGAGGCTATTTTGGGCTAAGGCCCAATTGCCATCGTTATTGTAATGGGCTTCGGCTCGGATTGTTGTGATGCATGTTCTTACCAATGAGGGTTGTACACACTGAGTTTTCGTAAACTCACCCCTCTTTTTTATTAAATGTTTCAGATAATTTCTAGCGATTGAGGATTGGGAGCCGTGGAGGACTCGGGGGTGGCTATACATCGAAGATACTACTCGTGAACTTTAGTAATTTCGATTTTTCCTTTTCTTTTAGATTATTTATTTTGGGTTAATATTTTGTAATAAGGCCATTGGTTTATTTTTTCTAAGTTTTCATTTATAACTGTTAAACTTATAAATACGGGGTTTTCTTAAAACATTAGCAATCGTTTTTTGTAACACCCTAAAAATTCGAGTATTTATATATTGCTTGATTTGGTGTTTAGATTTTAAAGGTAAATTTCTTACTTGTATTTTCGTGTTTATTGAAGTCCTAAAGAAGAGTATAGCATAATTTGGGTAGGGAATAAATTTAATATTTGAGAATTTATTGAAGAGAAGCAAGTGTCATTAATACTTAAGTTAAATTAAGTGTTAATGAGTGACATAAGTTGAGTACATGGCATGGTGGTGTTGGCGCATGAGTTGTAGCATGAGGGGAGAGGTTTGAATCCCTTGTTTAGCATCTAGGTAAATTTTATTTTTAATTTTTCTGCACATGTATAGCAAGTGTCGGCCAAGAGCATATATGGTAAGTGTTGACCATGTTATTTTTGGTTAGTGTATCAAAGGATTAAGGAAATTGTTAACTTAAGGAAGGGAATCAAGAAATTAAGGAAAGATATGAAGATATGGGGCACATATCAAGGAAAAGTTATGGAAACAATATCATGGCCAATTGACCATGCATAGGGACGGCAATTTAGACTATAGGGGGAGCCAAATTTTTGGTGATAGTTTGGCTAAGAATTGAATTTTCTCTTTGGTCATTCCTAGCAACTTTGTGCAGAATTTTGCACTCCTCTTCTCAATTTTCTCCTTTGGCCGAAATTGAACCTTGGTAAAGTTCTAATCTTTTGACCATTTGGTCATTTTTGCTTATTGCTTTAGCCTTTGTTTTGTGCCTTTTCTTTGAGTGCCGAAATCACCTATACCAAAAGCCATTCTTTTTTTCTTTTCTTTTTACCATGGCCGAATGTACCTAGCTCCTAAAACCCATCTTTTTCTTCTCTTCTCTTTGAAATCAAAACAACATCATCACCATATCTTCTTTCATATTTTATTTCTTTTCACTCAAAGTTTCTCCATTAAACTCTCTCATGGCCGAATGCTAGAGTGCCCATAGCCGAACCTTTCTTTTTTTTCTTTGATCATACATAGTCGAATCTTTCTTCAATCACAAACACCATTCTCAATCCTTTCTTTTCGACCGTGGAAATATAGGTAAGGGATTCTTTTTCGTTTTCAATTAGTTAATAGTGATATGGCCGAATATTGATGGTGTTATGAAGGACCATTTGGATCGAAATAAACGTTCGTTTTATTAACGTTTTATTCGTTATAATATAGTGCAATAATGGAAGATCGGAACTCAAGTGTTCGAGAGAATCGTAGAAACGTTGGAATCGATTTATTGTGGTAAGGAAATCACATCCTTTAAAACCTCTAGTATTATTTCGATATTATTTTAGATTGGATTAATGTTCTTTTGATCTTGAAGACTTTCAAAATAGGGAAGAAAAGGCGGTGTTTAGTCATATTAAGAGGCGGATCCGTAAATCCCCATTTAAGCGAAGAACGATTTGGCAATCAGGATTTTCCACCGGGTTGCGGACCATCTTCCGAAGGAAGTCAATTATTTGAAGTGGTACGAACTTCTGAGCCTTTATACGTTGGTGGATTCTCGGCGACTAACGAACCAATAAACAAGGAGAAACCGAAAATCGAAGTGATCCAAAATCAAGAGGGTAAGGTTTTGGATCTATTATCGATAAAGTCTATTTATACGAAATAGTGTTCTAACGGATCGAAATATGTTTTAGGTGTCGAGGAGCGAGAAGGATTAGTACTCTCGGTATCGAGGTGTGTAACTTCACACTTTTTCTCGGGTTGGATGTCAATTTCGGTATTGAAGTAAAATCATAAAAACGACTAGATCGGTATAAAACGTAACAACTGATATTTTGACGAAAATACATGAAAATGACTAAAATCGTGAAAATTACGAAAACGCCCTCGAGAAATTACTTGTTAATATGTAAATTGTATGTTTCGTGAAAATGGGCCGTAAAATATGCTAGATTGATAAATGGGCCTAAAAGCCTGCTAGATTGATAATTGGGCCGAAATCTCTGCTAGATCGATAATTGGGCCGAAATCTCTGTTTGATTGTAAATTGGGCCGAAATCTCTGCTAGATCGATAAATGGGCCGTAAACTCTGTTAAATTGTTAAATGGGCTAAAATACTTGCTAGATCGTAAAAATGGGCCTAGGTTGATAAATAGTTAATTAGGCCAAAATGTTATTTATGGGCCTTAATAAAGATTTGGAAATATTAACTCTTGTTAATGGGCCTTTTAATAAAATTATTGTATGACCATAGTTTACTATTGCATACATATTGCATGGATTGGGAAATGATGAAGAGAAGAAGGCCTGTTGCCAAAATCTAGTTCGGTGGCTCTGCCACAAAATTATGGCTTTTTTCCGCTAGTTCGGTGGCTCTGCCACAAAAGTTATATATGGCTATTTGCCTCTAGTTCGGTGGCTCTGCCACAAAATTATGGCTTTTTGCCTCTAGTTCGGTGGCTCTGCCACAAAAGTTATAAATGGCTATTTGCCTCTAGTTCGGTGGCTCTGCCACAAAATATAAATTGGCTTAATGCCTATGATTGGTGTGATGGCGGGGTGGGTTGACTTGATCCCCACAGGTGTGATGGTTGGTACGGGGGTGTGTAGCGGATGGAATTAGGTTTGGGAGGAAAAATTCATTTTACATGCATGCTATTAATTATGTTATTCATTATATTATTTTGCTTATGGGCTCAAGGCCCAAACCCTTAAATTGAAAATCGGCCCGGTGGACAAGTAAGTGAGTTATACCTTTGAGTTCTAAGTAACTCACCCCTTAAATTTCCATCTCGGGTAATGGAAATTGGCGTGGACTTGGGCGAGGATGACTTCGTGGAGGCCATCTTGCAAAACATGGGTTTATTAAACTCGAACTTTTAATAAGTATTTTACTATTTTGGGTTAATGTAATAAGGGCCTCTATAAATAATTTATGGATTTTTATGTGTGTTTGGTTTTAAACTATATTTTGGACTTTTAAATATGGGCTATGGTTATATGATGTTTTATTAAAATAAATTTGGGTTTTCAAATATATGAAATTCCTTTATAAATATTTTATTATTGTTAACTCTTAAACAAATTACCTAAGGGTTTTGATAATACAATGTTAATAATATTTTTTTTAACTAATGTTTTCTAATATATATATATATCGAATTAAAATACTCTTCTGATTTTTATTAAACCCCGTAATTAAAATAATACTGTAGTTTTCAACTTATCGAAGATTTTAAGATAGCTCGATTCATGTAACAAACCAAATCTAGTCTTAATACATAGACCGGGTTTGGGGTGTTACAGTTTTCTAAAATATCATGTTTACGCAACGATGCAAGTTCAACTTTCATAACAAAACAATTTTTCAAAATAATAACAACTTTTAAACGGTCATTTAGTAAATCACATTTTTCTTAATCAAACAACGAGCTCGAAGTTCAAAAATCTGATAAAACTTCTAAACAATTGCTTAGCTTTTCAACTTCCTTCACTGTGACACGCTAGATTCGGGTTTAACTTTTAGGCTGGGTTTGGGGTGTTACAGATCCTTTGAAACGCTGGATGAGTTCACCTTTCTCATGATTGTTACATAGCAATCATAATTCTAGGGGACCCTTTTGCTATCCTTGTAAGAGAAGACCAACAGTTTTTGAATTATGATCTTTAGTGTCATCTGTACTCCAGCCTCGTTGTTTTTAGGTCGTGAAATGATGACCACAGGACGATTGACTTTTGGGAACTTCATTGTTGATTTTGACGCGCATATGCTTCCCTTCTCCTTAGCTTCTTCACAGAACTCTATCTCTTTATTGTCCATTAGACCTTGCACCAAGGCTCTGAATTCTGTGCATTCTTGGATCTCGTGCCCCTCTTCATGATGGAACTTATAGTAGTTCCTCATGTTTTCACAACTACCTTCAGGATTCGAAGTGCTCAACCCTTTTCTTACCATCTCCATCCAGACCCATCTTAAAGGAGTTTTTACTTCTGCAATATCGGTCTCGATTCTTCTCCCCACCTTTCCATCTATTGCATTTACCGCATTATCAGTGTGATTGGGTAACGGATTCTCGGCACTAGGTGTATCATCAAATTTCACAATGCCTATTTTAATAAGTCTTTCAACGAGTTTCTTAAAGGCAGTGCAGTTTTCTATTGAATGCCCCAAAATTCCTGCATGGTAGTCACATTGAGTGTTCGCATCGTGCCATTTGGGATATAGGGGCTATAATGGTTTTAGGTAAAAAGGGGACACCACATGTGCGTCAAATAGCCTTTGATACAACTCCCTGTATGTTATTGGGATTGGTGCAAATTGGAGCTTCTCAGTGTTTTGCTTTGTGCCAGACTCTGGCCTTAATGAACCTTGTTGACTGGTAGCCACCGCTCTTGGCTGATTTATAGTAATCGATCTTGAGTAACCCTTGTTATATGTGCTTGTGTTGTTCACCTTGTTTTCCTTTTTCCTCGAGGTTGACCTTTTGTTACTCTCTCCTGCATCTATCTTTCCACTCCTTATCGTATTCTTGATCATTTCACCGGTCATCACTATGTCTGAAAAACTTTTTATAGCGCTTCCTATCATGTGAGTGATGAACGGGGTTTTAAGGGTATTGATAAAGAGAATCGTAGTTTCTTTTTCTAGGAGCGACGACTGTACTTGTATGGAAACTTCCCTCTATCTCTGTGCGTATTGCCTGAAACTCTCACTTGGTTTCTTCTCCATATTTTGTAAAGTAATTCTATTAGGGGTCATATTTGTCACGTGACTGTACTGCTTCATGAATGCTTGTGCTAAGTCCCTCCAGGAACCAATCCTATTACGTCTCAATTGGTTGTACCATTTGGATGCTGCTCCCATCAGACTGTCTTGGAAGCAATGTATCAGTAGTTGGTCGATGTTAACATACCCGGTCATCCGTCTACAAAACATGGTGGTGTGAGCTTTGGGGCAACTAGTCTTATTGTACTTTTTGAATTCTGGCATTTTGAATTTGTGGGGAAGCACTAGATCTGGGACCAAACTCAGATATTTAGCATCAATTCCCTATTGACTATCAGTGTTTTCCATGGCCCTAAATTTTTCCTCTAGCCATTTACATTGGTCCTCTAACTGTTTTGGCAATTTTGTCCTTGTCCTTTCATTTTCTGCCATTTCATCCAGGTTAGGGATAACAGGATTAGCTAGATTATCTCCTGGGCTAGAACCTGATCCAGCTTGCAAGTTTATCGGTATTGAAACACCATCCTGAAATTGTTGAGGCCTAATCGTGACGGATGTTCTTTGAGGGTACACTTCAGGCTGTGTTGGAGTAAAACCTGGAGGATAGAGAGATTCCTCATTATCTTCTCCAGCGTTAAAGATGAGGGCCTTTCCTTTATCGGTTCCTCCAGTCAGCAGCTGGGTTAACTTTGTCATCATATTTCATTGGGACTCCATAATTCGATCCATCATGTCTTGCTGGATTTTAGCCAGTTGCTCTTGCATTTGTAATTGTAATTTTTCTTGCATTTCCTTTTGGAGTTGTTCAAGTCTTTCCAATCTTTGATCCATGTCTTTTGTCTTTGCTCGGATATCGTAAAGATGTTTGGTTGGTAAGTTTTTTTTGGTTTCTAGATTAATTCTGAAATGATTTCAACCAATTAGGGTCTTTCCATGAAATCTAATGCACATGATGTAATGTAATGCGAATGCATGAAATGAATGTAAAAATGCTTCGATTCTGATTCAATTTCATTTAGAAAACTTTACTAGAGGACAAAATTCTTTACATAAAACGGATTACAAATATACGGACAATCACATTGTCTTCCACTTTATCAAGAAATTCATTCTCCATGACAAGCTCTCTAATTTAGTAATCGAACGTGAATCGACACTCTTTCAAATATGACATGTAATGCATTCATAACCAAAACAAAATGAAACACGTTAGTACAAAGTAAAAGCAAGAAAGAAAGAAACGAATAGAGCATTTATTCGGGTGACCACTAGGGTTTTTCGCAGTACTATCTAGGGTGGGCTCCTCAAGTCTTCTACATGAGGTTTTGTTCGAAAGTTGAGGTACCTAAAGTAGCAGATTCCTCGATCCTCACCCATTATAGGCTCATACGGACCGAGTTCAGTTCAGGGGAATACATTTTCCTATGGCTGCACGGAGATGAAAATCTCACGAAGACATAGGTTCGGATTTATCCCAAAAGCGATCCACTATCCTGCACGGAGGTGAAAACCTCACGAATGAGTATCTTCTCACTCCCACTTAAAAGGGTAAGACCAAACAATACTTATGCAATATGATGCAAAATAATTTTATGAGACTCAACCCACATCAATCATATAACACAAACAAATACAATAAAAGGATCGTAATTTTTCAAATCAGATTTTCAATTTTCGACAACAAGATAGAAAATAATCAATTTTATGGCTTGACTCCCTTATTGGTCCACAATGGAGTCGCCAAGCTATCGAAACCCTTTTTTTCTTGTGGAAAACGGGGTCGACTTTGAAAACAAAAATGGAGTCGCCACCGATCCTTTTTAATGAGGTGTGATTGAATCACCTCATAATTTGATCATTTTAATAATATATTTAATTTATTAAAACGTTGAGTTTGGCCTACAAAATTTGAGAAAATGGTTTCGGGAGTCAGTTACACACGAGGAAAGATTAGCACCCTCGTAACACCCAAAATTGGTACCGAATTGATTAATTAACGTCTTAATGTCAAAAATTTGAATAGATTTTCAAATATGATCCTCTTTGTTAAAAAAAAACTTGAATAAATTAAATTGGATGCTGATATTTGCTTATTTCGAAGGAGTAAAATATCATACCAAGTGAGTTAGGATACGACATTTCAAATCCTCGAAACTAAGCTTGTCTTTCGACATTTAAAAGTCGTACATTTATGTAACATCCTAAAATTTAGAATTTTATGAGTTGCATTATTTCTTGCGTTAAGCTAGTTAAGAATATTAATTGTGTATATTTAGGGGTTCTAAGAAGGCTCGGGGTTTGTTTGGGCCTTAATAAAAATTTTGTGTTTTAGCCTATTAAGGAGAGATAGTAAGTGGCATCAAGGCTTATGGAAATAGGTGTGTAATTTGCTAGCATATACAAGCTTATGGTAAAGGGGAAATGGAGCTACATGAAAGTCTTTAAGGGAAGAGGTTTGAATCCCACTTGGTACAAATATTTTGACTATTTTTTTGTGTTCTTTCCCTAAGTGTTGGCCAAGGTAGTATTTAAGGCAAGGGTGGACTTTTTAATTATGGTATGATGGCTAAGGAAACAAGGAAAGGGTGAAGGTAAGGAAAGTAATCAAAAGAAAAAGGCAAGATAAGGGGATATGTGGCCTTTTTCATGGGAAATCTTTTGGAAAGTCTTGTTGGCCAAAATTTTTTGACCTTATTGGCATGTTATTCACGGTTTTGTTAGGGGGAGCGGATAGCTGAATTTCTCTTTTCATTTTAGACCATTTTGTTAGTTTTTGGTGTATGAGGGGTGCACTTTTTACTCTTTGACCATTTGTGTTTTCTTTTCAAATCCATCTCCCTTTTTTCTTTGGCCAAAACCTTCTAGCACATTTGTGCACTATTTTTCTTTTTTTTTTTTTGGCCGAAACACTCACCTTTGCTCATCTCCCCTTTGATAGCCGAAACTACCCAAAGCACTTTTCTCTATCCATTCTTTTTCTTTTGACCATTTCACAAATCTTTTTCCTTCTTCTTCTTTAATCGACATCACTTGTGATCATATTTTCTTGTTTGATTTTCTCTATAGCTGAACCCAATATCATCCTATTTCTTCACCATTTCGTTCCCTATCGTGTGGGAAAATCTCTTCTTAATCGAATCGGTAAGTGACCTTATATCTCTCTCTATCTTTTCATTTCAATTTCTTTTTCTTTCTAACCAAATATGAATGTTCATCGTTATCTGGCTAGTTTACTTTGTTTCTTATCGAAACATCACTCTCTTCATCACTCTCATGTTGTGATCAATACTTTATTCGTAGTGTTCTAAGTGAGTGGTCGTGTATCTTCCTAGCCTTAAGATGAACAGTGGAAATCAGATTCAATCTCGATAAGGTAAAGAGTTCTTTATGGATTATTTGATATCGTTCTATATTTGATTGGTTGTTAACAGAATAGTAGTTGGACTAATCGATTGCATATTTTTTTGGGGACTAAAATGCTCGATCTATCCACTCATTATTTTTACGGAAATAGTGGTGTAACACCCTAAATTAGGGGTTGTTTGTAATTTAATTATTTTCCCATGTGTGTGCTTGAAGAAAAGAATTTTATGATTGCTAAGCATGTTCTAGGGTCTAGAAATAACCCCGAGCTAGGCCTGACTTAGGACTAAAAAAATTCTTTTTAAGTGTTTAAAAGGAAGGAGCTAGGAGATAGGGGTTAAGTAAAAATTCGGGAGAAACATGACATAAAGAACTATTTGGCTAAGTGGCTTTCATGCGCCACTTAGGAGTGGGAGGAGAAGATGGGCGCAGGTCATAGGTTCGAGCTGCTGGAGTGGCGTTTTGGCATTTTATTTTTGGGGTGATCGGCCTAGGAAGGTTTTATAAATAAGTGGTGAGGTTTTATGACATGAAAGTCAAATGGGAGGAATGGCATGGGGCATTACAAGAGGGCTGCGGCAGTTGCTCCTTTAGGTCCCAGGTTCGAACCAAAGAAGCAGCAATGGGGATTTTATTTTTTTCAAAGCTGGCGTGAAGGAGAATGAGAACTAATGGTCTGATTTTTGGACTCTTAACTTGATAAGGATGAGTTTAATTTTTGCACATTAATTTCGGCTAGAGGGGTATGTATTAGTGGTTTATTTTCAATTAAATTATTGAACAGTGGCTCGGAGATAAAGATAAAAGATAAATTTTGCTTTATTTTTGATAATTAAAAGCCTAAATTATCCCAAAAGGAAGGGTTTTCGCCGAATATAGGACTCCTTGGGAGGCCATCCATATTTGATTTTGTATAGCAAAGAAGTGCCAAAAATTCATCAAGTTCTTTTCTTTTTTCTCTCTTCAATAGCTGCTGGCCGAAATCTCCCTAGGCATATTGCCAAATTTTTTTCAAATCCCTTCTCTCCTCTTGCTTCTTCTTAGCCGAACCTACCCCTTTCTTCTTCTCAAATTCCAACCCTTCCATCTTGTGATTAGCAGAATTCCCCTAAGGTAGGGTGATGTCATTTTCAAAGTAGTGGTAAGTATTTTCTCTTTAGCGTTTAACTTTGGGTTCTTTCTCTATGCCGAAAGCAAGGGTGAGCCTTAATATTTTGGGTTGGCCGAACCTTATTAAGACCTTGGTTTCACGTCTTGTTTTGTATTAAAGGGAGGATAGCATTAAAGAATAAAGAGATCTTTCGGGATTTGATTCCCCAAGGTAAGGAGGTAAGTAATATTTGACCATACACCTTGATTTTGTATAAGTGTGCAAGACAATTTTAACATGAGTTTTGGTAGGGATTTCGAAGGCTCAAGTGACAAATTCGGGATTTCAAATTATTTTGGTAAGTGATGGTAAGGCTTATACATCATTCGGCCAAGGGCCATTTGTTAAAAAGTTTATGTTTAAATGCTGAAACTAATGTGTGCCATGGATTTAGGGGCTAATTAAGGCTTCGGGATTTGTTTGGAAATCAAATTCGTTTAAAGTAAGTGCCGCAAGAGCCTTTGGTATTATTTGGTTTGGCCGAATAGGCCTAAGTCCCTAACCTTATTGTTGGCCGATTATAGGGTCAAGAATCTAGTGTCGTAGATCGGATCTTCGGGATCTAGGAATTTCGGTAGTAACAGGTGTGTAAAAACTCACTACACACTTTATTAGTTTACATGACTATATTGTTGCCTTTTTATCATTGTGGTAGTGCTTGTGGACATAAGCATGGATTCCAGGTAAGTCCCCTGTTACGTGATCTATGATGTATGCTTGAGTATGCCATCACATGCTGTTAAATGCTATGCTATGCATGATATATGATGTTTGTTATGAAAGCATGATGATGGTGGGATTGATGAGAGGATGGGGATGATTTTTATGGTCGTCACGGTGGTTTTGACCACAAGATGGGTTGGCCCCATCAGATTTATTGTGACCTCGGTCACGATGGTTTTGACCACACCGATGATAATTGTGACTAAGTCCCGGTGGTTTGGTACCACCGTGGTTTTGACCACATTATGATATTTTGTGACCTATGGTCATCGATTGGTTTTGACCACACGATGGGTTGGCCCCATCATTTAAATTGTGACACTATTCACCAGTGGTTTTGACCACCAGTGGTTTTGACCACACGGGGTAGTTGAGGAGTACGGATGGTTAATGGGGTTGCATATTTGCATGTTTATTAATAATCTGTGTATGAGTTATATTTTCGGGTGCGGGATTTACACACTGAGTCTTGATGACTCAGCCCTTCCCTTACCATTTTGCAGATGAGTAGATCGCGGAGATGGAGTCGGAGAGAACTCGAGGCGGCCATGCTTATCGTTGGATTTGAATTTACTTTGTTATAGTTAATATTTTTTTTATTTTCTAAGTCTTCTTATTTTGGGTTGTAATAAGGCCGCTATTTATTATTTGGATGTTTATATAATTGTTTTATTTTACTTAAGTCATAAATGAAATTTATAAATGATAAGTGAATCGAATAAAAGTAATCTTTTTCAAACTTAATAACTTTTATGGGTTTTTCAACAATGTTACCATCGGGTAGCAAAAATAAACCGAGTCAACTATAACTTTGTGATTTTAAAATGTTACATGATCAAACGTTTTCAAAGGGTTTATCAACACAACCATGTTTATAAAAATCCCAACCGAGTTTTCAAACACCGTTTTAATACCTTAGCCACATTTCAACAAGTTTTCACGGACACTCAAAATGATTCAAATTATTTTACTCGTGACATACCGGATCCGATTCGGGACTCATGGGCGAGTTTGGGGTGTTACATTTTTGGTATCAGAGCCCAGTTCAAAACTCGACTGTGGGGGCCCAAGTCCCAAAATGTTTTGTTAGTAGGCCTTATTGGAATGTTTTGAAACATGTTTTTGGCTTAAACAGCATGGCACCGAGTCTCCGGCACCAATCCGCCCAGGTAAGTAATTCTATCTATTTTCTTTGTGAATATTTGATGAGGGGTAGAAGGGTAAATTGGGAACGTAGACTATTAGAATAGAAATTGTTGAACCCTAGGGTTAGCATACCCCAACAAACCATGCATAAGATTTAATAATTTCTTAAACAACCCTGTAAGTTGTCAATGAGCAAGGGGATGTGGCAATCGTTATACGCATGTCTAGGATTGGATTCGGTGGGAGCCTGGTATTTAAGCAGTCCTAGTGACTCACCTCCTACGCACTCGAATCCTACCTAGTGCGTAGTAATGGTTCATCCTAGCTGAGACGACACACTCACAGGCCAAACTTAATAACTAAAACCCGAAAGGGACTAGCTTTTTTTTTTTTTGAAGTAATTAAAACCTTGTTTAAAAAAAAGAAAAAAATAAAAAAATTGACCAAAATACCCCTCAGTTTGAAAAATGACCAAAATACCCCTGACTTGTAAATTACCAAGATACCCTCCGTATGAAAAATTTCCAAATAGAAAATTTTCAAAATATCCTTCTTTTGTGAAAACAATCAGAACCAAATTTTAGAAATCTTGTTATGAAAAAAAAATTACTAAAATACCCTTAGAGGTAGAATTACAAAATTGCCCCTAACCAACAAAATTACCAGAATAACCCTGATCTTCAATATTTTGCAACATCACTGTTTCGAAAAATGCAATTCTCAAAAATAACCATCAAAGTTTTACAACTTTTGAAATATTCCTGATTTATGAAATTTTACAAATTCACCCTGATTTGTAAAAAATTACCGAAATACCCCTGAGGTCCAAAATTATCGAAATACCCCCGGATTTTAAAATTTTCAAAATACCTCGAGAATTTAAGAGTTCCAAAATAATTTTTGACAAAATCATCTGAGAACTTTTTATTTTTGAAAATTACAAAAATACCCCTGTAGGATAAATTACGAAAATACCCCTGGGTAGTGGAAAAACAATCACAATGAAATCTACAACGTCTCTTTGAATGAATGAATGGAAAACTGTGTGCATGTATGATTGTGAAAGAACCACTCCTAAAACTCCTATCATAAAATTTCTTCGCGGATAATAAAGTGAAACAAGGTACTAATGCATAAAATTCTTAAACAGATAAACGCAATCGTTAGAAATGAGTACGAGAGGTCGTGGACGTCCGTCCCGTGGCCGTGGTAGAGGTAGGGTCCGGACATGGGTCTGGAAATGAGATGCCGGATCTATCGGCGACAAAAACTGAGTTCCAAGATTAGACTGGTGGTAATGACGTAGTGTCCCAAGCGGTGTTACGGGTATTAGAATGAGTTCTTTGAGGTGGTGGTGTGCGAGGAGCCCAGAATCGTGGTTGAACGACTCCGCTAACGGAGCAGAGGTGTTTAGAGGAGTTTTGAATGGCACCCAAGATCTGAATCTTGGTTGGAAGCAACAGAAAGGATCATGGATGACCTAGATTTTACAACTGAGGAGAAATTGAAGGGTATAATTTCTTTGCTTCGGGATGAGTCATATCAGTGGTGGCTCACCGTGAGAGATGGAACGGTGGCAGAAAATCTCACCTGGGAATTCTTCAAGGATGCCTATCAAAAGAAGTATATCGGAACTAGCTATGTGGATGCACAGCGGAAGGCTTTCTTGAACCTGGTTCAAGGCAATAAGATAGTGGCAGAGTATGAGGCCGAATTCCTCCGGTTGAGTAGGTATGCTCGTGGTATTGTGGGTACCGAGCATGAACGCTGTGTTAGATTCGAGGATGGGTTTAGAGATGAGCTGAGGATGATGATAGCTCCACAATAGGAACGGGAGTTCGCTGTCCTAGTGGAGAAATCAAAGGTTGTTGAAGGGGTAAGACAGTCGGTTAGACGAAATTAGGATAGGAATTGGAATAAGAGGAGCTCGAGACCTTCAAGGTTCTCTGGTAATCAGCAGAAGAGGACAAGGTTTGGGGGGTCGGATCAAGCTGCTAGGCCTACTGCTGCTGCTAATCCTCAATGGTCACCACGGTGTGCTCGGTGTGGCAAGTCTCACACAGAAGAGTGTTGGAATGGTAATCGGGGATGCTTCGAGTGTGGGTCCTTGGAGCATCGGGTTAGGGATTGTCTCAAGAAAGCAACTAGGGTGAGATCGGAGGTCGGGATCGTGCACCGAATGGAAGGATAACCAATGACCACAGAGAGGTCGTGGTGCGGGAAGAGGAGGTAATGGTCTTTGGCGGAGGTCGGGGCACCGAGGGGAGGTACTGGTGGTACCGAGGCTAGACAACTGGTTTGGTCTATGCCGCGAGGCGTCAAGAGGAGGGCGGACGCACGGACGTCATAACCGGTATGTTCTTGATCTTTGGTGTACCCTATAGTACTTTGATTGACATTGGCTCTACCCACTCATACATTGCTAGTAGCGTAGTGGAAACTCTGCATCTAGACTCTGAGCTTACTTCTAGGAAGATGACTGTATTAAGCCCCCTAGGTCACTCTGTAGAAGTAAGTAAACTCTATAAGAACGTACCCCTAGAACTCCAAGGGGTCGTGTTCTTGGCTGACTTGATGGAACTACCATTCCGGGAGTTCGACCTAATTCTCAGGATGGATTGGCTAGTAAAGTATCAGGCTAGTCTGGATTGCGCAGCTAAGCGCATGGTAATAAAGACCGTGGAAGGTGATGAGGTGGTGATGATAGGTAAAAGGAGAGATTACCTGTCTAATTTAGTTTTTGCGTTGAAGGCAGAAAAGATGGTTAAGAAGGGTTGTGAAGCTTATGTGGTGTATGTCTGTGCTTTGGAAGCTAAGGATGTCACTGTGAGGGATGTCCGGACTGTAAGGGATTATGTCGATGTGTTTCCAGAGGAACTTCCGAGTCTACCTCCGGACCGCGAGGTTGAATTTGGTATCGACTTGCTACCCGGAACCGCGCCAGTGTCTATAGCTCCGTATCGGATGGCGCCAAAGAATTGGTAGAGTTGAAGGCACAGATTTAGGAATTATTGGATAGAGGGTTCATCCGACCAAGTGTATCGCCTTGGGGAGCTCCACTGCTATTTGTCAAGAAAAAGGATGGGACAATGAGGATGTGCATAGACTATCGGCAGCTGAACAAGTTGACAATAAAGAATCGGTATCCTTTGCCCAGGATTGACGATCTGTTCGATCAACTCAAAGGGGCGTCGGTGTTCTCTAAGATTGACCTTAGGTCAGGGTACCATCAGCTTAAGGTGAAGGAGGCTGATGTCCACAAGACGACATTCCGTACTCGGTATGGACACTACGAGTTTCTGGTAATGCCTTTTGGTTTGACGAATGATGAACTGGGTTTTCCAACCCTATCTGGATCGGTTCGTCGTGGTCTTCATAGACGACATTTTGGTGTACTCGAAGTCGGAGGAGGAGCATGACGCACATCTTCGTGTGGTTCTGCAAGTTTAAAGGGAGAAACAGTTGTACACCAAATTCATTAAATGTGAGTTTTGGCTCAAGGAGGTAACTTTTCTAGGACATGTTGTTTCAGCCGAGGGCATCAGGGTGGATCCCCGTAAGATTGAGGCGGTATTGGAGTGGAAGCCACCAAAGTCGGTTACGGAAGTTCAAAGTTTTCTGGGGTTGGCAGGATATTACCGAAGATTTGTGGAAAATTTCTCCTTAATCGCAGCACCGTTGACTAAGCTGTTGAGAAAAAGGGTTCCGTTTGTGTGGTCTGAGAAGCAGCAAGAGAGTTTTGATAAGCTGAAGAGAATTCTAACAGAAGCACCGATCTTAATTCAGCCTGAGGTAGGAAAGGAATTCACTGTATATTGCGATGCATCACATACTGGTTTAGGGTGTGTGCTGATGCAAGAAGGGAATGTGGTCGCTTATGCGTCACGGTAGTTGAGGCCTCACGAAGCTAACTATCCGACACATGATCTGGAATTGGCTGCTATGGTATTTGCCTTGAAGATTTGGAGGCACTACCTGTATGGGGAGAAGTCAGTAGTGTACACAGATCACAAAAGACTGAAGTACCTCCTGACTCAGAAGGATTTAAATCTGAGGCAGCGGAGGTGTATTGAGTTGTTGAAGGACTACGACAGCTCGATCGAATACCATCCGGGGAAGGCTAATGTGGTAGCTGATGCATTGAGCCGAAAGGTGGTAGCGAATTTGCGAGCTATGTTCGCTCATCTAAGTCTCTATGAGGATGGGAGCCTTCTGGCAGAATTGCAAGTGAAGCCGTCTTGGATTAATGAGGTTAAGGAAAAGGCAGATGACTGATGAAGCTTTGAATACTCGAAGGTTGCAAGTATAGAATGGTGAGGCCGGAGGTATCAGTTTGGGCAGTGATGGAGTGTTGTACTTTCAGGGAAGAGTATGCATGCCTAAGGATGATGAATTGAGGCAGTGAATCCTTAAAGAAGCTCATAGCGGTCGTCGCGCTTATGCACCCGGAAGCAGCAAGATGTATCAGGATTTAAGGGAGCAGTTTTGGTGGCCGGGTCTTAAGCGGGAAGTGACCGAGTTGGTAGGCAAGTGTCTGACATGCCAGCAAGTTAAGGCTGAGCATCAATTGCCATCGGGGCTGTTACAGCCGGTAAAGATCCCACAGTAGAAGTGGGAGGAGATTACTATGGACCGGTAAGAAAGATGCTGTTTGGGTGATAGTGGACCGGTTGACTAAGTCGGCCCATTTCATACCGGTAAGGGTTGACTACTCGCTTCAAAGATTAGCCAAGTTGTACATCACAGAGATAGTACGGTTGCATGGAGTACCTGTGTCCATTATCTCGGATCGGGATCCTCGGTTTACGTCAAGATTCTGGAAGGCCTTACATCAGGAGTTAGGCACGAAGTTGAATTTCAGCACGGCTTTTCACCCATCGTCTGATGGACAATCTGAGAGGGCCATCCAAGTGTTGGAAGACATGTTGAGGGGGTGTGTTTTAGACTTTCGTGGCAGTTGGGAGGAGTATCTACCTTTGGCAGAGTTCGCTTATAACAATAGTTATCAAGCGAGTATTCGGATGGTACCGTATGAGGCGCTGCATGGTCGAAAATGCCTTACTCCAACATGTTGGACGGAACTAGGAGAATGTCAGATGTTGGGTCCAGAGTTAGTGGCAGAGATGGAGGATAAGGTTAGAGTAATTCGGGCTCGTCTTAAGGAAGCATCGGACAGTCAAAATCTTACGCCGATCTTAAGCGTAGAGATGTTGAGTACAGTAGGGGATAAGGTCTTCTTGAAGGTATCCCCTTGGAAGAAGATGCTAAGGTTTGGCCGGAAGGGCAAGCTAAGCCCTAGATTCATCGGACCGTACACGGTGTTGAAACGGGTGGGACCGGTAGCTTACCAGCTTGAGTTGCCAGCAGAATTGAGCCAGATACATGACGTCTTCCATGTTTCAATGCTGAGACGCTATCGATCGGATCCATCACATGTAGTGCTAGTAGCAAAAATTGAGGTGAGCCCAGACTTATCTTTCGAAGAGGAGCCGGTACAGATATTGGATTGAGATGTCAAGGTTTTGAGGAGGAAGTCAGTGCCTTTGGTAAAGGTGTTATGGCGAAACCATGGTACAGAGGAGGCCACATGGGAACCCGAGGATGTGATGCGATAGCAATACCCCCAACTCTTCTGATCCAGGTAATTTCGAGGCCGAAATTCTTTTTAATGGGGTAGAACTGTAACACCCTAAATTAGGGGTTGTTTGTAATTTAATTATTTTAAAGAATTTTATGATTGCTAAGCATGTTATAGGGTTTAGAAATAACCCCGAGCTAGGCCTGACTTAGGACTAAAAAAATTCTTTTTAAGTGTTTAAAAGGAGGGAGCTAGGAGATAGGGGTTAAGTAAAAATTCTGGAGAAACATGACATAAAGAACTATTTGGCTAAGTGGCTTTCATGCGCCACTTAGGAGTGGGAGGAGAAGATGGGCGCAGGTCATAGGTTCGAGCTGCTGGAGTGGTGTTTTGGCATTTTATTTTTGGGGTGATCGGCCTAGGAAGGTTTTATAAATAAGTGGTGAGGTTTTATGACATGAAAGTCAATTGGGAGGAATGGCATGGGGCGTTACAAGAGGATCTGCGATTGCTCCTTTAGGTCCTGTGTTCGAACCAAAGAAGCGACAATTGGGATTTTATTTTTTCAAAGTGGCGTGAAGGAGAATGAGAGCTAATGGTCTGATTTTTGGACTCTTAACTTGATAAGGATGAGTTTAATTTTTGCACATTAATTTTGGCTGGAGGGGTATGTATTAGTGGTTTATTTTCAATTAAATTGTTGAAGAGTGGCTAGGAGATAAAGATAAAAGATAAATTTTGCTTTATTTTTGATAATTAAAAGCCTAAATTATCCCAAAAGGAGGGGTGTTCGCCGAATATAGGACTCCTTGGGAGGCCATCCATATTCGGTTTTGTATAGCAAAGAAGTGCCAAAAATTCATCAAGTTCTTTTCTTTTTTCTCTCTTCAACAGCTGCTAGCTGAAATCTCCCTAGGCATATTGCCAAATTTTTTTCAAATCTCTTCTCTCCTCTTGCTTCTTCTTAGCCAAACCTACCCCTTTCTTCTTCTCAAATTTCAGCCCTTCCATCTTGTGATTAGCCGAATTCCCCTAAGGTAGGGTGCTGTCATTTTCAAAGTAGTGGTAAGTATTTTCTCTTTAGCATTTAACTTTGGGTTCTTTCTCTATGCCGAAAGCAAGGGTGAGCCTTAATATTTTGGGTTGGCCGAACCTTATTAAGACCTTGGTTTCACGTCTTGTTTTGTAGTCAAGGGAGGATAGCATTAAAGGAATAAGAAGATCTTTCGGGATTTGATTCCCCAAGGTAAGGAGGTAAGTAATATTCAGCCATAGTCCTTGATTTTGTATAAGTGTGCAAGATAATTTTAACATCTCGAAGGCTCAAGTGACAAATTCAGGATTTCAAATTATTTTGGTAAGTGATGGTAAGGCTTATACATCATTCGGCCAAGGGCCATTTGTTAAAAAGTTTATGTTTAAATGCCAAAACTAATGTGTGCCATGGATTTAGGGGCTAATTAAGGCTTTGGGATTTGTTTGGAAATCAAATCTGTTTAAAGTAAGTGTCGCAAGAGCCTTTGGTATTATTTGGTTTGGCCGAATAGGCCTAAGTCCCTAACCCTATTGTTGGCCGATTATAGGGTCAAGAATCTAGCGTCGTAGATCGGATCTTCGGGATCTAGGAATTTCGGTAGTAACAGGTGTGTAAAAACTCACTACACACTTTATTAGTTTACATGACTATATTGTTGCCTTTTTATCATTGTGGTAGTGCTTGTGGACATAAGCATGGATTCGAGTAAGTCCCCCATTACGTGATCTATGATGTATGCTTGAGTATGCCATCACATCTTTGTTAAATGCTATGCTATGCATGATATATGATGTTTGTTATGAAAGCATGATGATGGTGGGATTGATGAGAGGAGGGGATGATTTTATGGATCTGTCACGGTGGTTTTGACCACAAGATGGGTTGGCCCTTCAGATTTATTGTGACCTCGGTCACCGGTGGTTTTGACCACACCGATGATAATTGTGACTAAGTCCCAATGGTTTGGTACCACCAGTGGTTTTGACCACATTATGATATTTTGTGACCTATGGTCATCAGTGGTTTTGACCACACGATGGGTTGGCCCCATCATTTAAATTGTGACACTAGTCACCAGTGGTTTTGACCACCAGTGGTTTTGACCACACGGGGTAGTTGAGGAGTACAGATGGTTAGTGGGGTTGCATATTTGCATGTTTATTAATAATCCGTGTATGAGTTATATTTCCGGGTGGGGGATTTACACACTGAGTCTTGGTGACTCACCCCTTCCCTTACCATTTTGCATATGAGTAGATCGCGGAGATGGAGTCGGAGAGGACTCGAGGCGGCCATGCTTATCGTTGGATTTGAATTTACTTTGTTATAGTTAATATTTTTTTATTTTCTAAGTCTTCTTATTTTGTGTTGTAATAAGGCCGCTATTTATTATTTGGATGTTTATATAATTGTTTTATTTTACTTAAGTCATAAATGAAATTTATAAATGATAAGTGAATCGAATAAAAGTAATCTTTTTCAAACTTAATAACTTTTACGGGTTTTTCAACGATGTTACCATCGTGTAGCAAAAATAAACCGAGTCAACTATAACTTTGACGATTTTAAAATGTTACATGATCAAATGTTTTCAAAGGGTTTATCAACACAACCATGTTTATAAAAATCCCAACTGAGTTTTCAAACACTGTTTTAATACCTTAGCCACATTTCAACAAGTTTTCACCAGACACTCAAAATGATTCAAATTATTTTACTCGTGACATACCAGATCCGGTCAGGACTCATGGGCCGGGTTTGGGGTGTTACAAGTGGTAAGCCGACCCTTTTTATTTAGTAAATCGTTTCATATCAAAGTATTATAGTTTTGACTAAGATTTTATTCAATGGAGGCAAGCGATATCGAATCAAAAGGAAAAGCGAGTGGTGAACACAAAAAGAGCGGATTTGTGATTCCCACTCCTAAGTTTAAGCGAAGGCCAGTATCGGCGGTTTGGGATTTTCCATCGGGTTGTGGACCATCATCCAGGGAGAATCGACAATTTGTGGTCGTTCACGATTCTAAGGGTGTCGACGATCAAGAAGGACTAGTACCTACCGTAATCAGGTGTGTAATCTCACACTATTTTTTGTGGGTTTAAGATTGATATCATATTGGAAATAAGTCGCTATGATTAAAATAGTAAAACGGTGTAAACTGGGGAAAATTGGCCTAAGTTCACTATTTTGATAAAATTGACAAAATCGGTATTTACACTGTGAAAACTACGAAAATGCCCCTAAAGGGTCAATTTATGAAAATACCCCAAATGGGCCGATTTGATATATTGCTTTAATGGGCTGATTTGAAATATTGCCTTAATGGGCCAATTTGATATATTGCCTTAATGGGCCGATTTGATATATTGCCAAAATGGGCCAATTTGATATATTACTTTAATGGGCCAATATGATATATTGCCTTAATGGGCTAAATTGCAAACGTTACAATGGGCCAAATTTTTGTAATGAATCTCGGAATTATTTATTGTTGTTTATATTTGTAAATATTATGATTTGCTATGTATGATGCATTTACATGATTTTGCATGGGATGGGAAAATATGATGAAGAGAAGTTCCGGTGGCACTGCCACAAAAAAAATGTTTGCTAATATGATTCACTATGATTCTGGCCAAATCAAAATATGTTATAAATGGCAAAATGCTTGCGATTTGTGTGTTTGGCAGGGTGGGTTGACTTGATCCCCACAGGTGTGATGGGATGGTACGGGTGGTGTGTAGCAGATGGATTACTAGGATGGGTTGGGCTACATACATTGTTTATTTTTATGTAAATGTATATGTTCTATTTTGTAAGTGGGCCGGCCTAAGATTATGCTTTATGGGCTCAGGCCTAAGTTTTTGCTAAATGGGTTCAGGCCCAATGAGCAACGATAAGGGGACTATACACTGAGTTCTAGTAACTGACCCCATTTCCTTAACCATTGCAGGTAATACTCAGTGATGTGGACTTGGGCCATGGATGACTCGGTGGAGGCCATACTTCAGAAACGGTTTTATTTGGACTTGAGATTTATTTTTCATTCACTTTATTACTTTACTATTTTGGGTTAAATGTTGTAATAAGGCCTCTGGTTTATTGTTATTTTGCTTTATGTTTGACATATTTATATTCTATTCAAATTACTTTAAATGGGATATTTTCTAAAACTTAAATAAAGATTTTCTAAAATGGATACACAAATGGATTTTTGATAAACTTATATAAATATTTATAACCCGTAAATTTTCTCTCAAATTTTCATTAATATTTTCAAAAGTCTCGATTTGTTAAATCATTAGTTCAAATTTATCGATTTATCAATCAATCTTCGAAATTAGTAATATTTTGGTCAAATATTTTAAATCTAAATTGCTTTTCTTGATTATAATAAAATAATACTTATTTTTGTACAAATAAAAAAAAAGATTTAACACGCTTTTCTCATGTGACATGTCAGATCCGATCATGATGCATTGGCTGGGTTTGGGGTGTTACATTTTAAATTTAAGAAGGATATTCGGTTATTTGGGGTCAAATGAAAAAAATCGGAACCCAGTAAGTTAGAGCACAATTTCTCAAAATTCCAAATACAGAATATTGTCTTTTCTTTTAGAAATCCTTATCTCGAAATAACAAAATGTCATATTCAGTGAGTTAGAACACAACATTTTTAAATTCCCTAGAATAAGCTTTTATTTAACTTAGATGCTTTGGTTAAAAAATAATCGGTCCTTTAGGCTCGACGAGAAAATCGAAACCCAGTAAGTTAGAGTATGATTTCTCGAAGCTCCTAAATTTTGAGCGAGGCCTCATCGTGAAAACATTTTGAACCAAAATATAATAATAAAATAAAATGTATTTTAAAAAACAAACATAATATTAATAATAATAATGATAACACGAATAAATTTTTTTGAAGTTTTAATACTATATAAATAGATATAAATAAATAAATAAGTAATAAAATAATAAAATAAATAAATGTATTTTAAAAATGGTAAACAAATAAACATTAAGGAAATAATATTAATAATAACAAGGTCAATAGTATGGAAAGTAATAATAAAATAAATATAATAGTAGTAATAATATTAAAAATAATAGTAATAATAAAAATAATACTAGTAACAATAAAAGTAATAATAATAATAATAATAATAATAATAATAATAATAATAATAGGAATAAAGTAAAATACAAAAAATATGAATAAACAAAGAAGTAAAAAATATACGTAATAATGATAAAAAATATATGTGCATGCAAACAATTAAATAAATAGATGAAAATGATACATAAATATAAAAATAAATTGATAATAAATGAATACCGTGTTAAATTGAAATTAAAATAAATTGAGAGCCCAAATTATAAATAAAACATTAAAGGGACTAAATTAAAAGAGAAATAAAATTAAATATCCAAATTTAAAAAGAAAAAAATGAATTAGGGCCCAAATGTAACGTGCGTAAAAAGGAAAGGACCAAACGAGCAATTATGCCTAATTGCTAGACACGTGTCCATTCCATCGCATCAGTGGTCAGGGACCAAATCGAATTGCGTAGAAAATTCTGTGCCCATATTAAAAAAATAAAAAAAGTAAAAGGGTTAAATTAAAACAGGTCGAAAATGCAGAATGACCAAACTGGTAATTATACCAGTTTCAAAAAATGCGCGGATCCTCCCCGATCGGGTCAACGCACAGATCTTGAGTAGAAAAATGACTTTGTTTTAGGGCTAAGGTGACCAGCCCTAAACGACGCCGTTTAGAGGGTCTATTTAAGTAAAAAAAATTTAAAATTTTCATTCCTTCCCTTTACTTAAAAAAAAAAATAGAGGGAAATTCTCTCAACCTCCCCTCTCCCTTTCTAATCCGGCTAGGGTCCGGCGAAGGTTCTGGCGAGACTCTGGCGTCGATCGCAGTCGTCCGCCGCCGTCTACGCCTCCATGTACGGCGGTCGAACCCCAAAAAAGGTAATTTTTTTCTTTTTTTATACTATTTTAATATAGATATATATAGTTTAAAAAATAAAAATAAAATTTTTGTATATGTATGACAGTTTCGAAAGGTAAAAAAAAAAAAAAAAAAAAAAACCTTCGGTATCTACTTTGATATTTCCTTTGGTATTGATTTCGTATTCGTAAAAATTGTAACCAGTACAGATGATTTTCGGCCTATTTTTATAGCTGTTTTTAAAAATCAAATGAAAATACAAGAAACTTCCATTTATTCTCTGCATCTCTGCTGTCCATTTTCTATTATTGCTGCTATGTACCCTTTTTTGCAAGTAAAACCACCGTAAGGAGGAGGGGGTCGCTCGTGGGGTGACGTGGAGGCTTGAATACCTTGGCGCGTGTAGGAAGTCTTCTTGGCTAGAAAGCTCTAAAAACCTCTAGGATTTCTAATTTTTCTGTTTTGTTTTGAGCTTTGTGGGCTAGGGTTTAGGCATTTGGGCCACTATAATTTTTTTGTAATGGAATATTAATTTTGGGCTGTTGTTATTTTTTTATTTTATTTTTTTAATTTTTTGTTTTGTTTTTTGGTTTAAATGGGCCCCAGGCAAAAATGGGCTCTTACAGCTGCCCCTCTTTGCTCGTTGTCGTGTAACAAGAATGGAGCAAAGACTTCAAAAAGGACCATTTTTGCCTGGTCTTCAAATCTTTGACTTCTTTTGGTGCTTTTCTTCTTCGAGTAGCTTCATTCCATCCCACTGCATCTTCAGGGGCATAAGAACTTGTAACATCCCAAACCCGGCCCATGCGTGTTGACTAGATCTGGCGTGTCCCGGCTTGTACATTGAAAACTTTTGCCTTGTTGGTTTTGGAAGTCGTAAGTTAATTAGACATTATTAGAGTAAATAAGTGACATTTTAAAAATAAAATCTTATATTAGTATTATTAAGTATAAATAAACCTTGACATAAAATTTATAAGTTGCATAACATTGAAAACTTCTTAGTTGAATAAAAACTAGGGGCCTTAAAAAAATCCCAAATAAAAATAAAATAAACTTAAAGAAATCTCGAAATGATTTGTAGAAATAAAACTTGATGGCCCCTCGAGTCCGCCTCAGCTCCCATGTTCACGATCTACTGGTCACCTGAAATGTTGGGAAAAATAAAAGGTTGAGTCACCAAGACTCAAGTGTTCAAATCCGAGAACACATAAAAGGCTTGAGGCCCACAAACACATTATGAGCCTTGGCCCGTATACAAGGGTAACAAAATATGCAACATGGCCCATCCCAAACATATGAGTCCATCCTCTACACACCCCCGTATCAACCATCACACCGTGGGGATTTCTACAATCAACCCTCCATCCGCTACACACCATATCGACAGCTGTGCTGCTTATCATAAAGACCGATCACTATGTGACCTATGTGGCGAAACCACCGATCACCGTATCGACCTTAATAATATATCGACAACCGTGTCTTTGTCATAAAGACCGATCACTATGTGACCTATGTGGCAAAGCCACCGATCGCCTCGTGACCGCTCCCCTTCCAGTAAATCAATCAATCCCATCCCATGCATACATGCAAGAATCGAACATTAAACTATCTAAGCAGATCACATATTTTTACATACTTGATACACATAGAGAAGTTTCTATGATTACGCACTGCATCCCTTGCCTACCCTTTACGGGTAATACGATTGTTCATACTGATTTCATTTTTTGACTTTTAGCCCATAACATACATATAATTTAGATTAACTAGTGTGATAGAGATCTACACACCTTTTCCGCTTTTAGCCCATAACATACATATAATATAACAAAGCTTATGTGTCAAGAATCTACACACCTGATTATCGATAAAATGAGGCTTTCTATATCGACGCTATCCTTAGTCGACACAACTGCTTTCTGCCTAAGATGTTGTTAAGAAGCTGGTCCACAACCAATTGGCCAATCTCAAAGCAGCAGACATCTTTCGTTTCTTAAACTTAGGATTCTTTCTTTTGCACGATCCATATTTAATTCCATCATAAATCCTTATCGAGTTACTATAATAATATTTAATCGTTAATCCTCCTTATAAAGTTAAAATCTTGTATATAATGATGAAATCTAATAGAAATCTAGGAAAATCTTTTTACCTTAAAAATCCCGAAATTGGAGACTTATGAATTTCGGCTTTTAGATCTAGTCAACTAGGCTTCCTTCAAATCCCGACTTGCCTCCCATCATAAACCATTAAACTATTAGCTTTCGACTTTTGCTTTTCAAAAATCAGGAATAGATTATGAGAACTAATCAAAAATCTACTCTTACCATAACTTAGGAGATTCAGCTAATACTAGAGAGAGAATTCGACAATGTCAATGGAGGATTTAAATGCCGAAAGTATAGAACAATTTCTCAAATAGGATGAATAAAATAAAAACTATAGAGATTTCAGCTTTTTAGAGAAGGAAGAGAATAATGGAGTTTTCAGCTTTTAGAAGAAAGAAGAGAATAATGGAGTTTTCGGCTTTTAGAGAAATTGGAGAAAAAAATTTGGAGAAAAGAAGCTAATGAATTTCGACACAAAAGGGAGAGGATTTAATGTCAGAAACAAGGAGCTAGCCCCCTATTTATAGGAAATTCGGCAACCCTTTGCCATGTAGTAGCTAGTTTCTTTACTCCTCTCAGTGATGGATTCTTTGCCATCACTCCATTTGTAGATAAATTCCTAACTTTTCTCCTTTATCTTAATCTACTAGCTCATATAAAAGAGACTTAATTATCTCTAACTCCTCCCTCCTTTATCAGTATATTGTCCACATATTTTAATCATAAAAATCCCTAGATCTTAGCCTTTATCTGCTTATTATCCACATAAAATAAATTCCTAAATAATAGCCTTTATCTGCTTATTATCCACATATTTTAAACATTAAAACCCCTAAATTTTAGCCTTGTTGCCATCCACTCCACCTAATCCTAATGCCCAAAATTTAGCTAACTTAGATTAAAAGAATTGGGCTCCATGAAACTTAAATTTGGGCCCCTTACTCCTTGTGTGTGGCATCACCTCCTAAGATTAGGCCACAAGCCCACTTTTGTATTTTAAACATAGATACTACCTTTTAAACCCTATAATGCCCAAACAGATAATTTTAATCAAGGCCTCTGCCTAAGCCTGAGCCCAATTTGGACCCCTAACACTTAAATTAACTCATTCCACATATTCACCCATTAAACGCGTAGGCCCAAAAATTTAAGATGTAATAGTTCTACCCTCCTTAAAGAAATTTTGTCCTCGAAATATCGAACAAACTAGTAATCATTCTACCTGAGTCTCACCACTATGCTTTCGCTGCGCACTCTAATTCTAAAGTTAAAATAAACACTTAGTATACTATGGTAGGGTACGCACCATTATTCGCATCTGAAGCGTCTTTGTCCCCTTGTACTCATTCTACCGATTTGCGTTTATCTGATTAGAAATTTTATGAATCATTATTTCTTTCCACTGATATATCGCGAACAGTCTTATGATTAATAGTTCTAAAAAGTAGTTCTTTCGAATTCATATACACACTACAGTCTCAAGTTCATTCATTCAATCATCAACATTCATGAACTCGCGTTCATTACAGAAAAGTGTTGTGGTTGTCATTGTTGTTGTTTTCCACTACCTAGGGGTATTTTCGTAATTTTATCCTACAGGGGCATTTTCGTAAATTTTTTTTGAAATGAGGTTCCTTAATGATTTTATAAAATAAGGGTATTTTGGTAATTTTGCATTCCCGAGGGTATTTTGGTAATTTTGGAAATCGAGGGTATTTTGGTAATTTTAGAATTCGGGCATTTGTAAATTTTAAAATCGAGGTATTTGGTAATTTTGAAATTCGGGGGTATTTCGATAATTTTGAAATTCGAGGTATTTCGATAATTTTGAAATTTTATGGTATTTCGGTAATTTTAAAATTCGGGGTTATTTCGGTAATTTTTGTGATCTGAGGGTATTTTGGTAATTTTGTGATTCAAGGGTATTTTGATAATTTTACAAAACAAGGGTAATTTGGTAATTTTACAAATCAAGGCTATTTTGGTCATTTTGCATAACAAGGGTAATTTGGTAATTTTCTTCATAGTTGCGAACATTTTCAAATCAAATGTATTTTTTTTTCCGAAGTGTATAAAACTTAGGGGTTTTGGTTGCAAAATAGGGTGGTTGGTCCCTTTCGGGTTTTAATTATGGGTTCAACCCATGAACAAGTCCTTATAGCTAGAGTGAACAATCACTACGCACCAGGTAATATTCCTGTGAAGAGGAGGTGAGTCACTTGGACTGCTTAAATACCAAGCTCTTCCGGATCTACTCTTAGACATGCATATGCCTGTTGCCACACCTTAGTCTTGTGACTCGTTTACATGTTTTGTTTTAGTGAAGTTAAGTCTTATGGAATTGAAGAGTTGTTTGCCTAAGCCTAGAGTCCATCAAGTTCTAACCTAGATAGTCTACGTCCCATAAAGCTCATTAAGCCCATATAAATAACACAACAAGAGTTTAGAATACTTACAGGCGGATCGGGTCTTGAGAGACTCAAGGCCATGTCCTCGAACCAAAAAAAAATCTAAAACATTTCTAGACCCATTTCACAATTAGAGTTTTGAACTGGTTACGATACTAAAATTGTAACACCCCAAACCCGGCCCATGCATTTCGACTGGATCTAGCGTGTCACGGCTTGTACATTGAAAACTTTTGCCTTGTTGGTTTTGGAAGTCGTAAGTTAATTAGACATTATTAGAGTAAATAAGTGACATTTTAAAATAAAATCTTATATTAGTATTATTAAGTATAAATAAACCTTGACATAAAATTTATAAGTTGCATAACATTGAAAACTTCTTAGTTGAATAAAAACTAGGGCCTTAAAAAATCCCAAATAAAAATAAAATAAACTTAAAGAAATCTCAAATGATTTGTAGAAATAAAACTTGATGGCCCTCGAGTCCGCTTTCGGCTCCCATGTTCACGATCTCCGCTCACGAAATGTTGGGAAAAATAAAAGGTTGAGTCACCAAGACTCAAGTGTTCAAATCCGAGAACACATAAAAAGGCTTGAGTCCCACAAACACATTATGAGCCTTGGCCCGTATAAAAGGGTAACAAAATATGCAACATGGCCCATCCCAAACATATGAGTCCATCCTCTACACACCCCGTATCAACCATCACACCGTGGGATTTCTACAATCAACCTCCATCCGCTACACACCATATCGACAATTTGTCTTGCTTATCATAAAGACCGATCACTATGTGACCTATGTGGCGAAACCCACCGATCATTATCGACCTTAATAATATATCGACACCGTGTCACTCATCATAAAGACCGATCACTATGTGACCTATGTGGCAAAGCCACCGATCGCCTCGCGACCTACTCCCTTCCAGTAAATCAATCAATCCCATCCCATGCATACATGCAAGAATCGAACATTAAACTATCTAAACAGATCACATATTTTTACATACTTGATACACATAGAAGTTTCTATGATTACATACCGGCATCCCTTGCCTACCCTTTCGGGTAATACGATGCTCATCTGACCTCATTTTTCGCTTTTAGCCCATAACATACATATAATTCAGATTAACCAATGTGATAGAGATCTACACACCTTTTCCGCTTTTAGTCCATAACATACATATAATATAACAAAGCTTATGTGTCAAGAATCTACACACCGACACCGATAAAATGAGACTTTCTATATCGACGCTATCCTTAGTCGACACAAGCGCTTTTGCCTAAGATGTTGTTCGAAGCGGTCCACAACCAATTGGCCAATCTTGAACAAGCAGATCTCGCTCGTTCTTAAACTTAGGATTCTTTCTTTTGCTCGATCCATATTTAATTCCATCATGAATCCTTATCGAGTTACTATAATAATATTTAATAGTTAATCCTCCTTATAAAGTTAAAATCTTGTATATAATGATGAAATCTAATAGAAATCTAGGAAAATCTTCTTACCTTAAAATCCCAAAATTGGAAATTTATAAATTTCGCTTTTAGATCTAGTCGACTAGGCTTCCTTCAAATCCCGACTTGCCGCCCATCATAAACCATTAAACTATTAGCTTTTGGCTTTTACCGTTTCAAAAATCGGGAATAGATTATAAGAACTAATAAAAAATCTACTCTTACCTTAACTTAGGAGATTCGGCTAGTACTAGAGAGAGAATTCGACAATGTCAATGGAAGATTTAAATGTCGGAAGTATAGAACAATTTCTCAAATAGGATGAATAAAATAAAAACTATAGAGATTTCACTTTTTAGAGAAGGAAGAGAATAATGGAGTTTTCAACTTTTAGAAGAAAGAAGAGAATAATGGAGTTTTCGCTTTTAGGAGAAAGAAGAGAATAATGAAGTTTTGGCTTTTAGAAGAAAGAAGAGAATAATGGAGTTTTGGCTTTTAGAGAAATTGAGAAAAAATTTGGAGAAAAGAAGCTAAGGAATTTCGCACAAAAGGGAGAGGATTTAATGTCGTAAACAAGGAGCTAGCTCCCCTATTTATAGGAAATTCGGCAACCCTTGCCATGTAGTAGTGGTTTCTTTACTCCTCTCAAGTGATGGATTCTTGGCCATCACTCTCTTTGTAGATAAATTCATAACTTTTCTCCTTTATCTTAATCTACTAGCTCATCTAAAAGAGACTTAATTATCTCTAACTCCTCCTCCTTTATCAAACATATTATCCACATATTTTAATCATAAAATCCATAGATCTTAGCCTTTATTTGCTTATTATCCACATAAAATAAATTCCTAAATAATAGCCTTTATCTGCTTATTATCCACATATTTTAAAAATGAAAGCCCCTAAATTTTATCCTTGTTGCCATCCACTCCACCTAATCCTAATGCCCAAAATTTAGCTAACTTAAATTAAAAGAATTGGGCTCCATGAAACTTAAATTTGGGCCCCTTACTCCTTGTGTGTGGCGTCACCTCCTAAGATTGGGCCACAAGCCCACTTTGGTATTTTAAACATAGATACTACCTTTTAAACCCTATAATGCACAAACAGATAATTTTAATCAAGGCCTCCGCTAAGCTCGAGCCCAATTTGGACCCCTAACACTTAAATTAACTCATTCCACATATTCACCCATTAAACGTATAGGCCCAAAAATTTAGGATGTTACAGAACTAGCGCTTGATCCAATTCAAGGAAATTAGACTTGTGGCTTCAATCTGCTCCGCCACAACTTCAGGGAGATAAGATTTGCTGTCTTTAGTCAGCTCTGCTGCAAATTTAGGGAGATAAGGTTTGGCTTTGGTAAATTTGATCCAACTTACTACAACTTCAGAGGTATAGGATTTGTAACTTAAATCTTTTCCACTGTAACTTCAAGGAAATAAGACTTATGGCTTCAATCTGATTCACTATAACTTCAGGAAGATAAGATTTGTCATAATCTGTAGCTTTAATTTGTTTCACTGCAAAGCCCGGGAAATAAGATTTACTTTCTTCAGTCTGCTCCGCTGCAACTTTAGGGAGATAAGGCTGGTGGCTTCAATTTACTCCACTGCAACTTCAGGAAGATAAGATCCGCCGTAATCTGTAGCTTTAATCTGTTCCACTACAATGCCAGGGAAATAAGATTCGCTATCTGCAGTCTGCTCTGCTGCAACTTCAGGGGGATAAGGCTGGTGGCTTTAATTTACTCTACTGTAACTTTAGGAAGATAAAATCTGCTGTAATTTGTTGCTTTAATATGTTCCACTGCAACGCCAGGGAAATAAGATTCACTGTCTTCAGGCTGCTCCGTTGCAACTTCAAGGAGATAAGGCTGATGGCCACTACTACTTCAGAGAGATGAGATTCACCATGGTGGATTTGATCTGACCTATTGCAACTTTAGAGGTATATAACTTGTAGATTTGTAGCTTCAATATGCTCCACTGCAACTTTAGGGGAATAAGATTCGCTATCTTGACTTCAATCCATCCCACTACAACTTCAATGGTATGAGATTTGTGGATTCACTGATCTTGTTACACCATCCTCTGGGGAACATGACCTGTAGAATCGATTTATGGACCTATGCTTATGCATAATGATTAGGATGCAATGATCAGAATGAATTGAATGCTCCTAACTAAATGTGTTATGGATGATATTTGCATGAATACAAAATGTCATGAGAATGATCCCTTTTTAATGTCTAGGTTGTCATTGCTTTTTGTTCTTCAAGGTTGTATCACTGACGTAATATCCTGTCTTCTTATTCAACCAATATTTTTGACAGAAATTTCGAAGAAATGGTCACTGTTTAGAGTTTCCTTCTCAAATTTTTCCAACCCTTAGGCTTGGTGAGTTCTAAATAATAATCCTGTTTCAGATTCTTGTACTATTTAAAAGTTTCTAGAATAATATGCAAAACTCCTTTTGTGAAAGTATTATTAGTCCATTAATCATTACTTCAATACAAAGTGCTTGAAAATGATCATAATGATGGACAAAACAAAATATGAAAAGAATGGATAAATTAAAAAAAGCAAACATTGCTGGAATGCGAAATAGTGAGGGGAAAGGATAGGTGCCCCAGATATCGCAGCCTGATCTTCTCTGTACGAACTTTCTGAAGACCATTTTAAGCTCAATATGTGCTTAGGAGATCAAGAGTACTCTGTTGATGCTCCAAGACGTAGCATCTCTCATTCTTCTTAATTCAGGTATAGCAAAATCACCACATACCCCTTCTTTGATCACAATTTGAGCCACCCTTTTTGGGTTTTCAACTCAAAACCCCTTTGGTCTCAAGGCACCCTTTGCGGGTTTTTACCTTGGCCTCTCCGCTTTTTTTTAAGAAAGTCTCAAAGTGCCCTTTGCGTGTTTCCATTTTGGCCTCTTTTCCTCTTTAAGTATAGTATTTCTTGAATGAATCTGAATTTATAGGATTGGGCAAGTTTTTCCCATCCATTTCGGTCAAAATCAGTGCTCCTTCGGAGAAAGCCTTTTTTACCATATAAGGTCCTTCCTAATTTGACATCCATTTCCCTCTGAAATCCTTTTGCATGGGGAGGATCTTTTTCGACACCAAGTCCCCCTCGTGAAATTCTCTTGAGCGAACCTTTTTGTCATAAGCTCGCATCATTCGTTTTTGTACATCTGACCATGACGAATAGCCCTTAACCTCTTTTCCTCAATCAAGTTCAACTGATCATACCACGACTAGATCCATTTTGCTTCATCTAACTTTAGCTCTGACAAAACTCGAAGGGAAGGTATATCTACTTCAATGGGTAAAATCGCCTCCATTCCATAAACCAATGAGAACGGCGTTGCCCCGGTGGAAGTTCTAATAGGCGTTCGATAAACACATAAAGCAAATGGTAACTTATTGTGCCAATCTTTATAAGTTTCGGCCATTTTTCCCACAATCTTTTTAATATTTTTATTGGCTACTTTCACTGCACCATTCATTTTTGGACGATACAATGATGAATTGTGGTGTCTGATTTTGAATTGACAGCAGATCTCTGCTATCATGCTATTGTTCAAGTTTAATACATTGTCAGACATAATCCTCTCAGGCATTCCATATCGACATATGATTTCCTCTTTTAAGAATCTGTTGACTACCGACTTAGTAACACTGGCATATGAGGCATCCTCTACCCACTTGGTGGAATAGTGATGACTACAAAGATAAACCGATGCCCATTTGAAGCTTTTGGAGAGATTGGCCCGATGACATCCATGCCCCACATAGAGAAAGGCCATGGGGAAGTCATAACATGTAAAGGAGAATGAGGTACATGAATTTTGTCTCCATAAATTTGGCATTTGTGACATCTCTTAGCATAATTGATGCAGTCTCCCTCCACGGTAGACCAATAGTACCCGAATCTCGTAATTTGCCTAGCCATTGTGAAACCATTAGCATGTGTTCCACAAACACCCTCATGGACTTCTTCTAGAATTTTTTTAGCTTCAACAGCGTCCACACATCTCAATAGTTCCTAATCCTTTCTTCTTTTGTACAGGATCTCCTCGTATAAGACATAGTCACAGGCTAGTCTTCTAAACGTCCTTTTGTCATTCTCGACTACCTGATCAGGGTATTCATGATTTCTCATGTATCGTAATATATTGTGGTACCAGGGGTGGTCATCTCTTTCTTCTTCCTCCATGTTGTAACAGTGAGTTGGGGCCTCGTAAATACTCATTTGAATTGGTTTTACATCCTCTTGTTTGCTCACTTTGATCATGGAAGCAAAAGTAGCCAAAGCATCTACCATTTGGTTTTCGTCTTGCGGGAGATAATTGAAAGTAATATCATCAAACTCCTCTATTAACCACAGAACTATCCTTCGATAATTGATCAATTTGGGGTTTCTTATCTCCCATTCACCCTTCAGTTGGTAGATCACCAATGCAGAATCTCTATATACTTCCAGCGCTCTAATTTTTCATTCTATGGCTGCACGGAGTTTGTAACATCTAAAAATTTAGGGGTCTGTGATATTTGTGTAATTGCATGTTATGGTGGCTCGGCTGTAACAGCCCGAATTTGGGCTAGTCAGAACAGTGGTCTCGAGACCACTAATCCGAGGTTAAGGAGAATTATTTTAGTACTATTTTATGTGTTGTGGTGTCACTATATGATTATATAGAAATTTTGGTGCCTTAATTTTACTAATAGCATGACCAATTGAGAAAAAAGGACTAAATCGCATGAGATGCAAAAGTTCTATTTTTAAGGTAGGGGTACCAAATATCCATAGATTGTTAAATTGAGGTATTTTAAAGGGCAATTTATCCCTTTTAATTGCTTGGCCAGTCATGGGCTATGTGGGAGACAAAGATGGACAAAATTAAGTCAAAGTTTGTAGGAGTTGGTGGCTAATTTGACTAGTTTAATATTAGAATAAAGAAAGAGAAAAATATCATCTTTCTCTTCATCTTTCTCCACCAATTTTTGCAAGCAAATAGAGGGTTGAAAGCTCAAAATATTTTCAACAAGCTCTCCTCCAATTTTAGTAAGTGATTTTGATGATTTTCTTAGTAAAAGTTGTACTTTTGAAACCCCTAAAGCTTAAGCTTTCAAATGAGGGGACTATTGTGCAATATTGTGTAAAGCTTAGAGTTTTCCCATGAGAGCAATCATTGCTATTTGCTGCATTTTTATGGGAGAAAATGAAAGTTAGGGAGATGAGAAACAACTTTTGTGAAATATGTTTGCATGAAAACACCTAAGTAGGATTTAAATGCAAAGAGTGAGATTGTGTCATAAATGCATGAAATAGTTAGAATTTTGAGTAGTTGTAAGAGAAATAAATGTTTAGCTAGGATTTTTCAATGAGAAAATATGTTGAAAAATAAATTACGAGCCTAAGGGCAAAATTGTAATTTTGCCAATGTACAAGGGCAAAATGGTCATTTTTCCCCAAGTGTAGAAATTGATGTATTATGATCATAGGAAGTCTAAATGAATGAATTTCATGATTATAGATCAAGAAAAATGAAGCCCCGATCGAAATCGAGGAAAGAATAAGGTCGAGGACAAAATTACACATCTCCCAACAGTTTGTATATTGAGGTAAGTTTGTATGATTTCTAAGCTTTATGATTACTATCATTGAATTGCTTAGTATAATATACATTGCTATTTTGTAATGCCTATCATTTTTGTGAACAAAGAGATTATACATGAGCAAGCCCCGATTGAATATGAATTCCCCAGGATACCCGATATACCACACAAGATATCATGTAAGTCCAAGGCAAGCTTGGCATTGATCAAGATATCATGTAAGTCCAAGGCAAGCTTGGCATTGATCAAGATATCATGTAAGTCTAAGGCAAGCTTGGCATTGATCAAGATATCATGTAAGTCCAAGGCAAGCTTGGCATTGATCAAGATATCATGTAAGTCCAAGACAAGCTTGACATTGATCAAGATATCATGTAAGTCCAAGGCAAGCTTGGCATTGATCAAGATATCATATAAGTCTAAGGCAAACTTGGCATTGATCAAGATATCATATAAGTCCAAGGCAAGCTTAGCATTGAGTAAGTTATTAAGGGCAAGACTTCATGTAAGTCCATGTCAAGACATGGCCTTGAAATTAGGATGAGAAATTCCATGTAAGACCATGCCTAAAATATGGATTTGGTGGCATGTTATGTGGGAAGAGATCTAGTATCCTCGGGTATTCGTAGAAGTTCATCAGGCAAATAAGTACGATTAATAATGAGGTAACAAGAGGACTAAGAAAACAAAGCTAGCATCAAAATGAATTAAATATTACTAATGTTATGAATGAAGAATTAGAGATCATAATGATTATTGTTTAAGTACGCTGATCAATGTGATCAAGTGACACAGGTATAATGTTTACTATACAAAAATGAGTACAGTGAGCATCATGAGACATTTAAGAACCAAGTATGAGTAAGTAAGCATTAGAGCTGAAATTACGATACTATTGTTATGCTAAATGGCTTTTATTAAGCAAGCTTATTGACATGTGTTTTACATGTAAACTTACTAAATTAAATGCTTACGTATTTGATTGTTTCTTCCTATGTAGTCTCACCAAGCTAATTTGTAGATCATTGGAGTCGGAGCTCGTAGCATACTATCAACTCTTATTTTGGTATAGCCAAGTTACTTTACTAAGTATGGCATGTATAGGAAACATTCATTTTGTGGACATGTTTTTAGAAGGGCCTTTGTAAAGGCTATCAAGATTATTATTCTTTTGTATATGGCTAGTGATTGGCCAAATTTGACTAAGTATTTCTATTTATTGTAATCAATGAAGCATGTAGTATTATTCATAAAATTTGGTTGTTATTGCATCGTTGAATTGTGTATGGATATGATCTTCATTTCAGGGTGGCTAATGGCTTGGTAAATAGCCTATAAGTGCCCACACGGTTGGACACACGAGCGTGTGTCAAGGCCGTATTAACCCTGTACCTTAGTATTATTAATCAGAATGGGCCACGGGTAAATTCCATGGCTGTGTGTATAGGTCGTGTTATACACACGGGTTGGACATGGGCGTGTGTCCAGACCATGCTAATTTAGCCAGTATATCAAGGATTAGCACACGGTCTAAACCCACGGGTGTGTCATGGCCGTGTGAAATTAATCAGTAGCCTCCCATGGTTGGAAGACACGGTGTGTCTAAGCCGTGCGAAAATAGTCAGTAGCTTCCCACAAATTAAGGGTATGGGCGTGCTTAAAGGTACACGGGCATGTTCCAAGTCACACGGGCGTGTGAACCGTGCTTGAAAAATGAATTATTTGATTTAGTTCTAAAAGTTTTTAGACACGAGTTTAAGGCCTCGTAGGCCCTTGTAATGTATGTGTTGACTAAGAAAGTGAAAAAATTTTTTAGTTGGAACTAAATTTCATAGCTCGTAAGTATCATGTGAGTTCAAGCATAGTAATGTCTCGTATGCAAACCCAGTATCGGTCTTGGGTGTGGGGTGTTACATTTAGCAATATCAGAGCTATGGTTTAGTCGGTTCTAGGACTAATGTAGCATGAGCATGAGTCTACCTATACATACCATACGTAAGAATGTTTCTATATTGATAGTGTGATGAATCCTAATGATTTTAAATTATGTTTATACATATAGAAATGGATTCTGAAGGGAATGTGGCGGATGACGTAGAAAGTAATGCGCCAGCTCCCATTGAAGGGACAGTGCCGAGCGAAAATGAGAGTAGACGCACTACGGCGAGTCAAAGGGGAGGAGAAGAGGCTAGAGAAGCCTTCCTTCACATGATGAACACATGGTATACAGAGTTCATTCGGGCAAACCCGAACGCACAACCCCCTCCACCCCCACCTGTTTCACAAGCTACTCCAGTGGCCCCTCAAGTAGTAGAGGTGGTAAGAGGGGTAAACCCCAAATTGATAGGATCAGGAAGCATGGGGCAGAAGAATTTTGGGCCAGAAAAGAGGATGACCTAGAAAAAGCTAAATTCTGGTTAGAAAATACCATCAGGGTATTTAATGAGTTGTCATGTACCTATAAAGAATGCATGAAGTGTGTAATCTCTCTCTTAAGAGATTCTACTTACCAATGATGGAACACCCTTGTGTCGATTGTACTGAGAGAAAGGGTTACATGGGAATTCTTCCAAGAAGAGTTTAAGAAAAAGTATATCAGCCAGAGGTTTGTAGACCAGAAGAGAAAGGAATTCCTGGAGCTGAAGCAAGGCAAGATGTCGGTGACAGATTATGAGCATGAATTTGTACGACTCAGCAAGTACGCTCACGAATGTATATCCATAGAGGCTATTATGAGTAAAAGGTTTGAAGATGGGTTGAATGAGGACATCAAACTAGTTGTTGCTATTCTAGAATTAAAAGAATTTATCGTGTTAGTGGAAAGAGCTTGTAAAGCCGAAGAGCTAATAAAAGAGAAGAAGAAGTCTGAAATGGAGTCTCATGACACTAGAAAGAGACGGTGGAATAAGTCATTCCAATCTTCACCCAAGAAGTCAAAAGATTTCCCTACCTGATCGGCTACTTCCACTAGGTTTTCCAATAAGGACAAAAGTAAACAATATTTAGGGAACAAAGCACAGACGACTTCAGTTGCAAGTGTCAGAAATTTTAGACCCGACAAATCTGAATGCCCACAGTGTGGCAGACGCCATCTGGGAGAATGCCGGGCACATGAAAATGCATGTTTCAGATGTGGTTCGCAAGACCACTATATAAAAAATTGTCCCGAGATGACGAAAGAAGGAAGAGCTCAGGACCTAAAATCCAGGAGTATGGTCAGGGGGAGACCGCAGAGAAACTCGAGAAGTGGGGTAAGTGGAATAGGTAACCCAAGAGACCAGGCCGTGAGACCCGAGGGTAGAGCGCCTGCAAGGACATATACCGTTCGTGCTCGCAGAGAGGTGCCTTCTCCTGATGTTATTACGGGTACCTTTTCTCTTTACAATACTAAAGTTATTGCTTTAATAGATCCCGGATCCATGCACTCTTACATTTGCATGAAATTAGCATCCAGTTTGAGCGTGCCTATAGACACCACCGAATTTGTAATTAAGGTGTCTAATCCATTAGGCAAGAGTGTGTTAGTTAATAAAGTTTGTAAAGATTGTCCATTGATGATTAGAGGTCATTGCTTTAAAGAGAATCTTATGTTATTACCATTTGATGAATTCGACCTCATTCTTGGAATGGACTGGTTGACTACTCATAATGTAATTGTTAATTATGGGGAGAAATGCATTGAGATAAGATGTGAGAATAGGGATACTCTTCATGTTGAATTAGATGAACAAGATAAATCACCAGTGATAATTTCCCATATGATGGCACAGAGATGTTTAAGAAAAGGGTATGAATCATATTTGGCCTTCGTGTTGAATGATAAGGAAACAGAGTTAAAAATTGAGTCAGTGTCGGTAGTATGTGAATACGTGGATGTATTTCCCAAAGAATTACCCGGACTACTGCCAGTTAGAGAGATTGAGTTCAGCATTGAACTAGCTCCCGGCACTGTAATATCCCGAATTATGGCTTATGCATTTATGCTTAATTATATGAAATAGCATGCTTGAGTATGTTGTGAATATGTCTAATGAAATTTGTGAACTTTTGAATAATAAGAAATGCCTTAGAAAAATATCGTATTTTAAGTTTTAATAAGGGAGCTAAGCCTAACAGGGCCTTAAGAAAATTAATAGAGGAAATATGACACACAATTGGGCTTGAAAAAGTGGCTTGGAGGTGCCACTTAGGGCCTCTGGAAATAACGCCATAAGCTAGGGGAAGGACTTGTGTTCGAGTCGCGTGGGAAGCAAAATTTTAAGGTTTTTATTTTGCTTGTGACGTCAATAAGAGGGGAGTAGGGGGCGGCACCAAGGCTAGATTTTAGGAGTTTAAATCTTTTTATTTTTAGAGATAAATAATGGCTAATTGATGGATTATTTTTATTAATTTTAAATGAAGTGATAAAGGAGGGAAATGTGGGCTATGATAAGGGAGAAGTGATGGCCAAGTAAGGGACTCTAAGCTTAGTAATTTCGGCAAAAGGAGGAAAACTAAGGCCATTCAACATTCTTTCTTCTCCTTTTCTCTCTGCCGAATTCTCTCTGCTATTATTCTTCTTTTTCTTTTCAATTCTCCACAAAGCCGAAAATAGAATCCCTTAGTCTTGCCGAATTTCTCTAAGTTCTATATCTTCCTTTTCTTTCCTTGTAAAACCGAAATCCTCTAGTGTTCATCAAAAGCTGAAATCAAGTGATCAACATTTAGGCCATAGCCGAATAGCCCTGTGGATTCAAGAAAAGGTGCTACCGATTTCAATATAAGGGGTAAGGATCTATAGTCATCATCTTTTTCTTTCTTTTAGCCGAAAGTTAGGAACTAATCTCATCAATATTCTTGGTTGCCGAAACTACATAGGATCTTTCAGGAATTGTCTATAGTCGACTATAAGGAGGAGAGCTTCGGGTATCAAGATCTAAGGTAAGGCAAGTTTTCGGCCAAGGGCCATTTATTATGATTTAATGTTAGAAATTAATCTAACATGTGTCAAGGTTATTTCGACGGATACCAAGGATAAATAGTAATTTCGGGCTTTCAAATCACAAGGTAAAGTACATTAGTACATTCGACCAAGGCCCTATTCAATGATTAGATCTATTTCATATTATTCAAAAACCTAAACTAACTAGTTCAATGATTAAGTGTATGGCCGATTGCAAATAAAAAGCATCACAAAGTTTTCGAGATTGGATCATGAACAAATCGTGACAAGGTAAGAAAGTGGTTATGTTAAATCTTCGGGATTTGGTTTCATAGCCGAATGGCTTTTCACTGACATGTTTAGGGTTGGTCGAATATAGGGATTAAATATATAAATTAGTAGATCGGGTTTTCAGGTTTCAGAGTAAACTTTCTAAGTAAATCAAGTGTGTACCCCACACTATCTTTTAATAAGATTTATGGCAATATTTAATATGAGCATGTTTATAAGAATGTGAATATGGCTAAAGTACCATGCTATGGTACAAAGTACTCAGGTACGTTTTCCTACTCCTACTAGGACTACGATATGATCTGTTATGACACACATATGAACCAATAAGAATGTGAATAAAGAATTTGGCATGATAATGCATGTTTTGTATGACATGGGCATGTGGGTTATTGTAAAAGGGGAAGTGAATGTGGTGGTTTAATACCACGATATCTAAATGTGGTGACTTCGGTCACATTATCTAAATGTGGTGACTCCTGTCACAAATATTTTATCTGGTGGCTATGCCACGAATATTTATAAGGGCGATGAGCACGTCATCGCAATGAACGCCTTCGATGGTGTGTAGCGGATGGAGGGTTGACTTAGTAGTCCCACGGTGTGTGAGGATGGTACGGGTGATGTGTAGCGGATGGCATATAAGTTTGGGTTTGGGTTGCATCATTATTTCCTATCTGTTATATGAATATGTATGTGATATGAGGATGTATGCCTGAATTGTTAAATTTTAGTGTTGGTTACACATTGAGTGACTCACCCCGTTGGGGAACATTTTCTTCTAGGTGACAATCAGTGATGGACTGGGTCGGCAGGAGCTTAGTGGTGGCCATGTGAAGTTCAGATTTTACTTTGTCTTAGACTCTTTTTACTTTATGTACTTTGAATTTAATTTTGGGATTTATTTGATGTAATAAGGCCATAGTAGAACTACTTTATTTTACTTTTATTTATTATGTTTACAAATTTTTATCAATTAAAAGATTAAGTAAATTTATTTTAAAATAAACTCTAAATGTTTTGTCACCTAAAATAAAGGGTTTCCAATATAAGATAAACTTGTTTTCAACTCGAGCCCAACCCAAAAACAATCTTTCTTTCAAAACACGTAGATTTTCCAAAGTAACAAAAGAATTTTGAAACGGTTTACATCGAGGAACATACCAGAACCAGTGAAGGCTTGTGGGCCAGGTTTTGGGTGTTTTAGTTTGGTATTAGAGCCCAGTTTTAAACTCTCAGCCTTGGGTTTAAGGCCTAAAACGTTTTCAAAGTTAAGCCCAAAAGGAATTTTGTGAATTAAGCAGGTTTTTCTGGCATGGCACACTAAGTCTCTGACCCAAAGTCCACCAGGTAAGTACTCCGATCTCTTGTGTGATTTATATTATGACTTGTAGAAGGGTAGAAATGGAAGGGAACATAGATTAGCATGATAAGTACTCGAACCCTAGGACTAGGTTACCCTCAACAAATTTCATAAAATTTTAAATGCCTAACTAAACAAACCCATGATTAAGTCACCGAGTTAGGGTGTGGCAACCATTGTGCGCATGTCTAGGATTGGATCCGGAAGAGCCTGGTACTTAAAGCAGTCCTAGTGACTCACCTCCTCTTCGCTGGAATCCTACCTGGTGCGTAGCTTCGGTTCACCATAACCAAGAGGACTTATTCATAGGCTAAACTCAATAACTAAAACCCGAAAGGGACTAGCCGTATTTTTATGGAAACCTTAGCTTTAAAATCCCTATATTACCCTTTTAAGTGTAGCAAAAGATTATTGTGAAAATTTTTCCAAAACATTTCCTATTTGCAAAATTACTAAAATGCCCCTAGTGGTAAGATTACCAAAATGCCCTTGGTTTATAAAATAATCATATTACCCACAGTTTTATCAAAACTTCTTTACTTTATAAAATTTCCCTGCTTTGCAAAGGTATCCATAAAACCCTAACTTGTGAAAATTCAAAATACCCTAATTTGAAAATTTACGAAATTGCCCCTAACTTACAAAATTATCAAAATGACCCTGAATCCCAAAATTTTTACAACATCACCGATTTGGAAAGCAAAATTCTCAAAAAGAACCCCCACGTTTTGTGAATTTTAAAATACCCTTAATTTATTAAGATTTATAAATTTACCCGGGTTAATTACCAAAATACCCTTGGATTTTAAAATTTCCAAAATACCCCGGAATGCAAAATTACCAGAATACCCTTATTGATAAATCACCAAGGAACCTTATTTTGACAAATTACGAAAATACCCCTGGGATAGGAACGGACAGAAATGTCTGAAGAGTGAATGTGTATGGGAGATACTATGGAATGGATGTACTTTTCTGTGAATTAGGATAGAAAACTTGAAACTTTGATTGATCGAAAGAACTACTACTAAACACTTTTCATAAAACTTCTTCGCGAATAATCAGTGAAACAATGGCTAATGCATAAAATTTCTTAATCAGATTAAAGCGCGGTAGTAGAAATGAGCTTTAGGGGACGTGGTCGAAACGTACGAGGACGCGGTAGAGGTAGAATGACTGTGTCGAAACCCGTTAGATCAGGTCAAGGATTTGAGAATGAGGTGCCACTACCACCACCACCAACTGTTGGCGGTGAGCAACCGGATCAGACGGGGGGTGATGCAGTATTGCAGGCTGTGCTATGAGTTCTTGAAATGGTAGCCGGTGCTGGAGGAGATATGGGAGCTCAGAAGTCTGTACCCGAGCAACTCCGAGCTAATGGAGCGAAAATATTCTGTGGCATATCTGGTGTAGCACCCTGTACGGCTGAATATTGGTTGGAAGCAACCGAGCAAATTGTGGATGAGCTCGATTTGACCCCTGAGGAGAAAGTGAAAGGAATGGTGGCACTACTACGTGATGAAGCGTATCAATGGTGGCTCACAGTTCGGGATGGTGCCACAGCTAAGGATCTGACCTGAGAGTATGTTAAGGTGGCAAACCAGAAGAAGTATGTGGGAACCAGATATATTGATGAGCAGAGGAAGGCATTTACAGGGCTGGTTCAAGGAACAAGTCCATAGCGAGTCTGGTGAGTTTACGAGGTTGAGCGGTATGCTCGAGGAGTGGTAGCTACGGAGCATGAGCGATGTGTCTGGTTTGAGGACGGACTAAGGGATGATCTGAGGTTGTTGATAGCCCCACACCAGGAGCGGGAGTTTACTGCATTAGTGGAGAAGGCTAAAATGGCTGAAGGGATTAAGGATTCAGTGAGGCAGATTACGGACCAGAATAGGCCAAAAAGAGGTTTTGGATCGTTAGGATCATCTGGGAATGTTCAAAAGAGGCCTAGAGTTGATAGGCCACGGAGTCAGCAAGCTGATGGAGGGCAGTATCGTACATGTGATCAGTATGGGAAGAAGCACTTAGGTGAATGTTGGAAGAAGACAGGGGGTGTTTTAAGTGTGGGTCCAAGGATCATATGATTAAGGACTGTCCAATGAAACCTGATGGGAATCGACCAATGACTCGAGAATGTTAATCATTTGGTAGAGGTGTCTGATGACCTCGGAGAGTCATGGTCCGAATAACAGAGGAAATGGTGCTGGCAGAGGACGTGAAACACCGAGCTGAGGTGTTGCTAATACTGAGGCAAGGTAACCGGGGTTTGGTTTATACGGTTCACCGGAAGGAGGATAGAGATGCGCTGGATGTCATAACTGATACGTTCCTTATAGCGAACAAGCCTTATTTTGCTTTGATTGATGTGGGCTCGACCCATTCTTATGTTGCATGTAGAGTAGTTGAAACTCTAGACATAGCCTCCGAACTTTCGATAGGGAGATGATCGTAGTAAGCACACTAGGTCAAAGCAGTAGTGATAAATAAGATCTTCAGTGTACCTTTAGAAATTCAAGGCGTAGTATTTTTGTCGACTTGATGGAACTTCCTTCTGAGAGTTCGATCTCTTACTTGGGATGGGTGGCTAGTGGACCATCGGGCTATGTTAGACTGTGCAGCTAAGCGAATGGAGTTAAGGACCCCAGAGGACGAGGTGGTAATTATGATAGGAGAAGGAAGAAACTACTTGTCTAATGTAGTTTCGGCATTAAAGGCTAAAAAGATGGTTCGGAAGGGGTGCAAGGCATTCTTAGCCTTCGTAAGTGCGTTAGATGGAAAGGAAAGAGGTGTCAGTGGAGTTAGAACTGTAAGGGATTTTGAAGATGTGTTTCCGGAGGAATTACCAAGAATACCCCCAGATAAGGAGGTGGAGTTTGAAATTGACTTGCTGCCGGGAACAGCTCCTGTGTCAATTGCCCCGTACAGAATGGCACCAAAGGAGTTGGTGGAGCTCAAGGCTTAAATCCAAGAATTGCTGCATCGTGGGTTTATTCGACCAAGTGTGTCTCCATGGGGAGCACCAATCCTATTTGTGAAGAAGGAGGACGGAACTATGCGAATGTGCATAGATTATCGCCAATTGAATAAGCTGACCATCAAGAACAAGTATCCCTTGCCAAGGATAGATAACTTGTTCGATCAGCTTAAGGGGGTGGCAGTGTTCTCAAAGATCGACTTAAGGTTAGGATATCATCAGTTGAAGGTGAAAGAGGCAGATATCCATAAGATAGCCTTTAGGACAAGATACAGTAATTATGAGTTTGTGGTAATGTCGTTCAGGTTAACAAACGCCCCAGCCGCGTTCATGGATGCGATGAACCGGGTTTTTCAACCTTACTTGGATAGGTTCATCGTGGTGTTCATCGACGACATCCTCGTATACTCCAAGACTGAGGAGGAGCATGATGAGCATCTCCGGATTATGCTGCAAGTATTGAGGGAGAAGAAGCTTTATGCCAAATTCAGCAAGTGTGAATTTTGGCTTAGGGAAGTTGCCTTCTTAGGGCATGTGGTGTCTGCTGAAGGAATAAGGGTGGATCCTAGAAAGATTGAAGCGGTGTTGGATTGGAAACCACCTAGGTCTGTAGCAGAGATTCGTAGTTTCTTGGGTTGGCAGGCTATTATAGAAGGTTCGTGGAAGGATTTTCGTCAATAGTCGCGCCTTTGACAAAGTTGCTGAGAAAGGAAGTACCTTTCGTATAGACAGAGAAGCAACAGGAGAGCTTTGAGAAGCTTAAGAGGGTTTTGACTGAAGCTCCGATTTTGATTCAGCCGGAGGCAGGAAAGGATTTCACGGTGTATTGTGATGCTTCCTACACGGGACTAGGGTGTGTTTTGATGCAGGACGGGAAGGTGGTTGCGTATGCATCTCGGCAATTAAGGCCACACGAGGTTAACTATCCGACTCATGACTTGGAATTGGCGGCAGTGGTCTTCGCTCTTAAGGTGTGGAGGCACTATCTTTATGGAGAAAAGTCAGTGATCTACACAGACCACAAGAATCTTAAGTATCTATTGACTCAGAAGGAGTTAAACCTAAGGCAGCGAAGGTGGGTGGAGTTACTGAAGGACTATGATTGTTCAATAGAGTACCATTCGGGCAAGGCGAATGTAGTGGTAGATGCCCTAAGTCGGAAGGTTGTGTCGGATCTGAGGGCGATGTTCGCACACTTGAGCTTGTATGATGATGGAAGCCTGTTGGCGAGTTGCAAGTCAAGCGAGGCGTGGTTGAATGAGGTGAAAGAGGGACAATTGGTGATGAGGACCTAAGTGCTAAGCTACTGCAAGTCTGAGAATGGAGAGTTGAAAGATTATGGCATTAATGGCGAAGGAGTGTTGTGTTTTAAGAGAAAGGTCTGTATGCCTAAGAATAAGGAACTTAGGCGAAAGATTCTTCAGAATCGCATAGTAGCCCTTATGCTATGCATCCCGGAGGCACTAAGTTGTCTGAGAGACTTGGGGAAGCGGTTTTGGTGGCACAGTGCGAAGAAAGAAGTTCTTGAATTTGTGGGGAAGTGTTTAGCGTGTCGACAAGTTAAGGTGAACACCAAGTTCCGTCGAGATTGTTTGACCAATCATGATCCATGATGGAAGTGGGAGAGAATTACCATGGACTTCATTAGTGGGCTTCCCCTTACGCTTACTAAGAAGGACTCAGTATGGGTAATAGTGGACCGTTTGACCAAGTCCGTGCACTTTATTCCAGTGAGAGTCGATTATTCTTTGCAGAAGTTGGCAAAGTTGTATGTGGCGGAAGTCGTAAGGTTGCATGGAGTGTCGGTGTCGATTATCTCAGATAGGGACCCAAGGTTTACTTCTCGGTTCTGGAAAGCATTACATCAGGCTTTAGGCACTAAGTTGGATTTTACTACGGCTTTTCATCCACAGTCGGACGAACAGTCTGAACGGGTAATCTAAGTGTTAGAGGATATGTTGAGGGGCTGTGTGATGGATTTCAGAGGAAGTTGGGAGGAATATTTGCCTCTAGCAGAATTTGCCAACAACAATAGCTATCAGGCCAGTATTCGGATGGCACCGTATGAAGCGTTGTATGGTCGGAAGTGTCGAACTCCTACGTGTTGGACAGATTTAGGAGAACGTCGAGTTTTGGGTCCAGAGATTGTGGCAGAATCTGAAGAGAAGGTTGAGATAATTCGTGCACGGTTGAAGGAAGCATCGGACAGGCAGAAGTCATATGCAGATCTCAAACGAAAGGAAATAGAATTTGATGTGGGAGACCAAGTATTCGTGGATCGGAGGAATCATATGCAGAAGTCAAAGTATTGTGGAGAAATCATGGATCGGAGGAAGCTTCATGGGAACCAGAAGAGGCAATGCAACAGCAACACCCTCACTTATTTTAGCCAGGTAATTTCAAGGATGAAATTATTTTAAGGGGTAGAACTGTAATATCCCAAAATATGGCTTATGCATTTATGCTTAATTATATGAAATAGCATGCTTGAGTATGTTGTGAATATGTCTAATGAAATTTGTGAACTTTTGAATAATAAGAAATGTCTTAGAAAAATATTGTATTTTAAGTTTTAATAAGGGAGCTAAGCCTAACAGGGCCTTAAGAAAATTAATAGAGGAAATATGACACACAATTGGGCTTGAAAAAGTGGCTTGGAGGTGCCACTTAGGGCCTCTGGAAATGACGCCATAAGCTAGGGGAAGGACTTGTGTTCGAGTCGCATGGGAAGCAAAATTTTAAGGTTTTTATTTTGCTTGTGGCGTCAATAAGAGGGAGTAGGGGACGGCACCAAGGCTAGATTTTAGGAGTTTAAATCCTTTTATTTTTAGAGATAAATGATGGATAATTGATGGATTATTTTTATTAATTTTAAACAAAGTGATAAAGGAGGGAAATGTGGGCTATGATAAGGGAGAAGTGATGGCCAAGTAAGGGACTCTAAGCTTAGTAATTTCGGCAAAAGGAGGAAAACTAAGGCCATTCAACAATCTTTCTTCTCCTTTTCTCTCTGCCAAATTCTCTCTGCCATTATTCTTCTTTTTCTTTTCAATTCTCTACAAAGCCGAAAATAGAATCCCCTAGTCTTGCCGAATTTCTCTAAGTTCTATATCTTCCTTTTCTTTCCTTGTAAAATCGAAATCCTCTAGTTTTCATCAAAAGCCGAAATCAAGTGATCAACATTTAGGCCATAGCCGAATAGCCCTATGGATTCAAGAAAAGGTGCTGCCGATTTCAATATAAGGGGTAAGGATCTATAGTCATCATCTTTTTCTTTCTTTTAGCTGAAAGTTAGGAACTAATCTCATCAATATTCTTGGTTGCCGAAACTACATAGGATCTTTCGGGAATTGTCTATAGTCGACTATAAGGAGGAGAGCTTCGGGTATCAAGATCTAAGGTAAGGCAAGTTTTTGGCCAAGGGCCATTTATTATGATTTAATGTTAGAAATTAATCTAACATGTGTCAAGGTTATTTCTATGGATACCAAGGATAAATAGCAATTTCGAGCTTTCAAATCACAAGGTAAAGTACATTAGTACATTCGGCCAAGGCCCTATTCAATGATTAGATCTGTTTCATATTATTCAAAAAGCTGGAAACTAACTAGTTCAATGATTAAGTGTATAGCCGATTGCAAATAAAAAGCATCACAAAATTTTTGGGATTGGATCAGTAGACAAATCGACAGTAAGGTAAGAAAGTGGTTATGTTAAATCTTCGGGATTTGGTTTCATAGCCGAATGGCTTTTCACTGACATGTTTAGGGTTGGCTGAATATAGGGATTAAAGATATAAATCAGTAGATCAGGTTTTCGGGTTTCGGAGTAAACTTGCTAAGTAAATCAGGTGTGTACCCCACACTATCTTTTAATAAGATTTATGGAAATATTTAATATGAGCATGTTTATAAGAATGTGAATATGGCTAAAGTACCATGCTATGGTACAAAGTACTCAGGTACGTTTTCCTACTCCTACTAGGACTACGATATGATCTGTTATGACACACATATGAACCAATAAGAATGTGAATAAAGAATTTGGCATGATAATGCATGTTTTGTATGACATGGGCATGTGGGTTATTGTAAAAGGGGAAGTGAATGTGGTGGTTTAATACCACGATATCTGAATGTGGTGACTTCGGTCACATTATCTGAATGTGGTGACTCCTGTCACAAATATTTTATCTGGTGGCTATGCCACGAATATTTATAAGGGCGATGAGCACGCCATCGCAATGACGCCTTCGATGGTGTGTATGTGATATGAGAATGTATGCCTGAATTGTTAAATTTTAGTGTTGGTTACACATTGAGTCTGTTTGACTCACCCCGTTGGGGAACATTTTCTTCCAGGTGACGATCAGTGATGGACCGGAAAGGCAGGAGCTTAGTGGTGGCCATGTGAAGTTTAGATTTTACTTTGTCTTAGACACTTTTTACTTTATGTACTTTGAATTTAATTTTGGGATTTATTTGATGTAATAAGGCCATAGTAGAACTACTTTATTTTACTTTTATTTATTATGTTTACAAATTTTTATCAATTAAAAGATTAAGTAAATTTATTTTAAAATAAACTCTAAGTGTTTTGTCACCTAAAATAAAGGGGTTTCCAATATAAGATAAACTTGTTTTCAACTCGAGCCCAACCCAAAAACAATCTTTCTTTCAAAACACGCAGATTTTCCAAAGAAACAAATGAATTTTGAAACGGTTTACATCGAGGAACATACTAGAACCGGTCAAGGCTCGTGGGCCGGATTTGGAGTGTTTCAAGCACTGTACCGATATCAATTACTCTTTACAGAATGGCTCCAACAAAACTGAAAGAGTTGAAGTTATAGTTGCAAGAGTTGACAGATAAGGACTTTGAAAGATCAAGTTGTTCACCATGGGGTGCCCCGGTTTTATTTGTGAAAAAGAAAGATAGTACCATGATATTGTGCATAGATTACCGTCAGCTTAATAAAGTAACAGTAAAGAATAAGTACCCATTGCCTAGGATCGGTGATCTGTTCGATCAATTGAAAGGAGCGACTGTGTTCTCCAAAATAAACTTGAGATCAGGGTACTACCAGTTGAGAGTGAAAGACTCAGATGTATCCAAGACGGCCTTTCGAACAAGGTATGGGCATTATGAATTTTTAGTCATGCCCTTTGGGTTGACCAATGCTCCTGCGGTATTCATGGATTTAATGAACCGCATCTTTAGACCATACCTCGACAAGTTTGTAGTCATTTTTATTGATGACATACTAATTTATTCCCAAGATGAGAAAGAGCATGCTGAACACCTACGGACAATTTTATAGATCCTGTAAGAGAATCAACTGTATGCCAAATTCAGTAAAAGTGAATTTTGGCTCAAGGAAGTAGGATTCCTGGGACATATTGTCTCGAGGGATGAGTCGAGTTGATCCCAGTAAAATCTCGGCCATAATGGACTGGAAGCCACCTAAGAACATTACTGAGATTAGAAGTTTTTTGGGCCTAGCTGGTTACTACAGACGATTTGTCAAGGAGTTTTCCATGATCGCAACCCCAATGACTAAACTGTTGTAGAAAAATGTGAAGTTTGAGTGGACAGAACGTTTTGAGAAGTTGAAAGCAGTATTGACAGAAGCTCTAGTCTTAGTACAACCCGAATCAGGGAAAGAATTTATAGTCTACAGCGATGCATCCTTAAATGGATTAGGCTGTGTACTCATGCAAGAAGGCAAGGTGATTGCTTTTGCCTCCAGACAGTTGAAGCCTCATAAGAAGAATAATCCGACGCATAATCTAGAATTGGCCACCATAGTCTTCACTTTGAAGATTTGGAGACACCATTTATATGGTGAAAAATGTCAAATTTACCGATCACAAAAGTCTGAAGTACTTGATGACGCAGAAAGAGTTGAACTTAAGACAAAGAAGATGGTTAGAGTTGATAAAAGACTATGAGTTGGTCATCGACTACCATCCAGGAAAGGCGAATGTAGTCACCGATGCTTTGAGCAGGAAGTCTCTATTTACTTTAAGAGCATTGAATTCAAGGATATCCTTATCCGACAATGGCTCCCTTTTAGTTGAGTCGAGAGCTAGACCAATGTTTCTTCAAGAAATCTTTGAGGCTCATAAAAAAGATAGTGAGTTGCAAGTCAAGAGAGCTTAATGCGAGTCAGATGCTGAATCCGACTTTTGGATTAATTCTGATGGATACTTGATATTTAGAGATAGAGTTTGTGTACCGAGGAAAGAGGGGCTTATTCAGAGAATTTTGTACGAAGCACATAACGGATGTTTGTCTATACATCTGGGAAGTACAAAGATGTCTAGTGACTTGAAGCAACAGTATTGGTGGCTGAAAATGAAGAAAAATATTTCAGAGTTCATTTCAAGATGGCTTATTTGTCAGCAAGTAAAGGCTGAACACCAAGTGCCTTCGGGTTTACTTCAGTCTATCTTAGTCCCTGAATGGAAATGGGACCGTATCACTATGGATTTCATAACGGGTTTACGGTTGTCTCCGAGCAAGAAAGATGTTGTTTGGGTAGTGGTTGATAGACTCACAAAGTCAGCCCACTTTATACCTGTGCAAGTGGATTACTCCCTAGACAAGTTGGCAAACTTGTATGTTTCAGAAATAGTAAGACTTCACGGAGTTCCCTTATCGATCATATTAGATAGAGATTCGAGATTCACGTCCAAATTTTGGAAGAAGCTGCAAGAAGCTTTGGGCACAAAATTGAGTTTTAGCACAGCTTTTCACCCTCAGACTGACGGTCAGTCAGAAAGGTTAATTCAAGTACTCGAGGACATGCTCAAATTTTGTGTTTTGGAATTCCAAGGCAGTTGAGAAAAGTTTCTTCCATTGGTAGAATTCGCCTATAATAATAGATTTCAGTCGAGGTTAAAGATGGCACCTTATGAGGCCCTATATGGGCGTAAGTGCCGAACCCCCTTATTTTGGACTGAACTCAAGGAGAACCAAATTCACGGGGTTGATTTGGTTAAAAAAGCTAAAGAGAAAGTTAAAGTAATTCGAGAATGTTTCAAAGCTACCTCAGACAGACAAAAATCCTATTCGAATTTGAAGAGAAAAGAGATCGAGTACCAAAATGGGGATAAAGTCTTTTTGAAAGTATCACCATGGAGAAAAGTTCTTAGATTTGGCCGTAAAGGCAAATTAAGTTCACGTTTTATTGAACCTTACGAGTTTACTGAAAGAGTTGGGCCGGTAGCTTACCGTTTGGCGTTGCCATCAGAATTAGAGAGGATACATGATGTTTTTCACGTATCAATGTTGCGACGCTACAGATCAGACCCTTCACATATAATTACTCCATCAGAAATAGAGATCTGCCCTGACATGACTTATGGTGAAGAACCAGTCAAGATCTTGGCTCGGGAAGTCAAGCAACTGAGAAATAAAAGTATTGCCTTAGTGAAAGTTCTATGGCAAAGGCACGGAATAGAAAAAGCTACATGGGAATGAGAAGAGAGTATGAGAAACCAATATCCAAACTTTTTTACTAGTAAAATTTTCAAGGACGAAAAATCCTTAAGGGGGAGAGTTGTAACAGCCCGAATTTGGGGATAGTCAGAACAGTGGTCTTGGGACCACTAATCAGAGGTTGAGGATAATTATTTTAGTACTATTTTATGTGTTGTGGTGTCACTATATGATTATATAGAAATTTTGGTGCCTTAATTTTACTAATAGCATGACCAATTGAGAAAAAAGACTAAATCGCATGAGATGCGAAAGTTCTATTTTTAAGGTAGGGGTACCAAATAGCCATAGATTGTTAAAATTGAGGTATTTTAAAGGGTAATTTATCCCTTTTAATTGCTTGGCCGGTCATGGGCTATGTGGGAGACAAAGATGGACAAAATTAAGTCAAAGTTAGTAGGAGTTGGTGGCTAATTTGGCTAGTTTAATATTAGAATAAAGAAAGAGAAAAATATCATCTTTCTCTTCATCTTTCTCCATCGATTTTTGCAAGAAAATAGAGGGCTGAAAGCTCAAAAAATTTTCAGCAAGCTCTTCTCAAATTTTAGTAATTTATTTTGATGATTTTCTTAGTAATGTTGTACTTTTGAAACCCCTAAAGCTTAAGCTTTCAAATGAGGGGACTATTGTGCAATATTGTGTAAAGCTTAGAGTTTTCCCATGAGAGCAATCATTGTTATTTGCTGCATTTTTATGTGAGAAAATGAAAGTTAGGGAGATGAGCAACAACTTTTGTGAAAGATGTTTGCATGAAAACACCTAAGTAGGACCTAAATGCAAAGAGTGAGATTGTGTCATAAATGCATGAAATAATTAGACTTTTGAGTAGTTGTAAGAGAAATAAATGTTTAGCTAGGCTTGTTTAATGAGAAAATATGTTGAAAAATAAATTACAAGCCTAGGGGCAAAATCGTAATTTTGCCAATGTACAAGGGCAAAATGGTTATTTTTGGCCAAGTGTAGAAATTGATGTATTATGATCATAGGAAGTCTAAATGAATGAATTTCATGATTATAAATCAAGAAAAATGAAGCCCCGATCGAAATCGAGGCAAGAACAAGGTCGAGGACTAAATTGCACATCTCCCTACATTTTGTATATTGAGGTAAGTTTGTATGATTTCTAAGCTTTATGATTACTATCATTGAATTGCTTAATATAATATACATTACTATTTTGAAATGCCTATCATTTTTGTGAGCAAATAGATTATACATTAGTAAGCCCCGATTGAATATGAATTCCCCCAAGATACCCGATATACCACACAAGATATCATGTAAGTCCAAGGCAAGCTTGGCATTGATCAAGATATCATGTAAGTCCAAGGCAAGCTTGGCATTGATCAAGATATCATGTAAGTCCAAGGCAAGCTTGGCATTGATCAAGATATCATGTAAGCCTAAGGAAAGCTTGGCATTGATCAAGATATCATGTAAGTCCAAGGCAAGCTTGGCATTGATCAAGGTATCATTTAAGTCCAAGGCAAGCTTGGCATTGATCAAGATATCATGCAAGTCCAAGTCAAGCTTGGCATTGATCAAGATATCATATAAGTCCAAGGCAAGCTTGGCATTGATCAAGATATCATATAAGTCCAAGGCAAGCTTGGCATTGATCAAGATATCATATAAGTCCAAGGCAAGCTTGGCATTGAGTAAGTTATCAAGGGCAAGACTTCATGTAAGTCCATGTCAAGACATGGCCTTGAAACCAGGATGAGAAATTCCATGTAAGACCATGCCTAAAATATGGCTTTGGTGGCATGTTAAGTGGGAAGAGATCTAGTATCCTCGGGTATTCATAGAAGTTCATCAAGCAAACAAGTAAGATTAATAATGAGGTAACAAGAGGACCAAGAAAACAAAGCTAGTATCAAAATAAATTAAATATTACTCATGTTATGAATGAAGAATTAGATATCATAATGATTATTGTTTAAGTTCACTGATCAATGTGATCAAGTGACACAAGTATCATGTTTACTATACAAAAATGAGTACAGTGAGCATCATGAGACATGTAAGAACCAAGTATGAGTAAGTAAGCTTTAGAGCTGAAATTACAATACTATTGTTATGCTAAATGGTTTTTATTAAGCAAGCTTATTGACATGTGTTTTACATGCAAACTTTCTAAGCTAAATGCTTACGTGTTTGATTGTTTCATCCTATGTAGTCCCGCCAAGCTAATTTGTGGATCATCAGAGTCGGAGCTCATAGCACACTATCAACTCTTATTTTGGTATAGCCAAGTTACTTTACTAAGTATGGCATGTATAGGAAACATTCATTTTGTGGACATGTTTTTAGAAGGGCCTTTGTAAAGGCTATCAAGATTATTATTCTTTTGTATATGGCTAGTGATTGGCCAAATTTGACTAAGTATTTCTATTTATTGAGATCAATGAAGCATGTAGTATTATTCATAAAATTGGGTTGTTATTGCATCGTTGAATTGTGTATGGATATGATCTTCATTTCAGGGTGGCTAACGGCATGGTAAATAGCCTATAAATGCCCACACGGTTGGACACATGAGCGTGTGTCAAGGCCGTGTTAACCCTACACCTTAGTATTATTAATCAGAATGGGGCACGGGTAAATTCCACGACCGTGTGTATAGGCCGTGTTATACACACGGGTTGGACATGGGTGTGTGCCCAGACCATGCTGATTTAGCCAGTATATCAAGGATTAGCACACGGTTTAATCCCACGGGCGTGTCATGGCCGTGTGAAATTAATCAGTAGCCTCCCACGATTGAAAAACACGGGTGTGTCTAACCCGTGCGAAAATAGTCAGTAGCTTTCCATGGTTTGATGGTATGGGTGTGCTTAAGGGTACACGGGCGTGTTCCAAGTCACACGGGTGTGTGAACCCTGCTTCAAAAATTAATTATTTGATTTAGTTTCGAAAGTTTTCAGACACGAGTTTAAGGCCTTGTAGGCCCTTGTAATGTATGTGTTGACTAAGAAAGTGAAATTTTTTTTAGTTGGAAAGAAATTTTATAGCTCGTAAGTACATGTTTAAGTGAGTTCAAGCATAGTAATGTCTCATATCCAGACCCAGTATCGGTCTTGGGCGTGGGGTGTTACATCTACGGTGTGTTTGGGGGTCCTAGAGAGGCTTGGGTTCGAGCCGAAGCCCTTGTCAAATTTTGGTTTTTGGGCATTTTAAGGGGGAGAGCTAGTGGAAGCAGGACTTAAGGTTTAAATAAATATGTTTCCTAACACAAGGAGCAAGGTGGCCTAGTGGTGTGGCGTCACAAAGGAAGCAGAGAGGGAAAGGGTTTGAGTATCACAAATTGCATTTTAGGTGGCTATTATTTTGTGCTCAGGAAAGGAGGAAGCAGGGTTGAGATCAAACTCTTCCTTGGAGCTTGGGAGACTTGGTCAAATGATTTGAATGGGTGATGGAGAGGATGTTAGGGAGCAAAATGTGGAGTGAATCAGGGGATTGAGGGTGAGAGATTGTAGTTGGCCGAATGTGGGGTGTGTGAAGTAGTGTGCCGTGTGTGGGAGGTGGTCTTTGGTGAAGGCTTATTCGGTTTGAGTGGGGGAGCTAGTGCTTTTTTTTTTATCTAAAGTGTTCTTTTGTGAGTTTTTGACCTTTTGCATTTTCGATGATAGCTTTTTGGGACACATTGCTTCAACTTTATTTGCTGAACCCCCAAGCTTGCTATTCTTTCTTTTCTCATCTTCTTCAAAACATTTCTCTTTACTCATTGTTGCCTAAACAGTATCGGCTGAATCCTTCCTCTAACCCTTTTCTTCCTATAGCCGAATCTCCTCTTACTCACCTATTCTCTCATTTCGTCCATCCATTTCACTTTTATTTTCATTTTTCAATCTTTTTCTCTTCTTTTACTCTTTTTCTCCACAAGCCAAATCTTGCCTACTCTAGCTATTTCGGCTTGGTTCTCTAATTATTCTTCAGTTTAATGTAGCCTCTTCAGTCGAATCTTAGTTCTTGTGTATGCCGAAGCTTCTTTGCCTAATCGATTTCTCGGGATTGCAAGGTAGTGTGTTTCTCTTCTTTTATTTCTTTCTCGGTTCTCTTTTTCCCTCTTGTAAGTTGAACCTCTCACGATACTTTTTCTTGTCTAAGGCCAAACCTGAGTGCTCTTCTCCATCTTGAGTAACATCTGTTCTTTCTTTTGAGTGGAAGTCGAAACTTGGAGCAACTGTCGATTTTGTGGCACTTTGGTAAGTGTAACTATGGCCGAATAGGGGGAGTGGATGGTTATTCTCTATTTTAGATTCATTCAGGCCGAAAGGCCATTTCTTTGTTGTCTTGAAACAACATCGCTAACTCGTGCTTTCATTAGGGACTCAATCTCGTAATCAAAGGAAGTAAACCAAATATTCAAGCATAGCAAGGAGTTGCTGTCGTTCTTGGCAAGTGTTGTGGATTATGTTATCAATTTCAATTTTGGGATTACCGAACAAAATGACTAACTGATAGCCAATTATATCCTTAGATGCTTCAAAAAGTATCGTGATATGTATTCCAAATCAGGTGTGTAATCTCACACCTTTCTGGATGAATGCTAGCAATGTTTTGTGACTCACCAAAAGTCGAAAAGCCAAAAAATTGGCAACCGTGACCACTCGAGTGTGCGAGTGCTCATAGTGGTAAACTGAAACACGAATAATGACGGTAAGCCGTTGAGAGTGTCGCGAGCACTCTCACAAACTTGAGGCTGTAATGGGCCTAATCGAGCCAAAACGGGCCAAATGGGCCAATGGGCTATCCAGCCCATATGGGCGAAATGGATGGAAAACTGTTAAAGAATAGGTGGGGTTGCGAATCTAGAAATCTGAGACCGAAACTGTGCTGTGGGCCACACGAGTGTATGGGCCCGTTTGGGCCTTAACGAATTTTAGGCACAATAGTTCGTAGAGACCCAAAAAGGGTCCTGTGTCGCTCGAGGTGACAGTGGGCCTTCGGAAAGGCCGTTAAATGATAAATTACTAAAATACCCCTAGAAGGGTAAATTACCAAAATACCCCTAAAAGGGTAAATTATCGAAAACCCTAAAGGTTAAATGACCGTTATACCCTTGATTATGGTTGGTTATCATGTATGTGTTTTATTTACACATTTACACGTATGATGCATTGCATTTATAATATGTTGCATGGGTTAGGATTGATGATCAGAGGATGTGTATTCTAGTGGCTCTGCCACATTCTATCTGGTGGCTATGTCACATATATTTTGTTATTCTGGTGGCTCTGCCACAAATTCTGTAATTAGCAGCTTGTCTGCCATATTGGTGTGTTGGGCTACATTCTCTGTTTACATTATCATGTTTATAGGGCCTCAGCCCAGTCTACTTTCATTTGGGCTCGGGCTCAGTTAATGATCAATTAGGGGATTACACATTGAGTTCTTGTAACTCACCTCTTTTCTTTAACCTTGTAGGTGATCCCCAGCGTTGAGGATTTGGAGTTGCGGAGGACTCTGGGCTGGCCATACGTCGAAGTATTTCTCACGAACTTTAGTAAATTTCATATTTGCTTTATTTTAAGATTATTTTAATTTGGTTTAATATTTTGTAATAAGGCCATTGGGCTTAATTTTTCTTTTAAACTTTCATTTCAGTTTTATTCAAACTATAAATGATTAAACCCTGGGTTTTCTTAAAACGTAAATAACTGTTTTCCAAAATATCACGTTTTCACAAATTACTGACTCTGATTCCTGCCATAAACAAAGTTTTCATGAATAATAATAATAAAATTTTTACGAGAAACCCATAAAAGCAAATTTGAATTTCACAAACAATAAAGCTCGGAGTTTCAAAAAGAACACTAAGTTTTTAACGAATGTGTAGTTTATAAACAACCCTTTTATATGGCATGCCAGATTCGGTCATAACGTCTAGGCCGGGTTTGGGGTGTTACATTTATGGTATCGGAGCCCAGTTGCAAAACTCGACTGTGGAATGGGTTCGAAAACATTTTTCAAATTTGTTTGAAATATGGTTTAGAAAATATATATCGTTATTCGAAGTATGGCACACCGAGTCTCTGGCACCAAATTTGTAAGTCCTCTTACTTTATATTTGATGATATGATGAAATGACTGTAGGGAAAAAACTACTAGAGATAGTGGTATTACGCTGAAACTGTTAGCTATAGGAACTAAGACTATAGAGACTGAAATAATAGGAACTTCGATTCGCGAAAACAACTCTTATACCTATTTTCCATAAAACACTTGTTAATAAACATTGGAATTATAGACTGATTCATAAAATTCTTAATCAGATTAACTCAATTCAGCAATATGAATACATGATGACGTGGATAAGGTACACGCACTGCGATAGAGACCAAAGTGCTAGGGTTGGATCCTCAGAATCGAGGCATGTGCCTAAAGGTGAGGTGCCAGCGTCGCCAGTGGCAAAAGCGGGGACTCCTGACTGAACTGGAAGGGGCGATGCTTTGTCCCAAGCAATGTTACGAGTTTTGGAACGAGTTGTTGGGGCGAGTACTAGATCAACAACTCGGGGGTCTATTTTTGAGCGGCTCCGGTCAAACGGGGTCGAAGTTTTTAGGGGCATCTCTGGTGTAGCCTCGAATGTAGCAGAGTACTGGTTAGAGGCAGTGGAACGAATTATAGATGACCTAGATTGCACAGTAGAATAGAAATTGAAAGGAGCAGTGTCTCTACTGCGAGATGAGGCATACCAGTGGTGGCTCACTGTGAGGGAAGGTACACAAGCAGATCATATAACCTAGGGTTTCTTTAAAATAGCTTTCTAGGGAAAGTATGTCGGGGCTAGTTATGTGGACGCCCAGAGGAAGGAATTTCTGAATTTGGTTTAGAGGAACAAATTAATAGCACTATGAGGCGGAGTTTACGCTTGAGCTTGAGCCACTTTCGGAATATAGTTTGACCGACTATGAGTACGTATGCGATTCGAGAATGGTCTGCATGGATGAGTCATGCAATCTTGATAGCTCTGTAGAGAGAAAGAGATTTTGCCACTTTGATTGAGAAAGCAAAGATTGTCGAAGCAGTGAAACATTCTGAGAGAGAAAATTGAGATAAGAAAAGGGGCAAGAATAAGAGAGGTTTTGGGTCTGCAGGTTCTTCTGGGGAATTTCAAAAGAGGCCTAGGTTGGATGGGCCAACTCGAGTTGGGGTGCCAGCTGCTATGGGTCAGTTGCAAACTTGTGTACAGTGTGGAAAAATACATTTGGGGGAGTTCTGGAGAAGATCTAGAGGGTGTTTCAGATGGGTCTAAGGATCATCGGATAAAAGACTATCCTCGGGAGCCTATTCAGATGCAAGTAGTAGGTCATAGGTTTATGCAGCCAGGGAGAGGAGGTCAACAGCCACCGTAAGGTCGTGGTCTGGCCAGAGGGGGAAATGGGTTTGGATGTGGTCGTGGAGCACCGGGCAGAGGTGCTGGTAATACGAGTAATACAGATGCGAGACAACCAGGATTAGTTTATGCGGCTCGACGTCGAGAGGATAGTGACGCATGGGACGTCATAGCCGATACGTTTCTCATATTTTATGTGCCATTTATAGCTTTAATTGATATTGGATCTACCCATTCATATGTTGCTTGTGCTGTGTCTAGAACTTTGGGTATGCAATTTGAGTTTGTTGATTGGGGAATGTCGGTAATTAGTCCTATAGGACAGTCTATGGTAGTGAATAAGCTGTTTAGAGATGTGCCTCTAGAAGTTCAAAGAGTGGTATTTTAGGTGGATTTGATGGAGCTGTCGTTCAGTGAATATGATCTTATACTGGTAATGGATTGGTTAGTAGAACACCGTGCGAACTTGGATTGTGCTGCTAAGCATATGGTATTAAAGACCTCAAAGGACAAGGAAGTAATTGTGATAGGAGAAAGAAGGGATTATTTGCCCGATGTGATCTCAGCATTAAAGGCCGAGAAGTTGGTGCATAAAGGTTGTAAAGCGTTCATAGCTTATGTCAACACAACTGATGCTGGGAGTTTGTCTATTGAGAATGTTAGAACTGTAAAGGAATTTTCAGACGTTTTTTCTGAAGAGCTTCTGGGGTTGCCTCCGAATCGCGAGGTCGAATTTGGTATTGAGCTATTACCGAGAACGGCTCCGTTGTCCATTGCCCCTTATAGGATGGCACCAAAGGAGCTAGTAGAACTAAGGGCTTAGATCCGAGAGTTGTTGGAACGAGGATTTATCAGACTAAGTGTATCTCCGTAGGGAGCACCAGTATTTTTCGTGAAAAAGAAGGATGGGTCGATGCGTATGTGTATTGACTATCGTCAGTTGGACAAGCTAATGATTAAAAACAAATATCCACTACCAAGGATAGACGACCTGTTCGATCAACAACGGGGAGCTTCAGTTTTCTCAAAAATAGATTAAGATCGGGGTATCATCATTTAAGGGTCAAGGAGGCAGATATTCGCAAGACTGCATTTCAAACTCGTTATGGGCATTACGAGTTTTTGGTTATGCCATTTGGATTAACGAATGCACCAGCTACTTTTATGGATATGATGAATTGAGTTTTCCAACCCTATCTAGACCATTTCGTAATGGTCTTTATAGATGACATTTTGGTGTATTCAAGATCGGAAGAGGAGCATGATTCACATCTTTGGCTTGTTTTGCAGATATTGAGGGAAAAGCAACTTTATGCCAAATTCGGTAAGTGCGAGTTTTGGCTGAAGGAAGTGACATTTTTGGGGCTTGTTGTGTCTGCCGAGGGGATTAGGGTTGATCCTTGGAAGGTTGAAGCATTGGATTGGAAGCCATCGAAGTTAGTATCAGAGATTCAAAGTTTTCTGGGTTTGGCTGGGTACTACAGACGGTTCGTTGAGAGCTTTTCTTTGATTGCTACACCCCTAACTAAGTTACTGCGTAAGGGAGTACAATTTGTTTGGACTGATAAGCAGTAAGAGAGTTTTGATAGACTGAATAAGATTCTGACTGAAGCACTGATTTTGATTCAGCTAGAGGCTGGGAAGGAATTCGTTGTCTATTGTGATACATCGCACACATGTTTGGGTTGTGTGCTGATGCAATAAGGGAAGGTAGTGGCGTATTCATCTCGTAAGCTAAGGCCATATGAGGTGAACTACCCTACTCATGACTTGGAACTAGCTGCTATGGTGTTCGCACTAAAGATATGGAGACATTACCTATATGGAGAAAAGTCGATTATCTACACCGACCATAAGAGTCTTAAGTATCTCCTTACCCAAAAGGAGTTAAATTTAAGGCAATGGAGATGGATTGAGTTACTAAAAGACTACGACTGCTCGATTGAGTATCATCCGGGTAAAGCCAATGTGGTAGTGGATACACTAAGTCAGAAGGTGGTATCTAATTTGAGAGTAATGTTTGCTCATCTCAGCCTCTATGAGGATGGTTGTTTGTTGGCAAAACTTCAGGTGAAACCAACGTGGGTTAATCAGATTAAAGAGACGCAGCTATTAGATGAGTCGTTGGGTTATCAGTTTCAGCAGGTGAAAAGTGGAGAGACAATGGATTTTGGGTTGAATAGTGAAGGGGCATTATGTTTTCGTAGAAAAGTTTATATGCTGAAGGCCTCTGAGTTAAGACAGATGATTCTGCGGGAGGCGCATAGTAGCCCATACACTATGCATCCCGGTGGAAACAAGATGTACCAAGACTTACATGAACAGTACTGGTGGCCAGGATTGAAACGTGAGGTTATCGATTTTGCAAGCAAGTGTCTGACATGTCAGCAAGTGAAGGCAGAGCATCAACTGCTTTCGGGATTACTGCAACCTATAAAGATTCCATTCTGGAAGTGGGAGAGGATAACAATGGATTTTGTTAGTGGGCTACCCCTCACACCTATTAAGAAGGACTCAGTGTGGGTAAACGTTGATCCATTGACTAAGTCCGCGCACTTCATACCGATTCGTACTGACTACTCACTACAAAAGTTGGCCAAGTTGTACATCGTAGAAATTGTGAGGCTACATGGGGTACCAATGTCTATCATTTCAGACAGGACCCTATATTTACATCTCGATTTTGGAAAGTGTTACACAGAGCATTAGGAACAAGGCTAGATTTCAGCACAGCGTTTCATCCACAGACTGATGGTCAGTCAGAGAGGGTAATCCAGATTCTAGAAGACATGTTAAGGGGTTGTGTGATTGACTTCAGGGGAAATTGGGAAGATTATCTACCCTTAGCGGAATTTGTGTATAATAACAGCTACCAATCCAGCATTCAAATGGTACCCTATGAGGCATTATATGGTCGGAGGTGCCGTACCCCTACTTGTTCGACAGAGTTGGGTGAGTAATGGTTATTGGGTCTAGAATTAATTTCAAAAACAAGGAGAAAGTAAAGTTGATTCAGGGTCGATTGAAAGAAGCTTCTGATAGACAGAAGTCGTATGCAGATCTTACATAAAGAAATCGAGTACTCAGTCGGAGATTATGTTTTTCTTAAAGGTCTCAGAGTGGAAAAAGATCTTGAGATTTGGACAGAAGGGCAAGTAAGCCCTAGGTTCATCGGGCCTTATCTGGTGTTGAAACGTGTTGGACCGGTTGCATATCAGCTTAAGATGCCTCTTAAGTTAAACCGAATACATAATGTATTTCACGTTTCTATGTTGAGGTGCTACCGCTCAGATCTTTCTCATAGCCGGTGGAAGGAATTGAGATAAGACTTGATCTGACTTTTGAAGAGAAACCGGTGCAGATTTTGGATTAGGATGTTAAAGTGTTGAGGAAATCTGTTCTGCTGGTCAAAGTGTTGTGGCGTAATCACGATTCAGAGGAAGCCACGTGGGAGTTGGAGTAGGCAATACGACATCAATACCCTCACCTCTTTTAATCAGGTAAATTTTGAGGTCAAAATTTATGTAAGGGGGTAGAACTGTAACATCCAAAAATTTAAGGGTCTGTGATATTTGTGTAATTGCATGTTATGGTGGCTCTGCGGGGTGTTTGGGTGTGTTTGGGGGTCCTAGGGAGGTTCGGGTTCGAGCCCAAGCACTGGTGAAATTTTGGTTTTGGGGCGTTTTAGGGGGAGAGCTAGTGGAAGCAGGACTTAAGGTTTAAATAAATGTGTTTGCTAACACAAAGAGCAATGTGGCCTAGTGGTGTGGCGTCACAAGGGAAGCAGAGAGGGAAAGAATTCAAATCTCACAAATTGCATTTTAGATGGCTATTATTTTGTGCTCAGGAAAGGGGGAAGCAGAGTTGAGATCAAACTCTACCTTGGGGGTTGGGAGACTTGGTCAAAGGATTTGAATGGGTGATGGAGAGGATGTTGGGGAGAAAAATGTGGAATGAATCAGAGGATTGAGGGTGAGAGGTAGTAGTTGGCCGAATGTGGTATGTGTGAAGGAGTGTGCCATGTGTGGGAGGTGGTCTTTAGTGAAGGCTTATTCGGTTTGAGTGGGGGAGCTAGTGCCATTTTTTTTCTAAAGTGTTCTTTTGTGAGTTTTTAACTTTTTGCATTTTCGGTGATAGCTTTTTGGGACACATTGCTTTAATTTTATTTGCCGAAACCCCCAAGCTTGCTATTCTTTCTTTTCTCATCTTCTTCAAAACATTTCTCTTTATGCATTTTGCCTAAACAGTATTGGCCGAATCCTTCCTCTAACCCTTTTCTTCCTATAGCCGAATCTCCTCTTACTCACCTATTCTCTCATTTCGTCCATCCCTTTCTCTTTTATTTCTATTTTTCTTTCTTTTCTTTTCTTCTACTCTTTTTCTCCACAAGTCGAATCTTGCCAACTCTAGCTATTTCGGCTTGGTTCTCTATTTGTTCTTCAGTTTAGTGTAGCCTCCTCAGCTGAATCTTGGTTCTTGTGTATGCCGAAGCTTCTTTGCCTACTCGGTTTCTAGGGATTGCAAGGTAGTGTGTTTCTCTTCTTTTATTTCTTTCCCAGTTCTCTTTTTCCCTCTTGTAAGCCGAACCTCTCATGCTACTTTTTCTTGTCTAAGGCCGAACCTGAGTGCTCTTCTCCATCTTGAGTATCATTTGTTCTTTCTTTTGTGTGGAAGCCAGAACTTGGAGCAACTGCCGATTTTGTGGCACTTTGGTAAGTGTAACTATGGCCGAATAGGGGAGTGGATGGTTGTTCTCTATTTTAGATTCATTTAGGCTGAAAGGTCGTTTCTTTGTTGTCTTGAAACAACATTGCTAACTCGTGCTTTCATTAGGGACTCAATCTCGTAATCAAAGGGAGTAAACTGAATATTCAAGCATAGCAAGGAGTTGCCGTCATTCTTGGTAAGTGTTGTGGATTTTGTTATCAATTTTAATTTTGGGATTACCGAACAAAAAGACTAACTGGTAGCCAATTATGTCCTTAGGTGCTTCGGAGAGTATCGTGATACATATTCCAAATCAGGTGTGTAATCTCACACCCTTCTGGATGAATGCTTCAATGTTCTGTAACTCGGCCGAAAGCCAAAAATCTAAAAAGTCAGCAACTGTGACCACTCAAGTATGCGAGCGCTCGTAATGGTAAACTGAAACACGAATAATGACGGTAAGCCATTGAAAGTGTCGCGAGCACTCTCACGAAACTGAGGCTGTAACGGGCCTAATCGAGCCGAAATGGGCCAAATGGGCTATCCGGCCCATATGAGTGAAATGGATGGAAAATTATTAAAGAATAGGTGCGGTTGTGAAATCTGGAAATCTGAGACCAAAACTATGTGTTGTGGGCCACACGAGAGTGTGGCCCTTTTGGGCCTTAACGAATTTTAGGCCCAATAGTTCGTAGAGACCCAAAAGGGGTCCTGTGTCACTCGAGGCGATAGTAGGCCTTCAGAAAGGCCGTTAAATGCAAAATTATCGAAATACCTCTAGAAGGGTAAATAACTAAAATACCCCTAGAAGGGTAAATTACCGAAATACCCTTAGAAGGGTAAATTACCAAAATACCCCTAAAGGGTAAATGACTATTATATCCCTGATTATGGTTGGTTATCATGTATGTGTTTTATTTACACTTTTGCACGTATGATGCATTGCATTTATAATATGTTGCATGGGTTGGGATTGATGATCAGAGGAAGTGTATTCTGGTGGCTCTACCACATTTTGCCTGGTGGCTATGCCACGTATATTCTATTATTCTGATGGGTACGCCACAAATTCTGTGATTAGTAGCTTGTCTGCCATATTGGTGTGTAGGGATGGGTGGATTGACTTGGTCCCCACAGGTGTGTAGGGCTTGTACGGGTGGTGTGTAGGGTTGGATTGGGTTGGGCTGTATTCTCTATTTGCATTATCATGTTTATAGGGCCTCGGCCCAGTTTACTTCCGTTTGGGCTCGGGCTCAGTTAATGACCAATTAGGGGATTACACACTGAGTTCTTGTAACTCACCTCTTTGCTTTAACCTTACAGGTGATCCCCAGCGTTGAGGATTTGGATCTGCGGAGGACTCTGGGGTGGCCATACGTCAGAGTAGTTCTCACGAACCTTAGTAAATTTTGGATTTGCTTTATTTTAATATTATTTTAATTTGGTTTAATATTTTGTAATAAGGCCATTGGACTTAAATTTTCTTTTAAACTTTTGTTTTAGTTATATTCGAACTATAAATTATTAAACCCTGGGTTTTCTTAAAACTTAAATAACTGTTTTCCAAAATATCACGTTTTTGCAAATTACTGAATATGATTCTTGCCATAAACAAAGTTTTCGTGAATAATAATAATAACCTTTTACAAGAAACCCATAAAAGCAAATCTGAATTTCACAAACAACAAAGCTCGGAGTTTCAAAAAGAACACTAAGTTTTTAACGAACACGCAGTTTATAAACAACCCTTTTATGTGGCATGCCAGATCCGGTCATAACGTCTAGGCCGGGTTTGGGGTGTTATAGAGTCCCATGATACATGATTCATATTCTGCCATATTATTTGTACAATCAAAATCCAATTTGCATGTGAATGGATAATGATCTCCAATTGGGGATACCAAGACTGCCCCAATTCCATTACCTACAACATTTGATGCTCCGTCGAAGTTCAATTTCCAAAGTTGATCTTTTGTAGCGTCTTCTTCAGTAGCTGCCACATACATTAGTTCTTCATTGGGGAATTCAAAGTTCAGAGGCTCATAATCTTCTAAAGCTCTACTGGTCAGAAAAATTGCTACTGCGCTTTCTTTCACAGCCTTTTGCCTCACATAAACTATGTAAAATTCAGAGAGCTGAATTTTCCATCTAGCCATCCTCCCATTCAAAGCAGTTGACTCCATCATATATTTTAGAGGGTCCAACTTCGAGATTATCTAGGTCATATGGTACAGCATGTATTTCCTCAACATCCGAGTTGTCCAAATCAAGGCACAACATAATTTCTCAATTGGCGAATATCTCATTTCACACTCAGTGAATTTCTTACTGAGGTAGTATATCGCCTTTTCTCTTCTTCCCGAATCATCGTGTTGAACCAACACATATCCCATAGAGTTATTAAACACTATCAAATACAGGATCAATGGCCTATCTAGGCATAGAAGTGACAATACTGGTGGACTTGACATGTATTGTTTAACCTTATCAAAAGCTTTTTGGCATTCATCATCCCACACGCCTGGATCGTGTTTCTTAAGAAGATGAAATATGGGATCACATTTCTTAGTTAATTGTGAAATGAACTGAGAAATGTAATTTAACCTTCCAAGGAAATCTCGAACTTCTTTTTGAGTGCACGGAGGAGATAATTCTTGTATATCCTGGACCTTGTCTGAGTCAATCTCGATTCCCTTCTCGCTGACTACGAAGCCCAACAATTTTCTTGATCTAGCTTCAAAAGTACATTTTGTTGGATTGAGCTTTAATTGGAATTTCCTCAGTCTCAAGAATAACTTCCTCAAAACCTGGATATGTTCCATTTCTATTCTGGACTTTGTGATCATATCATCAACATATACTTCGATTTCTTTGTGCATCATATCATGAAACAAGGTCACCATGGCCCTTTGATATGTTGCTCATGCATTTTCAGCCCAAATGGCATCACCTTATAATAAAATGTACCCCACAAGGTTATGAAGGTAGTCTTGCCCATGTCTTCAGGATGCATTTTTATCTGATTGTATCCTGAGAAGCCATCCATGAAAGAAAACAGTGAATAGCCTGCCGTATTGTCTACTAGAGTATCAATGTGAGGCAAGAGGAAATTTTCTTTCGGGCTGGCCTTATTTAAGTCTCTATAGTCTACACACATTCGTACCTTTCCATCTTTCTTAGGGACATGCACAATGTTGCATACCCATTCAGAATATTTAACTTCCTACAAGAATCCAGCATCAAACTACTTTTTGACTTCTCTTTTATTTTTAGCACAATGTCAGGCCTCATTCTTCGGAGCTTCTGCTGAACCGTCTTGCAATCCTCTTTTATGGGGAGGCGGTGTACAACAATGTCAATTTTTAACACGGGCATATATTGGTATGACCATGCAAAGATATCTTTGAATTCTTGAAGTAACTCTATGAGGTCTCGCTTCGTTTCTTTGGTTATGCATGTTCCTATTTTCACTACCTTTCCTTCTTCCAAGGTCACAATCTTTACTGTCTCTTCATGAGGCAGAATTTGTTTTTCCTCTTATTTTACCATTCTTAGCAAGTCCGGAGATAAGCCACAGTCTATTTCATCTTCAAAGTCCTAGGATCCTTCTAAACACATGTCTTGCTCAAAAGGGGTTCTAATTCCGTATCAACATTGCTTATGTCGTTGATATCTGAGGACCTGTTGTAGGTATAAAGGAATATACAAAGAACGAATGAAATTAAGAATAATTATTTGTATGGTATGTTTATGAATGTGATTGAAGAATGATTTGGAAAAAGATCTAAGGAATGAAACAATCTAACATAATTATTGGTATAAAAAGAATGAAATAATCTAAAAGAATGAGAGAATATTTACTCAAAATGATATCAAATATGTATTTCATAATGATGTTTGGACATAAGCCTATTTCACAAAGAAAGTCTTATTGCTTCTAGGCTTAAAGTAACAAGTTTGTTTTGAACATTACTCTGTGTAAGCTTTAAAAACTACAGGAATTTTATCTGCAGTCCAATTATTCAGAACACTCCCAGGTTCGTAAGGGCAGATATCTGACAATGTCCCTCTTTAGTGGTTTCTTCATGTATGGAATTGATATTAATATTTCCTAACATTTCTTCAATACTTTCTTTCCTTGGCGTCCTTCGCTCGGGATGAATAATCCTTCTGATACAAAAGTTTTGGATATGTGGGGGAATATCATTGGTTCCTATTTGATTTCTTCCCCACTCACGCGTGCCCTTCTTCTTTTTTGTCTCTTTTCCATTTCCTTTCTTGCATCTGGCTTATACCCTAAGCCAAAACGGTCATACTTGTCCTTTAATGGTGGTGGAAAAAGTCTTAAAATTTATATAATGAATGATCAAGCCTAAAAACTAACTATCACAATGATTGAGGCAAGCGCACCTATCAAACAGTAGTATAGTTTAGCGGTAAGATCGGATTGTCGAACCCAAGGGAACCAAAAGTACTAATACTAACTTTCTTCTTATTATTTAGCCTAAGAATTAAGAGAATTATTGTCTAATCTAAAATTAACTAACTACTAAGCTAAAGATGCTAAGACACAGAGAAGGAATTGGGGAAATACTTGTGGGAAATCCAATTGATTAAGACAATTCCCGAGGAATAATCCACCTAGACTTCACTTGTTAGCTAAATTTGAACCAAACGATTTAGTCACTTGACTTGATCTGTAGGATTCCCTAATTTATATTAATACCTCTCTCGATGCTACTAACGTCTAACCCTAGGTTGATTAATTGAAATCTCTTTCTAATTAAAACCCCTAGAATTGCATTAACTCGATCTATGGACTCCTATATTAGGTTTGACCCTAATCTGGCAAATTTTCGTCATCCTATCTCTAGGGTTGCAATGAACTCCACTTAACTATGCTAGATCTACTGTTAAACAGGGAATATTCCTCCTCTGCCTATGCACATCAATACTTGAATCAATATCCTGAAATATCAAAACAAGAATTAAGAACAAATCAAGTATTTATCATATAGTTCAGAAAACAATAACAAGATCCATCTTAGGTTTCATCCCCCTCAGGTGTTTGAGTTCATAATCATGAAAGAATACATCTCAGAATAAAATATAACACAAAACATAAGAAAAACCCTAAAACCCCCTGAAGGAATTGAAGGAGAGATCCTCAGTCTTGAGTATGATTCTGGCTTCTTGAGATGAATCAACTGGCTTTCTTCGAGTGAATCCCACAATTCGGTCCCTTTGGCTTGGCTCATTGGCCTAGCTGAACGCCCCCTAAAGGTCGGCCTCTAGGGTGTTTATATATGCTTTTGGAATGTCTTTCTTTGCCTTTAAGTACCCTAATTCGAATGAAACTCTTCTTTGCCGTGCGAGGACACGCCCGTGTGATTTGGGGCCAGGCCATGGTCGGACCTTAAAGAGGCACGACCTTGTGTTTCAGGCCCAGGCTTGGTGCAATTCGTACTTTGGCCCATTTTCTCCATTTTGGCTCGTTTCTCGTTCTTTTCATCCTCCAGTGCTCTCTTAACTATAAAACATTAAATTAAAGGATTAGGAGCACTGGATTCTACAATTCAGGGAATAAATCATTCAAAGCATGCTAAATGCGTGTTTAAAATATAAACATAATACGGTTTATCAAATATCCCCACACTTAACCTTTTGCTTGTCCTCAAGCAAAATTCTCAACTTACAATTAAAACTAACTTCCCTCGATTCATAATTCCCATCAACAATGTCTCATCATAATTCATAGATAATTTACACATGGATAATTTAACTCAAAGAGTCCTAAAGATTTAAACAATCAAAGTCATAGTTTTTGTAGCATGAAAATATAGGTGTTTTCCCTTACCTAAATAATTACTTTTGATTCAAAATCGACAAGAGTTAACATCCTCACTATTCACTCAAATCACTCAAAGTGTTTAAGGTTCAAAATAAAGCACTCATCAGTCAAACATGAAATGTTAATCCCATAGGCTTGCCTGAAAATCAAATCTCCACCGCTATAAAATGAAATGATACACAGATCAAAAGGTCTTTGAAAAGGGTTGTAATAGAGCTCGGGTTAAAGGTGTGGATAAAGGTTGAATTAAAGGGTTAGAATCGAGATTGAATTGACAAATTACCTAACTAGAAAAATGAACTAATCTTACATAATTACATCAATTGAAAACTTGCAATACTAATAATATGAGCTTCTTCTTCAAGATGTGGAATTTAAATGTATAAGCTCACTTAATTATAGAACTAATAATGAATATACTTTGATTTTTTTTAAGAACAAATCAAGTAAATACATAATATAAGATGAATTCAACTACTGAAATAAAATAGTTAGGCAACTGATCAAATCAAGTCTCGATAGAAGGGTAGTCAAGAGAAATGGTGATAACAAATATAAGATGAGTTTTAGGTTAATATTAGTGGGTGAATCAATAAAAGGGTTGTTAGGATCAAAGAGGTTCACTAAGGGTTAATTATGAGGGTAGGCTTTTAGTGGAGTAAGTGGGTTAAATCCTAAGTGCCTTTATCATCTCTGTATATCAAATCAATGATATAGTCTCAACATGTATAATCAAAGCAAGTTCTAAAATAACAAATCAACATTGACACACTCATAAGAAAAAAAATGAGCATGAAGAATGTATGTTCTTAAGGCTCAACATCTCACAAAAATTATGGGTTTTTGATGACAACCTTGCAAATTTCAAACTTCAAGGTAGTAATTAGATTCAGGTAGACAACCTAACAAAATTTTAATTTTTGAAAATAGACTTATCATGCTTGATTCTCTAGTATCTTAAAGTTTAAATCATCAATGCACAATTATCAATGACTTATTCTAAAACATATCAATAAAATCATAAATCAACAGAAATTTCATTCTAATTAGTGATATGAGAAAATTACTGAAGGCAATATATTATTGAGGGATTTGAGAATAATGCAAAAAGTTAGGAACTTTTCTAAATAAATTTCACCCTCCACACTTAAGATATGCATTGCCCTCAATGTATAAAGATAGATAATAATGTAGTAAGAAAATCAAAAGAGAGGGAGAGAAGTGAAACTACTTGACTTTTGGATGAAATCCTTGGAGGATGATTAATGATGATGACTTAGGCATAGGTGAATGTGGTGGTGAATACTCCGGTGATGTGTTCGTTCTTGGAGTGGCACATTGAACCTTTTTAAACTGTGAAGTCATCAGTTAAATTTTTAGGGAATACTATTTAATGGATGTTGTTAGAGATACTCGAGAGTTAGGCAACCAGTGATAAAAGAAATTAAACTGTACTAATAAAAGTTTTAAACAAGAAAGGTAAAAAGTTTAATTAAAAACAAAAATAAACTAAAAATAAATATAAAAATGAAAAATAAAGAAAATAAAAAGGCTCAAAAGTCCTCGTCATCAGCTGGGTCGTGAGGTGGGGGTAGCGATGAAATGTGAAGGTGTTGACGTATCTGATGGAGGGTGGTGTCGAGATGGTCGAAGCGCTGGAAACATTGCTGCTCAACTCGTGATAGGCGCTCAGATATGCCCGCAAGAGTTGTCCCATGAACTAGGCGATGGCTCAGTGGTGGTGCCTTGTGTGGTGGGGGAACATTATCAGTAATATTCTTAGGATCCTCCTCCTTGGTGGTTTGAGCTAGACGGTACTGGAGAGGATGCATCCCACGGTAATTCTCGATCATCCTCATGTGTAACATCATCTGGATGCCTTGCGGGGGCATCTATCCTATCAAGGTGAGTGAGGAAGTCTAAGCAGCTGTGTTAAGGAGTCTGAAGTGTCGAGCGAGGCGCGTGATGTATAGACCCATAGAGATGACCCCTCTCCTATGTTGCTTCATCTGATGTTGGATGGCACGAGCAATGAAGTAGGCAAGGTCGAACACATACATGCTCGTTCGCCATGCACCATAGGAAGTAGGCATCATAAGTGTTTACGACAGGTGCTCTCTTTCCTCCCTGTCAGTGTATGAGCTAAGATAGTGTGTATGTACCTTAGGGATGGGGTGAGAGCTAATGCTTTGAAGCGACTAGGGTCATATGTGGCCGAGCCGAGGACTAGGTCTTTCTAACAGGCAACCAAAGAGTTAAGGATGTGACGGTTAAGCTTCTCGAACTCGTCATCTTCCATGAATTCGTCTGTGTAAACTCCCAAAGTAGCTTCAATCTGTGGTACACTCATCTCACGGACTAGACGTCTGAGGCAGAATTGGATAGTGCTAGAGTCGTCAAAGTTAGTCATCATCGTCTAGAGGTGGAAAGTAGAGCAGAGTTCCAGAGTGAGCTCAAGGTAAGTGGGCTCGATGATGTTGAAAAATTACCCCCGCGGGTCTGTCAATAATAAGGCCCAAACCTCATCTACTAGCTAGACCTGTTCTAGGGTGGTCCAATCGATACACCTTCCTACGCTGAGAGGTCTTGCGTGTAGTATCTGATAAAGATCCTCCTGAGTTTTAGGAGGAAACTATAGGAATTGGTGTCGTATTTCGGTAGAGGCACTCGAGGAGGTTGCACCGTGTCCCTTCCATTTTTTCAATGTGGGAATGACGATTTTTTGCACGCGTGGGGGAGTCATTACGTACCTGAAGATGAAAGATACTCAACAATTCAAGTATTATTTCCAGCCAAGACATAAATTAATCTATCCTAATGCTATGAAGAATAACATTTTGTTATTAAAGAATCAACATAAATATTGTTCTCTATTTACTTAACAAGAACTAGATGATAAACTAACAATCTAATAATGAGGGCAAGAAATAAAGAAAAAATTGACTATTCAACTAAATAAAATCATAATGATAATAAATAAAGATGAAAGGAACAAAAAATAGGGAAAAGGAAAGGTGACAGGTGGAGTTGTTGAGGAAGGTGGCGCGGTTGAGGCGGTGGTCAGAGCACGGGCATGATGGTGACACGCAGGTGTGTTGTCCTCACACGGGTGTGGACTGCGTGTGGATGAGGAAGAGAAATAGAGAGAAGGGAGAGAAGGGAGTGAGGTGAACAGTGGCCGGACTTAGGGGAGGAGAAAAAAGAAAAATGGATAGGGTTTAGATGGAAGGATTTGGGAAAAAATATGAATAGTGAAGGGTTTATATTGAAATAAGGTCACACGGACGTCTCACACGCCTGTGTGAATCGTTTTTAGTCCATGCATTTCGAATGTTCAAGGGTCTAGCGCGCCTGTGTTGCATCCCACGCCCGTATCACACGGGCGTGCCTAGCTTTGTTCACTTCTCCCACGCCCGTTTCATTATTCCCCATGCCCGTGTTTACTCAACAGGTTTGGCAACAGTTATGGGGCACAGGCGTGTTGCACGCCTGTGTCATTTACTTAGTTTGACCACAACCTAATTGCACGGTCGTGGTGTTTTTTCGTAGCCCGTGTTTTGGGGATATTTCGTCCTTGGTCTGCAAGGCCTCCGCCACGCCAATATGCTTGCTCATGGTATCCACACGGCCACGGCCACGGCCACGCTAGTGTGCAAGGCCGTGTGGTAAGGAAACCTGTGCTTTATTAAATTGGTTAATTTTTAGTTAAGTGCTAAAAATAAAAAATATGATATTAATGAAGTTAGTGCTCGGGTTGCCTCCCAAGAAGCGATCATTTAAAGTCTTAAGCTAGACTTGCCTTATTTTTATTTCTAAATGAAGGTTCACAGAGCCGAAGCTCCTCTCTCATATCCCTAAAATCTTTACCATTATAAATTTTCAATCGCTGACCATTTACCTTGAATGTGCCATGAGTTGGATGAGTTACCTCTATTGTGCTGTAGGGAAAAATTGTTTTGATTACGAATGGACCTGACCATCTTGATTTCAGCTTTTTGGGAAACAATTTTAACCTTGAATTGTATAGCAGGACTAAATCTCTTACTTCGAATTGCTTCGGTTGTTTTAAACGAGCATCATGGCGTCGCTTTGTTGCCTCCTTATATAGTCGCGAGTTCTCATAGGCATTAGCTCGCCATTCATCAAGCTCGTTCAATTGCATCATCCTTTTTTCACCTACAGTTTTAAGATCGTAATTTAAAAATTTTATTGCCCAAAAAGCTTTGTGCTCTAACTCAAATGGTAGTTGACAACTTTTTCCGTAGACAAGTTTGTATAGGGATGTTCCTATGAGAGTTTTAAAAGCTGTTCTATAGGGCCATAATGTAACACCCCAAACCCGGCCCAAACACCATAGCCGGATCTGGCATGTCACTAAAAAGATTCTGTAAAAGATGTCAAAATTCTTGGGAAATATATTTTTTTTTGTATTCAGTCTTTTGTTCGAAAGAACTTAATAACGCAACTAAGTTATAAATTGCTTTTGTTGTTTTATGAATTCAAAACCAAAATCTTAATATATGCCTTAGTTTAATTAAAGTTTAACTACCTGGCAATAATGAAAGCCCAAAATAAAACCCAAAATAGAGTATAATAGTCTAGTGGCCCATGGCCTTATTACAACGAGATTTAAAACCCATTAAATAAAAATATAAAATAATAAATTAGAGTCTTTTTGCTGAATCCAAATGTTCTTTTACATGGCCACCTTGCTCTCCTCTCCAGCCCGATCCATTGCACTAGGTGCTACCTGAAATTGTTAAAATAACAGGGTGAGTCGTGAAACTCAGTGTGCAAGCCTCCTGCACCATTAGATTGGGCCTTAGCCCACAAATCAAAATATAAAACATAATATAACAGATAACATACATAAAACCCAACCCAATCCTAGGTTTCCATCAGCTACACGCCACCCTTACCTGCCGATCACACCATTGGGGATTTCTACAATCAACCCACACCGCTACATACCATCGATGGCAGTCATGCTGCAGTTAGCTGCTCATCATCAAGTTGTGACTTAGTCACCAGGCTGAAATGGCATAAGCCACCAGAAATAGAGTTGTGATAGAGTCACCAGGCTGAAATGGCATAAGCCACCAGAAATAGAGTACTTCCCCTTTTCATCAATTACCCAACCCTAAGCATACAGAGAAATCGACATACAGAGCATATTACTGAAGAAGGACAGAAATCACTAACCTGATGATTAGCCTTTACCCTCCTCGGGTTTTCAATCATAATGCTAGGATTTCGACATTTAACAAAGTTTAGCAGATTTATGCATATATATATATATATTGGCATTCATTCTAATAGTGTGAAAGGTTACACACCTGATTATTGTCGATACCCTTGCTAATCTGATCTACAACTTTGCTCAAAAAGCTGGAAAGATGTGAAAATAGGGCCCCTCCTATATTCAGCCATAGTTAGTGTTCTACCCGATTTTATGAATTTAAAATAAACAATTCTCCTCACCTAAATTGATTAGATCCCGGAAGTAGGATGGTTTGAACGCTACCGGTGAAAACCTTGATGATTGAGATCTCCTTTAAATCTCGATGTGCCACAAAAGAAAAAGAACCCGGGATTAGTTTCCAAATAGCCATTAGGCTAAGGTTTCTAAAAGCTAGAAAATATTGGAATCTCGAAATCGACACTTACCTATTGTTTTCTTCAAGATTCGGCACAAGCAAACTCCACTGAAGAAAATTCTACAACTTCAGAAGGTGAGATCTTAGTGATTTTAGCTTTTTATGAAAATCCCGGAAAGATGAACTGATATGGTTTTGGCTAAAAAGAAAAGTGAAAAGAGAGCAAAGAGAGACTTGAAGATTCGGCTAGAGTGTCAAAAAAAGATGAGAAAGGAATCTGTCAGAGGTTTCGACCAACTGAAGAAAAGAAAAGAGAGGGAGAATAGAGTAGAAATTTTGGCAGAGAAAAGAGAAAAGATGAGAGCTTTAACAGCAAATTTTGGCCCCCCCTCTGCATATAGAAAATCGATTCCTCCCTTAGCAGAGATTGATTTTCACCAACACTGCAACATATGATAGCTTTCATCTCTTTTTCCTTATCTTAATCTATTATCTCCTCAAAATAGCCTTAATTATCACCAACTCCTCTTTCCAATATCTGCTTATTATCCCCACAATTTAAAAATAATAAAATTCCTAAAAAATTACCTTGTGCCGTCCCCTCCTAGTCCCCATTCAAGTGCCGAAATGTGGCCCTAAGCTTGGGCTTTAAGCAACCAAAAATTTGGGCCCTTTTCCATCTACTAAAACGTCACTTATAGCTTCCCCTTACTGAGCCCCTAGTTGCTGGGCCACAAGCCCAACATGTCAATTTAATTACTAAAACTTTATTTTAAACACAAGTGTGTCTAAATAGAATACTTAAAACAAGGCCTCAGCCCAAATTTGAGCCCCATCTATACCTTAAATTCTCAAATTAATATTTTAAGTAATCACTACACAAAAATGCACAAGCCCATAAATTCAGGATGTTACAATTCTACCCCCTAAAATAAATTTCAACTTTGAAATTTACCTGATCAAAAGAGATGGGGATACTGCTATCGTATAACTTCCTTTGGCTCCCACGTCACCTCTTTTGCACCATGATTTCACCACAAAACTTTGACCAAAGGGACGGACTTCCTTCTCAATACTTTTACATCTCGATCCAAGATTTGCACTGGTTCCTCCTCAAAGGATAAATCTGGCCTTACTTCAATCTCATCCACCGGCACCACATGCGATGGATCAAAACGATAACGTTTCAGGATCGAGACATGAAACACGTCATGTATCTGCTACAACTCTGAAGGCAACTCCAAGCGATAAGCCACTGGCCCCATGCATTCCAATACCCGATAAGGCATAATAAATCGAGGACTTAGCTTACCCTTCCGTCCAAACCTCATTACCTTCTTCCATGGGAATTCCTTCAAAAAGACTTGGTCTCCTACTGCAAATTCCATCTCCTTTTGCTTTAGATCCGTATAAGACTTCTGCCGATCAGACACTTTCTTCAATCGAGCCCGTATTAACTTAACTTTCTCCTCTGTTTCTGAAACTAGTTCTGGACCCAACACCTAACGTTCACCCAACTCCGTCCAACAAGTAGGGGTACGACATCTCCTTCCATACAACGCTTCGTACGGTGCCATATGAATACTAGCTTGATAACTATTATTGTATGCAAATTCTGCCAAAGGTAAATACACCTCCCAACTACCCCTAAAATCGATGATGCAACCCCTTAGCATATCCTCCAAGATCTTAATTACCCTCTCAGACTAACCATCAGTCTGTGGGTGAAAAGTGGTACTAAAGTCTAACCTTGTACCCATTGCTTGATGCAGAGCCTTCCAGAATTGTGACATGAACCTAGGGTCCCTATCGGATATTATCGACACCGGTACACCATGTAATCTTACGGCCTCAGCCACGTACAACTTAGCCAACCTTGGTAGGGAATAGTCGACCCGAACCGGTATGAAATGGGCAGACTTCGTCAACCGATCCATAATCACCCAAACCAAGTCCTTCTTAGTGGGCGTAAGGGGTAACCCACTAACAAAATCCATCGTGATTCTCTCCCATTTCTACTGTAGAATCTTGACCGGCTGTAACAACCCCGAAGGCAATTGGTGTTTCATTTTCACCTATTGGCACGTCAAGCACTTTCCCACCAATTCCGTTATCTCTTGCTTCAGACTTGGCCGCCAAAATTATTCTCGCAAGTCCTGATGCATCTTAACCCCTCCAGGATGCATAGCGTAAGGGCTACTATGCGACTCTTGAAGAATCATTTGCCTTAACTCCACATCTTTTGGCATACAAATCTTCCCACGAAAGCACAAAACTCCATCACCATTCAAACTATAATCCTTTCCTTCACCATCCTGCACTTGTCATATTTGAGTACTCAAGACATCATCCAGAAGCTGCTTCTCCTTGATTTGATTTGTCCACATAGGTCTTACTTGAATTTCAGCTACCAAACTACCATCCTCATACAGACTAAGATGAGCAAACATTGCCCTCAAATCCGCTATCGCCTTCCTATTCAATGCATCTGCCACCACGTTAGCCTTACCTGGATGATACTCGATCGAACAGTCATAGTCCTTCAATAGTTCAATCCACCTACGTTGCCTCAGATTCAACTCCTTCTGGGTAAGGATATACTTCAGGCTCTTATGGTCAGTGTAAATAACTGACTTCTCCCCATACAGGTAATGCCTCAAGATCTTCAAAGTAAAAACTACTGCCTCCAATTCTAAATCGTACATAGGGTAGTTCAATTCATGCGGTCGCAACTGTCGAGACACATATGCAACAACTTTTCCCTCTTGCATCAACACACTCCCCAAACCTATGTGTGACGCATCACAGTAAACGATAAATTCTTTTCCCGCTTCTGGATGAATTAACACCGGCGCTTCCGTCAAGATTCTCTTCAGCTTATCAAAACTCTCCTGTTGTTTGTCAGTCCATACAAATAATACTCCCTTCCTTAACAACTTAGTTAAGGGTGCCGTTATTGAAGAGAACCCCTCAACAAACCTCCTATAATACCCCGCCAATCCCAAGAAACTTTGAATTTCTGCCACGGACTTTGGCGGTTTCAAACCTAGTACAGCTTCTATCTTCCGAGGGTCTACCTTAATTCCCTCTGCGGAAACTACATGCCCTAAGAAAGTCACTTCCTTCAGCCAGAACTCACACTTATTGAACTTTGCGTACAGTTGTTTCTCCCTCAGAATTTACAACACCACACGAAGATGTGCATCATGCTCCTCCTCCGATTTGGAGCAAACCAAAATATCATCGATGAACACCACCACGAACTGATCCAGGTATGGTTGAAATACCCAGTTCATCATATCCATAAATGCTGCTGGCGCATTCGTCAAACTGAACGGCATTACCAAGAACTCATAATGACCATAGCATGTTTGAAACGCCATCTTATGAATGTCCCCTTCCTTCACCTTTAACTGATGGTACCCTGACCTTAAATCAATCTTTGAAAAGATCGAAGCTCCTTTAAGCTGATCAAACAGGTCGTCGATTCTTGGCAATGGGTACTTATTCTTAATCGTCAACTTATTCAGTTGACGATAGTCCGCGCACATATGCATGGATCCGTCCTTCTTTTTCACGAATAGGATCGGCGCTCCCCATGGAGACACACTCGATTGGATAAATCGATAATCCAACAGTTCCTGGATCTGTGTTTAAGCTCCACCAACTCCTTTAGTGCCATTCGATACGAACCAATGGACACCGGGGCTGTTTCTAGAAATAGCTCTATTCGAACTCCACTTCGCGATCTAGAGGTAACCCTGGTAACTCCTCCGGAAGACATCCACGAAATCCTTGACTGTTCAAACCTCATCGACAGTCACCTCCTTAGAATCCAAGGCACTGATAAAAGCTAGGAATGCATTGCATCCTTTTTTGAATCATCTTAACAGCCCTCAATGCCGATACTACGTTGGACAAATAGTTCTTTCTTTTCCCTAACACAACCACCTCCTCGCCTTCCAAGGTACACAACATCACACGCTTGGTCTCACAATCCAATTTAGCACAATGCTTAGTCAACCAATTCATTCTTAGGATAAGATCAAACTCTCCAAATGGCAATTCCATTAAGTCTGCCGGAAACACTACCCCTTGAGTCTCTAACGGTACATCCTTAAATAGCTTGTTCACTACCCTAGATTGTCCTAGGGGACTAACCACAGTCATCTTCCTAGTAGTTGTTTCAGAGTCTATACTTAGGTTCTCATATATCGAACATGCAACATAGGAGTGGGTTGACCCAATATCAATCAAGGCAAGAAAAGGGTTATCAGTAATAAGAAACGTACCAGTTATGACATCCGGTGCGTCACCATCCTCCTGTCGACGAACTGCATAAACTAGACCCAACTGCCTTGCATCCACATTACCTGTACCTCTACCAGGTGCTCCACGATCGCGACCAACCCCATTTCCTCCTATACCTAGGGCCACGACCCTTGATCTTTATCGACCACCTCTTCTAGCTTCGATCGAACCTCGTCCAACCTGGTCGCACTTTTGTTCCTTTTGTGGACAGTCCTTAATCATATGTTCCGTGGATCCACACATGAAACATCCACCGGCTCTTCTTCTACACTCCCTAGAATATGCTTTCTTGCACCAATTACATAATCGATTCTAATTCCCCTAGCAGGTGTCGAAGCATGAGCTGGCCCATTAGACTTAGGCCTTTTTACGAATTCCCAGATGCTCTTACGGCCCAAAATTTCTCTTATTCCTTCCCCGCTCCTTATCTCTTTCCTATCTTTTCGTCTATTTTACCTCCTCAGCTATCTTAACCTTATCCACCAGAACAGTAAAATCTCTCTCTCTGCGGTGCTATTAAAACCCTTAACTCATTCTGCAATCCATCCTCGAACCGAACACAACGTTCATATTCAGTTGCTACTATTCCTCGGGCGTAGCGGCTTAAGCGCAGAAACTCCGCCTCATATTCAGCCACAGATTTACTTCCTTATACCAAATTCAGGAATGCCTTCCCTTGCATATCCACATAGCTGGCCCCAACATACTTTCCCTGGAATGACTCCTTAAAGAAGTCCCAGTCAATTTGATTTGCGGCAGTACCCTCCTTCATCGTGAGCCACCACTGATAAGCCTCGTCTCGTAGAAGAGACACAACCCCTTTCAACTTCTCCTCCATCGTGAAATCTAAGTCATCCATTATGCGCTCAGTTGCTTCCATCCAATACTCAGCTATGTTAGGGGCCACGCCAGAAATTCCCCTAAACACTTTTGCCCCATGGCCCTAAGCCGCTCCGGCACAGATTTCTGAGCTCTTGTGCCCAAGCCTACTCCAGTAACTCTTTCGAGAACTCGCAGCATCACTTGTGATACCGCATCATCTCCGGTCACCTGATCTCGTAACTCTCCTCCACAGTTGGCGGGCCCGGCATCTCGCTTCCTGATCCGTGGCCAGACCCTACTGGCTCAGACAAAGTAATCCTACCCTTACCGCATCCATGCGGCGGGTGTCTTCTACCTCTTGTACTCATTCTTCCGATCGACGTTTATCTGATTAAGAGTTTTATGAATCATTAATTCGTTCTACTGATTAACCACGAACAATATTATAAATAGTAGTTTTAGGAGTAGTTTTTTTGAATTCCCATTTACAATTCAGTCTTACGTTCGTATCCCCTAGTTCTAGGAAAACATACATTCAATCAACATACAAAGAACATCCATGAACTTACATTCATCAAATAAAGGTGTTTTCGTTGTTTCACTACCCAGGGGTATTTTCATAATTTTATCCTACAAGGGTATTTTCGTAATTTTTCTAAAATAGGGTTCCTTGGTGATTTCGTGAAATAAGGGTAGTTGGGAAATTCAGAAATCTGAGGGTATTTTGGTAATTTTGAAATCCAGGGGTATTTTAGTCATTTTGCACATCAGGGGTAGTTTGGTAACTTTTACAAATCAAGGGTGTTTTCAAAAATTTTTTCAAAATTTTACAAAACTAAGAGATTATCTTGGAGAATTTGATTTTTTTTTTTAAATATAGTAGTGTTCAGGTGTTTTTGGTTGTTGTCATGTTGTGTGAGTTGTTGTTTTTTTTTTCCTAAGGAAAAATTTCGTTGATTTTGTAAATCGGGGTATATTTGCACATCTTGGCATTTTTTTCCAAAATAAGAGTATTTGACAATTTTGTAAAAACAAGGTGGCTAGTCCCTTCGGGTTTTAATTATAGGGTTTAGCTTTGTCAACAAGTCCTCATGATTAGGGTGAGCGGTCACCACGCACTGTAAGATTCCAGCGAAGAGGAGGTGAGTCGCTAGGACTGCTTAAATACCAAGCTCTCCCTGAATCCACTCCTAGACATGCCTATGCCCGTTGCCACACCCTATCTCGGCTAAGGTGAACAGTCACTACACACCAGGTAAGGTTCCAGGGAAGAGGAGGTGAGTCACTAGGATTGCTTAAGTACCAGGCTCTTCCAGACCCAATCCTAGACATGCGTATGTCTGTTGCCACACCCTAGTCTTACGACTCATTCACGGGTTTGTTTAGTAAGTTTAAGTCTTATGAGATTTAAGAAGTAGTTTAAGCTAAGCCTAAATTCCATCAGATTCTAACTAAAATAATCTACGTCCCATAAGCCCATCAAGCCCACATATATATATCATACAATGGTTCAATATACTTACTTGGCGGACTTGGGTCGGAGACGCAGGTGCCATGCTGGAAAAAAAACCCATCCTGTAACATTTATAAAACATGCATACTTCGAAAACATGTTTTAGGAAATGTTTTGAGCCCAAAAACCCCAGAGTCGAGTTTTGAACGGGCTTTGATACCAATCTATAACACCCCAAACTCGGCCCAAACACCATAGTCGGATCTAGCATTTCACTAAAAGATTCTGTAAAAGATGTCAAAATTTTTGGGAAATATTTTTTTTTTCTTGTATTCAGTCTTTTGTTCGAAAGAACTTAATAATGTAACTAAGTTATAAATTGCTTTTTTGTTTTATGAATTAAAAACCAAAATCTTAATATATGCCTTAGTTTAATTAAAGTTTAAGTGCCTGGTAGTAATGAAAGCCCAAAATAAAACCCAAAACAGAGTATAATAGCCTAATCGCCCATGGCCTTATTACAACGAGATTTAAAACCCATTAAATAAAAATATAAAATAATAAATTAGAGTCTTTTTACTGAATCCAAATGTTCTTTTGCATGGCCGCCTTGCTCTCCTCTCCAGCCCGGTCCGTTGCACTAGGTGCTACCTGAAATTGTTAAAATAACAGTGTGAGTCGTGAAACTCAGTGTGCAACCCTCGTGCACCATTAGATTGGGCCTTAGCCCACAGATCAAAATATAAAACATAATATAGCAAATAACATACATAAAACCCAACCCAATCCTAGGTTTCCATCCGCTACACGCCACCTTTACCTGCCGATCACACCATTGGGGATTTCTACAATCAACCCACACCGCTACACACCGTCGATGGCAGTCATGCTGCAGTTAGCTGCTCATCGTCAAGTTGTGACATAGTCACCAGGCTGAAATGGCATAAGCCACCAGAAACAGAGTACTTCCCCTTTTCATCAATTACCCAATCCCAAGCATATAGAGAAATTGACATACAGAGCATATTACTGAAGAAGGACAGAAATCACTAACCTGATGATTAGCGTTTACCCTCCTCAGGTTTTCAATCATAATGTCGGGATTTCGACATCTAACAAAGTTTAGCAGATTTATACATATATATATTGGCACTCAGTCTAATAGTGTGAAAGGTTACACACCTAATTATTGTCGATACCCTTGCTAAACTGATCTACAACTTTTGCTTAAAAAGCCAGAAAGATGAGAAAATAGGGCCCCTCCTATATTCGGCCATGGTTAGTGTTCTACCTGATTTTATGAATTTAAATTAAACAATTCTCCTCACTTAAACTGATTAGATCCCGAAAGTAGGATGGTTTGAATGCTACCAGTGAAAACCTTGACGATTGAGATATCCTTTAAATCCCAATGTACCACAAAAGAAAAAGAACCCGGGATTAGTTTCCAAATAGCCATTGGGCTAAGGTTTCTAAAAGCCGGAGAAATATTGGAATCTTGAAATCGACACTTACCTATTGTTTTCTTCAAGATTCGGCACAAGCAAACTCCACTAAAGAAAATTTGGCAACTTCAGAGGGTGAGATCTTAATGACTTCGGCTTTTTATGAAAATCCTGGAAGGATGAACTGATATGGTTTCGGCTAAACAGAAAAGTGAAAAGAGAGCAAAGAGAGACTTGAAGATTCGGCTAGAGTGTTAGAAAAAGATGAGAAAGGGATCATCGGAGGTTTCAATAGCTGAAGAAAAGAAAAGAGAGGAGAATAGAGTAGAAATTTGTGAGAGAAAAAGAAAAGATGAGAGCTTTAACAGCAAATTTTAGCACCCCCCTCTGCATATAGAAAATTGATTCCTCCCTTAACAGAGATTGATTTTCAGCCAACACTGTAACATATGATAGCTCGTATCTTTTTTTTCCTTATCTTAATCTGTTATCTCCTCAAAATAGCCTTAATTATCACGAACTCCTCTTTCCAATATCTACTTATTATCCTCACAATTTAAACATAATAAAATTCCTAAAAAATTACCTTGTGCCATCCCCTCCTAGTCCCCATTCAAGTGTCGAAATTTGGCCCTAAGCTTGGGTTTAAGTAACCAAAAATTTGGGCCCTTTTCCATCTACTAAAAAGCCACTTATAGTTTCCCCTTACTGAGCCCCTAGTTGCTGGGCCACAAGCCCAACATGTCAATTTAATTACTAAAACTTTATTTTAAACCCAAGTATGTGTAAACAGAATACTTAAAACAAGGCCTCAGTCCAAATTTGAGCCCCATCTGTACCTCAAATTCTCAAATTAATATTTTAAGCAATCACTACACAAAAATGCACAAGCCCATAAATTCAGGATGTTACACATAAAGAATCGTCTACTTTTAATGCCCAATCTTTCTTGTTTGATTCTACTGTTTTCTCTAGAATACATTTAAGTTCTCAATTTGCTACTTCTAATTGTCCACTAGTTTGAGGATGATAAGGGGTAGTTGTCCTGTGGTGTACTACATATTTCTTTAAGACTTTATCAAATTAAGTATTACAAAAATGAGTACCCCTATCACTAATAATTGCTCTGGGTGTTCCAAATTGAGAGAAGAGTTTCTTAAGAAACCTCACTACTACTCTAGCATCGTTAGTAGGTAAAGCTTGAGCTTCCACCCATTTTGACATGTAATCTACTGTTACTAAGATTTATTTATTTCCAATTGAACTAGGAAATGGACGCATAAAATCAATACCCCATACATCGAATATTTCACATGATAGCATATACGTTTGAGGCATTTCATTGTGTTTAGAGATATTACCTGTTCTTAGGCATTTATCACATAAAGCAACATACCTGTTGGCATCTTTAAATAGAGTTGGCCAATAAAAACCTAATTGAAGCATTTTATGTGCTGTCTTAATCCCGCTGTAATGTCCTCCTGAAGGTCCTAAGTGGCAATGTTCTAGGATTTTGCTTGCTTCTGCCTTTCTAACACATCTCTGAATTACTTGATCTGAACATATACGGAAAAGAAAAGGGTCCTCCCAAAAATAGTTTTTTGTATCAGCAAAGAATTGCTTCTTTTGATGATGTGTTAACCTTTTTGGTAGGATGTTAGCAGCTAAATAATTCGCAATATCTGCAAACCAAGGTACCTCGGAGTTGGTTATAGAAAAGAGTTTTTCTTCAGGAAATGAGTCGTTTATCTCACTTTCGTTGAGTTTATTGATATGTGAATTTTCAAGCCTAGAAAGATGATCTGCTGCAAGATTTTTAGCTCCTTTCTTATCCTGAATTTCCAAGTCAAATTCCTATAAGAGTAAAATCCATCTTATGAGTCGAGGTTTTGCATCAGATTTAGTCAAAAGATAACGAAGAGTTGAATGGTCAGTGTAAACAACAACTTTAGATAGTATTAAATATTTTCTAAATTTATCAAATGCAAAAACCACAGCTAGCAATTCTTTTTCTATGGTGGTGTAATTTTCTTGTGCGGCCGTTAATGTCTTGCTAGCGTAATAAGTCGACTAAAAGTGCTTGTCTCTTCGCTGTCCCAAAACTACACCTACTGCAAAATCACTCGCATCACACATTAGTTCAAATGGAAAATTCCAATCAGGTGTTATTATAATTGGAGCATTTATTAATTTATCTTTGAGGATATTAAATGCATCTAAACATTCCTGATCAAAATTGAAAGGTACATCTTTTTCTAGTAATTTCGTTAAAGGCTTAGCTATTTTAGAAAAATCCTTAATAAATCTTCTATAAAATCCAGCATGTCCTAAAAAGCTTCTAATAGCATTAACTAAACTAGGATGAGGTAATTTTTCTATGGTTTCGACCTTTGCTTTATCTACCTCAATCCCTTTACTAGAAATTTTATGTTGTAACACAATACCCTCTCGAACCATAAAGTGACACTTTTCCTAATTTAGCACAAGGTTCATTTCCTCACATCTCATTAGAACTCGTTTTATATTTTTAAGGAAAAGATGGACAGAATTACCAAATAACGAAAATTCATCCATAAATACCTCCATAATGTCTTCCACAAGTTCATCAAAGATAGCCGACATGCAAGGTCTTTGAAAAGTAGCAGAGAGCATTACATAATCCAAAAGGCATTCTCGATAAGCAAGCGTCTAGTATGGACATGTAAATGTTGTCTTTTCTTGATCCTTAGGGCTATTGGGATTTGGAAGTTTTAGGAGAGTCCGTCAAGGAAGCGAGTACGTATGCCGGATAATCTTTCTAACATCCGATCAATAAAGGCGGAGGAAAGTGATCTTTTTTGGTGGCGTCATTCAATTTTCTATAGTCAATACAGACTCTCCAACCTGTTATTGTTCTTGTAGGAATGAATTTATTCTTTTCGTTGTCTACAACTGTCATGCCTCCTTTCTTTGGAACAACCTGCACAGGACTTACACAAGTACTGTCAAAAATAGGATAAATTATTTTAGCGTCTAGAAGTTTAATTATCTCGACTTTAACAACTTCTTTCACGTTGGGATTTAATTGCCTTTGAGGTTTCACACATGGTTTATACTTGTCTTCCATTAAAATTTTATGGGTGCAAAATGATGGGCTTATTCCTTTAATGTCAAAAATTTTCCAAGCTATGGCTCTTTTATGTTCCCTTAGTACCTGTAGCAACTTGTTTTTCTGTTTGGGTTCCAATTCTGAAGAGATGATTGCTGGTAACATGGAATTATCCCCGAGGAAAGCATATTCTAAGTGATTTGGTAACTATTTTAATTCTAATTTTGGTGGCTCATCAATAGAGGGTTTTTGTTTTAGTTCGTCGTTGATTTCAGTGCCCTCTTCTCTCTTTTGTCTAGAGGAAGATGTATTAGACTTCAACTCATCGGTGTCATCATCTACCCCCTCACCTTAGGTAAGACACAGTTCCATCGTGTCATCATGTATAATTTCCTGTAAAGAGTCTTGAATAAAATTATCAATGGCATCAATAAAATAACAGGAATCATCTTGTGCTCTAGAATATGGCATAGCATTGTAAATTTGAAAAATAATTTCTTCATCGCCTACCCTTAGCGCAAGTTTACCATCACTTACATCAATAACAGTTCTAGCAGTAGCTAAAAAGGGACGCCCTAAAATTAAGGGTACCTCCTCGTCCTCATCCATGTCAAGCACAACAAAATCAACAGGGAATATAAATTTATCAACTTTTACCAGAATATTTTCAATAACTCCCCTAGGATATTTAATAGTTCTGTCAGCTAGCTGAATACTCATCCCAGTGGGTTTTGGGTCCCCAAGACCAAGCTGCTTGAACATTTTATAAGGCATTAAATTAATACTGGCACCTAAATTAGCTAGTTCTTTCTCAATATTTAAACTACAAATTAAACAGGGAATAGTGAAACTTCTTGGATCTTTCAATTTGGTTGGTAGTTTATTTTAGAGGATGGCTGAACATTCTTTGTTACGTTCGATTGATATCTCTTCAAACTTCCTTTTATTTGTTAGAAGCTCTTTTAGGAATTTTGTGTATGTCGGCATCTGCGAAATAGCTTCAACAAAAGGTAAGTTAATATGTAATTGTTTAAAAAGTTCAAGAAATTTTCCATATTCTGCATCTAATCGGTCTTTCTTCAACTTTGCTAAATATGGGATTGGTGGTTTACATTCTTCTCGTACCAGTGTTACATTCTCAACTTCCTCATCATTTACTTTATCAGTTTCGTGTGGTATCTTCTTCTTTGTTTCAACTAACTCCTTTCCACTTCTTAGTGTAACTGCTTTCACCTACTCTTTTTCCTTAGGTAAACTCTCTGGTCACCTTTCAGAAACTAACTTAGTTAGTTGTCCAATTTCATCCTTAAGCCCTTGAATCGATGCTTGCTGATTGTTCATTATCGTTTTGGTATTTTAGAAATAAGTTTCTAATGCCTCTATAAATTTTGACAGCATCTCTTCAAGATTTGGCTTCTTTTCTTACTGGTAAGATTGTTGTAACATCCTGAAATTAGGCCTAGTAGGATTGAGCCCAATGGGCCTTAGGCGTAGTAGCATTTAAAATTTTTTTGGAGAATAGGAGATCGGCTTAAGTGCAATTTAGACCTTTTAGATAAGTGATTTTGGAAGGTTAGGGGCTTCTATGAAGTCCGGGATCAAATATTAGCTTTGGGAAAATTTTGGTTTTAGGTGAAAAAAAAACCCTTGGAGGTTGGCGGGTAGGCCTTAAGAATAAAATGTGGAGAAAATGACACAAGTGGTGTGTGTGGTGTAGTGGCAAAGTGGCGCCACAAGGAAGGAAGGAGGTCAAGGTTCTAGTTGTAGCGTTTGCATTCCTTTTGATTATTTTATTAAATGAATTTAGACCTTGGCCATAGGGTTATATTTAATTGCGCATGGTTTGAGGCAAAAGGAGCTAGTTGGTAAAGTGGCTAGCGGCATGGATTATGTTATAAGGGAGCACAGGTTGAATCTCATGCAAAGCAAGGAGTATTTATTTTATGAGTGGACGGTAAGAGTTTCAATTGAATTTAAACTCTCTTGTGAAGGATCCCACATCGGAAAGATACAAGGAATGAAGGTGAAAAGCTAGCTATATAAAGAGCATGCCGGAGATGGGTTAACATACCTTGGTGGGCGTTGGGCACAGGAGTGTTAGAAGCGGTTTAGCACCGAGTCTATCGGTGTGTAACTCTCTCTACTCTAGTTGTAGAGCGGCAAATGCTTAGAAGTGCTGATCCACGGCAATAGTAGTTACACGAGCGCGGCCTTGCGTGTGGGGCTTCAACGCGATAGTTGAGGCCATCGGTAGTATTCTTGTGGGTTGGGGTTGCTTGGGCTACGATAGGTCGAAATGGGCCCAATGGGCCGTGGGCCCAATTGGAATAAATTGTATGATGATATAGTATATAGTGAACTAGACTAGGTGGAACTTAAATCGTGGATAGATTTGTGTTAGGTGGGCCACACGCAGCGTGTGGGCTCGAATGGGTCAAAATCGGGTTTTAGGCCCTGATGCGGTAAAGGCAGAAAATGGTAGTTGAGTCGCTCAAGGCGACCTTTGCACCTTTAGAAAGGCCATTCGGTACAAAATTACGAAAATACCCTTGGTTGGTAAATTACGAAAATACCCTTGGTGGGTAAATTCGAAAATACCCTTGGTGGGTAAATTACGAAAATACCCGAAAATACCCTTGGTGGGTAAATTACGAAAATACCCTTGGTGGGTAAATTACAAAATACCCTTGGTTGGTAAATTACAAAATACCCTTGGTGGGTAAATTACGAAAATACCCTTGGTGGGTAAATTACGAAAATACCCTTGGTGGATAAATTATGAAAATACCCTTGGTAGGTAAAATTACAGTTATACCCTTAGAGGTTGATTAGCATGATTATGTTGTTTTATGTCTATCGATTATGATGGTAATTCATGTTATACTTATATTTGATATATGTCTAGCATACATGACATCTGCATACACAATTATTATGTCATATTGCATGGTATGATGAGAGGAGGGAAGATTGATATCGTGACTTGGTCACCGGTGATTTAGTATCACATTCGTGTCTTTGGACACGGAGGTTTGGCACCTCATAGCGACTCGTCCACGTGGTTAATACCACCGTGGGTTGGCCCCACTTTTGAGATATGGGATCGTCGCGGTGATTTGGTATCACACGTGGGTTGGCCCCACAACTTGATGATTCGTGACTTGGTCACTTGGTTTAGCACCACCGGTGGTTTGGCACCACCGGTGATTTGGTATCACATTCGTGTCTTGGACACGGAGGTTTGGCACCTCATAGCGACTCGTCCTCGTGGTTAACACCGGCGTGGGTTGGCCCCACTTTTGAGATATGGGATCGTCGCCGGTGATTTGGTATCACACGTGGGTTGGCCCCACAGATGGATTATTCGTGACTTTGGTCACCGGTGATTTAGTATCACATTTATATCGTGACTTGGTCACGGTGGTTTAGCACCACCGGTGGTTTGGTACCATCTGGGGTAGAAAAGGAGTTATGGATGGCTAGGTTGGGTGCATTATACATATATGTTGCTTTGTTATAATTTGTGTAAGTATGTGGTATTTACGGGAGAGGAATATGCTTTGAGTCTTGGTGACTCACCTTCTCCCTTATCTTTTAAGTGATTAGTGAGTTTGCGGATGAGGCCGGATGAACTCGAGGAGGCCATGCAATAAAATTTGGTTTTACATGAATTTCCAATTGGGTACTTTATTTTAATTTGGTTTTCATATTTTATGGATTTGTAATAAGGCACTTTAATTATGTTTTGGATTATTTTTATGTTTTGAATATGTTTAAAATATGGCTTTTAAATTACTTGGTTAATTTAATAATTGAGCCCAAAGTTTTCTAAACTAAAACTCATAATGGTTTTAAAAATCTTACCATCGGGTAACATGAATAGTTCAATAGTAAAATTACAAGTTAAATGTTTTCAGCAGTTAAGTGATTTCCAAAATTCAAGTTTCTATACTCAATTGCAAGCGGATTTTCCATAATGATATTTCAAATTTTCTTAAAAAGATATAAATGTTTTCTATCATATGATTTATCAACTAAGTTTTAAAGTTTTATGTAATTTGAAGTAAATTTCAATTTTAACTTATTTTGACAAATAAAGAATTACAAAGAGTTTTCACAAAATTTAATTGTTAATTGATTCTTTCAAAAATTATTTTCTTAGTGACATACCAGATTCGATTAAGTGGCTTATTGATTTGGGTTTGGGGTGTTACAAATTGGTATCGAGCCTAGGTTTCAAAAACTTCATTTGTGGGTTATGGGGTTCAAAAAAGTTTGTTTGAAAATACATGTTGTTTGGATGTATGGCATCTTGAGTCTCCGGCATCCAAACCAAGTAAGTTCCTTATTTTATGTTTGTTAAGACAATGTTATGACTGTATTTTTGGTATTTATTTTGTGTGTCTTTGGTTTGGATATAGAAATTGTATGTATAAATATCGATTTTCTTTTGTGTTTAGTTATCTAGTTATGAGAAAGAAGTTTGAGATTTGGTTTATTAGTGTTATTAGATCGAGTCTTGTGACGTGAGCGTAGTGTGGTAGGTTAGGACGTGTATTTGTTAGTTAGTTGGAAATTTCGAGGACGAAATTTCTTTAAGGAAGGTAGATTTGTAACATCCTGAAATTAGGCCTAGTAGGATTGAGCCCAATGGGCCTTAGGCATAGTAAATTAAAATTTTTTGGAGAATAGGAGATCGGCTTAAGTGCAAGTTGGACCTTTTAGATAAGTGATTTTGGAAGGTTAGGGGCTTCTATGAAGTCCGGGATCAAATATTAGCTTTGGGAAAATTTTGGTTTTAGGTGAAAAAAAACCCTTGGAGGTTGGCGGGTAGGCCTTAAGAATAAAATGTGGAGGAAAATGACACAAGTGGTGTGTGTGGTGTAGTGGCAAAGTGGCGCCACAAGGAAGGAAGGAGGTCAAGGTTCTAGTTGTAGCGTTTGCATTCCTTTTGATTATTTTATTAAATGAATTTAGACCTTGGCCATAAGGTTATATTTAATTGCGCATGGTTTGAGGCACAAGGAGCTAGTTGGTAAAGTGGCTAGCAGCGTGGATTATGTTATAAGGGAGCACGGGTTGAATCTCATGAGAAGCAAGGAGTATTTATTTTATGAGTGGACGGTAAGAGTTTGGTTGAATTTAAACTCTCTTGTGAAGGATCCCACATCGGAAAGATACAAGGAATGAAGGTGAAGAGCTAGCTATATAAAGAGCATGCCGGAGATGGGTTAACATACCTTGGTGGGCGTTGAGCACGAGAGTGTTCGCAGTGTGATTTAGCACCGAGTCCTATTAGGTGTGTAACTCTCTCTACTCTAGTTGTAGGCGGCAAATCTCAAGAAATCTGCAGTCCACGGCAATAGTAGCCACACGAGCGTGCGGCCTTGCGTGTGGGGCTTCAATCGATAGTTGAGGCCATCGAGTAGTATTCTTGTGGGTTGGGGTTGCTTGGGCTGCGATGGGTTGAAGTGGGCCCAATGGGCCCGTGAAGCCCAATTGGAATAAATTGTATGATGATATAGTATATAGTGAACTAGACTAGGTGGAACTTAAATACTTGGATAGATTTGTGTTAGGTGGGCCACACGAGCGTGTGGGCAGAATAAGTGAAATCGGGTTTTAGGCCAATGAAATCTGATGAATAGAAAATGGTAGTTGAGTCGCTCAAGGCGACATCGCACCTTTAGAAAGGCCATTCGGTACAAAATTACGAAAATACCCTTGGTTGGTAAATTCTGAAAATACCCTTGGTGGGTAAATTACGAAAATACCCTTGGTGGGTAAATTACGAAAATACCCTTGGTGGGTAAATTACGAAAATACCCTTGGTGGGTAAATTACGAAAATACCCTTGGTGGGTAAATTCTGAAAATACCCTTGGTGGGTAAATTCTGAAAATACCCTTAGTGGGTAAATTACAAAATACCCTTGGTTGGTAAATTACAAAATACCCTTGGTGGGTAAATTACTGAAAATACCCTTGGTGGGTAAATTACGAAAATACCCTTGGTGGATAAATTATGAAAATACCCTTGGTAGGTAAAATTACGGTTATACCCTTAGAGGTTGATTAGCATGATTATGTTGTTTTATGTCTATCGATTATGATGGTAATTCATGTTATACTTATATTTGATATATGTTCTAGCATACATGACATAACGCATACACAATTATTATGTCATATTGCGGGTATGATGAGAGGAGGGAAGATTGATATCGTGACTTGGTCACGGTGATTTGGTATCACATTCGTGTCTTGGACACGGAGGTTTGGCACCTCATAGCGACTCGTCCACGTGGTTAATACCACCGTGGGTTGGCCCCACTTTTGAGATATGGGATCGTCGCTAGTGATTTGGTATCACACGTGGGTTGGCCCCACAACTTGATGATTCGTGACTTGGTCACGGTGGTTTGGCACCACCGGTGGTTTGGCACCACCGGTGATTTGGTATCACATTCGTGTCTTGGACACGGAGGTTTGGCACCTCATAGCGACTCGTCCCGTGGTTAACACCGGCGTGGGTTGGCCCCACTTTTGAGATATGGGATCGCCGCCGGTGATTTGGTATCACGTGGGTTGGCCCACAGATGGATTATTCGTGACTTTGGTCACGGTGATTTAGTATCACATTTATATCGTGACTTTGGTCACGGTGGTTTAGCACCACCGGTGGTTTGGTACCACGGGGTAGAAAAGGAGTTATGGATGGCTAGGTTGGGTGCATTATACATATATGTTGCTTTGTTATAATTTGTGTAAGTATGTGTATTTGGTATTTAGTCTTGGTGACTCATACCCAGAGAGGAATATGCATCTGAGTCTTGGTGACTCACCTTCTCCTTATCTTTTAGGTGATTCGTGAGTTTGCGGATGAGGAGCGGATGAACTCGAGGAGGCCATGCAATAAAATTTGGTTTTACATGAATTTCCAATTGGGTACTTTATTTTAATTTGGTTTTCATATTTTTATGGATTTGTAATAAGGCATGTTTAATTATGTTTTGGATTATTTTATGTTTTGAATATGTTTAAAATATGGCTTTTAAATTACTTGGTTAATTTAATAATTGAGCCCAAAGTTTTCTAAACTAAAAACTTCAATGGTTTTAAAAATCTTACCATCGGGTAACATGAATAGTTCAATAGTAAAATTACAAGTTAAATGTTTTCAATAGATTAAGTGATTTCCAAAATTCAAGTTTCTATACTCAATTGCAAGCGGATTTTCCATAATGATATTTCAAATTTTCTTAAAAAGATATAAATGTTTTCTATCATATGATTTATCAACTAAGTTTTAAAGTTTTATGTAATTTCAAGTAAATTTCAATTTTAACTTATTTTGACAAATAAAGAATTACAAAGAGTTTTTCACAAAATTTAATTGTTAATTGATTCTTTCAAAAATTATTTTCTTAGTGACATACAGTTGATTGGCCGTGGCGTATTGACCGGGTTTGGGGTGTTACAATTGTTGTCTTTGGTTTCCTTGACCACCCCATGAGAAATTGGGATGGTTCCTCCAACCTGGATTGTAAATACTACTATAAGGGTTATTTTGAGGTCTAAAATTGTTACCCATATAGTGAACTTGCTCGTTTTCAGCACTCGGGTTGTAAGGCGGGTATTCTGTATTGTTCATCCATCCTCTATTCGTATTGTACTGCATAATTGAATGTACCTGCAAAGATCCACATAAGCCATCAATTTTCTTAGTTAAAAGTTCTACTTGATTTGATAGCATGGTTACTGCATCGAGGATGAAAACACTGGAGGCTTTTGTTGGCTTTGTCCTCGTGACTTGCCACTGATAGTTATTCAGTGACATCTCTTCAATGAATCGTAGGTTGCCTCAGGTGTTTTGTTATTCAGGGTTCTGTCGGTGGCTGAATCAATCAACTGCCCGGTTGAGGGGTTCACACCATTGTAAAAAGTTTGGACCTATAGCCACAAGGGTAATCCATGGTGTGGGCAGCTTCTCAATAGATCTTTGTATCTCTCACATGCATCATATAGTGTTTCTAGATCCATCTGCACAGAAGAAGAGATATCATTCCTTAACTTGGCCATTTTGGCAGGCGAAAAATATTTTAACAAAAATTTTTCGATCAATTGATCCTATGTAATGATTGATCCTCGTGGAAGAGAATTCAACCATTGTTTGGCTTTATTCCTCAAATAAAAAGGGGAATATCCGAAGATGAATGGTATCATCAGAAACATCATTTATTTTGAAGGTATCACAGAATTCTAGAAAATTTGCTAAATGAGTATTTGGGTCTTCGTCCTCCAAACCATCAAATTGAACAAATTGTTTAATCATTTGTATAGTGTTAGGTTTCAGTTATAAATTATTAGCAGCTATAGCAGACCTAACAATACTCGATTCAGTTCCTGTTAAATTAGGTTTAGCATAATCATACATAGTTTGAGGAGCATGATTTTCGGCCACCTCCTGAGGTAGCGAATTATTCTCAACCATCTTTTCGGTAGTATTAGTTTCGTCTTCTTGCTCTTCTTCTATGTAATTGAACATCCGCCTTATTTCTCTACGATTTTTGCGAACAGTACCTTCAATATCACTGTCGTAAATTAAGAGTCCTGTCGGGTTCTTTCCAGTCATAAACTATAGGTACCTACTAGGAAAAGAAAAAGAAAATTAGAAAGGTAAAAATAAAATTCAATTGCAAAAATAAAATATGGCTAAAGTAATAAAAATTGAGCATTCTTAATATTTCAGTTCCCCGGCAAAGGCGCCAAAAACTTGATGGTGGTGGAAAAAGTCTTAAAATTTATATAATGAATGATCGAGCCTAGAAACTAACTATCACCACGATTGAGGCAAGCGCACCTATCGAATAGTAGCATAGTTTAGTGGCAAGACCGGATTGTCAAACCTAAGGGAACCAAAAGTATCTTCTTATTATTTAGCCTAAGAATTAAGAGAATTATTGTCTAATCTAAAATTAGCTAACTACTAAGCTAAAGACACTAAGACACAGAGAGGGAATTGGGGAAATACTTGTGGGAAAACCAATTGATTAAGACAATACCCGAGGAAGAATCCACTTAGACTTCACTTGTTATCTAACTCTAAACCAGACGATTTATTCACTTGACTTGATCCGTAGGATTCCCTAATTTATATTAATACCTCTCTCGAGGCTATTAACATATAACCCTAGGTTGGTTAATTTAAATCTCTTTCTAATTAAAACCCCTAGAATTGAATTAACTCGATCTATATAGGCTACAGATGAACCATGATATGGCACTGATTGCAGATGGACATTCAATTGGATCTTTTTAGAAAGACTCCCGCCTTCACTTGCCCGTAAAGAAAGCATATTCTATAGGTTCCATATGGGGGATTTGTAGTTTTGTTAGGCACGGTATTAGTTTTATGCCTGTTATCCACAGGACTAAGAAAAAGTACGACTACTAAATTAAATAAATTGCAATTCTAAGAAAAATCAAGATAAATCCCGAAAAATCCGTTCTTAGAAAGATAAATACCGAAAAATCCGTCAATAAATGACGAACCCCATTATACAGATAATAGGACAGGGCTAAGGCAGCAATTGAGACGGAAATTAGGAGAAGCTTTGATGAATAAAAGAAGAATTGGTAGAAATTCGTATAGGTGAAGCAAATCAAACCTATTTTCAGACAAAGAAGATAAAAAAACAAAAGTATAGTGGCTAGGAAAGCCCGGAGTGATAGAATAGCTATAAGCTAGCCCACCAAACCTCACCTTGATGAGTTTCACTAAGAAACCCATTGGGGGTTGCCTATGTGACTAACATAGGGCTCTGCCTTACCAAGCAGAGTGAGGTTAGAAACTAAAATTTTGTGAGAGGACTGACCCTGGTGAGAACCAGCCTATCACGCCACCGAGGTTCCGCCTCGTTGGCCTTAGTCTTGCGATCTAAGGGTGAAGGAGTCATCCAGCCACCGGGATTGGTTACCCTGTTGACCCCTATCCGTATCTACATCTACGTCCTAATTGAGTTATTAGGTTTGACCCTAATCCGGTAGATTTTTGTTATCCTATCTCTAGGGTTGCGATCAACTCCGCTTAACTATGCTAGATCTACTCTTAAACAGGGAATATTCCTCCTCTGCCTATGCACATCAATACTTGAATCAATATCCTAAAATATCCAAACAAGAATTAAGAACAAATCAAGTATTTATCATATAGTTCAGAAAACAATAACAAGATCCATCTTAGGTTTCATCCCCCTCAGGTATTTGAGTTTATAATCATGAAAGAATACATCTCAGAAGAAAATATAACATAAAACATAAGAAAAACCCTAAAACCCCCTGAAGGAATTGAAGGAGAGATCCTCAGTCTTGAGTATGATTCCGGCTTCTTGAGATGAATCAACTGGCTTTCTTCGAGTGAATCCCACAATTCGGCCCCTCTGGATTGGCTCATTGGCCTAGATGAACGCCCTCTAAAGGTTGGCCTCTAGGGTGTTTATAAAGGCTTTTGGAATGTCTTTCTTTGCCTCTAAGTACCCTAATCTAAATCAAACTCTTCTTTGCCACGGTAGGGTCACGACCCGTGTGGCGGTCGTGTGATTCGGGGCTAGGCCGTGGTCTGATCTGCTAAAGAGGAACGGCCATGTGTTTAGGACCCACACCATGTGCAATTCGTACTTTGGCCCATTTTCTCTGTTTTCAGCCCGTTTCTCGTTCTTTTCATCCTCCGGTGCTCTCCTAACTATAAAACATGAAATTAAAGGATTAGGCGCACAAAATTCTACAATTCAGGGAATAAATCATCCAAAAGCATGCTAAATGCGGGTTTAAAATATGAACATATTACAGTTTATCATCCTTCAGCATTGGAACCTCAACTCTTCCCTGAAGATGTCTCCCTAGTCCTTTTTCAAGTAAGGCCCCCTTTCCTACTGTCAGCTGGAATCCCATCCTGGTAGCCCTAAATATTTTGGGCACTGGAATTCTGTTCCCCTCAGTAATGAATGTGGCATTCACAAACTTCAAATATCGGAAAGAACATTCGATTTTCTCGCCTCATCATTTACCTCCAAGTATGACGCATCATTATTTACAGCTGTGATAATATCTTCTTCAGCATTTATCGTCACTAGCGACATTCTGATACTAGCTTTAACTTCTGATGTAGTGATAAAGGCACTGCCCCTGCCGAATGTATCCAAGGTCTTCCCAATAAGCAATTGTAGGAGGGCTTGATATCCATTACTAGGAAGTCCACCTCATAGGTAGTCGGCCCAATCAACAAAGGTATTTCAATTCTTCCCATAACCCTCATTTTTGTGCCATCAAATGCCCTTACTACATTCTGGCATACCTTCATGTGTGAGCTATCCACAGGTAATCTATTAAGTGTGGATATGGGCAATATGTTTAGTGTCGATCCATTATCAATCAGGACCCCTGGCAATGTGTATCCTTTACATTCGGTAGTGATGTGCAGAGCTTTAGTGGATCCCACACCCCCTGGTGGTATTTCATCATTGTTAAAGAAGATGAAGTTATCCACACTTATGTTATTGACCAGCCAATCCAATTTTTTGACAGAGATATCATTGGCCACGCACGTCTTGTTCAGCACTTTCATCAATGCGCTTTGGTGTACCTTCGAATTCAAGAGTAAAGCCAATATAGATATGTGAGCTAGTTGTTTATGCAATTGCTCTACAACACTATTCTCGCTATGCTTCAAAAACTTCAGGAATTCCTTGACTTCCTCCTCTTTTACTAGCTCATTGACAAGCAACTCAGGTCTGGTTGCTTTTTCCTTCTTTTGCTCCACCATTAGGGTCCTTTCTTTTACGAGTTTAGCTTGGGCATTTGTCAAATCATAACGCCTTCAACTATGCATATAAAACCCTACATCTTGATCCTCTATTGAAGCACTTGCTGAGTTCTCCTTTCTCGTGATTGTCACATTGCAATCATAATTCCAAGGGACCCTTTTGCTATCCTTATAAGAGAAGACCACTGATTTTTGAATTATGATCTTTGGTGTCGTCTGTACTCTAGCCTCATTTGTTTAAGTCGTGAAATGATGACCACAGGACGATTGACTTTTGGGACCTTCGTTGTTGATTCTGACGTGCATATGCTTCCCTTCTCCTTAGCTTCTTCACAGAACTCTATCTCTTTATTATTCATCAGATCTTGTACCAAGGCTCTGAATTCTGTGTATTCTTAGATCTCGTGCCCCTCTTCATGACGGAACTCACAATAGTTCCTCATGTTTTCACAACTCCCTTCAGGATTCGAAGTGATCAACCCTCTTCTTACCATCTCAATCTAGACCCATCTTAAAGGAGTTTTTACTTTTGCAATATCGGTCTTGATTTTTCTCCCCACCTTTCCATCTATCGCATTTACCCTATTATCAGTGTGATTGGGTAACGGGTTCTCACCATTAAGTGTATCATCAAATTTCACAATGCCCATCTTAATAAGTCTTTCAACGACTTTCTTAAAGGTAGTGCAATTTTCTATTGAATTCACATTGAGCATTCGCATCATACCATTTGGGATATGGAGGCTATAATGGTTTTAGGTAAAAAGGGGACACCACATATGCGTCAAATAGGCTTTGATACAACTCCATGTATGTCATTGGGATTGGTATAAATTGGAGCTTCTCAATGTTTTACTTTGTTCCAGACCCCGGCCTTAATGAACCTTGTTAGCCGGTCGCCACCTCTTTTGGCTGATTTATAGTAATCGATCTTGAGTAACCCTTATTATATGTGCTTGTGTTGTTCACCTCATTTTCCTTTTCCTCGAGGTTGACCTTTTGTTACTCTTTCCTGCATCTATCTTTCCACTCCTTATTTTATTCTCAATCATTTCGCCGGTCATCACTATGTCTGAAAAACTTTTTGTAGCGCTTCCTATCATGTGAGTGATAAACGGGGCTTTTAGGGTATTGATAAAGACCATCGTAGTTTCTTTTTGTAGGAGCGACGGCTGCACTTGTGTGGCAACTTCCCTCAATCTACGTACGTATTGCCTGAAACTCTCATTCAATTTCTTCTCCTTGTTTTGTAAAGTAATTCTATTATGGGTCATATCCGTCACGTGACTGTACTGCTTCATGAAAGCTTGTTCTAAGTCCCTCCAGGAACCAATCCTAGTACGGCTCAATTGGTTGTACCATTTGAATGCTGCTCCCACCAGGCTGTCTTGGAAACAATGTATCAGTAGTTGATCATTGTTAATGATCGTTGTTGATCCCTTCCATCGATGTTTGTTGGTTTTAAGTGTTTCCTCAGTGTCTTGGAGATGGTTTTCTGTGGGTGCCATAAATTTTGTCAACATCTCTTCAAGGTTCGGCTTCTTTTCTTGTGGATATGGCTGATTTTGGAAATTTTGTGGAGGTTGCTGTTTTTTATTTCCTTGACCTCCCCATGAAAAATTTGGGTGGTTCTTCCAACCTGAATTATAGGTAATACTATAAGGGTTATTATTAGATCTAAAATTATTACCTATATAATTCATCTGTTTGCTTTCTGCGCCTTATTGGTAGGGTAGGTACTCAGGATTCACCACAATTCCACTTGCGTCGCATTGTATTACTGGATGTACCTGCGAAGAGCACAAACTATCAAGCTTTTTATTCATCGTCTCTACCTGTGTTGATAGCATGGTTACTGCGTCGAGGTTGAAAACTCCGGCTGATTTTGTTGGTTTTTTCCTTGTAACCTGCCACTGATAGTTATTCAGCGACATCTTTTCAATAAACTCGTATGCTGCTTCAGGAGTTCTGTTGTTCAGGATTCCACTGGAGACTGAATCAATTAGTTGCCTCTTTGAGGGGTTTACATCGTTATAAAAAGTTTGAACCTGTAACCACAAGGGTAAACCATGGTGCGGACACCTTCTCAAAAGATACTTGTATCTCTCTCATGCGTCGTATAATGTCTCTAAATCCATCTGCACAAAAGAAGAGATATCATTCCGTAATTTGACCGTTTTGGCTGATGGGAAATATTTTAATAAAAAATTTCCAGTCATTTGGTCCCATGTAGTGATTGACCCTCATGGTAATGAGTTTAACCACTGTTTGGCTTTATTCCTTAATGAAAAGGGAAATAACCAAAGGCGTATGGCATCATTAGAAATGCCATTTATTTTGAAGGTATCACAGAACTGTAAAAAAATAGCTATATGGGTATTCAGGTCTTCGTCCTGCAAACCATCAAATTGAAAAAAAATTGTTGAATCATTTGTATAGTGTTAGGCTTTAATTCAAAATTATTAGCAGCTATAGCAGGCCTAACAATACTCGATTCTACTCCTGTTAAATGAGATTTAGCATTATCATACATAGTACGCGGAGCATTGTTTTCTGCCACATTTTCTGGTGGTGGATTATTCTCATCCATCCCTTCAGTAGGATTGGATCTGCCTTGTTACTCTTCTTCGTGTAATTTAGGGTTCGCCTAATTTCTCTGCGATTCCTAATAGCGGTAGCTTCAATATCACTGTCATATACTAGTGATCCTTTCAGGTTTATTCTAGTCATAAACTAGAGGTACCTGTTAGGAATAGAAAGAAAGAAAATTTAGCAAAGTAAAAACTAAAATAAAAATAAAAATAAAAATAAATTGTGGAAAAATAAAAATAATGGCTAAAGTAATAAAAATTGGGCTTTCTTAATATTTTAGTTCCCCGGTAACGGTGCCAAAAACTTGATCGTTGTTTTGTCAAGTTTTAAAATTTATAAAGAGAATGATCGAACCTAGAAACAAACTCTAACAACGACTTAAGGTAAGTGCACCTATCGAACAGTAGTATAGCTTAGGCAAGATCGGATTGTCGAATCCAAAAGAACTAAAAGTACTATTACTAACCTTCTTTTTATTATTTAGCCTAAATTTAACTAACTACTAAGCTAAAGACGCAAAGAAAAAAAGAATGAAATGGGAAAATACTGTTGGGAAAACTCAGTTGATTAAGACGATACCCTTAGAAAGAATCCACCTAGACTTCACTTGTTATCTAACACTGAACTAGACGATTTATTCACTTGACTTGATCCGTAGGATTCCCTAATTTATATTAAACCCTCTATTGAGGTGAATAATGTCTAACCCTAGGCTGATTAATTTAAATCTCTTTGTAATTAAAACCCCTAGAATCGCATTAACTCGATCTATGGACTCCCATATTAGGTTTCACCCTAATTAGGTAAAATCTCGTCACCTTATCTCTAGGCGCGCGATCTACTCCGCTTAATTATGCTAGATCTACTCTTAAGCAGGGACTTTTGCTCCACCACCTAAGTACATTCAACTTGAATCAATATCCCAGAAATATTAACACAAGAATTAAGCATACATAATTAAGAACAAATCAAGTATTTATCGTATAGTTCAGAAAACAATAACAAGATCCGTCTTACGTTTCATCCCCTTCAGGTATCTGAAGGGTTTAGTTCATAACGATAAAAGAAAACATCTCAGAAGAAAAGATAAAACAAAACATAAGAAATCCCTAAAACTCCATGAAGGAATTGAAGGAGAAATCCGCCGTCTTGAGTATAATTCTAGCTTCTTGAGGTGGATCAACTGGCTATCTTCGAGTGATTCCCACAAATCTGGCCTTTCTGGCTCGGCTCCTTGGCCTAGCTAACCCCCTTGAAGGTTATGCTTAGGGTGTTTATATAGGTTCTAGAAATGATTTATTTGGCCCCCTAAGTATTCATATCTGAGTGGAATTCCTATTAGGGTGTTTGAATAGGCTTTGGATTGTGTTTCTTTGTCTCTAAGTACCCTATTCCGAGAAGAATTCATCTTGGCCGCGGCAGGGACACGGTCATGGCACATGCCCGTATGAATTAATTTCAGGCCATGGTCGAGTCTGCTGAAGAGACACGCCCTTGCGTTTCAGGGTCCAGGCTGTGTTAGAGTAATTTAGGGAGGAACAGCCGTATGGTCGTGGGCCCAGGCCGTGCCGATTTCATGAGTAGGCTCAATTTTGGTTCATTTTGAGCCCGTTTCTTGTTCTTTTCGTCCCTAGGTGCTTTCCTGAGTATAAAGCATGAAAAGAAAGGATTAAGAGCACCTTTTTACACAATTCAAGGAATCCAAAAGTATGCGAAATGCGGGATTAAAATATGTTACTTTTACGGTTTATCAGTTAACATACCCGGTCATCCGTCTACAAAACATGGTGATGTGAGCTTCAGGGCAACTGGCCCTATTGTACTTTTTGAATTCTAGCATTTTGAATTTGTGGGGAAGCACTAGATCTGGGACCAAACTCAGATCTTTAGCATTAATTCCCTATTGACTATCAGCGTTTTCCATGGCACTAAATTTTTCCTTCAACCATTTACGTCGGTCCTCTAACTGCTTTGGCAATTTTTTCCTTGTCCTTTCCTTTTCTGCCATTTCATCCAGGTCAGGGATAACAGGATTAGCTGGATTATCTCCTGGGCTAGAACCTGATCGAGCATCCAAGTTCATCAGTACTGAAACACCATCCTGAAATTGTTGAGGCCTAATCATGGTGGATGTTCTTCGAGGGTACACCTCAAGCTGTGTTGGAGTAAAACCTGGAGGATAGAGAGGTTCCTCATTATCTTCTCCAGTGTTAAACATGGGGGCTTTTCCTTTTCGGTTCCTCCAGCCAACAGCTGGGTCAACTGTGTCATCATATTTCTTTGGGACTTTATCATTCGGTCCATCATGTCTTGGTGGATTTTAGCCAGTTGCTCTTACATTTGTAATTGTAGTTTTTCTTGCATTTCATTTTGGAGTTGTTCAAGTCTTTCAAATCTTTGATCCATGTCTTTTGTCTTTGCTCGGGTACCGTAAGGATGTTTGGTTGGTAAGTTTTTGTTGGTTTCTAGATTAATTTTGAAATGATTTCAACCAATTAGGGTCTTTCCATGAAATCTAATGCACATGATATAATGTAATGCGAATGCATGAAATGAATGCAAAAAGGCGTCGATTCTGATTCAATTTCATTTAGAAAACTTTACTAGAGGACAAAATTCTTTACATAAAATGGATTACAAATATACGGACAACTGCATTGTCTTCCACTTTATCAAGAAATTCGTTCTTTATGACAAGCTCTCTAATTTAGTAATCGAACGTGAATTAACACTCTTTCAAATATGACATGTAATGCAATCATAACCAAAACAAAATGAAACAAGTTAGTACAAAGTAAAAGCAAGCAAGCAAGAAACAAATAGAGCATTTATTTGGGTGACCATTAAGGTTTGTCGCAGTACTATCTAGGGTAGGCTCCTCGAGTCTTCTACATGCGGTTTAGTTCTAAAGTTGAGGTACCTGTACCAGCAGATTCCTCAATCCTCACCCATTATAGGCTCATATGGACTAAGTTCAGTTCAGGGGAATACATTTCCCTTTGGTTGCACGGAGATGAAAATCTCACAAAAACATAGGTGTAGATGTATCCCGAAAGCGATCCACTATCCTGCACGGAGGTGAAAACCTCATGAAGGAGTAGCTTCTCACTCCCACTTAAAAGGGTAAGACCAAATGGACCTTATGCAATATGATGCAAAAATATTCTATGAGACTCAACCCACATCAATCATATAACACAAACAAATGCAATAAAAGGATCGTAATTTTTCAAATCAGATTTTCAATTTTCGACAACAAGACAAAAAATAATCAATTTTATGGCTTGACTCCCTTATTGGTCCACAGTGGAGTCACCAAGCTGTTGAAACCATTTTTTTCTTGTGGAAAATAGGGTCGACTTTGAAAACAGAAATGGAGTTACCACCGATCCTTTTTAATGAGGTGTGATCGGATGACTTCATAATTTGATCATTTTAATAATATATTTAATTCATTAAAACGTTGATTTTGGCCTACAAAATTTGAGAAAATAGGTTCGGGAGTCGGTTACGCATGAGGAAGGATTAGCACCCTCGTAACGCCCAAAATTGGTGCCGAATTGATTAATTAACGACTTAATGTCAAAAATTTGAAAAGATTTTCAAATACGATCCTCTTTCACTATAGGAAAACAGACTTTTTGCAACGTTTTTTTTGCCTTTAGCGGCACTTCTAAGCGCCGCAAAAGACCCCACTATAGACAATGCCGATAAAATTTGCGGCATTTATTTGAAAAATGCCGCTAAAGATCATAACTTTTAGCGATGCTTTTTTAGAAAACGCCGCTAAAGACCAGGGCTTTTAGTGGCACTTTTCCCACAAATGCCGCTAAAGAATATACCTTTCCAAGAAAACTTAATCAAGGCTAGAAATCATGGGGCCATATTAGAAATAATTATTAAATAAGGTAAAATAAGATGATCGAAAAACATGAGAGCATAAAAACCATTAACTTCATTAAAAATAAAGGAAAGAAAAAATGAAGAAGAAAAGCATTATCAAATGTTTTTGAGAAAAAAACCCTCAAAATTACAGCAAGCAACAAAAATAACCCTAAATAAAATGCAATCAAGAGGACTCGGTCATTCATTATAACCTTCAGGATTATGGGAAGAGTGGAAAGCTCCAAGGCTGGGAACTCCCTCAACTCGCTATTCATTGTGTGAAATATCTCGTCTGCAGTAATAATATATGAGAAACCATTATCCATTATTGTATTTCAAAATTGCACAAATGATATGTTGCACACATGTCTGAAAAGAAAAAATCTCTAGTGGATTAGAAGCAGAAGATGTTAGCCACTTGAGAAATGAAGCACATTTAATTAAGATTGTCCTATCTCTAAGGCAGAAGCTAAATATGTTATTACATCAACCAAAATAACTGCTAACATATTTAAAGATTTTCAGGAACTTTAGTCTTCATTTGGACAAGTGTCACTAAGAAAGTTAAAACATTTACAAGGATGCAATGTTTGATTACTTTAGGGAGTAAGATTTAATAGCTTCAATCGGATTTAAAGGTACTTAATTTTAAGAGAACTGAAATGCATATTTCTTTGCACATTTCAAATGTGGCCCCTGAAATAGAATAAAAAGATAAGCAGATATGAGTTGAAAGGCTGAAGCCATAAAATTCCAACAGAGAGAGAGAACAGTAAGAAAAGGGGATGTAAAGATAGAGATAGAAAACACTCAACAAGGAATAACCAAAAAAATAGTTACTTACCATATGTAAGAGCATCCCGTGTTCTCCTGAAAACTAAGTGCCAATTCTGTAGAATACTCTGAGTCTCTCCATGATATGATTGTATCTGAAGATAAATGCATATATAATTCAATCAAACTGAAATATTCAAAAATGGCAAAGATCCAGTTATGAACAGCATATTTGCTATTAGTCAAGGCAGAAATATACCTTCTTGCTTTCTATAATGTCATCAGGGCTGATGCGGTGCAAAAGCAATGTCTCGTTGTCTTCTTCATCAAAAACAAATAAAGCCAGCTCTTCTGATCTCTGAAGTATAGCATATAGCATTCATTTAAATGCAAGAACACAAATTTGCCTAAATAGTTTATTTTCAAAAGTAAATCCAGACTGAAAAAAGAGAACTATAGAAGCAGCTAAAAGATTTGAACAGACCTCCAAATAATCAACAGTGACATGCCCAGTTCCTTGATCATCCCATTTACCATCCTCATTGAAACGATAGATTTTACTATCTAGCTGAATTTGTATGTCGAAACATTTTTTTTAAAACGGGAATCAAATGGAGATTTAAAAACAAAAATAAAAACGGGAGTCACCATCGATCTTTAGGTATGATCGAATCACCTTTGTTTTAATAAAACATTTTAGTTTACTAAAATGGCATTTTTTAGTCTACGAAATTCGAGAAAATAGATTCGGGAGTCGGTTACGTGCGAGGAACGATTAGCACCCTCGTTACGCCCAAAATTGGTACCAAATCTATTAATTAGTTTCTTAATGTCGAAAATTGAAAATGAAGAACGAATTTAAACATACGATCATTTTTTATTAATGTTAATTTTAAAACATTTGAATGAGTTGGAATAATCATTAAAGACCATCTCATCTCGAAGCGACGAAATGCCACATTCAGTAAGTTAGGACACGACACCCCGAATCATTGAGAATAAGCGTATTTTATTTAAAAGCACGTGTATTTTAATTTTAAAAGAATATTCGATTATTTAGGTTAAACGAGAAACATGAACCCAGTAAGTTAAGGCACGATCTCTCGAATTTCTAAATGCGGAATATTGTCATTTTTTAGAAATTCTTATCTCGAGGTAACGAGATGTCACGCCCAATAAGTTAGGGCACAACACTTTGTACTCTCGAGAATAAGCTTTTTAGTTTAAACTTGTACTTTGTTTTAAAAGGATATTCCGTTATTTTGGCTAAACGAGGAAAATTGAAACCCAGTAAGTTAGGGCACGATTTTCTCGAATTTCTAAAATGCGAAATATTACCTTATTTTAAAAAAATTTTGGTTTTTGAATAATAGCGAATACAACATGTAAAGGCATACATTTATTTTATTTGGAGTAAAATATGGCGATGTAAGTTGGAAAAATACATTGGAGTTTAATGCAATGCGATGACATAATATAAAAATAGAAATGATCATAGAATTATAATACATGAATAATATGTAAAAAAACTTAAGATAAATAGTATGTAAACAAAAAAAAAAAAAAGAAACAACATACGAGAAGGAATAAAATGAATGATATGAAAACCAAAGGATTTAAAAGGAATAATATATAAAAAAGGAGTTTAACAGGAGTAATTTATAAAAACTTAAAACAAATAAGAATAATAATAATAATACAATTTTTAAAAACAGAGTAAATAAATGAACTATTTAAACAGAACAAGGACTAAATTAAAAACAGACTGACATTCGAAGTACAAATTCGAAATAAGAAAAAGCCAGTTAAGGGCTAAAGTGAAACGCACAGAAACTTGCAGGGACTAGATGGGAAAAATTCCCAACCCTCGTGCACACCGTTTCACGTGGGACTAAAATGGAACAAGATCCAAATTCATGGGTTTGAATTAAAAACTAAGGAATGACCGAATGGGTCAAATTGAAAATAAATAACAAAGGGGGAGGACCTGCGAAAATTCCCCTTTTGAGGGAAAACGCGCAGATCTTGGCTACCGGATCGGGTCGGGTTCGGGTTCCCCCAAAACGATGCCGTTTTGGGGCCTGGGGGAACTTACTGAAACAGTGTCATTTCAGGGGCGTATTAAAGCCCAAAATTTTTATTCCTTTCTCATTTCAGCCCTTCCCTTTTTTTCAGAAATGGCCTCGAAACTCTCCCCCCCTTTTCGATGGTTGAACTCCTGACCGTTCATCGCACCACTATGCCACCATCGCACCGGTGGCCAGTGATGCTCAAGACGGTGGGCTTTAGCCCTGTTTCGTCGCTTGTTAGAAGGCCGAGCCATTTGTGCTCAAAAAAATCGAAAGGAAAAAAAAAGAAAACCTCTCATTTTGCCTTCGATCAGGCTTCGACGACGGAGAAGAGACTCCGGCGACAAGATCCCGGGGTTCAGGTAAGTTCCTTTTCTCCTTTTATTATTATTATTCGTTATAAAAATAAAATTTCAACAGTGTTGTATGACAGAAAAACAAAAATGGAAGGATTAAAATCAACCTTCTGATATTTTTTCTTTGATTTCTGATGGCTCGTAAAAAAAAGTACAATGTATTCGTTTTGATTTTTATAACCGATTGCTAGATTCGGTTTTGTTTTTTTTCTTTTTGTTTTCTGTCATTTTATCAATTTCTTTTTATTGTTGCATGTTTTGCTTCCCATTGCGTGTGTCGTCAGCGTCTTGAGTCTTGATTACGTGGCGTGGTGGTCACTTGGTGGCGGCTGATAAACCATAAAAGTAACATATTTTAACCCCATATTTAATAGGCTTTTGGATGATTTAGCTCTTGAATTATGTAAAAAGGTGCTTTTAATCCTTTCTTTTCCTGTTTATACTTAGGAAAGCACCCGAGGATAAAAAGAACACAAAACGGGCTTAAAATAGAGTAATTGGGCCTTAGTAAGAAATCAACACGGCCTGGTCCAAAACCTGCACAATCGTGTCTCGAAAATTACCTAGAATACGGCCTAACTCACGAGTTACACGGCGGTGCATCATCTCATTACCACACACGGACGTGCCTGGTGATCTACATGGCCGTGCCCAAAATGATAGAATCAAGGCACGTCCCAACCCTGAAATTACACGGGCGTGTGCCATGGGCGTGCCCCAGCTGTGGGAATGAGCAATTTCACTTGGAATTGGATGCTTGAAGCCAAAGAAACATACTCCTAAGTCTACTCAAACACCCTAATAGTAATTCTACTTGAAGGAGATACTTAGAAGCCAAGTATAGCATCCCAAAGCCTATATAAACAACCCAAGGCAGACATTAAGGGAGCTTTTTTGGGGGGGAGGGGCAAGGACTTTTTGCCGAAGCATTCATCTTTTAGGGAGTCACTTGAAGATAACCAGTTGATCCATCTCAAGAAGTCGAAACTCCATTCAAGACGGAGGATCTTTTCTTCAATTCCTTCAAGGGTTTTAGGGAGTTCTTATGTTTTGTTTATTATTTACTCTTGAGATGTTTTCATATTTAGTTATGCACTAAACCCCTCAAATACCTGAAGGGGATGAAACCTATGATGGATTTTGTTATTTGATTTCTAAATTATATGATAAGTACTTGGTTTGTTCTTAATTATGTTGCTTAATTCAATCTGATGTGCTTAGGTGGAGGAGGAATAGACCCTACCTAAGAGTAGATCTAGCATAATTGAGCGGAGTTGATCGGGCGCCTAGAGATAGGGTTACGAGATTTTACCGAATTAGGGTGAAACCTAATATGGGAATCTATTGATTGATTTATTGCTTCCTTAGGGGGTTATTATAAGAGAACGAGAGTTCCACTAATTAACCTAAGGTTAGACGTTATTCGCCTCGAGAGAGGGTTTAATATAGGTTAGAGAGTCTCACGGATCAAGCTCAGTAAAGAAATCATATGGTTTGGGGAATAAATAATAAGTAAAGTCATAGGTGGATTCTTCCTGAGGGTATCGTCTTTATCAACTGATTTTTCTTAAAGTTTTTCTCCAATTCATTCTTTTGTCTTTGCATTTAGTTTAAGTATTTCGTTAGTTTAATAATCCAATCACTCCATATTTTAGGCTAAATAATAGAAAGAAAGTGAGTAGTAGTACTTTTAAATTCCCTTGGGTTCGATAAGATATTATTGCCTGAGCTATACTCTTGTTCGATAGGTGCACTTGCCTCTATTGTTGTCATGATCGGTCTCTGAGTTCGATCATTCATTATAAATATTAAAACTCGACTGTTTGACACGATCAAGTTTTTGGCGCCATTGCCGGGGAACTCTAAAAATTAAGAAAGCTCTATTTCTATTACTTTAGCCATTATTTTTATTTTTAAATTTCTCTTTTATACATATATTTTTGTTTTTGTTTTTCTAAATTTCTTTCTTTCTTTGCATATCAGGTACCTCTAGTTTATGATTAGAAGAAATCCTAGAGGACCATTAGAATACGAAAATGACATTGAGGCTACCGCTCACAAAAATTACAGAGAAATATGACGAGCCCTAGACTATCAAAGAGAAGAACAACAAAGATCCAATCCTACTGAAGGGATGGACGAGAACAATTCACCAAATATGCAAGAACAGAATGCTCCACATACTATGTATGATTATGCTAAACCTAATTTGACAGGAGCAGAATCTAGTATTGTTAGGCCCGTTATAGCTGCTAATAATTTTGAATTAAAGCCTAACACAATACAAATGATTCAACAATTCATTCAATTTGATGGTTTGCAGGATGAGGATCCAAACACTCATATATCTAATTTTTTAGAATTCTGTGATACCTTCAAAATAAATGGCATTTTTTACGATGCCATACGTCTTCAGTTATTTCCTTTTTCATTAAGGAACAAAGCAAAGTAGTGGTTGAACTCGTTACTACGAGGGTCAATCACCACATGGGATCAAATGACCGAAAAGTTTCTTTTAAAATATTTTCCACCAGCCAAAACGGCTAAATTTAGGAATGATATATCTTTTTTTGTACAGAATGATGCAAAAACATTATATGATGCATGGGAAAGATATAAGGATCTCCTAAGGAGATGCCCACACCACGGATTACCTTTGTGGTTTCAAGTCCAAACTTTCTACAATGGTGTGAATTCTCCAACTAGGCAAATGATTGATTCATCAGCCGATGGAACTCTGAATAATAAAACTCCTAAAGCGGTTTACGATTTTATTGAGGAGATGTCGTTGAACACCTATCAATGGCAAATTACAAGGGCTAAACTGACAAAATCAGCCGGAGTTTTTAACATAGACGCAGTGACAATGTTGTCAACACAAATGGAGTTAATGAATAAAAAGCTTGATAATTTATGTTCTTCACAGGTACAACCAGTCATGCAATGCGAAGCGAGTGGGAATGTGGTAAATTCTGAGTACCAACCTTACCAACCAGGAGCAAAAAACGAGCAGACAAACTATATAGGTAACAATTTCAGATCTAATAATAATTCTTATAGTAACACTTACAATTCAGGTTGGAAGAACCACCCAAATTTTTCGTGGGGAGGACAAGGAAATCAAAGGCAGCAACCTCTTCCAAATTACCAAAATCAACCTTATCCACAGGAAAAGAAGCCGAGTCTTGAAGAGATGCTGAAAACCTTATCCACAGGAAAAGAAGCCGAGTCTTGAAGAGATGCTGAAAATGTTCATGGCAGACACAGATGCCCGTCTCCAAAGAACTGATACAACACTTGATAACCAAAGAATATCAATCAAAGAAATCAAGGAACAAGTCGGGGAAATCACTAGGTCAGTGGGACAACTCACAAAGCTTGTTTCAGAACGTCAACAAGGACATCTACCAAGCAACACAGAAATAAACCCAAAAGAACAGATACAAGCCATCACATCTCAAGAGGATACAAAGGTAGACAAGCCCACCTCAGTACAAGAAACTAAGGAAGAAACAGGTAAAATAGAGGTAGCACAAGAAAAATCGGTAATTAAAGAGTACCACCCTCGAATACCTTATCCTGAAGCATTGAAAAGAGATGATTCAGAGGAACAATTCGGTAAGTTTCTAAAACTTCTAAAGAAATTACACATTAACTTACCTCTTCTTGAAGCTCTTTTTCGGATGCCCGACTTAAGGAGATTTTAAGGCGACTCTTAACAAACAAATGCAAAATAAATGAAGAGCACCATGTGGAACTTAACATAACATGCTCAAAGCAATGCTACAAAACCGACTCACCGTAGAAATTAAAAGATCCGGGGAGTTTTACGATTCCATGTTTAATTGGTAGTTTAACTATTGATAATCGTTAGGCTGATTTAGGGCAAGTATAAATGTCATGCCTTATACCTTTGTTTAAACGACTAGTTCTAGGGAAGCCCAAACAAACTAGGATGAGTATCCAACTAGCTGATAAAACTGTTAGAATTCCTAGAGGCATTATTGAAGACGTTTTAGTAAAAATCGATAAATTTGTCTTCATAGTAGATTTTGTTGTTTTAGACATGAATGAGGAAAATTCAATCCCTTTAATTTTAGGAAGACCTTTTATTGCAACTGCCAAGACTAAAATTGATGTTGCCATAGGAGAACTCATACTTCGTGTAGGAGATGAATCAGTCAATCTTCAAGATCTCGACTTAGCCAGAACCCCAGAAGATAAAGGTAAGAAAGTTGTTTCAATAGATAATCAAATTATTCAACCTTCATCGCAGGAAACATCACAAAGCATCAAAATTAAGCCAACACAAAACCGTACGATCAACAATTTAGAAGAGCAGAAGATACACACCAAAGAAAAGTCAGATCCACACGAAATAAAACCTGAGGAACCACCAGAAGAGCTCACAGGGACATCAAATCACTTTAAAATAGAAGATCAAGTGCTATTAGATAAAGCCGATCCTTACATCAGTTCAACAAAACTGAAGAAATAGGAAGAAATACTCCTTCAGGTACATGATGTTTTCCCACACGAAATAGTCGAGGTAAGCAATACAATGTTCAGCAATTTCAAGGTAAACTCTTCTCGACCTAAACTTTTTTCGTGAAAATAAAACTGTCGGTAAGAGGGAAAATATTCAAACCTTTAAACCTCTCTAAATTTTCAAAGCCTAAGATAGTCTAGCTTAGGACTATAAACAAGCACTTCTCGGGAGGCAACCCGAGCGCTAACACTTTTTATTTCTCAAAATTATTTTTCTTTTCTTTTCTTTTTTCTCTTCTCTCTCCGCAATTAAAACAAAGATGTAGGTTTCCAGGCCACACGGCCGTGCCCGTGGCCGTGTGGACCACCAAACCACCACATTGACAGAGTAGAGCCGTGCAAGTCAGTCCAACCAACCCCCAACGTCACGGATCCAACCATCCACAGCACGGACACCTAAAAAAATAACACGGCCGTGCCTCACAACCGTGTTAAGATACTGACTTATTTAGCACGGGCAGACCACGCCCGTGTAGTCTAACCATGCTCCTATACTGGCTTTTTAGGAACGGGCGTGCAAACCAACAAAACAGGTGTGGAAGGACAACACACCCCACAACACGGTCGTGCGATACGGCCATGTGAATTGACACACCCTCGGTACACGGAGTGGAAATGTGCTAGATTTGAAACCCTATTTAAATCCCACATCTCGTCCTCTTTGTCCCATCTTCTTTCTTATTCCTTCTTTCTCTTTTTTTTTCAAAATTTTCTTCCTATTCACTTGAGCAACAAAAAGATCATGCCAAAGAAACGTAAGTATCATCTCCTCAGAGGAGACCTCAACATGAGTTCATAATGGCAGCTTCACTTAATTGACAGGCCAAGGGTTTCAGAAACCTTTTCGGTTCTATTTTTCTTTTCCCGTCTCCTTTATTTTCCTTATCTTTTCTTATTTCCTACTTAAATTAATTTATTTCATATTAGTTTCTTGGTTTTAGGTTCTAAAGGCTGCTTGAGAATCACGCACCACAGCCTTCGAGGTCACATCCACCTCGCGAACCATCCAACAATAAGGACTCCTTAGTCCATTAGTATTTTCTTTTACTTTCAGTTTTCTTCTTAGTCTCCTTCATTTTATTTCCTTAATCTTTAATTATATTATTAGTATAATATTATTATTACCCTAGATCTCTTGGCTATATCTTCACAGGCTACCCAATTTCTTCATCTAGCAAATTGCTTTTCGGTAGCCACTCCACCGGGCCCATAAAAAACACCTCACCACCACCAAAGATGCCAGGGATCATCCAGATTTCAGGGAGTATTACTTTTCCCACTTATCTTTTTGATTTGGCACATAAATTTCATTATCTATCTTTGTACATTGAGGGCAATATACATCTTAAGTGTAGGTGTAATAGTGCCTAACATTTTGCATAATTCTCAAAACCTTGAAATTAGTCTTGATCTTAAGTATTTTTCTCATATTATTAATTAGGATGAAATTTCTAATGATTTATGATTTTTATTGATATGTTTTAGAATAAGTCTTAGTTAATTGTGCATTGATAATTAAATTTGAAGAATACTAGAGAATCGAGCATGATAAGTCTACTTTCTAAAAATTAAAATTGATAGGTTGTTGAACCTAATTTGAGTATCACCTTGAAGTTCAAAATTTATAAGGATTGATGTCAAAACACCCATAATTTTTTGTGAGATTTTGAGCCTTATAGAGCATGTAACCTTTTTTGTGCTCACTTTAATTGATTATGAGTGTGTCACTTTGAACTGTTATTCTAGAACTTGCCTCGTTTATACATGTCGAGACCACATTAATGATTTGATACACTGAGATGATAAAGGCACCTAGGTTTTAACCCGTTCACTACACTAAAAAGCCTACCCATGCAAATTAACCCCTAGTGAACCCCATTGAATCCTAACAATCTTTTTATTGACTCACCCACTAATATTAACCCAAAATCCTTTGTATTTGTTATCAACATTCCTTTGACTATCCCTTTATCGAGAATTGATTTGATCAATTGCCGAATTAGGTTATTTCAAAGTTACTTCTATTATATATTTTTTTAGTTTGTTCTAAAAAAAATCCAAGTATATTCAATATTAGTAGTATATACAAGAGCTCAGAGCATTTAAACTCCAATTGTTGAAGAAAAAGCTTGTATTAAAGTATTATAAAATTTTAAGTGATGAAAATACTCTTTATTATAGAGTAATTATCAATAGTGGTATTATTAGTTTTCATTCGATGTAAATATTCATATTTAGTTCATTGTTTCTAGTTAGGTAATTTGTCAAGTCAGTCTCGATTTTAACCTTCTAATTCAGCCTGTATCCACACCTTTTAGCCCTAGCCCCGTTACAACCTTGATTAAAGACCTTTTGATCTGTGTATCATCTCATATAAATTGGTGGAGATTTATTTTCAGGCAAGCTTATGGGATTAACTTTCCAGGTTCGACTTAGAGCACTTATTCTTGAACCTTAAACACCTTTGAGTGGTTTGAGTGAATCTTTTGTGAGGATGTCAATCCTTGCCGGCTTTGAATTAAAGGTAATCACTTAGATAAGGGGAGATACCTATGTTTTCATGCCATAAAAATATGACTTATCGTAATTGAATCTTAAGGGTTCTTTGAGTTGAATTATCCATGTATAAATTATCTATGAATTATGATGAGAAATTGTCGATAGGAATTATGAATTATGGAAAGTTTGTTTTAATTGTAAGTTGAGAATTTTTCTTGAGGACAAGCAAAAGCTTAAGTGTGGGGGTATTTGATAAACCGTAAAAGTAACATATTTTAACCCCATATTTAATAGGCTTTTGGATGATTTAGCCCTTGAATTATGTAAAAAGGTGCTGTTAATCCTTTCTTTTCATGTTTATACTTAGGAAAGCACCTGAGGATAAAAACAACACAAAATAGGCTTAAAATGGAGTAATTGGGCCTTAGCAAGAAATCAACACGGCCTGGCCTAAAACCTACACGACCGTGTCTCGACAATTACCTAGAACACGGCCCAACCCTAAAATTACACGGGCGTGTGCCATGGGCGTGCCGCTGTCGCGGGAATGAGCAATTTCACTCGGAATTGGATGCTTGAAGCCAAAGAAACATACTCCTAAGTCTACTCAAACACCCTAATAGTAATTCTACTTGAAGGAGATACTTAGCAGCCAAGTATAGCATCCCAAAGCCTATATAAACAACCCAAGGCTGACATTAAAGGGAGCTTTTTGGGGGGGGCAGAGGCTTTTTGCCAAAGCATTCATCTTTTAGGGAGTCACTTGAAGATAACCAGTTGATCCATCTCAAGAAGTCGAAACTCCATTCAAGATGGAGGATCTCTTCTTCAATTCCTTCAGGTGGTTTTAGGGAGTTCTTATGTTTTGTTTATTCTTTACTCTTGAGATGTTTTCATATTTAGTTATGCACTAAACCCCTCAGATACCTGAATGGGATGAAACCTATAATGGATTTTGTTGTTTGATTTCTAAATTATGTGATAAGTACTTTGTTTGTTCTTAATTATGTTGCTTAATTCAATCTGATTTGCTTAGGTGGAGGAGGAATAGACCCTACCTAAGAGTAGATCTAGCATAATTGAGCAGAGTTGATCGGGAGCCTAGAGATAGGGTTACAAGATTTCACCAGATTAGGGCAAAACCTAACATGGGAATCCATTGATCGATTTACTGCTTCCTTAGGGGGTTATTATAAGAGAACGAGAGTTCCACTAATTAACCTAAGGTTAGACGTTATTCGCCTCGAGAGAGGGTTTAATATAGGTTAGGGAGTCTCACGGATCAAGCTAAGTAAAGAAATCATATGGTTTAGGGAATAAATAATAAGTGAAGTCATAGGTGGATTCTTTCTAAGGGTATCGTCTTTATCAACTGAGTTTTCTTAAAGTCTTTCTCCAATTCATTCTTTTGTCTTTGCATTTAGTTTAAGTATTTTATTAGTTTAATAATCCAATCACTCCATATTTTAGGCTAAATAATAGAAAGAAAGTGAGTAGTAGTACTTTTAGGTTTTCTTGGGTTTGATAAGATATTCATGCCTGAGCTATACTACTGTTCGATGGGTGCACTTGCCTCTATTGTTGTCGCAGTCAGTCTACAGTTTCGATCATTCTTTATAAAATAATCACTTTTGGGTTTTTTGATTATTTTATTATTTTATTTGTGACTGCTAACTAGGCCTAAAATTGGCCTATTACAGCTGCCCCTCTTTGCTCATTGTCATGTAACGATAATGGAGCAAAAACTTCCAAAGGGCCAATTTTGCCTAGTTTCAACGAATCCTGATTTCTTTGGTGTTTCTGTTCTTCAAATAGCCTCATTCCATTTCTCTGCATCTTCAGGGTATAGGAATTAGTGCTTTAATGCACTCATCTGTAGCTTCAAAGAGAAAGGGTTTGATATGATCTACTCTACTGCAACTTTAGAGAGATATAGCTTCAAGTGCACCTATCGAACAGTAGAATAGCCAGCGGCAAGACCGGATTGTCGAACCAAAAGGAATCAAATGTACTAATATTAACTCTCTTTCTATTATTTAACCTAAGAATTAAGTGGATTTTTATCTGATAAACCGTAAAAATAACATATTTTAATCCCACATTTAGTATGCTTTTGGATGATTTATCCCTAATTTATGTAAAAAGGTGCTCTTAATCCTTTCTTTTCATGTCTTATACTCAGGAAAGCACCGAAGGATAAAAAGAATGTAAAACAGGCTTAAAACGGACCAAATTGGGCCAACCCAAGAAATCGACACGGTCTGGACTTCAAGCCACACGGTCGTGCCTTGCCATTTATTTAGAACACGGCCTAACCCCAATTTACACGGTCGTGCCTCGTCGATAAAAGTCCAACATGGTCTGGCCACGACTTACACAGGCGTGTGCCATGGGCGTGCTCCTGCCACGGGAATAAGCAATTTCACTCAGATTTGGATGCTTGAAGCCAAAGAAACATACTCCTAAGTCTACTTAAACACCTTAATAGTAATTCTACTTGAAGGATGTACTTAGGAGCCAAGTAAAGAATTTAAAGAGCCTATATAAACAACCCAAGACAGCTGTTCTAAATAATCAAGTTTTAGGCAGAAGTTTTTTGCCAGAGTTTTTATTCAGGGAATTACTCGAAGATAGCCAGTTGATCCATCTCAAGAAGCCAGAGTTCTATTCAAGACAGAGGATCTCCTCTTCAATTCCTTCAAGGAGTTTTAGGGATTTCTTATGTTTTTTTTTTATCTTTTATCTTGAGATGTTTTCTTTTTTTGTTATGAACTAAACCCTTCAGATACCTGAAGCGGATGAAACCTATAATGGATTTTGTTCTTTGATTTCTAAATTATATGATAAGAACTTAGTTTGTTCTTAATTATGTTAATTAATTTAATCTGATGTGCTTAGGTGGAGGAGGAATAGACCCTACCTAAGAGTAGATCTAGCATAATTAAGCGGAGTTGATCGCACGCCTAGAGATAGGGTGGCGAGATTTTGTCGATTAGGGTGAAACCTAATATGGGAGTCCATTGATCGATTCTTTGCTTCCTTAGGGGTTATTATAAGAGAGCGAGAGTTCCACTAATTAACCTAAGGTTAGATGTTATTCGCCTCGAGAGAGGGTTTAATATAGGTTAAGGAGTCTCATGGATCAAGCTAAGTAAAGAAGTCATATGAATTAAATGTTAGATAACAAGAGAAGTCACAAGTGGATTCTTCCTGAGGGTATCGTCTAAAATCAGCCGAGTTTTTCCACAGTCTTCTCCAAAAGTTTCATTCTTTTGTCTTTGCATCTAGTTTAGTTTTTCATTAGTTTTTTTTAGATAAATAAACCAATCACTCCATATTTTAGGCTAAATAATAGAAAGAAAGTGAGTAGTAGTACTTTTAGGTTCCTTTGGGTTCGATAAAATAATCTTGCCTAAACTATACTATTGTTCGATAGGTGCACTCATAGTTAGTCTACAGGTTCGATCACTCTTTATAAATATTAAAACTCGACTGTTTGACACGATCAAGTTTTTGGTGCCGTTGCCGGGGAACACTAAAATATTAAAAAAAGCTCTATTTCTATTACTTTAGCCATTATTTTATTATTTTTTTGCAATTTACTTTTATTTTTAGTTTAGGTTAAATTTTTATTTACACTAAATTTCTTTCTTTGTTCTCCTAGTAGGTACCTCTAGTTTATGACTAGAAGGAACCCAAGAGGACTTTTAGCGTACGAAAGTGACATTGAAGCTACCGCTCGCAGAAATCGCATAGAAACTAGACGAGCTCTAGACTACCAAAGAGAAGAACAACAAGATAGATCTAATCCTACTGAAGGGATGGACGAAAACAATCCACCGCCAAATGTGCAAGAACAAATGCTCCGCATACTATGTATGATTATGCTAAACCTAATTTGACAGGAGCAGAATCTAGTATTGTCAGGCCTACTATAGCTGCTAACAATTTTGAATTAAAGCCTAACACAATACAAATGTTCAACAGTTTGTTCAATTTGATGGTTTGCAAGACAAAGATCCTAATACTCATATAGCTAATTTCTTAGAGTTCTGTGATACCTTCAAAATAAATGGCATTTTTTACGATGCCATACGTCTTCAGTTATTTCCCTTTTCATTAAGGAATAAAGCAAAGCAGTGGTTGAACTCGTTACCACGAGGGTCAATTGCCACATGGGATCAAATGACCGAAAAATTTCTTTTAAAATACTTTCCACCAGCCAAAACAGCCAAATTTAGGAATGACATATCTTCTTTTGTGCAGAATGACGCAGAAACATTATATGATGCAAGGGAAAGATATAAGGATCTCCTGAGAAGATGTCGACACCATGGATTACCTTTGTGGCTTCAAGTCCAAACTTTTTACAACGGTGTGAATTCATCAATGAAGCAAATGATTGACTCATCAGCCGGTGGAACTTTGAATAACAAAACTCCTGAAGCGGCTTACGACTTTATTGAAGAGATGCCGTTGAATACTTATCAATGGCAAATTACAAGGGCCAAACCGACAAAATCAGCCGGAGTTTTTAACCTAGACGCAGTAACAATGCTGTCAACACAGGTGGAGTTGATGAATAAAAAGCTTGATAATTTATGTTCTTCGCAGGTACATCCAGTAATGCAATGCAAAGCGAGTGGGAATGTAGCGAATCCTGGGTACCCACCCTACCAACCAGGAGCAGAACATGAGCAGAAAAACTATATAGGTAACAATTTCAGATCCAATAATAATCCTTATAGTAACACTTATAATGCAGATTGGAGGAACCACCCAAATTTTTCGTGGGGAGGACAAGGAAATCAAGGAAATCAAAGGCAGCAACCTCCACCAAATTATCAAAATCAGCCATATCCACAAGAGAAGAAATCAAACCTCGAAGAGATGTTGACGAAATTCATGGCAGCCACAGATTCTCGTTTCCAAAAGACTAAAGCAGCACTTGATGAACAACAAAAATTGATCAAAGGGATCAAGAATCAAGTTGGAAAACGTACTAGGTCAGTGGGACATCTTATAAAGCTAATTTCTGAATGTCAACAAGGACGTCTACCAAGCAACACAGAAATAAACCCAAAAGAAAAGACCCAAGCCATCACAGCTTAAGAGGGTACAAAGGTAGACGAGCCCACCACGGCACAAGAAACCAGGGAAGAAAAAAGGTAAAATAGAGGTAGCACACGAAAAGCCAAAACCAATAATCAAAGAATACAAACCTTGCATACCTTATCCCGAAGCATTGAAAGGAGATGATTCATAGGAACAGTTCGATAAGTTTTTTAAACTTTTAAAGAAATTACATATTGACTTACCCCTTCTTGAAGCTCTTTTCCAGATGCCAGACTAGAAGGAAATTTTTAAGACAACTCTTGACAAACAAATGCAAAATAGATTAAGAGCGCCACATGGAACTAAGCGCAACATGCTCGACAATGTTACAGAATAGACTATCACAGAAACAAAAAGATCCAGGGAGTTTTACGATTCCATGCTTAATTGGTAGTTTAACTATTGATAATGCGTTAGCTGATCTAGGGGCAAGTATAAATGTCATGCCTTATGCATTGTTTAAACGACTAGGTCTAGGGAGGCCCAAACAAACTAGGATGAATATTCAACTAGCTGATAAAACTATTAGAATTCCTAGGGGCATTATTGAAGATGTTCTTGTAAAAATCGATAAATTTGTTTTCCCATTAGATTTTGTTGTTTTAGACATGGATAAAGATAATTCAATCCCCTTAATTCTAGGAAGACCTTTCCTAGGAACTGCTAGAACTGAAATTGATGTTGTCACAGGTGAACTCATACTTCGCATAGGAGATAAATCGATTAAGCTTCAAGCTCACGACTCAGCCAGAACAACGGATGATGAAGGTAAGAAAGTCACTTCAATTGATAATGAAATTGTTCAACCTTCACTACAGGAAACATCACAAGGCATCAAACCTTAGCCAACTCATAGCCCCCAAATCGATAAAGAAAAATCACACATGAAACAAAACCTTAAGGTCGAAGATTTAGAAGAGCAGAAGATACAAGTCAAAGAAAAATTGGATCCACACGAAGTAAAACTAGAGGAACCGCCAGAAAAGCTCGTAGGGACATCAAATCACTTTAAAATAGGATGTAACACCCTTAACCTGTGTCTATCACCGGATTAGGGTTATAAGGCATTACTGAACTAAACTCACTTCCAAATAGACATTTAATTGAAATCAACACAAGCAATGCGATTATCACTGTATTAAAACTTTACAAATGTCCAATCACATAACTTAAGCCTTCATGTCATATATACATTTAAACCATATCCCAACTTATGTCATTTAATAACATATATCGGATATAAATAAAACTCATATGATATAAGTGGTTTTCATTCATATTATTATAATACATATGCATATTAGACCAACCAAACCATTATACCATTTATAATCAATTTCTCATATCATTCATATCACCAAATTAATATATTACATGCTTCAATCTATAAACATCTATTTCTTCACCTTATTGGCTAAACATTTTGTCAATCACCACACCATATATGTATGTACACATAAGCCATTCAACTTCCCACCAAACATGAACAAAGCCATGAACAAAATCATACATCTATAGTATTATCACGCAAACCATTATCGTATAGCACAAAAATTTATCCAAAGGAACTAAGCCTTTTTAACAAGGCTATAATATAGTTATAAACAATGTCAAAATCTTATAGTTTAACACTTTAGTCTAACCTATACATGCCTTTCGACTTAAATTAAGTTTGGTATACCAAAAGGTTTGATAGTGCAATTGACTTCTTGGATGATCCTTTGAGTCTGTAGCTTGGATCAGAGATCTATAAAACAAAGGTAGGCAAGTACACACACACGGTAAGCTTGCTAGCTTAGTAAGTCTTAAGAAAACATATACGTAAATATAACATATATCCAACCACTTAAGTTAACAACTTCTATCACCAATTCAAACATATGTAATATGTAATTATACCTATAAAGCCAAGGTAACCGAATGTCATTGAGGCATTTGACATAAAAACTTAACCTTTCTTACTCATAAACACCAATCACCAAGTATATCTTAGACATATGTAAATAACATATGTTTATTCAATACACTTAATCCATTCAAAATTTTAAGAATCAATTACCACACGGTATAACATGTATATATATATGTATATACACACATCTATCATAATCAATGTATAAGACATTCACTTCCTCACATACTAGTTCGTTATTTACTTGAGTAACATGAATCTGAAATACTTACCTCTCTTCAAATTAATACATTTCATGTTTCAAAGCTAAAAATTCTTGATATGTTCGTATCTCGGTATCATATACTCTGAGCTCAAATCACATACACCAGCACTAGGCCTGCTGGACTCAAGGTCCAAAGTTAATCACCGGCATTAAGCCTTCTAGGCGATAAGCCTGAATTGTTTCACCGGCACGTGGCCTGCTAGGCTAAAAGCCCGAATAACACGCCGGCACTTGGCCTGCTAGGCTAAAATCCCGAATAACACACCGGCACGTGACCTGCTAGGCTAAAAGCCCGAATAACATATCAATAATTCATCAAATCCCCATCTTAACATTTACATTATTACCAATTTATGTACATAAACCACAGTCACTTATCATATCACAAGTACTAGATTTTATTTCAAATTCAAAACACATTTAATCCAATATTGGACCTTAACATTCGGCTATCATCTATTTCAATACTCAATTAAATCAAATAATATCATTTAACATATTCATAATTATTTCTTACATGTACTTAAACTTAAGAACATACCTCGATAGTTGACCAATTTAGCTATCCGGCTATTCATTTAGTTCTGTTTTTCCCCGATCCAAAACCTCCTCATTTTGGACTTGATCTAAATGATTCAAATTAAACTCATTCAAATACATATTCATTCAATTAAATACCAAATCATATAAGTGTACAATTTACTAATTTACCCCCAATAATTTCAATATTTACAAATTAATCCCCATAACATTTAACATTAAAAAATCTAGAATTCAATTTCCCCTTTTTAGGGCCGAATGCATACCATTCTCACACAAATCCTTACAAACATTTTTTTTTCATAACTCATGACCGAATATACTAACTAAATTCTTGTAATATACATTCATATATAATCACTCCATTTGACCGAATATGAATAAGATTATCAAGCTCAAATCAAAATAAATTCCATAATATTATACAACTTTACCAATATTATTTATATCATCAAATTTCCTACTCAAATCATTACCTAAGCTAGACATTTTTCCATCACACACCACAACCACACGAATGCTCAACCATGGCTGAAACTAACATGCTTCACTCTCAACAATTTTAACAAGTTTTTTTTTACCAAGACTTAAGATCACCCACTCAAATATGTACAAATTTGTCTAAAACAAAACTCAAATACTTACTTTACTAACACATGCAATGACCGAAAATGGAGCTTCAAATTCCCCTCTTTCTTTGTCAAAATCGTCAAGATGAAGAAAGAAGATGAAGGTAAGTTTTTTTTTTTCTCATCTTTTCTTTGTTTTTCTATTATAATAATCAAATTATAAAACTAATATCATGCCACTATCTAAAATAAATGGATTAAATATGAAACTTAATCATTATGCCGTCCACTCTTATAAACAAATGGGGTATTTGACATGCAAGTCCAATCTTTCAAAGAGAAATTCAATTTGACCACCAATTTCATAAAAGCTATTATTTCTCCACTTGTTCAATTTAATCATTTCCCTTAAATTAAGCACTCAATCAATAAAATTTTTATACGAAACTTTCACATATCATAAATCGCATATAATTAGCACCAAAAATAATATTTAAAAATTTTTCAGACTCGAATTCATGGTCCCGAAACCACCGTTCGATTGGGGTCAAATTCGGACTGTTACAACTCCTCCCCCTTAGGGATTTTCATCCTTGAAAATCTTACCATTAAACAAGGTTGGATATTGTTGCCTCATTGAATCCGCGGGCTCCCATGTAGCCTCTTCAACTCCGTGCTGATTCCATAATACTTTCACTAAAGGAATTCTCTTGTTTCTCAATTATTTTATTTCCCGAGCTAGAATACGAATTGGTTCTTCCTTATACATCTTATCGGATCAGATTTTGACCTCTGACGGAGTGATTACATGTGACAGATCTGATCTATACTTACGAAGCATCAAAACATGAAATACGTCATGTATCTTTTCTAATTCAGAAGGCAACTTCAATCTATAAGCGACAGGCCCGATACATTCAATGATTTCATACGGTCCAATAAATCTCAAACTCAGTTTGCCTTTCAGACCAAATCGGAGTACTTTCTTCCACGGAGATACTTTCAAAAATACCCGATCTCTGACCTGAAATTCAATGTCTTTACATTTCAAATTAGCGTAAGACTTTTGATGATCTGATGCAGCTTTCAAACTATCTCTGATTATAGCCACTTTCTGTTCAGTCTCTTTAATCAAATCAACCCTATGTATCTTATTCTCACTGAGCTCGGTCCAGTACAACGGTGTACGACACTTACGGCCATATAGAGCTTCATAAGGTGCCATTTTGATACTCGATTGGAAACTGTTATTATAAGCAAATTCAATCAAAGGCAAGTATCTTTCCCACATACCTTCAAACTCGAGAACCCAACATCTCAACATGTTCTCAAGTATCTGAATAGTTATTTCGATCGACCGATACATACTGCAAATGAAAGGCTGTGCTAAAGTGAAGTTTAGTACCTAAAGCATCTTGCAGCTTTTTCCAAAATCGCGATGTGAACCTCGGATCTCTATCTAAAATAATAGAACTCGGCACACCATGCAATCTAACAATCTATGATACATACAACTCAGTAAGTTTATCAAGTGAATAGTGTGTACGAACTGGCACAAAATGAGCTGATTTGGTCAGTCTATCCACTATAACCCAAACTGCATCTTTCTTGCTCGGTGTCGTAGGCAATTTGGATACAAAATCCATAATGATTCTATCCCATTTCCATTCAGGTATGATAATCGGCTGAAGTAACCCTAAAGGCACTTGATGCTCTGCTTTACTTGCCGACAAACTAAGCACTTCGAGACAAATTCAGATATATACCATTTCATGCCAGGCCACCAATAGAACTATTTCAAATCATTATACATTTTCGTGCTACCCGGATGTATCGATAATTGACTATCATGAGCCTCGCTCAAAATCATCTGAATCAAGTCCACATTCTTGGAACACATATTCGGCTTTTGAAATTCAAACAATCATTTGCATCAATTCGAAACTTTGACTCTGCATCATTTTCACATTGAACTCATCTAGCAATCAAGTCTTTGTCAATTCTTTGCGCATCACAAATTTGTTGAATAAACATTGGTCTTGCTTTTAACTCGACTATGATCGAACCATCACCAGTCACAACCATATGTGTGTTCAACGCACGAAGAGCAAACAATGATTTTCGACTTCACGCATCCACAACAACATTGGCTTTTCCCGGATGGTAATCAATTACTAATTCATAGTCTTTCAACAATTCTAACCATCTGCATTGTCTCAAGTTAAAATCTTTTTGAGTTATCAAGTACTTTAGACTTTTGTGATCCGAGTAAACATGACATTTTTCACCGTATAAGTAATGACGCCAAATTTTCAATGCGAATACAGTAGCTGCGAGTTCTAAGTCATGTGTCGGGTAATTTTTTTTTCATGTGGCTTTAATTGTCTTGAACCATAGGCTATGACTTTGCCTTCCTACATCAAAACACACCCAAACCATTCAAAGAAGCATCAGAATAAACAACAAATTCTTTACCCAATTCAAGCTGAATTAACACTAGAGCTTCGGTCAAAAGGGCTTTCAACTTATCGAAGCTTTTCTGACACTTTTCTGACCACTCGAACTTGACATCTTTCTGCAATAGCTTTGTCAATGGGGTAGCTATTATAGAAAAACCTTTCACAAATCGTCGGTAATAACCCGCAAGTCTCAGAAAGCTTCTAATTTTAGAAACATTCTTTGGTGGTCTCCAATCAAGAATAACTGATATTTTGTTTGAGTTAACACGAATACCTGATGCTGAAACGACGTGACCCAAAAAGCTAGCTTCCTTCATCTAGAATTCACACTTACTAAACTTTGTGTACAACTGTTTATCTCACAAAGTTTGTAGCACCAATCTCAAATGCTTGGCATGCTCAATTTCATCTTTGGAATAGATCAGTATATCATCAATAAACACTACTACAAATCGATCCAAAAACCGTCTGAAAGTTTGATTCATCAGATCCATAAAAATAGCAGGTGCATTAGTAAGTCCAAAAGGCATAACCGAAACTCAAAATGTCCGTACCTCGTCTGGAATGCAGTCTTTGGCACATCTGTATCTCTGACTCACAACTGATAATAACCCAATCTCAAATCTATCTTTGAAAATACTGAAGCCCTTTCAACTGGTCAAACAAGTCATCAATCCGAGGTAATTGATACTTATTCTTTATAGCCACCTTATTCAGCTACTGATAATCAATACACATTCGCATCGTTCCTCTTTCTTTTTCACAAAAAGAACTGGTGCACCCCAAGGAGAGAAACTCGAGCGTGCAAAACCCTTATCTGTCAAGTGTTGCAACTGTGCTTTCAACTCTTTCAAGTCAGTAGGTGCTATTCGATACGGAGCTATCGAGATCAGAGTCGTCCCCAGTATTAATTCAATGCCAAACTCAATCTCTTGTACTGGTGGTAAACCCGGTAATTCTTTAGGAAACACATCTAGGTATTCACCCACAACCGATACGAATTCAATCTATTTTTCAGACACCTTATTATCCAGTACATAGGCCAAATAAGCTTTGCATCCTTTTCTCACATACATTCGGGCTAGCATCGATGATATTACTGTAGGTAACCCATTTAAATCATTAGATTCAACTCGAATGCTCTCACCATTCTGACATCTCAAATCAATAATCCTTCTTTTGCAATTCACCACTGTATCGTGCAAAGTTAACCAGTCCATTCCCAAAATTATTTCGAACTCATCGAAAGGCAACAATATTAAGTCTGCTAGAAAACAAGAATCCTGAATTATCAACGGGAAACCTTTACAAACTTTATCGACAAGTACACATCGACCCAAGGGGTTAGACACACGGATCACAAACTCAGTAGACTCAACAGGTAGAGTCTTACTGGATACTAGAATTTCACGCACATATGAATGAGTCGAACCAGGGTCAATCAATGCATTCACATTAGTATCATAAAGTGTGAAAGTACCGGTAATAACGTCTGAGGAAGAAGCATCCTCTCTGGTCCTTACAGCATAAGCTCTAGCTGGTGCTCGAGCCTCTGATCGAACTGCAATATCTTTCGTTCCTCTCTAACTGCCACCTACATTTCCAGAATGTCTGGGTGGTCTGCCTTGTGCTAACATGTTGCTCGATTTAGTGTTCTGAGTAATATTTTGCTCAACTAGCATCGGACACTCTCGAATAAAATGGTCCGATGACCCACATTTAAAACACGACCGATCCCAGAATCTACAACTCTCAGAATGCCATTTTCCACAATGCTTGCACTCGACCCGGTCCTGCTGCACATTACCAACACTAGCCATCGAAGTGGCTCGAGAACTCACTGGAGGTCGATCTCTTCTAAGCAGGTCTAAAGTAGTTTTATGTCGGCTGATGTCATCTCTGAACTTTTTAGGTGCTGAATGAAAAATCTTACTCGATGATCTCTTACGAGTATCTCTAGCTTCTATTTCAGCCTTTCTTTTCTCTTTCCCAAGTTCTTCAGCTTTACAAGCTCGCTCAACTAGAACCACAAACTCTTTGATCTCAAGAATGCCCACAAGTAGCTTTATATCTTCATTCAGGCCGTCTTCAAATCTTTTGCACATGATGGTTTCTGTTGATACACATTCTCGAGCATATCGGCTCAATCTAACAAACTTCGTTCATATTCAGTTACAATCATGTGGCCCTATTTTAGCTCCAGAAGTTCTTTTCGTTTCTGGTCGATGAACCTCTGGCTGATATATTTCTTGCGAAATTCATTCTGGAAGAAATCCCACGTCAGTTTTTCTTTCGGAACCACTGATACTAGTGTATTCCACCAATGATATGAAGTGTCCCGAAGTAAAGATATAACACACTTCAAGCATTCATCTAGAGTACAAGATAGCTCATCAAGTACCCGAATAGTGTTATCGAGCCACATCTCAGCTCGCTCTGCATCATCATCATCATTAGGTTTGAATTCTTCGGCCCCGTATTTTAGATTTTATCAACAGGAGGCCTACGAGATCTCATCGGATCATCATCTGATTCTTTGTAGAGGTCAGGAGTTGGATTATTCAGGGGTGGAGGTTGTTGTACAGCCAGATTATTCTGAACAAACTGGGTAAACCATTCATTCATCATTTGGTAGAAGGCTTGTTTACCCTCCCCCTCGTGGCTACCCGAAACTGGTCGAGAGTCTACTGGCGCTGATCCGCGTGCATGGTCGGGCGCTACACTCTCTACATCATTCACTACGGCTCTATCGGGATTAGGATCCATTTACTATATAAAACACAGTTCAAAATGTCAAAAGTCACCACACTATCAAATATATACAATAAAGGCATGTATAGCTAGATTCACACGCACTACAGTAGTCCTAGAATCGACTAAACTGTAAGCTCTGATACCAATTAAAATGTAACACCCTTAACCCGTGTCTATCGCCGGATTAGGGTTATAAGGCATTATCGAACTAAACTCACTTCCAAATAGACATTTAATTGAAATCAACACAAGCAATGCGATCATTACTATATTAAAACTTTACAAATGTCCAATCACATAACTTAAGCCTTCATGTCATATATACATTTAAACCATATCCCAACTTATGTCATTTAATAACATATATCAGATACAAATAAAAACTCATATGATATAAGTTGGTTTTCATTCATATTATTATAATACATATGCATATTAGACCAACCAAACCATTATACCATTTAATAATCAATTTCTCATATCATTCATATCACCAAATTAATATATTACATGCTTTAATCTATAAACATCTATTTCTTCACCTTATTGGCTAAACATTTTGTCAATCACCACACCATATATGTATGTACACATAAGCCATTCAACTTCCCACCAAACATGAACAAAGCCATGAACAAAATCATACATCTATAGTATTATCACGCAAACCATTATCGTATAGCACAAAAATTTATCCAAAGGAACTAAGCCTTTTTCACAAGGCTCTAATATAGTTATAAACAATGCCAAAATCTTATAATTGAACACTTTAGTCTAACCTATGCATGCCTTTCGACTTAAACTAAGTTTGGTATACCAAAAGGTTTGTAACACCCCAAACCCGGTCTATGCGTTAGGACTAGATTTAGTTTGTTACATAAATCGAACTATCTTAATAATTACGGTGAATCGAATTTAAAAAATCATTTTTTAATTACAAGGTTTAATAAAACCAAAAGAGTATTTTAAATTTGATGTATATGAGAAAACATTAATTGAAAATATCATTAATATTGTATTGTTAAAATCCTTAGAGTAAATTTTTATAAGAGTTCAAAATATTTAAGAAAATGATAAAGGGATTTCATATGTTTGAAAACCCAAATTATTTTAAGAAAACATCATGTGTTAATCATAAGCCCATATTAAAATATCCAAAATATAGTTTTAAACCAACCACACATAAAAATCCATAAAATATTAATAGAGGCCTTATTACATCAAACCCAAAAAAAAAAGTAAATTATAGAAAATACTTAATAAAAAGTTCAAAATTTATTTAACCCATGTTTCGCAGTATGGCCTCCACAAAGTCATCCTCGGCCCAAGTCCACGTCAATTTCCATTACCTGACATGAAAAATTTGAGGGAGTGAGTTACTCAAAACTTATCCACTGGGCCAAATCATCAAGTCATAGTTTTGGGCTTGAGCCCATTAGCAGGATTAACAATATAAATAATAATATGTATGCAAAAAAAAAAATGAAGTTCCCAACCCCAAACCTAATTTCCATCTGCTACACACCCCCGTACCAACCATCACACCTGTGGGGATCAAGTCAACCCACCCCACCATCACACCAATCGTAGACATTAAGCCATTTTATATTTGTGGCAGAGCCACCGAACTAGATTGTGACAAAGTCACCGAACTAGAGGCATTGAGCCATTAATAATTGTGGCGAGCCACTTAGAACTAGAGGCAAATAGCCATTTAATTATTTTGTGGCGAGCCACCGAACTAGAGGCAAATAGCCATTTAATTATTTTGTGGCAGAGCCACCGAACTAGATTTTGGCAACAGGCCTTTCTTCTCTTCATCATTAATCCCAACCCATGCAACATTTATGCAAAATTTTGTCTATGTTCATATGATGATTTTATCAAAAGACTTAAATAACATAAGAGTCAACATTTCTAGTTTTTGTTAATGCCCAAAATTTCAAAATAGCATTTGGCCCATTTAGCAATCTAGCATCTTAAACCCAATTTACGATCTAGCTAAGAGTTTGGCCCATTTAACAATTTATCAAGCTTTTTGGCCCATTTAACAATTTATCAGGCTTTTCGGCCCATTTATCTATCTAGCAGAGATTTCGGCCCATTTATCGATCTAGCAGAGATTTCGGCCCATTTTTACGAGACATAAAAATTACATATTAACAACTAACTTCTCGAGGGCATTTTCATAATTTTCACAATTTTAATCGTTTTCATGTATTTTCACCGAGATACCAATTAATACGTATTACACCGATTTAGTCGTCTTTACGATTTTACTCAACACTACGAATGACATCCAACCCGAGAAAAGTGTGAAGTTACACACCTTGATATCATGAGTACTAAACCTTCCCGCTCTTCAACACCTAAACATAATACGATCTATTAGAACACTATCATTTATCAAAAATATACTATTGGTATTCGATCCAAATCCTTGCCCCTTTGATTTTGAATCACTTCTATTTTTGGTTTCTCTTCGTTTATCGATTTGTTGCTCGCTGAGAATCCACTAACGTACAAAGGCTCGGGAGTACGAACTACTTCAAATAATTGATTTCCCTCGATTGATGGTCCACAACCCGGTGAAAATCCTAGATTCCCGAAATAGCCCTTTGTTTATATTTAGGGGGATTTGCAGAACCGCCCCTCTTTCGAAGACTATGGACTGCCCTTTTCTGCCCTATCTTGAAAGTCTCTAAAGATATACGATCATTAGTCTGACTACCAATATTGAAATATGGTTAACGTTTGGTAGGGTTTGAGATTTGACTTACCACTATTTGTCTTCGTTCCTCGAGAAACGATCGAGTGATAGTGTCCCTAAAATGAAATCGATTAATACTATACTAATATAATAAATATAAATCCTTAAGGGAAAACTCCTTACCTTGATTCTTGAGATTGATTCCAAAGTTCCAAAATTCTAAAGATCTCCTTGAGTTTTTACCTTCCAAAGTTTCACTAATATCCACGATTGAAATAGAAATTGAGTAAGAATAATTCGGTATGATCAAAGAAAATGAAAGAAATTTTTTTTTACAAGGATTGGGTTAACATTCGCCCATGGATAAAATAAAATTGAGGAAAATTGTAATGAAGAAGAAAAATGAAGAAAAGGAAGATAGGATGATATGGTTCGGTTTCAAAAGAGAAAGAGAGAAAGAAAGAAAAAGAAAGGAGAAAGAAAAGAGAAGAAAAAGATACTTAGTTTGGAAGAAAATGCATTCGGCATAGGAGGAGAAAATGAGAAAATGAAAGGAAGAAAAATATTTGCTTGTCTATGTACTTTCGGTCACAAAGAGAAAAAGGATTTGGGAGAGAAAAAGTTTCAAACAGAAATGGTCACAAGAGATTGGCTCAAAGAAGAAGAAAAATGAATTGTGTACTCAAATAGGTTGAAAATTTTTGGCTAGAGAGAATATGGGTGGAGGAAAAATGCTTTGATAAGAAAATGACCAAAATGAAAGAGTTTCTTCTAACATTCAAGCTACCATACTCTCAACCAAAATCGGCCACCCCCTTTTTGCCTCATTGCCGTCCAAATACATGGGTCAAATGGCCATTAAGAAGTTTCCAAAATACCTTCCTACACTTAAGCCTTTTTCCCCTCCTTTTTCCTTAAGTTGATGAAACACAATCCCTCATTTCAAGCCCTTATCCTTAGCTTTCCAAATACTTAGTGTTCTTACCAAAAATAAAGCATTCCAACTCATCCTAGCTTATCTCTTTGCCGACACATGCTCAAGATAAAGCAAAAATAAAAATTCCTAGTTGCATGCTAGGTGATTCGAACCTCTTCCCTCATGCCTAACTCATGGGCAGTCACCACTATGCCATTAACACATCTTATGCCATCTTTTGGTACTTAATTAATTTAAGTCTCAATGTCACCTAATTTCTTTACTCTAAAGTACACTTAAATAATAATATTTATTCTAACTCCAAGTAACCCAAACTATCATTTAGCAACATAATGATACTCAATTATTTAGGATGTTACAATTCTACCCCCTTAAAGAAAATTTCGTCCTCGAAATTTACCTGATTAAAAGAGGTGAGGATATTACTGCCGAATAGCTTTCTCAGGCTCCCACGTAGCTTCCTCCACTCCGTGATTATGCCATAAAACTTTGACCAACAGCACAGTCTTCTTTCTTAGCACCTTAACATCCCGGTCTAAAATTTCCACTGGTTCTTCTTCAAAAGACAAGTCTGAATTTAATTCCACTTCCTCAACTGGTACTATATGATATGGATCCGATCTATAGCGTCTCGGCATGGAAACATGGAAAACATTATGAATTTGACCCAACTCCGGGGGCAATTCAATTTGATAAGCCACTGGGCCAACACGCTTCATCACATGATATGGCCCGATGTACCTAGGGCTCAACTTGCCCTTCTTTCTGAATCTAAAATTTTTCTTCCAAGATGAGACCTTCAGAAAGACTTGATCTCCCACAACAAACTCGATATCCTTTCACTTCAGGTCTGCATACGACTTCTGTCTATCTGAGGCTTCCTTTAATCGTGCTCGAATAACTTTTACCTTTTCCTCTGTTTCAGATATCATCTCAGGACCCAACATCTGCCGTTCGCTCAATTCAGTCCAACAAGTAGGAGTACGACACCTACGACCATACAATGCCTCATAGGGTGCCATCTGAATGCTAGACTGATAGCTATTGTTATACGCGAATTCAGCCAATGGTAGAAAATCCTCCCAACTACCTCTGAAGTCGATCACACATCCCCTTAACATATCTTCCAATATCTGAATTACTCTTTTCGACCGCCATCGACCGAGGATGAAAAACATCTTGAAATTCAACTTTGCCCCCAAGGCTTCATGCAGAGCTTTCCAAAATCGTGATGTAAATCTAGGATCCCTGTCTGATATAATAGACACTGGTACCCCATGCAACCTCACGATTTCAAATACATACAGCTTAGCCAATTTCTATAATGAATAATCCGTACGAACCGGAAGAAAATGAACAGTCTTTGTCAAACAATCAACTACTACCCATACAAATTTTTTCTTAGTAGGTGTTAAAGGTAACCCACTAACAAAATCCATAGTTATCCGCTCCCATTTCCAAAGAGGAATCTTTACCGATTGTAACAATCCTGACGATAATTGATGCTCCGTGTAATATCCCGGGTTAGGGGCTATTTTTGTTGTGGCATTGTTTGCATGTGCTTGGTTTGCTATGTTGTTGTTTTTGATGTTTTGAGGGCTTGGGTGTAAGCCTAGTGTAAGCTAGAGTGGTAGGAAAAATTTAGTTTTTAGGCTTAGGTGAGAGGAGCTAAGGAAGCTGGGGTTTAAAGGTTTTATTTGGTAAATGTTAGCACAAGAAAGGAGCTGGTGGAGTGGCAGGATAGGCGCCACTTGAGGCTTGTGTGTGTGACGCCATTTGCAGGGGAAGGTCTTGTGTTCAAGCTGCAGAGTGCTCTTATTTTCTTCCATTTTGACATCATGGAGGGGAGAAGTTGTAGGCAGTTCAAACTCTGCCTTAGACCAAGTCAAATGTTTGAATAGTGGGTGGAGAGTGAATTTAGGAGGGAGACTTGTTCAAAGTGATTTGAATGGGTGGTTGTGAGTGTTTGGGGAGTGGTGGCCGAATATTGGAGAGCTTTTGGGGGGAGAGTGGCCGGTTTAGGTGTAGTGGGAGTGTGCCAAATTTCACCTTGGCATTTTAGTGTTTTCGGTCAAAAGTTTAGTAAGCCAAAGTTCTTTCTCTTTTTGTCAATAGCCTAAGCCGAATTTCAAGTGAAACTCTTCCATTTTTGCTTCTTGAAACCGAAACCCCAAGCAACTCTACTTGCCAAATTTTGCACTTGTGTTTTTCTACATTTTGTGTTTATAGTGAATGCTCTTCCATATTTTCTTCTTATTTTCATTTTGTGTAAACTGAAACTAGTATCCCCCTTCTTCTCATACATTCATTTCCATTCTCTTGAAGCACTTGTGCCGAATTCACATTGCCTTCTTAGCCGAATTCTCCACTTAATTCTCTCCATCTCACTTGAGCTAAACCTTTCTTCAACCTCTGCTGATTTTTCTTCTCCTTTATGAATCGCATTTCTTTTGCTTTGTACCTTCAAAGACTCTAGCCGAATCTCTCCCTTGTGTTTCCAAAACTTCCCCTTTTCTTTTTAGTTTTGCACTTTGGCCGAATCCTCTTTTCTTTCTTGTTTAAAGTGTTGACCGAATCTCTCCTCTCTCCTAATAGTTTCTTCATTTCCAAATATTAGAGGAGTGTTGACCTTGTTGGGCTCTTGTTTCAATCGGTTTAGAAGAAGGTAAGTGCTTGGCCAAATGGCCATTTCTCCCCTCTCTTGTGCTTTATCGTTTTTGGGGTTGGTTAAGTGCCGATTTTGGTTTGTTGTAAGGGGTTAACCTTTTGTTCTAGTAACCGATTTCTATATAGAGCCTTTGGATTTTGGTGGCAACCAAGTGAAGCAGTCATCGTTGGTTGATCGTTTGGTAAGTGGTGGTAAGAGTTGATGTTATTAGTCAATCCTTCTAGTTTCGTTAAGTCAAAGTTTCAAAGGATTAATCTTTCTTCTTAATAGGGTGTGTCTTTTGCTTAAGGAAGAACCATCGTTTGGTTCAAGATTTGGTAGGAAACCAAATCAAGTGTAAGGTAAGGGTTCAAACGTTAACCATTTTTGGTTTAATGGTTTTGGCCGAATGGTCTAGGTGCTAATCTCATGTTTGGCCGATTATAAGAGCAGGGTAATCGAGGGATTTAGACCGGTTCTTTGGGATTAAGCTTGCATTTTAACAGGTGTGTAAACTAACATACTTTTTACTTAGTAATATGTTTAATAAACCCAATTGCCTTTGTAAGACCAAAACGGTATGATGACTGATATGATACCTGATGGGGTATGTGCACGGATTCGGGTAAGTCCATTTCATTACGAGATCTGTAGTGATATATGATATCATGATTTATGGTGTATGTATTATGAGATGCCATATTAAGCATGTGAGCATGATTGCATGAGTTGCACGATTTGCATTTTGTATGATATGTTATTGGGTGATATGAGAGGAGGGGGAATATGATATCCGTGTCTTTGGGACACTAGAGGTTTGGCACCTCCAGTGGTTTGGTACCACAGATTGATTATTGTGACTTTGGGTCACCAGAGGTTTGGCACCTCCGCGTCTTGTCCCAGTGGCTTAGCACCGTAGTGGGTTGGCCCTACGGTTGATTTTACGGGATTGACGCTAGTGATTTGGTATCACACGATGGGTTGGCCCCATCATTGGATTCGTGACTTCAGTCACCAGTGATTTGGTATCACATTCGTGTCTTTGGGACACCAGAGGTTTGGCACCTCATAGCGTCTCATCCTAGTGGCTTCCTACCACAGTGGGTTGGCCCCACAGATGATAATACGGGATTGACGCCAGTGATTTGGTATCACACGATGGGTTGGCCCTATCATTGGATTATTCGTGACTTTGGGTCACCAGTGGTTTGGCACCACACTTATGGATATCGTGACTTTGGGTCACCAGTGGTTTGGCACCACCAGTGGTTTGGTACCACACGGGGTAGAAAAGTTGTTACGGATGGTTCGGATCGGGTGTATTAATTGTATTGCTTTGTTATGATGTTTGTTAGTATGTTGCATATACCGGGAGGGGGATTTATGCACTGAGTCTTGCGACTCACCTTCTCCGTTATCATTTCAGGTAACACTTAGAACGCGGACACGGAGTCGGGTGGACTCGAGGTGACCATGCCATGAATAAATTCAGAGTTACACTGTTTTAAAAAAACTTGGTACTTTATTTACTTTATTTTTATTTGGTTTTATTGGGTTGTAAAAGGCCTTTTTAAATTTTACTTTGGATGTTCATATGCTTAATATTGATTTCAAATATGCCTTAACAAATCATTGAGTTAATATTGTATAAAACTTGGAAAGAATAGGTTTTCAAAACCACGGCGACATGTTTTAAAACTTTACCATCGGGTATCATATTTGTAATTTAAAATGAATGCAACTCAAATATTTTCCAAACTTGAGACTTTTCCACACTAAGTACAAGATGATTTTAATCAACTAAAAGGGATTACTCGGATTTCTAAATGATGTAAGCTTGATTTACTTGTGGGTTCAAATAAGTTTTCAAAATTCTCGGGTTTTAAAAGCGCCATTGGTTTTAAAGCAATCATGCTCAAGTTTTCTACAAGAACAAAACATACAATGAGTTTTCATCGGACTTTTAACCGGAAACCTAAACCTCTCAAATACATTTTCCCTGTAACATACCAGATTTGGTCGTGGTGTATTGACCGGGTTTGGGGTGTTACAATTGTGGTATCAGAGCTAAGTTCAAAGGCTCGGCTGTGGGCCGGAGGCCCAAAAATGTTTTAAATTCTGATTTTAAGTGACTTTGGTTTTAAAACAATATGGTTTGAAAGGCATGGCACTGAGACTCTGGCACCAATCCGCCCAGGGAAGTACCCCTTATTATTGTTTGAGATTTTTGATGTGATGTGACCGAATGACTAGCGGTAGTAAAACTACTTTAGAAACTGAAATCAATAGGACTCTATGGACTTGCGAAACAAAACTTCTTTAATAAGCAGTATTCATAAGACTTTGCTTTTAAATAGTGGAATAATTACTGATGCATAAAATTCTTTAAATCAGACAAGTAGAGATCTTATTCATGAGCGCTAGAGGTGGACGTGGTCGTTGACGTGGTCGAGGTAGGATGACAGTTTCTGAACCCGTAGGATCTGGTCAGGTCGAGAATGAGATCTGCAGATCGCCACCATTGGAGGTGGTGAGTTCCAAGATCGACCGGGATGATCTTGATGTTGCAAGTGATGCTACAAGTTCTGGAAAGGGTAGCTGGAGTAGGTGGAGGCGCAGGAGCTAGGAAATCTGTGCCTGAGCGACTTCGAGCAAATGGGGCTGAGGTGTTTCGACGTGTTTTTGGTGTTGTTCCCAGCACGGCTGAGTATTGGCTGGAGGCGACAGAGCGGGTTATGGATGATTTGGACCTGACTGCTGAGGAGAAGATGAAGGGCATAGTATCGCTTCTTCGAGATGAGTCATACCAGTCGTGGCTCACAGTTCGGGACAATGCTGCAGTAGAAGATCTTACTTGGGATTATTTCAAGGCTGCTTATCAAAAAAAGTACATTGGAGCTAGCTACATTAATGATCAACGGAAGGCATTTCTGAGGTTGTTCTGGGAGTAAGTCCGTAGTTTGAGTACGAGGCAGAGTTCTTGAGGCTGAGTTGGTATGCTAGGGGTATGGTGGCTCTTGAACACGAGAGGTGTGTTCGTTTGAGGATGGTCGAGATATGAATTAAGGTTGCTGATTGCTCCACGCAGGAGCGTGAGTTTTGTCTGGTTGAGAAGGCTAAGGTAGCAGAAGGGGTTAAAGAGTCCGTGAGGCAGAACTTGGATAGGAACAGCAAAAGCGGAGTTTTGGATCTTTTGGTCGTCGGGTAATCCTCGGAAAAGGGCTAGACAGTGGGCGAATCGACCAGTAGGTTTGTTGTCGCTAATCGTGGACCGCCCATGATGTAACCGCTGTGGGAAATCTCATTGGGGGGATTTGGACCGGTGGAAAAGGGTGCTTTGAGTGTGGCTCTCTGGATCACCGTGTGAGGGACTGTCCATGTAAGTTGGCTAGGATTCAGTCTGAGGGTTAGGGCCATACTCAGTTCAAAATAATGGACCGCCACCGCAGAGGGGTCGTGGTAATGGCAGAGGAGGTAATGGTTCTGGTCGGGGCCGTGGAGCACCAGGCAGAGGTACGGGTAGTTCTGAGGCCAGACAGCCTGGACTAGTGTATGCAGTGAGGCGCCGAGAGGAGGGCGACACACCGGATGTCATAACCGGTACGTTCTTAATCTTTGGTTCTCCATTTACTGCTTTGATTGATGTGGGTTCAATGCATTCATATGTTGCGAGTAGCATAGTGAAGACCATGGATTTAGACTCTGAGATATCTTCTAGGCAGATGACCGTAATTAGCTCTCTAGGTCACTCTGTAGTTGTAGATAAGCTGTATAGAGATGTACCTCTAGAACTCCAAGGGGTAGTGTTTATGGCTGATCTGATGAAACTACCGTTTGGGGAGTTCGATCTGATTTTGGGGATGGACTGGTTGGTTAAGTACCAGGCGAAGTTGGATTGCGTGGCTAAGCGCATGGTTCTAAAGATGTCGGAGGGTGATGAAGTGGTCATGATAGGTAATAGGAGGGACTACCTATCCAATGTGGTATCTGCTCTGAAGGCTGGGAAAATGGTCGAGAAAGGGTCACAAGCATATGTGGTTCATGTGTATGCCTTGGAGGCTAAAGAGTCTCCGTAGAGAAGGTTGGACGGTTAGGGAATTTCTTGATGTGTTTCCGAGGAGCTTCTGTGTTTGCCACCGGATCGTGAGGTAGAGTTGAATAGATTTATTACCTAACGGCGCCAAAGGTGTCTATTGCTCCGTATAGGATGGCGCCAAAGGAGTTAGTGGGCGTAAGGCTCGGATCCGTGGAGTTGTTGGATCGAGGTTTTATCGAGCCAAGTGTTTCACCTTGGGAGCACCCCAGTACTTTTGTCAAGAAGAAAGACGGTACTATACGGATGTGTATAAACTACCGCCAATTGAATAAGCTGACGATCAAAAACAAGTATCCGCTGCCACGGATAGATGACTTGTTTGATCAGCTGAAGGGTGCATCGATATTCTCAAAGATCGATTTAAGGTCTGGGTATCACCAGCTAAAGGTGAAAGAGGCGGATATCTGCAAGACGGCATTTCGTACTCAGTATGGGCACTATGAGTTCTTAGTAATGTCGTTTGGGTTGACTAACACGCCGGCAGCGTTTATGGATATGATGAATAGGGTGTTCTAGTAGTATTTGGATCAGTTCGTCGTGGTTTTTATTGACGACATCTTGGTGTATTCAAGGACTGAGGAGGAGCATGATGCGCATTTGCGGGTGGTATTGTAGATTCTGAGGGAGAAACAGCTTTATGCAAAGTTTAGTAAATGCGAGTTCTGGCTTAGAGAGGTGACTTTCTTGGGTCATGTAGTGTCGGCTGAGGGGATTAGAGTGGATCCTCGAAAGATTGAGGCAGTTTTGGATTGGAAGCCGCCTAAGTCAGTAGCTGAGATTCGGAGTTTTCTGGGCTTGGCAGGATACTATCGAAGGTTTGTAGAGGGTTTTTCGTTGATCGCAGCACCGATGACCAAATTGTTAAGAAAAGGGGTTCCGTTCATTTGGACTGAGAAGCAGCAGGAGAGTTTCGACAAGTTGAAGAAGATTTTGACTGAAGCTCCGGTTCTAATTCAACCTGAGGCAGGAAAGGAATTCACAGTATATTGCGATGCATCACATACAAGTTTGGGTTGTGTGCTGATGCAGGAAGGGAAGGTTGTGGCTTACGATCTCTAGAATGAGGCCACATGAAGTCAATTATCCGACGCACGACTTGGAGTTAGTGATGAGTCTTCGCCTTGAAAATTTGAAGGCACTACTTGTACGGAGAGAGATCGATAGTCTATACAGATCACAAGAGTCCAAGTACCTTTTGACTCGAAGGATTTGAATTTGAGACAGTAGCAGATGGATTGAGTTACTAAAGGATTACGTTGCTTGATTGAGTACCATCGGGCAAGGCTAACGTGGTGGCATACGCGTTGAGCCAAAAGGTTGTTTTAGACTTAAGAGGGATGTTTGCCCATTTGAGTTTGTATGACGACGGAAGTATTCTGGCAGAGCCGCAGGTTAAGCCTACTTGGGTTGAGCAGATCGGAGAGAAACAGTTAGAGGATGAGGTTTTGAGTGCGCAGAGGTTGCAGGTGCAAGATGGTGGGTTGGAAGGTTACAGTTTGTCTAGTGATAGAGTGCTTTGTTTTCAAGGAAGAGCTTGTGTGCCGAAGGACGTTGAGCTGAGACAGATAATTCTTCAGGACGCACATAGCAGCCCCTATGCTATGCATCCTGGAGGTAGCAAGATGTATAAGGATCTCAGAGAGCAGTTTTGGTGGCCAGATCTGAAGAGAGAGGTGACAGAGTTTGTAGGAAAGTGTCTGACATGTCAGCAGGTCAAGGCTGAGCATCAGTTGCCGTCAAGGTTGCTTCAGCCAGTGAAGATTCCTCAGTGGAAGTGGGAAAGGATAACTATGGATTTCGTCAGTGGATTACCGCTTACGCCAAGCAAGAAAGATTCAGTTTGGGTAATTGTGAATCGTCTGACTAAATCAGCTCATTTCATTCCGGTGAGGGTTGACTACCCACTTCAGAGGTTGGCAAAGCTGTATGTGTCAGAGATAGTGAGGCTGCATGGTGTGCCAGTATCAATCATCTCGGATAGGGATCCCAGATTCACGTCAAGGTTCTGGAAAGCGTTGCATCGAGCCTGCACGCTGCTTGATTTCAAAGACGACTTTTCACCCTTGATCGACGGGCGGTCGGAAAGGGTTATTCAGATCTTAGAGGATATGCTGAGAGGTTGTGTTCTGGACTTCAGAGGTAGTTGGGAGGAGTTTCTGCCATTAGCCGAGTTTGCCTACAACAATAGTTACCAAGCAAGCATCAGGATGGCACCATATGAGGCTTTGTATGGTAGGAAGTATCGCTCACCTACTTGTTGGACAGAGTTGGGTGAACGTCAGTTGTTGGGACCAGAGTTGGTTGCTGAGACCGAAGACAAGGTTAAGTTGATTCAGGCTCGATTGAAGGAAGCTTCGACCCGTAAGTCTTATGCCGATCTTAAGCGGAGAGATATAGAATTTGCTGTGGGAGATCAAGTTTTTCTGAAGGTCTCACCATGGAAGAAAGTGTTAAGGTTTTGAAGAAAAGGAAAGTTAAGTCCGAGGTTTATTGGGCCATATAAGGTACTGAGACGAGTGGGACCAGTAGCGTACCAGCTTGAGTTGCCAACAGAGCTAAGTCAGATTCATGACGTATTCCACGTTTCGATGCTTAGGCGATATCGTTCAGATCCATCGCACGTGGTAGTAGTGGAAGAGATCGAGGTAAATCTAGATTTGACCATGGAGGAAGAACCTGTGCAGATTCTAGATCGGGATGTGAAGGTTCTGCGTAGGAAGTCTGTGCCTTTGGTAAAGGTACTATGGCGGAATCATGGCATGGAAGAAGCTACGTGGGAACCCGAGGATATGATGAGACAACAATACCCGCAACTCTTTTGACCAGGTAATTTCGAGGCCGAAATTATTTTTAAGGGGGTAGAACTGTAATATCCAGGGTTAGGGGCTATTTTTGTTGTTGCATTGTTTGCATGTGTTTGGTTTGCTATGTTGTTGTTTTTGATGTTTTGAGGGCTTGGGTGTAAGCCTAGTGTAAGCTAGAGTGGTAGGAAAAATTTCAGTTTTTAGGCTTATGTGAGAGGAGCTGAGGAAGCTGGGGTTTAAAGGTTTTATTTGGTAAATGTTAGCACAAGAAAGGAGCTGGTGGAGTGGCAGGATAGGCGCCACTTGAGGCTTGTGTGTGTGACGCCATTTGCAGGGGAAGGTCCTGTGTTCAAGCTGCAGAGTGCTCTCATTTTGCTTCCATTTTGACGGCATGGAGGGGAGAAGTTGTAGGCAGTTCAAACTCTGCCTTAGACCAAGTCAAATGTTTGAATGGTGGGTGGAGAGTGAATTTAGGAGGGAGACTTGTTCAAAGTGATTTGAATGGGTGGTTGTGAGTGTTTGGGGAGTGGTGGCCGAATATTGGAGAGCTTTTGGGGGGTGAGTGGCCGGTTTTGGTGTAGTGGGAGTGTGCCGAATTTCACCTTGGCATTTTTGTGTTTTCGGTCAAAAGTTTAGTAAGCCAAAGTTTTTTCTCTTTTTGTCAATAGCCTAAGCCGAATTTCAAGTGAAACTCTTCCATTTTTGCTTCTTGAAACCGAAACCCCAAGCAACTCTACTTGCCGAATTTTGCACTTGTGTTTTTCTACATTTTGTGTTTGTAGCCGAATGCTCTTCCATATTTTCTTCTTATTTTCATTTTGTGTAAACTGAAACTAGTATCCCTCTTCTTCTCATACGTTCATTTCCTTTCTCTTGAAGCACTTGTGCCGAATTCACATTGCCTTCTTAGCCAAATTCTCCACTTAATTCTCTCCATCTCACTTGAGCCGAACCTTTCTTCAACCTTTGCCGATTTCTCTTCTCCTTTATGAACCGCATTTCTTTTGATTTGTACTTTCAAAGACTCTAGCTGAATCTCTCCCTTGTGTTGCCGAAACTTCCCCTTTTCTTTTTAGTTTTGCACTTTGGCCGAATCCTCTTTTCTTTCTTGTTTCAAGTGTTGGCCGAATCTCTCCTCTCTCCTAATAGTTTCTTCATTTTCGAATATTAGAGGAGTGTTGACCTTGTTGGGCTCTTGTTTCAATCGGTTTAGAAGAAGGTAAGTGCTTGGCCGAATGGCCATTTCTCCCCTCTTTTGTGCTTTATCGTTTTTGGGGTTGGTTAAGTGTCGATTTTGGTTTGTTGTAAGGGGTTAACCTTTTGTTCTGGTAACCGATTTCTTTATAGAGCCTTTGGATTTTTGTGGCAACCAAGTGAAGCAGTCATCGTTGATTGATCGTTTGGTAAGTGGTGGTAAGAGTTGATGTTATTAGTCTATCCTTCTAGTTTCGTTAAGTCAAAGTTTCAAAGGATTAATCTTTCTTCTTAATAGGGTGTGCCGTTTGCTTAAGGAAGAACCATCGTTTGGTTCGGGATTTGGTAGGAAACCAAATCAAGTGTAAGGTAAGGGTTCAAACGTTAACCCCTTTTGGTTTAATGGTTTTGGCTGAATGGTCTAGGTGCTAATCTCGTGTTTGGCCGATTATAGGAGCAGGGTAACCGAGGGATTTAGACCGATTCTTTGGGATTAAGCTTGCGTTTTAACAGGTGTGTAAACTAACACACTTTTTACTTAGTAATATGTTTAATAAACCTGATTGCCTTTGTAAGACCAAAACGGTATGATGACTGATATGATACCCGATGGGGTATGTGTACGCAATTCTGTAAGTCCGTTTCATTACGAGATCTGTAGTGATATATGATATCATGATTTATGGTGTATGTATTATGAGATGCCATATTAAGCATGTGAGCATGATTGCATGAGTTGCATGAGTTGCATTTAGTATGATATGTTATTGGGTGATATGAGAGGAGGGGGAATATGATATCCGTGTCTTTGGGACACCAGAGGTTTGGCACCTCTAGTGGTTTGGTACCACAGATTGATTATTGTGACTTTGGGTCACCAAAGGTTTGGCACCTCCGCGTCTCGTCCCAGTGGCTTGGCTCCACAGTGGGTTGGCCCTACGGTTGATTTTACGGGATTGACGCTAGTGATTTGGTATCACACGATGGGTTGGCCCCATCATTGGATTCGTGACTTCGGTCACCAGTGATTTGGTATCACATTCGTGTCTTTGGGACACCAGAGGTTTGGCACCTCATAGCGTCTCGTCCCAGTGGCTTCGTACCACAGTGGGTTGGCCCCACAGATGATAATACGGGATTGACGCCAGTGATTTGGTATCACACGATGGGTTGGCCCCATCATTGGATTATTCGTGACTTTGGGTCACCAGTGGTTTGGCACCACACTTATGGATATCGTGACTTTGGGTCACCAATGGTTTGGCACCACTAGTGGTTTGGTACCACATGGGGTAGAAAAGGTGTTACGGATGGTTAGGATCGGGTGCATTAAGTTATGATGTGTGTTAGTATGTTGCATATACCGGGAGGGGGATTTATGCACTGAGTCTTGCGACTCACCTTTTCCCTTATCATTTCAGGTAACACTTAGAACGCGGACACGGAGCCGGGGTGGACTCGAGGTGACCATGCCATGAATAAATTCGGAGTTGCACTATTTTAAAAAAACTTGGTACTTTATTTACTTATTTGGTTTTGTTGGGTTGTAAAAGGCCTTTTTAAATTTTACTTTGGATGTTCATATGCTTAATATTGATTTCAAATATGCCTTAACAAATCATTGAGTTAATATTGTATAAAACTTGGAAAGAATAGGTTTTCAAAACCACGAAGCGACATGTTTTAAAACTTTACCATCGGGTATCACGCTGTAATTTAAAATGAATGCAACTCAAATGTTTTCCAAACTTGAGACTTTTCCACACTAAGTACAAGATGATTTTAATCAACTAAAAGGGATTACTCGGATTTCTAAATGATGTAAGCTTGATTTACTTGTGGGTTCAAATAAGTTTTCAAAATTCTCGGGTTTTCAAAAGCGCCATTGGTTTTAAAGCAATCATGCTCAAGTTTTCTACAAGAACAAAACATACAACAAAGTTTTCATCAGACTTTTAACCGGAAACCTAAACCTCTCAAATACATTTTCCCTGTAACATACCAGATTTGGTCGTGGTGTATTGACCGAGTTTGGGGTGTTACACTCCGCCTTCACTTGCTGACAAGTCAGACATTTTCCTACAAACTCAGAAATCTCACGCTTCAACCCTGGCCACCAATATTGTTCACAGAGATCTCGATACATCTTATTTCCTCCGGGGTGCATAGCATAAGGGCTACTATGCGCCTCCCGTAGAATCATCTGTCTCAATTCTGAGTCTTTAGGCATACAAACCCTTCCACGAAAGCACAACACTCCATTCATATTTATACCAAAATCCTCTATTTCACCTCTTTCAACCTGCTGAAATAAAAGTCCCAACTTTTTATCTGATGTCTGCTTTTCCTTGATTTGTTCCAACCACAGAGGCTTCACCTGAAGTTCTGCTAACAAACTACCATCCTCATACAAACTTAAATGAACAAACATTGCTCTTAAATCAGATACCGCCTTACGACTTAACACGTCAGCTACCACGTTAGCCTTTCCAGGATGATATTCGATTGAGAAATCATAGTCTTTTAATAATTCCACCCATCTTCTTTGTCTCAAATTCAACTCCTTTTGAGTAAGGAGGTACTTAAGACTCTTGTGATCCGTGTAGATGATAGATTTCTCACCGTAGATATAGTGCCTCCAAATCTTTAAAGCAAAGACCATTGCAGCTAACTCCAAATCATGAGTAGGGTAGTTTACTTCGTGCGGTCTCAATTGACGAGAAACATAGGCCACCACCTTTCCATTTTGCATCAAGACACAACCTGCACTCGTGTGAGACGATCACAATAAGCGGTGAATTCCTTTCGACCTCCTATGAATTAAAACCGAGCTTCCGCCGAATCTTCTTCAATTTCGAAACTCTCCGTTGTTTTTAGTCCAATTATACGGAACTCCCTTCCGCAGCAGCTTTAGTTAGGGATGCAAACAATCAATGAAAACCCTCAACGAAACGTCTATAATAACCACCAATCCTAAGAAACTCTGAATTTGAGCTACCGATGTTGGTGGTTTCCAATCCAAAATAGCCTCAATCTTCCGAGGTCCACCCTTATTCCTTCAGCTGATACCACATGACCCAAGAAAGTCACTTCCTTTAGCCAAATTCGCATTTACTGAATTTGGCATAAAGTTGTTTATCTCGAAGTAACTGTAATACAATACGCAAATGCGTGTCATGCTCCTCATCATTTCTTGAATAAACCAAAATATCATCTATGAATACCACCACAAATCGGTCTAAATATGGTTGAAAGACTCGGTTCATCATGTCCATAAATGCGGCTGGTGCATTGGTTAATCCAAATGGCATCACTACAAACTCATAATGTCCGTAACGAGTTCGAAATGCCGTCTTATAAATATCTGCCTCTTTCACCTTAAGCTGGTGATAACCCGATCTCAAATCAATTTTGGAGAAAACTAAAGCTCCCTTCAATTGATCAAACAGGTCATCAATTCTCGGTAAAGGATACCTATTCTTGATCGTCAATTTATTCAATTGTCTGTAATCAATGCACATACGCATCGATCCATCCTTCTTCTTGACGAACAAAACTGGTGCTCCCCACGGAGACACACTCGGTCGATAAATCCCGATCCAAAGAATTCTTGAATTTGAGCTTTAAGCTCGCCAACTCCTTGGTGCCATTCTATAAGGAGCAATGGACACCGGAGTCGCTCCGCAAAAGCTCAATGCCAAATTCTACTTCTCGATCCGAGGTATACCGAAGTTCTTCGAAATACATCTAGAAATTCCTTCACCGCTCTCACATCATCCACTGATATCTCTTTGGTATCCAAAGCACAAATAAAGGCTAGGAAAACTCCATACCCTTTCCGTACCAACTTTTCTACCTTCAAGGCCGATACCACGTTTGCCAAGTAATTCCTTCGTTCACCAATCATTATGACTTCTTTATCATCAGAGGTTCTTATTGACATCCGTTTTTTAGCACAATCCAAATGTGCCCAATGTTTAACCAACCAATCCATGCCCAGAATGAGATCAAACTCGCCGAAAGGTAATTCCATCAAATTCGCCAAGAATACCTCCTCTTGAATTTCTAAGGGCACGTCTCTAAACAATTTATTTACGATTACCGATTGTCCTAAAGGACTAATTACTATCATCTCACTATCGGTAATTTCAGATTTTAGATTCAGGTTTCCAGATATGGCACTAGCAACATACGAGTGGGTAGAACCAATATCTATTAAAGCAGTAACAGGTAGATCGAAGATGAAGAACGTACCAGTTATTACATAAGGTGCATTTCCATCCTCGCGGCGTCTAACTGCATAGACCAGTCCAGGCTGTCTTGCATCCATGTTACCTCTAGGACCATTGCCTCGACCCGGTGCACCCTGACCACGTCCAGCCCCATTACCACCATGACCTGGTCCACGACCTCTCGGTGGCTGCTGAGTACCTCTGACCGGTTGTGCATTAGTATTTTGAACTTCTTGAGTCGTATCCATACGTCGAAGGCAATTTCTATATTGGTGATCCATTGAACCGCATTTGTAACAAGCACTCGTTTTCCTCCAGCACTCTCCAAAATGCCTTTTTCCACATTCCGCACAATCTCGACTTTGATTATTAGCTACCGGTGCTCTACCTTGAACTAGTTCATCATTCTGAGGCCTTTTCAGAAATCTTTTTGATGAACTCGACTGTTTTATATCTCTCTTGTTTCTAAATCTTTCCCGATTTTGACATTCTGAGTTCTTAGCCTCCTCGGCTATCTTGGCCTTTTCCACAAGCGTGGCAAAAATTCTAACTTGTTGTGGGGCAATCAGAACCCTCAATTCATCATTCAACCCATCCTCGAATCGCACACAACGTTCATGATCTGTTGATACTATTGTCCAAGCAAAGTGACTCAAGCGTAAAAACTCAGCCTCATACGCTGCTACTATCTTACTCCCTTGAACAAGATTCAGAAATTCCTTCCTTCGGGCGTCCACATAACTTGTTCCAACATATTTCCCTTGGAAAGCAGCTTTAAAGAATTCCCAAGTAATCAGTGCAGCTTCGGTGCCTTCTCGAATAGTAAGCCACCATTGATACGCCTTGTCTCTTAGCAAGGACACAGCTCCTTTCAGTTTCTGCTCAACAGTGCATTCCATATCATCCATAATCCACTCCACAGCTTCGAGCCAATATTCAGCCACATTCGGAGCTACACCAAAAATTCCTCTAAAAACTTCTGCATTATTTGACTTGAGTCGTTCTGAAATTGACCCACGAGTTGTTGGCCCAATTCTAGTTCCAGCAAGCCTTTCTAGGACTCGCAGCATTGCTTGTGTCAAAGCATTATCTTCTTCCATATGATTCTGTGATCTCGTCTCACTTACAAGTGACGCAGTGCATCCATTTCGGCATATGATTTGGTACTTCATTGCGATACCTCGTCCCGCCACGGCCACGCTCTCTCGCGGCCCACGACCACGCCCTCTAGTGCTCATGATGACTAATTCGATTTAATCTGATTACAAGTTTTATGAATCAGAAAATTATTTCAGTGTTTATTAATGATGTTTTATGAGATTTGAGAGATAAAGTTGTTTTTCGCAACACATCCTATAGTCTCAATCTTTACAAATTTTAACATCTAAAACTAGAAGTTCTAGAGTGTTCCTATGGTCATATCATCATCATCATAATAATCATTTAACAATGAATACTTACTTGACTTGGTGCCAGATGCTTGTGGTGCCATACTGATCTTTAAAACATAATTAAAATATTTTCCTACGGAAATTATTTGTTGAACCCAACCACGTAGAAGTTTTTGAAACGGCTCGATATTATTAAATGTAACACCCCAAACCCAGTCTATGCGTTAGGACTAGATTTGGTTTGTTACATAAATCGAACTATCTTAATAATTACGGTGAATCAAATTTAAAAAATCATTTTTAATTACAAGGTTTAATAAAAACCAAAAGAGTATTTTAAATTTGATGTATATGAGAAAACATTAATTGAAAATATCATTAATATTGTATTGTTAAAATCCTTAGAGTAAATTTTTATAAGAGTTCAAAATATTTAAGAAAATGATAAAGGAATTTCATATATTTGAAAACCCAAATTATTTTAAGAAAACATCATGTGTTAATCATAAGCCCATATTAAAATATCCAAAATATAGTTTTAAACCAACCACACATAAAAATCCATAAAATATTAATAGAGGCCTTATTACATCAAACCCCCAAAAAAAAATAGTAAATTATAGAAAATACTTAATAAAAAGTTTGAAATTTATTTAACCCATGTTTCGCAGTATGGCCTCCACAAAGTCATCCTCGGCCCAAGTCCACGTCAATTTCCATTACCTGACATGAAAAATTTAAGGGAGTGAGTTACTCAAAACTCAGTGTATAACTCACTTACTTTATCCACTGGGCCAAATCATCAAGTCATAGTTTTGGGCTTGAGCCCATTAGCAGGATTAACAATATAAATAATAATATGTATGCAAAAAAAAAATGAAGTTTCCAACCCCAAACCTAATTTCCATCCGCTACACACCCCGTACCAACCATCACACCTGTGGGGATCAAGTCAACCCACCCCGCCATCACACCAATCGTAGGCATTAAGCCATTTTATATTTGTGGCAGAGCCACCGAACTAGATTGTGACAAAGTCACCGAACTAGAGGCATTGAGCCATTAATAATTGTGGCAGAGCCACCGAACTAGAGGCAAATAGCCATTTAATTATTTTGTGGCAGAGCCACCAAACTAGAGGCAAATAGCCATTTAATTATTTTGTGGCAGAGCCATCGAACTAGATTTTGGCAATAGGCCTTTCTTCTCTTCATCATTAATCCCAACCCATGCAACATGTATGCAAAATTTTGTCTATGTTCATATGATGATTTTATCAAAAGACTTACATAACATAAGAGTCAATATTTCTAGTTTTTGTTAAGGCCCAAAATTTCAAAATAGCATTTAGCCCATTTAGCAATCTAGCATCTTAAACCCAATTTACGATCTAGCTAAGAGTTTGGCCCATTTAATAATTTATCAGGCTTTTCGGCCCATTTAACAATTTATCAGGCTTTTCAGCCCATTTAACAATTTATCAGGCTTTTCGGCCCATTTATCGATCTAGTAGAGATTTCAGCCCATTTATCGATCTAGCAGAGATTTCGGCCCATTTTTACGAGACATAAAATTTACATATTAACAACTAACTTCTCGAGGGCGTTTTCATAATTTTCAAAATTTTAATCGTTTTCATGTATTTTCACCAAGATACCAATTAATACGTATTATACCGATTTAGTCGTCTTTACAATTTTACTCAACACTACGAATGACATCCAACCCGAGAAAAATGTGAAGTTACACACCTTGATATCATGAGTACTAAACCTTCCCGCTCTTCAACACCTAAACATAATATGATCTATTAGAACACTATCATTTATCAAAAATATACTATTGGTATTCGATCCAAATCCTTGCCCCTTTGATTTTGAATCACTTCTATTTTTGGTTTCTCTTCATTTATCGATTCGTTGCTCGCTGAGAATCCACTAACGTACAAAGGCTCGAGAGTACAAACTACTTCAAATAATTGATTTCCCTCGGTTGATGGTCCGCAACCCGGTGGAAAATCCTGGATTCCCAAAATAGCCCTTCATTTATATTTAGGGGGATTTGCAGAACCGCCCCTCTTTCGAAGACTATGGACTGCCCTTTTCTGCCTTCTCTTGAAAGTCTCTAAAGATATACGATCATTAGTCCGACTACCAATATTGAAATATGGTTAACGTTTGGTAGGGTTTGAGATTTGACTTACCACTATTTGTCTTCGTTCCTCGAGAAACGATCGAGTGATAGTGTCCCTAAAATGAAATCGATTAATACTATACTAATATAATAAATATAAATCCTTAAGGGAAAACTCCTTACCTTGATTCTTGAGATTGATTCCAAAGTTCCAAAATTCTAAAGATCTCCTTGAGTTTCTACCTTCCAAAGTTTCACTAATATCCACGATTGAAATAGAAATTGAGTAAGAATAATTCGGTATGATCAAAGAAAATGAAAGAAATTTTTTTTACAAGGATTGGGTTAACATTCGCCCATGGATAAAATAAAATTGAGGAAAATTGTAATGAAGAAGAAAAATGAAGAAAAGGAAGATAGGATGATATGGTTCGATTTCAAAAGAGAAAGAGAGAAAGAAAGAAAAAGAAAGGAGAAACAAAAGAGAAGAAAAATATACTTAGTTTGGAAGAAAATGCATTCGGCATAGGAGGAGAAAATGAGAAAATGAAAGGAAGAAAAATATTTTCTTGTCTATGTACTTTCGGTCACAAAGAGAAAAAGGATTTGGGAGAGAAAAAGTTTCAAACCGAAATGGTCACAAGAGATTGGCTCAAAGAAGAAGAAAAATGAATTGTGTACTCAAATATGTTGAAAATTTTTGGCTAGAGAGAATATGGGTGGAGGAAAAATGCTTTGATAAGAAAATGACCAAAATGAAAGAGTTTCTTGTAACATTCAAGCTACCATGCTCTCAACCAAAACTGGCCACCCACTTTTTGCCTCATTGCCGTCCAAATACATGGGTCAAATGGCCATTAAGAAGATTCCAAAATACCTTCCTACACTTAAGCCTTTTTCCCCTCCTTTTTCCTTAAGTTGATGAAACACAATCCCCCATTTCAAGCCCTTATCCTTAGCTTTCCAAATACTTAGTGTTCTTACCAAAAATAAAGCATTCCAACTCACCCTAGCTTATCTCTTTGCCGACACATGCTCAAGCTAAAGCAAAAATAAAAATTCCTAGTTGCATGCTAGGTGATTCGAACATCTTCCCTTATGTCCAACTCATGGCGCCATCACCACTATGCCATTAACTCATCTTATGCCATCTTTTGGTACTTACTTAATTTAAGTCTCAATGTCACCTAATTTCTTTACTCTAAAGTACACTTAAATAATAATATTTATTCTAACTCCAAGTAACCTGAACTATCATTTAGCAAAATAATGATACTCAATTATTTAGGATGTTACAAGGTTTGATAGTGCAATTGACTTCTTGGATGATCCTTCGAGTCCGTAGCTTGGATCAGAGATCTATAAAACAAAGGTAGACAAGTACACACACACGGTAAGCTTGCTAGCTTAGTAAGTCTTAAGAAAACATATACGTAAATATAACATATATCCAACCACTTAAGTTAACAACTTCTATCACCAATTCAAACATATGTAATATGTAATTATACCTATAAAGCCAAGGTAACCGAATGTCATTGAGGCATTTGACATAAAAACTTAACCTTTCTTACTCATATACACCAATCACCAAGTATATCTTAGACATATGTAAATAACATATGCTTATTCAATACACTTAATCCATTCAAAATTCTAAGAATCAATTACCACACGGTATAACATGTATATATATATGTATATACACACATCTATCATAATCAATGTATAAGACATTCACTTCCTCACATACTAGTTCGTTATTTGCTTGAGTAACATGAATCAAATACTTACCTCTCTCGTCAATTAATACATTTCATGTTTCAAAGTGAAAATTCTTGATATGTTTGTATCTCAGGTTATCATATACTCGAGCTAAAATCACATTCAAAGACTAGGCCCGCTTTCGACTCAAGGTCCGGTTAATCACAAGCATTAAGCACGCTAGGCGATAAGCTGAATTGTTTCACCCAAGACGTTGGCTCGCTAGGCTAAAAGCCCGAGTAGCACACCCAAGATCGGGCACGCTAGGCTAAAAGTCTGAATACACACACCAAGACGTATTCGCTAGGCTAAAAGCCCTAATAACATATCAATAATTCATCAAATCCCATCTTAACATTTACATTATTACCAATTTATGTACATAAACCACAATCACTTATCATATCACAAGTACTAGTTTTCATGTCAAATTCAAAACACATTTAGTCCAATATTAGACCTTAACATTCGGCTATCATCTATTTCAATACTCAATGAAATCAAATAATATCATTTAACATATTCATAATTATTTCTTACATGTACTTAAACTTAAGAACTTACCTCAATAGTTGACCAATTTAGCTATCCGGCTATTCGTTTAGTTTTGTTTTTCCCCGATCCAAAACCTCATCATTTTGGACTTGATCTAAATGATTCAAATTAAACTCATTCAACTACATATTCATTCAATTAAATACCAAATCATATAAGTGTACAATTTACTAATTTACTCCCAATAATTTCAATATTTAAAAATTAATCCCCATAACATTTAACATTAAAAAATCTAGAATTCAATTTCCCCCTTTTTAGGTAGAATGCATACCATTCTCACACAAATCCTTACAAACATTTTTTTTCATAACTCATGACCGAATATACTAACTAAATTCATGTAATATACATTCATATATAATCAATCCATTTGACCGAATATGAATAAGATTATCAAGCTCAAATCAAAATAAATTCCATAATATTATACAACTTCACCAATATTATTTATATCATCAAATTTCCTACTCAAATCATTACCTAAGCTAGACATTTTTCCATCACACACCACAACCACACGAATGCTCAACCATGGCCGAAATTAACATGCTTCACTCTCAACAATTTTAACAAGTTTTTTTTTACTAGTACTTAAGATCACCCACTCAAATATGTACAAATTTGTCTAAAACAAAACTCAAATACTTACTTTACTAACACATGCAATGACCGAAAATGGAGCTTCTAATTCCCCTCTTTTCTTTGTCAAAATTCGGCAAGATGAAGAAAGAAGATGAAGGTATGTTTTTTTTTCTCATCTTTTCTTTGTTTTTCTATTATAATAATCAAATTATAAAACTAATATCATGCCACTATCTAAAATAAATGGATTAAATATGAAACTTAATCATTATGCCGTCCACTCTTATAAACAAATGGGTATTTGACATGCAAGTCCAATCTTTCAAAGAGAAATTCAATTTGACCACCAATTTCATAAAAACTATTATTTCTCCACTTGTTCAATTTAATCCTTTCCCTTAAATTAAGCACTCAATCAATAAAATTTTTATACAAAACTTTCACATATCATAAATCACATATAACTAGCACCAAAAATAATATTTAAAAATTTTCTGGACTCGGATTCGTGGTCCCGAAACCACCGTTCCGATTAGGGTCAAATTCGGACTGTTACATAGGAGACCAGGTACTGCTAGACAAAGCCGATCCCCACATCACTTCAACAGACATGAGGGCAAAGGGAGAAATTCTTCTTAAGGTACACGATATCTTCCCACATGAAATAGTCGAGGTAAGCAATCCAATATTTGGCAATTTCAAGGTAAATGCTTCTCGACTTCAACTTTGTCACAAAAATAGAACTGTGAGCATGAGGGAAGATATTCAAACCTTTAAACCTCCCTAAAATTTTCAAACACAAGGACAGTCTATCTTAAGACTATAAACGAGTGCTTTTCGGGAGGCAACCCGAGCACTAACTCAATTTATTTTGAAATTTATTTTCAGTCTTTTCTTCTCATCTTTCTCTTCTAAATATTTATTTTAAAACTAACAGAAAAGTATAGATTTCTAGGCCACACGGCCATGTCCGTGGCTGTGTGGACCACCGAACCATCGCACTGACAAAGTGGAGGTCGTGCAATTCAGGCCAACCACTGTCAGATGTCACGGGCCCAACCACCCTTCCCCACGGGCACCGACAGATTAGCACGGCCATGCCCCTAAACCGTGTGAAGCTACTGACTATCTCCTAACGGGCATGGTTGACTAAGAAACGGGCGTGGGAGACTCAACACGCATGTACCCACGGCCGTGCGAGGCGGCCATGGTCGGCATTGACTACTCAAACACGGGCATGGCACATCAAGAATGGGCGTGGGCAATGTAGCACGCTCCACACCACGACCGTACGAGGCGGCCGTGTGAATTGACACACCCTTGAACCACGGGCATGGGAACGTGCCAAATTTGAAATACTATTTAAACCCCACAGCCCTTCCTCTTCTTCCCATTCTATTTCTTCTTTCTTCTTTCTTTTTCCTTCAAAATTTTATTTCTTCCTTTAGAAAAAGTGTCAAGACTCTTGAGCAACACCAAAACCATGCCGAAGAAGCGAAAAAAGGCAAGCATAATCTCCCTATGGGAGACCGATCTACATAAGTTCATGCCGGCCTCTTCATTCAAACAACAAGCCAAGGGTCTTTGAGACCATATAGTTTTTATTTTATTTTTCTCTTTTGCTTCAATTTCCTTCTCTTTAATAATCTTATGCTTAATTTAGTTTATTTTAATTTAGTTTCTTAGTATTAGATTCTAAAGGATGCTTGGGAATCACGCCACCACGACCACCACCAGCACCTCCGTCACCCTAGAAGCCACACCCACCTTACGAACCATCTTTCAATAAGGACTTAACAATCCATTTATTTTTTATTTTCACTTTAGATTGTTTTCTATTTTAATTCTCGTCTTCTTTCTTATCTTCATATATATACTTAGTTTATTTTAAATATGTCTTAATAATCCCTAGCTAATTCTCTACAAGCTCCCTAATTTCTTCATCTAGCGCAGAGATCGTTGGTAGCCACCCCACCAGGACCATAGAAAATGCCACCACCGCCTCCTCTAACTACCTTCTACCACGACCACTACCAACTCCCGGAGCCATCCAAAAATCAAGAAGTCACTTTACCCTTTATCTTTTGATTTATCCCATAACTGTCATTATTCATCTTTGTACATTGAGGGCAATGTACATCTTAAGTGTGGGGGGTAAAAGTGTCAAACTTTTTGCATTATTCTCAAAATCTTGAATTTAGTCTTGATTCAAAAGTATTTTTCTCATATTACTAATTAGGATGAAATTTCTAATGATTTTTATTTTTATTGATATGTTTTAGATTAAATCATAGTTAATTGTGCATTGATGATTAAATTTGAAGAATACTAGAGAATCAGGCATGGTAAGTCTACTTTCTAAAAATTAAAATTGATGGGTCGTTAAACTGAATTTGAGTATTACCTTGAAATTTGGAATTTATAAGGATTGATGTCAAAAACACCCATAATTTTTGTGAGATTTTGAGCCTTATAGAGCATATATTTCTTTTCATGCTCACTTTATTGATTATGAGTGTGTCAACTTTGAACTGTTATTCTAGAACTTGCCTCATTTATACATGTCGAGACCACACTTTTGATTTGATATACAGAGATGATAAAGGCATCTATGATTTAATCCACTTACTCCATAAAAAGCCTACCTTCACAAATTAACCCCTAGTGAACCCCGTTGAATCCTAACAACCTTTTTATTGACTCACCCACTAATATTAACCCAAAACCCCTTTGTATTTTTTATCACCCTTTCTTTTGACTTCCCTTTAAACGAGGTTTGATTTGATTAAGTTACCAAATTATATTAGTTCAGTAGTTACATTTATCATTTATGATGTAATATTTTAGTTTGTTCTTAAAAAAAACCCCAAGTATATTCAATATTAGTAGTATATAAAAAAGCTTAGAGCATTTAAATTCCAATTGTTGAAGAAAAAGCTCGTATTAAAGTATTATCAAATTTTAAGTGATGAAAATACTTTTTATTATAGAGTAATTATCAATAGTGGTATTATTAGTTTTCATTCGATGTAAATATTCATATTTAGTTCATTGTTTCTAGTTAGGTAATTTATCAAGTCAATTTCGATTCTAACCCTCTAATTCAGCCTATATCCATACCCTTAACCTTAGCCCCGTTACAACCCTAATAAAGACCTTTTGATCTGTGTATCATCTCATATACAGTGGTGGAGATTTGATTTTAGGCAAGCCTATGGGATTAACTTTTCAGGTTCGACATATGAGTGCTTATTCTTGAACCTTAAACACTTTGAGTGATTTGAGTGAACCTTTATTAAGGATGTTAATCCCACATTTAGTATGCTTTTGGATGATTTATCCTTGATTTATGTAAAAAGGTGCTCTTAATCCTTTCTTTTCATGTCTTATACTCAATAAAGCACCTAGGGATAAAAAGAACGTAAAACGGGCTTAAAACGGACCAAATAGGGCCAACCCAAGAAATCGACATGGCCTGGACTTCAAGCCACATGGTTGTGCCTTGCCATTTATTTAGAACATGGCCTTACCCCGATTTACACGACCGTGCCTCGTCGACAAAAGTCCAACACGGTCTGGCTACGACTTACACAGACGTGTGCCATGGGCGTGCTCCTGCCACGGGAATGAGCAATTTCACTCGGTTTTGGATGCTTGAAGCCAAAGAAACATACTCCTAAGTCTACTTAAACACCTTAATAGTAATTCTACTTGAAGGAGGTACTTAGGAGCCAAGTAAAGCATCTAAAGAGCCTATATAAACAACCCAAGACAACCGTTCTAAATAATCAAGTTTTAGGCAAAAGTTTTCTGCCAGAGCTTTTATTCAGGGAATTACTCGAAGATAGCCAGTTGATCGATCTCAAGAAGCCGGAGTTCTACTCAAGTCAGAGGATCTTCTCTTCAATTCCTTTAGGGGGTTTTAGGGATTTCTTATGTTTTGTTTTATCTTTTCTCTTGAGATGTTTTCTTATTTAGTTATGAACTAAACCCTTCAGATACCTAAAGGGGATGAAACCTATAATGGATTTTGTTCTTTGATTTCTAAATTATATGATAAGTACTTAGTTTGTTCTTAATTATATTGCTTAATTTAATCTGATGTGCTTAGGTGGAGGAGGAATAGACCCTTCCTAAGAGTGGATCTAGCATAATTAAGTGGAGTTGATCGCATGCCTAAAGATTGGGTGATTAGATTTTACCGGATTAGGGTGAAACCTAATATGGGAGTCCATTGATCGATTTACTGCTTCCTTAGGGGGTTATTATAAGAGAACTAGAGTTCCACTAATTAACCTAAGGTTAGACGTTATTCGCCTTGAGAGAGGGTTTAATATAGGTTAGGGGGTCTCACGGATCAAGCTAAGTAAAGAAGTCATATAATTAAAAGTTAGATAATGAGGAGAAGTCATAGGTGGATTCTTCCCGAGGTATCGTCTAAAATCGCTTGAGTTTTTCCACGTCTTCTCCCGAGTTTCATTCTTTTGTTTTTGCATCTAGTTTAGTTTTCATTAGTTTTTTAGATTAATAAACCAATCACTCCATATTTTAGGCTAAATAATAGAAAGAAAGTGAGTAGTAGTACTTTTAGGTTCCTTTGGGTTCGATAAAATAATCTTCCGTAAACTATACTATTGTTTGATAGGGCACTTGCCTCAATAGTCGTAATAGTTAGTTTATAGGTTCTATCATTCTTTATAAATATTAAAACTCGACTGTTTGACACGATCATTATCTAATTTAAAATTAACTATTTAACTAAGCTAAAGGTGCTAAGACAAAGAAGAAATTGGGGAAGGACTTGAGAGAAAACTGATTGATTAGACAATACTTGAGGAAGAATCCACTTAGACTTCACTTGTTATCTAACTCTGAACCAGACGATTTATTCACTTGACTTGATCCGTTGGATTCCCTAATTTATATTAATACCTCTCTTCAAGGCTACTAACGTCTAACCCTAGGTTGATTAATTGAAATCTCTTTCTAATTAAAACCCCTAGAATTGTATTAACTCAATGTATGGACTCCCATATTAGTTTTGACCCTAATTCGACAGATTTTCGTCACCCTATCTCTAGGCATGCTGTAACACCCCAAACCCACCCAAACGTTGTGACCGAATTTGGTATGCTACAGAGAAAACATTTTTGAAAAATCCCTTTAAGCCGTTTTAAATTTTTGATAAAAGATATTATTTTGGTTTAATAATTTATTAGGTCAGGTTGTTACAGATTCAAGTGTACCCGATGGCACAATAAAACATTTTTGCGTATTAATTTGAGAAAACATGTATCCATTTTCAAGTCATTAAGTTATTAAACAAATTATCCAAAAGCAGATAAAATAACCAAAATATAATCCTAGTAGGCCTTATTACAATTTAAGCAAAATAACCAACAATAAAATAAAAGTAGTTCATAAATCATTTAATCCAAATGTTCTTTGCATGGCCACCTCGAGTTCTTCCTATTTTATCCGCGATCTACAAGTCACTGAAAATTTAAAGGAGAAGGTGAGTCACCAAGACTCAATGTGTAATCCTTCCCGGTTTAGTGCAACACATACACAAGTCATAACCAATTAACATGCAAAAGTTTAATATGCACCCAACCTAGCCATCCAAACGCCTTTTCTACCCAGGTGTGGTACCATACCACCGGTGGTGCCAAACCACTGGTGACTTAAAGTCACATATGTGATACCAAATCACTTGGAGATACCAAATCTCTGGTGTCCGAAGACACAAATCGAATGATGGGGCCAACCCATCGTGTGATACCAAATCATTGGCGTCAATCCCATATCTCAAAGTGGGGCCAACCCACGGTGGTGTTAAGCCACAGGGACGAGACGCTATGAGGTGCCAAACCTCTGGAGGTACCAAACCTCTGGTGACCTAGTCACAATGTGTTACCAAAACACTAGTGTCCGTCGACACGAATATCACTGCCCCCTCCACTCATTTGATCCCACATAAATCAATAATATTTAATTAACAATTGTCATGCCAATAGATTTATTAATCAATATCCAACAGATCTATCATGAGCCATATATTATAAGCCACATATACCAAATATGCCATGCTTCCCAAAAGCATCAAAAGAAAGCTCATAGCAACAAAGACTTACCCAAATCCTTGTCTATATCATGATGGTATTACATCCGAATCTACACAAACCGATTAAGCATACATATAACACTTAGCATATTAAATAGTTATAAGGTGTGTATGTACACACTGTCACCAACGATAGTCCTAATCCTCAAAGAGTCAATTGGCCACACAAGATTTCTTGCTCCTATATTGACCAAACACAAGAGTTAGGGACATGGACTATTCGCCAAACCAAATAATTTTACGGGGTTATCATATGAACACGAAACCTCACCTAATCGCCTTCGAGTACTAACTATGGCAACAGTGACGCGAATCGCTTCACTTCCCTACAATCGGCAACCATTAAAAAAATAATAGTCTTCGGCTTTAGAAAAATCAAAAGAATAATCCCTTAAAATAAATCCTTACCACCTTCAATATTTGACCAAGATACTTTTAACTGGAAGAAGAGAGTTTCGGCACACCCAAAGGAGTATATTAGGCCAATAAAGAAATTATTGAGAAGAAAGGAGAAATAGGGATTCGGTTTTGAAAGAAAAGAAAAGTGGTAGATGAAAGATAATGGTGTAGGAGATTCGCCAAAGTTTAGAAAATGGAAGAAAAGAGATAGAAGAAATGATATTCGGTCACCACAAACTTTACTAAAGAAGAAAATGCACAAGATGCAAAAAATATAGTTTGGTTCAAAAGACAAATGAGAGAAAGAAAGTGGTATTTTGTTTTCAACAAAATGAAGTTGTCTTCAAAAGAAATTTTGCACTAAAACACCCTAGACATTCTACCAAAGATGAGAGCTTTTGGAGAGGAAAACAAACACAAAATGATACACAAAACAAAAGTTTGGCCAGCATCCCCCAAGCTACCTACCAAAATTTGACCATTCCCTTAGCCTTACATGCCAGTCCACATACATGCATTAAGGCATAGGATTTCTTTCCAAAACATTCTCCACCTTTCATGCCTTTGCCCCTCATAATACCATAACTCAAGATTCTTATTCCTATCTTCAAGCTTTCCTTAGCAAAATTCAACTTACCAAAGATGAAAATCCAACCTATCATAAACATAGGTTGGTGGCCATTAATGTTAAAATACAAAAAATAAACTTTCAAATTGCTAAACATACTACTCGAACCTCTAACCTCAAGCCACCTTTCAAACTCCTTAACCAACTTGCCACTTACTCCTCTTGTGCTTTAATTAACACTTAAATTAACTTAAGTGCTAAGCTCACTTAATCCACTTCATTAAATAAACCATACTAAAAATTACTCTACTAAATCGAGCATACTCAAGACCCCTAATTTTGTCTTATAACTCTACGAATAATATCACAACAATTCATACACAAGAAAAATAATTCAATCACAAATAACCCCAATATTAGGATGTTACGGTTCTACCCCTTAAAATAATTTCGACCTCAAAATTACGATCGAGAAAAGGTGGGGGTATTGTCGCAGATCACACTCTCGGGTTCCCACGTAGCTTCCTCAAGTACCATGGTTTCGCCATAGTACTTTCACCAAAGGTCTCGACTTCCACGCAAAACCTTGATATCTCGATCTAAGATTTGGATTGGTTCCTCCTCGAAAGATAAACTGAAGTTTACCTCAATCTACGCCACAGCACAACGTGTGATGGATTCGATCGATATCACCTAAGCATCGACACATGAAAGACGTTATGAATCTGATTCAACTCCACCGTGATTCGGTGATAAGCCACTGGTCTTACTCGCCTCACTATTACATACGGGCCGATGAACCTTGGGCTTAGCTTCCCTTTTTTCCCAAATCTCAAAACCTTTTTCCAAGGTGACACCTTCAAAAAGACTTTATCTCCCATCGATACTCCATCGCTTTACGCTTAAGATCAGCATACGACTTCTACCTATCAGATGCCTCCTTGAGACGAGCCCGAATCACCTTAACTTTTTCTTCAGTTTCAGATACCAACTCCGGACCCAAAACTTGTGATTCACCCAACTCCGTCCAACAAGTAGGAGTTCGGCATTTCCGTCCATCTGAAGTGCTTCATATGGAGCCATCTGAATGCTCGCTGATAACTATTGTTATAAGCAAATTTCGCCAACAGTAGATACTCTTCCCAGCTACCACTAAAATCCAAAACACAACCTCTCAGCATATCTTCTAAGATCTGAATCACTCTCTCCGATTGTCCGTCAGTTTGCGGATGAAAAGTCATCTTTCAAGTCCAATCTCGTTCCCAAGGCTTGATGCAAAGCTCTCCAAAACCTTGACGAATGGGATCTCTGTCAGTAATGATCGACTTTGGTACACGTGTAATCTCACCGTCTCACCACAAACAACTTAGCTAACCTCTGAAGCAAATAATCTACCCTTACCGGAATGAAATGAGTCGACTTAGTCAGACGATCCACAATCACCCAAACTGAATCCTTCTTACTAGGCGTAAGAGGTAATCCACTGACAAAGTCCATGGTGATCCTCTCCCACTTCCACTGAGGAATCTTCACCGGCTGAAGTAACCCAGATGGCAACTGATGTTCAGCTTTGACTTGTTGACACGTCAGACACTTACCCACGAACTCGCTTGCTTCTGCTTGACACTGCCACCAAAATTGCTCTCTCAAATCCCGATACATCTTGTTACCTCCGGGATGCATAACATATGGGCTGCTATGTGCGTCCCGAAGAATCCTTTGTCTCAACTCCACATCCTTCGGCATACAAGCTCTCCCTTTAAAGTACAAAACTCCATCACTGGACAGACTAAAATCCTCTAATCCACCATTCTGAACTTGCAACCTCCGATCATTCAAACCATCATCCTCTAACTGCTTCTCCTTAATCTGATCTAACCAAGTCGGCTTGACTTGCAATTCTGCCAAAAGACTCCCATCGTCAAACAGACTAAGTCGAGCAAACATCGATCTTAAATTCGATACAACCTTACGGGTCAACGCTTCTGCCACCACGTTAGCCTTACCAGGATGATACTCGATCGAACAGTCGTAGTCCTTCAATAGTTCAATCCACCGACGCTGCGTCAAATTCAAATCCTTCTGAGTCAAAAGATACTTAAGACTCTTGTGATCCGTGTAGACTATCGACTTTTCCCCGAACAAATAATGCCTCCATATCTTCAAAGCGAAGACTACAGCCGCTAACTCCAAGTCGTGCGTTAGATAGTTAACCTCATGCGGTCTTAGGCGACGGACGATAGGCCACTATCTTCCTTCTTGCATCAATACACATCCCAAACCAAGATGGGACGATCACAAGAAACCGTAAACAACTTTCCCGCCTCAGGTACTGTAACCGACTTAGTCAAAATCTTCCTTAGCTTGTCAAAACTTTCTTGTTGCTTCTCCGTCCACACAAATGGAATTCCCTTTCTTAATAACTTAGTCGGCGGCATGATTAAAGAGAATCCTTCCACAAACCTCCGATAGTACCTCGCTGCACTCCAAAAACTTCAAATTTTTGCCACCGACCTAGGCGGTTTCCAGTCCAACACCGCTTCGATCTTGTGAGGATCTACTCTAACCCCTTCTGCTAACACTACGTGACCTAAGAAAGCCACCTCTCTAAGCCAAAACTGAATTTGGCATATAACTGCTTCTCCCTCAGTACTTGTAGAACTATACGCAGATGCATGTCATGTTCCTCCTCCGTCTTTGAGTAAACCAATATGTCGCCTATGAACACCACGACAAATTGATCCAAATCATCTTTGAAACACCCTATTCATTAAGTCCATGAATCTTCACGTGCATTGGTCAACCCAAATGGCATCACTAAAACTCGTAATGCTCATACCTTATATGAATGTCGTCTTGTGCACATCAACCTCCTTCACCTTTAGTTGATGATATCCCGACCTAAGATCTATCTTGAGAATACCGATGCACCCTTGGTTGGTCAAACAAGTCATCAATCCGAGGCAACGGATACCGTTTGATCGTTAACTTGTTCAATTGGCGGTAGTCGATACACATCCGCATTGAACCATCCTTCCTCTTGATAAACAAAGACAGTGCTCCCCACGGAGATATACTTGGTCGGATAAATCCTTGGTCCAAGAGCTCCTAAATTTGAGCCTTGGCCCACCAATTCCTTTGGTGCTATTCGATGCGGTGCTATAGACACAAGTGCGCTCGGGTAACAAGTCTATACCGAATTCAACTTCCGATCCGAGGCAAACCGGAAGTTCTTCAGAAATCGTCAAGATATTCCTTTGATTCGAACATTCCCCACAAAAACTCTTTAGCTTCCAAAGCACACACATGAACAACGAACGCCTCACAGCCCTTCCTGACCATCTTCACAGCTTTCAACATAGATATCACGTTGGATAGATAATCTCTTCTATTACCTATCATGACCACTTCTTCACCTTCAACCGTCTTCAAAACCATGCGCTTAGCAACAAGAATCCAAACTTGCTTGGTACTTGACCAAACAATCCATCCTAAGAATCGATCGAACTCCTCAAACGGCGGTTCCATCGGATCGGCTACAAACACTACCCTTGGAGTTCTAGGGTACCTCTCTATCTGACTTATCTACTTCTACAGAGTAACCTAAAGGACTAAGCACGGTCATCCTCCTAGAAGCGTCTCTTAAACTAAACTCATGGTCTTAACTATGCCACTAGCAACGTAAGAATGCGTCGAACCCACATCTATCAAAGCAGTATATGGGACACCAAAGATTAAAAACATACCGGTTATGACGTCCAGTGCGTCTCCCTCCTCACGACGCCGCAAAGATACACTAAACCAGTCGCTTAGCCTCCGTGTTGCCAATACCTCTGCCAGTTGCTCCGCGACCTCCACTAGAGCCATTACCACCTCTACCATTACCACGACCTCTCTGCGGTGCTGGTCCCTCCTTTCTAAACTGAGCACGACCTTGACCCTCTGGCTGATTCCTTGCCAACTTCCGTGGACAATCCCTCACACGGTGATCCAAAGACCCACATTCAAAACAACCCCTCTCACCGGTCCAACATCCTCCCCAATGTGACTTCCCACAGCGGTTGCACTGAGTTGGTCTTTGATTAGTAGCCATGGGCCTTCCTGCCTGATTCGGCCCATCCTGCCTAGCCCTCTTCTGAGCGTTACTACCCGATCCAGACGATCTAAAGCCTCTTTTTCATTTGTTTCTATCATAATTACATCTCACGGACGCCTTGACCCCTTGGCTACTTTAGCCTTTTCCACTAAAACGACAAACTCACGCTCCCTCTGTGGAGTAATCAAGAGTCTCAAGTCATCCTCATCCGTCTTCAAAGCGGACACACCGATCATGCTCGTTGACACAATTCCCGAGCATAGCGGCTCGATCTCAAGAATTTCGCTTCATATTTCGACACGACTTATTTCCTTGTACCAACCCGGAAGAGCTTTCTCGTGCATCAATGTAGCTAGTGCCCACATACTTCTTTTGATAGCGGTTTGAAATACTCCCAAGTAAGATTGTGCGCAGAGCACTATCTCGAACCGTGAGCCACCATTGATATGACTCATCCTTGAGAAGCGACACCGCCCCTTCGGTTTCTCCTCATTTGTCAAATCTATCTCATCCATGATTCTTTCGATCGATTCTAGCCAATACTCGGTCATTTTGGGCGCTACACGGATACACCTCGTAAAAATTCAGCTCAGTTAGCTCAAGTCTCTCAGTACCAATTTTGAGCTCCTCCACCTCCACCCATTCCAACTACCCTTTCCGAACCCGCAAGATCGCTTGTGACATCTGCATCATCACCGTCGATCCTGCGCTCTTCTCCAAAAGTTGGGGTGGTGGTGGCGGTGGTATATCATTCTCGATCCTTGACCTGACCGATGTGTTACGATACATCATCCTACCCTTTCAAGCGTCCATGACGGCCACGTCCTCTAAAGCTCATTCTAACTATCGACTTTAATCGATTAGGAAATTTTATGAATTAGTACATGTTTTACTTGGTTATCCATGAAGAAATTTTATGAAAAGAATTTAATAGAGATTCTTTCGATCAAAGCGAGTTTTAAGTCTTCTATCTAGTTTACGTAAAAGTACATCCATTCCTAATACCTTTCATACTTATGCACTCTTGGGCATTTCGTAAGATTTCTAACCTGTGGGCATTTTCGTTATTTTTCCTCTGAGGTATTTTTGTAATAAAACGAAGAAATTTGAAAACTTTAATAAATCAAATCATTTTGTAATTTCCAAAACTGAGGAGTATTTTTGAAAAATTCTTCAATTTAAAGGTATGGCGAATTTTGAAAATCGTGGGTATTTTGGTAAATTTTTTTAAGCCGGGAATATTTGATAATTTTCGAAGATGAATTTGTCCTACTATCTAAAAGAGATAATTTAGTGATTTCAAAATCGAAGTTTTCCTTAAAATATGACTAGTCCCTTTCGGGTTTTATTTAGGGTTTTGCCTATGACCGAGTCCTCTTGGTTAGGAGAACAAAGCTACGCACTGTAGGAATCCCGCGAGAGGAGGTGAGTCACGAGGACTGCTTAAATACCAAGCTCTTTCAGATCCAATCCTAAACATGCGCACCAAGGTTACCACACCCTAACTCGGTGACTTGGTCACGGGTTGGTTTTAATTAGGCCATTAAAGTCTTATGAGTTTTGTTGGGGTGGACTAGTCCTAAGGTTCAACACCTATCACACTAACTAACCTACCCTTCTACAATAATAATCCATACAAAAAGTTAGAGGTACTTACAGGTGGATTGGTGGGAGACTGATGCCATGCTTATTAAAACCAAAATATTTCAAATAGGCCTAAAACATTTTTGGGCCTTGGGCCCCACAAATAGAGCTTTGAGCTGGCTCTAATACCACTTTGTAACACCCCAAACCCGGCCCAAACGTTATGGTGAATTTGGTATGCTACTGAGAAAACATTTTGAAAAATCCCTTTAAGCCGTTTTAAATTTTTATAAAAGATATTGTTTTGGTTTAATAATTTATTAGGTCGTTGTTAGAGATTCAAGTGTACCGATGGCACAATAAAACATTTTTGCATATTAATTTGAGAAAACATGTATCCATTTTCAAGTCATTAAGTTATTGAACAAATTATCCAAAAGCAGATAAAATAACCAAAATATAATCCTAGTAGGCCTTATTACAATTTAAGCAAAATAACCAACAATAAAATAAAAGTAGTTCATAAATCATTTAATCCAAATGTTCCTTTGCATGGCCACCTCAAGTTCTTAGGCTCCTTATCCGCGATCTACGAGTCACCTAAAAATTTAAAGGAGAAGGTGAGTCACCAAGACTCAATGTGTAATCCTTCCGGTTTAGTGCAACACATACACAAGTCATAACCAATTAACATGCAAAAGTTTAATATGCACCCAACCTAGCCATCCAAACGCCTTTCTCTACCCGTGTGGTACCAAACCCTTGGTGGTGCCAAACCACTTGGTGACTTAAAGTCACATATGTGATACCAAATCTTTGGAGATACCAAATCTCGTGTCCAAGACACAAATCGAATGATGGGGCGAACCCATCGTGTGATACCAAATCATGGCGTCAATCCCATATCTCAAAGTGGGGCCAACCCACGGTGGTGCTAAGCCATAAGGGCGAGATGCTATGAGGTGCCAAACCTCGGAGGTACCAAACCTCGGTGACCAGTAGTCACAATGTGTTACCAAAACACCTTGGTGTAAAATCGACACGAATATCACTACCTCCTCCACTCATTTGATCCCACATGAATCAATAATATTTAATTAACAATTGTCATGCCAATAGATTTATTAATCAATATCCAACAGATCTATCATGAGCCATATATTATAAGCCACATATACCAAATATGCCATGCTTCCTTAAAGCATCAAAAGAAAGCTCATAGCAACAAAGACTTACCCAAATCCTTGTCTATATCATGATGGTATTACATCCGAATCTACACAAACCGATTAAGCATACATATAACACTTAGCATATTAAATAGTTATAAGGTGTGTATGTACACACCTGTCACCAACGATAGTCCTAATCCTCAAAGAGTCAATTGGCCACACAAGATTTCTTGCTCCTATATTCGGCCAAACACAAGAGTTAGGGACATGAACTATTCGGCCAAACCAAATAATTCTACGGGTTATCATATGAACCCGAAACCTCACCTAATTGCCTTGAGTACTAACTACTAAGAACCCAGACGCGAATCGCTTCACTTCCCTACAATCGGCAACCATTAAAAAATAATAGCCTTGACTTTAGAATAATCAAAAGAATAATCCCTTAAAATAAATCCTTACCACCATCAATATTTGACCAAGATACTTCTAACTGGAAGAAGAGAGTTTCGGCACACCCAAAGGAGTATATTCGGCCAATAAAGAAATTATTGAGAAGAAATGAGAAATAGGGGATTCGGTTTTGAAAAGAAAAGAAAAGTAGTAGATGAAAGATAATTGTGTAGGAGATTCGCCAAAGTTTAGAAAATGGAAGAAAAAGAGATAGAAGAAATGATATTCGGTCACCACAAACTTTACTAAAGAAGAAAATGCACAAGATGCAAAAAATGTAGTTTGGTTCAAAAGACAAATGAGAGAAAGAAAGTGGTATTTTGTTTTCAACAAAATGAAGTTGTCTTCAAAAGAAATTTTGCACTAAAACACCCTAGACATTCGACCAAAGATGAGAGCTTTTGAGAGGAAAATAAACACAAAATGATACACAAAACAAAAGTTTGGCCAACATCCCCCAAGCTACCTACCAAAATTTTACCACTCCCTTAGCCTTACATGTCAGTCCACATACATGCATTAAGGCATAGGATTTCTTTCAAAACATTCTCCACCTTTCATGCCTTTGTCCCTCATAATACCATAACTCAAGATTCTTATCCCTATCTTCAAGCTTTCCTTAAGCAAAAATTCAACTTACCAAAAGATGAAAATCCAACCTATCATAAACATAGGTTGACCGATCATTAATGTTAAAATACAAAAAAAATAAACTTTCAAATTGCTAAACATACTACTCGAACCTCTAACCTCAAGCCACCTTTCAAACTCCTTAACCAACTTGCCACTTACTCCTCTTGTGCTTTAATTAACACTTAAATTAACTTAAGTGCTAAGCTCACTTAATCCACTTCATTAAATAAACCATACTAAAAATTACTCTACTAAACCGAGCATACTTAAGACCCCTAATTTAGTCTTATAACTCTACGAATAATATCACAACAATTCATACACAAGAAAAATAATTCAATCACAAATAACCCCAATATTAGGATGTTACACACGCGAGCAACTCCGCTTAACTATGCTAGATCTACTCTTAGACAGGGTCTCTTCCTCCTCTGCCTAAGCACATCACACTTGAATCAATATCTCAGAAATACCAAAACAAGAATTAAGAACACATAGTTAAGAACAAATCAAGTATTTATCATACAGTTCAGATAACAATAGCAAGATCCGTTTTAGGTTTCATCCCCCTCAAGTATCTGAGGGTTTAGTTCATAATTGTAAAAGAAAACATATTAAAAGAAAAGATAAAACAAAACATAAGAAATCCCTAAAACCCTCTGAAGGAATTGAATGAGTGTTCCTCCGTCTTGAGTATGATTCCGGCTTGTAGAGATGAATCAATTGGCTTTCTTCGAGTAAATCCATGAATTTAACTGCTTTGGCTCGGCTCTTTCGCCTAGCTGAACGCCCTCCTAAAGGTTAGCCTCTAGGGTCTTTATATAGGCTTTTGGAATATGTTTCTTTGTCTCTAAGTACCCTAATCTTTATAGAATTCTTCTTATATGGGGCAAAGACACGACCATGACACACGCCCGTCTAAACCGTGGCCAGGCTGTGTTCGAACCTATTGATGAGGCACGGCCGTATTTTTTGGGGTTTAGGCCGAGGTCGACTTTTTTCACGGGGCACGGCTGTGTGGTCTTGGGCCCAGGCCATGTGGATTTCGTACTTTGGCCCATTTTCTCCATTTTCAGCCTGTTTCTCATTATTTTCATCCTCCGGTGCTCTACTGAGTATAAAACATGAAAACAAAGGATTAGGAGCACCTATTTCCATAATTAAAGGGAAAACTCATCCAAAAGTATGCTAAATGTGGGATTAAAATATGTTACTATTATGGTTTATCAAATACCCCCACACTTAAGCTTTTGCTTGTCCTCAAGCAAAATTCTCAACTCACAATTAAAACGAACTTCCTCAATTCATAATATTCATCAATAATGTCTCATAATAATTCGTAGATAATTTATAAATGGATAATTCAACTCAAAGAGTCCTAAAGATTCAAACAATCAAAGTCATGAGTTTGTAGCAAGAAAAAGATAGGTGTTTCCCCTTACATAAATAATCACCTTTAATTCAAAATTGACAAAAGTTGATATCCTCACTAAATATTCACTCAAATCACTCAAGGTGTTTAAGGCTCAAAAATTAAGCTCTCAAAAGTCGAACATGAAAAGTTATTACCATAGGCTTGCTTGAAAATTAAATCTCCACCACTGTAAAAAAAGACGATACACAAATCAAAAGGTCTTTTAAAGGTTGTAACGGGGCTTAGGTTAACGGTGTGGATAAAGGCTGAATTAAAAGGGTTAGAATCGAGATTGAATTGACAAATTACCTAACTAGAGAAATGAACTAATGAACTGAATAATTACATCCATTAAAAACTTGTAATACTAATAATACGAGCTTCTTCTTCAAGATGTTGAAATTAAACGTATAGGCTCTCTTAATTACATAACTAATAATGAATATACTTTGATTTTTGATTGAATTTTTTTAAGAAGAAATCAATATAAAATAAAATTTTAACAACTAAAATAATCTAATTAGGCAATTAATCAAAACAAGTCTCGATAGAAAGGTAATCAAAAGGAATGGTGATAACAAATACGAGATGGGTTTTGGGTTAATATTAGTGGGTTGAGTCAATAAAAAAAGGGTTGTTAGGATCAAAGCGGTTCACTAGGGGCCAATTATGAGGGTAGGCTTTTAGTGGAGTAAGTGGGTTAAATCCTAGGTACCTTAATCATCTCTATATATCAAATCAATAGTGTGGTCTCGACATGTATAATCGAAGCAAGTTCTAGAATAACAAATCAATGTTGACACAGTCATAATCAATAAAGCGAGCACGAAAAGAATGTATGCTCTAATAAGGCTCAAAATCTCACAAAAATTATGGTATTTTGATGTCAACCTCGTAAATTTCAAATGTAACACCCCAAACCCGGTCAACTCACCACGACCGAATCTGGCATGTTACAGGGGAAAACGTTTTGAGGAAATTATTGAAAACTCATTTGCCGTTCAGTTTGATAGAAAACGTCCATGTTTGTTAGAACCCGAATGTATTATTCTTAATTATTTAAAAACCGTGTGCAGTTGAAATCGAGAAGAACCCTAAGTTTGGAAATCAATTAAAATGTCTTTGTTATCATTTCATGAATGTTGTTACCCGATGGTAACGATTACAAAACTTGAAACGAGGTAAATTTTGAAAACTTTGGTTATCAGATTGTTAAAACAAAACAAGTAATTTACTTTGTCACATTTGATGATATATCTAAAGCATGCAAAATAATCCAAAAACATAATTTAAAGGCCTTATTACAAACCCAAATAAAATCTGAAATTTAAAATAATACCTAAAACAAAGTCCATGTAAAACCGAATGTGTGCAATGCATGGCCACCTCGAGTCCATCCGGCTCCTCATCCGCAATTTACGAATCACCTGAAAAGATAAGAGAGAAGGTGAGTCACCAAGACTCAGTGCATAATCCCCCTCCTGGCTAATGCAACATGCTTACACAAATCATAACCAAGCAATATATATGCACCCAAACCTAGCCATCCATAACTCTGTTTCTATCCCGTGTGGTACCAAACCACTGGTGGTGCCAAACCAATGGTGATCCAAAGTCACAATATCCAATAATAATGTGGTGCCAAACCACTGCTGACCCAAAGTCACGAATAATCCATCCGTGGGGCCAACCCAAATTGTGATACCAAATCACAGGCGAAAATCCCGTAATATCAAATGTGGGGCCAATCCACTGTGGCGCTAAGCCACTGGGACGAGTCGCTAAGAGGTGCCAAACCTCTGGTGACCCAAAGTCACGAAATCAACTGTGGTATCAAACCACTGGAGGTGCCAAACCTCTGGTGCCCCAAAGACACGGATATCAAATCTTCCCCCTCCTCTCATATCACCCATGACAATGCAATATTTATGCAAATCATGCCATCATGCTTTAATATGAAACATACAGCAATTATATCATAGATTATAGTATTAAACACCATATAGCAAAATCATATCGAAAGGGACTTACCCGAATCCTTGTTCATACCCATTAAGGTATCACATCAAGATCTACACAATTTTTCGGCTTTTAACATATTCAGGTTATTAACATATTTACTAAGTTATGAAGTGTGTAAGTTACACACATTTAACGCATAATATTTGAATCTCGAAACCCGATCTACGCACTAGATCTCCTTGTCCTACATTTGGCCCACACTAAGGTTAATAACATAGGCCATTCAGCTATACCAATAAATCCCGAAGGGTGAGATTACGCATAAACAACACCACCCTTACCTTTCTGCCTTACGAAAACAAATCACAACACCAAAATATGCGAGACTGATCCTCCCCCTACATTTGGCCAACAATAAAGCTTAGTCTCAATAGCCTTCGGCTTTTCAACAACTTAAAGAATGATGAACCAACATAGATATCCTTACCACTTGACCTACCAAATTCGATTATCAGAGAATAGAGGGCTTAGATCGACTGTTTCCAAAATCCCAGAGAACCTAGGAGAAATCGGATCCTATAGATGGTTAGCAAAACACCCATAAATGCCGAAGTTTAGCTTTTGTCTACACATGTCGACGGAGAAAAAGAGAAAGTAAGAATGAAGTTTTGGTCAAGAACCCTTACCCCTTTTCAAAATTGATTAGAGAAAAACCAAAAGAGATCCACCCTTGTTTGATATTCGCAAGATAACACTAGGAGAAATAAAGGAAAATTCAGCTGTGGTTGATGGAAACAAACAAATAGGATTCGACTAGAGTGAAGAAAGAGAAAAGAAAAGTGAAAATAAGAGAGCGAGGATTCGGCAATAGAAGAAAGAAGAGAATAGAGGGAGGAAAAGAAAATAGAATAGGAGAGGGATGCTTTTGGCTTTAAGCAAAAATGGAAGAAAGAAAAAGAGAGTTGGGGAAGAGGAAGATTCGGCCAAACACTAGAGAAGAAGAAAAAGAAATAAGCCTATAGAAATTTAGAGGAGCATTCGCTAGGTACTCTCAAAAGGATTCGACAGTGCAAAAACAAAAAGGTATTTGACTTTTGATTCACTAGATGCACAAGGACCTTCACTAGCCAAAATGCACAACTAGGTGCCTAAGGAAATTCGCACTCTCCTCTCCTTAGCTTCCCAAACCGAACACTCCTCCGCCAACAAGAGTTCAAAATTGACCACTTCCTCAAACTCCTCTCGCCACTAATTCAAATGAATTTGAATTCCACAAGTTCTAAATTTTCTCCTTGCCACCCATTTAAATTAATTTGACTTATTCCATGCTTATCGATGAGTTTGTCTTGAGCACAACTCTTTCCCTTGGCATCAAAATGGTAAGCAGAAAATGGAATTTCTGTTGCTCGAACCTGAGTTCTCCCACCTGCCTGTGGCGTCATTCTCTAGACACCTTAGTGGCACCTCATTTGCCACTTCACCAAGGTAGTTCTTATGCTTAACTTCCCCATGAAATATACTTAACCCCTAGCTCCTTCAGCTCCCTTTAACTAACACTTAAAAAAAACAAAATTTTTCCTACAGCTTGGGCCTACCTTTGGCTTATAACTAGCCTCTAGAACACCTCAAACAACAACACAACAACCATACACATGCAAAGAAGTTCAAACACAATAACCTCTACTTAAGGATGTCACAGTTCTCCCCCCCTTAAAAATAATTTCGGCCTCAAAATTACCTGGTCAAAAGAGTTGAGGGTATTGCTGTCTCATCACATCCTCTAGTTCCCACGTAGCTTCTTCCACGCCATGGTTTCGCCATAACACCTTCACTAATGGAACCGACTTCTTGCACAAAACCTTCACATCTCGATCCAAGATCTGCATTGGTTCCTCTTCCATAGTCAAATCTGGACTCACCTCTATTTCCTCCACTGCTACGACATGCGATGGATCTGAATGATAGCGCCTGAGCATAGAGACATGGAACACATCGTGAATCTGACTCAGCTCTGCTGACAACTCGAGCTAATAAGCTACTGGTCCCACTCGTTTCAACACCTTATACGGCCCAATAAATCTTGGACTTAACTTGGCTTTCCTTCCAAATCTCAACACTTTCTTCCAGGGCGAGACCTTTAAAAAGACCTTATCACCCACGACGAACTCTATATCTCTTCGCTTAAGATCAAGATATGACTTTTTCCTGTCCGAAGCTTCCTTCAGACGAGCCTGAATCAACCTAACCTTAGCCTCAGTCTCTGCCACCAACTCTGGTCTCACCCAACTCCGTCCAGCATGTAGGTGTGCGACACTTCCTCCCATACAGCGCCTCATATGGTGCCATCTTAATGCTTGCCTGATAACTATTGTTGTATGCGAACTCAGCTAACGGTAGAAATTCTTCCCAGCTGCCTCTGAAGTCCAGAACACAACCCCTCAGCATGTCCTCTAAAATTTGTATAACCCTTTCCGACTGCCCGTCGGACTACGGGTAAAAGTTGTCTTGAAATCCAACCTCATTCCCAAAGCCTGATACAAAGCTCTCCAGAACCTCGACGTGAACCTCGGATGCCTATCCGAGATAATTGATACTGGCACACCATGCAACCTTACTATCTCGGCCACGTACAATTTAGCTAACTTCTGAAGCGGATAATCAACCCTCACTAGTATGAAATGAGCTGACTTAGTCAAACGATCCACAATCACCCAGACTGAGTCTTTCTTGCTAGGAGTGAGGGGTAGCCCACTGACAAAGTCCATGGTAATCCTTTCCCACTTCCATTGCGAAATCTTTATTGGCTGAAGTAAACCTGACGGCAGCTGATGCTCATCTTTGACCTGCTGACACGTCAGACACTTACCCACAAACTCAGTCACTTCCGCTTCACTACAGCCGTAATCGCTTCGCAAATCTCGGTACATCTTGCTACCTCCAGGATGCATAGCGTATGGGTTGCTATGTGCGTCCTGAAGGATCTACTGCCTTAACTCAACATCCTGTGGCATACACACTCTCCCTTGGAAACACAATACTCCATTATTGGACAAGCTATAATCCTCTAAACCACCATTCTAAACTTGCAACCTCCGAGCATTCAAGCCCTCATCCCCTAACTGTTTCTCCTTGATCTGCTTAACCCAAGTCGGCTTAACCTGCAATTCTGCCAAAAGACTCCCATTGTCATACAAGCTAAGACGAGCAAACATCACTCTTAAGTCCGCTACCACCTTACGGCTCAGCGTCTGCCACCACATTAGCCTTGCCCGGATGATACTCAATCGAGCAGTCGTAGTCCTTTAACAGTTCAATCCATGTCAGTTGTCTCAAGTTTAAATCCTTCTGAGTCAGAAGATACTTCAGACTCTTGTGATCTGTGTAGACTATCGACTTCTCTCCGTACAAATAGTGTCTCTAAATTTTCAGGGCGAAAACCACTGCAGCTAACTCCAAGTCATGCATCGGGTAGTTAACCTCATGCGGTCTCAGCTGTCGAGACGCATATGCCACTACTTTCCCTTCCTATATCAGCACACATCCCAAGCCAGTATGTGATGCATCGTAATAGACCGTGAATACCTTCTACGCCTCAGTCGCATGCGTAACCGAGCTTAGTCAAAATCTTCCTCAACTTGTCGAAACTTTTTCTTTGTTTCTCCGACCACACAAATGGAACTCCTTCCTCAATAGCTTGGTCAGCGGCATGCGATCAGAGAAAATCCTATCACAAATCTCTGGTAATACCCTGCCAGACCTAGAAAACTCTGCATTTCTGCAACCGACCTAGGCGGTTTCCAATCCAAAACTGCCTCAATCTTGCCAGGGTCCACTCTAATCCCTTCAACGGACACTACTTGACCTAAGAAAGTCACCTCCCTAAGCCAGAATTCACACTTACTGAACTTGGCAAAAAGCTGCTTCTCCCTCAGAATTTGCAAAACCACTCGCAGGTGCGTATCATGGTCCTCCTCCATCCTTGAGTACACCAATATGTCATCTATAAATACTACGACAAATTAGTCCAAGTACTGCTGAAACACCCGATTCATCAAGTCCATGAATGCTGCCAGATTGGTTAACCCGAATGGCATCACCAAAAACTCATAATGCCCAGACCGAGTACGAAATGCCGTCTTGTGGATATCAGCCTCCTTCACCTTTAGCTGATGATACCCAGACCTTAAATCAATCTTTGAGAAAATTGATGCCCCCTTAAGCTGATCGAACAAGCCATCTATCCTCGGCGACGGATACTTGTTTTTTATCATCAGCTTGTTCAACTGGCGGTAGTCTATACACATCCGCATTGTACCATCTTTTTTTTGACAAAGAGTATCGACGCTCCCCAAGGCGAAACACTTGGCCGGATAAAACCTCGGTCTAACAACTCCTAATCGAGCCTTGACTTTACCAATTCCTTGATTGCCATTCTATACGGGCAATGAACCTTTGGCGCATTCGGGTAACAAATCTATACCAATTCAACTTCCCGATTCGGAGGCAGACCCGACAATTCCTCTGAAAATACGTCAGTAAATTCCTTTATTATTCGACATTCTCTACAGCAGACTCCTTAGCCTCCAGAGCACATACACGAAGCAAAATCGCCTCACAATCCTTCCTGACCATCTTCTCAGCTTTCAACGCAGATACCACGTTGGATAGATAATCTCTTCTATTACCTATCATCACAACTTCTTCACCCTCAGCTGTTCTCAAAACCATGCACTTAGCTGCGCAATCCAAACTTGCTTGGTACTTTACTAGCCAGTCCATCCCAAGAATCAGATCGAACTTTCCAAACGGCGGTTCCATCAGATCAGCTACAAATACTACCCCTTAGAGTTTTAGGGGTACATCCCTATACAGCTTATTTACATCTACAGAGTGAACTAGAGGGCTAATTACTGTCATCTCCCTAGGAGTAGTTTTAAAGTCTAGGTTCATGGTCTCTATTATGCTACTAGCAACATACGAATGCGTCGAACCCATATCAAACAAAGCAATATATGGTAATCCAAAGATTAAGAATGTACCGGTTATGACGTCCGGTGCGTCGCTCTCCTCTCGATGTCTCACTGCATATACCAACCCAGGCTATCTTGCTTCACTGTTGCCTGCACCCCTGCCTGGTGCTCCACAGCCTCTACTAGAGCCATTACCTCCTCTACCAGTACCACGACCCCTTTGCGGTGGTGGTCCCTCATTTCTGAACAGAGCACGACCCTGACCCTCAGACTGAATCCTGGCTAACTTACGTGGACAGTCCCTCACACGATGATCAAGTGAACCACACTCAAAACATCCCTTTCCACCAGTCGAACATCCTCCCCAATGAGATTTTCCACATCGATTACACTGCGCTAGTCCCTGATTAGTAGCAGTAGTCCCCGATGATCCAAAACCTCTCTTGTGTCTATTCCTATCCAGATTCTATCTTACAGACTCCTTTACCCCTTCAGCTACCTTAGCCTTTTCCACTAGCACAGCAAACTCTCGCTCCTGCTGTGGCGCGATCAACAATCTCAGCTCATCCCTCAATCCATCCTCAAACCTGACACATCGTTCATGTTCTGTAGCCACGATGCCCGTAGCATACTGGCTCAACCTTAAAATTACGCCTCGTACTCCGTCTGGACTTACTCCTCGAACCAAACCTTAGAAACGCCTTCCTCTACGCATCAATATAACTGGTCCCTACATACTTCTTCTGATATGCTACCTTAAAATAATCCCAAGTGAGATCATCTGCTGCTGCACTATCCCGAACCGTGAGCCACCACTAGTATGACTCATTTTGGGGAAGCGACACTATCCTTTTCAGTTTTTCCTTAGCAGTCAGATCCAAGTCATCTATAATTCACTCCATCGCCTCTAACCAATACTCAGTTGTATTGGGAGCCACACCAAAAACACCTCGAAATACTTCGGCTCCATTGGCTTAGAGTCGCTCAGATATGGATTTACGGGCTCCGCATTCCCCACCGCTCCAAACCACTCTTTCAAAGACTCACAGCATCGCCTGCGACACTGCATCATCCCCCGTCTGATCTTGGTACTCCACACCAGCAGCTGGTGGTGGCAGTATCTCATTCTCTGACCCTTGACTAGACCTAACCGGTTTCGATACGGTCATTCTACCTCTACCGCATCCTCGTACATTACGCCCACGTCCCTTAGAACTCATGTCTATAGTTACGATTTATCTGCTGAAGAAATTTTATGAATTAGCTTCTGTTTCACTGATTACCCACGAATAAGTTTTATGTAGAGAAATTTGGTAGTGGTTCTTTTGATCATCACAGAGTTTTCAGTTCAATTTCCTACCCTCACTCCACGTGTAGGGGTATTCTCATCATTTCACTACCCGGGGGTATTTTCATAATTTAACCTATCAGGGTATTTTAGTAATAAAATAGGGTTAATTCGAAAACCCTTACAAATCATAGATATTTCAAAAATTCTAGAAATCGGGGGTGTTTTGGTAATTTCATAAATCAGGGGTATTTTTAAAATTTTCATAATCCAGGGGTATTTTCGTAAAAATTTTTCAAAATATGGTTCCTTGGTGATTTTGTGAAATAAGGGTGTTTTGGTGATTTTACAATCCGGGGTATTTTTGTCATTTCATAAATTAGGGGTAATTTGGTAATTTTACAAGTCAGGCATAATTTGGTCATTTTTTTCCAAATTAGGGGTACTGTAGTAATTTTAAAACTAAGGTTTAAAGTATTTCAAAACAAAATGGCTGATCCCTTTCGGGTTTTAGTTATTAAATTTAGCCTGTGAATAAGTCGTCTCAGCTAGGATGAACCGTCACTACGCACTGTAGGATTCGGGTGAAGAGGGGTGAGTCACTAGGATCGCTTAAATACCGGGCTCCCCACAATCCACTCCTAGACATGCGCTGTGGTTGCCACACCGTTAGCTCGATGACGTACTCACAGGTTTGTTTAGTGAATCATTAAGTCTTATACAATTTGTGTTGGAGTAAGCTATTCCTAGGGTCCAATAATTCCTATTCTACTAATCTACAATCTCAAAATACCCATTTCCCTACATATAATTCACATAACAGTCAGAAGTACTTATCTGGGTGGATTGGTGCCGGAGACTCGGTGCCATGCTTCTCAAACCATATATTTCCAAACAAGAACATTTTAGAACCACACTTTAAAACATTTTGGGCCTCCGGCCCACAGTCGAGCCTTTGAACCTGGATCTGATACCAAAATTGTAACACCCCAAGCCCGGTCAACTCACCACGATCGAATCTGGCATGTTACAGGGGAAAACATTTTGAGGAAATTATTGAAAACTCATTTGCCGTTCAGTTTGATAGAAAACGTCCATGTTTGTTAGAACCCAAATGTATTATTCTTAATTATTTAAAAATCGTGTGCAGTTGAAATCGAGAAGAACCCTGAGTTTGGAAATCAATTAAAATGTATTTGTTATCATTTCATGAATGTTGTTACCCAATGGTAACGATTAGAAAACTCGAAACGAGGTAAATTTTGAAAACTTTGGTTATCAGGTTGTTAAAACAAACCAAGTAATTTACTTTGTCATATTTGATGATATATCTAAAGCATGAAAAATAATCCAAAAACATAATTTCAAGGCCTTATTACAAACGCAAATAAAATCCAAAATTTAAAATAATACCCAAAACAAAGTCCATGTAAAATCGAATGTGTGTAATGCATGGCCACCTCGAGTCCATCCGGCTCCTCATCCGCGATCTACGAATCACTTGAAAAGATAAGGGAGAAGGTGAGTCACCAAGACTCAATGCATAATTCCCTTCCCGGCAAATGCAACATGCTTACACAAATCATAACCAAGCAATATATATGCACCTAAACCTAGCCATCCATAACTCCGTTTCTACCCCGAGTGGTACCAAACCACTGGTGACCCAAAGTCACGAATAATCCATCTGTGGGGCCAACCCACGTTGTGATACCAAATCACTGGTGATAATCCCGTAATATCTAATGTGGGGCCAACCCACTGTGGTGCTAAGCCACTAGGATGAGTCGCTATGAGGTGCCAAACCTCTGGTGACCCAAAGTCACGAAATCAACTGTGGTATCAAACCACTGGAGGTGCCAAACCTCTGGTGTCCCAAAGACACGGATATCAAATCTTCCCCCTCCTCTTATATCACCCATGACAATGCAATATTTATGTAAATCATGCCATCATGCTTTAATATGAAACATACAGTAATTGTATCATAGATTATAGTATTAAACACCATATAGCAGAATCATATCGAAACGGACTTACCCGAATCCTTGCTCATACCCATTAAGGTATCATATCAAGATCTACACAGTTTTTCGGCTTTTAACATATTCAGGTTATTAACATATTTACTAAGTTATGAAGTGTGTAAGTTACACACTTGTACTAACGCAAACGCTAAATCCCGAAAACCCGATCTACCGCACAAGATCTCCTTGTCCTACATTTGGCCCACATTAAGGTTAATAACATAGGCCATTCGGCTATACCAATAAATCCCGAAAGGTGAGATTACGCATAAACAACACCACCCTTACCTTTTTGCCTTACGAAAACAAATCACAACACCAAAATATGCGAGACTGATCCTCCTCCTACATTCGGCCAACAATAAAGCTTAGTCTCAATAGCATTGACTTTACAACAACTTAAAGAATGATGAACCAACATAGATATCCTTACCACTTGACCTACCCAAATTCGATTGTCAGAGAATAGAGGGCTTAGATCGACTGTTTCCAAAATCTCGGAGAATCTAGGAGAAATCAGTTCCTATAGATGGTTAGCAAAACACCCACAAATATCGAAGTTCGGCTTTTGTCTACACATGTCGACAGAGAAAAAGAGAAAGTGAGAATGAAGTTTCGGTCAAGAACCCTTACCCCTTTTCAAAATAGATTAGAGAAAACCAAAGAGATCCACCCTTGTTTGATATTCGGCCAAGATAACACTAGAAGAAAGAAAGGAAAATTTGGCTATAGTTGATGGAAACAAACAAATAGGATTCGGCTAGAGTGGAGAAAGAGAAAAGAAAAGTGAAAATAGAAGAGGGAGGATTCGACAATAGAAGAAAAATGAGAATAGAGGGAAGAAAAGAAAATAGAATGGGAGAGGGATGCTTTCGGCTTTGAGCAAAAATGGAAGAAAGAAAAAGAGAGTTGGGAAAGAGGAAGATTCAGCCAAACACTAGAGAAGAAGAAAAAGAAATAAGCCTATAGAAATTTAGAGGAACATTCAGCTAGGTACTCTCAAAAGGATTCGACAGGTGCAAAAACAAAAAGGTATTTCGACTTTTTGATTCACTAGATGCACAAGGATCTTCACTAGCTAAAAATGCACAACTAGGTGCTTAAGGAAATTCGACACTCTCCTCTCCTTAGCTTCCCAAACCGAACACTCCTCTGCCAACAAGAGTTCAAAATTCGGCAACTTCCTCAAACTCCTCCTGGCCACTAATTCAAATGAATTTGAATTCCATAAGTTCCTAAATTTTCTCCTTGCCACCCATTTAAACTAATTTGACTTATTCCATGCTTATCTGACATAGTTTGTGCTGAGCACAACTCTTCCCCCCTTGGCGTCAAAATGGTAAGCAGAAAATGGATTTCTGCTGCTCGAACCTGAGTTCTCCCACCTGCCTATGGCGTCATTCTCTAGACACCTTAGTGGCGCCTCCTTTGCCACTTCACCAAGGTAGTTCTTATGCTTAACTTCCCCACGAAATATACTTAACCCTTAGCTCCTTCAGCTCCCTTTAACTAACACTTAAAAAAAAAACAAAATTTTTCCTACAGCTCGGGCCTACCTTTGGCTTATAACTAGCCTCTAGAACACCTCAAACAACAACACAACAACCACACACATGCAAATAAGTTCAAACACAATAACCCCTACTTAAGGATGTTACATCAAACTTCAAGATAATAATTTAGATTCTGGTAGACAACCTAATAGAATTTTAATTTTTGAAAAATAGACTCATCATGCTTGATTCTATAGTATCTTAAAGTTTAAATCATCATTGCACAATTATCAATGACTTAATCTAAAACATATTAATAAAAATCATGAATCAACAAGAATTTCATTCTAATTAGTGATATGAGAAAATTACTTTAAGACAGAATATTATTCAGGGATTTGGGAATAATGCAAAAAGTTAGGCACTTTTTCTAATAAACTTTCACCCCCCACACTTAAGATGTACATTGCCCTCAATGTACAAAGATAGATAATAATCATAAAATAAGAAAATCAAAAGAGAGGGAGAGAGGTGAAACTTCATGAATTTTTTGATAGATTCCTTGAGTTGGAAGTGTGAAAACTTGATCCAGAAGTGAAAGATAAGTTGGAGGGAGCGCCTCTAATTCCTGTGCTAGATGAAGAAATTGGGTAACTTGTGAAGAATTAGCTAGGAAATTGTAATAATAATTTAAATTATACTAATTATATAATTAAAGTAAATAAAGATAATAAGAAAGAAAAATATGAATTAAAATAAAACTAAAAGAGAAGATGAATGGACTAGAAAGTCCTTATTGGTAGATGGTTCGCGAGGTGGGTGTGGTTTCTAAGGTCATGGTATTGTGATTCCCTAGAAGCCTTTAGAACCTAAAACCAAGAAACTAAAAAAAATAAACTAAATTTAATGTATGAAAAATAAAGAAAATGAAAATAAAGGAGAAGAGAAAAGTAAAATAGAAGTTAAATGGCCTCAAAGTCCCTTGGCTTGTTGAGTTAATGAAGCGGCCGGCATGAACTTACGTTGATTTGTCCCGCACAGGGAGACAGGACTCGCATCTCTCTGTTTCTTTGACATTGTTAGAGCGTAGATTGAGACTTTTATGGAGTGAAGAAGGAAGGGAGTGAAGATGGATGGAAGTGGGGAGTGGATAGGGAAATGGTTAAGAAGGGGAGATGGGTGCTTTAAATAGAAAATTTCAGCTCTGGTATATCCCCACGCCCATGTATCGTGGGCGTGTTGTGTACATGGCTATATCACAAGACCATGTGGTGGTTTAATCACTTCTCCAATGCCTTGCATTTAAGTTGCCATGCCCGTATTGGTTCAATAGTGTCGGCGACGGATATGTCGCACGGCCGTGGTGTTAGGTGAGTGATCGTGTCAAACAGTCGAGTTTTAATATTTATAAAGAATGATCGAACCTGTAGACTAACTATGACAACGATTGAGGCAAGTGCACCTATCTAACAATAGTATAGTTAGGCAAGATTATTTTATCGAACCCAAAGGAACCTAAAAGTACTACTACTCACTTTCTTTCTATTATTTAGCCTAAAATATGGAGTGATTGGTTTATTAATCTAAAAAAAACTAATGAAAAACTAAACTAGATGCAAAGACAAAAGGATGAAACTTTGGGAGAAGGCGTGGAAAAACTCGATTGATTACGATGATACCTCGGGAAGAATCCACCTATGACTTCTCTTGTTATCTAACTTTTAATTCATATGACTTCTTTACTTAGCTTGATCCGTGAGACTCCCTAACCTATATTAAACCCTCTCTCGAGGCGAATAACGTCTAACCTTAGGTTAATTAGTGGAACTCTCGTTCTCTTATAATAACCCCCTAAGGAAGCAGTAAATTGATCAATGGACTCCCATATTAGGTTTCCCCCTAATCCGATAAAATCTCGTCACCCTATCTCTAGGCGTGCAATCAACTCCGCTTAATTATGCAAGATCTACTCTTAGGCAGGGTCTATTCCTCCTCCACCTAAGAACATCAGATTAAATTAAGCAACATAATTAAGAACAAACTAAGTACTTATCATATAATTTAGAAATCAAAGAACAAAATCCATTATAGGTTTCATCCCCTTTAGGTATCTGAAGGGTTTAGTTCATAACAAAATAAGAAAACATCTCAAGAGAAAAGATAAAACAAAACATAAGAAATCCCTAAAACCCCCTGAAGGAATTGAAGAGGAGATCATCTGTCTTGAGTAGAACTCCGCTTCTTGAGATGGATCAACTGGCTATCTTTGAGTAATTTCCTGAATAAAATATCTGGCAGAAAACTCTGCCCAAAACTTGATTATTTAGAACGGTTGTCTTGGGTTGTTTATATAGGCTCTTCAGATGCTTTGCTTGACTCCTAAGTACATCTTTCAAGTAGAATTACTATTAAGGTGTTTAATTAGACTTAGGAGTATGTTTCTTTGGCTTCAAGCATCCAAATCCGAGTGAAATTGCTCATTCCCGTGGCAGGGGCACGCCCATGGCACACGCCCGTGTAAGTCATGGCCAGAACGTGTTGGACTTTTGTCGACGAGGCACGGCCGTGTAAATCAGGGTGAGGCCATGTTCTAAATAAATGGCAAGGCATGGCCGTGTGGCTTGAAGTCCAAGTCGTGTCAATTTCTTGGGTTGGCCCAATTTGGTCCGTTTTAAAGCCCGTTTTACGTTCTTTTTAGCCATAGGTGCTTTCCTGAGTATAAGGCATGAAAAGAGAGGATTAAGAGCACCTTTTTGCATAAATCAGGGATAAATCATCCAAAATCATACTAAATGTGGGATTAAAATATGTTACTTTTATGGTTTATCAGTGAGTCCATGATTCAAAGATATTTTTCTCGCCCTGTCTCGTACTACCTCTTCCATGTCAGTATGAAAATCCATAGCATCCACATGGCTACAGCCACGACCGTGTGTAAGGCCGTGTGATGTGAAGATCTACGCTTCATTAACTTGGCTAGTCTGCGATTAGGTTCTAAAAGAAAAAATAAAAATAAATAGGGTTAGTGCTCGGGTTGTCTCGAGAAGCGCTCGTTTAAAGTTTTAAGCTAGACTCACATCTCATTCATACCTTCACGGTGGTTTAAGGAGTGAAAAATCCTTTTTCATGCTATCATCATATAATTTGAGTCGAGTGGAGTTTACTTTAAAAGTACCGAAAGTGGAATTACTTACCTCGACTGTTCCGTAAGGGAAAACATTAAGTACCATAAAGGGGATCTCTTCGTTTATCTTTAGGTTTGATGTGGCGATTCGTGGGTCTATTCTATCTAATAGTACCTGATCTCCTATTTTGAAGTGATTTGATGTTCCTTTAAGTTCTTTTGGGGGTTTCTTCGATTTCGCTTTGTGTGAGTTTGATTTCTCTTTGAAATATGTCTCCAACTCATCTAGCTCATCGGTCCAAAGCCGTCGTTCCTCATGAGATATTTCCTTGTTGGTACGAACTATAAGATCTGGCTCTGTAGTGTAATTCTGTGGTGTTTCCCAAAAAGAGAGTTTAACTGAATGCTTATCAAGGGAATTTACGTCCTCACCTTTTTCACTCGATGTCTTTGCTGAGTCGAGAGCTTGAAGACTGATTAATTTGTCACCTATATGAAGTATGAGTTCACCTGTGCTAATATCAATTTTAGATCTGTCAGTTGCTAGAAAAGGTCTTCCTAAAATTAATGGGATACTATTGTCTTCATCCATATCTAAAACAACGAAGTCTACAGGAAATATGAATTTGTCAACTTCAACTAGTACATCTTCAATTATACCCTTAGAGATGCGAATAGTCTTATCAGCTAGTTGAATACTCATCCTAGTTTGCTTGGGTCTCCCTAGACCTAGTTGTTTAAACAATTTAGATGGCATAACATTGATGCTTGCCCCTAAATCAGCTAAAGCATTATCAACAGATAAACTACCAATTAAACATGGAATTGTAAAACTCCCTGGATCTTTTAATTTTCATGTAATTTGTTCTGTAACATTGCTGAGCATATTGCGCTTAGTTCCACATGTGATTTCTCGTCTAACTTTCACTTGTTTGTCAAGATCTCTTTTAAAAATTTCCTTGAATCTGGCCTCTGTGAAAGAGCTTCAAGAAGTGGTAGGTTAATATGTAATTTCTTTAAAAGTTTAAGAAACTTACTGAATTGTTCTTCTGTGTTGTCTTCCTTCATCGCATTGGGGTAAGGTATACAGGGTTTGTATTCTTTAATTACCGATTTTGGCTTTTCTTGGCTTACCTCAACCTTACCTTCATTTAGGTTCTTGCCTTGGCTTAGATTCAGATTCTACTATCCTTTCACTATCATGAGCTGTTATGGCTTGAATTTGCTCCTTGGGATTAATCTCAATGTTACTTGGCAAGCTACCTAGTGGTCGTTCCAAGATCAGCTTTGTGAGTTGCCCTAACTAGTTCTTGATTCCTTTAATCGATGCTTATTAATTTTTAAGCGTAATCTCGGTGTTTTGAAATCAAGTTTCAGACACTGCTATAAATTTTGTTAGCATTTCTTCAAGGTTTGGTTTCTTTTCCTGTGGGTAGGGCTGTTGTTGGAAGATTGGAGGAGGTGGTTGTTGTCTCTGATTTCCTTGGCCACCCCATGAGATTTTGGGGTGGCTCCTCCAATCTAGATTATAAGTATTACTATAGGGGTTATTTTGAGGTCTAAAATTGTTACCCGTATAGTTTAATTGTTCGTTTTCCATGCTCGGATTGTAAGGTGGATATTCTGTATTGTTCATCCATCTTCCATTCGTATTGTACTGCATAACTAAATATACCTGCAAAGAATCACATAAACCATCAATATTTTTATTAATCATTTCTACCTGACTTGATAGCATTGTGACTGCGTCGAGATTGAAAACTCCGGCTGCATTAGTTTGCTTTGTCCTTGTAACTTGCCACTGATAGTTATTCAGCAACATCTCCTCTATAAATTCATAAGTTGCTTCAAAAATTTTGTTATTTAGGGTTCCACCGGCTGCTGAGTCAATTAACAACCGGGTTGAGGGGTTCACACTGTTGTAAAAAGTTTGGACCTGTAACCACAAGGGTAACCATGGTGTGGGCACCTTCTCAACAGATCTTTGTATCTCTCCCATGCATCGTATAATGTTTCTAAATCCATCTGCACAAAAGAAGAGATATCATTCCTTAATTTGGCCGTTTTGACTGGTGAAAAATATTTTAGTGAAAATTTTTCGGTCATTTGGTCCCATGTAGTGATTGATCCTCGTGGAAGAGAATGTAACCACTGTTTGGCATTATTTCTCAAAGAAAAGAGAAATAACCGAAGACAAATGGCATCATCAGAAACGCCGTTTATTTTGAACGTATCACAGAATTCTAGAAAATTAGCTAAATGAGTATTTGGGTCTTCGTCTTGCAAACCATCAAATTGAACAAACTGTTGAATCATTTGTATAGTTTTAGGTTTTAATTCAAAATTATTACCGGCTATAGCAGGCCTAACAATACTCGATTTAGCTCCTGTTAAATTAGGTTTAGCATAATCATACATAGTTCAAGGAGTATGATGATCGACCATATCTTGATGTGGCGGATTATTCTCGACCATTACTTTGGTATTATCAGCTTCGCCTTCTTGCTTTTCTTGTATGTAATTTAAGCTTTGCCTTGCTTCTCTACGATTTCTGCGTACGGCTCCTTCAATAACACTGTCGTAAAGTAGTGGTCCTGTCGGGTTCCTTCTAGTCATAAACTAGAGGTACCTGCTAGGAAAAGAGAAAAAAGTAAAAGAAAATTTAGAAAAGTGAAAATAAAATTTAGTTGCAAAAATAATAAAATATAATATGGCTAAAGTAATAAAAATTGAGCGTTCTTAATATTTTAGTTCCCCGGCAATGGCACCAAAAACTTGATCGTGTCTATCGAGTCTTCAAAATTTATAAAAAGAATGATCGAACCTAGAAACTAACAAAGAGAACAATGGAGGCAAGTGCACCTATCGAATAGTAGTATAGCTAACAGCAAGACCAGATTTTCGAACCCAAAGGAACCAAAAGTACTAATATTAACTCTCTTTCTATTATTTAGCCTAAGAATTAAGTGGATTTTTATATAATCTAAAATTAACTATTTATCTAAGCTAAAGGTGCTAAGACAAAGAAGAAATTGGAGAAGGACTTGAGAGAAAACCGATTGACTAGACAATACCTGAGGAAGAATCCACCTAGACTTCACTTGTTATCTAACTCTGAACCGAATGATTTATTCACTTGACTTGATCCGTAGAATTCCCTAATTTATATTAATACCTCTCTTCAAGGCTACTAACGTCTAACCCTAGGTTGATTAATTGAAATCTCTTTCTAATTAAAACCCCTAGAATTGCATTAACTCGACCTATGGGCTCCTATATTAGGTTTGACCCTAATTCGATAGATTTTTGTCACCCTATCTCTAGGCACGCGAGCAACTCTACTTAACTATGCTAGATCTACTCTTAGACAGGGTCTCTTCCTCCTCTACCTAAGCACATCACACTTGAATCAATATCTCAGAAATGCCAAAACAAGAATTAAGAACACATAGTTAAGAACAAATTAAGTATTTATCCTAAAGTTCAGATAACAATAACAAGATCCATCTTAGGTTTCATCCCCCTCAAGTATCTGAGGGTTTAGTTCATAATTGTAAAAGAAAACATCTAAGAAGAAAAGATAAAACAAAACATAAGAAATCCCTAAAACCCATTGAAGGAATTGAAGGAGAGTTCCTCCGTCTTGAGTATGATTCCGGCTTCTAGAGATGAATCAACTGGCTTTCTTTGAGTAAATCCTTGAATTTAACTGCTCTAGCTTGGCTCTTTCACCTAGCTGAACGCCCCCTAAAGGTTGGCCTCTAGGGTCTTTATATAGGCTTTTGGAATATGTTTCTTTCTCTAAGTACCCTAATCAGAATATAATTCTTCTTACCTGCGGCAGAGGCACGCCCATGACACACGCTCGTGTAAATCGTGGCCAAGAAGTGTTCGAACCTGTTGGTGAGGCATGGCCATATTTTTTAGGGTCTAGGCCGTGGTTGACTTTTCTCTCAGGGCACGACCCGTAGTCTTGGGCCCAGGCCGTGTGGATTTTGTACTTTGTTCTCCGTTTTTGGTCTGTTTCTTGTTCTTTTCATCCTCCGATGCTCTACTGAGTATAAAACATGAAAACAAAGGATTAGAATCACCTATTTTCATAATTAAAGGGAAAAATCATCCAAAAGTATGCTAAATGTGGGATTAAAATATGTTACTATTATGGTTTATAAATTGGTCATATGGAGGCGAGGCAACCAGCTTTGGTTTATGTAGCACGTCGCCGAGAAGACGAGGACGCTGTGAATACTGGTACGTACATTACCCATAGTGTACTATTTTTCCTAATTTGAAATCAAAATTAGAGTGCGCAGTAGAAGTGTAATGTGGTAACCTGTGTTGTATGATTATTAGATAGTTGGAAATTTCGAGAACAAAATTTCTCTAAGGGGGTAGAATTGTAACATCCCAAAAATTAAAGGTTTGTGATTTTTGTATAATTGCATGTTGTGGTTTCTCTAGTGGTTATTTGAGGGTGTTTAGGGGTTTTAGGGAGGCTCGGGGTTGAGTCCAAGCCCTGGAAAAATTTTGGTTTTTGGGCTCTTTAGTGGGAAGAGTTGGTGGAAGCAGAACTTAAGTTAAATTGAGTGTGTTGAGCTGACTCAAGTGGAGTGTGTGGTGTAGTGGTGTGGCATCACAAAGGAAGCATGGAGGAGGGGAGTTTGAATCCCACAAGCAGCATGTGGGGAGCTTTTATTTTTGTGCTAGTTGGATGGAAGAAGTAGAGTTTAGTTAGAACTCTGCAAGGGAGAAGGGAGACTCAGTCAAAATCATTTGAATGGGTGGTGTGGAGAAATGCAAGGAGAATATCATAGAGTGAATTAAGGAATGGGGATTGTGAGAGGAAGTTGGCCGAATGTGGGGAGTTGTTTAGGGGGTGTGCACATTCGATTTTAGTAAGGGGGTGTGCCGAATTTCTTAAGTTTCCTTAGCATTTCTTGCATTTTGTGTATTTTTCCCTTAAAGCATTTTGGGTCTATTTTCTTCTTGGCAATTTCTTGGTGGCCTATTTTCTTTCTCTTCCTCTTTTCTGCTTTGCTTTTGTACATTGTTCTTTACTAGTTACCTAAACACCTTTTGGTGAAACTCTCCCTTCCATCTCTTCTCACACGTTCTTTCCTCTCATCTTTTCCTTTTGTGTACCACCATAGCCAAAATTTCAACCTCTCTTCTTCTAGTTTTCAATCAATCCTTTCTTATTCTTTTCTTGCTATCATTGGAATCTCATTTTATTTTAACCCCCTTAGTGGAACCTGGTTCTATGGTGTTGCTGCTAGGTGCCGAACCACTTCTTCATTAGTTCAAGGTTATTACTCGTTGCTACCGAACCCTGCCTCTCCATTCGATTTTTAGTCAAGTGAAGGTATTATTCTCTCTTTCTCTTATCTTTTTCCCCTCTCTTTGTAAGTTGAAAGCCAAAACATTTGACTGTGTTTCTCTTTGTGATGCAAGCCATACCTAGTTGGGTTTAGGAGTGTACTTTTATTCGCTCTATCAACCTCTGAATCTCACTGTTGGTTGGTAAGTGTAGTTAGGGTCGGTTTTGGGGTTGGCCGAACCCCTCTTTCTAAATACATTATTTTTTCTCTCAAGTCAAAAGGCTATCTTGTGTACTATTGTGGCCATGAGTAAGGTGTTCTAACATCTCCTTTCTATTCCAAACACTCCTAGGGTCTCGACGTGCTTAAACCAAACAGCCGACTAAGCACCTTTCCTTTGCGGTGGATCGCTTGGCTATTGGTAAGTAGCATAGACTGAGTTGTCGATTTCAATCTATTGGATATGTCTTATTATGGCTAAGATTAATGGGTTAGAGAGTATTGATGTCGTAGGTGCATTATCTCAGAAATCCCAACCTACGCTCGTAACAGGTGTGTGATCTCACACCCTTATTGATGATGAATGCATGCGATGTCTTTGGAATTGGCCAAAAGCCTAAAAGCCAGAAAACCAGTAAATGTGACTACACGAGAGTGCGAGTGCTTGTAGTGGTAAACCAAAAAACGAATAATGGCAGTAAGTCATTGAGAGTGCCACAAGCCCTCCACAAAACTGAGGCTGTAACAGGCCTAATCGAGTCGAAACGGGCCAAATGGGCCCAATGGGCTATCCGACCCACTTGGGCAAAATTATTGGAAAACTATCAATTGATAGGGTTGTTGGCGTAATCTAGAAAACTAAAACCGAAATCATCCGAAATGGGCCACACGAGCGTGTGGGCCCGTTTGGGCCTAAAATGGATTTTTGGCCCAATAGTTCTGTAGAGACCCAAAAAGGGTCCTGTGTCACTCGAGGCGACAGTAAGCCTTCGGAGAGGCCTTTAAATGTGAAATTATCAAAATACCCCTAGAGGGTAAAATTACTAAAATACCCTTAATAGGTAAATTACTGGAATACCCTCTGTGGGTAAAATTACTGAAACGCCCTCGTTGGGCAAAATTATTATTAAACCCTTAGGGGTTGATTAGTATGATTGTGTGTATTCTGTTTAACTAGTTATGATGTAGTTTATTTCATACATCATTTTGATATGTGCTTTGCATATATGACATTCTGCATGGGATTGGGATTTTGTAATTGGAGGAAGTGATTTGATTATTAGGGTTACACGGGTCGCCCGAGATGACTGTGGACTCACAGATTTGATTGTTAGGGTCGCATGGGTCACCCAAGATGACTGTGGACCTACCGACGGCTTTAAGTCACTTATATTCTGGTAGCTCAGCTGCATTATTGGTGTGTTGGGCTGGGTGGGTTGACTTGGTCCCCACAGGTGTGTTGGGCTGGTACGGGGGTGTGTAGCGGATGGATTGTTAGGGTGGGCTACATACTTTGTTTGCATGATCATGGTTATAGGGCTAAGGCCCAGATTGATACTGAATAGGGCTTTGGCCCAGTCTACTTCTGTATGGGCTCGGGTCCAGTTAATGACCGATTAGGGGATTACTCACTGAGTTCTCGTAAATCACCCCTCTGCTTTAACCTTATAGGTGATGTAACACCCTGGTTCTAGGGGTTATGCATTTAGTGCATAACTTAGGTGTTGGCATACTTCAGTGAGTGGTTGGGTGAGTTTTAGGGGTCTTGAGAACCCTAGAAGGTAGTGGAATGCCTTAGAAAATTTTTAGTTTTTAGTGCTAAATAGGGGGAGCTTGGCTATGGGGGTTTTAAAAGAAATATTTGGGGAGGTTTAGACAAAAGAATTGCTTTGGAAGAGTGGCAAGGAGGCGCTACTTTAGGCCTTGGGAAGGTGACGCCTCATGGTGCAAGGGGCGGTGTTCGAGTTGCAAGGCGACTTTTGCTTTGTTTTGCATCGGGAGAGGGGAAGGAGTTGGTTTCGGTTTTGGCACCTTTAAAGGAGGATTTTGACTTGTTCAAATTAGTTTAAATGGGTGGCTAGGAGGAGAGATGAGTTGGTTTTTATTTTGAATCGTTTGAAGGGTTGGTGTAGAGTGTTTCTAGGAGGGAATCAAGGGGTTGGTGGGAGAGTAAGAGTGTTGGAAGGCTAGGGGGTGCTCTTGAGGGTATTTTCAGTCATTAAGGGTTGGGGAAGGTGGCTGAACTCTATTTAAGGGTGTGAGCTTCCTTGTTGCCGAATTTTGGTTTGTGCTCCTAAAACTTTCACCCCTTTTTCCATCATTTTCTCCCTTGCTGAATTGTAGTTTCTTCTTAAGCCTTCACACTTCTCTTCTCATATTCTAACCACACTAGAAACGTTCCTCCTCCTCACCTGTGCACTTTGGCCGAATCTTCAAGCTCACTTAGTCGAATTTCCTACTTGTTTCTCTCCATTTCTCCTGAGCCGAAACCATTTCATCTTGTCTCCTCATACCTTCTCTTTCTTTCTCAAACCCTGTTGTCGAAACTCCTTGAGCCGAATCTCTCCTCAATGTTTGCTGAAACCTTCCTTGTTGTCTTAGTGGTTGGCCGAATCTTAAGCAGTGGATTTGATCCTTCGTTCTCTATTAATCAGTTGGCAAGTGGTGGTAAAAAGCTATTCTGATAGCCTATCTCTTTTAGTATTTACTTAGCCGAATGCTTGGGTGATTAACCGTTGTTCTGATTAAGTGTGTTGATGGAGGCGAACACCAGTCAAGTAGGGCAAGGGAAGGCCCCTATTCCGAAGTTCAAGAAAAGAGCTGTCTCGGCGGTTCGAGATTGGCCACCGGGTATGGGCCGTCGAAAGCGATTTAGGCGGATCGCCGTAGTTTCATTTAGCGATAGCATTGAGATTGAGGTCTAGAACTTGGTGATAAGGTGCGTAATCATCGCACTATTTCTCGATTATTTGCTTGCTAATGCTTATACATATCGTGATGTGTGGTAGCCGATTATAATGGCTTAAGTGGTGAATGCTTATTTTGGGTAAATGGGATATCAGGTGAGTAAGTCTTTGACATTAAGTTATTTATGATATATACATGATATGGAAATTAACATGTGATGCCTACTCTTATGTTATGACCTGACATGTTACATTTTTTTTTACATACATACATGGGAGGTGGATTGGATCGATGAAGGAAGGAGTGTACATGTTGATGTACGTGGTCTAATGTTAGCTCGGGCTACATTAGCGCTTGATGGTGGGCTATGTGCTACCTCAAGAGAGGTGTGGCTCGGTGCCCATCTCGGCGGTTGATGGCTATGTGCATCACCATAGATAGAGTATGTTGTTGGGATCACTTTGGTTGATCGGTGGCTCACCATGACTTTGGTCTGCAGGGGCGCCAAAGTAGGATATGTGGGATCACTCGATTGTGATCGGTGGATTAGCCACAGCCTTGAGCAGGGAGTCTGCAAAGGTTGGTGTACGGGATGGACCTAGGTTGGGCTGTGATGCATGATTGCATGAATGGTTCGTGGATTGTATGGTTATGGGCCAAGCCCATACATATGGAAATAAGTGTTGTGATTATGCACTGAGTCAGTAGACTCACAAAATTTTTTCCTAACATTTCAGGTGATTCATGAGTTGGACCGGGTCCGGAGAGGAAGCTAGGTGGCCCATGCAGATGAAGATGTTTTTAGTTAGTTTTAATATTAAGTATTTCGCTTAAATAATGGTTGTAATAAAGGCCTTTCTATTTATTTTTGGAATTATTTTATTATTATCTTTATTATGGTTTGTTTCAATTGAATACTATGTGAAGTTTGATTTTATTTTAATCGACTTATTTATATGCTAAAGTTTTATTTTGGGCATTCTATAATATTTTATAATAACAAAGATTTACTTATACTTTTTCTAATAAACACTATACTCAAAAGTTAGTATATTTTCATGTTTTATTCTAAGTCAAAAAGTTTTCCAACTGTTTTCCCAAAGTGACATAACCGTATTGATTCGTAGTGAATGGGCCGGGTTTGGGGATGTTACAAATTAATATCGAGCAGGTTCAAAACTTCGAATTTGAGGTTTTGGGCAGCGATTTTCAAAATGGGCTTTTCAAAATATGGGCTTTTATTTCGAGTTATTCGGCATGGCACTGATACCTCGGCAAGTCCACGGTAAGTACTTCAGACTTCTCAAGTGAATTGTGTATATGAGCTATATGGGCTTTTTATGGGTTCTTAGATTAGAATATTAGGACTATTGAACCCTAGGACTAGTCTACTCAAACACCTGCATAAGACTTAAGGTTATTAAACAAAACACGTGAAGTAAGTCGTCGGAGTTAAGGTGTGGCAACCATCGCATGACGCATGTCGAGGATTGGTATTCAAGAAGAGCTTGGTATTTAAGCGGTCCTAGCGACTCACCTCCTCTTTACTTGAATCCTACAGTGCGTAGCTACTGTTCACCTTAACCAAGAGGACTTGTTTATGGGCTAAACCAATTACTAAAACCCGAAAGGATTTAGCCTCATTGTTTCAAAGATCCTTGGTTTTGAATTTTTCAAATTTACCCTTTGGTTTGTAAACCCTAAATCTGATTTTGGAAGATATTTTCTCGATTTACAAAATTACCAAAATACCCCTAGTGGCAAAATTACCAAAATGCCCCTGTATTGTAAAATTACCGTATTACCCTCAACTTTTGATAAAATGATTTTACTTTGCAAAATACCAAAATCTCGAGTTTTCAAAATATTAAGATACCCTGGTTTGTGAGAATTTACGAAAACACCCCTGGTTGATAAAATTACCAAAATGCCCTTGGTTTATAAATTTTCAGATTTCCCTCGACTTTTATTGAAATATTCCTATTTTACCAAATATCAGAAAATCTTATTTTGTGAAACATTGTGATATTCTGATTTTGGGAATTTACGAAACTGCCCATGATTTCTAAAATTACTAAAATAACCCTGCTTTCTGAAATTTTTGCAACACATTTTGTATGAAAAACAAAATTTTCAAGATGACCCCCGAGATTTTGTAAATTCCAAAATATCTTTAAGTTGGAAACTATGAGTTATTACCGATATACCCCTATAGGAAAAAGATGAAATTACCCCTGGGTTGGGAAGGCTCAAGAAAGTGACATGGATGAATGTATGTGTCTTTAGTGAAGAATGTGAATGTTTGTATTAGAATAAAGAACTTTAGATGAAACTTTGATTGATCGAAGAACTACTTACGAAGCCGTTATTCATAAAATTTGCTCATGGATAAACAATGGAATAAAAATTTCTAATGCATAAAACTTTCTAAACAGATTAAGTCGTGATGCCAGACATGAGTTCAAGAGGTCGTGGACGTCCGTCGCGTGGCCGTGGTAGAGGCAGGATGGCAGTGTTGGAACCGGTAGGGTCTGGCCATGGGTCAGAGAGCGATGTGCCGCCACCACCAGCTATTGAGGTGAAATATCAGGATCAGACAGGAGGAGACGATGTAGTATCACAAGCTATGCTGCGGGTGCTCGAGAGGGTGGCAAGAGCCAATGTGGGCAATGGGACTCGGAAGTCGGTAGCTGAAAGACTTAGGTCGAGCGGAGCTGAAGTTTTCAGAGGAGTGTCTGGGGTAGCTCCGAACGTGGCAGAATACTGGCTTGAGGCAGTTGAAAGGATTATGGATGACTTGGATTTAACTGCCGAGGAGAAGCTTAAGGGTGCTGTTTTGTTGCTATGGGATGAAGCCTACCAGTGGTGGCTCACTGTTAAGGAAAGTGCCCCTGTGGATCGAGTGGACTGGGGCTACTTTAAGATCAAGTTTGAAGGGAAGTATGTCGGAGCGAGCTATGTGGATGCTCAGAGGAAGGCGTTCCTCAATTTGGTGCAAGGTAGCAAGTCGATAGCAGAGTACGAAGCAGAGTTTCTGCGCTTGAGTCGGTATGCTCGGGGCATCGTGGCTACGGATTATGAGAGATGTGTCAGATTCGAAGATGGGCTGCGGGATGAGCTGCGGGTTCTGATTGCTCCGCAATGGGAAAGAGATTTTCCATTTTAGTGGAGAAAGCTCGGATAGCTGAGGAGGTCAAGAGGACTGAGAGGCAGAATAGAGATAGAGAAAGGAGCCAGGATAAGAGGAGTTCGAGATCGTCAGAATCGTTTGAGAGATTTCAAAAAAGACCGAAGGTCGAGACTTCTTTCGATTTCTAAGCGATTCTTTGGGAATCCGGATCGTCCATGTGCTCGATGTGGAAGATATCATATTGGCGAGTCTTTGGAATCGAGGATCGAGAATGCTTGGATGTAAGTCCAAGTCTCATCTGGTTAAAGATTGTCCCAGGACCCAAATAGGACTCGGCGATAAGTTATGTGCGGCCAAGCGGAGGTGGTCGTGAAGCGACAAGAGGTCGTGGTCCGAACCATGGAGGGAATGGTTCCGATCGAGGTTGGGGAGCAGTAGGCCACGGGAATAGTAGCACTGAGGCAAGGCAGCCAAGTTTGGTATATGCGATTCGTCGGAGGGAGGATAGTGACGTAACAGATATGCCAGCGGGTAAGTTTCTATGTCTGAAATATTCTTTGTGGTTTTGTTCGCTATGGTGGTTGTTTTTTTTTTTGCTAGCAAAGTATCTAGAACCTTGAGGGTGGACTTGGATACTGTGCCTAAAGAATATGGTAATTTCTTGATATCAGAGTGCGCAGCTATAGCGTAGTGTGGTGAATTAAGATGTACGACGGTTAGGCAGCTAAGTAATTTTGAGGACGAAATTATTTTTAAGGAGGGTAGAATTGTAACACCCTGGTTCTAGGGGTTATGCATTTAGTGCATAACTCAGGTGTTGGCATACTTCAGTGAGTGGTTGGGTGAGTTTTAGGGGTCTTGAGAACCTAGAAGGTAGTGGAATGCCTTAGAAAATTTTTAGTTTTAGTGCTAAATAGGGGAGCATGGCTATGGGGTTTTAAAAGAAATATTTGGGGAGGTTTAGACACAAGAATTGCTTTGGAAGAGTGGCAAGGAGGCGCTACATTAGGCCTTGGGAAGGTGCGCCTCATGGTGCAAGGGGCAGTGTTGAGCTGCAAAGGCGACTTTTTGCTTTTGTTTTTTGTCGAGAGAGGGGAAGGAGTTGGTTTCAGTTTGGCACCTTTAAAGGAGGATTTTGACTTGTTCAAATTAGTTTAAATGGGTGGCTAGGAGGAGAGATGAGTTGGTTTTTATTTTGAATTGTTTGAAGGGTTGGTGGGAGAGTAAGAGTGTTGGACGGCTAGGGGGTGCTCTTGAGGGTATTTTCAGTCATTAAGGGTTGGGGAAGGTGGCTGAACTCTATTTAAAGGGTGTGAGCTTCCTTGTTGCCGAATTTTGGTTTGTGCTCCTAAAACTTTCACCCTTTTTCCTTCATTTTCTCCTTGTCAATTGTAGTTTCTTCTTAAGCCTTCACACTTCTCTTCTCATATTCTAACCACACTAGAAACGTTCCTCCTCCTCACCTGTTCACTTTGGCCGAATCTTCAATGTCACTTAGCCGAATTTTTTACTTGTTTCTCTCCATTTCTCCTGAGCCAAAACCATTTCATCTTGTCTCCTCATACCTTCTCTTTCTTTCTCAAACCCTGTTGTCGAAACTCCTTGAGCTGAATCTCTCCTCAACCTTTGCCGAAACCTTCCTTGTTGTCTTAGTGGTTGTCCGAATCTTAAGTAGTGGATTAGATCCTTCGTTCTCTGTTAATCAGTTGGTAAGTGGTGGTAAGAAGCTATTCTGATAGCCTATCTCTTTTAGTATTTACTTAGCCGAATGCTTGGGTGATTAACCGTTGTTCTGATTAAGTGTGTTGATAGAGGCGAACACCAGTCAAGTAGGGCAAGGGAAGGCCCCTATTCCGAAGTTCAAGAAAAGAGCTGTCTCGGTAGTTCGAGATTGGCCACTGGGGTGTGGGCCAATGTCAGAGCAACAGTTTAGGCAGATCGCCGTAGTTTCGTTTAGCTATAACATTGAGATTGAGGGTCTAGAACTTCAGGTGATAAGGTGCGTAATCATCGCACTATTTCTCGATTATTTGCTTGCTAATGCTTATACATATGCGTGATGTGTGGTAGCCGATTATAATGGCTTAAGTGGTGAATGCTTATTTTGGGTAAATGGGATATCAGGTGAGTAAGTCTTTGACATTAAGTTATTTATGATATATACATGATATGGAAATTAACATGTGATGCCTACTCTTATGTTATGATCTGACATGTTACATTTTTTTTTACATACATACATGGGAGGTGGATTGGATCGATGAAGGAAGGAGTGTACATGTTGATGTACGTGGTCTAATGTTAGCTCGGGCTACATTAGCACTTGATGGTGGGCTATGTGCTACCTCAATAGAGGTGTGGCTCGGTGCCCATCTCGGCGGTTGATGGCTATGTGCATCACCGTAGACGGAGTATGTTGTTGGGATCACTTTGGTTGATCGGTGGCTCAGCCATGGCCTTGTCTTGATGGGGCGCCAAGGTAGGATATGTGGGATCACTCGATTGTGATCGGTGGATTAGCCACTGACCTTGAGCAGGGAGTCTGTTAAGGTTGGTGTACGGGATGGACCTAGGTTGGGCTGTGATGCATGATTGCATGAATGGTTCGTGGATTGTATGGTTATGGGCCAAGCCCATACATATGGAAATAAGTGTTGTGATTATGCACTGAGTCAGTAGACTCACCCAATTATTTTCCTAACATTTCAGGTGATTCATTAGTTGGACCTGGTCCAGAGAGGAAGCCAGTGGCCCATGCAGATGAAGATGTTTTAGTTAGTTTTAATATTAAGTATTTCGCTTAAATAATGGTTGTAATAAAGGCCTTTCTATTTATTTTGGAATTATTTTATTATTATCTTTATTATGGTTTGTTTAAATTGAATACTATGTGAAGTTTGATTTTATTTTAATCGACTTATTTATATGCTAAAGTTTTATTTTGGGCATTCTATAATATTTTATAATAACAAAGATTTACTTATACTTTTTCCAATAAACACTATACTCAAAAGTTAGTATATTTTCATGTTTTATTCTAAGTCAAAAAAGTTTTTCAACCGTTTTTCTGCAGTGACATAACCAGATTCGGTCGTAGTGAATGGGCCGGGTTTGGGGATGTTACAGGTGATCCCCAGCATTGAGGGTTTGGAGCTGCGGAGGACTCTATGGTGGCCATACATCGGTGTACTTCTCTCGAACCTTAGTAATTTCTGTTTTACTTTGTTTTGAGATTTACTTAATTTGGGGTTTAATTTTTTTTGTAATAAGGCCATGGGATTTTAAATTTTCTTTTAAGCTTTTATTTCAGTTATAATCAATCTATAAACGACTAAACTCTGGATTTTCTTAAAATGACAATTACTTGTTTTCAAAATATCATATTTTCGCAATTCACTGAATCTGATTTCTTTATAATAAATTTTTCGGGAATAAGAATAATAATAACATTTTTACAATAAAACCATAAAAGCAAATCTGAAGTTTCACAACCAACAAAGCTCAAAGTTTTCAAAAAGAATGCGAAGTCTTTAAATGATCACGTAGTTTTTTTTAAACAACCCTTTATGTGACATGCCAAATCCGGTCGTAACGTCTAGGCCGAGTTTGGGGTGTTACATCTGTAGTGAGATAGGTTTCAATCTCAGGTAGGGTTTAAGGTAGTATATGTTTTTCATCTTGTTCTACCATAACAAAGAGTTTACAATCTTTGTCATCTTCAAAGTCTTGAGATCCCCCTAGACACATATCTGGCTCAAAAGGAGATTCTGGGTCAGTAGCAATGTCACTAATGTCATTGATATTTGGGTACCTATTGTAGGTATGAAGAAAGATTTAAATGAATCTAAGAATAATTATTTGTGCGGTATGATCATGGATGAAGAATAAAAGAATATATGATAGAGAACTCAAAGAATAAAAGAATTCATAGTATAAAATGGAAAAAATAAAAAATAAAAGAATATTTGCTCAAAAGATGCATTTCATTGAAATAAAGATTTTGGACATAAGCCTATTTCACAAAAAGGACTTTTATTGCCTCTAGGCTTAAGGCAACAAGCGTGTTTTGAATATTACTCTAAATTAGTTCTAAAAACACAGGGATCTCTTCCACAATCCCATTGTTCAAAACTCTCCCCAGTATGTAAGGCCTTGGAAACTTTTATTCTCCAGTTACCTCTTTGGATATGTCATTCAGATCCCCGATATTCCTTCTGGGCTCTTGTCTTATTCAAGGCACCGAAACTCTTTTGCCCCCACTTTCAACTATCGCATTTACTGCTTTGTCAGAGCGATTAGGTTCTGAAGAGTCGTTGAACTTCACAATTCCCATTTCAATGAACCTTTCGACTAAATTTTTGAAAGCAATGCAGTTTTCTATTGAATGCCCTGTAATCCCTGCATGATACTCACATTGAGCTTTTGCGTCATACCAATTGGTGTATAAGGGCTACATTGGTTTTGGGTAGTAAGGAGACACCACATGCGCATCAAATAGATTTTGATAAATCTCCTTGTATGTCATCGGGATGGGTGTGAACTGGAGCCTTTCTATATTTGAATGTAACATCCCGAATTTGGGCCTAGTAGAATTGGGCCCATTGGGCCTTGGGCTTGGGAGCGTTTAAAATTTTTGAGAATAAGAGAATAGCATTATTTCAAGTTGGACTTATTAGGAAGGTGATTTTGGAAAGTTACGAGGCTTCTAGGAAGTTCTGAGTTCAAGTTAGGCTATAGGTAAATTTTTGTGTTTATGCACTTAAGGGGGAGAAGGTAAGGGGCATCAAGACTTAAGGAAATAAGTGTGCATTTTGCTACCATAAGGAGTCTATTGGTAAAGGTAGAAAGTGGCGTGTGGAGTGTACTAATGGTCTGAGGTTTGAATCCCATCTATTGCATTTTTGAGTAAATTTTTGTGCTTCTCTTCCATGTGTCGGTCATGACTTTATTATGGTAAGGAAGAATTTTTATTGATGGAAAGATGGCTGAGGAATATGGTAAGGAGGAAGACTAGGGAAAATGAAGGAAAGAAATGAAGGAAAAAGGTAAGAGAATGGAACATGTTGGCTGAATTTTAGGAGTTGCCAAGGGAAGGATTTTTTTTTGGTCAACATGCATCTTTTTGGCAAAGATGAAATTGATTTTGGTAAGGAGGTGTGCCGAATTTTGTTTGGCATTTTGAGGAGTTTTTGATTTCTTTTTGAAATTCTTTTCTTTGTTCATTTGGTACCTCTTTTTCCTTACCTATAACCGAGACCATTTGAGAGCAATTCTCCTTTCTTCTTTTCATCTTTGCCATAGCTATCTTTATTCTTTTAACATTTTGATGCTTACCTTCCAATCTTTTCCCTTGGCTACCGAAAAACAAGTCCCTCTTGTTGTTCATCTTTGTAACATCCTAAATTTTTGGGCTTATGCATTTAATGGGTGAATATGTGGAATGAGTTAATTTAAGTGTTAGGGGCCCAAATTTTAAGTTTTAAGGAGCCCAAATCTTCTAATTTAAGTTAGTTAAATTCGGCATTAGGGATTAGGGAAGTGGACAGCACAAGGCTATTTTTTTGGGAATTTTATTATATTTATTCTATGTGGATAATAAGCAGATAAAGGCTATTATTTATGGATTTAGTCTTTAAGGATAATAAGCAAATAAAGACTATTTTTGAGGAGATAATAGATTAATATAAGGGAAAAGGGATAGGAGCTATCATGCGTGGCAATGTTGGCTGAAAATCAGTCTCTGCTAAAGGGAGGAATCGGTTTTCTATATAAAGAGGGGTTGTGCCAAAATTTTGGAAGACTTTCTTTTATTTTCTTTTCTCATCTTCTTCCTCTCAAAAGCCGAAAACCACCATTTTCTTCGCCCTTTATTCCTCTCTAAAATTTCCTAGTTGGCCGAATCTTTTAACCTCTATTGTTATTTTTCTTCTGATCCCTAAAAGCCAAAATCACATCTCTATTATTCTATTCTTCTCCTTAATACTCATTGGCCAAATCTCTCTTAGCCATCTCTTCAATTCTTAAATCTTCTAAAAACCAAAATTCTTAGATCTCACCTCCTGAAGTTGCCGAATTTTCTTCAGTAAAGTCTGCTTGAGTCGAATCTGAAGAAAACAATTGGTATGTGTCGATTTTGAGTTTCCAATATTTCTCCGGCTTTTCAAAGTCCCTAGCCGAATGGCTATTTAGTGATAATCAAGGGTTTTTCTTATTTTCGGCATTTCGGGATATGAAGAGGAGTCCAACGCTTAGATCTCTAAGTCAAAGATCAGTAACACTCAAGTCGTGTTATTTTTAGGATTTCAAGGTAAGGAGATTGGTTTATTTATAAATATATGAAATCGGGTAGAACACTAACCATGGCCGAATATAGTAGAGGCCCTATTTTCACATCTTTCTGGCTTTTTGAGCAAAGTTGTAGATAGAGATAACAAGGATATCGACTAAGAATATTGGATTACGTGATATCAGGTGTGTAACACTTTCCCACCATCTAGATCTGTTTGATTAATATATGATTATAAGTCCTATATGTTTTGATAAATGCCGAAATCCGGGCATAATAGAGGAAACCCAAAGAGGGTAAAAACAAATCATCAAGTTAGTGAATGTTCTGATTAAACGATATAAGTATATTGATTTTATGTGATTGCATGGGTGGGTTTGATGAAAGGAGGAAGTTATATGTTGTAGCGGTTTTCACCGTGATCATTGTAGCGGTTTTACCATGATCATTGTAGCGGCTTTTGCCGTGATTCATTGTAATGGCTACGGCCATGATCTGATGATAAGTAGCACGACTGCCATCAAGGCGTATAGCAGTGTGGGTTGATTATAGAAATCCCCAATGGTGTGAATGGCTGATACGGGGGCGTGTAGCAGATGGAAACCTATGATTTGGGTTGGGCTTGCATATTATTTTTATTATGCATATTAATTCGATTATTTTAGTTGTATGGGGCTAAGGCCCAAATCTAATAGTGCATGAGGGTTGCTGCGAGTCTCATGACTCAACCAATTAATTAACATTTGGTAGCATTTAGTGCATCGATTTGGGTGGAGAGGAGCGCAAGGTGGCCATGCAAAAGAACATTTGGATCCAAAAAAAGACTCTAGTTATTATTTTATATTATTATTTAATGGATTTTAAATCTCGTTGTAATAAGGCCATAGGCCACCGGTTTATATTTTGTTTTATTACGGGCTTTTATTACTTTTAGTTAATTAAATTTTATTTTAATTGAACTAAGGCATGTATTTAAATTTGGGTTTTTAATTCATAAAGGCATATTTTATTTAAAACTATAAATTATAAATTTTTCCCGAATAAAAGGTTAAAATTTACCAAAATGTTTTTCTGAAAATGCGACATGTTTTACAAAATTTCCTTAGTGACATACCAGATCCGGTTGTAGTGTTTGGGCCAAGTTTGGGGTGTTACAAATTGGTATCAGAGCCCGATTCAAAACTCAGCTTTGGGGTTTTTGGGCTCAAAACATTTTCTAAAGATGGGTTTTTGAAACACGCACCTTGTTTTTTTTTTAAATGATAACATGTTTGATAGCTAAGCATGGCACCTGCGTCTCCGGCCCAAGTCCACTAGGTAAGTAATATGAACCTTTGTGTGATATATATATACGTGGGCTTGATGGGCTTCATGGTACGTAGACTAGGTTAATTAGACTTTGGTGGACTATAGGCTTAGTTTAAACAACTTCTTAAATTTCATAAGACTTAATCTATCCAAACAAACCCTATGAACCAGTCACCGAGTTAAGGTGTGGCAACAGGCATACGCATGTCTAGGATTGGATTCAGAGAGAGCTTGGTATTTAAGCAGTCCTAGTGACTCACCTCCTCTTCGCAAGAACCCTACCTAGTGCGTAGTGACTGTTCACCTTAGCCAAGAGGACTTGTTGACAGGCTAAAATTTATAACTAAAACCCGAAAGGGACTAGCCACCCTATTTCACAAAATTACCAAAATACCCTTAGTTTGAAAAATTACCGAATTACCCCTGATTTGTAAATGACTAAAAAACCCTTGGATTACAAAATTACCAAAATACCCCCAGATTGTAAAATTATCGAAATACCCCTGGATTGCAAAAATTATCGAAATACCCTCGGATTGCAAAATTACGAAAATACTCTTATTTCGCCAAATCACCCGGAACCTTATTTTGGAAAATTATGAAAATACCCCTGTAGGTTAAAATTACGAAAATACCACTGGATAGTGAAATGACAAAAATACCCCTATACGTTGAATGTAGGTTCATGAACGTTGTTTGTTTGATGAATGTTGAATGTGCATGATTCTTAGAATTAGGAAGACTGAAAACTGTAGATAGGTTCAAATTCAAAAAAAACCACTCTTAAAACTACTAATCATAAGACTGTCCGTGGATAATCAGTAGAAGAAAATCAATAATTCATAAAAATTTTAATCAGATAAACACGAACCGATAGCATGAGTACAAGGGGACGAGGACGCTCTAGATGTGAATATCGGTGCGTACTCTACCATAGAATACTAAGTGTTTATTTTGGGTTTAGAATTGGAGTGCGCAGCGAAAGCATGGTAGTGAGACGTAGGTAGTATGATTTCTAGTTAGTTGGAAATTTCGAGGACAAAATTTCTTTAAGGTGCGTAGAACTGTAACATCCTAAATTTTTGGGCTTATGCGTTTAATGGGTGGATATGTGGAATGAGTTAATTTAAGTGTTAGGAGCCCAAATTTTAAGTTTTAAGGAGCCAAATCTTCTAATTTAAGTTAGTTAAATTTGGCATTAGGGATTAGGGAAGTGGACGGCACAATGCTAATTTTTTAGGAATTTTATTATATTTATTCTGTGTGGATAATAAGCAGATAAAGGCTATTATTTAGGGATTTAGTCTTTAAGGATAATAAGCAGATAAAGACTATTTTTGAGGAGATAATAGATTAAGATAAGGGAAAAGGGATAGGAGCTATCATGTGTGGCAATGTTGGCTGAAAATCAATCTCTGCTAAAGGGAGGAATCGGTTTTCTATATAAAGAGGGGGTGTGCCAAAATTTTGGAAGCCTTTCTTTTATTTTATTTTCTCATCTTCTTCATCTCAAAAGCCGAAAACCACCATTTTTTTCACCCTTTCTTCCTCTCTAAAATTTCCTGGTTGGCCAAATCTTTTAACCTCCATTGTTATTTTTCTTCTAATCCCTAAAAGCCAAAATCACATCTCTATTATTCTATTCTTCTCCTTAATACTCATTGGCCAAATCTCTCTTAGCCATCTCTTCAATTCTTAAATCTTCTAAAAATCGAAATTCTTAGATCTCACCTCCTGAAGTTGTCGAATTTTCTTTAGTAAAGTCTGCTTGAGCCTAATCTGAAGAAAACAATAGGTATGTGTCTATTTTGAGTTTCCAATATTTCTCCAGCTTTTCAAAGTCCCTAGTCGAATGGCTATTTAGTGACTAATCAAGGGTTTTTCTTATTTTCGGCATTTCGGGATCTGAAGAGGAGTCCAACGCTTAGATCTCTAAGTCAAAGATCAGTAACACTCAAGTCGTGTTATTTTTCGAGATTTCAAGGTAAGGAGATTGGTTTATTTATAAATATATGAAATCTGGTAAAACACTAACCATGGCCGAATATAGGAGAGGCCCTATTTTCACATCTTTTCGGCTTTTTGAGCAAAGGTGTAGATCGGGATAACAAGGATATCAACTAAGAATATTGGATTTTGCGATATCAGGTGTGTAACACTTTCCCACCATCTAGATCTGTTTGATTAATAAATGATTATAAGTCTTATATGTTTTGATAAATGCCGAAATCCGGGCATAATAGAGGAAACCCAAAGAGGGTAAAAACAAATCATCAGGTTAGTGAATGTTCTGATTAAACAATACAAGTATATTGATTTTATGTGATTGCATGGGTCGGGTTTGATGAAAGGGGGAAGTTATATGTTGTAGCGGTTTTTACCGTGATCTGTTGTAGTAGTTTTTACCGTGATCTGTTGTAGTAGCTTTTTCTGTGATCTGTTGTAGTGGCTACGGCCATGATCTGATGATGAGCAGCACGATTACCATCAAGGCGTGTAGCGGTGTGGGTTGATTATAGAAATCCCCAATGGTGTGAATGGCTGGTACGGGGGCGTGTAGCGGATGGAAACCTAGGATTTGGGTCGGGCTTGCATATTATTTTTATTATGCATATTAATTCGATTATTTTAGTTGTATGGGCTAAGGCCCAAATCTAATGGTGCATGAGGGTTGCACTTTGAGTCTCATGACTCAACCAATTAATTAACATTTCGGTAGCATTTTGTGCATCTGATTTGGGCTAGAGAGGGCGCAAGGTGGCCATGCAAAAGAACATTTGGATCCACAAAAAGGCTCTAGTTATTATTTTATATTCTTATTTAATGGATTTTAAATCTCGTTTTAATAAGGCCATGGGCCACTGTTTATATTTTGTTTTATTATGGGCTTTTATTAGTTTTAGTTATTTAAAATTTTATTTTTAATTGAACTAAGGCATGTATTTAAATTTGGGTTTTAATTCATAAAGGCATATTTTATTTAAAACTATAAATTATAAAATTTTCCCGAATAAAAGGTTAAACTTTACCAAAATATTTTTCTGAAAATATGACATGTTTTACAAAATTTCCTTAGTGACATACCAGATCCGGTTGTAGTGTTTGGGCCGGGTTTAGGGTGTTACAATCTTGTTCATGGAATTAGCCGAAATTTTGACACTTCTTATGACCATCTCTTCTTTTCCTTCCTCACTATTTCTCCAACCCTTCTCGAATTTTTCTTTAATCAATTTTACATAGAGGCCGAATCATCCTTGTTCTTTTTCTCCAATAGACGAACCACATAACATTATATCCCTTTTTCTTTTTTTTTCTTTTTGGTGTTGGACACTCTCTCTTCCTTGGCCGAATCAGTAGAGTGTTAGCTTCTACTCTTGTCATCTTTCTAGCCTTTGGCTTTCGGAAGAAGGTTGGTAAGTACAATCTCAAAGTACTTTATCAGAGGGCCAATCGATCACCTATCCCTCGTAATAAGAGACTCAGATTGTTGGTTAGTGATATAGATTGTTAATCAATCGCAATACTTGGTTGAAGTTGTGAATTGGGCTTTGGACTAATTGTTGATCGATTGTACCTTTAGGTGCCGCGGAGAGTATCGTGTTACGGATTCCGAATAAGGTGTGTAATCCCGTACCCTTCCGAATACATGTTTGAAATGGTGTTTAATCTCACAACTCTCTAAATGTTTGCATGAAATGTTCTGTGATTCGGTCAAATACCGAAGGAAATCAGAAACCGACATCTGTGACCACTAGGGCATGCGTATGTTCCTAATGGTAACCGTATTTTGCAATGAAACAGTTTTTGGTTAGCAACAGTGACATGATTTTGAAAAATCACAAAAAATAGGAGAAAGGGAATTAGAGAGTGAATAAGATATCAAATTAAAGCTTACTGTGTCTGGTTTTATATGAAAGAAGCATAGGAGGAAGAAAAATTTTATATTCTGTGATATTTTAATTTTAGTGAGACCAGTTCTGAATGACTTCGCAGTTCCCTATTCTGTCTTGGAAAAATCATTCAAAATTATACAAAGTGAATTATGAGTTATAATTTATATGTATAGATTCCTTAGTGAGCCTATTTTCAATAGAAACTAGTTGAAACAACATATGAAAACCGTACAATGAGATATTTGGATTTAGGGTAAGAGAGGTCAGGACCATTGGTTAGTGAAACAAGGGAATCTTTAATGAATAAACTGTACTAAATGGCTGAGTAAAAAATTCTGAAAATATTGTAGTAAGAAGATATATGAGTCTAGTTTCAAGAAAAATTTACAGATCTAAATTTTGAGTTTCCTAACTCGAGTTATAGTCAATTTAGTCAATATGACACAGATGGACAATTTCAATTTTTATGCCCCAAATTAGTAGTTAAGTCCGGGGTTGCGAAATTACGAAAATACACTCGATGGGTAAAATTACATAAATACCTTTGGGTTGTGAAATTTACCAAAATTCCCCTATGGGTCGAATTATAGAAATATCCCTGTGGGTCGAATTACCAAAATGCCCCTATGGGTCGAATTACTGAAATGCCCTTATGGGCTGAATTATCGAAATGCCCCTATGGGCCGATTTGTTAAAATGCTTTAGTGGGCCGAATTATTATATTGCTTTAATGTGCCGCTTCATTAAAAGTATTCAATAGATTAATGGTTGTTATTTATATGTGGATATTTTATGTTATTATATATGTTGCATATCTACATATTGCATGGGTTGGAAAAATTGAATGAAGAGAAGTGTAGCCTGGTGGCATTGCCACAAATTCTGATAATGGCTATGTGCCAACCTAAATATGGCTTTGTGCCATTGTGATTATAGCTTTATGCTAAACGTATTTACCCAAGGCTGTGTGCCGACTATATTACCGTATATGATACTTTGGTCACTCAGCCACAAATATTGTAAATGGCAACTTGCCTGCAAATTATTATAAATGGCAACTTGCCTGTGAATTCGAGAGACTGGCGGGGTGGGTTGACTTGATCCCCACAGGTGAGATTGGCTGGTACGGGGGTGTGATGGATGGATGAGTTGGGTTGCATACATTTTTAATCATTTTAATTATTATTATGTAAATGAGCTTCGGTCTAAGATTATGCTATGGGCTCAGGCCCAAGATGTTGCTAAGCGGGTTTAGGCCCAGTGGATGACGATAAGGGGATTACGCATTGAGTTCTTGTAACTCACCCTCCTTTCTTTCTTAATCCTTGTAGGTAGTGCTCAGTGACGTGGGACTTGGGCCGTGGATGACTCGTTGGAGGCCATACTTCAGAAATGGTGTTTATATTGAACTTTAGATTTTTAATTCCGTTCACTTAATTAAATTTACTATTTTGGGTTTTTGAGTTGTAATAAGGCCTCTGGAATATTTTACTTTTGCTTTATATTTGACGTAGTTATTATTTTGCTTCAATTGTTTTAAATGAGAATTTTTCTAAAAACTAAAATAAAGGTTTTCTAAAATAGACTAACAAATGGATTTCATAACTGTAACACCCTGGTTCTAGGGGTTATGCATTTAGGGCATAACTCAAGTGATGGTAGGTTTATGGTGAAGTTGGATGAGTTTTGAGGGGTTTGGAGAAGCCTAGAAGGTAAGAGAGGCCTTAGGAAATTTTTGGATTTTTAGTGTTAAGAAGGGGAACTTGGCTATTGGGGTCTTAAGAGAATTATTTGGGAGGTTAAGGCACAAGAATCTCTTTGGTAGAGTGGCATGGAGGCGCTACTTGGGGCTTTGGGAAGGTGACGCCTCAAGGGTGCTAAGGGGTCTCATGTTCGAACTGCAAGGGTAGCACTTTGGCCTTTGTTTTTACGTCAAAGAGGTAAGGTGTTGGGCGGTTTTTGAATGCTGAAAAGATGAGGGAAGACTTGGTCTTCCATTTTGAATTCGGCTAGGAAGGTAGGATTAAGGTTTGACTCATTCAAACTTTTTGAATGAGTGTTAGGGAGGAAGTTTAGGAGGAAATCTTGGGATTTAGGAGGAGGGGAGCTAGTGGCCGATTTTGGGGAGCTTGGGGGAGGGCATTTTCGGTTTTGTTGAGGGTGTTAGGTGGGTGCCGAAAGCTAGTAGTATAAATAGGGGGTGCTCACCCTTTTGGCCACCCTTTTCCCCATTTGTTCCCCTTTGCCGAAATTGTTTCACCATTCCCCTTGTGCCGAATTATTTCTTTTTTTCCCTTAGTCTCTTGTCGAAAGTAAGTCAAAGAAACACCCTTTCTTTTCCTTTTATTTTGTTGAAGCCAAAATTGAAAGTTTGTGCATCTATTTTCTCTCTTCCTACACACTTCTCTTTTAAACTCTGCTTAAGCCAAAATCACCCCTGAAGGTTACCTTTGCCGAATATCCCACCTCCATCTAAGAGTCATTCCCGAATCACTCTATCATTCTCTCATTCTCTCCGCTTTGGTTACAAGTCCCTGAAGCCGAACCTTAGTTCTTGTGGTGGCCGATTCTTGTTAGAGCAAAAGGGGAGTGGTTAGCAAGGTAAGGGTGCGATAGCTTTTTCTTTGATTAAGGATTTTTTCTTGGCCGAATGGCCCTAGGTTTCTTTAAAGTGTGCTAAGGCCGATTGTAAGGGAGGCAGAGCCTAACGCAGGAGGCCTTTTCGGGAGGCGTATAGTCCGCACTTGCAGAGGCCTAAAGTAGCATCCGGGATTCAAGTGGTTTTGGTAAGCAATTTTTAGTAAAGGTTCAATATTTGGATTTATGGCTTGGAGGTTTGACCGATTTATCTGATTAAGTGTGTTGATGGAGGCAAGTACCAGTCAAGGGGAGCAAGGAAAAGTCCCTATCCAAAAATTCAAGAAAAGAGCTATCTCGGCGGTTCGAGATTGGCCGCCGGGGTGTGGGCCAGCGTCAGAGCAACAAGTTAGATAGATAGCTGTAGTCTCGTTTAGCGATAGTGTTGGGATCGAGAGTTTAGAACTTCAGGTGATAAGGTGCATAATCATTGCACTGTTTCTTCGGTTAATTGTTTATTAATGTGTACTTGTGTATGCTGTGTGATAGCCGGCATTAAAGGCTAAGGTGATGGATACCCATATATGGGGTAATCGATTATCAGGTTGGTAAATTGTGTTATTAAATTTACTTATGGTGTATGTATGATATGGTAATGAGCATGTGATGTATACTCATTCGATATGATTGACTTGACATGATGCATCGACACTTATGCATGAGGATTGGATGTGACCAAGGAAGGATGGGTGTACGCATTGATGTACGTGGTCTAATGCTAGCCTCGTGCTACATTAGCGCTTGATGATTAGCTGTGTGCTACATCAAGGGAGGTGGGGCTAGGTGCCCATCTCGGCGGTTGATAGCTGAGTGCATCACCGTAGACAGATTACTGTCGGGATCACGATGTGATCGGTGGCTCAGCCACGGCCTTGTGCAGCAGGTCCATACGTGCCTTGTTGGGAGTCTGCTAAGGTTGGTGTTACGGTGGATTGTAGGTTGGGCTGGGATGCATGTTTGCATGACTTGTTACGTGAACTGGGTGGGTATGGGTTAGGTCCATACGTGTGGAACATGTGTAATGATTATGCACTGAGTCTGTGGACTCACCCTTTTTTTTTCTTAACCATTTCTGATGATTCATGAGTTTGGACCGGGTTCGGTGAGGATACAAGGTGGCCCATGCCGAAGAAGATATTTTAAATTATTCTAAGCCTTTTTAATATTAAGTATTTTGTTTAAGTATGAGTTGTAATAAGGGCCTTTTTATTATTTTGGTATTATGTTATTATTATTAGTAAGATGGCTTGTTTAAATTAAATTACTTATGTGAAGATGGCTTTATTTTTAGCAACTTTTCTTTGTTCAAATTTTATATATATGTGTTTAATAAAGTTTTAATTTGGACATTTTATAACATCAAAGTTTTAGTTATAATTTTAAATGGACATGGTTTTCAAAAGATGACAAAATTTTAACGTTTTATCTTAATTCAAAAATATTTTCAATCGTCTTTCCGCAGTGACATACCAGATCCGGTCAGGGCTCGTGGGCCGGGTTTGGGGTGTTACAAATTGGTATCAGAGCCCGGTTCAAAACTCGACTTTGAGGGTTTGGGCCCACAAATAGTTTTCAAAATGGGCTTTTCAAAATATGGGCTTTTATAAAAAGTTTTCAGGTTATTCTGGCATGGCATCTGATACCTCTACCAAGTCCACCTGTAAGTACTTCGGACTTTTGAAGTGACTTGTTGATATGAATTGTTATGGGATTGTTTGGGCTTGTAGACTAGAATATTAAGGCTATTGGACCACTAGGATTAGTTTACTCAAACATATGCATAAGGCTTAAAGATTACTAAACAAACCTGTGAAGTTAGTCGCCGAGTTAAGGTGTGGCAACCCTGGTACGCATGTCTAGGAGTGGTATTCAGTAAGAGTTTGGTATTTAAGCAGTCCTAGCAACTCACCTCCTCTTTACTCGAAACCTACCTGGTGCGTAGCTACGGTTCACCTTAACCAAGAGGACTTGTTCATAGGCTGAACCGGTTATTAAAACCCGAAAGGGATTAGCCTTACTGTTTTAAAAACTCTTAGTTTTAAAATCTCCAAAGATTTACCATTTGGGCTGTAAGCCCTAAATCTAATTTTGAAAGATGTTTTTCTCGATTTACAAAATTACAAAAATACCCCTAACTGTAAAATTACAAAAATGCCCCTATATTGTAAAATTTTCGTACCACCCTCAACTTTTGTTAAAATGATTTACTTTGTAAAATACCAAAATCTCAAGTTTTCAAAATATTAAGATACTCCGATTTGTGGAAATTTACGAAAATACCCTTGGTTAATAAAATTACCAAAATGCCCTTGGTTTTAAATTTTCATATGATCCTCGACTTTTACTAAAATATTCCTATTTTAAAAATATCAAGAAAATTCTATTTTGCAAAATATTGAGATACCCAGATTTGAAATTTACAAGGATACCCCGACTTACAAAATTCTTGAAACAACCCCAATTTAGAAAATTTTTGCAACACCACCGATTTGAAAAATAAATTTTCAAGATGACTCCCGAGATTTGGTAAAATTCTGAAATGTCTTTAATTTGAAAAATTATTTTCAAATTGACCTTGATTCATTACCGAAATACCCCTGTAGGAAAATGATGAAATTACCCCTGGGTTGGGAATGCTCAAGAAAGTGACATGGATGAATGTATGTGTCTCTAGTGAGGAATGTGAATGTTTGAATTAGAATATAGAACTTTAGATGAAACTTTGATTGATCGAAAGAAATATTTCTGGAAACTGTTATTCATAAAATTTGCTCGTGGATAAACAGTGGAACAAAATTTCTAATGCATAAAACTTTCTAAACAGATTAAGTCGTGATGCTAGATATGAGTTCTAGGGGGCGTGGTCGCAATGCTCGTGGACGTGGTAGAGGCAGGATGGAAGTATCGGAACCGGTTGGGTCTGGCCATGGGTCAGAGAACGATGTGCCACCGCAACCAGCTGTTGAAGTTGAACATCAGGATCAGACCGGAGGAGACGATGCAGTATCGCAGGCTATGCTACGGGTGCTCGAGAGAGTGGCAGAAGCCAATGTGGGCAATGGGACTCGGAAGTCAGTGGCTGAAAGACTTAGGTCGAATGGAGCCAAGTTTTCGGAGGAGTGTGCGGGTAGCTCGAGCGTGGCGAATCTTGGCTTGAGGCAGTTGAAAGGATTATGGATGACTTGGATTTAACTGCAGAGGAGAAGCTTAAGGGTGCTGTTTCGTTGCTACGGGATGAGGCCTACCATTGGTGGCTCACGGTTAAGGAAGGTACCCCTACCGATCGAGTGGATAGGGTTATTTCAAGATTAAGTTTGAAGGAAGTATATCGGGCGAGCTATGTGGGACGCTTCGGAGGAAGGCATTCCTCAATTTGGTGTAAGGAGGCAAGTCAATAGCGTAATATGAATTTGAGTTCTGCGGTTGAGCCGATCTTTCGGGGCATCGTGGCTACTGATTATGAGATGTTCGTTAGATTTAAAGATGGGCTGCGAGATGAGCTGCGAGTTTTGATTGCTCCGCAACGAGAGAGAGACTTCGCCATTTTAGTGGAGAAAGCTCGGATAGCTGAGGAGGTCAAGAGGACTGAGAGGCAGAATAGAGATAGAGAAAGAAACCGGGATAAGAGGAGTTATGGACCGTCAGAATTATCTGGGAGTCTTCAGAAAAGACCGAGGATTGAGAATTCTGCCCGTGCTGGGAATCCGGATCGTCCATGTGCTCGGTGTGGAAGATATCATATTGGCGAGTGCTGGAATCGGGATCAAGAATTCTTCAAATGCAAGTCCAAGTCTCATCTGATTAAGGATTGTCCCCAGAATCCGAATAGGACTCGGACGTTAGGCCAGGGTTATGTGCAGCCAGGCAGAAGTGGTCAGCAGGCGACAAGAGGTCATGGTCTGAACCATGGAGGGAATGGTTTCGACCGAGGTCATGGGGCGTTAGGCCGCGGTAGTGGTAGCACTGAGGCAAGACAGCCAAGGCTGGTATATGCAGTTCATCAGAAGGAGGATAATGATGTGCCGGATGTGTCAGTGTGTAAGTTCTTATGTTTGGGTTATTCTTTTTTGTTTTGTTCACTATGGTGGCTGTTTGTTTTTATTGCTAGTAAAATATCTAGAACCTTGGGTATGGACTTAGGAACTGTGCCTAGAAATATGGTGGTTCTTTAAGATCAGAGTGCGCAGCAGTAATTCCTATTTAGTTTAGCCAAGTAATTTCGAAGACGAAATTATTTTAAAGAGGGTAGAATTGTAACACCCTGGTTTTAGGGGCTATGCATTTAGGGCATAACTCAAGTGATGGTAGGTTTATGGTGAAGTTGGATGAGTTTTGAGGGGTTTGGAGAAGCCTAGAAGGTAAGAGAGGCCTTAGGAAATTTTTGGATTTTTAGTGTTAAGAAGGGGAGCTTGGCTATTGGGGTCTTAAGAGAAATATTTGGGAGGTTAAGGCATAAGAATCTCTTTGGTAGAGTAGCATGGAGGTGCTACTTGGGGCTTTGGGAAGGTGACGCCTCAAGGGTGCTAAGGGGTCTCATGTTCGAACTGCAAGGGTAGCACTTTGGCCTTTGTTTTTGCGTCAAAGAGGTAAGTTGTTGGGCGGTTTTAAATGCTGAAAAGATGAGGAAGACTTGGTCTTCCATTTTGAATCGGCTAGGAAGGGAGGATTAGGTTTGACTCATTCAAACTTTTTGAATAAGTGTTAGGGAGGAAGTTTAGGAGGAAATCTTGGGATTTAGGAGGAGGGGAGCTAGTGGTCGATTTTGGGGAGCTTGGGGAAGGGCATTTTCGATTTCGTTGAGGGTGTTAGGTGGGTGCGAAAGCTAGTAGTATAAATAGGGGTGCTCACCCTTTTGGCCACCCTTTCCCCATTTGTTCCCCTTGTCGAAATTGTTTCACCATTCCCTGTCTTAGAATTATTTCTTTTTTCCCTTAGTCTCTTGTCGAAAGTAAGTCAAAAAACACCCTTTCTTTTCCTTTTATTTTGTTGAAGCCAAAACCGAAAGTTTGTGCATCTATTTTCTCTCTTCCTACACACTTCTCTTTTAAACTCTGCTTAAGCCAAAATCACCCCTGAAGGTTACCTTTGCCGAATATCCCACCTCCATCTAAGAGTCATTGCCGAATTACTCTGTCATTCTCTCATTCTCTCTGCTTTGGTTACAAGTCCCTGAAGCCGAACCTTAGTTCTTGTGGTGGCCGATTCTTGTTAGAGCAAAAGGGGAGTGGTTAGCAAGGTAAGGGTGCGATAGCTTTTTCTTTGATTAAGGATTCTTGTCTTGGCCGAATGGCCCTAGGTTTCTTTTAAGTGTGCTAAGGCCGATTGTAGGGGAGGCAGAGCCTAACGCAGGATACCTTTTCAGGAGGTGTATAGTCAGCACTTGCAGAGGCCTAAAGTAGCATCCGGGATTCAAGTGGTTTCGGTAAGCAATTTTTAGTAAAGGTTCAATATTTGGAGTTATGGCTTGGAGGTTTAACCGATTTATCTGATTAAGTGTGTTGATGGAGGCAAGTACCAGTCAAGGGAAGCAAGGGAAAGTCCCTATCCAGAAGTTCAAGAAAAGAGTTGTCTCGGCGGTTCGAGATTGGTCGCCAGGGTGTGGGCCAGCGTCAGAGCAACAAGTTAGACAGATAGTTGTAGTCTCGTTTAGCGATAGTGTTGGGATCGGGAGTTTAGAACTTTGGGTGATAAGGTGCATAATCATCGCACTGTTTCTTCGGTTAATTGTTTATTAATGTGTACTTGTGTATGCTGTGTGATAGCCGACATTAAAGGCTAATGTGATGGATACCCATATGTGGGGTAATCGATTATCAGATTGGTAAATTGTGTTATTAAATTTACTTATGGTGTATGTATGATATGGTAATGAGCATGTGATGTATACTCATTCGATATGATTGACTTGACATGATGCATCGACACTTATGCATGGGGATTGGATGTGACCAAGGAAGGATGGGTGTACACATTGATGTACGTGGTCTAATGTTAGCCTCGTGCTACATTAGCGCTCGATGATTAGTTGTGTGCTACATCAAGGGAGGTGGGGCTAGGTGCCCATCTCGGCGGTTGATAGCTGAGTGCATCACCGTAGACAGATTACTGTCAGGATCACGATGTAATCGGTGGCTCGACCAACGCCTTATCTGCAGTCTGCCGAGGTAAGATATGTGGGATCACTTTCGGTTGTGATTGGTGGATTAGCCACGGCCTTAGGTGAGTCGCTAAGGTTGGTGTTACGGTGGATTGTAGGTTGAAATTTGGGATGCATGTTTGCATGACTTGTTACGTGAACTCGGGTGGGTATGGGTTAGGTCCATACGTGTGGAACATGTGTAATGATTATGCATCGAGTGCGTGGACTCACCCTTTTTTTTCTTAACCATTTCGATGATTCATGAGTTTGGACGGGTTCGATGAGGATACAAGGTGGCCCATGCGAAGAAGATATTTTAAATTATTCTAAGCCTTTTTAATATTAAGTATTTTGTTTAAGTATGAGTTGTAATAAGGGCCTTTTTATTATTTTGGTATTATGTTATTATTATTAATAAGATGGCTTGTTTAAATTAAATTACTTATGTGAAGATGGCTTTATTTTTAGCAACTTTTCTTTGTTCAAATTTCATATATATGTGTTTAATAAAGTTTTAATTCGGACATTTTATAACATTTATAATTTTAAATGGACATGGTTTTCAAAAGATGACAAAATTTTAACGTTTTATCTTAATTCAAAAATATTTTCAACCGTCTTTCCGTAGTGACATACCAGATCCGGTCAGGGCTCGTGGGCTGGGTTTGGGGTGTTACAATAACAAACTTATATAAATATTTTAACTCATAAATTTCCTCTCAAATTTTCAATGTCATTTCCAAAAGTCATGGTTTTAAGGTTCGCTAGTTTGATTTTCAATTTACCAATCAACCTCTTGAAATTAGTAGTATTTTATCGAATATCTATATTCAAAATTATTTTTCTTAAACTATAATTAAATAACACCAGCTTTAGTACAAACTCAAGTTCTTTAACATTTTCTTCATGTGACATACCAAATCTAGTCGTAACGCATGGCCGGGTTTGGGGTGTTACATTGAAAATCAAGAAGGAATTTAAAAATATGATCATTTTTTTATTAATGTTGATTTTAAAACATTTGAATGAGTTGTAATAATCATTAAAGACCATATCATCTCAAAGCGACGAAATGCCACATCCAGTAAGTTAGAACACGACATCCTGAATCCTTGAGAATAAGCCTGCCTTTTATTTAAAAGCACGTGTATTTTAATTTTAAAAGAATATTCGGTTATTTAGAATAAATAAGAAAAACGAAACCCAGTAAGTTAGGGCACGATCTCTCGAATTTCTAAATGCAAAATATTGACATTTTTAGAAATTCTTATCTCGAAATAACGAGATGTCACGCCCAATAAGTTAGGGCACAACACTTTGTACTCTCGAGAATAAGTTTTTTATTTTAAACTTGTATTTCATTTTAAAAGGATATTCCGTTATTTTGGCTAAACGAGGAAAATCAAAACCTAGTAAATTAGGGCATTTTCTCGAATTTCCAAAACATGAAAGTTACCTTATTTTGAAAAATTTTCGGTTTTTGAATAATAGCGAATACAACATGTAAAGGCATACATTTATTTTGTTTTGGAGTAAAATATGGCGATGTAAGTTGGAAAAATACATTGGAGTTTAATGCACAATGCGATGGCATAATATAAAAATAGAAAAGATCATAGAACGATAATACATGAATAAAACGCTATATGAATGAACAACAACGATATGAAAATTGAAATAACAAAATACAATACATACAAAGATGACAATCATATAATGTGCACTATTTAAACATTAACATCAATAATCAAAGACAAATAAATTAAACAACATATGTAACAATTTACAAAAGTATAAAGCAAGTTGAAATAAATAAAATATCAAACATACAATTTGAAATGATGATAAATTAGTTTAAGATAGATAATGTAAGAAGAAAATCAAAATCAACAATATACAACAATTTAAAAATAAATAATACATACCTAAGTTTAAGAATAAACAAAGTATATGAAAAATTTTAGACAATAAAGCTATTCAAAAGTGATATATATAAAAGAGTTTTTTAAATATATAAATAAGGTCAAGTAAAATAATAGGGTATAAAATAACTTAAAAACAGTATATATTAAAATAGTTAGGGTAATTATTATATAGATTAATTTAAAATGAATAATATGTAAAAAAAAATTAAGATAAATAGTATATAAACAATAAAACAACATACAAAAGGGTATAAAATGGATGATATGAAAACCAAAGGATTTAAAAGGAATAATATATATAAAAAGAGTTTAACAGAGTAATTTAAAAATTTTAAAATAAATAAGAATAATAATAACACAATTTTTAAAAGAGAGTAAATAAATAAACTATTTAAACAGAACAAGGACTAAATTAAAAACAGACTGACATTCGAAGTATAAATTCAAAATAAGGAAAAGCCAGTTAAGGGCTAAAGTGAAACGCGTAGAAACTTGCAGGGACCAGATGGGAAAAATTCCCAACCCTCGTGCGTACTGTTTCATGTGGGACTAAAATGGAACAAGATTCAAATTCATGGGGTCGAATTAAAAACTAAGGAATGACCGAATGGGTCAAATTGAAAATAAATAACAAAGGGAGAGGACCTGCAGCGAAAATTCCCCTTTTGAGGGAAAACGCGTAGATCTTGGCTATCGAATCGGGTCGGGTTCGGGTTCCCCCAAAACGACACTGTTTTGGGGCCTAGGGGAACCTACTGAAACAGTGTCGTTTTAGGGGCGTATTAAAGCCCAAAATTTCTATTCCTTTCTCATTTCAGCCCTTCCCTGTTTTAGAAATGGCCCCAAAACTCTCTCCCCCCTTTTCGACGGTTGAACTCCCGGCCGTTCATCGCACCACTGCGCCACCATTGCACCAATGGCCAGCGATGCTCAAGACGGTGGGCTTTAGCCCGTTTGTCACCCGTTAGAAGGCCGAGCCATTTGTGCTAACGAAAACCGAAAGGAAAAGAGAAAGCCCCCTTTTTGCCTCCGATCCAGCTTCGATGACGGAGAAGAGACTCCGATGATGAGACCCCGGGGTTCAGGTAAGTTCCTTTTCTCCTTTTTATTATTATTATTCGTAAAAAAATAAAATTTCAAAAACAAATAAATATATAAAAAAAACAACAGTGTTGTATGGCAGAAAAACGAAAATGGAAGGATTAAAATCAACCTTCTGATATTTTTTCTTTGATTTCTAATGGCTCGTAAAAAAAAGTACAATGTATTCGTTTTAGTTTTTATAACCGGTTGCTAGATTCGGTTTTGTTTTGTAACACCCCAAACCCGGCCTAGAAGTTAGGCCCAGATCTAGCATGTCACACTGAAAAGTTTTTCGAAGACGTATAAAGACCTTATGACTAAAGATGACGATATTTCGTTATAGTTAAGAAAAACAAATCAGTTTTTTTGAAATACTTGGTAAAATACTACTAATCTCTTGAAAGGCTGCTTGAAGAATCGATATTTGAACTAGTTTTAAAACCGTAACTTTTAAAAATAGCGTCGATAATTTGAAAGAGAATCCGAGTTAAATTATTGGTACTAATTTGTTATGAAATCCATTTGTTAATCGATTTTGGAAAACATTTATTTTAGCTTTTAGAAAAATTCTCTTTTAAAACAATTTAAACAAAATAATAAATAAACCAACCATAAAGCAAATAATAAAATACTCCTGAGGCCTTAATACAACTTAAACCAAAATAGAAAAATAATAAACTAAACGGAAATAGAAATTTAAAATTTGAAACACCATTTCTGAAGTATGGCCTCCACCGAGTCATCCATTGTAACACCGCAAACCCGGCCCATGAGCCCTGACCAGATCTGGTATGTCACGGAGTAAGAATGTTTGAAAGATTCTGATTTTCTGGTGAAAAATTTGAAAATTCTGCTAAGGTTATAAAACAGTGTTTGATAAAACTCAGGAGAAAATGATTGTTTTTTATAAACATGATTGTGTTGAAAATCCTTTGAAAACATTTGATCATTTAAAATTTTAAAGTAAATCGGATGTTATTGTTAACTTGGTGAATTTTGCTACCGATGGTAACATTTTGAAAACTCGTAGAAGTTACTTAATTTTGAAAATGTTACCCTTAACCGATTCACTTAACATTTTATAGTTTCATTTGTAATATAGTATAAATAAAGTAAAAACAACTATGTAAACATCCAAAATAATAACCTAACGGCCTTATTACAACCCAAATAAAAAATTTAGAAAATAAATAAACTTTAACTGTATCAAATAAAATTCCAAACCCAAGGAACAAGCATGGCCGCCTCGAGTCCTCTCCGGCTCCATCTCCGCGATCTACTCATCTGCAAAATAATATGGGAAGGGGTGAGTCACCAAGACTCAGTGTATAAATCCCCCACCCGGAAGTGCAACTCATACACACATTATTAATATACATGCAAACATGCAACCCAACTAACCATTCGTACTCCTTTAACTACCCCGTGTGGTCAAAACCACTAGTGACTAGAGTCACAAATTAAGTGATAGGGCCAACCCATCGTGTGGTCAAAACCACTGATGACCATAGATCACAATTTATCAATATGTGGTCAAAACCACTGGTGGTACCAAACCACTGGGACTTAGTCACAATTTATCAATGGTGTGGTCAAAACCACTAGTGACCGAAGTCATAATTAATCTGATGGGGCCAACCCATCTTGTGGTCAAAACCACTGGTGACAGTCCATAGAGATCATCCCCCTCCTCTCATCAATCCCACCATCATCATGCTTACATAACAAATATCATAATCCCATATATCATGCATTTATGTATAGCATAGCATTCAACAGCATATGATGGCATACACAAACATATATCATAGATCACGTAATAGGGGACTTACCCGAAATCCATGCTTATGCCCACAAGGCAAAGTTACAGCCCGAGAGGTTATACAGCAACATAATAAACAGTCTATGCTAATAAAGTGTGTAAGAGTTTACACACCTGTTTACTCGTGAGACTAGAAAATCCCGAATATACTAGCGAAATCCCGAGAGGTTATTTCCCCTACAATCGGCCAACACATAAACTCTTAGATCTAATAGCCATTCGGCTAAACTAAAGATCCCAAAGGATTAATCGCGCTCATAACCCAAAATATGGCCCTAGGCCGAATCTTACCATCACTTACCAAAGCAAATCGAAATCCTAGAAGCCTTTGTTTGCCTTGGCCGATTAGTCCCTAGATCCATGCCACACAATTGGTTATACTTTAGATATCAAAAATGGCCTTTGGCCGAATATGACTAATCACTTACCAAACTTACCGAAATCCCAAAATCGTCACTTGACTTGTCGAGATCCCTACCAAAACACTTGTTAAAATCGGCTTGCACACTTACACATAATCAAAACCTATGGCCGAATGTTACTTACCACTTTATCTTAGGGAATCAAATCCCAAAAGCTTCCTTCAATCGGCTTAAAGTCCTTCCCTACAATTGATTTAATCACTTCATTAGAGAGCTAAAGGCCATTCGGCCATAACATAAATCCCAAAAGAAAAAGTTGCCACACCCTTACCTTAATGATAGATCCGGCTTTGCTCAAAAAAGAAACCTTCATTTTGGCACTTAGAATAGTGAAGAGAAAAACGCAAGAGAAAAGAGAGGTTGTGAGCCAAGTATTCGGTCAAAGCTCTTGTTGAAACCGATAGAGGAACAATGGCTTTTGGCCTTCGAAACAAAATAGAAAAGAGGGAGATGAGGGTGATGGCAGTTTCGGCTAAGTGTTTGAGAGAAAAGAGAGGAAAAAGAAATAACAATCAATGAGTCTAGGGCATTCGGCCACACTAAGAACTCTCTAAAACCGATAGCCCCCTTGCCCACACTCCACTATTTGGCCAACTCTCACCCTTTTTGATAAATTTTATCTAATCACTTCTTCAAATAAAATAGAAAAAAAATGATGTTTATCCCTATCCTTCCAAAGTCCCAATTGCCGTCCAACACTTCCCTCTCCATGGCGCCAACTTGCAAAAAAATAAAAGAAAAACCTTATGCTACCATCGTGACTCGAACTTGAGTCCTCCTCCCCCTTGCTTGGGCGGCATTCACCAAGGCCCCAAGCCACTTTACCAACTCAACTTTCATGTCCAACCTCACCCACAAAAATCTTTTAAAGCCTCCCTAAGCTTAGCCCCCTTCCTTTAACGCCAAAAAGCCCAAAAAAAAAAAATAAAACACATCCCCCTTATGACTATTAAGATTCGGACCTCTTCCCTTGAAGCTCCCCTTTGACGCCACCTTCCAAGCCCTTAAGATTGCGTCCCAAGCCACCTTATCACATGATCTCTTGTGTCATGTTTTGCACCAAAAAAATTTTAAAGCCCCATTCACCTAGCTTCCTCTTCTCAAGTGCCAAAAAAAACTTCTAGCCCTAAGTCAGGCCTAGCCTGAGGTTATCACTAGACCCTAAAACATGTCAAGTAATCATAGTATTCATTTCTTTTCAAGAAAGCACATGAAAATATTTAATTTACAAACAACCCCTAATTCAGGATGTTACAGTTCTACCCCCCTTAAAAATAATTTCACCTTCAAAATTACGGATCGGAAGAAATTTGGGGTATTCTTGCTGACATCACATCCTCGGGTTCCCATGTGGCCTCCTCTGGACCATGGTTTCGCCACAGCACTTTTACCAAAGGTACCGACTTCCTTCTCAAAACCTTGACATCTCGATCCAAGATTTGTACTGGCTCCTCCTCGAAAGATAAGTCCGAGTTTATTTCAATTTCCGTAATCGGCACTACGTGTGATGGATCTGACCAATAGCGCCTCAGAATCGAAACATGGAAGACGTCATAGATCTGGCTCAATTCTACCGGGAACTCAAGCTGGTAAGCTACTGGTCCCAACGTTTCAACACCGTGTACGGTCCGATGAACCTAGGGCTTAGCTTGCCCTTCCGGCCAAACCTCAGCACCTTCTTCCAAGGTGATACCTTCAGAAGACCTTATCACCCACTGCATATTCAACCTCTCTGCTCTTAAGATCGGCGTAGGATTTTTGCCTGTCCGACGCCTCCTTAAGATGAGCCCAAATTACTTTAACTTTATCCTCCGTCTCTGCCACTAACTCTGGACCCAACATCTTTCGCTCTCCTAGTTCCGTCCAACATGTAGGAGTACGGCATTTCCGACCATACAGTGCCTCATATGGTGCCATCTGAATGCTCGCTTGATAACTATTGCTATAAGTGAACTCTGCCAAAGGTAGGTACTCCTCCCAACTACCACGGAAGTCCAAAACACAGCCCCTTAACATATCTTCCAACACTTGGATTACCCTCTCAGATTGTCCATCAGACTGCGGGTGAAAAGCCGTGCTGAAATTCAACTTCGTACCTAACTCCTGATGTAAAGCCTTCCAAAATCTCGACGTAAACCGGGGATCCCGATCTGAGATAATGGACACTGGTACTCTATGCAACCGCACTATCTCTGCTATATACAGCTTGGCTAACCTTTGAAGTGAGTAGTCAACCCTTACTGGTATGAAATGGGCCGACTTGGTCAACCAGTCCACTATCACCCAAACTGCATCTTTCTTACTAGGCGTGAGGGGAAGCCCACTTACAAAATCCATAGTAATCTCCTCCCACTTCCACTGTGGGATCTTTACCGGTATATGACCACGATGGCAATTGATGCTCACCTTAACTTGCGGCATGTCAGACACTTGCCCACTAACTCGGTTACTTCCCGCTTAAGACCCGGCCACCAAAACTGCTCCATTAAATCTTGATACATCTTGCTGCTTCCCGGGTGCATAGCGTATGGACTGCTATGAGCCTCTTTAAGGATTCGCTGCCTCAAATCATCATCCTTAGGCATACATACTCTCCCTTGAAAATACAACACTCCATCACTACCCAAGCTGAACCCTTCGGCCTCACCATTCTGTACTTGCAACCTCCGACTACTCAAAGCTTCGTTGGTCACTTCCCTTTCTTTGACCTCATCTGAAACACCCCACACCCGACCCACGAGAATGGACCGGATCTGGTATGTTCCTCGAAGTAACCCGATTCAAATTCATTCGAATACTTTGAAAACTGTGTGTTTTGGAAGATAGTTTGTTGTGGGTTTGGCTCGAGTTGAAAAAAAAATTATTTTATATCAAAAACCCATTTGTTTCAGGTGACAAAATGATTAAACTTATTTTAAATTAAATGGGCTTATTCTTTATAAAGCCCTAAATTCATAACATAGTAATTAAAGTAGAAATAAAAATAAATCACGATGGCCTTATTACATAAAGCGAAACCCAAAATAAAATTATCTGATGCTTAAAATAAAATAAAGATTCAAATTAAATTAAACTTCAAGTTGAACATGGCCACCACAAGTTCTCGCCGTCGATCCATTCTTGCTCATCACGAAACATGTTCCCTAGCAGGGGTGAGTCGATAGACTCAATGTGTAACCAACACCAAAACATAATAGAAATAGGCACACCATACATATCATATTCATATAAAATTCAAGATAATGATGCAACTCGAACTCAAACCTATATGCCATCCGCTACACTCCACCCGTACCAACCTGCACATCGTGGGGACTACTAAGTCAACCCTCCATCCGCTACACACCATCGAAGGCAGTCGCTGCAGTCGACGTGCTCATCGCCCACTTAAAATATTGTGGCATAGCCACCTGATATTTGTGTCATGAGACACCACATTTAGATAATGTAACCGAAGTTACCACATTCACTTAATGTGACCGAAGTCACCACATTCACTTAGTGAGACCGAAGTCGTCACATATTCTTAGTGAGACCGAAGTCATCACGTTTCACTTAGTGAGACCGAAGTCATCACATTCACTTCCCCTTTCTCAAATAACCCGAATGCCCCAAATTATACATATCATGCATATCATATTCAATTTCACTTCACATCACTTTTCACATGTTAAATATAACATATTTCGAAATCCTAGTAGGAGTAGGAAAACGTACCTAAGTACTTTGTACCATAATATGGTACTTTAGCCACATTCTTACACTTTCATATTAACAAATATATCATATTTAAGCCATAAATCTATTAAGATTAGTGTGGGGTACACACGATTACTTAGCCATGCTTTTCACCTTCTTAATAACTCATTTAATTTAAAACATAGCCATGAACATATTAAAACTTAGGGTAGGGTACACACCTGTTTCGCTTAGCGATTCCGTGAGATTCCGAAAAGCTAGATCTAATGTTTAGATCCTTAGTCCCTACATTTGATTTATCACTTATTACTTAGCATAAATCCTATTTGGCTATAATATCCAAATCCTAGTAGGATTTGTAAAAAGACTTACCTTTGATGCCGATTTGATGTTTATTCAAATCCCGAAAACTTGGTTTTCCTTCACCTGATATTCGGCCAACCCTGAATCTCAATATAGGTTAGTTTTCAGCTTTTTAATAATTAAAGAACCGATCTATGTAATCATACAAGCCTTGGCCAAATACTTTTAGGTGTTTACCATATGGATTTTAAATCCCGAAAACTTCACTTTTCTCTTCCTTGTATTCGGCCAAAACCTAAATCCTTGAATCGATTAATTTTTTTTCACTTTTGATCTAAATACTTAAGATTGGCCTTGGCCGAATATATGAACACACTTACCTTGGAGTTCTCAAATCCCAAAATTGATCTTTTAGTTTAGGTTCCTGCCGAAATCACATGTTAGATCTTGATCTATCATTCAAGTATGGAAGAGACCTTTTTGGCCGAATGTACATAGATGTACTTACCTTGTTTTCAAATCCCGGATGATCCTTCATACTATTCGGCTATGGCACTTTATGGATCACAAAGTTTCAACTTTTGTGAAGGGATAGTAGAAGAAAGGAAAAGAAAAGAAAAGGAGAGAGTTTTGACAGAAAGAATTCGGCTAAAGAGAGGAGAAAAGATTGATGCTAATTTGCTAGAGAATTTTCGGCAAGAGGTTCTCTTGAAGAGAAAAGAATGAAGAATGGCCCTTATTTTCCTTCTTTGGCGAAACTACTAGCCTTAGAATCCCTCAATCGGCCAACTCTTCTTGTGATAAAATTTTACTTAATTAAATTCCAACACTTATCTCCTAATTAGCTGAAATTCCAAAGAGAATAAAACTCCTCTTCTAGATCCCTTGTGCCGTCCAACTCTCTGCTCATGGAGGCAAAATAAAACTTCTTTTATTTACTTCTTAGGTGACTCGAACTCAGGCCCAACACCCCTTGCATGTGGGCCATTTCCTGAGGCCTTAGGTGGCATCTTCAGGCCACTTTTCCAAGTCCGTTAATGGGTCAAATTTCACGTACTTTATATTTTAGGGTCACTGCCCTAAGTTCCCTTTGAACTTTAAAATTTGACATTTGGGGTCATTTTAAGTTTCCAAAAATTTTCATGTGCTCAGTAACTTGACATTTCCTAGGTTTCCAAAATGTTTAGTTTCCTCTTTTAGCGTAGTTTCCAAAATGTTTACTTTCCTCTTTTGGCTTAGTTTCCAAAATGTTCACTTTCCTAATTTACTTAGGTTTCCAAAAATGGTCACTTTCCTATTTTTAACGTAACATTTCCATACATTCTCAGGTTTCTAAAAAAAATATTCAGAATTTATTCAAACATATAAAACATGTCTTTTCATACAATTTGGCCAAAATGCATAGGCCCTTTTCAGGATGTTACAGTTCTACCCCCTTAAAATAATTTCGTCCTCGAAATTTTCCTAACTAAACAATTGAGGGTATTGCTGTCGCATTGCCTCCTCTAGCTCCCACGAAGCTTCCTCCGATCCATGATTGCGCCACAATACTTTGACTAGAGGAACCGACTTTCTCCGTAGTACTTTCACGTCACGTTCCAGAATCTGAATCGGATCTTGCTCGTAGGTTAAATTTGGCCTTAGCTCCACTTCTTCCACTGGTACTACGTGAGAGGGATCCGATCGGTAGCGACGTAGCATGGACACATGGAATACGTTGTGCATTTGCTGCAACTCCGGTGGCAACTCTAGCTGGTATGCCACTGGTCCCACTCGCTTTAGTACCCGATAGGGCCCGATAAACCTTGGGCTTAACTTCCCTTTTCGACCCAACCTCATCACATTCTTCCATGGTGAAACTTTTAGAAACACTTGGTCTCCCACTTCAAACTCTATTTCCTTCCACTTGAGGTCAGCATAAGACTTCTGCCTATCCGAGGCTTCCTTTAACCGTGCTCGAATATCTCAACCTTCTCTTAGTCTACGCCACTATCTACGGTCCCAAAACTCGACGTTCTCCTAACTCGGTCCAACAAGTAGAGTACGACACTTCCGTCCGTACAATGCTTCATATGGTGCCATTGAATGCTAGCTTCGATAAGCGTTGTTGTAGGCGAACTCGCTAAAGGCAAGTAATCCTCCCAACTTCCTAAATCCATCACACATCCTCTCAACATATCCTCCAGCACTTGTATTGCTCAGATTCGCACGCGTCGATTGTGGATGAAAAGCCATAGTGAAATCCAACTTGGTGCCTAAAGCTTGGTGAAGTGCCTTCCAAAATCGAGACATGAATCTTGGGTCTCTATCCGAAATAATTGACACCGGCACTCCGTGTAGTCTCACGATTTCTGCCACATATAGCTTGGCTAACTTTTGAAGGGAATAATCCACTCTTACTGGGATGAAATGTGCGGACTTAGTCAAATGGTCCACTATTACCCATACTGAGTCCTTCTTAGTAGGCGTAAGGGGAAGCCCACTAACGAAGTCCATGGCAATTCTTTCCCACTTCCACTGCGGAATCTGGATTGGCTGAAGCAATCCCGATGGAACTTGGTGTTGACCTTAACTTGCGACACGTCGGACATCTTCCACGATTTCAGTAACTCTCGTTTAAGATCGGGCCACCAAAATTATTCTCTTAAATCTAGTACAACTTAATGCCTCGGGATGCATAGCATAAGGGCTACTATCGCTTCAGAAGAATCCTCTGTCTTAACTCCTTGTCCCTTGGCATCTGGACTTTCCTTTGTAGCACAATACTCCTTCATCATTAACATCATAGTCCTCCAACACTTCGTTCGTTCTTTTTGTAACTTAACACTTAAATCCTCATCAACCAACCGTCCCTCTTTCACCTCCTTCAACCACGTTGGCTTGACTTGCAACTTCGAAGCAGGCTTCCATCCTCATACAAGCTTAAATGGGCGAACATTGCTCTTAAGTCTGACACAACCTTCCTACTTAGGGCATCCGCTACTACATTCGCCTTGCCCGGGTGATATTCTATCGAACAGTCATAGTCTTTCAGTAATTCCACCCACCTTCGTTGCCTCAAGTTTAACTCCTTCTGAGTCAACAGGTACTTGAGACTCTTGTAGTCTGTGTAGATCACTGACCTTTCTCCATAAAGATAGTGCCTCCACACCTTGAGAGCGAAGACCACTGCTGCCAATTCTAAGTCATGGGTTGGGTAGTTCACCTCATGCGGCCTTAAGCGCCGAGACGCAGCGTGGCGACTACTTTTCCATCTTGCATAAGAACACATCCTAACCCCGTATGTGAGCGTCACAAGACACCACAAAATCCTTCCCCGCCTCGGGCTAAATCAACTTTGGAGCTTAGTTAATACCTTCTTAAGTTTTTCAAAACTCTCGTTGCTTATCCGTCCACACAAAGGGTACTTCCTTCCTCAACAATTTTGTTAATGGCGCGGCTATTGATGAAAATCCTTCCACGAACCTTACGTAATAGCACGCCAATCCTAAGAAACTACGAATCTACGCCATCGACTTAGGTGGTTTCCAATCCAACACGACTTTGATTTTCTTAGGATCCACCCTTATTCCCTCGGCGGATACCACGTGTCCTAAGAAAGCAACTTTCCTAAGCCAAAATTCACACTTCTTTGAATTTGGCATAAAGCTCTTTTCCTCAATACTTGCAACACAATCCGGAGATGCTCATCATGCTCCTCTTGGACTTAGAGTATACCAAAATATCGTCGATGAACACTACGACGAACCTGTCTAAGGAAGGTTAAAACACTCGGTTCATCATATCCATGAATGCGGCTAGGGCGTTGGTCAACCCAAATGGCATTACTACAAACTCAAAATGGCCGTATCTTGTTATGAAAGCTGTCTTATGGATATCCACCTCCTTTACTTTTAACTAGTGATATCCTGACCTTAAGTCGATCTTTGAAAACACTGCCGCTCCTTTCAGCTGGTCGAACAAGTCATCAATCCTAGGCAAGGGATACTTGTTCTTGATAGTCAGTTTATTCAATTGACGATAGTCTATGCACATACGCATAGTTCCATCCTTCTTCTTCACAAACAGGACCGGTGCTCCTCACGGAGACACACTGGGTCGAATAAACCCACGATCCAACAATTCTTGGATTTGGGCCTTAAGCTCCACTAACTCCTTTGGCGCCATTCGGTATAGAGCAATTGACACAGGTGCTGTTCCCGGTAGTAAGTCTATTCGAAATTCAACTTCTCTATCTGGAAGTATTCCTGGTAATTCCTCTGGAAACACATCCTCGAAGTCCCCTACTGTTCTAATTTCTTTGACACCTTTCTCCTTTCCATCCAACGCACTTACAAAGGCTAAGAACGCCTCGCACCCTTTACGAACCATCCTTTCAGCCTTAAGCACCGAAACTACATTAGTCAAGTAGTTTCTTCTTTCTCCTACATAATGACCACCTCATCCTCAGGGGTCCTAAGTTCCATTCGTTTAGCCACACAATCAAACATGGCTCGGTGCTCTACTAACCAATCCATACCAAGTATGAGGTCAAATTCCCCGAAGGGTAACTCCATTAGGTCAGCCCGAAAGCTCACTCCCTGAATTTCTAGGGATACATTCTGAAAGATCTTATTCACCACTATAGTTTGGCCTAATGGGCTTACTACTGTCATCTCCTTATCAGAATGTTCAAAGTCTAGGCCTAGTGTTTCAACTACACTACAGGCAACATAAGAATGGGTCGAGCCCACATCAATTAAAGCATAATAGGGTTTACCATGAATGAGGAACATACAAGTTATGACGTCCGGCGCGTCTCTATCCTCCCTACGGTGAACCGCATAAACCAAACCCGGTTGCCTTGCCTCAGTATTAGTGGCACCTCTACCACGTCCTCTGCCAGCACCATTACCTCTGTTATTCAAACCTCGACCTCGTTGAGGCTGCTATCCTCCCCTACCAGCCTGATTAACATTCTGAGTTGCTGGCTGTTTGTCATCTGATATCTTTGGACAGTCCTTGAGCATATGGTCCTTGGACCCACACTTAAGACATGCTCCTGTCTTTTTCCAACACTCACCTAAATGTTTCTTTCCACAATGCTCACAAGGACGATACTGCCCTCTGGTACCAACTTGTTGACCATTCGACCCCTTAGTTCTGGGCCTTTTCTACCCATTTCTTGACGATCCATAACCCCTCTTGGGTCTATTCCTGTCAGAGTTCTGCCTAGTCGAGTCCTTGATTCCCTCAGCTACCTTAGCCTTTTCAACCGACGCAGAGAACTCCCGTTCCTGATGTGGAGCTATCAATAATCTTAGGTCATCCCTTAATCTGTCCTCAAAACGGACACAGCGTTCATGTTCGGTTGCAACTACTCCTCGAGCATATCGGCTTAACCTTAGAAATTTAGCCTCATATGCTGCTACCGACTTGTTCCCTTGGACTAGTCCTAGAAAAGCTTTCCTCTGCTCATCAATATATCGTGTGCCGACATACTTTTTCTGATATGCCTCCTTAGCATACTCCCACGTCAGATCCTCAGCCGTGGCACCATCCCGGACAGTTAACCACCATTGGTACGCTTCATCACGTAACAGTGCCACCATCCCTTTCAACTTCTCTTCAGGGGTTAGGTCGAGCTCATCCATAATATGCTCGGTTGCTTCCAACCAATACTCAGCTGTGTTGGGTGCCACACCGGACACTCCACGAAACACTTCGGCCCTGTTGGCTCGGAGTCGCTCAGGTACAGATTTCTAAGCTCCCGTATTTCCACCCGCGCCAACCACCATTTCCAAAACTCGTAACATAGCCTGCGACACAGCATCATCCCCCGTCTGAGCTTGCTGCTCGACATTAACTGCTGGTGGTGGTGGTGGCGGTGGTAACTCATTGTCAGACCCTTGACCCGATCTAACATTCTGACACAGTCATTCTTCCTCTACCGCGTCCTTGACGACCGCATCCTCTAAAACTCATTTCTAACGTTGAGATCTGATTAAGAAGTTTTTTATAAATTAGTACTTTTGTTTCACTTTATTACTCGCGAAGAAATTTTATGAAAAGGAATTTAGGAGTGGTTCTTTCGTATTCATACATGCACACAGTCTTTTCATTCATTCATACATCCATCAAACAATTATGAACCTTTGTTCATTCAGAGAAATGTTGTAGTTTTCATTTGTTGTTATTTTTCCACTACCCGGGGGTATTTTCATAATTTATCCTACAGGGGTATTTTTGTAATTTTACCACTAGGGGTATTTTTGTAATTTTATAAGTCCAAAATTTTCGGAGAAAATTGTGTATAAGAAATAGTTTTCATGAATTAAGGAAAGGAAAAAAAATAATTAAAGAATTTTAATATTAAGGTTCCGAAAAATGGCTAGTTCCCTTTCGGGTTTTAGTTATTGGGTTTAGCCTATGACCGAGCCTTCTTGGTCAGGGTGAACCAAAGCTACGCACCAGGCAGGATTCGAGTGGAGAGGAAGTGAGTCACGCGGACTGCTTAAGTACCAAGCTCCCACTGAAACCATTCCTAGACATGCGTACAGGGGTTGCCACACCGACTAAGTCCTCTGGGTTAGGGTGAACCGAAGCTACGCACCAGGTAGGATTCCTGTGAAGAGGAGGTGAGTCACTAGGACTGCTTAAATACCAAGCTCTTCTGGATCGACTCCTAGACATGCGTACCATGGTTGCCACACCCTAACTTGATTGACTTAGCCATAGGTTTGTTTAGTGTATTAAGTCTTATGTATCTGTGTTTGAGTAGACTATTCCTAGGGTTCAAGTTCCTATCATGCTATTCTATGTTCCATTCCTTTTCTACCCTTCTATAATTCACATAATCACACAGATAGTTAGGGGTACTTACCTGGTGGACTGTTGGTGGAGACTTAGGGACCATGTCATCATACCTGTCCATTTTCAGAAATATTTCCAAAAAACTCTTTTGGGCTTGTTTGAAAAATGTTTTGGGCCTTAGGCAATAGGTCGAGAGTTTAAAACTGGGCTCTGATACCAAACTAAAACACCCCACACCCACCCACGAGAATGGACTGGATCTGGTATGTTCCTCGAAGTAACCCGATTCAAATTCATTCAAATACTTTGAAAACTGTGTGTTTTGGAAGATAGTTTGTTGTGGGTTGGGCTCGAGTTGAAAAAAAATTTATTTTATATCAAAAACCCATTTGTTTCAGGTGACAAAATGATTAAACTTATTTTAAATTAAATGGGCTTATTCTTCATAAAGCCCTAAATTCATAACATAGTAATTAAAGCGAAATAAAATCGTCACGATGGCCTTATTACATAAAATGAAACCCAAAATAAAATTATCTGAAGCTTAAAATAAAATAAAGATTCAAATTAAATTAAACTTCAAGTGAACATGGCCACCACAAGTTCTGTAGTCCCGATCCATTCTTGCTCATCACACAAGCATGTTCCCACAGCGGGTGAGTCGATAGACTCAATGTGTAACCAACACCAAAACATAATAGAAATAGGCACACCATACATATCATATTCATATAAAATTCAAGATAATGATGCAACCCAACCCAAACCTATATGCCATCCGCTACACTCCACCGTACCAACTCGCACATGTGGGGACTACTAAGTCAACCTCTATCTGCTGACACCATCGAATGCATCATTGCAATGACGTGCTCATCACCCACTTAAAATATTGTGGCATAGCCACTGATATTTGTGTCATGAGACACCACATTTAGATAATGTAACCGAAGTTACCACATTCACTTAATGTGACCAAAGTCACCACATTCACTTAGTGAGATCAAGTCGTCACATATTCTTAGTGAGGTCAAGTCATCACGTTTCACTTAGTGAGACCAAGTCATCACATTCACTTCCCTTTCTCAAATAACCGAATGCCCCAAATTATACATATCATGCATATCATATTTAATTTCACTTCACATCACTTTTCACATGCTAAATATAACATATTTCAAAATCCTAGTAGGAGTAGGAAAACGTACCTGAGTACTTTGAACCATAATATGGTACTTTAGCCACATTCTTACACTTTCATATTAACATATATATCATATTTAAGCCATAAATCTATTAAGATTAGTGTGGGGTACACACGGTACCTTAGCCATGCTTTTCACCTTCTTACTAACACATTTAATTTAAAACATAGCCATGAACATATTAAAACTTAGGGTAGGGTACACACCTGTTTCGCTTAACAATTCCGTGAGATTCCGAAAAGCTAGATCTAATGTTTAGATCCTTAGTCCCTACATTTGATTTATCACTTATTACTTAGCATAAATCCTATTTGGCTATAATATCCAAATCCTAGTAGGATTTGTAAAAAGACTTACCTTTGATGCCGATTTGATGTTTATTCAAATCCCGAAAACTTGGTTTTCCTTCACCTGATATTCAGCCAACCCTGAATCTCAATATAGGTTAGTTTTCGACTTTTTAATAATTAAAGAACCGATCTATGTAATCATACAAGCCTTGGCTGAATACTTTTAGGTGTTTACCTTATGGATTTTAAATCCCGAAAACTTCACTTTTCTCTTCCTTGTATTCGGCCAAAACCTAAATCCTTGAATCGATTAATTTTTGATCACTTTTGATCTAAATACTTAAGATTGGCCTTGGCCGAATATATGAACACACTTACCTTGGAGTTCTCAAATCCCGAAATTGATCTTTTAGTTTAGGTTCCTACCAAAATCACATGTTAGATCTTGATCTATCATTCAAGTATGGAAGAGACCTTTTTGGCTGAATGTACATAGATGTACTTACCTTGTTTTCAAATCCCGGATGATCCTTTATACTATTCGGCTATGGCACTTTTATGGATCACAAAGTTTCGGCTTTTGTGAAGGGATAGTAGAAGAAAGAAAAAGAAAAGAAAAGAAAAGAAAAGGAGAGAGTTTTGACAGAGAGAATTCGACTAAAGAGAGGAGAAAAGATTGATGCTAATTTGCTAGAGAATTTTCGACAAGAGGTTCTCTTGAAGAGAAAAGAATGAAGAATGGCCCTTATTTTCCTTCTTTGGCCGAAACTACTAGCCTTAGAATCCCTCAATCGGCCAACTCTTCTTGTGATAAAATTTTACTTAATTAAATTCCAACACTTATCTCCTAATTAGCCGAAATTCCAAAGAGAATAAAACTCCTCTTCTAGATCCCTTGTGCCGTCCAACTCTCTACTCATGGAGGCAAAATAAAACTTCTTTTATTTCCTTCTTAGGTGACTCGAACTCAGGCCCAACACCCCTTGCATGTGGGCCATTTCACTGAGGCCTTAGGTGGCATCTTTAGGCCACTTTTCCAAATCCGTTAATGGGTCAAATTTCACGTACTTTATATTTTAGGGTCACCTGGCCTTAAGTTCCCCTTTGAACTTTAAAATTCGACATTTCGGGGTCATTTTTAAGTTTCCAAAAATTTTCGCGCGGCTTTGTAACTTGACATTTCCTAGGTTTCCAAAATGTTTAGTTTCCTCTTTTAGCGTAGTTTCCAAAATGTTTACTTTCCTCTTTTGGCTTAGTTTCCAAAATGTTCACTTTCCTAATTTACTTAGGTTTCCAAAAATGGTCACTTTCCTATTTTTAACGTAACATTTCCATACATTCTCATGTTTCTAAAAAAAATATTCAGAATTTATTCAAACATATAAAACATGTCTTTTCATACAATTTGGCCAAAATGCATAGGCCCTTTTCAGGATGTTACATCATCAATCCACGATGGCTTCACTTGCAACTCTGCCAAAAGGCTCCCATCCTCATAGAGACTTAGGTAAGCAAACATTGCTCGCAAATCCGCTACCACCTTACGGCTCAAAGCACCAGCTACCACATTAGCCCTACCCGGATGGTATTCGATTGAGCAGTCGTAGTCCTTCAGCAACTCAATCCACCTCCGCTGCCTCAGATTTAAATCTTTCTGAGTCAAGAGGTACTTCAGACTCTTGTGATCTGTTTACACTACCGACTTCTCCCCATACAGATAGTGCCTCTAAATCTTTAGGGTAAAAACCACAGCAGCCAATTCCAAATCATGTGTCAGATAGTTGGCTTCGTGAGGCCTCAAGCGCCGTGGACGCATAGCGACCACCTTCCCTTCTTGCATCAAGACACACCCTAAACCAAGATGTCGATGCATCACAATACAGTGAATTCCTTTCACGCCTCTGGTGAATCATGGTCGGTGCTTACATCAAGATCCTCTTGACTTATCGAAACTCTCTTCTTGCTTCCACGACCACACAAACGGAACTCCTTTTCTCAGCAGCTTAGTCAATGGTGCTGCGATTAAGGAGAAATTTTCCACGAATCTCCTATAATATCCTGCCAACCCCAGAAAACTTCAAATTTTTGTAACTGACTTTGGTGGTTTCCATTCCAATACTGCCTCAATCTTACGGGGATCCACCCTGATTCCCTCGGCTGAAACAACATGCCCTAGAAAAGTTACCTCCTTAAGCCAGATCTCACACTTGCTGAATTTGGCATACAACTGTTTCTCCCTTAAAACTTGCAGCACCACATGAAGATGTGCGTCATGCTCCTCTTCTGACTTCGAGTACACCAAAATGTCATCTATGAACACCATGATGAACCGATCTATATAGGGTTGGAAAACCCGATTCATCATGTCCATAAACACGGCTGGTGTATTCGTCAACCCAAAAAGCATTACCAGAAACTCGTGGTGCCCATACCGAGTACGAAATGCCGTCTTGTGGACATCATCCTCCTTCACCTTAAGCCGATGGTACCCTGACCTAAGGTCAATCTTAGAGAACACCGATGCACCCTTGAGTTGGTCGAACAAATCATCAATCCTGGGCAGCGGATACCTATTCTTTATTGTCAGCTTATTCAGCTATCGATAGTCTATGCACATCCTCATCGTTCCATCCTTCTTCTTGACAAAAAACACTGGAGCTCCCCAAGGCGATACACTTGGTCGGATGAACCCTTTATCCAATAATTCCTGGATATGTACCTTCAACTCTACCAATTCTTTCGGTGCCATCCGATACGGAGCTATAGATACTGGCGCGATTTCGGGTAACAAGTCTATACCAAATTCAACCTCACGGTCCAGAGGTAGACCTGAAAGTTTCTCTGGAAACACATCAACATAATCCCTTACGGTTCGGACATCACTCACAGCTACACCCTTAGCTTCCAAAGCACAGACATGCACTACATATGCTTCGCAACCCTTCCTAACCATCTTTTTCGCCTTCAATGCCGAAACCAAATTAGATAGATAATCTCTCATTTTACCTATCATCACCACTTCATCACCTTCCATGGTCTTTAACACCATGTGCTTAGCCGCACATTCCAGGCTAGCCTGATACTTTACTAGCCAATCCATCCCGAGGATTAGATCAAACTCCCGAAACGGTAGTTCTATCAAGTCAGCCAAGAACATAACCCCTTGGAGTTCTAGGGGTACGATCCTATAGAGTTTACTTACTTCTACAGAGTGACCTAGAGGGCTTAATACAGTCATCTTCCTAGAAGTAAGCTCAGAGTCTAGGTGTAGAGTTTTCACTACGCTACTAGCAATGTATGAGTGAGTTGAGCCAATACCAATTAAGGTACTATAGGGTACTCCAAAGATCAAGAACATACTGGTTATGATGTCCAGTGCGTCGCCCTCCTCCTGACGCCTCGCAGCATAGACCAAACCAGGTTGCCTAGCCTCAGTACCATCGGTACCTCCCCTCGGTGCCCCACGACCTCTGCCGGCACCATTACCTCCTCTTCCGGTACCACAACCTCTCGACGGCTATTGGTTATCCCTCCTATTCGGTGCACGATCCTGACCCTCTGACCTCAGCCTAGCTGCTTTTTTCAGACAATCTCTAACTTGATGTTCCATGGACCCACATTCAAAGCATCCTCGATTACCATTCCAACACTCCCTCGTGTGAGACTTCCCACATCGAGCACACAAGTATGCCATTGAGGATTAGCGATGGCAAAGAGCCTAGCGACTTGATCGACCCACCATATCTCGTCCTCTTCTGCTGATTACCAGAGAACCTTGAAGATCTAGAGCTCCTCTTATTCCAACTCCTATCTTGATTCCGTCTAACCGACTGTCTTACCCCTTCAGCAACCTTTGATTTCTCCACTAGGACAGCGAACTCTCATTCCTGTTGTGGAGCTATCATCATCCTCAGCTTATCTCTTAGCCCATCCTCGAATCTAAGACAGTGTTCATGCTCGGTACCCACAATACCACGAGCATACCTGCTCAACCGGAGAAATTTGGCCTCATACTCCGCCACTGTCTTATTACCCTAAACCAGGTTCAAGAAAGCCTTCCGCTGCGCATCCATGTAGCTAGTTCCTATGTATTTTTTTGGTAGGTAGCTTTAAAGAATTCCCATGTGAGATCCTCCGCCATCGCTCCATCCCTTACGGTGAGCCACCACTGATATGACTCATCCCGAAGCAGAGAGATTATACCCTTCAACTTCTCCTCAGCTGTAAAATCCAGGTCACCTATGATCCTCTCAGTTGATTCCAACCAATACTCCGCCGCACTGGGTGCCACTCCAGAAACTCCTCTAAACACTTCTGTTCCGTTAGCCCGGAGTCGTTCAACCACGAATTTACGGGCTCCTGCACCTGCGCCTGCCTCGGCAACTCGTTCCAATACTCGTAGTACAGCTTGGGATACTACATCGTTACCACCGGTCTGATCCTAGAACTCAGTTTCTGCCACCGACAGATCCGGCATCTCATTTCCAGACCCATGACTAGACCCTACTGGCTCCGACAAGGTCATCCTACCCCTACCATGGCCACGCGGCAGATGTCCACGACCTCTTGTACTCATTCTTCTCATTCGCATTTATCTGATTAAGAATTTTATGTAATATTAATACTGTTCACTGTTTACCCACGAGCAATTTTTATGAGATAAAGTTTTCGAAGTGATTCTTCCGGAATCGAATCTACCTATAGTTCCAGTTCCAGACTTATCTCCTAGTTCTAAGTATATCCATCACACAAACAACATTCACAGCCCATATCTAACGTGTAGGGGCATTTTCATCATTTCACTACCTGGGGGTATTTTCGTAATTTTAACCTACAGGGGTATTTTTGTAAATTTTCAAAAATAGAAGTTCTTGAATGATTTTGTCAAAAAAGTATTTTGGAACTTTTAAATTCCTGGGGTATTTTGAAAAATTTTGAAATTTAGGGGTATTTCGGTGATTTTAAAGCTCGGGGGTATTTTGGTAATAAACCAGGGTAACTTTGTAAAGTTTGACGTTTCCGGGGTATTTCCAAATGTTACAAGACTTTGAGGGTTCTTTTTGAGAATTTTTTTTCCAAGTTGATGGTGTAGCAAAGATTTTGAAAATCAGGGTCATTCTGGTAATTTTACAGGTTAGGGGCAATTTTGTAATTTTCCAAAATCATGACATTTTTGATATTTCGAAAATTAAGGTTTTTGGGCATTCTATATGTAATGGAAATTTTGATTAAAACTGTGGGTATTTTGGGAATTTCATAAACCAGGGGCATTTTTGTAATTTTACCACTAAGGGTATTTTAGTAATTCTACAAATCAGAAAATTTTTTTCAGGAAAATGTTGTAAAACCATAGTTCTTACACATTAAATTTTTTTTAAAAGTTTTTTTAAAACTAGGGTTTTTATAAAAATACGGCTAATTCCCTTTCGGGTTTTAGTTAGGGTTTAGCCCATGAATAAGTTCTCCCGGTTAGGGTGAACCGAAGCTACGCACCAGGTAGGATTCGAGTGGAGAGGAGGTGAGTCACGCGGACTACTTAAATACCAAGCTCCCACTGAATACCAATCCTAGACATGCGCACCGTGGTTACCACACCCTAACTTGACGAATTAGACATAGGTTTGTTTTAATTAAGCGATTAAGTCTTATGTAGTAGTTGGGATAGACCAGTCCTAGAGTTCAAGTACCTATCATTCTATTCTCGTTCCCAAGTTACCTATTTACCCTTATCAAGTATTCACGAGAATAGTCGAGGTACTTACCAGGTGGATAGGTTGGGAGACTCGATGCCATCTTTGTTGATGAAAACCATTTCCATAATAATTCACAAAGGCCTACAAAATGTTTTGGGCCTAGGCCCCCACATAGAAGTTTTGAAGCTGGCTCGATACCAAAATGTAACACCCCAAACCAGGCCCATGAGCCCTGACCGGATCTGGTATGTCACGGAGTAAGAATGTTTGAAAGATTCTGATTTTCTGGTGAAAAATTTGAAAATTCTGCTAAGGTTATGAAACAGTGTTTGATAAAACTCAGGAGAAAATGATTGTTTTTTTATAAACATGATTGTGTTGAAAATCCTTTGAAAACATTTGATCATTTAAAATTTTAAAGTCATCAGATGTTATTGTTAACTTGGTGAATTTTGCTACCCGATGGTAACATCTTTGAAAACTCATAGAAGTTACTTAATTTTGAAAATGTTACCCTTAGCCGATTCACTTAACATTTTATAGTTTCATTTGTAATATAGTATAAGTAAAGTAAAAACAACTATGTAAACATCCAAAATAATAACCTAGCGGCCTTATTACAACCCAAATCAAAAATTTAGAAAATAAATAAACTTTAACTGTATCAAATAAAATTCCAAACCCAAGGAACAAGCAAGGCCGCCTCGCGTCCTCTCCGGCTCCATCTCCGCGATCTACTCATCTGTAAAATAATATGGGAAGGGGTGAGTCACCAAGACTCAGTGTATAAATCCCCCACTCGGAAGTGCAACTCATACACACATTATTAATAGACATGCAAACATGCAACCCAACTAACCATCCGTACTCCTTTAACTACCCCGTGTAGTCAAAACCACTGGTGACTAGAGTCACAAATCAAGTGATGGGGCCAACCCATCGTATGGTCAAAACCACTGATGACCATAGGTCACAATTTATCAATATGTGGTCAAAACCACTGGTGGTACCAAACCACTGGGACTTAGTTACAATTTATCAATGGCGTGGTCAAAACCACTGGTGATCGAAGTCACAATTAATCTGATGGGGCCAACCCATCTTGTGGTCAAAACCACTGGTGATAGTCCATAGAGATCATCCTCCTCCTCTCATCAATCCCACCATCATCATGCTTACATAACAAATATCATAATCCCATATATCATGCATTTATGTATAGCATAGCATTCAACAGCATATGATGGCATACACAAACATATATCATAGATCACGTAATAGGGGACTTACCCAGAATCCATGCTTATGCCCACAAGGCAAAGTTACAACCCAAGAGGTTATACAACAACATAATAAACAGTCTATGCTAATAAAGTGTGTAAGAGTTTACACACTTGTTTACTCGTGAGACTAGCAAATCCCGAATATACTAGCGAAATCTCGAGAGGTTGTTTCCCCTAAAATCGGCCAACACATAAACTCTTAGATCTAATAGCCATTCGTCTAAACTAAAGATCCCGAAGGATTAATCGCGCTCATAACCCAAAATATGGCCCTAGGCCGAATCTTACCATCACTTACCAAAGCAAATCAAAATCCCGGAAGCCTTTGTTTGCCTTGGCCGATTAGTCCCTAGATCCATGGCACACAATCGGTTATACTTTAGATATCAAAAATCGCCTTTGGCCGAAAATGACTAATCACTTACCAAACTTACCGAAATCCCAAAATCGTCACTTGACTTGTCGAGATCCCTACCAAAACACTTGTTAAAATTGGCTTGCACACTTATACATAATCAAAGCCTATGGCCGAATGTTACTTACCACCTTATCTTAGGGAGTCAAATCCCGAAAGCTTCCTTCAATCGGCTTAAAGTCCTTCCCTACAATTGATTTAATCACTTTATTAGAGAGCTAAAGGCCATTCGGCCATAACATAAATCCTGAAAGAAAAAGTTGCCGCACCCTTACCTTAATGATAGATTCGGCTTTGCTCAAAAAGGAAACCTTGATTTCAGCACTTAGAATAGTGAAGAGAAAAATGCAAGAGAAAAGAGAGGTTGTGAGCCAAGTATTCGGTCAAAGCTCTTGTTGAAACCGATAGAGGAACAATGGCTTTCGGCCTTCGAAACAAAATAGAAAAGAGGGAGATGAGGGTGATGGGAGTTTCAGCTAAGTGTTTGAGAGAAGAGAGAGGAAAAAGAAACAACAATCAATGAGTCTAGGGCATTCGGCCACACTAAGAACTCTCTAAAACCGATAGCCCCCTTGCCCACACTCCACTATTCTACCAACTCTCACCCTTTTGATAAATTTTATCTAATCACTTCTTCAAATAAAATAGAAAAAAATGATGTTTATCCTATCCTTCCAAAGTCCCATTGTCAGTCAACACTTCCCTCTCCATGGCGCCAACTTGCAAAAAATAAAAGAAAAACCTTATGCTACCATCGTGACTCGAACTTGAGTCCTCCTCCCCCTTGCTTGGGCGTCATTCACCAAGGCCCCAAGCCACTTTACCAACTCAACTTTCATGTCCAACCTCACCCACAAAAATCTTTTAAAGCCTCCCTAAGCTTAGCCCCCTTCCTTTAATGCCAAAAAGCCCAAAAAAAAATAAAACACATCCCCCTTGTGACTACCAAGATTCGAACCTCTTCCCTTGAAGCTCCCATTTGACGCCACCTTCCAAGCCCTCAAGATTGCGTCCCAAGCCACCTTATCACATGATCTCTTGTGTCATGTTTTGCACCAAAAAAATTTTAAAGCCTCATTCACCTAGCTTTCTCTTCTCAAGTGCCAAAAAAAAAAACTTCTAGCCCTAAGTCAGGCCTAGCCCGAGGTTATCACTAGACCCTAAAACATGTCAAGTAATCATAGTATTCATTTCTTTTCAAGCAAGCACATGAAAATAGTTAATTTGCAAACAACCCCTAATTCAGGATGTTACATCCATGGCCCAAGTCCACCTCACGGAGCATTACCTACAGGGTTAAGAAAGAAAGGGGTGAGTTACAAGAACTCAGTGTGAAATCCCCTTACCATCATCCACTGGGTCGGAACACACATAGCAATATTTTGGGCCTAAGTCTATTTTACAATAACAATAATGTATCAAATATAACATGTGTATGAAATGCAATTTCCCAACCAAACATAGTTTTCCATCCGCTACACACCACCCATACCAACCAACACATTGTGGGGAGCTTTAGTCACCCACCCCGCCAACACACCAAAATAGGCATTAAGCCATTTATATCAATTTGTGGACAAGCCACCAGATTCTGAGTTTACATGGCATTGCCATTTTTCATATTTGTGGCGAGCCACTAGATTTATGTAGCGAGTTACTGACATGATTGTGTGAGTCACGGATTATGTGGCAGAGCCACCAGAACTTCTCTTTATCATATTTTCCCATCCCATGCAAAATTATGTATATGCATCGTACATATCAAATCAAAATCTTTACAATATAACAACGATAATTAAAAATTCAAAATTTATTTCCAATACTAAGGCCCATTTATCACATATCAATTCGGCCCATTTTATCAAATTATAACATCGACCCATATAACAAATTATCACATTGGCCCATATAACAAATTATCACATTGGCCCATATATTGAATTATCAAACGGCCCATATAGCAAATATCAAACGACCCATATAGCAAATTATCAATCAGCCCATATAGCAAATTATCAATTCTGCCCATTAAGCAATTTCGTATTTTGGCCCATTAACACTTTACAAATCGGCCTAACAGGGGCATTTTCATAATTCGGCCCATAAGGGCATTTTCGTAATTTGGAAATCGTACCCGCTAAGGGTAATTTAGTAATTTACCCATTAAGAGTATTTCAGTAATTTCACAACCTAGGCTTAACTACTAATTTGGAGCATAAAATCGAAACTGTCCATCTATGTCATACTGACTAAATTGACCATAACTCAAGTTATAAAACTCAAAATCTAAATCCGTAAAATTTCCTTGAAAGTACACACATATATCTTTCTCCTATAAGTTTTCCAGAATTTTTAGCTTAACCGTTTAGTACAGTTTATTTCTTAAAGTTTCCCTTGTTTCACTGTCCAATGATTCTGACCTCTCTTATCTTAATCTCAAATATCTTACTATACGCTTTTCATATACTACTCCCTCTTGTTTCCATTGAAAATAGGTTCACTAAGGATTCCATACATAGAATTTTCCATTGAAAATAGGTTCACTAAGGATTCCATACATATAAATTATGTCCCATAATTCACTTTTTATAATTTTATACGATTTTTCCAAGGCGAGTAAGAATACCTCAAGTCATTCGAACTAGTCTCACTAAAATTAATATATCTCAGAATATAATATTCCTTTTGCTTCTCTGTTTCTTCCTTATCAAAATAAACACAGTAAGCTTTTATTTGATATCTTATTCACTTTGTAATTCCTTTTATCCAATTTTTTGTGATTTTTTCAAATACACATCCCTGTTTCAGACCGAAACTATTTTATTACAAAACATGATTACCACTACGAATATACGCATTCCCGAGTGATCACGGATGCCAGTTATCAGTTTTCTTCAGTATTTATACTAAATCACAGAATATTTCTTGTAAACTTTCAAAGAGATGTGAGATTTACTCACCATTTCAAACATATATTCGGAAGGGTACGGGATTACACACCTTATTCAAAATCCGTAATACAATATTCTCTACGGCACCTAAAGATACAATCGATCAACAATTAGTCCAAGACCGAATTTACCACTTCAACCAATTATTTCGATTGATTGACAATCTATACACTTACCAACAATTTGAGTCTTTTATTACGAGGGATAGATCGAGCGATTTAGTCCTAAAAATGTAATTGATTAGTCACAACCACTATTTCGTTAAGCAAAAAAACCGGTCAACGAAATAAATCCAAAAAGAACCATGGTGAATCCCTTACCTTAACGATATTAGTTCTGATTTCTAATGATTGTACGATGGCTACGGATGAGTCAAAGTTTTAGCCTTCCACTATCACTCGATTGATCAAAGGAGTGAATGTCAACACAAATGAGAAGAAATGATTAAAAGAAAGGAAAAGGTTTATCAAGGTGTTTGGAATGTTTCGATCAACACAATGGCTTGTAAATTCGACATAAAGCAAAAGAAATTTGGAGAGTACCAAATAATGCAAAGAGAAAGGTTTTTGGCCTAACAAGCACCAAAAATTCAATCAAAAGACCATGGAGAATTTCGGCTATCAAGGAACATGGGAAGAAAATGAATATGTGGCCAAACAAAAGAGAAAGAAAATGCACTATTGTGCTAATAGATTTCGGCAAAGAGAGTTGCAAAATTGGGAGAGAATGGCACAAAGTTGTCAAAGGAATTTATGGCCAAAACAAAGCTAAGACTTTACCAAATGCCAAAATAAAAAAAATCAGCTACCTAACATCTCTAAACCGTCCACATGCATCCCCCCTTTGGATAAGAGTTTGGCCACCCATACTTTCCAAAACACCTCCCCCGATATTAGCCTCTTGTCCCCCTTTCTTTCCTATTCCTCTTGATTCCTTTCCCAAACTTTAACCTTGCCATATTCTTTTAGCCACCTTACCAAAATAATGAAGTCCACACTTACAAAAATACTTCTTGGCCGACACATAAGGAAGGAAAGCAAAAATAATAGTTAAATTTGCAAACAATGGGATTTGAACATCTTCCCTCAAGGTACATCACTTAATGCCATAACCTTTTTACTAATTGCTCACTTATGCTAACAAATTACTCATCTATTTCTATAAGCCTTAATGCCACTTACTATCTCTCCTTAATAGGCTAAATTACAAAATTTTACTAAGGCCCAACTCGAACCCGGAACTTCATAGAATCCTCGTAACCTTCCAAATTCACTTAACTAATAAGTCCAATTTGCAATATTGCATTCTTTTGTTCTCAAAATTTTAAACATTCCTACGCCCACGGCCCATTGGGCCCAATCCTACTAGGCCCAATTTCGAGATGTTACATGTTTTTTTCTTTTTTCTGTCATTTTGTCATTTTTTTTGTTGTTGCGTGTTTTTTCTTCTCTGTTGCAGCTGTCAGCAGTGTGCGAGGGTGCTGATTGGCGCGTGTGGTGGTGGCTGTTGGTGGCAGCGGTAGAGGCGTAAGGGGAGATGAAAGGTCGGCGGCGCTGAGGCTAGGTTTTGCCTACTGCTTTCTTTTTCTGTAATGGGCTATAATATTGGGCTTGTTTTGGGTTGAATTTAATTTGGGGTCTGGGTTGGTTTAATTTTGTAAATGGGCATTATGGACTTTTGGGTTTTTGGATTATTTTATTGTTTTATTTGTGACTGCTAACTAGGACTAAAATTGGTCTATTACATTGCATATAAGGAATTTGAAGCATTAAAAGCCCCTGCTAATGACCGATGACTGCATAGTGACTTACGAGGAAAACTAGATTGAAATGAAAAGTGAAAACCAGTGCTAACATATGGAAGAAGATCGGTGGGGGAAATCGATTTGGAAGATTTTGGTTTGGGGATTTTGGGAAACCGATATAGGGAAGTTTTGGGGACTTAGGAAATTTAGGGTTTGGAGAAATAAAAATCGGGGTTATAGGGATAGTGAACTTAGTTTTTAGCAGAGAAAAAACGACACCATTTTGTGTATGAAATTTTAGGCGTTTTTTAATAAAACGCCAGTATAGCATATTTTTTGCGACATTTTTACTAAAAACATCACTATAGCTCCATTTTTTTTTGTGGCGTTTAAAAATGCCACTATTACACAATTTTAATTTTTTTTCCATTTTTAACCTATATTTTCTATGTTTTTTCTTTCAAAATTTTTGTCTTTGAGATTATCATTTTTTGAATTTTTATTTTATTATATTTTGAGTATTGAACTTTTTAACTAAAATATTAAATATTAAATTTTTAAGTTTTTAATTTTTAATTTTTATTATTAAATTTTAAAATTTAATTACAATTATCAACTCTTTTAGGAATTTCTTTTTCTTTCTTTTTACATCAAAATTATTCTTTTAAGTATGATCTACATTAGTTGGTTAGATTTTTTATATAAATGGCATTTAATTATATGTATACACCTAAATTTTGATATAGATACATCTCGTAATTATATATGAATTTTGGTTTAATGTGTAATTCTAGATGTTAAATTCTAATTGTGGTTTAAATGTATAGTTGAAACTTTAATTTTGATTTAATCATACACATTATTTTAAAATATAAAACATCAATATATTTTTATATTGAATAAATATAAATTTTTATGTATGCAATATATAAATAAAAATGATGTCAATTATATCAATAATTGTGTTAATATTTTATAATATCTGGATCAAATTAAACTTCATGTATACAATTGCACACTAAACCATTGTTCATGTATGTTTTTGGGATTTAACCCATTTTGATATATATATTTTTTAAAACAATAATTTATATTCTAAAAAATCCAAGCTTAATCCCTAAATCATAAACCCTAGACCATAAATATTATACCCTAAATCACAAACACCAAACCTTAAACACCAAACTCAAAACCCCAAATCGTAAATCTTAGACCATAAAACCAGAACCCTAAACTCTAAACAGCAAACCTTAAACCATAATTCGAGACCAAATTTTTGGGAATTCATGTGGCCAATGTTAGTGTAGTACAAAACATATATTTTATATTCTTATATTAAATAATATGGGTGTAGTACAAAATGGCATAAGCTTCAGTAAATTCCAAACGTTTATTAGTTTTCAAATAGTATCCTTAAATCTTAAACCCCAAACCTTAAACTCCAAACCAAACTATAAAACCTTAAAGCTTAAAATCCTAAACTATAAAACATAAACCCTTAACCCAAAATAATAAATATTATATCATAAACACTAAAGCTCTAAACCATAAACATTAAACCTTAAATTCTAAACACTAAACCCTAAAATAAAAATATTTTTTTGCGACGTTTTTATCAAAAATGCCACAAAAGCTTACCTTTTGGGACGTTTTCCTAAAAACGCAACTAAAGCTAAAAAAATAAACGACGTTGTTTTACTCAAAATTTTGTGGCGTTTTTATAAAAAAATCGCTAATGCTCAGATCTATAGCGGCGTTTTTATGAAAGCGCCGCTAATGCTTAGATATATAGCAGCATTTTTTAAGGAAGCGTCGCTAATGCTCAGTTCTATAGCGGCGTTTTTAAGGAAGTGACGCTAATGCTCAAATCTATAGCGGCATTTTTATGGAAGCACCGCTAATGCTCAGATCTATAGCGGCGTTTTTACAAAAGCGCCGCTAATGCTCAGATCTATAACGGCGTTTTTACAAAAGCGCTACTAATGCTCAGATCTATAGTGGCATTTTATGAAAGCTCAAAGAATGATCAGATCTATAGCAGCGTTTCTACAAAAGCGCTGCTAGTGCTTAGATCAATAGCGGCGTTTGGGCAAAAAACGCCGCTATTGCTCCTTTTTAGTGGCGTTTGGGCCAAAAACGCCGCTAATGTATAATATTTGTGGCATTTTTTATTAAAACGCCATTAAAAATGCCGCTAAAAGTCTGTTTTGGTGTAGTGTTTGTTTAAAAAAAAAACTTGAATAAATTAAATTGGATGCTGAGATCCGCTTATTTCGAAGGAGTAAAATATCATACCAAGTGAGTTAAGATACGACATTTCGAATCCTCGAAAATAAGCTTTCATTCGACATTTAAAACTCATACATTTAAATTTAAGAAGGATATTTGGTTATTTGGGTCAAATAAAAAAATCGAACCAGTAAGTTAGGGCACAATTTCTCAAAATTCTAAATATAGAATATTACCTTTATTAGAAATCATTATCTCGAGATAACAAAATGTCATATTCAGTGAGTTTGAACACAACATTTTTGAATTTCCAAGAATAATCTTTTATTTAACCTAGATGCTTTGGTTTAAAAATAATCGGCCCTTTAGACTCGACGAGAAAATCGAAACCCAGAAAGTTAGAGTATGATTTCTCGAAGCTCTTAAATTTTGAGCGGGGCCTCATTGTGAAAACATTTCGAACCAAAATATAACAATAAAATAAAAAGTATTTTTTAAAAAAACATGATATTAATAATAATAATGATAACACGAATAATTTTTTTTGAAGTTTTAGTACTATATAGAAAGATATGAATAAATAAATAAGTAATAAAATAATAAAATAAATAAATTTATTTTAAAAATGGTAAACAAATAAACATTAAGGAAATAATATTAATAATAACAAGGTCAATAGAAAGGAAAGTAATAAAAAAATATAATAGTAGTAATAATATTAAAAATAATAGTAATAAAAATAAAAATGATACTAGTAGTAGTAGTAATAATAATAATAATAATAATAATAATAATAATAATAATAATAATAATAATAATAAAGTAAAATAAAAAATATGAATAAACAAAAAAGTAAAAATATAGGTAATAATGATAAAAAATTATATGTGCATGCAAACAATTAAATAAATAGATGAAAATGATACACATAAATATATAAATAAATTGATAATAAATGAATACTATATTAAATTCAAATTAAAATAAAATTGAGAGCCCAAATTATAAATAAAACATTAAAGGGACTAAATTAAAAGAGAAATAAAATTAAAGATTGAAATTTAAAAAGGGAAAAAATGAATTAGGGCCTAAATGTAATGCGCGTAAAAAGAGAAGGACCAAACGGGCAATTATGCCTAAATGCTAAACACGTGTCCATTCTAGCGCATTAGTGCGTCAGGGGCCAAATCGAATTGTGCAGAAAATTTCATCCCCAAATTAAAAAAAAAAAAAAAGCAAAAGGGTTAAATTAGAACGGGTCGAAAATGTGAAAGGACCAAACTGGTAATTATATCAGTTTAAAAAATATGCGGATCCTCTCCGGGTCAGGTCAATGCGTGGATCCCGAGGGGGGAAAATGACAGCGTTTTACGGCTATTGTGACTAGCCTAAACGACGCTATTTAGAGGGTCTATTTATGTAACATCCTAAAAAAAAATTGAGAATCGATATGTTGCATAATTTTGGTGCTTAGCTAATGAAATGATTTAATGTGTGTGTTTTGATAGTCTCGAGAAGGCTCGAGATTTAATTGGATTTTGGAATAAATTTTGGTAAATAGTACTTTATTGAAGTGGAACAAGTAACCTTGATGTTTAAAGAAATTATGTGGCAAAAGTTAGCATAAGATGAGAAAGTAGTAAAGGGGTTATGGCGCCATGAGTGTTGCTTGAGGGAGGAGGTTCGAATCCCTTGTTATGCATGAGAATTTTATTTTTCTTGCTTTCCATCTTTATAGTGTTGGTGAAGCTAGCAATTTTGGTAGGTTGGACTTTATTTTTTATGGTAAGGTGGCTAAGAGAAAAGGCAAGTGCAAACTTAAGGTAGGGAATAATAGGAATCAGGCATGTAGGGGGAACACAAGTCACATTATAAGGAATGTGTTTTGGAAAGTTTAGAATGGCCAAACTTTGACCTTGGTGTCCATGTATTTGGACGGTTTTGGGGGCTAAGGGGGTGACCGAATTTTGTTGAAGGCTTTGGTAAGGTTGGTAGCTTGTAATATTCAGGAATTAGGGCTTGTGTATTTTTGCCTAATTGCATGTGCTTGTAAATTATGAATGTGTTTGATGAATTTTGTGAACTCTAAAGTGTAGTGAAATTAATCGATTTTAAGTTTAAAGGAGGGAGCTAAGCCTAAGAGGCCTTAAGAAAATTTGTAGGTGAAATATAACACAAGAATGGGCTTGTTTAAGTGGCTTGGAGGCGCCACTTAGGGCCTTAGAGTGTGACGCCACAAGAAAAGGGGAAGGGCTTAGGTTCGAGCTGCAAGGGAAGCAAATAAAAGAGTTTAATTTTACTGCAAGGAGAAGAGGTGTTGAACGGCATTGGGGCACTGAGTGGAGTTGTGTAGATTAAGTTAAATTCCTTTTTTTTAAAAAATTCGGCTATAAGGTAAGGATAAATGTAGACTTATTAAATTGAATAAGTTGTATGGAGAGAAAATAGGAAAGAATTAAGGGATTTGATAGGAGAAGACATAGTGGTCAGCCAAGAGACTCTTTGGTTAGACAAATTCGGTCATGTAGAAGGGCGTAATAAGTGCCAAATTTTAGTTAGTAAGGGAGTCCATCTTGTTGACGAAATTAAGTAAGCAAAGTATTCATCTTTTCTTTTTGCTTTCTTTCCCATCTCTTTCGCTAGCCGAATTCCCACTTTTCTTTCCTCAAAGTCTTCCTTTTCTTTAATTTGTTCTAAGCCGAAACCTCCTTCTCCCTAGTTCATCATTGCCGAAACCCCTAAAAGCTTCATACCCTTCCTCTTCACTCTTGGTAAAGCTGATTCCTTCACTTGATCAAAAGTCAAAATTTGTGTGCTCAAGATCTAGCCATAGCCGAATGTCTTGTGGGTTCAAGTAAGGGGGGACAATCAAATTCATCATTAGAGGTAAGGATCAATTGATATTGTTCTCTCTTTATTTTAGATTAATCGAAAATAAGAATCTAACCCATTAATGTTCTTGGCCGAAATTACAAAGGATCTTTCGGGATTTCTCTATAATCGACTATAAGGAGGAGATCGTCGGGATTTCAATATCCAAGGTAAGTCATGTGATATTCGGCCAAGGCCATATTTAGGGATTCCAATCTATTTCTTACTTCGTTTAAAAGTCAAAACTAATTAGTTCAGTGATTTAATGTCTAGCCGATTGCAAGAAGGGTCATCACAAAGTTTTCGGGATTTAAGATTCATAAGGTAAGTGACTATGCACATTCGGCCAAGGCCCTATTTAGTGACTAGATCTATTTACTATTTATTCAAAAGCCAAAAACTAATCAAATCAAATGATCTAGTGCTAGCCGATTCCAAGGGAGAAAGACTACGGAATTTTGGGATTTGATTAGTAGTGAAATCGGCAATAAGGTAAGAAGTTGGTTGCGTTAATCCTTCGGGATTCAGCTATTTAGCTGAATGGCTCTTTGCTAACATGTTTAGGGTTGGCCAAATGTAGGAACTAAGGATCTAGGAGATTGGGATTTTGAGATTTCTATGAATTCACTAAGTAAATCAGGTGTGTACCCCACACTAAGCCTTAATAGATTTATGGTTATGTTTTAATAAATGTGATAATAAGAATATGTAAGATGTGGCTAAGAGTACCATGCAATGGTACAAAGTACTCAGGTACGTAACTTACTACTACTGTAGTTATGATAGCATGAATATCTGTTATGGCACATATGAGGATTTTAATAAGAATGTGAATTAAAGAATAAGGCATGTTATTGCATGATTTGTATGACATGGGGCATATGGGTGATATGTTAAGGGGAAGTGATCTGGTGGTTTTATACCACAATATCTGAATGTGGTGACTTATGTCACGAAATCTGAATGTGGTGACTTATGACACAAATTGATTATCTGGTGGCTATGCCACGAAATTATAAGGGCGATGAGCATGTAAATGCTGCAATGAACGCCTTCAATGATGTGTAGCGGATAGAGGGTCAACTTAGTAGTCCCCATGGTGTGATGGTTGGTACAGGTGATGTGTAGTGGATGGTTATCTAGGTTTGGGTTCGGGTTTGCATCATTGATTATATATGTTTATTATGTGTGATTTGACATGCCTAAATTGTTTGAGACTTGTGTTGGTTGTTACACACTGAGTCTATTTGACTCACCCCGTTGTGGGATTATTTTTCGGTGACACACGGTGATGGACCAAGATTGGCAGGAGCTCAATGGTGGCCATGCTCATTTCGAAATTTGTTTAATTTTATAATTTTCCATACTTAAGTATTTTGAATTATTTCGGGTTTTGTTTTGATGTAATAAGGCCATAAGTATTGAACTATTTATGCATGCATTTCAATTAATTTAGTATGATCGATTATTATCAAATTAAAGTTTAAAGTTAATTTTTCTTAAATATAAATATTAGATGTTTTGACACCTAATCAACACCGTTATTAATTTTGAACCCAACCCAAATCAATGGTTCTTCAAAACACACAAGATTTTGGCAAAGTCCAAATCGATTTTGAATGGTTTTTCCCTAGAAGCATGCCAGATCCGGTCAGGGCTTGTGGGCCGAGTTTAGGGTGTTTCAGCTTGGTATCAGAGCCCAGTTCAAAACTCGGCCTTGAGGGCTTTTAGGGCCCAAAATGTTTTCTTTCTTTTGAAATTGGGTTTTATAAGAAATTGGCGGGTTTTCTAGCATGGCTTTGAGTCTCTACCAAGTCCACCGGTAAGTACTCCTAACTCTTTTGTGATTTGTATGCGGGACTTATAGGGACGTAGATTAGCATATTAAGTTATAGAACCCTAGGATTAGTTTACTCCAACACCAAGATACATAAGACTTAAAGTCAACCAAACAAACCTGTGTCTAAGTCGTCGAGTTAGGGTGTGGCAACCATCGTGCGCATGTCAGGATTGGTTTCGTGGGAGCTTGGTATTTAAGCGTCCTAGTGACTCACCTCCTCACTCGAATCCTACAGTGCGTAGTGACGGTTCACCCTAACTAAGAGGACTCATACAGGCTAAATTCAATAACTAAAACCCGAAAGGGACTAGCCATATTTTTATAAAAACTCTATTTTTAAAATCACCAAATTACCCCTTTAATGTGTAGGAAAACTATTTTGAAATTTTCCAAAATATTCTTGATTTACAAAAATTATCCGAATAACCCAGTTGAAAAAAAAATTACTAAAATGCCCTTGGTTCATAAAATTTCTTTGCTACCCACAGTTTTTATCAAGATTTTTCTTACCTTATAAAAATATCCAAAAACCCTATTTTTGCAAAATATTAAGATACCTTGATTTGCAAATTGACCAAAATACCCTCAGTGAGGAAAATTACCGAAGTACCCTCAAATTAGAAATCTTTAAAAATACCCTTGTTTTGAAAAGTCACCAGGAACCATATTTTGCAAAAAATTACCGAAATGCCCCTGGCTTGTAAAATTACAAAAATACCCTTAGTGTATGAACTACCATTTTACCCTTAAAATTTTCTTACCAAGTATTTCAATTTTATAAAAAAAATGCCAAAATCTCTACCTTGTGAAATTTTCAAATACCCTAAATTGAAAAATTACCAAAATACCCCTATAGGATAAAATTTCGAAAGTACCCCTGGGTAGTGGAAAACAACAAACAATGACAACTACAACATTTTTCTGTAATGAACGCAAGTTCATGAATATGATTGAATGAATAAATTGAGACTGTATGTGTATGAAATCGAAAGAACTACTCCCTAGAACTATTGAACATAAGACTGTTCGTGATAAATTAGTGGAACAAAACTAATTCATAAAATTCTTTAATCAGATAAACGCGATTCAGAAGCATGAACTCTAGGGGACGTGGTCATAACGTGCGAGGCTGTGGTAGAGGCCAAATGACCGTGTCAGAGCCCGTTAGGTCCGGACAAGGGTCCGAAAATGAGATGCCACCACCACCAGCCGTTGATGTGGAATATCAGGATCAGACGGGGGAAGATGCAGTATCACAGGCGATGCTACGAGTTTTGGAAAGGGTGGTGAGCGGGTGGAGGCATGGGAGCTCGGAAGTCGGTACCTGAGCGACTTCGAGCCAATGGAGCTAAATTTTTTCGTGGAGTATCTGGTGTGGCACCCAATACTGCTGAGTATTAGTTAGAGGCAACAGAGTGGATTATGGATGACTTGGAGCTGACCGCCGAGGAGAAGCTGAAAGGGGTAGTGTCGCTACTCCATGATGAGTCATATCAATGGTGGTCACAGTGCGGGATGGTGCTGCCGCAGACGATCTCACTTGGGAATATTTTAAGGCGGCATATCAGAAGAAGTACATAGGAACTAGTTATGTGAATGCGTAGAGGAAGGTGTTTGTGAGGTTGGTCTAAGGGAATAAGACCGTAGCAGAGTACGAGGCTAAATTTTTATGGTTGAGCCGTTATGCTCGAGGTATCGTGTTGACGGAGCATGAGCTGTGTGTCCGATTTGAAGACGGACTGAGGATGATCTAAGGTTGTTAATAGCTCCACAGTAGGAGCGGGAGTTTGCCATATTGGTAGAGAAGGCTAAGGTAGCCGCAGGAATTAAGTACTCTGTGAGGCAGAACACGGATCGAAATAGGCAGAAGAGAGGCTTTGGGCCATCAGGGTCTTCAAGGAATGAGCAAAAGAGGCCTAGAGTTGATGGGCCGCGAGGTCAGCAAGCTGCTACTAGAGGGCAGTACCGTACTTGTGACCAATGTGGGAAGATGCATCTAGGAGAGTGGTGGAAGAAGACGGGAGGATGTTTTAAGTGTGGGTTCAAGGACCACATGATTAAGGATTGTCCTATGAGAACTAAAGGGGTCGACCAGTAAGCCAAGGTTCTAACCAGGCTAGAAGAGGAGGACAGGAGCCACCGCGAGGTCGTGGTTTAGCTGGCAGAGGTAACAGTGCTGGTAGAGGACGGAGAACATCGGGCCGAGGTGTTGGTAACACGGAGGCCAGGCAGCCGGGTTTGGTTTATGCGGTATGTCGGAGGGAGGACAGAGACGCACCGGACGTCATAACCGGTACGTTCCTTATATTTGGCAAGCCTTATGTTGCTTTGATTGATGTGGGCTTGACCCATTCTTATGTTGCATGTAGAGTAGTTGAAACTCTAGGAATAGCCTCTGAACTATTTGATAGGGAGATGACTGTAGTAAGCCCATTAGGCCAAACTGTAGTGGTGAATAAGATGTTTTGGAGTGTACCTTTAGAGATTCAGGGAATGGTATTTTTCACCGACTTAATAGAATTACCCTTCGGAGAATTTGATCTTATACTTGGCATAGACTGGCTAGTGGAGCATCGGGCTGTATTGGATTGTGCAGCCAAATGAATGGAGTTAAGGACCCCAGAGGATGAGGTGATAGTCATGATAGGGGAAAGAAAAAACTACTTGTCTAATGTAGTTTCAGCCTTAAAAGCTTATAAGATGGTTCGGAAGGGGTGTAAGGTATTTTTGGCTTTCGTTAGTACTTTGGATGCAAAAGAAGGGGGAGTTAGTGGAGTTAGAACTGTAAGGGAGTTTGTGGATGTCTTTCCAGAGGAATTACCAGGAATACCCCCGGACCGGGAGGTGGAGTTTGGAATTGACGTGTTGTCGGGTACAGCTCCTGTGTCAATTGCCCCGTACAGAATGGCACCAAAGGAATTGGTTGAGCTCAAGGCTCAGATCCAAGAGCTGCTAGACCGTGGGTTTATCTGACCTAGTGTGTCTCTATGGGGAGCACCGGTCTTATTTGTGAAGAAGAAGGACGGAGCTATGCGCATGTGCATAGATTATCGTCAGTTGAATAAGCTGACCATCAAGAACAAATACCCTTTGCCAAGAATAGATGACTTGTTCGATCAGCTTAAGGGGGCCGCGGTATTCTCAAAGATAGATCTGAGGTCTAGATATCATCAACTTAAGGTGAAGGAGGCTGATATCCATAAGACAGCTTTTCGAACAAGGTACGGGCATTATGAGTTCTTGGTAATGCCGTTCGGATTAACAAACGCCCCAGCCGCGTTCATGGACATGATGAACCGGGTTTTCCAACCCTATTTGGACCGGTTCGTTGTTGTGTTCATAGATGATATTTTAGTGTATTCGAAGTCTGAGGAAGAACATGATGAGCACCTCCGAGTTGTGTTGCAAGTGTTAAGGGAGAAACAACTATATGCCAAGTTCAGCAAGTGTGAATTTTGGCTGAAGGAGGTTACGTTTTTAGGACATGTGGTATCTGTTGAAGGAATATGGGTGGACCCTCGGAAGGTTGAGGCAGTTTTGGATTGGAAACCCCCTAAGTCTGTGGCAAAAGTTCGGAGTTTCTTAGGATTGGTAGGCTATTATAAAAGGTTTGTAGAGGGGTTCTCGTCGATCGCAGCACCCTTGACAAAGCTACTGAGGAAGGACGTACCTTTTATATGGACCGATAAGTAATAGGAGAGCTTTGAGAAGCTTAAGGGGGTCTTGACCGAAGCTCCAGTTTTGATTCAGCCTGAGGTAGAGAAGGATTTTGTGGTGTATTGTGATGCTTCCCATACAGGATTGGGAGGTGTCCTTATGCAAGACGGGAAAGTAGTTGCTTATGCGTCTCGACAACTAAGGCCACACGAGGTTAACTACTCGACGTATGACTTAGAATTGGCAGCAGTGGTCTTTACTCTTAAAGTGTGGAGGCACTACTTATATGGAGAAAAGTCAGTGATCTACACGGACCACAAGAGCCTGAAGTATTTGCTGACTCAGAAGAAGCTAAACCTGAGACAGCGAAGGTGGGTGGAATTATTGAAGGACTACGATTGTTCCATAGAGTATCACCCGGGCAAGGCGAATGTGGTGGAAGATGCCCTAAGTCGGAAGGTAGTGTTGAATCTGAGGGCCATGTTCACACATTTGAGCCTCTATGATGATGGAAGTCTATTAGTAGAGTTGCAAGTTAAGCCGACATGGCTGAATGAGGTGAAAGAGAGTCAGTTGGCAGATGAAGATCTAAGTGCTAAGTTTCGGCAAGTGCAGAGTGGGGAGTTGAAGGACTATGGTATTAATGGCGAAGGAGTATTATGTTTCAAAGTTAAGGTCTGTATGCCAAAGAACGAGGAGTTAAGGCGGAGAATTCTTCAGGAATCGCATAGTAGTCCTTATGCTATGCATCCTGGAGGCAGTAAGATGTATAGAGATCTAAGGGAACAATTTTGGTGGCCCGGTCTTAAGCGGAAGTTACCAAATTTGTAGGAAGTGCTTGACATGTCGACAAGTTAAAGTGAACACCAAGTTCGTGTGGTTGCTTCACCAATCTGAGAATCCGCAGTGGAAGTGGGAGAGAATTACCATGGACTTCGTTAGTGGGCTTCCCCTTACTCCTACTAAGAAGGACTCGGTATGGGTGATAGTGGATCGGCTGACAAAGTCCGCGCATTTTATTCCAGTGCGGGTTGACTATTCTCTCCAGAGGTTAGCAAAGTTGTATGTGGCGGAGATTGTGAGGTTGCATGGAGTGCCGGTGTCAATTATCTCGGATAGGGATCCGAGGTTCACGTCTCAGTTTTGGAAAGCACTACATCAGGCTTTAGGCACTATATTCGATTTCAGTACAGCTTTTCATCCACAGTCAGACGGTCAACCTGAGCAAGTAATACAAGTGTTGGAGGATATACTGAGGGGCTGTGTGATAGACTTCAGAAGAAGTTGGGAAGAATATTTGCCTCTAGCGAAATTTGCATACAATAACAGCTATCAGGCAAGTATATGGATGGCACCGTACGAAGTGCTGTATGGACGAAAGTGTCGCACTCCTGCATGTTGGACGGAATTGGGAGAACGTCAGATTTTGGGGTCGAAAATTGTGGCAGAATCTGAGGAGAATGTTAAGATAATTCGGGCACGGTTGAAGGAGGCGTCTGACAGGTAAAAGTCTTACGCAGATCTCAAGCGGAAGGAGATTGAGTTTGCTGTGGGAGACTATGTGTTTCTTAAAGTTTTGCCTTGGAAGAGAGTGATGAGATTTGGTCGAAAAGGGAAGCTAAGTCCAAGGTTTATAGGACCTTATTGGGTATTGAAGCGAATTGGACTGGTAGCATACCAATTAGAGTTGCCTCCGAAATTGAAGCAGATGCACGACGTATTTCATGTTTCCATGCTACTTCGATACCGATCGGATCCATCTCACGTAGTTTCGGTTGAAGAGGTGGAGCTGAGACCAGATCTGTCTTATGAGAAAAAGCCGATTCAGATTCTGGAACGAGATGTGAAGGTGATTCGAAGGAAGTCGGTCCCCCTGGTCAAAGTGTTGTGGCGTAACCATGGATCGGAGGAAGCTTCTTGGGAGCCAGAGGAAGCAATGCGACAGCAATACCCCCACCTATTCTAGCCAGGTAATTTTGAGGTCAAAATTATTTTAAGGGGGTAGAACTGTAATATCCGGGAATTAGGGCTTGTGCATTTTTGCCTAATTGCATGTGCTTGTAAATTATGAATGTGTCTAATGAATTTTGTGAACTCTAAAGTGTAGTGAAATTAATCGATTTTAAGTTTAAAGGAGGGAGCTAAGCCTAATAGGCCTTAAAAAATTTGTAGGTGAAATATAACACAAGAATGGGCTTGTTTAAGTGGCTTGGAGGCACCACTTAGGGCCTTAGAGTGTGATGCCACAAGAAAAGGGGAAGGGCTTAGGTTCGAGCTACAAGGGAAGCAAATAAAAGAGTTTAATTTTGCTACAAAGAGAAGAGGTGTTGGACGGCATTGGGGCACTGAGTGGAGGTGTGTAGATTAAGTTAAATTCCTTTTTTAAAAAAATTCGGCTATAAGGTAAGGATAAATGTAGACTTATTCAATTAATTTGAATGAGTTGTATGGAGAGAAAATAGGAAAGAATTAAGGGATTTGATAGGAGAAGACATAGTGGCCGGCCAAGGGACTCTTTGGTTGGACAAATTCGGTCATGTAGGAGGGCGTAATAAGTGCCAAATTTTAGTTAGTAAGGGAGTCCATCTTGTTGCCGAAATTGAGTAAGCAAAGTATTCATCTTTTCTTTTTGCTTTCTTTCCCATCTCTTTCTCTAGCCGAATTCCCACTTTTTTTTCCTCAAAGTCTTCCTTTTCTTTTATTTGTTCTAAGCCAAAACCTCCTTCTCCCTAGTTCATCATTGCCGAAACCCCTAAAAGCTTCATACCCTTCCTCTTCACTCTTAGTAAAGCCGATTCTTTCACTTGATCAAAAGCCAGAATTTGTGTGCTCAACATCTAGCCATAGCCAAATGTCTTGTGGGTTCAAGTAAGGGGGGACAATCGAATTCATATTAGGGGTAAGGATCAATTGATATTGTTCTCTCTTTATTTTAGATTAATCAAAAATAAGAATCTAACCCATTAATGTTCTTGGCCGAAATTACAAAGGATCTTTCGGGATTTCTCTATAATCGACTATAAGGAGGAGATCGTCAGGATTTCAATATCCGAGGTAAGTCATGTGATATTCGGCCAAGGCTATATTTAGGGATTCCAATCTATTTCTTACTTCGTTTAAAAGCTGAAACTAATTAGTTCAGTGATTTAATGTCTAGCTGATTGCAAGAAGGGTCATCACAAAGTTTTCGAGATTTAAGATTCATAAGGTAAGTGACTATGCACATTCGGCCAAGGCCCTATTTAGTGACTAGATCTATTTACTATTTATTCAAAAGCCAAAAACTAACCAAATCAAGTGATCTAGTGTTAGCCGATTCCAAGGGAGAAAGACTACGGAATTTCGAGATTTGATTAGTAGTGAAATCGACAACAAGGTAAGAAGTTGGTTGCGTTAATCCTTCATGATTTGGCTATTTAGCCGAATGGCTCTTTGCTAACATGTTTAGGGTTGGCCGAATGTAGGAACTAAGGATCTAGGACGCTAGATCGGGATTTTTGTGATTTCTGTGAATTCGCTAAGTAAATTAGGTGTGTACCCCACATTAAGCCTTAATAGATTTATGGTTATGTTTTAATAAATGTGATAATAAGAATATGTAAGATGTGGCTAAGAGTACCATGCAATGGTACAAAGTACTCAGGTACGTAACTTACTACTACTGTAGTTATGATAGCATGAATATCTGTTATGGCACATATGAGGATTTTAATAAGAATGTGAATTAAAGAATAAGGCATGTTATTGCATGATTTGTATGACAGGGGGCATATGGGTGATATGTTAAGGGGAAGTGATCTGGTGGTTTTATACCACAATATCTAAATGTGGTGACTTATGTCACGAAATCTGAATGTGGTGACTTATGTCACAAATTGATTATCTGGTGGCTATGCTACGAAATTATAAGGGCGATGAGCATGTCGTCTGCAGCGACTGCCTTCGATGATGTGTAGCGGATGGAGGGTCGACTTAGTAGTCCCCACGGTGTGATGGTTGGTACGGGTGATGTGTAGCGGATGGTTATCTAGGTTTGGGTTCGGGTTTGCATCATTGATTATATATGTTTATTATGTGTGATTAACATGCCTAAATTGTTTGAGACTTGTGTTGGTTGTTACACACTGAGTCTGTTTGACTCACCCCGTTGTGGGATTATTTTTCAGGTGACACACAGTGATGGACTGGGTCGGCAGGAGCTCAATGGTGGCCATGCTCAGCACAGAATTTGTTTAATTTTTATAATTTTCCATACTTAAGTATTTTGAATTATTTCGGGTTTTTGTTTTGATGTAATAAGGCCATAAGTATTGAACTGTTTATGCATGCATTTCAATTAATTTAGTATGATACGATTATTATCAAATTAAAGTTTAAAGTTAATTTTTCTCAAATATAAATATTAGATGTTTTGACACCTAATCAACACCGTTATTAATTTTGAACCCAACCCAAATCAATGGTTCTTCAAAAACACACAAGATTTTGGCAAAGTCCAAATCAGTTTTGAATGGTTTTTCCCTAGAAGCATGCCAGATCTAGTCAGGGCTTGTGGGCCGGGTTTGGGGTGTTTCATAGCTAGTTGGTCATTTGGCATTTGGTCATTTTGTGTTTTTCTCAAAAGCATTTTCTCTCCATCTTTCCTCTCCCTAGCCGAATGAACATTGAGCATTAGGTAAGCATCTTTTGTTTTTCTTTTGGTCATTCCATTTTGACCATTTTGGTCTTAATTTGCCTATTTTCTCAAGTCATTTCCCCTAGTGCCGAAAACGCCAAAACCTTGAAGGCCATTTTCTCTTTTCTTTTCTTCCTCCATTGCCGAATGCTTTCTAGCATCAAATCTCTCTTTTTGTTCATCTTCTATTCTTGAAATGAACTAAAACCGAAACACTTAATTGTCTTATACTTTTATTTCATAGCCAAATTTTTCACCACACTTATCTTCTTCTCAAATCATTTCATTCTTTTCTCTCACACTTTGATCACTCGGTAAGTGGCTAGTATAATACTTTAGTATTTTTATTTTTTCCTTTTCTGTTATGCCGAAATTTCATGTTGGTTTAGGATGGTCTTTTTGGATAGATATCATCATCATACCATGACTCACTCGAATCTTTTCTCTATCATAGAAACTTAGTGGAAGGCCAAAATTTGGAGTGTCCGAAATCATCGTGAATCGCTAGGATTCGGTCCAAAGTTTTAAGGGAAGGGTTTTTATCAAGGATTCTATATTACTCATTATTTCGTTAATGATGGGGTTTACTAATCAATGTTACTTTAGGGACGCTATCGCTTGATTTTCATCCTTTGAACGTAAGGATTTCGTGGTAAGCTGATTTCGTTTCTTTAAACCAATCGTCTTAATTTTTGAAATAATAGTTGGACTAATATTATTGTGTCATTGGAGGCAAACAAAATATGGTAAAAAAGGGTGGTGAATAGTGATCAGAAGAGGGGCAGATTCGCTATTCCCTCTAGATTCAAGCGAAGGGCTGTTTCGGTAATCTGAGATTTTCCACTAGGTTGTGGACCCTCATCCGGTGAAAATCAATTATTCGAGGTTGTTCGTAGTCGTGAGGCACCGACGATCCGGGATTTTCCACTGGTTTGTGAACCGTCAATCAGGGAGAATCGACAAATAGTAGTTGTTCAAGATTTCGAGGGTAAAAATCTAAACCGCTTATCTTAGAATAGATTTATTTTAAGTGTTAAGTGTTCTAATCGAGCGTTATAACATTTCTAGGTGCCGACGATCAGGAAAGTGTAGTGCTCACCGTAATCAGGTGTGTAATCTCACTGTATCCCATGGGTTAGATGACTATACCGTAGTAAACGTTGGATTAAAAATCGCAAAGTTGGTGAAATCAGAAAATATGGTATGATTAACACTTTAATGCTAAGATCATGAAATCGGTATTAAGATCGTGAAAATTTTGAAATCACCCTTAATGGGCTAAAACGATAATAAGTGATATTTTGGGCCATATGTGATATTTTGGGCCATATGTGATATTTTGGACCATATGTGATATTTTGGGCCATATGTGATATTTTGGGCTATATGTGATATTTGATAAATGGGCCATATGTGTTATTTGATAAATTGGCCAAGTGGGATATGAGATGAAATAGGCCAAATTGTGAGATGGGCTAAGATGTGATATGGGCTAGATTGTAATAATTTTATAATGGGCCTTATTTTGGAATGATTACATAAATGAATTATTATGCATGTTACATACATGATTTGCATGGGTTGGGATTTTGATGAAGAGAAGTTCTGGTAGCTTTGCTACAAAATTCTAGTGGCTTGTCCACGATTTGGTATATGGCTTTATGCCCAGTTTGATATATGGCTTTATGCCCAGTTTGATATATGGCTTTATGCCTAGTTTGGTGTGTTGGCGGGGTGGGTGACTAAAGCTCCCCACAGGTGTGCTGGTTGGTATGGGTTGTGTGTAGTGGATGGAAATTTAGGTTTGGTTTTGGGAATTGCATATCACATGTCAAATTGTTAAATTTGTAATGGGCTCAGGCCCAAATAAATGCTTAAATGGTTTTGGCCCAGTGGACTATGGTAAGTGAGTTACACACTGAGTTCTAAGTAACTCACCCATTTCTTTACACTTCTTAGGTAATGATCAGTGACAGAGGCTTGGGACGGGGATGACTCAGTTGAGGCTATACTACGAATAATGGGTTATTTAAATTTTGGATTTCTTTAAAGTACTTTTAATATTTTTCTATTTAAGTTATGTTGTAATAAGGCCTCTAGATAAATTTTATGGATATTTTACCTATGGATGGATTCTATGATATGCTTTAAAGTACTTAAGTTGGATTTTATTTTTCTAAAATAGAAATAAATGTTTTCCATAAATAAACGTGAAAAAAAAGGGTTTTCATTCTTAAATATTTTAACTCGAAAGTTTCTTTGTAACAATTCTTTTAAAATCTTTTTTTCAAAATTTTTCTAACTCTGTTAAATTCTCGGAACATTAAATAAATTTTCTTAGGTTTTTAAATTATAAATTTTTACGTCTTAAATTATTAGATTTAACAATCAACCTCGGTTTTCAATAAACGCCTTTTTAAAATCTTTTTTTTGAAAATCCATTTTCTTTGAATCTTTAAAAGACTATACGTATGTTCAATTCCTGTGACATGTCAAATCAGGTCTTAACGCATAGACCAGGTTTGGGGTGTTACATTTTATGGTATCAGAGCCAGTTTCAAAACTCGACTGTGGTTTGGGTTCAACAGTAATTTTCGTTTAAAACTGTTTTGAATTTATAGAATTTATGCTTTAAAGGTAGTATGACATCAAGAGCATCCGACACCAAGTCAAGTAAGTATTCGTATACTGAATGATTATTATTGTGATATGATCATAGGAACACTCTAGAACTTCTAGTTTTAGGTGTCGAAACTGTAGAGATAGAGACTATAGGATGTGATTGTGAAAACAAATCTATCTCTTATATCTCATAAAATATCGTTAATAAACACTGAAATAGTATTCTAATTCATAAAACTTGTAATCAGATTAAACCGAATTAGTTAATATGAGCGCTAGAAGACGTGGACATGGTAGACGTGGCCGTGGTAGAGGCCGAAGTGCTAGAGCTATGTCTGAGGCATCAGGACATATGCTAGAAATGGATGCACCGGCATCATTTGTGTCGGGAAATGGATCCCATGACCATATGAGAGAGGACATTGCTTTGACCCAACCAATATTGCGAGTCCTAGAAAGGGTTGCTAGGGCTAGAACTACGCTAGCAGCTCGTGGATCAATATCAGAACGACTTAAATCAAGTGGTGCCGAGGTTTTTAGGGGTGTCTCAGGTGTAGCTCCAAATGTAGCAGAGTATTGGCTCGAGGCAGTGGAGCGAATCATGGATGATTTGGAGTGCACCACCGAGCAGAAACTGAGAGGAGCGGTGTCCTTGCTGAGGGACGAGGTGTATCAATGGTGGCGTACTGTTCGTGAAGGCACTTAGACTGAACATGTTACTTGGGATTTCTTCAAAATGCATTCCAAGGAAAGTATGTTGGGGCAAGCTATATGGATGCCCAAAGTAAGGAATTCCTTAATCTAGTTCAAAGAAATAAGACGGTGGCCACTTACGAGGTAGAATTTCTACGCTTGAGTCGTTATGCTCGGACAATAGTGCCAACTGATCATGAGCGCTGTGTGCGTTTTGAGGATGAGCTGAATGATGAGTTACGGATACTGATAGCCCCACAACAAGTAAGGACTTTTGCCACACTTGTGGAGAAAGCCAAAATAGCTGAAGAGGCTAAGAACTCTGAACGTGAGAACCGAGAAAGAGGCAGAGGCAAGAGGAACTTTAAGTACTCGGGTTCTGTTTAAAGGTTCCAAAAGAGGCCTCAGAATGATGAACCAGCTCAAGCTAGAGCACCTGCGGCTACCAATCAGATTCAATTGTGTGCTGACTGTGGAAGACGACACCCAGGTGAATGATAGAAAAGAACCGGTGGGTGTTTCAAATGTGGTTCTAAGGACCACTAGCTTAAGAATTGTCCTCGACGGACTGCTCCGAATCAAGAAGCTCATAACCCTAACGCACAGCCAGCTAGAGGCACTCAGCAGCCACCGAGGGGCCGTGGACTAGGTCGGGGTGGTAATGGTGCTAGACGAGGTCAAGGTGCACGGGTAGAGGTAATGGCTTTAGAGGTAACGTGGAGGCAAGACAGTCGAGGTTAGTCTATGCGGTCAGACGTCGAGAGGATGGCGATGCATCTGATGTGATAACCGGTATGTTCTTCACCTTTGATGTACCTGTTACTACTTTGATAGATATCGGGTCTACCCACTCGTATGTTGCTAGTGCTATATCAGTAAATCTGAATATTAGATCTGAGATTTTTGATAGAGAGATGACGGTAATTAGTCCTTTAGGACAGTCTGTGATTGTGAATAAGTTGTATAGAGACGTGCCTTTAGAAATTCAAAGAGAAGTATTTTTAGCAGATTTGATGAAACTGCCTTTCGGCGAGTTCGACCTTATTTTGGGCATGGATTGGTTGGTGAAGCACCGTGCGCATTTGGATTGTGCTGTAAAGCAAATGCCGATAAGGACTTTGGAAGATAAGGAAGTTGTGATGATAGACGAACGGAGAAATTATTTAGCAAATGTGGTATCTGCTTTAAAGGTAGAAAAGTTGGTGCGAAAAGGGTATGGAGCGTTCCTAGCCTTCATTAGTGCTTTGGATGCCAAGGAATTATCGGTGGAAGGTGTTAGAATGGTGAAAGAATTTCTAGATGTCTTTCTTGAAGAACTTCTGGGTTTACCTCTAGACCGAGAAGTAGAGTTTGGCATTGAGCTTTTGCCCAGAATGGCTCCGGTGTCTATTGCTCCTTATAGGACGGTGCCGAAGGAGTTAGCGGAGCTTAAGGCTCAAAATCAAGAATTATTGGATTGGGGATTTATTCGACCGAGCGTTTCTCCGTAAGGAGCACCGGTCTTATTTGTCAAGAAGAAGGATGGGTCGATGCATTTGTGCATTGATTATAGGTAGTTGAATAAGTTGACGATCAAGAATAGGTATCCATTGTCGAGAATTGACGACCTGTTTGATCAGTTGAGAGGAGCTTCAGTTTTCTCCAAGATTGATTTGAGATTGGGTTATCACCAACTCAAGTTTAAGGAGGCAGATATTCATAAGACGGCATTCCAAACTCGTTATGGACATTATGAGTTTTTGGTGATGCTGTTTGGTTTGACCAATGCACCAGCTGCATTTATGGACATGATAAACCGAGTCTTTCAACCCTACTTAGACCGGTTTGTAGTGGTGTTCATAGATGATATCTTAGTATACTCAAGGAATAAAGAAGAGCATGACTCACATCTGCATAGTATTGCAAATACTACGAGAAAGGAAACTTTATGCCAAATTCAGTAAGTGTGAATTTTGGTGAAGGAAGTGACTTTCTTGGGACATGTTGTGTCAGCCGAAGAAATCAGAGCTGATCCTCGGAAGGTAGAGGCTGCTTGGATTGGAAACCACCGAAGTCAGTGGCTGAGATTCAGAGTTTCTTAGGTGTGGCTGGCTATTATAGACTTTGTTGAGGGGTTTTCGTTGATTTTTGCACCCCTAACTAAACTGTTGCAAAAGGGAGTACCGTTTGTGTGGGCAGATAAACAACAAGAGAGTTTCGAGAAATTGAAGAAGATTTTGACGGAAACGCCAGTACTGATTCAACTTGAGGCTGGAAAAGAGTTTATTGTTTACTGCGATGTGTCACACACAGGCTTGGAATGTGTGTTGATTCAAAGTGGAAAAGTGGTGGCTTATGCATCTCGTCAGTTAAGGCCGCACAAAGTCAACTATCCTACTCATGACTTAGAATTGGCTGCAGTGGTTTTTGCTTTAAAATTTTGGGGGCATTATCTCTATGGTGAGAAGTCGATCATTTATACGGACCATAAGAGTCTTAAGTACCTCCTTACCCAAAAGGAGTTGAACTTAAGACAATGGAGGTGGGTGGAGCTTTTAAAGGAGTATGACTTCACAATCGATTATCATCCTGGAAAGGCTAACGTGGTAGCAGACGTGTTGAGTCGTAAGGTAATATCAGATTTGAAAGCGATGTTCGCTCATCTCAGTCTGTATGAATATGGTAGTCTTCTAGCTGAACTTCAGGTGAAGCCTGTGTGGTTGGGTCAGATTAAGGAGAATCAATTATCAGATGCAAAGTTGGGTCCCTTAGTTCAACAAGTTGAAAGTGGTGTAATAGGGGATTTTGGAATGAGTAAGGATGGGGTGCTATGTTTCCGTGGAAGAGTTTGTATGCCCATGAATTCAGATTTGAGACAAATGATTCTTCGAGAGGCGCATAGTAGCCCTTATGCTATGCACTCTGGAGGAAATAAAATGTATCAAGATCTACGAGAGCAGTATTGGTGGCCAGGGTTGAAGCAAGAGGTTACAGATTTTGTAAGTAGTACTTGACATGTTAGAAAGTGAAGGCGGAACATCAATTACGTCGGGATTACTACAACCGGTGAATATTCCATTATGGAAGTGGGAACAGATAACGATGGATTTTATTAGTGGGTTACCCTTAACACCTACTAAGAAAGATTCCGTCTGGGTAATAGTGGATTGGTTGACGAAGACTGCTCATTTTCTACCTGTTCGTACGGATTATTCACTACGGAAGTTGGCTAAGTTGTATGTAGCGGAGATCGTGAGGTTGCATGAGGTAGCAGTTTCTATTATATCGAACAGGGACCCTAGGTTTACATCACGGTTTTGGAAAGCTTTGCATGAGGCTCTGGGAACAAAGTTAAAATTCAGCACGGCTTTTCATCCTCAGTCAGATGGTCAGTCGGAAAGAGTAATCCAGATTTTGGAAGACATGTTAAGGGGTTGTGTGATTGACTTCAAAGGTAGTTGGGAGGATTTTCTACCGTTGGCAGAGTTTGCGTATAACAATAGCTATCAGTCCTAGCATTCAGATGGCACCCTACGAGGCATTGTATGGTCGTAGGTGTCATACTCCTACTTGTTGGACTGAATTGGGCGAACGACAGTTATTGGGTCCTGAGATGATATCAAAAACGGAAGAAAAGGTAAAGGTAATTCGGGCTCGGTTAAAGGAAGCTTCAGATAGATAGAAATCGTATGAGGATCTGAAGCGTAAGGATATTGACTTTGCAGTGGGAGATCAGGACTTTCTAAAGGTCTCACCTTGGAAGAGGATCTTCAGGTTTGGAAGGAAGGGCAAGTTGTGTAACACCTCAAACCGGCCCATACGTCATGACCGGATCTGGTATGCTACGGGTTGAAACTTGAAAACTTTGTCTTGAAGGGTTTTGAAAATCTTCGTTTATTATAGCCGATCAATCAAATAATTGTGAAATTTTTGAAACAACTTTAAGCATTCGCGTTGTTTGTGTTTGAAAAGCCCATTTACCATTTCATTTTATAATTAAGACTTTAAGAAAAAAAAAGAAAACATAAGTTTATAAAAACTTAACATAAAAAAAATAAATTGAAAACCTAAGTAATGGAGGCCTTATTACAAAAATATTCCCGAAAATTAAAATTCAAATGAAAAACCAAAAACAGTCTATGTAGATAAGAATCTTGATGGCCCCTCAAGTCCGCCTCGGCTCCCATGTCCACGATCTACTACTCATCTGAAAAGTTGGGGAAAAATAATAGGGTGAGTCACCAAAACTCAGTGTGCAAATCCCAAAAACACATAAAAGCCTTGGGCCCACAAACACATTATGGGCCTTGGCCCACACACAATGGCAACAGAATATTTCATGCAACATGGCCCATCCCAAACCTAAGTGTCCATCCTCTACACACCCCCGTACCAACCTTCACACTGTGGGGATTTCTACAATCAACCCTCCATCTGCTACACACCATATCGATCACTATGTGACCTTTGTGGCAAAGCCACCAATCGCTATGCGACCTCAGTAATACATTATAGTATTCGAGAGCTATGCTGCCTGTCATAAAGACCGATCACTAAGTGACCTATGTGGCAAAGCCATCGATCGCCTCGCGACCTGCTCCCCTTCCGTAAATCAATCAATCCCATCCCATGCATACATACATACAATAATTGAAACATTAAACTATCTAAACAGATCGTAAACTTTCACATACTTCGATACACATAGAGGATTTTCTATGATTATGTACTGCATCCCTTGCCTACCCTTTCTGGGCATACAACCGTTCATACAGCCTCTCTTTCGGCTTTTAGCCCACAACATGCATATAATACAAATTATGAGTGTGATAGAGATCTACACACCTAGTTACGGTTAAGACGACACTCTCTATGTCGACACTATCGTAAGTCGTCACGATCGCTATCTCGCCTAAGATGTTTGTTCGAAGTGGTCCACAACCCAGTGGCCAATCTCGAACAGCAGAAATCGCTCATTTCTTAAACTTAGGGATTGGGTTTACGAACCCAATCCTTTCCTTTGCCTGATCCATATTTGATTCCATCAAAAGTCCTTGTCAGAACTACTATAATGAAATAGGGTTGTTAAACCATATCATATGATTAAGATCTTAAGTACGATTACGAATCTAACGGAAATCTAATGAAAACCCCTTACCTTGAAATCATAAAATAGATAGGATACTTAGAGACTAACGGATTTTGGCTTTCGAAATCTAGATAATTCGACCTACTCCGATTTCCCGAGATGTCGCCCCATGATGTGAACATAAGAACAATCCAAACGTTATTCAAAAGATAACCTTACCACGCCTATAAGCCTTTCGGCTTTGGCCTCCAAAAATCGAAAGTAAAGAAAAGAACAAAAAAGATCGGCACCTACCTTAGTAGAGAATTCGACAACTCCCAAAGAATTTTTGGCTTTTGAGAAGATCAAAAAGAGAGAAGATGATATGAAGAAATCTATGCGGATTTGGCTTTTAGTGGAGAAATCGATAAAATAGAATAGGAGGTATTCGACTATGGAGATGAGAAGAAAGTTTAGAGTTTCAACTTTTGAATGAAAGTGAAGATGAGAGAATAGGCTTAGACATTTTGGCTTTTGAAGAAATCAAAAGAAAAGAAATTGTAGAGAATGACTGAGAGTTTTGGCACAGAGAATGAGGAAAAGGATAGGGCTCAAATGCCGGAATTAAAGAGATACCACCCCTATTTATAGAGAATTTTGGTACTTACTTATCAAAACCCGAAAGTACCCTTCCTGATAACTAACAATTAATCAAATAATAGGGGAAATTTTGGCACCCCTTTGTCATAAAGAAATCGATTTCTTTCCCCCTCTAGGAGATGGAATTTCGGCCAACACTGCTCTCAGCAGATAGCTCCTATCTTTTCTCATTTATCTTAATCTATTCATGCCTTTAGAAGAGGTCTAAATAACACCACCTCTCCCTACTATTATCAACACAATATCCACATTATCCCATTCATTAAATCCCTCCTAAAATTAAGCCTCATTTTCGTCCCCCTCCTTGCTCTTTTTAAGTGTCGAAAATGGCCCAAAGACATGGGCTCCTTGCGGTAAAAACTTGGGCCTCACCTCCTGCTATTGGCACAACTTATAACTCCTCTGCAACACCACATACTACTGGGCCATAAGCCATTTTGCAACCTAAAGCACCGATACCATCTTTTAAACCCTATAGTACCCAAACAGGAATTTTAACCAAGTCTTCGACCCAGTCCTGGTCCATTTAAACCTCTAACACTCAAATTAACACATGAAACATATCCACCCACTAAACGCATAGGCCCAATAATTTAGGATGTTACAAGTTGAGCCCTAGGTTCATCGGACCGTATCATGTGTTGAAACGTGTAGGATCAGTGGCTTATCAGCTTGAGTTACCTCTGGAGTTGAGTTAGATACATAACATTTTTCACGTCTTAATGTTAAAGTGTTACCGATCATATCCGTCACATATAGTACCAGTAGACGAGGTTGAGTTAAGGCCTGACTTGTCTTTCGAGGAGGAACCAGTGAAAATCTTAGATCGTGATGTTAAGGTGCTAAGAAAGAAGTCAATACCGTTGGTTAAGGTTCTATGGCGTAATCACGGAGCGGAGGAAGCTATGTGGGAGCCTGAGGATGCAATTCAGCAACAATATCCTCACCTCTTTTAACTAGGTAAATTTCGAGGACGAAATTTTCTTTAAGGGGGTAGAATTGTAACATCTTAAAAAAAATTGAGAATCGATATGTTGCATAATTTTGGTGCTTAGCTAATGAAATGATTCAATGTGTGTGTTTTGATAGTCTCGAGAAGGCTCGGGATTTAATTGGATTTTGGAATAAATTTTGGTAAATAGTACTTTATTAAAGTGGAACAAGTAACCTTGATGTTTAAGGAAATTAAGTGGTAAAAGTTAGCATAAGATGAGCAAGTAGTAAAGGGGTTATGGCGCCATGAGTGTTGCTTGAGGGAGGAGGTTCGAATCCCTTGTTATGTGTAACATCCTGAAATTGGGCCTAGAAGGATTGAGCCTAATGGGCCTTAGGAGTAGTAGCGTTTAAAATTTTAGAGAACGGTATTAATGCAAGTTGGACCTTTTAGATAAGTGATTTTGAAAGGTTAGGGGGCTTCTATGAAGTCCCGGGATCAAATATTGGCTTTGGGGAATTTTTGGTTTTAGGTGAAAAAAACCCTGAAAATTGGCAGGTAGGCCTTAAGAATAAAATATGGAGAAAAGTGACACAAGTGGAGTGTATGGTGTAGTGGCAAAGTGACGCCACTTAAGGACAAGGGAATGATGCCACAAGGAAGGAAGGAGGTCCAAGGTTCTAGTTGTAGCGTTTGCATTCCTTTTAGATTATTTTTATTAAATGAATTTAGACCTTAGACATAGGGTTATATTTAGTTGCGCATGGTTTAAGACACAAGGAGCTAGTTGGTAAAGTGGCTAGCGGCGTGGATTATGCTACTGAGAGAGTCCAGGTTCAAATCTCATGAGAAGCAAGGAGTATTTATTTTGCGGATTGACGGTAAGAGTTTGGATGAATTTAAACTCTACTAACGGAGGATCCCACATCGGAAAGATACAAAGAAGGAAGGTGAAGAGCTAGCTATATAAAGAGCATTCTAGGAGGAGAGTTAAGATACCTTGGTGGGCGTTTGGGCACAGGGAGTGGCCTTGCATGGCATTTAACACCGACTCTATCGGTGTGTAACTCTCTCTACTCTAGTTGCAGAGAGCGGCAAATGTAGAAGTCTTGGTCTCGGCAATAGTAGCCACCGAGCGTCTGGCCTTGCGATGTGGGGCTTCACGCGATAGTTGAGGCCATCAAGAGTATTCTTGTGGGTTGAAATTGCTTGGGTGCGTGATGGGTCGAAGTGGGCCCAATGGGCCGTGGGCCTAATTGGAATAAATTGTATGATGATATAGTATATTGTGATCTAGACTAGGTGGAACCTATATACGTGGCTAGATTTGTGTTAGGTGGGCCACACAGCGTGTGGGCTGAATGGCCGAAATCGGGTTTTAGGTAGAATAGTTTAGTGACAACCTAAATGGTAGCCAAAGTCGTCAGATAACATTAGACCTTCGGGAGGCCATTGCGGTGCAAAATTACGAAAATACCCTTGGTGGGTAAATTACAAAAATACCCTTGGTGTGTAAATTACAAAAATACCATTGGTAGGTAAATTACGAAAATACCCTTGGTGGATAAATTACGAAAATACCCTTGGTGGGTAAATTACGAAAATACCCTTGGTTGGTAAATTACGAAAGTACCCTTGGTGGGTAAATTACGAAAGTACCCTTGGTGGGTAAATTACGAAAATACATTTGGTGGGTAAATTACGAAAATACCCTTGGTGGGTAAATTACGAAAATACCCTTGGTAGGTAAATGACGAAAATACCCTTGGTAGATAAATTACAAAAATACCCTTGGTGGGTAAATTACGAAAATACCCTTGGTAGGTAAAATTACTGCTATACCCTTAGAGGTTGGTTAGCTTGATTATGTTGTATATTATTATTCTGATTATGATGGTAATTTGTTTCATACGTTATTTGATATATGTCTAGCATACATGACATACTGCATACACGAATTATTATGTCATATTGCATGGGTATGATGAGAGGAGGGGGAAGATTAATATTTGTGACTTTGGGTCACCAGTGGTTTGGCACCACCAGTGGTTTGGTACCACAGTTAATATTCATGACTTTGGGTCACCAGAGGTTTGGCACCTCATACCGACTTGTCCCAGTGGCTTAGTACCACAGTTGATATTACGGGATCATCGCCAGTGATTTGGTATCACATGTGGGTTGGCCCCACAACTTGACTATTCGTGACTTCGGTCACCAGTGATTTGGTATCACATTTGTGTCTTTGGGACACCAGAGGTTTGGCACCTCATAGCGACTTGTCCCTGTGGTTTAATGCCACCGTGGGTTGGCCCCACTATTGAGATACTGGATCATCGCCATGATTTGGTATCACGTGGGTTGGCCCCAGATGGATTATTCGTGACTTTGGGTCACCAGTGGTTTGGCACCACATTGATGGATATCGTGACTTTGGGTCACCAGTGGTTTGGCACCACCAGTGGTTTGGTACCACACGGGGTAGAAAAAGGTGTTATGGATGGTTAGGATTGGGTGCATTAATTGTATTGCTTTGTTATGGTGTGTGTTATTATGTTGCATTCATCAGGAGAGGGATTTATGCACTGAGTCTTGCGACTCATCTTCTCCCTTATCATTCCAGGTGACACTTAGATCACGGACACGGAGCCGGGTGGACTCGAGGTGACCATGCCATGGATAAATTGGGACTTGCACTGATTTAAAAAAAACTTGGTACTTTACTCTATTTATTTCCATTTGATTTTGTTGGGATTGTAAAAGGCCTTTTAAAATTATACTTTGGTTATTTATATGCTTAGAGTTGATTTCAAATATGCCTTAACAAATTATTGGGTTATTATTGGATAAAACTTGGAAAGATAAGGTTTTCAAAACTACAAAGCGATATGTTTTAAACTTTACAATCGGGTATCACGCTGTAATTTAAAATGAATGCAACTCAAATGTTTTCCAAACTTAAACGAAGTTCAAAATGTTTTTAAGCAACTAAAAAAGGAATAACTCGAATTTCTAAATGGTATAAATTGGTTTTACTATTAGATTCAACTAAGTTTTCAAAACTTCCGGGTTATCAAAATTCACTATCGGTTTTAAACAATCATACCCAAGATTTTTACAAACACAGCAAAGAGTTTTCATCAACACTTTAACCGAAAACCTAACCTCTCAAATACGAATTTTCCCGTAACATACCAGATTCAGTCGTGGTGTATTGGCTGGGTTTGGGGTGTTACATTATGCATGAGAATTTAACTTTGACCTTGGTGTCCATGTATTTGGACAATTTTGGGGGCTAGGGGGGTGACCGAATTTTGTTGAAGGCTTTGGTAAGGTTGGTAGCTAGTTGGTCATTTGGCATTTGGTCATTTTGTGTTTTTCTCAAAAGCATTTTCTCTCCATCTTTCCTCTCCCTATCCGAATGCATATTAAGCATTAGGTAAGCATCTTTTGTTTTTCTTTTGGTCATTCCATTTTGACCATTTTGGTCTTAATTTGCCTATTCTCTCAAGCCATTTCCCCTAGTGCCAAAAACACCAAAACCTTGAAGGCCATTTTCTCTTTTCTTTTCTTCCTCCATTACCGAATGCTCTCTAGCCTCAAATCTCTCTTTTTGTTCATCTTCTATTCTTGAAATGAACCAAAACTGAAACACTTAATTGTCTTATACTTTTATTTCATAGCCAAATTTTTCACCACACGTATCTTCTTCTCAAATCATTTCATTCTTTTCTCTCACACTTTGATCACTCGGTAAGTGGCTAGTATAATACTTTAGTATTTTTATTTTTTCCTTTTCCTTTGTGCCGAAATTTCATGTTGGTGTGGGATGGTGTTTTTGGATCGATATCATCATCATACCATGACTCACTCGAATTTTTTCTCTATCTTAGAAACTTAGAGGAAGGCCAAAATTTGGAGTGTCTGAAATCATCGTGAATCGCTAGGATTCGGTCCAAAGTTTTAAGGTAAGGGTTTTTATCAAGGATTCCATATTACTCATTATTTTGTTAATGATGGGGTTTACTAATCGATGTTACTTTAGGGATGCTATCGCTTGATTTTCATCCTTTGAACGTAAGGATTTCGTGGTAAGCCAATTTCGTTTCTTTAAACCAACCGTCTTAATTTCGAAATAATAGTTGGACTAATATTCTTGTGTCATTGGAGGCAAACAAGATAGGGTCAAAAAGGGTGGTGAATAGTGATCGAAAGAGGGGCGGATTCTCTATTCCCTCTAGATTCAAGCGAAGGGCTATTTTGGCAATCTGAGATTTTCCACCGGGTTGTGGACCCTTATCCGGTGAAAATTAGTTATTCGAGGTTGTTCATAGTCGTGAGGCACCAACGATCTGGGATTTTCCACCGGGTTGTGAACCGTCAATTGGGAAGAACCGACAAATAGTAGTTGTTCAAGATCCCCAGGGTAAAAATCTAGACCTCTTATCTTAGAATAGATTTATTTTAAGTGTTAAGTGTTCTAATCGAGCGTTATAACATTTCTAGGTGTCGACGATCAGGAAAGTGTAGTGCTCACCGTAATCAGGTGTGTAATCTCACTGTATCTCATGGGTTAGATGATTATACCGTAGTAAATGTTGGATTAAAAATTGTAAAGTTGGTGAAATCGAAAAATATGGTATTATTAACACCTTAATGTTATGATCATGAAATCAGTATTAAGATCGTAAAAATTTTGAAATCGCCCTTAATGGGCTAAAACGATAATAAGTGATATTTTGGGCCATATGTGATATTTTGGGCCATAAGTGATAGTTTGGACCATATGTGATATTTTGGGCCATATGTGATATTTTGGGCTATATGTGATATTTGATAAATGGGCCATATGTGTTATTTGATAAATTGGCCAAGTGGGATATGAGATGAAATAGGCCAAATTGTGAGATGGGCTAAAATGTGATATGGGCCAGATTGTAATAATTTTTATAATGGGCCTTATGTTGGAATGATTATATGAATGAATTATTATGCATGTTACATACATGATTTGTATGGGTTGGGATTTTGATGAAGAGAAGTTCTAGTAGCTTTGCTACAAAATTCTGGTGTCTTGTCCATGATTTGATATATGGCTTTATGCCCAGTTTGATATATTGCTTTACTTGATTTGATATATGGCTTAATGCCCGATTTGGTGTGTTGGCGGGGTGGGTGACTAAAGCTCCCCACTGTGTGTCTTTGGTTGAATGTGGTGGTGTGTAGCGAATGGAAATTTAGGTTTGGTTTTGGGAATTGCATATAACATGCATTCTATACATGTTAAATTGTTATATTTGTAATGGGCTCAGGCCCAAATAAATGCTTAAATGGTTTTGGCCTAGTGGACTATGGTAAGTGAGTTACACACTGAGTTCTAAGCAACTCAACTCGTTTTCTTTACCCTTCTTAGGTAATGATCAGTTACGGAGGCTTGGGCCGGGGACGACTCAGTGGAGGCCATACTACGAATAATGGGTAATTTAAATTTTGGATTTCTTTAAAGTACTTTTAATATTTTCTGTTTAAGTTATGTTGTAATAAGGCCTCTGGATAAATTTTATGGATATTTTACCTATGGATGGATTCTATGATATGCTTTAAAGTACTTAAGTGGGATTTTATTTTTCTAAAATAGAAATAAATGTTTTCTGTAAATAAACGTGAAAAAAAATGGTTTTCATTCTTAAATATTTTTACTCAAAAGTTTCTTTGTAACAATTCTTTTAAAATCTTTGTTTTCAAAATTTCTTGAAATCTCTTAAATTCTCTAACATTAAATAAATTTTCTTAGGTTTTTAAATTATAAATTTTACATCTTAAATTATTAGATTTAACAATCAACCTCGTTTTCAATAAACACCTTTTCAAAATCTTTTTTTTTTTTTGAAAATCCGTTTTCTTTGAATCTTTAAAAGGCTATACGTATTTTCAATTCGTGTGACATGTCAAATCAGGTCTTAACGCATAGACCGGGTTTGGGGTGTTATAATTTAAGTAATTTTTTTTTAAATTTCATTCTTTCCCTTTACTTTAAAAAAAATAGAGGGAAATTCTCTCAACCTCCCCTCTCCCTTTCTAATCCGATCAGGGTCCGGCAAAGGTTCTAGTGAGACTCCGACGCCAATCGCCGCCGTCTGCCACCGTCGACGCCTCCGTGCACGGCGGCCGAACCCCAAAAAAGGTAATTTTTTCCTTTTTATACTATTTTAATACAGATATATATAGTATAAAAAATAAAAATAAAATTTTTGTATATGTATGACAATTTCAAAAGGTAAAAAAAAAAAAAAAAACCTTCGGTATCTGCTTTGATATTTCCTTTGGTATTGATCTCTGATACATAAAAATTGTAACCAGTACAGATGATTTTCGGCCTCTTTTTATAGCCATTTTTAAAAATCAAATGAAAATACAAGAAACTTCCATTTATTCTCTGCATCTCTACTGTTCATTTTCTGTTATTGCTGTTATTTACCCTTTTTTACAGGTAAAACCACCGTACGGAGGAGGGGGTCGCTCGTGGGGTGACGTAGAGGCTTGAACGCACGCGGCGCATATGTGAGGGTGCTGCGGCGCTAGAAAGCTCTGGAAACCTCTAGGGTTTCTAATTTTTCTATTCTGTTTTGGGCTTAATGGGCTAGGGTTTAGGCATTTGGGCCGCTATAATTTTTTTGTAATGGACTGTTAATTTTGGGCTGCTGTTATTGTTTTATTTTGGTTTTTTAATTTTTTTGTTTTGTTTTTGGTTTAAATGGACTCTTACATGGCCCACACGGCCCAACCGGCTCATGCGGTCTAGCACACGGCATGTCACATGGTCATATGTCACACATGATCTACCACATAGCCTGGCACACGGCAGTGTGGCGTCGAAAATTCCAGATTTTAGCTTTTGCCATTCGATGTTTTCTCAGGTTTTCGTTACACACCTAATCTAATTTTCATGTTAATGCAACCAAGAGACTTCAAGTACCTGAATTTGGTAACCACATGACTAATTTTAGCAACATCAAACAGAAACTAAATAAAAAATTCCAAACATATACGCCAACATTTGGCTTCCAATAAATGTTTGAACACTTACACAATAGTAACTGGCAACAATTCAACGTTTAAGTGGTTGGAGGAGCACCAACTGTCTCTCAGTCCTCTCCTAACAACGCGCAAAAGAAATAATTAAAACCAACACTAAAACCCGATTCCACAACACAAATCCTCACATACTTGAAACCCAACTCTACGAGTAATCACAATATTACCTGACGATACAATTGCGACAGCCACAATCACCAAATACGAATCCAATAGCAAGGAGAAAAGAAGGATAAACGTAGATAGGGATTAAGATAAAATAAAATGCCAAAGAAAATGAATTTAATGGTAGCCCAAATTAAGAAAGACTAGTAAAAACAAAAGTAAAAAAAAAAAAAGAATGGGAAAAAGAAAAGAAAGAAACATAATGTGATAGCAGGGAATGAAGATGGCGGCATGAAGTGTGGATGAGGGAAAAAGAAACATGGAGAGATTTTTTTGAAACTAAAATAACCACAATAGGTTATTTACTTGAAAAGGGAGCAAATTTATCCCACAACTAAGTAGATATTCATTAAAGAATTTAAATTAAATCTAAAATCATCCATAAATTTGATAAAAAGAATAAAATATTTTCATGTGCTCACAAATGGTTCGAACTCAAGACCAAAGAGTACACAGAAGCTTAACTACTGAACCAAATTAACTTACTTCTCAAAAACCAACAAATCAAAAACTTAAATTTTTGGGGCATTACAAACCGTGATGTATGTGAGGTTCTCCCCTGAGAGTTTGTGAACTTCCCAATCTTTCAGGGAGGCGTAGAACTCGTAAACTACTACGTCGACCGCCAGTTAGTTAGGGGATGAGCAAAATGTTCGTCAATGGAGGAAACCCACCAACTCCCAAATTGCATCACATTCGGTTAACGAGGGATTGAACCCCCATTCTTGGATAAAAGTCTTACCATTTAACTATAAATAGTATCGTTCCATTGCTTTATTGTGGAAGAGATTAGCATCGATTTCCATTGACTCCTCATTGATGCGTCGTGCTTTTCTCAGTGCCATTGAACAATTTTAATTAAAATACTAAGCAACCAATTACCCGAAAAATTTCTATAAAGATGATTAAACTAGAACATCTGACCTTGGTTTGTTGGTTATTTTGTACATGTCGAACCATTCTACGATCCAAATAGGGATGCTTCAAACCTACAAAAGATAAAACAAGAACAAAACAAACAAAGAAATAGAGAAATAATAGAAAATTTTGAAGAAAAAAAAATTAAGAAATGAAGTTGGAATCTTGAAAACTTGACGAGTAATGGATGAAAGGAGATGTGGCGACTGTAGGGGTTTTGGAAGAGTCTAAACTATGCTTATGAAAAGTGATTAGGGCTAACAAGAGGTGAGGGATTTAAAGGAGACGCTGTGGCACACGGAGAAAAACTTGGAAAAAGTTGCAGAATACGATATCATGTCGCGACATGGGGGTTTGTCCAGCGACATAAAGCCCTAGTTTCCCCTGAGTTTTGGTTCGTAGTTGCATGCCACGACACAGACTATGTGTGTCGCAACATGGCCTTGGAATTTTCAATATTTTTCCTTTAAAGTTTCGTGTTGTAACATAGGTCATGCGTGTTACAGTACGGCCCTAAATTTTCCAATTTATTGACTTCAAAGTTTCATGTCGCAATACAGGTGTGTCTGTGTTGCGACACAGTCCTGAAATCTCAAAAATTAACCTTTTTGGGTTGTGCCAATTCCTCGGGCTTGTTTCTAAACACCTTTCAAAATAACCACTTCCCCGAGCTCAACAACCACTATCGATATAAATAAAACACATAACTTGTAACACCCCAAAACCCAACCTAGAAGTTCTGGCCGAATTCCAGAGGTTACATTGACCATCGAAGTGATCCAAAAGAAATTTTACAAATTGGATTGTTAAAATCTCATTTCACACACAGTTTTCTAAATACAAACTAAATTGTTTAACCATTTAGGATTCAAATGTAACACTCCTAACTCGAAACTGTCGCCTAAACAGGGTTGAGAGGCATTATCGAACAATCGAAACATTTCATATCCATTTCGCAACACCAAGTCAATTATCATTCAATCATATTCAAACATAATCGTATAGTCCCTTAATGAGGTTATCGAGACATTAAACGTGTTTTAGAATAGAGCTGGGACTAAACCAAATAAATACGAAAATTCTCAAAAATTTAAAAATTTTTCTAAGTTACAGAGGTCACACGCCCGTGTGGGCAGGCCGTGTGCCTCCCACAGCCTTAGACATGCCCGTGTGTCTAAGCCGTGTCAAAACAGGGCATACATACTGACTTGTCCCCACGGTCAGAGACACGCCCATGTGTCTCACCCGTGGTCAAGCCTGACTTACACCACATGACCAGTCACACGCCCGTGTGTCCAGCCCGTGGTCGAGCCTGACTTGTTTTGAATTACAACCACGAGGGACATGGTCGAGCCACACGCCCGTGTGCTCAACCGTGTAGACAAACATAGGCCATTTGCAAGGCCAAAATGCTATTCACACATTGGGTTATCCCTATAAGAAACATACCAATTCAATTCATACCAAAATAATCAACTTTTCCAAGCAATCAAAAGCCTCTCAAACATACCATTTAATGCAACATTTATCTCAACTTATTCACAAGCATTTCCAAACATAATTCATTCACAATCTTACCATTTCAACATAATCATTATTCATCAAACACATATACTCACTTTGCATTAATAGGTTTACCATTACTTTGACCATTTCATAACCATGAAATCATACCAAACCAAGCATTATAACATGACCACTCATGCATATCACAACTTTTTATCTAGCCATATCACATGGTTAATTACATATTTCAAACATATCCCAAAACAACTAGCCTATACATGCCATATTTAAACATATTCACAGTCAAAAGTACCAATTTGATAGTGTGGTAATGATCCTCGACAATTCCCGAGCCTTTCGTAGCTTTGACGACTTATAAAACAGAGTAAACACACACAAAGTAAGCTTTCCAAAAGCTTAGCAAGCCATATACAAATAAACTTAAAATATAGGCATTCATTATTCATATCAAATATGAGATTACTACTAGTTCATTTGCACATTCATAATTCTTCTTGGCTTATTTATTTAGCCATTTGCTTACCAACATATTTATCACCTTGTATTTCCTTAGATCATAGCTCATTCACACATATATATCGTTTTACCTTATCAAATCTATTCACATATCTTATCTAGGTAAGTTCATATACACACTTACCTTTCATACACTTGTTTAATGTACAATTCAAACGTACCTGATTCATTTATACATATCATGTAGACTTTCATTTTCTTGGATTTGCCCGTTGAACTATTCGAATTAAATAGGATATTCAGAGTACTTGGAATAATCGTACAATGCCAACATCCCAGACGTGGTATTACGTGTACTCAGATATCGATGCCACTGTCCCAGACAGGGTCTTACACGAACCAAATACGATGCCAATGTCCCAGACATAGTCTTGCACGTAAATCTCATATCGATGCCAACGTCCCAGACATGGTCTTACACGAAATCTCGAATCAATGCCAACATCCCAGACGTGGTCTTACATGATCTCAAATACCGGAAACCTATGTCAAGACATATATAATCCTATCTATTCCTAGATTCGTATGGGACTTCTCGGACTTAATTACACTGTCGATACTACCTCGAATTCCATGTACAATACATCTCGAGCATATTCATCACAAGCTAAATTTCATATATGCACAATTTACTCAATTCAAATACATTTATTTGTATATTAACTTACCTCGGATTCAGATATCGGAAACAGACTCGGCTACTCAATTACTTTCAATTTCCCGCGATCTAAGTCTGTTTTCTTTGGTTATTGACCTATACTCATCCAAATTTAATCCATTTATTCACCAAACTATTCAATTCAATCCAAATACACATATATAGGGCAATTTACAAATTAGCCCTCTCATTTTCACATTTTGACATTTTTCCCTATTTCACAAAATTACAAAATACACATAATTTCATATTACCCATGCTTAGCTGAATTTTATTTGATAATTTAGTCCCTTAAAATTTTATTCTTTCAATTTAATCCAAATTACTCAAAATCATCAACACTCCAAAGACAAACTATGTTATTCTATCACATATAATTCATAACTCACCATCAAACATCATAAAACTCATAGATTCATCAATGGCACTTTTCAAAATCTTCATCAAATCACAAAATTTAAGCATGGGTTTTGAAGTATACAAAGCAACGATTACAAAAATGTAGAAATTATCAAAAATCGAAGCAAACATACCTTGAATCAAGCTCACAAATGGCCAAATGCCCTAGCTTATTTTTCTTTCTTTTCTTTTCTTCAAATTCGGCTAGAATGGATGAACACATCCACTAGCATTTTCATTTGTTTCAATAACTAACATATTATTATACAAATTACATTTTAAGGTTATTCAAGTCCATTGCCGCCCACTATACATAATGGTGGCCTAATTTCATTTTAAGGCCCTTTCAATCAAAAGCCAACTCAATTAAACACTATAACATATAAAATGTAAATTTTACTAATTACGCGATTTAGTCCTTTTGTCAAATTAAGCACACAAACAGACAAATTAATTTACGGAACTTTAACACATGCTTAATCACATATCATAGGCACAAAAAATAATATTAAAATATTTTTACGACTCAGATTTGTGGTCTCGAAACCGCTATTCGACTAGGGTCTAAACCAGACTGTTAGCTCAAAACAAAAAATTTAAGTTGTGTTAAAAACATCTAGAAATATACTTATGTAGTTTTTAGATTTCAATCCAAAATAAAAGTTTATACCATAGTTCATATAAAACATTTATAGTCCAAAACAGTTTAATAAGATATGAATTGAAGCAAAACTCTACTAGCTTGATTCAAAATGTATAACTCCGAGACCTCCGACATGCCGAGTCCCGCTTCAGAACACGAAAGTACTTGAAAGGGGAAAAACTAAGGGGGTGATCTACATGAGCTCAGTCTGAGATCGAAACTTAGAAAGATACTAAAAGATGGAATTCCAAAAGAACAATATTTCCAGCAAGGGCACGCAATCAGAGTATGAAAATCTAGAATTGGTAATCAGAAATACAATCACTTTTACATAAATTGTTCAAACAACGCACACGATACTCCAAACACATAAACGTACCGAACACATCAAATTGTTATATAAATGCAAACAATTAGGAGAATTCATAATAAAAAATAACCATAATATTCCTACATTTTTTAGTCATAAAAATATTCAAATGTTCAATATATGTAATGAATAAAAAACCAACCCAACCAACCGAACACCTCTTCGTCCACCCTGCACACCACGTAAGGGCTATAAAAGGCCGTCCACCCTACACACCACATAGAACCATAATAGGTTCATCCACCCTACACATCACGTAAAGTGGAACCAAGCCACTTGAGTAAAGGAATATAGCTGAGCTGGTATACGGTCAGTATAGTTCGGTAAACATCTATACAATATCATTGCAGTTGAAACTACCCAAATCAGACTTCCTTCTCTTCGCAACCAAAACCCCAATTTTAAGCATATGTATGAAGGCACATCAAGCACTAATAGCCTCACCGATACAAAAACTCATATTCAATCGGTCAATTTTTAGAATTTTCATACGATTACAAAATGCACACAACACGCAACAATCATATAGAAATTGAAACACACAAACTCAATCGGCCAGATTCAGAATCAGTTATGATTGTATTTATTTACTAGGTAACATCACAAAATATTTAATCAAACTGTTGAGTTAATTCTATAATTATGAACAAACACACAAATTCGAGTAGATCAGAGTCCCAAACATTATTATCAAAGCCTAACCGAGGGTCGAAACATACATAAACGTTAAACAAATCAATTTAAGTCACAGAGAAAACATCTATAAAACAAGGCCACATGGCCATGTGGAAATGTCTAGGCCATGTGGAGGTCTACATGCCCGTGTGCATGTTGCACATGCCCGTGTGGAGGGAACAGATGCCCATGTGACCTAGTAACATGGCCGTGTGAGCAGCCCATGTAACTCACAATCCAAAATTGATAAAATAGGATGCAGAGCAGACACAACCGTATGGAAATCCCACATGCCCATGTGGCTAACAGACACAATTGTTTGTCCAAGCACACGCCCATGTAGAAATCGACAAAATCCCCAAAATGCAACCACACAATCGTGTGACACCAAAAATCACCCAAAACCCTAATTTCCCAATTGCACACAACTGTTTGGTCCGCCCATGTGCGGCACACGCCCATGTGGTCACTCGTGTGGTCACGAAACCACCCTAAAATAGCCTGAAACTCGTGTTTTTCCTCAGGAAATTACTCCCCAACATCGACAATACTGAGACTCACATCGAAAACAATTGGAGATCATGCATTTCACTATCAATTCAACCCCTAACCAATTAATTTCAAAAACACACATAAATTGTTGAATTTCGTAGAATCAAATCAGCAATTCGATAACAAAATTGAAGAGTCTCCGAACACACACTTGATTTACGATATAAAGCACCCAAAAATATCCGATGAACCACAATGAACTCAATCTAAAACTTAGTCACATCTCCCTCTTGAAACTGTATTGATTCAAGATGAACAAAAGAGGAGAAAGCCAAAATGAATGAAAAGGAAAAATTATAAAATCTCCATAACACTGATCAAAATTTTTGGAATCAAGGACAATGGCTAAAAGCCTAACGTGAGAAAAGAGGAAGAGAGTGGAGGAACGTGAAAAAGGTTTTGGAATAACCTCTTTTCTGATAAAAAATAAATTAAAATAACAAAAATAAATAAAATAAATAAGTATTAAAACTTTCAAAAAAAAACTCAAATAAAATTGATCCCTCTAAAACATTCATAGGGATTCGAACACGAGACCAAGAGATACATTACCACACCCACAACCATTGAACTAGTAGGCTTATTCTTACACTAAAACGCAAAAATAAACACAATTGTTCAACCTACTCACTGACCCTTACTTCAAACCTTAAAACTTCTAACCCCAAAATCTGGGGTGCTACAATCTAAAAATAAAATAAAAATGAACAAATAAAAAATAAATAAAATTAAAATGAAAAAAATTAAAATAGAATCTCTTTTTCAGAACTGAGACAACCTGTATCACCATTGAAGAAGAACTTCTAACTGGTTCTCAACACTTTTATTCAACGTTTGTTCTTCCATCAAGAAACGTAAACCAACACCCTCATTAGATTTCATCAAAGTTACCTTATCTTTAACCGGCACGACATCCATATTACAAGTCATTTAGTGCTAAATCCAAACTGACCCCAAATGGTATTTTGAGGTATTATTGCCTCAAGCTTCCTTGCCTCCATGTTGCGAGAAGCTTTGGTCACTCGAGCTTTACCTTCGTCGTTGAATGAGAACGAAACAAACTCTTCGACTCCTTCGATTGGCACATCCTCGGTTATAGTCAGAAAGTGTATTAGCTCTTCTACACTTTCATTCAAGTTTGGTTTAAGTTCCAAGTTAGTGGTCACTACTACCTCTACAGATACCATTATGTCAATCGGATTGGAGATACCTTCAGTTATATTCAACTTGTCCTCACGGTCACTGGTTCCAAACTCTTGCTGATTGTTATCATCTAATTTAGGTTGGTTGATAAAAATACAGTTGTCTTTATTTTCCGAGTTGTGAACATCATCCACGGCATATTTCGATGGATTCATTACTTCGTACATTCATTTGACCATCTCTATCATTAATGACATTTGATTTGACATATCCTCTAATCAATCTTATACTTCCTCCAACCACTCAAATATGGGTCGCTTGATCGATTCGCACACAGATATCTCATGCGAGTTACCATGAAGCTCGATTGGATATTCGAGCACATCATTTTCTTGGTCATAACTCCATTGGTTTGTCAAAGCTCCATCTACCCAACTCGATCCTTTGTTAACGTGTCATTCATAGTACCGTAAATACATCTCATATGAGTCACAATGAGGCTCGACTGAATATTCGAACATCTCTAGTTGGTCCAATTATTTTGGATTCTATTTGATTTAGCTTGCAATTCTAGATGAAAAGACTTATATGCATCTTACTCAAGAGGAAATTTGGATGAATAACCATAAACCTACTGGTTCGTTGAGGCTCTGTCTGTCCAATGTGACCTTTGATTACTCACATGTTGCTCACATAAATATCGGTATACCATATCATTCATGATTAAGTCCAGTTTTTGTTGGGTTTAATATTCGGCTATAACATAATCTTTGTCGTGACTCCACTGGTTCATTGAAGCTTTTTTTGCCCACATTGATCCTTCATTATAATACTTTTCATCATCATACCATGCAGATATCTCACATTCTTCATCCCAACTGCTATCATCATCAAATTAATCTTCAACCTGATCCATGATTAAATTAATTAGTCGACAAGGTAAATAAAAATAAAATAAAATAAAAAAATAAAATTTGTATCTATAATTTTCAGTTTTCCTATTTATCCTAGTAATTATAGAAAATTAAATTAAATCTAATGTCGTCCTCCAGGCAATGACACCAACAACTTGACTACAGCCAAACGTGTGAAGGTTTGGATAGAAAATAGTACAACAAAAGATAATGAATTAAATAGAGGTGTCCGCAAGTATACATGTCAAATTATAATATAGAAGTGTTGCAACAAAAAAAATGATAAGTATTCCAAGGATAGCACCCAAGGGAGGATGAATTAATTTTAAAATTACTTCTATAGTAACAGTCTAAATAGTAATCACCAAAAATCATATTATAATAAATAAGAATATTAAAATTAATATTATGATATAAAATAAAATAAAATAACTAGAAAGAAATAGATTAAAGAAGACTATCTCAATTAACAAACAAAAGATTAACTCACTTCAATGGTTGTTAACAAACTAGTATTACCTTTTGGCATCTACTAATTAATTAATCGACTAGTACTCACTTATCTTTCGACCTCACTTTCTTGACCAAGATAAATTACGGTTTACTCGATAAACTTATCTTTTGACCTTGTTTAGTCTAGAGTGCTTCCTAGGGTCGTCAATCCTAGGGTTTAAGCACACATAAATTTTACCAACTAATTCGTATGGGAAACCCTCATCCTTCCATTAATCACTCCCACAGTTGCTCGTTAATCTCCTTAAAGGACTTACCACTCATCGATTCAATTACCATCTTCATCAGGATTAAATTAATCATGCAAAACACACAAATTAAATTAAAACAAGAGAAGGATAGAAATTGATTTGTTTGATAAATTGAATGTGCTCGGATCCATGAAATCCTTTAATAACTAGCGAGATCTCGTCGTTGACAATCAAGAAGTGAAAGAAAAATATAAAAATACTTAAAAATAAAGTCTTGGACTTAAATCGAATCCAAGTTGAAGAACAAGAAAATAAATTGTTTTGAAAAGAAAAGAAAATCTAATTTAAACTAAATCTACTCATAAAACCTAATTTGTGGCCTCCAAAACGGTGACCCCTATAGCGTACCATAAGCTTGCTATTTATAGGCAAAGTTAGTTGCTCAATTAGGTCAATTACAAGCCTCAATTAAACTAAATATGGGTTTTGCATGGATTGAAACACCCTTAATGAATTATTGCCCTCATTTAGACCTATGTCACGACACAGGCTAGTGCATGTCGCAAACAGAGCTAGTGCATGTTGCGACGTAAAACTTCAAATGTGAATTTTAGAGTTTGTTCTGCTATGTTGCAACTCTGGAAGCTTGTGTTGCGACTAGATTTTCTTGTAAAAGCAAGACTACATGCATAAATAAGGCTAAAAAAGTGCTACAAGAGAAGAAAAAAACTTCTAAAAGTGAAAAATAATTAAACAATGGAAAACAAACAAAAAATATATAAAACTTAATACAACACGGGTCCAAACCAACTCGTGAAATCATTTAATAATCTGAAAAGCTCTCAAAATAGAAATAGATTGAGAAGCCGATGAAGAATCACCCACTTTTCAAGAGAAATTGCTGGTGGCTGATGGAGTTTTAACGATGACAAGCACTGTCATATGTCCATCACAACTTGTAAGGACAACAAAGATACCCACAAAAGTAGATTTGCAAATTGAAAAAAGAGAAATCACATGAACTAAATGAGAAGAAAGAAAGATAGGGTTTATGCGAGGGAGAAAAAAGTAGGTGATAGTCAATTAGGAGGCTAGCATCGCCACTGAGCAACATAAAAGAGAAAAAGCAAACAGCTTGAAGAAAAATGAAAAATGTTTTTAGGGTTTCCAATCCATCTTTTACATGGAGTGTAAAATTTTTATTGACTTATAAAAATATCTTGAACAATGGGTAACCAAATAACAATATTTCAATTAAAAAATTCCTTATTTGGGAATACTATAGGGCATTGACAAACTCTAGTTGGCAACCCTTTCTGAAATTAGGGTTTGTGGCCTCTTGTATACTAGATAGGTCTATTAGGCTTGTCTCTAGTATTGGGTACAACTATAGGTGTTATCTAGACTTTTAACCAACTCATATAATTTATCTAACCCAATAATTACATTTCTATTTCCAATGCATTAATTAATTTTTATTAATTTACTCAATTAAATTATTTTATCAAACAAATTCTAATTCCATTAAAGTCATGATGACTTTACTATATTAGAATCTATGAGAAAATATATTTAATTGCTGTAACACCCCAAACCCGGTCTATGCGTTAAGACTAGATTTGGTTTGTTACATGGATCGGACTATCTTAATAATTACAGTGAGTCGAAATCTTCAAAATAATTTTTGATTACAAGGTTTAATAAAAATCAAAAAGAGTATTTTAAATTTGATGTATATTAGAAAATATTAGTTGAAAACATCCTTAATATTGCATTATCAAAATCCTTAAATAAATTTTTATAAGAGTTCAAAATACTAAAAAAAAAAATTATAAAGGAATTTCATATATTTAAAAACCCAAATTATTTTAAGAAAACATCATATAATCATCAGCCCATATTAAAATGTCCAAAATATAGTTTAAACCAACCACACATAAAAAATCCATGAAATATTAATAGAGGCCCTTATTACATCAACCCAAAATAGTAATTTATAAAAATACTTATTAAAAAGTTCGAAGTTTAATAAACCCATGTTTTGCAGTATGGCCTCCACGAAGTCATCCTCGGCCCAAGTCCACGTCAATTTCCATTACCTGAGATGAAAAATTTGAGGGAGTGAGTTACTTAGAACTCAGTGTATAACTCACTTACTTTATCCACTGGGCCAGATAATCAAGTTATGGATTTGGGCTTAAGCCCATTAGCAGAATTAACAACATAAATAACGATATGCATGCAAAATGAATTTTCCTCCCAAACCTAATTTCCATCCGCTACACACCCCGCATCAACCATCACACCTGTGGGGATCAAGTCAACCCACCCCGCCATCACACCAATCGTAGGCATTAAGCCATTTTATATTTGTGGCAGAGCCACCGAACTAGATTGTGACAAAGTCATCGAACTAGAGGCATTGAGCCAATTATTATTTTTGTGGCAGAGCCACCGAACTAGAGGCAAATAGCCATTTAATATTTTTGTGGCAGAGCCACCGAACTAGAGGCAAATAGCCATTTAATATTTTTGTGGCAGAGCCACCGAACTAGATTTTGGCAACAGGCCATTCTTCTCTTCATCATTTTCCCAACCCATGCAATATGTATGCAAAGTAGTCTATAATCATACCATGATTTTATTAAAAAGGCCCATTAACAAGAGTCAATATTTCCAATTTTTATTAAGGCCCAAAAATTACAAAATAACATTTGGCCCATTTAGCAATTTAACATCTTAGGCCCAAATTTACGATCTAGCAAGAGTTCGGCCCATTTATCGATCTAGCAGGTATTTCAGCCCGTTTAACAATTTAACAGAGATTACGGCCCATTTACGATCTATCAGAGATTTCGGCCCAAATTTTCGATCTAACAAAGATTTCGGCCCAATTATCGATCTAGCAGAGATTTCGACCCAATTATCGATCTAGCAGAGATTTCGGCCCACTTATTATTTATCAGGGATTTCGGCCCATTTTACTAACAAGCAATATTTTTCGGCCCATCTACTAATTATCAAACTTATCGGCCCATTTTACGAAGACATGAAAATTTATATTTTACCATCTAACTCATCGAGGGCTTTTTCGTAATTTTCACCATATTAACCGTTTTCATGTAATTTCACCAAATACCAGTTATTACGTTTTATACTGATCTAGTCGTTTTTACGATTTTACTCAATACCACGAATGACGTCCAAAACCCGAGAAAAGTGTGAAGTTACACACCTTGATATCGTGAGTACTAAACCTTCCCGCTCTTCAACACCTAAACATAATACGATCTATTAGGATACTATCATGTATAAAAATATGCTATTGATATTCGATCCAAATCCTTACCCTCTTGATTTTGAATCACTTCAATTTTCGGTTTCTCCTCTGTAACACCCCAAACCCGGCCAATACACCACGATCGAATCTGGTATGTTACGGGAAAATTCGTATTTGAGAGGTTAGGTTTTCGGTTAGAGTGTTGATGAAAACTCTTTGCTGTGTTTGTAAAAATCTTGGGTATGATTGTTTAAAACCGATAGTGAATTTTGATAACCTGAAAGTTTTGAAAACCTAGTTGAATCTAATAGTAAAACCAATTTATACGATTTAGAAATTGAGTTATTCCTTTTAGTTGCTTAAAACATTTTGAACTTAGTTTAAGTTTGGAAAACATTTGAGTTGCACTCATTTTAAATTACTGATGATGATACCCGATGGTAAAGTTTAACACATATCGCTTTGTAGTTTTGAAAACCTTATCTTTCCAAGTTTTATCCAATAATAACCCAATAATTAGTTCAGGCATATTTGAAATCAAATCTAAGCATATAAATAACCAAAGTATAATTTTAAAAGGCCTTTTACAATCCCAACAAAATCAAATGGAAATAAATAGAGTAAAGTACCAAGTTTTTTTAAATTAGTACAAGTCCCAATTTATCCATGGCATGGTCACCTCGAGTCCACCCGGCTCCGTGTCCGCGATCTAAGTATCACCTGGAATGATAAGGGAGAAGGTGAGTTGCAAGACTCAGTGCATAAATTCCCCTCCTGATGAATGCAACATACTAACACACACCATAACAAAGCAATACAATTAATGCACCCAATCCTAACTATCCATAACACCTTTTTCTACCCCGTGTGGTACCAAACCACTGGTGGTGCCAAACCACTGGTGACCCAAAGTCACGATATCCATCAATGTGGTGCCAAACCACTGGTGACCCAAAGTCACGAATAATCCATCTGTGGGGCCAACCCACGTGTGATACCAAATCACTGGCGACGATCCTGTATCTTAATAGTGGGGCCAACCCACGGTGGCGTTAAACCACAGGGACAAGTCGCTATGAGGTGCCAAACCTCGGTGTCCCAAAGATACAAATGTGATACCAAATCACTGGTGACCGAAGTCACGAATAGTCAAGTTGTGGGGCCAACCCACGTGTGATACCAAATCACTGGCGATGATCCCGTAATATCAAATGTGGGGCCAACCCACTGTAGTGCTAAGCCACTGGGACAAGTCGCTATGAGGTGCCAAACCTCTGGTGACCCAAAGTCACGAATATCAACTATGGTACCAAACCACTGGTGGTGCCAAACCACTGGTGACCCAAAGTCACCGATATCAATCTTCCCCCTCCTCTCATCATACCCATGCAATATGACATAATAATTCATGTATGTAGTATGTCACGTATTCTAGACATATATCAAATATAAGTATAACATGAATTCCCATCATAATCAGATAGACATAAAACAACATAATCATGCAAATCAACCTCTAAGGGTATAATCGTAATTTTACCCACCAAGGGTATTTTCGTAATTTACCTACCAAGGGTATTTTCGTAATTTACCCACCAAGGGTATTTTCATAATTTACCCACCAAGGGTATTTTCATAATTTACCTACCAAGGGTATATTCGTAATTTACCTCCCAATGGTATTTTCATAATTTACCCACCAAGTGGTATTTTTGTAATTTACCCACCAAGGGTATTTTCGTAATTCCTTTGCAATGGCCCTCAGAAGGTCTAATGTTACCCCGAGCAACTCGACTACCATTTTCGGTCACCACTAGACTATTGGGCCTAAAACCCGACTTGGCCCATTTAGGCCCACACGCCGTGTGGCCCACCTAACACAAATCTAGCCACGATATAGGTTCCACCTAGTCTAGTTCACTATATACTATATCATCATACAATTTATTCCAATTGGGCCCATGGGCCCATTGGGCCCACTTCGCCCATCGCGCCCAAGCAAATTTCAACCCACAAGAATACTACCGATGGCCTCAACTATCGCGTCGAAGCCCCACACGTGCGCCACACGCGTGGTGGCTACTATTGTCGTGATCGGCATTTCCGCATTTGCCGCTTCTACAACTAGAGTAGAGAGTTACACACCTGATAGGACTCTGGTGCTAAACCGCGCTGCGACCACTCCTGTGCCCAACGCCCACCAAGGTATGTTAACTCTCCTCTTGGCATGCTCTTTATATAGCTAGCTCTTCACCTTCATTCCTTGTATCTTTCCGATGTGGGATCCTTCATCAAGAGAGTTTAAATTCAATGAAACTCTTACCGTCAATCCAGTAAAATAGATACTCCTTGCTTCTCATGAGATTTGAACCAGGACTCTCAGTAGCATAATCCACGCCGCTAGCCACTTTACCAACTAGCTCTTTGTGTCTTAAACCATGCGCAACTAAATATAACCCTATGGCCAAGGTCTAAATTCATTTAATAAATAATCTAAAAGGAATGCAAATGCTACAACTAGAACCTTGGACCTCCTTCCTTCCTTGTGGCGTCATTCCCTTGTCCTTAAGTGGCGTCACTACACCACACACTCCACTTGTGTCACTTTTCTCCATATTTTATTTTTAAGGCCTACTTGCCAACTTCCAGGGTTTTTTTCACCTAAAACCAAAATTTCCCCAAAGCTAATATTTGATCCCGGGACTTCATAGAAGCCCCCTAACCTTCCAAAATCACTTATCTAAAAGGTTCAACTTGCACTTAAGTTGATCTCCTATTCTCCAAAAAATTTTAAACGCTACTACGCCTAAGGCCTATTGGGCTCAATCCTACTAGGCCCAACTTTAGGATGTTACATCCTCGTTTATCGATTCGTTATTCGCTGAGAACCCACTAACGTACTAAGGCTCGGAAGTACGAACTACTTCAAATAATTGATTTCCCTAGGTTGATGGTCCGTAACCCGGTGGAAAATCCTGGATTCCCGAAACTGCCCTTCGTTTATACTTAGGGGAAATAGTGGATCTGCCCCTCTTACGAAGACTAAACACCGCCCTTTTCTTCCCTATTTTGAATGTCTTTAATATCAAAAGATCGTTAATCCTAATAATAATATATCGAATAATACTAAAGATTTTAAAGGAGAGATTTCCTTACCACAAAGATTCTTGCTCCTCAATAAGAGAGTCAACCAAAAACGTTCCCTCAACACCTTAAATCGATTCCAATGTTCTAAGATACACACGAACACTTGAGTTCGGTCTTCCTCTATTGTACTACAGTATAACGAAAGAAAACATTAATAGATTGAACGATAAATTCGATCTAAGAGATCCTTCTTATCATCCTAAAAATAACTAAAAATAACTCTTACCTAATGTCCACGGTTGAGAAGAACGATTGAGAAGGATGTTTATGAGTAGAGAGAGATTCGGCTATGAGAAACCAAAGAAAAGAGAAAATGGTTCGGCAAAGGCACATTAACAATCGGCCATGAGAGAATATAATGGAGAAGGTATGATTGAAAAGAAAATAAAGGGTGAGAGGAAAAGATGATGATGATGGTGATTCGGTTTTCAAAGAGGAGAAAAGAGAAAGTAAGAGATGTGTTTAGGGGCAAGGTACATTCGGCAATAGAGAAAGGAAGAAAAAGATTGATCTTTGGTGTTGGTAATTTCGGCACTAAGAAAAGGCACACAAAAGAATACTAAAGTGATAGCAAAAATGACCAAATGGTCAAAAGAATTTAGGCTTACCAAGAGCTCAAATTCGGCCAAAGGAGAAAGGTTGAGAGAAAATGCAAAACTTGCACAAGATGATAGGAATGACCAAAAACAAAATCCCTACCCTAGCCAAGCTACTAGCATAATCACCAACCTCCCCTTAGCCATATTGTCATCCAAATTCATGGTCAAATGGCCAAGAATTTGTTTCCAAAACCTTTTCCTTGATACTTGCCTCATGTCCCCATATCTTTCCAAAGTTTCTTGATTCCATACCATAAGTTAAAATTACCTTTTCCTTTAATCTACTTACCAAAAATAAAACAATACAACTCATCCATCCTTATCCCTTACCGACACATGCATAGATTAAAGCAAAAAAAAAATTCCTAGATGCTAACCAAGGATTGAACCACTCCCCTCATGCCACAACTCATGCGCCAACACCACCTTACCATTACTCATCTTATGCTACACTTTGACACTTATTTTTACTTAAGTATCAATGTCACTTAATCCACTTCATTAATTTCTCAAAATTAAAAAATTTATTCCTTTCCCGAATAATTCTAAACTCTTCTTTACAACTATAATAAATACGAAAAGAAGTAAGAAAATTTTCCTTCATAATCTAAGCACCAAAAACATGCATTAAAATTGATACTCTAATTTTAGGGTGTTACAACTCTACCCTCCTTAAAGAAAATTTTGTCCTCGAAATTTACCTGATTAAAAGAGGTGAGGATATTGTTGCTGAATAGTTTCCTCAGGCTCCCACGTAGCTTCCTCCGCTCCGTGATTACGCCATAAAACTTTGACCAACGGCACGATTTTCTTTCTTAGCACCCTAATATCTCGGCCTAAGATTTCCACTGGTTCTTCTTCAAAAGACAAGTCTGAATTCAACTCCAATTCTTCTACCGGTACTATGTGCGAAGGGTCTGATCTATAGCGCCTCAACATGGAAACATGAAAAACATTATGAATTTGACCCAACTCCGGAGGTAACTCAATCGATAAGCCTTTGGACCAACACGCTTCAAAGACACGATATGGTCCAATGAACCTAGGACTTAACTTGCCCTTCTTTCCAAACCTGAAAATCTTTTTCCAAGGTGAGACCTTCAAGAAAACTTGATCCCCCACAGTATACTCGATGTCCTTACGCTTCAGGTCTGCATATGACTTCTGTCTATCTGAGGCTTCCTTCAATCGTGTTCGAATAACTTTTACCTTTTCCTCTATTTCAGATATCATCTCAAGACCCAACAACTGCCGTTCGCCCAACTCAGTCCAACAAATAGGAGAACGACACCTACGACCATACAATGCTTCGTAAGGTGCCATCTGAATGCTAGATCGATAATCGTTGTTATCATAAATTTCGCCATGGTAGAAAATCCTCCCAACTACCCTCAAGTCGATTACACATCCCTTAACATATCTTCCAATATCGATTACTCTCTCGATCGACCATCGGTCGAGGATGAAAAGCCCGATCGAAATTCAACTTTGTCCCCAAGGCTTCATGCAGAGCTTTCCAAAATCGTGATGTAAATCTGGGATCCCTGTCTAATATAATAGATACGGGTACCCCATGCAACCTCACAATTTCAGATACGTCTGACTTCGCCAACTTCGCAATGAATAATCCGTATTTAACCGGAGAAAATGAGCAGTCTTCATCAAACGATCAACAATTACCCAAACAGAATTTTTCTTAGTAGGTGTTAAAGGTAACCCATTAACAAAATCCATAGTTATCCGCTCCTATTTCCAAAGCAGAATCTTTACTAGTTGTAACAATCCAGACGGTAATTGATGTTCTGCCTTCACTTGCTGACAAGTCAAACATTTTCCCACAAACTTTGAAATCTCACGCTTCAACCCTGGCCACCAATACTGTTCACGGAGATCTCGATACATCTTATTTCCTCCGGGGTACATAGCATAAGGGCTACTATGCACCTTCCGAAGAATCATTTGCCTCAGATCTGAGTCCTTAGGCGTACAAACTCTTCCTCTAAAGCACAACACACCTTCCGTGTTTATTTCAAAACCCTCGATTCCACCATTTTTAACTTGCTGAAGTAAAGGTCCCAACTTTTCATCTGATGTTAGTTTTTCCTTGATTTGTTCCAGCCACAGTGGCTTCACCTGAAGTTCTGCTAACAAACTCCCATCCTTATACAAACTCAAATGAGTAAACAATGCTCTCAAATCAGATACTGCCTTACGACTTAACGCGTCAGCTACCACGTTAGCCTTTCTAGGATATCATAATCCTTTAATAATTCTACCCATCTTCTTTGTCTCAAATTCAACTCCTTTTGGGTAAGGAGGTATTTAAGACTCTTGTGATCCGTGTAGATGATAGATTTCTCACCGTAGAGATAGTGCCTCCAAATCTTTAAAGCAAAGACCACTGCAGCTAACTCCAAATCATGAGTAGGGTAGTTTACTTCGTGCGGTCTCAATTGACGAGAAACATAGGCCACCACCTTTCCATTTTGCATCAACACACAACCTGCACCGTGTGAGACGATCACAATAAATAGTGAATTCTTTTTCACCTCCTATCAGATCAAACCTGAGCTTCCGTCGAATCTTCTTTAATTTCTCGAAACTCTCTTGTTGTTTTCGGTCCAATTATACGGAACTCCTTCCGCAATGCTTTAGTTAGGGTGCAAGAATCAACGAAAACCCTCTACAAAACATCTATAGTAACCAGCCAAACCCAAGAAACTCTGAATTTTAGCTACCGACGTTGGTGGTTTTCAATCCAGAATAGCCTCAATTTTCCGAGGATCCACCCTTATTCCTTCAGCTGATACCACATGATCTAAGAAAGTCACTTCCTTTAGCCAAAATTTGCATTTACTGAATTTGGCGTAAAGTTGCTTATCACGAAGTAGCTGCAATACTATACGCAAATGCGTGTCATGCTCCTCATCATTTCTTGAATAAACCAATATGTCATCTATGAACACTACCACAAATCGGTCTAAATATGGTTGAGAGACTCGGTTCATCATGTCCATAAATGCAGCTGGTGCATTGGTTAATCCAAATGGCATCACTATAAACTCATAATGTCCATAACGAGTCTGAAATGCCGTCTTATAAATGTCCGCTTCTTTCACCTTGAGCTGGTGATAACCCGATCTCAAATCAATTTTGGAGAAAACTGAAGCTCCTTTTAATTAATCAAACAGGTCGTCAATTCTTGACAGAGGATACTGATTCTTGATCGTCAATTTATTCAATTGTCTATAATCAATGCACATACGCATCGATCCATCCTTCTTCTTGACAAACAAAACTGGTACTCCCCACAGAGACACACTTGGTCGAATAAATCCCCGATCCAGCAATTCTTGAATTTGAGCTTTAAGCTCTGCCAACTCCTTCGGTGCCATTCTATAAGGAGCAATGGACACTGGAGCTATTCCAGGCAAAAGCTCAATGTCAAATTCTACTTCCCAATCTGGAGGTATACCAGGAAGTTCTTCGGGAAAAACATCTGAAAATTCCTTCACCGTTCTCACATCATTCACAGATAACTCTTTGGCATCCAAAGTACAGATAAAGGCTAGGAATGCTCCATATCCTTTCCAAACCAACTTCTCTGCCTTCAACGCGGATACCACATTTGCCAAGTAGTTCCTTTGTTCACCAATCATGATGACTTCCTTATCATCTGAGGTCTTTATTGACATTCATTTTTCGGCACAATCCAATTGAGCCCGGTGCTTAACCAACCAATCCATGCCCAAAATGATATCGAACTCACCGAAAGGCAATTCCATCAGATTCGCCAAGAACACCTCCTCTTGAATTTCTAAGGGCACGCCTCTAAACATTTTATTAACAATTACTGACTATCCTAAAGGACTAATTACTGTCATCCCACTATCGGTAATTTTAGATTCTAGATTCAGGTTTCTAGATATGGCGCTAGCAACATATGAGTGGGTAGAACCAATATCTATTAAAGCAATAACAGGTACATCAAAGATGAAGAACGTACCAGTTATCACATCTGGTGCATTGCCATCCTCGCGGTGTCTAACTGCATAGACCAGTCCAGGGTGTCTTGCATCCGTGTTCCCTCTAGGACCATTGCCTCGACCCGGTGCACCTTGACCATGACCAACCCCATTACCTCTCGGTGGCTGCTGAGTACCTTTGGTGCTGTGCATCATTATTACGAACTTCTTGAGTCGTATCCATACGTCGAGGATAATTTCTATACTGATGATCCATTGAACCGCATTTGTAACAAGCGCCCGTTTTCCTCCAACACTCTCCAAAATGTCTTTTTCCACATTCAGCACAATCTCGACTTCGATTATTAGTTACCGGTGTTCTACCTTGAACTGGTTCATCATTTCGAGGTCTCTTCTGAAATCTCTTTGAAAAACCAGACTGCAATGTCTCTCTCTTATTTCTAAATCTTTCTCGGTTCTGACGTTCTGAATTCTTAGCCTCCTCGACTATCTTGGCCTTCTCCACAAGCGTGGAAAAAGGTCTAACTTGCTATGGGGCAATCAGAACCCTCAGCTCATCATTAAGCCCATCCTCAAAATGCACACAACGTTCATGATCTGTTGATACTATTGTCCGAGCATAGCGGCTCAAATGTAAAAACTCAGCTTCATATGCTGCTACTGTTTTACTCCCTTGTACAAGATTCAGAAATTCCTTCCTTCAGGCGTCTACATAACTCGTTCCAACGTATTTTCCTTGGAAGGCAGTTTTAAAGAATTCCAAGTAATCGCAGTCTTCTTGGTGCCTTCTCGAACAGTGAGCCACCACTGATACGCCTCGTCTCTTAACAAGGACACAGCTCCTTTCAGTTTTTGCTCAATAGTGCATTCCATATCATCCATAATCCGTTCCACAGCTTTGAGCCAATATTCAGCCATATTCGAAGCTACACCGGAAACTCCTCTAAAAACTTCTACATTATTTGACTTGAGTCGTTCTGAAATTGACCCACAAGTTGTTGGCCCAATTCTAGTTCCGACGACCCTTTCTAGGACTTGCAGCATTGCTTGTGTCAAAGCATTATCTTCTTCCATGTGATCGCGTGATCCCGTCTCACTCTCAAATGACGCACGTGCATCCATTTTCGACATATGATTTGGTGCTTCAGTCATAGCACCTCGGCCTCTACCACGGCCACGTCTACCGCGTCCACGACCACGTCCTCTAGTACTCATGATGGCTTATTCGTTTTTATCTGATTACAAGTTTTATGAATCAGAAAATTGTTTCAGTGTTTATTAACGATGTTTTATGAGATTTGAGAGATAAAGTTGTTTTTCGCAACATATCCTATAGTCTCAATCTCTACGATTTTTCACATCTAAAACTAGAAGTTCTAGAGTGTCCCTATGATCATATCATCATCATCATCATAATAATCATTTAACAAATACTTACTTGACTTGTTGCTGGATGCTTGTGGTGTCATACTGATCTTTAAACATAATCGAAATATTTTTCCTACGGAAATTATCTGTTGAACCCAACCACAGCCGAGTTTTTTAAACTGGCTCTGATACCATTAAATGTAACACCCCAAACCCGGTCTATGCGTTAAGACTAGATTTGGTTTGTTACATGGATTGGACTATCTTAATAATTACAGTGAGTCGAAATCTTCAAAATAATTTTTGATTACAAGGTTTAATAAAAATCAAAAAGAGTATTTTAAATTTGATGTATATTAGAAAATATTAGTTGAAAACATCCTTAATATTGCATTATCAAAATCCTTAAATAAATTTTTATAAGAGTTCAAAATACTAAAAAAAATTATAAAGGAATTTCATATATTTAAAACCCAAATTATTTTAAGAAAACATCATATAATCATCACCCATATTAAAATGTCCAAAATATAGTTTAAACCAACCACACATAAAAATCCATGAAATATTAATAGAGGCCCTTATTACATCAACCCAAAATAGTAATTTATAAAAATACTTATTAAAAGTTCAAATTTTAATAAACCCATGTTTTGCAAGATGGCCTCCACGAAGTCATCCTCGGCCCAAGTCCACGTCAATTTCCATTACCCGAGATGAAAAATTTGAGGAGTGAGTTACTTAGAACTCAATGTATAACTCACTTACTTTATCCATGGGCCGATTATCAAGTTATGGATTTGGGCTTAAGCCCATTAGCGTAATTAACAACATAAATAATGATATGCATGCAAAATGAATTTTCCTCCCAAACCTAATTTCCATCCGCTACACACCCCGCACCAACCATCACACCTGTGGGGATCAAGTCAACCCACCCCGCCATCACACCAATCGTAGGCATTAAGCCATTTTATATTTGTGGCGAGCCACCGAACTAGATTGTGACAAAGTCACCGAACTAGAGGCATTGAGCCAATTATTATTTTTGTGGCGAGCCACCAACTAGAGGCAAATAGCCATTTAATAGTTTTGTGGCAGAGCCACCGAACTAGATTTTGGCAACAGGCCATTCTTCTCTTCATCATTTTGCCAACCCATGCAATATGTATGCAAAGTAGTCTATAATCATACCATGATTTTATTAAAAAGGCCCATTAACAAGAGTCAATATTTCCAATTTTTATTAAGGCCCAAAAATTACAAAATAACATTTGCCCCATTTAGCAATTTAACATCTTAGGCCCAAATTTACGATCTAGCAAGAGTTCGGCCCATTTATCGATCTAGAAGGATTTCACCGCTTAACAATTTAATGTAGATTACGGCCCATTTACGATCTATCAGAGATTTCGGCCCAAATTTTTGATCTAACAAAGATTTCGGCCCAATTATCGATCTAGTAGATATTTCGGCCCAATTATCGATCTAGCAGAGATTTCGACCCATTTATTATTTATCAGGGATTTCGGCCCATTTTACTAACAAGCAATATTTTTCGGCCCATCTACTAATTATCAAACTTATCAACCCACTTTATGAAGACATGAAAATTTATATTTTACCATCTAACTCATCGAGGGCTTTTTCGTAATTTTCACCATATTAACCGTTTTCATGTAATTTCACCAAATACCAGTTATTACGTTTTATACTGATCTAGTCATTTTTACGATTTTACTCAATACCACGAATGACGCCCAAAACCCGAGAAAAGTGTGAAGTTACACACCTTGATATCGTGAGTACTAAACCTTCCCGCTCTTCAACACCTAAACATAATACGATCTATTAGGACACTATCATGTATAAAAATATGCTATTGATATTCAATCCAAATCCTTATCCTCTTAATTTTGAATCACATCAATTTTCGGTTTCTCCTCGTTTATCGATTCGTTATTCGCTGAGAACCCACTAACGTACAAAGGCTCGGAAGTACGAACTACTTCAAATAATTGATTTCCCTCGGTTGATGGTCTGCAACCTGGTGGAAAATCCGGATTCCCGAAACCGCCCTTCGTTTATACTTAGAGGAAATAGTGGATCTGCCCCTCTTACGAAGACTAAACACCGCCCTTTTCTTCCCTATTTTGAATGTCTTTAATATCAAAAGATCGTTAATCCTAATAATAATATATCAAATAATACTAAAGATTTTAAAGGCGAGATTTCCTTACCACAAAGATTCTTTCTCCTCAATAAGAGAGTCGACCAAAAACGTTCCCTCGACACCTTAAATCGATTCCAATGTTCTAAGATACACACGAACACTTGAGTTCCGATCTTCCTCTATTGTACTACAGTATAACAAAAGAAAACATTAATAGATTGAACGATAAATTCGATCTAAGAGATCCTTCTTATCATCCTCAAGATTCGGCCAAAACCATCATCAACTAAAATAAACTAAAAATAACTCTTACCTAATGTCCACGGTTGAGAAGAATGATTGAGAAGGATGTTTATGAGTAGAGAGAGATTCGGCTATGAGAAACCAAAGAAAAAAGAAAATGGTTCGGCAAAGGCACATTAACAATCGGCCATGAGAGAATATAATGGAGAAGGTATGATTGAAAAGAAAATAAAGGGTGAGAGGAAAAGATGATGATGATGGTGATTCGGTTTTCAAAGAGGAGAAAAGAGAAAGTAAGAGATGTGTTTAGGGGCAAGGTACATTCAGCAATGGAGAAAGGAAGAAAAAGAATGATCTTTGGTGTTGGAAATTTTGGCACTAAGAAAAGGCACACAAAAGAATACTAAAGTGATAGCAAAAATGACCAAATGGTCAAAAGAATTTAGGCTTAGCAAGAGCTCAAATTCGGTTAAAGGAGAAAGGTTGAGAGAAAATGAAAAACTTGCACAAGATGATAGGAATGACCAAAAAACAAAATCCCTACCCTAGCCAAGCTACTAGCATAATTGGCCAACCTCCCCCTTAGCCATATTGCCGTCCAAATTCATGGTCAAATGGCCATGAATTTGTTTCCAAAACCTTTTCCTTGATACTTGCCTCATGTCCCCATATCTTTCCAAAGTTTCTTGATTCCATACCATAAGTTAAAAATTACCTTTTTCCTTTAGTCTACTTACCAAAAATAAAACAATACAACTTATCCATCCTTATCCCCTTGTCGACACATGCATAGATTAAAGCAAAAAAAAAATAAAATTTCCTAGATGCTAATCAAGGGATTCGAACCACTCCCCTCATGCCACAACTCATGCGCCAACACCACCTTACCATTACTCATCTTATGCTACACTTTGACACTTATTTTTACTTAAGTATCAATGTCACTTAATCCACTTCATTAATTTCTCAAAATTAAAAAATTTATTCCTTTCCCGAATAATTCTAAACTCTTCTTCAGAACTATAATAAACAAGAAAAGAAGTAAGAAAATTTTCCTTCATAATCTAAGCACCAAAAACATGCATTAAAATCGATACTCGAATTTTAGGGTGTTACAATTGCCCCATTCAATAAAATCGTGGTAACTAATTAATTTAATTCCCAATTCGAACTTCAATTACTTAATTACAATAAATTAAATAATAATTCGAAGAAATTACTTTAATTCCTTAGTCATCTCATGTGCTTAGAATGAAAATATATTCATTGTAGATAGTGATACATGTGATCTATAGCTCTTAATCATCGTTTTCATTCATTCCACACTATTAGTTCTATATGCAATTTGTTTTAGGTTATGTCAGGCTAGCTCAGGGACCGATTGGACATATATAATTAGGGCTGAAATAATTTGTATTTTAGTTCTAACTCTTCATCTATTTCAACAATATATAATCATGTAGTCATTTTACTAAAGTACATTGATTGAACTCTCTCTTTTTATATAGATGCATGTCTAAAGACCTTGTCATAAGTGTGTTACCCTCATAGGATATCCTTTTATGTCTTTGGGTTAAATCCGTTCACCCAATATGATTCTATTTTATCTCATGGTAACCATTACATCTTCCTTCATGTGAAAGTCAATTACTGAAAAATAGTAAATAAACCATTTGTCCTAGACAAATAACTCATGGCCACAATATTTTTTCATCTGTCATGTAATGTTAATAAAAGAATATTATTAACCCTTTCTCAGGCTATAAATTCCACTACTGTAAATGAAACTATGTCATGCAGCAATCGAATACCCAATGTACTGGGTTTTGATTCTTTAGTAATTTGAGCTCAAGATTTTACTACATAATTGTAAACTAAAAATATATAGGATTTTTCCTATGTAATTTATCACCTTTTACTTAAATTCATTGTTAAAACTAAATAATTGTCTAATAAATTAATGAAATATGTGAAAATATGAAATTAGGACATAGAAATTATTAAAATGTGATTTTATGCTATTTTATATTTATTTGAACATATTATATTTTTAAGACATAAAATAGGTTATGCATGATTAAATTAAATAATAAAATATAAATTTATATTTAATAATTCATTTTAAAATATTTCACATCAATAATTTGGGTTGTAATTAATTATTTAAATTGGATAAATTTTATTCTTTGGTCATTTAAATTATTGATTTATTTTGGACAGGTCTGATAGCTTTGTTGGATTACAAAAACCGTCCAAATTGAAGACCAAGTCAACCCAAATTTGGCTATACACATGGCTTTCCACATAAACCACTTTTTGGTTTAATCACACAAGGTCCTTACAATATTGAAGAAATTAGAGATTTGCCCGAAGATTTACATTTGACCGAGCCTCAGTCCAAAGTTGGTATGGCATTTAAATTGATTAAAAATCAAGCAAAAATCAACTCAAAATCCACTAAGCATGGCCGACCACTCATTGGAAAAGCTTGAAGAGACTAAATCTCTCTATTTTTAGCAAACTACCCTCCTCTCTTCACTTATAATAAAAACAACCTCATTCCTTCATCCCTCATCCTTCATCCCTTATCATTCTATTCTCTCTCAATTCTCTTTAGCATTTTTCGTTCCCCACACCTAGCATCATCTCTTCATAGAGATTTTAGCAATTAAGCCTCTTAAAGAGCCCTTGGTCGGCCACCTTGGAGAGCCATCAACAAAGGAGCAAAGCAAAAGAGCGAAAGAGCCTAGTCAGTCAGAGTCTTGGGTAACAGCCACTTTGATTTGGGTTTAATCTTTCCTTTCTTTAATTTAATCTGAAAATGTTTTCTGTGTTCTTTGTTCTTGTTTACAACAATGTTAGCTTAATTTTATTTAAGCTGGGATGATTTCTTTGATTAAATAATATTTATTCGATTCATGCTTATAATGTTTGTGCCTTAATCGATCATGTTTTTAATTAAAATCAAGTATGTATTTCGTTCATACGTGATTAAAATGCACCTGAATTAGCTGAGCGATCCTAACCAGGCGACCGCTAGTGGACACATAATTGAAATATGCATGCTCAATTTAGATCCTAACTCGACTAAATTGTAGGTTGCACAACAACTCTAACCAAGCTTTGTTATCTGTATAGTTTTTAGATTTGTGTGATTAAACTGTTTCAAACCTAACACGTCCCTGTTACCTCACACGAATGCTAAGAAACCCTTAGTAAATAAGGAACAGTAAAATGTGTATTTACTAAGTAAAGGATTCCGAAAGGACCTAATGTAGTTTCCAAACTCATGAAAGATCGAGTTGCCATGGAATTTTTTTTTGAATGTTATTAAGCATGTTGATAATAAATTGAGTTTAATTAAAGTAATTATCCTAATTTATTTATGTTATAATTGTTGAAAATTGTGCTTAATTTTGCTAAAATCTATTTCATTCATATAGTTTTTATATTTAGGATAATTTGCATTAGGGATCATTGCATTTAGTTTAATATATTTAATTTTAATCATCACTTCTTAATCATATTGTGTTTTTATTTACCAAGTTGTTAATATAATTTTACAATTAAGTGATTTGACACAAATACAATCCCTGTGGAGACAATAACTTGATACTTATTTATTACTTGACAACGATTGTGTACACTTACACAACCCTACGCGTTACAAGTTTTTGGCGCCGTTGCTTGGGATTGTTAACTACTGCCATAGTATCTTTTTTTGTGAAATTAGTTACTTCTAATTTGGTTTATTTCTAACATTAATAACTTATTCTTTTTAATTTTGTGATTTTCTTTTGAGGTGTTTATGAGTATAGATTGGATTATCGATTTACTCCCTATAGACCCCGAAATTGAGCAAACTTTCAGACAAAGAAGACATAAACGAATAGCTCAAAGACAAGTTGAAATAGACGTACGAATTCCCCTGCTCATTGCTGATGATAGGGATCGATGCATCAAACAATATGTTGTGCCACTTTTCAGTGAGTTAAATCTAGGAATTAGAAGGCTAGATATTGAGGCAACCCAATTTGAATTGAAACTAGTGATGCTTCAAATGCTCCAAATGATGGGCCAATTCAGTGGTATGCCCACTAAAGATCCACATCTCCACCTTCGATTGTTTATGGAGGTGAGTGATTCATTCAAGATAGCTGGTGTGATTGAAGATACACTAATGTTGAAGTTGTTTTCATACTCATTGTGAGATCGAGAATTAGCATGTCTCAATTCATTGCCACCAAGTTCCATATCTACATGGCAAGAATTAGTAGAGAGATTTTTGGTAAAGTATTTCTCACCTAGCAAAAGCGCTAAGTTGAGGAACGAGATCACAACTTTCCAACAATTGGATGACGAGTCTTTATATGAGGCTTGGGAGCGATTCAAGGAGTTATAATGAGGCTTATGAGATCATCGAAAGGATCGCGAGTAATAACTATCAATGGCCAACAAATCGAACAGCTTCAGGAAGACATGTAGCTGGAGTTCATGAAGTTCACGCTCTCACTTCGTTATCAGCTCAGGTATCATCTATTTCCTCTATGTTAAAATAGTTTACCGCTAATAGTGCTAATAATTTTGCAGCTCATCCACCTAGTCCATTTGAAGTAGTTTCCTGTATGTACTGTAGGGAAGGTCATTCTTTTTAGAATTGTCCATCAAATCCCGAGTCAGTGTACTATGTGGGGAACCAATATTAAAATAAGAGTGGGAAAGGACCCTAGTCCAACTTCTGCAATCCTTCATGGCGTAATCATCCTAACTTTTCTTGGAGCAACTAAGAAAATGGACCGAACAACAACTTCTTGTAGCATAGACCTAATCAATCTCAAGGGTTTAATCAGTAAGCTTCAAAACCGCCTTAAGATGAGGCATCAAATAGTTTGGAGAACTTGTTGAAAGCGTACATTGTAACATCCCCAAACCCGGCCCATTCGTTACGACCGAATCTGGTTATGTTATTGTGGAAAAGACGGTTGAAAATCTTTGTTTACTTAGCATAAAGCATGAAAGAAATTATTGTTTTTTTTTAAACTTTATTCAGTTATTACCTTATGAAAACTTTGAAGTTATAAATTGACTGAATTAGAAAAACTTTATTAACCACATTCTTCATAAATAGGTTGCTTGGATTAAACTCATTTTCACATAGCAATTTAGTTTAAATAAACCGTAGTTAAAGTAATACCAAAAACATAAAATGGCCTTTGTTACAACCCAACAAATTCAAATAAAATACTTATATCAAAACAAGCATAATATAATAAATCTTCATCTTGGCATGGGCCACCTTGTCCTCTCCGATCCGCCCAACTTTATGCACTACGAAAATGTTAAAGGAAAAAGGTGAGTCACCAAGACTCAATGTGCTACCCTTTTTCCGGATTAGCAAAATATCACATTCAGACATAATCATGATCATCATGCATCCAAATCATATGCACCCAATCCTAACCGTCCATACACCTTTTCTACCCGTGTGGTACCAAACCATTGGTGGTGCCAAACCACGGTGACATATAGTCACAAATGTGATACCAAATCATTGGTGTCCAAGACACGATTGTGTTACTAAAACACTGGTGACCAAGTCACGAATCAAGTGATGGGGCCAACCCATCGTGTGATACCAAATCACCGCGTCAATCCTCAATACCGCTTGTGGGCCAACCCATCGTGGTGCGAAACCACGGGACGAGACGCCGAGGTGCCAAACCTCCGGAGGTGCTAAACCTCTGGTGACCCAAAGTCACAAAGTTGTGTTACCAAAACACCGTGCTGCACAAGACAAAACTTCACCCCCCTCCACTGCATACAACCCACATAGATAATGACATGCACTTTAACTGACTTATACCCACATGCTTGATTAGTAACATACATATTATTTATCAGCCATCCAATATCATAGCACACGTAATGTATACATTATGCTTACCAAAAGCATCATAACAGAGGACTTACGACCCGCGCCCTATACCATAATGGTATTCATCCACCTTTCCATGGAACCAACCACACACATCATTTATATAAATACCATAACCGATAAGTGTATAAATATACACACAATTTAATAAGCACATAAATTACTAGAAGAGTGTGTGTGTGTACACACCGTAAGCCTTAACCAAAGAATCGATCTAACAACCTCGCTCCTACACGCCTTGCACACTAGCCCACCACCAAGTGCTCTTGCTTCACTTGCCTACAATCGACAACCAACCTAAAAGTAATAGCCTACTACTTACCAATACCAAACGAATAGACCGATAAAGCAATCCTTACCATCACTTACCCAACGATCGACTAAAGAACCGAGGCTACGCTTGATCGCCTCGAATCCTGGATGTCCTATGACAAAACGATTCCAACCAAATTAATACGCCATAAAACAAACACCAAAACCAACACTTACCCTCTTCTAGATGCCGATAGAGAATGAAGCCTTACCCAAAAGCATTCGCCTAACCCAAGAACCTTCTCCAAGGCTTGAAAACGAACTACCAAAAGCAATCCACACCACCCTTAGATTCGCCAAAGAACAAAACAAAAAGGGAAGGAAGATTCGCCAATACTAAAATCAAATGGAAGAGAATATTTGGCTAGATCCTTTAGAGGTTGAAACAAAAGGAAATAAACCAAGGAGAAAAGAATCGGAATGGAGATTAGCAATGAGAGGGAAGGTTCGGCTTTGCAAGAAAGAAAACAAAGAAGAAAGCTAAGGAGAGTAAGTGTTTGGTCATGGGAAAAAGAAAGCCATCAAGCAAAATGACAAAACCAAGTGTCTTTGTATTCAAGAGAACATTCGCCATCACAAAGATTAAAGAACAAATGTAGTTTTCCCAAAATGAAGGTTACTAAAGGTTTCGGTATAAAATGAAAACCAACAGAGAGACATTATGAAAAAAATTGGCTTTGGTACCCACAACTAAGGTGGCGAATATACCCAAAATGCTAAAGAAACAAACAAGATTCCCTTCCTAACCACCTCCAAAACCGCCACATACCCCCTTTGAAGATCCCCACAATCGCCACCTCCGGAACCAATTCAAACCACAAATTTGAATTAAACAAATCCCCATTATTCTATCCACATTTTATCTCTTTATCACTCTAATTTAAACTAATTAAAATAATCTATAATTATCTAAAAAATAGAATAATAAAACCCACCATTAATTCTAATTCAAAACAATTACTTAAGCCTATCCTTATCTTATAATTAAACTCCATGTGCCGCCTAACGCCTTTCAATTTGCTGCAAGGAAAAGAATAAAAACAAACCCCAAAATGCCACTCCTCGGATTCGAACATCAGACACCTCTCCTTCAAAGCCCTGTGCCACTTTCGCCACTTTGCTTTTATGCCATAAGGCCACACCAATTAATCTTTAAAGGCTTCCTACCAAGCCCCTAGCCACATAAAAATAAAACACATAAAAGTCGCCTGTCGCTCAAACCAACGCCCACGCCAACACCTCCAGCGCCTAAGTGCCGCAGACAGCACCACTTGGACCACCGCTTCTTGCGTCAAAACACGCCCCACTTTTTGTAAGGCTTCCTTCTTTGTAACGCCTAAACATAACAAAATTAAAACCAGTTTTTGTTGCCGCATTGCTTCGAACCCATGACCCTCAAAGGCGCTACCTCCAAATTTCTTCAAGAATACAAGATGACCACCTTGCCAAAGCCTTGCTTGTGCCATAAATTACCAAAAATAATTCTTAAGGCCTCCTTTGGCCCGATTCCCTTTTTACCCTAAAAATCTAAAATTTTTCTCAAAGCCTTCCTTTCACCCAAACATTCTTAAAACCTCTAAAACTCATCCAAGCACTCCCAAAAACCCACTAACACTTGGATTATACCCAACATGCATAGCCCCTAAACCAGGGTGTTACAATTCTACCTCCTTAAAATAATTTCGTCCTCAAATTACTTGTCTAAACTAACAATCCAATTCCTCCCACTACGCTATGGCTGCGACTCGATCTTAAAGAGCTAACATACCTTACGAGCAACAAAACAAAAAATACCAAACCGCCTCTACCACGTCCACGAAAAATACGACCACGCCCTAGAACTTATATCTAAGGCTTCGATCTAATCGATTAGAAATTTTATGCATTAGAAATTTGGTTCCACTATTTATCCACGAGCAAATTTTATGAAAAGAAGTTTTAGAGTAGTTCTTCGAGCAATCAAGTTTCCTTCCTACCTGGGGTAATCTCGCCATTTTCCGTAGTAGGGTATTTTGGTAATAACTCGAGTCAATTTTGAAAATAGTTTTCCAACTTCAAAATTTACAAAATCTCAGGGTCGTCTTGAAAATTTTGTTTCTCAAACAAAGTGTGTTGCAAAAAAAAAAATTCCAAAAAGTAGGGTCATTTTCGTAATTTTGGAAATCATGGGCATTTTCAGAATTCTCCAAATCGAATACCATTGTATTTCATAAAATAGGGTTTTCGATATTTAGTAAAACAGAATATTTCAGCAAAAGTTGAGAGAAAATTTAGAAACCAAGGGCATTTGGTAATTTTATCAACCGTGGTATTTTCGTAAATTTTCCCAAATCGGGTATATTGATATTTTAAAACTAGAGATTTTAATATTTTGCAAAAAAAAAACATTTTAACAAAAGTTGAGGGTATGTGGTAATTTTATAATACAGGGACATTTTTGTAATTTTACCGCTAGGGGCATTTTGGTAATTTTGGGTAAATCGAGAAAAACCCTTTTTTTTTTTCAAAACCATATTTAGGGTTTACAAACCAAAAAGGGTAAATTTGAAAATTTTAAAACCAAGAATTTTAAAACAGCAAGGCTAATCCCTTTCGGGTTTTAATACTTGGTTCAGCCTGTGAACAAGTCCTCTTGGTTAAGGTGAACCTGTAGCTACGCACTGTAGGTTTCGAGTAAAGAGGAGGTGAGTCGCTAGGACTGCTTAAATACCAAGCTCTTCTTGAATACCACTCCTAGACATGCGTTGTGGTTGCCACACCTTAACTCGACTAACTTCATGTGTTTGTTTAATAATCCTTAAGTTTTATGCATATGTTTGAGTAGATTAGTCCTAAGGTTCAATAGTCCTAATATTCTAATCTACGAGCCCAATTAAACCCATAACAATTCATATAACAAATCACTTCAAAAGTTCGAAGTGCTTACCTAGTGGACTTCGGGTCGGAGGTACAGGTGCCATGCCAGAATATCCTGAAAAAACTTTTTATAAAAGCCCACATTTTGAAAAGCCCATTTTGAAAATCTGCTTTGAGCCCAAAACCCTCAAAGCCGAAGTTTTGAACCTGCTCGATACCAATTTGTAACATCCCTAAACCCGCCCATTCGTTACATGCATTAATCTGGTTATGTTATTGTGGAAAAGACGGTTGAAAATCTTTGTTTACTTAGCATAAAGCATGAAAGAAATTATTGTTTTTTTAAACTTTATTCGCTTATTACCTTATGAAAACTTTGAAGTTATAAATTGGTGAATTAGAAAAACTTTATTAACCACATTCTTCATAAATAGGTTGCTTGGATTAAACTCATTTTCACATAGCAATTTAGTTTAAATAAACCGTAGTTAAAGTAATACCAAAACATAAAATGGCCTTTGTTACAACCCAACAAATTCAAATAAAATACTTATATCAAAAACAAGCATAATATAATAAATCTTCATCTTGGCATGGGCCACCTTGTCCTCTCCGATCCGGTCCAAATTTTATGCACTACTGAAAATGTTAAAGGAAAAGGTGAGTCACCAAGACTCAAGAAGCTACCCTTTTCCCGGATTAGCAAAATATCACATTCAGACATAATCATGATCATCATGCATCCAAATCATATGCACCCAATCCTAACCGTCCATACACCTTTTCTACCCCGTGTGGTACCAAACCACTGGTGGTGCCAAACCACTGGTGACATATAGTCACAAATGTGATACCAAATCACTGGCGTCAATCCCTCAATACCGCCTTGTGGGGCCAACCCACTGTGGTGCGAAACCACGGGGATGAGACGCTGAGGTGCCAAACCTCTGGAGGTGCCAAACCTCTGGTGACCCAAAGTCACAAAGTTGTGTTACCAAAACACTGGTGCTCGTCAGCACAAAACTTCACTGCCCCCTCCACTCGTACAACCCACATAGATAATGACATGCACTTTAACGGACTTATACCCACATGCTTGATTAGTAACATACATATTATTTATCAGCCATCCAATATCATAGCACACGTAACAGATACATTATGCTTACCAAAAGCATCATAACAGGGACTTACCTGACCCCGTGCCCTATACCATAATGGTATTCAGTCCACCTTTCCATGGAACCAACCACACACATCATTTATATAAATACCATAACCGATAAGTGTATAAATATACACACAATTTAATAAGCACATAAATTACTAGAAGAGTGTGTGTGTGTACACACCGTAAGCCTTTAACCAAAGAATCGATCTAACAACCTCGCTCCTACACGCCTTGCACACTAGCCCACCACCAAGTGCTCTTGCTTCACTTGCCTACAATCGACAACCAACCAAAAGTAATAGCCTACGGCTTACCAATACCAAACGAATAGACTGATAAAGCAATCCCTTACCATCACTTACCCAACGATCGACCAAAGAACCGAGGCTACGCTTGACTGCCTCGAATCCCGGATGTCCTATGACAAAACGATTCCAACCAAATTAATACGCCATAAAACAAACACCAAAACCAACACTTACCCTCTTCTAGATGCCGATAGAGAATGAAGCCTTACCCAAAAGCATTCGACTAACCCAAGAACCTTCTCCAAGGCTTGAAAACGAACTACCAAAAGCAATCCACACCACCCTTAGATTCGGCCAAAGAACAAAACAAAAAGGGAAGGGAAGATTCGGCCAATACTAAAATCAAATGGAAGAGAATATTTGGCTAGATCCTTTAGAGGGTTGAAACAAAAGGAAATAAACCAAGGAGAAAAAGAATCGGAATGGAGATTAGCAATGAGAGGGAAGGTTAAACTTTGCAAGAAAGAAAACAAAGAAGAAAGCTAAGGGAGAGTAAGTGTTTGGTCATGGGAAAAAGAAAGCCATCAAGCAAAATGACAAAACCAAGTGTCTTTGTATTCAAGAGAACATTAAGCCATCACAAAGATTAAAGAACAAATGTAGTTTTCCCCAAAATGAAGGTTACTAAAGGTTTTGGTATAAAATGAAAACCAACAGAGAGACATTATGAAAAAAATCGGCTTTGGTACCCACAACTAAGGCTGGCGAATATACCCAAAATGCTAAAGAAACAAACAAGATTCCCTTCCTAACCACCTCCAAAACCGCCACATACCCCCTTTGAAGATCCCCACAATCGCCACCTCTCGAACCAATTCAAACCACAAATTTGAATTAAACAAATCCCCATTATTCTATCCACATTTTATCTCTTTATCACTCTAATTTAAACTAATTAAAATAATCTATAATTATCTAAAAAAATAGAATAATAAAACCCACCAGCCGAATTCTAATTCAAAACAATTACTTAAGCCTATCCTTATCTTATAATTAAACTCCATGTGCCACCCACTGCCTTTCAATTTGCTGCAAGGAAAAAGAATAAAAACAAACCCCAAAATGCCACTCCCGGATTCGAACCAACAGACACCTCTCCTTCAAAGCCCTGTGCCACTTACCACTTTGCTTTTTATGCCATAAGGCCACACCAATTAATCTTTAAAGGCTTCCTACCAAGCCCCTAGCCACATAAAAATAAAACACGCAAAAGTCGCTTCTGTCGCTCGAACTAACGCCCACGCCGCACCTCCAGCGCCTAAGTGCAGACAGCACCACTTGGACCAGTGCTTCTTGCGTCAAAACACGCCCCACTTTTTTGTAAGGCTTCCTTCTTTGTAACGCCTAAACATAACAAAATTAAAACCAGCTTTTTTGTTGCCGCATTGCTTCAACCCATGACCTCAAAGGCGCTTACCCAAATTTCTTCAAGAATACAAGACAACCACCTTGCCAAAGCCTTGCTTGTGCCATAAATTACCAAAAATAATTCTTAAGGCCTCCTTGGTCTGATTCCCTTTTTACCCTAAAAATCTAAAATTTTTCTCAAAGCCTTCCTTTCACCCAAACATTCTTAAAACCTCTAAAACTCATCCAAGCACTCCCAAAAACCCACTAACACTTGGATTATACCCAACATGCATAGCCCCTAAACCAGGGTGTTACATACATGGTAAAGAGTGACACTTTGATCAAAAGCCAAACAGCAACATTGAAAACTTTGGAAAACCAAATGGGTCAGTTAGCTACAGAGCTTTGTAATAGACTGCAAGGAACCTTACCGAGCGATACTAAGAATCTAAAAAATTTGGGTAAAGAACATATCAAGGTAGTGGCGTTGCGAAGTGGTAAAATCTTGGAACCCCAATTGATTGATGTCAAAGATAAGCCCATTGAGAAGAATCAGCTAGCTATTGAAATTCCTATACCAAAAGGGTCAAAATCTGTAAAGATTGACAAGGTAAATCCTAATTTATTGAATTCAGATACTTTAACATCTTCTTTGGATGCAAATTTACCTACTCATAAGAGTTTTTGATTCAGCTGAAAGTTCCATCACCTCCATATCCACAAAGATTGCACAACACAAGCAGAAACATGAGGTGCAATTCAAGAAGTTTTTGGATGTTCTGAAGTAGTTACACATCAATATTCCATTGGTGGAGGCTTTAGAAAAAATGCCAAATTATGTGAAGTTTATGAAGGATATACTATCCAAGAAAAAATGACTGAGTGAGTATGAGACCGTTGCCTTGACAAAGGGGTGCATGTGTTCTTACAGAACAAACTACCACCAAAATTGAAGGACCCAGGAAGCTTTACTATACCCTGTAACATTGGTGAGTCTTACTATGGTGAAGCTTTGTGTGATTTAGGAGCGAGTATCAACTTGATACCTAAGTTTATTTTCAAGATGCTAGGGATAGGTAAAGTAAGACCTTCAACTGTGACTCTTCAGCTAGAGAATTGATCTTTAGCATATCTCGAGGGAAAGATCGAGGATGTTTTGGTAAGAGTTAATAAATTTATTTTTCCTACTGATTTCATTGTCTTAGATTTTGAAGCGGATAAGGAAGTGTTGATCATCTTTGGGAGACCTTTCTTAGCCACGGAAAGAACGTTAATTGATGTGTAGAAAGGTGACTCACCATACGAGTTCAAGATGATCAGGTAACCTTTAACATTCTTAAAGTGATGAAATTTCCCAATCTGATAGAAGAGTGTTCAGTTATGGAAGAGATATAAACCTTGGTTTCTATGGAAAGCAATTTTGAAGAAGATCCATTGGAGAAAGCCTTAGATCTTGACCCTTTAGACGATGAAGAAGGTGAAGAAAACATGGCTTTGATGGAAGCCAATCCGAGAAATTTTATTCAATCCAAACGGTTTGAACCGTTGGAGTTAGAAGTCAGTGAATTTATGCAACCCAAGTTGTCAATTGAAGAACCACCTAAACTCGAACTAAAGGTACTTCCTTCCCATTTCAAATACATTTATTTAGGTGATTGTTCCACTTTGCCTATGATTATTTTAGCAAAACTAACGAAAGATCAAGAGGAATAATCGCTGCAAAACAGTCTAGTTTTAATATTTATAAAAGAGTGATCGAACCTGTAGACTGACTGCGACAACGATAGAGGCAAGCGCACCTATCGAACAGTAGTATAGCTCAGGCAAGAATATCTTATCGAACCCAAGGAACCTAAAAGTACTACTACTCACTTTTTTCCTACTTTTTAGCATTAATATGGAGTGATTAATTAACTTATCTAAGACTAATGAAATACTTAAACTAAATGCAAAGACAAAGAATAAAATTGGGAAAAGACTTTGGAAAACTCAGTTGATAAAGACGATACCCTCAGGAAGAATCCACCTATGACTTCACTTATTATCTACCTTTCAATTCATATGATTTCTTTTACTTAGCTTGATCCGTGAGACTCCCTAACCTATATTAAACCTTCTCTCGAAGTGAATAACTTCTAACCTTAGGTTAATTAGTGGAACTCTCATTCTCTTATAATAACCCCCTAAGGAAGCAGTAAATCGATCAATGGACACCCATATTAGGTTTCACCCTAATCTGGCAAAATATCATAACCCTATCTCTAGGTGCCCGATCAACTCCGCTTAATTATGCTAGATCTACTCTTAGGCAGGGTCTATTCCTCCTCCACCTAAGCACATCTGATTAAATTAAGCCACATAATTAAGAACAAACTAAGTATTTATCATATAAACTAATAAATCAAATAACAAAATACATCATAGGTTTCATCCCCTTTAGGTATCTAAAGGATCTAGTTCATAATAAAATAAGAAAACATCTCAAGAGAAAAGATAAAATAAAACATAAGAAATCCCTAAAACCCCCTGAAGGAATTGAAGGAGAGATCATCCGTCTTGAGTAGAATTCTGACTCTTCAAGATGGATCAACTGGCTATCTTCGAGTAATTTCCTAAACAAGTAAAGCTCTGGCAGAAAACTCTGCTAAAACCTCATGATCTTGAATTGCTGCCTTGGATTGTTTATATAGACGTTTGGGATGCTTTACTTGGCTCCTATGTACTCGTAATTCAAGTGAAATTCATCCTAAGTGTTTGAGTGGACTTAGGATTGCGTTTCTTGGGCTACAAGCATTCAATTCCAAGTGAAATTACTCTTTCTCGTAGCAGGGGCATGGCTAAGGCACGCCCGTGTAAATCGTGGTCCAGCCCGTGTCTCCATTCTATTGATTTAGGCACGGCTATGACACGCCCATGTAATATCTGGGTAGAGGTCGTACTTCTGGTCTGCCAATTGGGGCACGGCCGTGTACATCGAGGTCAGGCTGTGTTGGGCTTCTTGTTGACGAGGCACGATCGTGTAAATCAGGGTGTAACCGTGTACAAATCTAAATATTGGGGCACGGCCGTGTGGCATGAAGTCCAGGCCGTGTCGACTTCTCGGGTTTGCCTATTTTGGTCCGTTTTAAACCTATTTTGTGTCTTTTTTTATCGTTGGGTGCTTTCCTGAGTATAAGACATGCAAAGAAAGGATGAAGAGCACCTTTTTACATAAATTAAGGATAAATTCATCCAAAAGCATACTAAATGTGGGATTAAAATATGTTACTTTTACGGTTTATCAAAGAGCAACTAATTATTATTTTAAGGAAATTTAAGAGAACAATTGGTTGGACCATAGCTAATATTCGGGTATAAGCCCTTCCTTTTGCATGCATAAAATTATTTTAGAAGAATGTGAAAGAGCTCGAATTGATGGGCAAAGGAGGCTCAATCCTATTATGAAAGAAGTTGTAAGAAATGAAGTGATCAAATGGTTAGATGCAGGAATCATCTATCCTATTTCAAATAGTTCGTGGGTAAGTCCGATGCTGTGTGTGCCGAAGAAAGGTGGAATCACGATTGTTGAAAATGAGCGTAACGAGTTTATTCCAACGAGAACTATTACTGGTTGGAGAATTTGTATTAATTATAGAAAGTTGAATAAAGTAACTCGAAAGGACCATTTTTCGTTGCCTTTTATGGATCAGATGTTAGATCGACTGGCAGGTAATAAATTCTATTGTTTTTTAGATGGCTATTTGGGATATAACCAAATAGTTGTAGCTCTAGAGGACCAACATAAAAAAACCTTTACTTTTCCATATGGTACGTTCACTTTTAAGCGAATGCCTTTTGGTTTATGCAATGCACCTGCAACATTTCAACGATGCATGATGACAATATTCACTGATATGGTTGAAAATTTTGTTGAGGTTTTCATGGATGATTTTTCTGTTTTTAGTAACACTTATGAGATTTGTTTGAGTAATTTGGCTAAGGTACTGAAGAGATGTGAAGAGACGAATATTGTCCTTAACTGGGAAAAATGTCATTTTATGGTTAAGGAAGGGATTGTCTTAGGGCATAAAATCTCAAAAAGAGGAATTGAAGTCGAAAAAGCAAAGGTGGACACAATTGAAAGATTACCGGCCCAAATTAATGTGAAAGGAGTCAGAAGTTTCGTAGGCCATGTCAGTTTTTACTGAAGGTTTATCAAAGATTTCTCAAAAATTTCTAAACCATTGTGCTTGTTGTTAGAGAAAGATACAATGTTTGATTTCAACAAAACATTTTGAAAGCTTTTAAAGATCTAAAAATAGGGTTAATCTCAGCCCCAATAATCGTTACACCTGATTGGAACTCACCTTTTGAGTTGACGTGTGATGCAAATGATTATACCGTTGGAGTTATGATGGGTCAAAGAAGAAACAAAGTGTTTCACCCTATTTACTATGCAAGTAGAACTTTGACGGGAGCCTAACTCAATTATACAGTAACTGAAAAGGAACTCTTTGCTATAGTATTTGATTTTGACAAATTCCGTTCATATCTTATAGGTACCAAAGTTACAGTATTTATTGACCATGCGACCATTAAATACTTGCTCACGAAGAAATATGCAAAACCGAGGCTAATTCGTTGGATACTTTTACTCCAAGAATTTTACCTTGAGATCCACGACAGAAAAGGGGTCAAAAATCAAATAGCTGATCATCTATCGAGGTTGGAGCAAGATAGTGTAACTCGATCATGTATGCCCATCAATGAGAAGTTTCCAGATGAACACTTATTTAAGGTAAGTCGAAATCATGAAACACCTTGGTTTGTTGATTTTGCCAATTGTCTTGCATGTGGAATAATTCCTCGAGGAAAGACATACGAACAAAGGAAAAAATTCCTTCATGATAGTCACTATTATTTTTGGGAGGATCCATTTTTGTTTAAACATTGTGTAGATAATATAATCCGAAAGTGTGTAGCTGAAAGTGAGACTGCTGAGATCTTGTATCATTTCCATTCATCTCTAAGTGAAGGACACTTTTATGGTTCACGTACTGCAACAAAGATTTTGCAAGCAGGCTTCTTTTGGCCTACACTATTTAATGATGCTTATGCTTATGCGAAGAACTGTGATAAATGCCAAAGGACCAAAAATATATCAAGATGGAATGAGATGCCCTTGACAAACATTTTGGAGATTGAATTATTCGATGTATGAGGCATTTCTTAGGCCCATTTCCTTCTTCGTATGGGATCAAATACATCTTAGTTGCTGTGGACTATGTATCCAAGTGGGTTGAAGCTGAAGCAAACCCTACAAATGATGCTGAGGTAGTAATGCGATTCCTACATAAGCATGTGTTTACACAATTTGGGACACTGTAACAGCCCGATTTTGGGGCTAGTTGGAACAGTGATTTCAAAACCAATAATTCAAGTCTGGAGAAATTATTTTTAATATTAGTTTATGTGTTATAGCATGATTATATGAGTGCATGAAAATTTTGGTGAATTAATTTTAGTGATTGCATGCTTAATTTTGAAAAAGGACTAAATCGCATAAAGTGAGAAAGTTTTATTCTACAAGCTAAAGGTGTTAAATAGCTATGGAACACTAAAGTATAGGTCCTTATAAAGTAAATGGACCAATAAAATTATGGTGGCTGGACATGGAAATTTTAATTGGAGACAAAGTCATAAAATTAGGTGACATTAGGTGACTTGTCTAATAATAAAATAAAACAAAAAGAAAAGGCTATCATCTTTTCTTCTCTCCACCGATTTTTCTCCAAGAAAATAGCTAGGGAAGCTTAAAAACTTTAAGCAACTTACAACCCTTGCAAGTAAGTCATTTTGGTGGTCATTTTTGTTGATTTTTGTGTTTTTGGAACCCTTTTAGCTTAATCAAGCTAATGAGGGGACTATTTTGCACTATGTTTGAAAGTATAGGGTTTTTCCATTAGAGAATTAATGTTGTTTGCTGAATTTTTATGGAATAAAATGAATCTTGGTTTTTTAATAAACAACTTTTATGAAAGGATTTTTCATGAAAACACCTAAAAGGACCATTTTGTAAAAGTTATAAAATGGGTAGTAAATGTATGAAATAATTTGAATTCTGAGTTTCTATAAGAGTAATAAAGTTTGGTTGGGCTTGTTAAAGGAGGAAATTTGATTAAAATAGTTTTACGAGCCTAGGGGCAAAATCGTAATTATGTGAAAGTCTAAAGGCAAAACAGTAATTTTTCCAAAGTAGGAATTTTGGAATGTCTTGATTAGGTGGTGATTAAATTAGTAAATTTTGTCATTATAGATCAAGAAAAATGAAGTCCGGGCCTAGACCGGGGAAAAACCAAACTATTGGACTAAATCGAACTAGTCGCCCATATTTTGTATACCGAGGTAAGTTGTACGTAAATAATACAACTCTATTGTTATTATGCATTAAAAAATTGATATTGTATAAAATGTTTGATTATTATTATGAATATACATAACGAAATTTGATGTGGTATACTCCCGGTTGAACCTTAAGAATTGATCGGATATCAATGCCATGACATTAGGAATATATGAGAGTCAGTGTAAGACCATGTCTGGGACATGGCATCGGCGTTGATATGTGTGCTAATATAAGACCATATCTGGGAAATGGCATCGGCCACATTATGCTAGCCAGTGTAAGACCATGTTTGGGACATGGCATCGAAAATGATATGAGAGCTAATGTAAGACCATGTCTAGGACATGGCATCGGCCTCGTGTAATATCCCGGACTATGGCTTATGCATTTTTTCAATAATATGAAATAGCATGCCTTTGTGTGTTAAGAATGTATGGTATGAATTTTGTGAACTTTAGAAAATAGGAGAGTGCCTTAGAAATTATTAGATTTAAAATCTAAAAAGGGGAAGCTAGGCTGAGGAGGCCTTAAGGAAAATTGTAGGAGTTTTTGGACATAAAATTGGGCTTGGTAGAGTGGCTTGGAGGTGCCACTTAGGGCCTTGGTATGTGACGCCTCAGGCAAGGAAGAAGGGAGGAGGTTCGAATCAAGTTGGCGGCATTTTTGTATGTTGGCGTCAAGGAGGGGAGAGGTGATGGACGACATATGGACTTTGGATGGATGAGGATAAGCCTTGGTTATTCTTTTAAAATTCGGCTAAGAAGGAAGGGATAATTGTTGACTTATTCTATTCTTTTTGAATAAAGGTTGAAGAGAGAAAATATAGGAGAAAATTAGAGGATTTGATAAGAGGAAAGTGGGGGCGAGAATATAAGACTCTAGGGCTTGTATTTTCGACTTTGAAGAGTGTGAAGGAGTGTGCGAATTTTTGTTGTGAGCATTCATCTTTTCTTTCTCTTTTATGCCTTGTCGAATTTCCTCTCTTCATATTATCTTTTCTTTCAAACCCAATTCATCACCTTTTCTTGAATGGCCGAATGACCCTTTGTCATTGAAAACCTTAGCCGAATTTGGTAGCCTTCTATGTCTTCTTTTTCTTGAGATCATTAAAGCCGAAATCTCTCTTAAACTTGCCATTGCCGAATTCTCTTAGCCCACTTCTATATTTCTTTTCTTTCATCTATATCTATTTTTAAGTGATAGCCGAATGTTCAAACACCATTTGAAAAGCCTAGCCGAATCTCAAGGTGCCTATTTTCTCTTCTTTCTTTAAGCCTTAAAAGCCGAAATGGTTAGTCAAATCTATTCTCTGTTAGTCTTCACAAGCAAACGTTGGTGGTAAGTACTTCTTTTAATCGGTTTTATCTTCTTTTCATGGATGTGCCAAAATCAAGTGTTTAGTCTTTGGTTATGGGTTAGCCGAATATTCATAAGCCATAATCTAGTGTTTCTTTTGTGTGTAGCCAACATTAAGGGGCAGTAAGGAGACTTTCGGGATTTAAAATCGCAAGGTAAGTACCCATGATATTCATTCAAGGCTTATTTAGTGATTTATATCTATTTTGTATTTATTTAAAAGCCGAAAACTAACCAAATCAATTGATCTAGTGTTAGCCGATTGCAAGGAAGGAAAGACTACAAGTTTTCGGGATTTGATTAGTAGTAAATCGACAACAAGGAAAGATTTTGGTTTCGATTGTCCTTCAGGATTTAATTAATTAGCCAAATGGCTTTATGCTAAAGTGTTTAAGGTTGGCCGAATATAGGGATTAAAGGTCTAAAAGCATTAGATCGGGTTTTCGGGATTTCAATAAAGCGCTAAGTAAATCAGGTGTGTACCCCACACTAAGCCTTAATTAATTGACGGTTATGTTTTAATAAATATGTTACTATGAATATGTTAAGATGTGGCTAAGAGTATCTTGCATTGGTACAAAGTACTCAGGTACGTTTACCTACTCCTACTATGAGTATGACATGATCTATGATGGCATATATGTCATAAGTGATAAGAATGTGAAATAAGGCATGATATTACATGATTTGTTTGACATGGGGCATATGGGTGATATGTAAAGGGGAAGTGAATTGGTGGTTTTATACCCCAATATCTGAATGTGGTGTCTTATGTCACAATATCCGAATGTGGTGACTTACGTCATAATATCTGGATGTGGTGACTTATGTCACGAATATTTATCTGGTGGCTATGCCACGAAATTATAAGGGTGATGAGCACGTCGACTGCAGTGGCTGCCTTCGATGGTGTGTAGCGGGTGAAGGGTTGACTTAGTAGTCCCCACGGTATGATGGTTGGTACGGGTGATGTGTAGCGGATGGTTATCTAGGCTTGGGTTCGGGTTTGCATCATGATTTATATATGTTTATCATGTATGATTTGACATGCCTTAATTAATTGAGACTTGTGTTGGTTGTACACATTGAGTCTGTTTGACTCACTCCTTGTGGGATTATTTTTCAGGTGACACTCAGTGATGGACCAGGTCGGCAGGAGCTCAAGGGTGGCCATGCTCAGCTTCGAGTCTATTTTATTTTATTTTGGGCTTTCTCTTTTTAAGTATTTTGGATTTAATTTGGGTTTTTGATTTGATGTAATAAGGCCTTGGTTTGAACTGTTTGTGCATGCATTTTTAATTCTTTAAGTATGTCACGATTTTTATTAATTCAAGGTTAATGTCCATTTTTCTTAAGTATAAATATTAAATGTTGTGACACCTAATCAATACGGGTTTTAAAACTCAAGCCCAACCCAAATTTACTGTTTTCAAAAACACGAAAAAAATTTAGCAAAGTTTCAAATAAGATTCGAATGGTTTTTCCTAGAAGCATGCCAAATCTAGTCAGGGCTTGTGGGTCGAGTTTGGGGTGTTTCATTTTGGTATCAGAGCCCGGTTCAAAACTCAGCCTTGAGGGTTTTTTGGGCCCAAAATGTTTTCTTTCTTTTGAAATTGGGTTTTATAAGAAATTGAGTGGGTTTTTCGGCATGGCTTTGAGTCTCGGCCAAGTCCACTGTAAGTACTCCCAACTCTTCTGTGAATTGTATGTGGGAATATATAGGGACGTAGATTAGTGGACTAGGAATTAAACCCTAGGACTAGTTTACCCCAACATGAGAATTACATAAAACTTTAATGCCCAATTAAACAAACCTGTGTCTAAGTCCCCGAGTTAGGGTGTGGCAACCATTGTGCACATGTCTAAGATTGGTTTCGGTGGGAGCTTGGTATTTAAGCAGTGCTAGTGACTCACCTCCTCTCCACTCGAATCCTACCTGGTGCGTAGTGACGGTTCACCCTAACCCAGAGGACTCAGCCACAGGCTAAACCCAATAACTAAAACCCGAAAGGGACTAGCCATATTTTTATAAAAACCCTTTGATGTGTAGGAAAACTATTTTGAATTTTTTTTTCCAAAATATTCTCAATTTACTAAAATGACCTAAATACCCCTGGTTGGAAAAATTACTAAAATACCCTTGGTTCATAAAATTTCCATACTACCTACAATTTTTTTATCAGGATTCTCTTGCCTTACAAATATCCAAAAACCCTATTTTTACAAATATTAAGATACCCTGATTTGGAAAATTTACAAAATTACCCTTGATTTGCAAAATGACCAAATTACCCCTAACCTATACAAATGACCAAAATACCCTCAGTGAGGAAAATTACCGAAGTACCCTCAAATTAAAAATCTTACCAAGCATTTCAATTTTATAAAAATGCCAAAATTTCCACTTTGTGAAATTTTCAAATGCCCTAATTTGAAAAAAATTACCAAAATACCCCTATAGGATAAAATTACGAAAATATCCCTAGGTAGTGGAAAACAACAAACAATGACAACTACAACATTTCTCTGTAATGAACGCAAGTTCATAAATGTGATTGAATGAATGAAATGAAACTGTTTGTGTATGAAATTGAAAGAAATACTCCTTAGAACTATTAAACATAAAACTATTCGTGATAAATCAGTGGAACAAAACTAATTCATAAAATTCTTTAATCAGATAAACGCAAATTAGAAGTATGAATTCAAGGGGATATGGCCGTAACGTGCGAGGCCGTGGTAAAGGCCGAATGACTATGTTGGAAATCGTTTGATCAGGTCAAGGATCCAAAAATGAAATGCCACCACCACTACCAGCCGCTGATGTGGAATATCAGGATCAGACGGGGGATGACACAGTGTCACAGGCGATGCTGCGAGTTTTGAAAAGGGTGGTTGGAGCAAGTGGAGGCATGGGAGCTTGGAAGTCGGTACCTGAGCGACTCCGAGCCAACGGAGTGGAGGTGTTCCATGGTGTATCTAGTGTGGCACCCAGTACTGCTGAGTATTGGTTGGAGGCTACTGAGCGGATTATGGATGAGCTTGATTTAACTGCCGAGGAAAAACTAAAAGGGTTGGTGTTGCTTTTTGCGATGAGTCATATCAATGGTGACTCACGGTTCGGGATGGTGTTACAGCTGAGGAACTCACTTGGGATTATGCTAAGGCGGTATACCAAAAGAATTATGTTGGTACTCATTACATTGATGCACAGCGGAAGGCATTTAAAATTTGGTTCAAGGAACAAGTCCGTGGCGAATCTGTTGAATTTCTAAATTTGAGCCGTTATGCTCGAGCATAGTATCAAGCGAGCATGGCGGTGTGTCCGATTTGAGGACGGGGTGAGGATGATTCGAGGCATTAATAGCTCCACAGTAAGAGCGAGAGTTTACTATGTTAGTGGAGAAGGCTAAGGTAGCCGAGGGTATCAAGGATTCTGTAAGGCAGAATACCGATCGAAATAGGCAGAAGAGAGGCTTTCGATCTTCAGGGTCTTCTAAGAATGAGCAAAAGAGGCCTAGAGTTGATGGGCCGCGAGGTCAGCAAGCTGCTATTAGAGGGCAGTATTGTACTTGTGCCCAATGTGGGAAGAAGCATTTAGGAGAGTGTTGGAAGAAGATGGGAGGATGCTTCAAGTGTGGGTCCAAGGACCACATAATTAAGGATTGTCCTATGAGAACCGAATGGGGACGACCAGTAAGTCAAGGTCCTAACCAGGCTAGAAGGGGTGGATAGCAGCCTCAGCGGGGCCGTGGTTCGAATGACAGAGGTAATGGTGCTGGTAGAGGACGGGGAACACTAGGTCGAGGTGTTGGTAACACGGAGGCCAGACAACCGAGTTTAGTGTATGCAGTTCATCGGAGAGAGGACGGAGATGCACCAAACGTCATAATCGATACGTTTCTTATATTTGGCAAACCTTATGTTGCTTTGATTGATGTGGGCTCGACCCATTCTTTTGTTGCATGTAGAGTAGTTGAAACTCTAGGAATAGCCTCTGAACTATCTAGTAGGGAGATGACTGTAGTGAGCCTACTAGGTCAAACTGTAGTAGTGAACAAGATATTTCGGAGTGTGCCTTTGGAGCTTCAAGGAGTGATATTTCCTGCCGACTTAATGGAATTACCCTTCGAGGAATTTGATCTTATACTTGGTATGGACTGGCTAGTGGAGCATCAGGCTGTATTGGATTGTGTAGTCAAACGAATGGAGTTAAGGACCCCAGAGGATGAGGTGATAGTTATGATAGGAGAAAGAAGGAACTACTTGTCTAACGTAGTTTCTGCTTTGAAAGTGGATAAGATGGTTCGGAAGGGGTGTAAGGCATTCTGGCTTTCATTAGTGCTTTGGATGTGAACGAAGGGGGAGTTAGTGGAGTTAGAACGATAAGGGAGTTTGTGGATGTCTTTCCGGAGGAATTACCTGGAATACCCCCGAACAGGGAAGTGGAGTTCGGAATTGATTTGCTGCCGGAAATAGTGCCTGTGTCAATCGCCCCGTACAGAATGGCACCAAAGGAGTTGGTTGAGCTCAAGGCTCAGATCCAAGAATTACTAGACCGTGGGTTTATTCGACCCAGTGTGTCTCCATAGGGAGCACCGGTCTTGTTTGTGAAAAAGAAGGACGGAACTATGCGTATGTGCATAGATTATCGTTAGTTGAATAAGCTGACCATCAAGAACAAGTATCTGTTGCCAAGGATAGACGACTTGTTCGATCAGCTTAAGGAGGCTGCAGTATTCTCAAAGATAGATCTAAGGTCTGGATATCATTAGCTTAAGATGAAGGAGGCTGATATCCATAAGATGGCTTTTCGAGCAAGGTACAGGCATTATGAGTTCTTGGTAATGCCGTTCGGATTGACAAATGCCCCAGCCGCATTTATGGACATGATGAACCGGGTTTTCCAACCCTATTTGGACCGATTTGTTGTTGTGTTCATAGACGATATCTTGGTATATTCGAAGTCTGAGGAAGAACACGATGAGCACCTCCGAGTTGTATTGCAAGTGTTGAGGGAGAAGAAGCTCTATGCCAAATTCAGCAAGTGTGAATTTTGGCTTAAGGAGGTTACGTTTTTAGGACATGTGGTATCTGCTGAAGGAATAAGGGTGGATCCTCGGAAGATTGAGGCAGTTTTGGATTGGAAAACCCCCTAAGTCTATGGCAAAAGTTTGGAGTTTCTTAGGATTAGCAGGCTATTACCGAAGGTTTATGGAAGGGTTCTCATCGATAGCCGCACCTCTGACAAAGTTGTTAAGAAAGGAAGTGCCTTTCATATGGACCGATAAGCAATAGGAGAGTTTTAAGAAGCTTAAGAGGGTCTTGACTGAAGCTTCGATTTTGATTCAGCCGAAGGCGGGGAAGGATTTTGTGGTGTATTGTGACGCTTCCCATACAGGTTTGGGTTGCGTATTGATGCAAGATGGGAAAGTAGTCGCTTATGCGTCTCGACAACTAAGGCCACACGAGGTTAACTACCCGACGCACGACTTGGAATTGGCGGCAGTGGTCTTTGCTCTTAAGGTATGGAGGCACTATCTTTATGGAGAAAAGTCAATAATCTACACGGACCACAAAAGCTTGAAGTATCTACTGACTCAGAAGGAGTTGAATCTGAGACAGCAAAGGTGGGTGGAATTATTGAAGGACTACGATTGTTCCATAGAGTATCACCCGGGCAAGGCAAATGTGGTGGCAGATGCCCTAAGTTGAAAAGTTGTGTCGGATCTGAGGGCGATGTTCGCACATCTGAGCTTGTATGACGATGGAAGTCTGCTAGCAGAATTGCAAGTTAAATCGACATGGTTGAATGAGGTGAAGGAAAGTCAGTTAAGGGATGAGGATCTAAGTATTAAGTTGAGACAAGTGCAGAGTAGAGAGTTGGAAGATTATGGTATTAATGACGAAGGAGTATTGTGTTTCAAGAGAAAAGTCTGTATGTCGGGAAATAAGGAATTAAGGCAGAGGATTCTACAGGAATCGCATAGTAACACTTATGCTATGCATCCTGGAGGTACTAAGTTGTACAGAGATCTAAAGGAACAATTCTGGTGGCCTGGTCTTAAGAGGGAAGTTACCAAATTTGTAGGGAAATGCCTAACGTGTCAGCAAGTTAAGGCTGAACACCAAGTTCCGTCCGGGTTGCTTCAGCCAATATAGATTCCGCAGTGGAAGTGGGAAAGAATTACCATGGACTTCATTAGTGGGCTTCCCCTTACGCCTACTAAGAAGGACTCAGTGTGGGTGATAGTGGATCGGTGACAAAGTCTGCGCATTTCATTCCCGTGCAGGTTGACTATTCTTTGCAGAAGCTGGCGAGATTGTATGTGGCAGAGATTGTAAGGTTGCACGGAGTGCCATTGTCGATTATCTCGGATAGGGATCCGCGGTTCACGTCTTGATTTTGGAAAGCTCTACATTAGGCTTTAGGCACTAGATTGGATTTCAGTACGACTTTTCATCCACAGTCGGATGGCCAGTCTGAGCGAGTAATACAAGTGCTAGAGGATATGTTGAGGGGCTGTGTGATAGACTTCAGAGGAAGTTGGGAAGAATATTTGCCTCTAGTGGAATTTACGTACAATAACAGCTATTAGGCAAGTATTCGAATGGCACCGTACGAAGCGCTGTATGGACGAAAGTGTCGCACTCCTACGTATTGGACAGAATTAGGGGAACGTCAGATTTTGGGTCTGGGAATTGTGGCTGAATCTGAGGAGAAGGTTAAGATAATTTGGGCACAGTTGAAGGAGGCATCTGACAGGAAAAAGTCTTACGCAGATCTCAAGTGGAAGGAGATTGAGTTTACTGTGGGAGACTATGTGTTTCTTAAAGTTTCGCCTTGGAAGAAGGTGATGAGATTTGGTCGCAAAGGGAAGCTAAGTCCAAGGTTCATAGGACCTTATCAAGTTTTGAAGCAAATTGGACCGGTGGCATACCAGTTGGAGTTACCTCCGGAATTGAAGTAGATGCATGACGTATTTCATGTTTCCATGCTACGTCGATACCGATCGGATCCATCTCATGTAGTTCTGGTTGAAGAGGTGGAGCTAAGACCAGATCTGTCTTATGAGGAAGAGCCAATTCAAATTCTAGAACGAGATATGAAGGTGCTTCGGAGGAAGTCGGTCCCTTTGGTCAAGGTGTTGTAGCGTAACCATGGATCGGAGGAAGCTTCTTGGGAGCCAGAAGAAGCAATACGATAGCAATACCCTCACCTATTCTAGCCAGGTAATTTCGAGGTCGAAATTATTTTAAGGGGGTAGAACTGTAATATCCCGGATTATGGCTTATGCATTTTTTTTAATTATATGAAATAGCATGCCTTTGTGTGTTAAGAATGTGTGGTATGAATTTTGTGAACTTTAGAAAATAGGAGAGTGCCTTAGAAATTATTAGATTTTAAATCTAAAAAGGCGAAGCTAGGCTGAGGAGGCCTTAAGGAAAATTGTAGGAGTTTTTGGACATGAAATTAGGCTTGGTAGAGTGGGTTGGAGGCGCCACTTAGGGCCTTGGTATGTGATGCCTCAGGCAAGGGAGAAGGGAGGAGGTTCGAATCAAGTTGGCAGCATTTTTGCATGTTGGCGTCAAGGAGGGGAGAGGTGATGGACGGCATATGGACTTTGGATGGATGAGGATAAGCCTTGGTTATTCTTTTAAAATTCGGCTAAGAAGGAAGGGATAATTGTTGACTTATTCTATTCTTTTTGAATAAAGGTTGAAGAGAGAAAATATAGGAGAAAATTAGAGGATTTGATAAGAGGGAATGTGGTGGCCGAATATAGGACTCTAGGGGCTTGTATTTTCAGCTTTGAAGAGTGTGAAGGAGTGTGTCGAATTTTTGTTGTGAGCATTCATCTTTTTCTTTCTCTTTTGTGCCTTGCCGAATTTCCTCTCTTCCTATTCTCTTTTCTTTCAAACCCAATTCATCACCTTTTCTTGAATGGCCGAATGACCCTTTGTCATTGAAAACCTTAGCCAAATTTGGTAGCCTTCTATGTCTTCTTTTTCTTGAGATCATTAAAGCCGAAATCTCTCTTAAACTTGCCATTGCCGAATTCTCTTAGCCCACTTCTATATTTCTTTTCTTCCATCTATATCTATTTTTAAGTGATAGCCAAATGTTCCAACACCATTTGAAAAGCCTAGCAGAATCTCAAGGTGCCTATTTTCTCTTCTTTGCCGCAAGCCTTAAAAGCTGAAACGGTTAGCCGAAATCTATTCTCTATTAGTCTTCACAAGCAAACGTTGGTGGTAAGTACTTCTTTTAATCGGTTGTATCTTCTTTTCATGGATGTGCCGAAATCAAGTGTTTAGTCTTTGGTTATGGTTTAGCCGAATATTCATAAGCCATAATCTAGTGTTTCTTTTGTGTGTAGCCAACGTTAAGGGGCAGTAAGGAGACTTTCGGGATTTAAAATTGCAAGGTAAGTACCCATGATATTCGCCAAGGCTTATTTAGTGATTTAAGATCTATTTCGTATTTATTTAAAAGCCGAAAACTAACCAAATCAATTGATCTAGTGTTAGCCGATTGCAAGGAAGGAAAGACTACAAGTTTTTGGGATTTGATTAGTAGTAAATCGGCAACAAGGTAAGATTTTGGTTTCGATAGTCCTTCGGGATTTAATTAATTAGCCAAATGGCTTTATGCTAAAGTGTTTAAGGTTGGCCGAATATAGGGATTAAAGGTCTAAAAGCATTAGATCGGGTTTTCGGGATTTCAATAAAGTGCTAAGTAAATCAGGTGTGTACCCCACACTAAGCCTTAATTAATTGACGGTTATGTTTTAATAAATATGTTACTATGAATATGTTAAGATGTGGCTAAGAGTATCTTGCATTGGTACAAAGTACTCAGGTACGTTTACCCACTCCTACTATGAGTATGACATGATCTATGATGGCACATATGTCATAAGTGATAAGAATGTGACATAAGGCATGATATTGCATGATTTGTTTGACATGGGGCATATGGGTAATATGTAAAGGGGCAGTGAATTGGTGGTTTTATACCCCAATATCTGAATGTGATGATTTATGTCACAATATCCGAATGTGGTGACTTACGTCATAATATCTAAATGTGGTGACTTATGTCACGAATATTTATATGGTGGCTATGCCACGAAATTATAAGGGCGATGAGCACGTCGACTGCAGCGACTGCCTTTGATGGTGTGTAGCGAGTGGAGGGTTGACTTAGTAGTCCCCATGGTGTGATGGTTGGTACGGGTGATGTGTAGCGGATGGTTATCTAGGCTTGGGTTCGGGTTTGCATCATGATTTATATATGTTTATCATGTATGATTTGACATGCCTTAATTAATTGTAACTTGTGTTGGTTGTACACATTGAGTCTGTTTGACTCACCCCTTGTGGGATTATTTTTTAGGTGACACTCAGTGATGGACCAGGTCGGCAGGAGCTCAAGGGTGGCCATGCTCAGCTTCGAGTCTATTTTATTTTATTTTGGGCTTTCTTTTTTTAAGTATTTTGGATTTAATTTGGGTTTTTGATTTGATGTAATAAGGCCTTGGTTTGAACTATTTGTGCATGCATTTTTAATTCTTTAAGTATGTCACGATTTTTATTATTTCAAGGTTAATGTCCATTTTTCTTAAGTATAAATATTAAATGTTGTGACACCTAATCAACAAGGGTTTTAAAACTCAAGCCCAACCCAAATCAACTGTTTTCAAAAACACGAAAAAAATTTAGCAAAGTTTCAAATAAGATTCGAATGGTTTTTCCTAGAAGCATGCCAGATCCGATCAGGGCTTGTGGGCCGGGTTTGGGGTGTTTCACCTCGATATGTGATCCAGTGTAAGACCATGTCTGGGACATGGCATTGGCATCTTAACCTCTTGTGTGAGGCTTTTCGGGTATCCTTTGGTATTTCAACTGGTTCAACGAGTAATTTAATGCTTGCGTCAAAAGTGAGAAAAGTTAAAACTATGTTGTAAGTGATACAAGTACCTACACAAAATTCATGAGAAATGATCTCGATTTATGTTGTATGATTAGTAAGGATGAAAGTGAGTAAGTTATGCCTTTAATAATTTGAGAATTATGTGCAAGTTCATAATATGTTATGAGTATGATAATGCAAGGTATTTGTTGATAATTATTTACATGCAACTTACTAAGCTTTATGCTTACTCCCTCTCTTTTCCATTTTCTTATAGAATCGCCAAGCTAGCTCGAGAATCAAAGGACGTCGGAGGCTCGATGACACTATCAATCTGAACATTTAGTATAGTTAGATTTATCATTTTGAGTATGGCATGTATAGGGACTTGGTCTTTTGTCAAGTGTCATATTGTTTTGGCCAAATGTGTTGGCTTGTTTTGAAGATTGATTCATTTTGTATAAGGCCATGGATGATGGCTAATATTTATTACTGATATATGTAAATGATGATGTTTTTCATGAATGTGCAATTTGCATGGTGAAATATATGGTGTGTTAATGCATGAATGAGTAAGTCGCATGATTAGATTGAAAAAAGTATGTGATAAGTTTTCCATGTGAATGGAGTGTAGTGGCTTTGATGTGTGGATTAGTGTTACTTGTTGTGGCTTATGTTGGTGCAAGTAAGGGTGGCAAAAAGGCTTGGTAAATAGCCTTGTTTTTGTCCACACGGGTAGACACACAGGCATGTGCCCAGGCCGTGTGAAGTATGCACCTTAAATGCGAAATTAAATTCACCGAACGGCCTAGCACACGAGCGTGTGCCTTGGCCGTGTGACCCTAAATTATTGCTGACGTCAGAAATAGAATGTCAAGATTGTTACACACGGGCTGAGACACGGGCATGTCATGGCCGTGTGAGGGACACAGGCCATGGACACGGGCTTGTGCCAGGCCGTGTGAAAACCACTGTAGGTTCAAATTGATAAATAAATCCACACAGGAAAGGAAATGGGCGTGTGCCCCTATTTTCAGTGAAGTTTTCCAAAGTTTTCTAAAGTGCATGGTTTAGTACCGAACCGTTTCTAAAGTGTGTTTTGGGCCTCGTAGGCTCATATTAGGGGTTTTAAGACAAAGTTTGAAAATTTTCAAATTTGAACAAAATTTCCTAACCCAAAAATGTTTGTGTGCATGTTATTGAGTTAGGTAACGCTGTGTACCTTGTTCCGGCATAGGATATGGGTAAGGGGTGTTAGAGACACCAAGATCTATTATTAGTGATGAAGGTTCTCACTTTGTGAACAAATGGCTTAAGTGGTTGCCTGAAAAATATGATGTGAAGCACAAGATTGCTACTGCCTATCACCCCAGTCTAATGGGCAAGTTGAAAGAGTGAACCGTGAAATCAAAAGGTATCCTTGAAAGGGTAGTACGCCCTAGCAGAAAAGATTTGTCTCGAAGGCTCGATGATGCATTATGGGCCTATCGAACAGCATTTAAGACACCGTTAGGAATGACTCCTTATCGGTTAGTCTTTGGAAAGGCATGTCATTTGCCATTAGAGTTGGAGAATAGAGCTCACTGGGCTTTGAAGTAGTTGAACTTTGATCTTAAGCAAGCCGGTGAGAGAAGGATGTTACAACTTGATGAGTTGGAAGATCTGAGGTTGTTTTCCTATGACAATGCCAAAACGTGTAAAGAAAGATCAAAGAGATGACATGATAGTCATATACAACCTCGTGAGTTTATAGAAGGTCAGAAGGTTTTGTTGTTTAATTCAAGGTTGAAGTTATTTCGTGGGAAGCTTAAAGAAGGACCCTATAACATTTACCGAGTTTATCCTTATGGAGATTTTGAATTATACGAAAATTAGGAGGTACATTTAAAGTTAATGGTCAACGTCTCAAACACTACTGAGATGGTGAAGTTGAGCGAGTTGAATCCTCGTTCAAGTTATCAGACCCTTGACTTTTCATGAACTTGTTTTGTAAATAAATAAATAATTAGAACTTATTATCTTAACTTATTACATTTAATTAATTCTATCTAAGGAGATTGGAACTTAAGCGGCACCGTTGTGACCCCTCCAACCTTTCTTGGGAATTAATTTAATGTAATTTGTTAAGAAGAAATTTTCTAATTAAGATTTAACATTTTTAAGTTTCATTTGTTTTGTTTAAATTTTAAATTTTTATGTTAATAAAGGGGGGTCAATTTTGGCCTATAACACCCTTAACCCGTATCCGCTGCAGACTAAGGTTATGAGGCATTATCGAACATACCGAAACATTTCACAAACATACATCTCACATCAACAAAACATCATCATTCATAATCACTTTGTCTCTTTAAAAGATCTACGAGACCTTAAACATGCTTTAGAGAAGGTTTGGGACTAAACCGAGCACATACGAAACTTTGCAGAACTCTTAAAATTTTTCCTTCAAAACAGGGCACATGCCCATGTGGCTAGGCTGTGTGCCTCACACGACCGTGCCTTAGCCTGTGTTTTAGCCCGTGTATAAAAATGACTAGGACCACACAGCCTATCACATGCCTGTGTGTCTAGCCCATGTGCAATCCTGAATCAAATCACACAACTGTCACACACCCATGTGTCTGGCCCGTGTGTAATATTGAATTGCTTCGAAATAGGACAGTAAAGGTCGGGTCACATGCCCGTGTGCTCAACCGTGTCGGCAATTCTAGACCATTTGCAAGGCCAAATTTCCACCAATTAAGGCTCATACTTACAAGCATCAAATAACCATCATTTTATGACTCAAAAACAACCCAAACAAATGAAATTCATGCACAATTTGACCCATAACAACATCATTCACTTCTATGTATAAAGCTATCCAAAACTTACCAACTCATATGCCCACCTTTCATAAAAAATATACTAAATATTGCATCATAAAGCATGGACTAAATTTACCATATTCACATTCATTAACAACCCATTTCACATGACTATATACACATGTTCCAAAACATTTCTTAACATTTCTAGCCTATACATGCCAGACTTCAATAGTATACGTTTTCAAAAGGTACCAAAGTATAGCTTGATAGTGTGGTGATGATCCTCGACGATCCCCGAGCTTCCAGTAGCTTCAATAATCTATAAAACAATGCAAACACACACAAAGTAAGCTTTCAAAAGCTTAGTAAGCCATATACAAATAAAATATCATATAGAACATTTATAAGCCATTTCATTCACATAAACTATAGCATAACTCAATTGCAAAATCATATTTCTCCTTTGACTCAATTGTTCCTAACCATTTACTTACGCACATACCACATAACCATGTAGTTCATTTGATCATAGCACAATTTATTTCATTATTCTCATACATGTATCTCAATTCCACATTTTTCACGTATACTTACTTTTCATACTCGTACTTTGCATACATTTCAAATGTACTTGCATCAGATGCACATTTCACATAATCATTCATTTATTGGAATGCCCGTTGAACCATTCGGAATCAAATAGGATACTTGGATAGCTCGAATGCTCGTACAATGCCAACATCCCAAATGTGGTCTTACATGTAATCAAATATCGATGCCACTGTCCCAGACAGGGTCTTACACGAAATCATATAAGATGCCAATGTCCCAGACATGGTCTTAAATCACAAATCGATACCAGCGTCCCAGACTTGGTCTTACACGATAACACATACTGAAACCCTATGTCATGACATATGTATCCTAACTATTCCTAAGGTTCGTACGAGACTTTTCGGACATTGACACATTGTCGAAACTTTCTCAGATTTCACATATACATCTTCCATAGTCATTCATGACAATTTAATTTCATATTAGCGTGAATAAATCAATTCAAACACATTTATTTGTATATAGACTTACCTCGTGCAGATATGAACGGATGGAAACGACTACTCGACCACTTTCGACTTCCCCCGATCTAATTCCATTTTCTTTGGTTCTTGATCTATACATATTCAAATTTAACTCTTTTATTTTCCAAATCATTCAATTCAATCCAAATACACACATTTAGGGCATTTTACAAATTAACCCTCATATTTTCACATTTTGACATTTAGGTCCCTATTTCATAAAATCACCAAATACACATAATTTCATTATACACATGCTTAGCCAAATTTTTCCCTAGCTCATATAAGCCCATTTATTTCACATTTTAGTCCTTCAATTTCTCATTTTCACAAATTAGTCCATAATAGTCAAATTTATCAAAAATTCAAAGACAAAACATATTAATCTAATAACAAGCTTTTATATTTCAACAACTATCATCACAAGTCTTACAAAATCATCAAAGGCATAACTTGAAATCTTCATCAAATTATAAAATTAAGGCATGGGCTTGATAGAATGCTAAGCAACGGTCGGAAAACATAGAAATTATCAAAAATCGAACAAAAACGGACCTTTAATCAAGCTTGAAAGTAGCTGAATATCAAAACATATGAGCCCTATGATAAACCATAAATGTAACATATTTTAATTCCATGCTTGGTATATTTTTGGATGATTTATTATGAGAATTAGTGAATTTGAAGCTCCTAATCCCTTAAATTCGTGTTTTTATACTTAAGAAAGCATTTGGGGGCAAAAGGAGCAAAAAAAGAGCCAAAATCGGAGTTTTCAGGATCCATACGGGCTGGGCATGTAACACCCCAAACCCGGCCTGTGAGCCTTGACCGGATCTGGTATGTCACAGAGTAAAAACGTTTTGAAAGATTTTGATTATCTGATAGAAATCTGAAAATTTGCTGAGATTATAAAACGGTGTCTATTAAATACTCAGGTGGAATTGTTTTTTTTTTTTGTAAACATGGTGGAGTTGAAACCTTTGAAAACATTTGATCATTTTTTTATTATTAGAACCATCAGAGTTATTGCTAACTTGGTGAATATTGTTACCCGATGGCAACATCCTTGAAAACTTGTAAAAATTTCCCATTTTGAAAACGTCACTTTTAACTGAGTTATTTAAACAATTTATAGATTCGTTAGTAATATGGTAGGAGTAAAGTAAAACAACTATTTAAACATCCAAAATAATAACTAGTGGCCTTATTACAACCCAAATCAAATTTAGTAAATAATAAACCTTAACTGTGCTAAACAAAAGTTCAAATCCAAGGAACAAGCATGGTCGCCTCGAGTCCTCTCCGGCTCTATCTCCGCGATCTACTCATCTGCAAAAAGATATGGGAAGGGGTGAGTCACCAAGACTCGGTGTATAAATCCCTAACCCGAAAGTACAAACTCATTCACAAAATATTAGTAAGTCATGCAAAACATGCAACCCAAAACTAGCCATCCATACTCCTTTAACTACCCCGTGTGGTCAAAACCACTGGTGGTCAAGCCCACTGGTGACCGGAGTCACAAATCAAGTGATGGGGCCAACCCATCGTGTGGTCAAAACCACTGATGACCATAGGTCACAATTATCAATATGTGGTCAAAACCACTTGTGGTACCAAACCACTGGGACTTAGTCACAATTTATATCAACGGTGTAGTCAAAACCACTGGTAACCGAAGTCACAATTAAACTGATGGGGCCAACCCATCTTGTGGTCAAAACCACTGGTGACAGTCCATAGAGAATATTCCCCCTCCTCTCTTCAATCCCATTATCATCATGCTCATAACATGCTTAACATATTATCATAAATCATGCATATAGGTCATGGCATAGCATCTTAACCATCATGTCTTTCATATAACACATTTAAAGTCAAAAGCGACTTACCCGGAATCCATGCTCATGCTCACAAGGCAAAACACTATCACAATAGTTAACTGTAAAATATCAAGCAATGCCAACTAATAAAGTGTGTAAGAGTTTTACACACCTGATTATTCGAAAAATCCCAAAACTACGCGTTCTTATGAAATCCAAAAACTACACGTTCTTATGAAATCCCGAAATGTATGTCCCTACAATACCTACATTCGGCCAATACCACTTTTAGACCTAAGCCATTCGGCTTAATCACAAATCTCGAAGGATGAATCGCACAAGTCTAATTTCTTACCTTAATACCGATTTGGTCTCCTACCAAATCCCGAAAACACACACCAAGTCCTCCTTGTATTCGGCTACACTAGCACACTTCAAAAGTTAGCCTTCGGCTTTTAATAAATTAAGGATTAGATTCTGAGATATTAATACGCTCACCTAGATCGACCACCAAATCCCGAAGGCTCTTGAATTCGGCAATGGCCTCCCCTACAATCAGTTTTATCACTTCATTAAAGATTTAAAGGCCATTCGGCCAAACATAAACCCGAAACCAAAAGAGCTAACACCTCCTTACCTTAGTCAATAGATTTGGCTTCTACACACCCAAAGATCGGCACACTCCAAAAAGGAAGGATTAGATTCGGCTCTTAATCCCAGGAATCCTAGGAGAAATTAGTTTCCAACAAGGGTTAGGAACCTATGTGAGTCGACAGAGAAAAGAAAAGGAATAAAAAGGGTATTCGGCCAAGACACTTACCCTTTCTCAAAACCATTTAGTGAAGAATCCAAGAGAAACCACCCTTGTTGCTATTCGGCCAAAACAAGACAAGAGGAAAACTAGGAGGTTTCGGCACAGAGTATGGTAAAGAGAAGAGAAAATTCGGCAATGAGTTCGAGTGAAGAGAAAGACAAGAGGAGTGTGGTGATTTTGGCTTCAAAGTTCCAAGAAAAAAAGAGGGAGATGAGGGAGATAAAAGTTTTGGCTAGGTATTTGAGAGAAAAGAAAGAAAACAACAACAAATGAGTCTAGGGCATTCACTATACTAAAAGCTCCCTAAAGCTGATAGCCCCTTGCCCACAATCCACTATTCGGCCAACTCTTCCAAGGAAGCCTGATACACTTCAAACTCCTCAATTCCTCTTATCTACATCCTTATTTGAAATCTAATATCTTAATCCTCATCCATCGGGAGAGTCCCACCTGAGCACTCCTCTCCTTACCTGTGGCGTGAAAAAGAGTAAGCAGGAGTGCAATTCCTGCAACTAGAACACAGGCACTCCCTTACTATATGTGGCATCACTCTCTCTAACACCCTAGTGACGCCCCCTTGCCATTTTACTAGGGTAGTTCTTATGTCTCCCTTCCCGAATAGAATTTCTTAACCCCTCTCTCCCTTAGCATCACTTCCCTTAAATGCCAAAAATAAAATTCTTGGCCCTAACTCAGGCCTATCCCGGGGTTATGACTAGACCCTAGAACATGTCAAGAAATCATAGCACACATATTTTTTTCCAAGCTAGCACATGAGAAATTATTAAATTGCAAACAACCCCTAATTTAGGATGTTACAGTTCTACCCCCTTAAAAATAATTTCGGCCCTGAAATTACCTGGATTAGAAGAGTTGGGGGTATTGCTGCCACATCACATCCTCAGGTTCCCACGTGGTCTCCTCCGCACAATGGTTTCACCATAGCACCTTCACCAAGGGTACTGACTTCCTCCTCAAAACCTTGACATCTCGATCCAAAATCTATACCGGCTCCTCCTCGAAAGACAAGTCTAAGTTCACTTCAATCTCCGCAACTGGCACTACGTGTGATGGATATGATCAATAGCGCCTCAGCATCGAAACATGGAAGGCGTCATAGATCTGGCTCAATTCTGCCGGCAACTCAAGTTGGTAAGCTACCGGTCCCACACGTTTCAACATTGTGTACGGCCTGATGAACCTAGGGCTTAGCTTGCCCTTCCGGCCAAACCTCATCACCTTCTTCCAAGGTGATACCTTCAAGAAGACCTTATCACCCACTGCATACTCCTCATCCCTGCGCTTAAGATCGGCATAAGATTTCTGCCTGTCCGACGCCTCTTTAAGACGAGCCCAAATTACCCTAACCTTATCCTCTGTCTCTGCCACTAACTCCAGACCCAACATCTGACGTTCACCCAGCTCTATCCAACACGTAGAAGTACGGTACTTTTGACCATACAGCTCCTCATACGGTGCCATCTGAATACTCGCTTGATAACTATTGTTATAAGCGAATTCTGCCAAAGGTAGGTACTCCTCCCAACTACCACGGAAGTCCAAAACATAGCCCCTCAACATATCTTTCAACACTTGGATTACCCTCTCAGATTGTCCATCAGACTATAGATGAAAGGCCGTGCTGAAATTCAACTTCGTACCCAACGCCTGATGTAAAGCCTTTCAAAATCTTGACGTGAACCGGGGATCTCTATTTGAGATAATGGACACAGGTACTCCATGCAACCGCACTATCTCAGCTATATATAGCTTGGCTAACCTTTGAAGCGAGTAGTCAACCCTTACCGGTATGAAATGGGCCGACTTAGTTATCCGGTCCACTATCACCCATACTGAATCTTTCTTACTGGGCATAAGGGGAAGCCCACTTATGAAATCCATAGTAATGCCCTCCCACTTCCACTGTGGGATCATTATCGGCTGTAACAGCCCTGATGGCAATTGATGCTCAGCCTTAACTTGTTGGCATGTCAGACACTTGCTCACTAACTCGGTTACTTCCCGCTTAAGACCCGACCACCAAAATTGCTCCCTTAAATCCTGATACATCTTGCTGCCTCCCGGATGCATAGCGTACGGGCTGCTATGAGCTTCTTGAAGGATCCGCTGCCTCAAATCATCATCCTTAGGCATGCATACTCTCCCCTGAAAATACAACACTCCATCGCTACCCACACTAAACCCTCCGGCCTCACCACTTTGTACTTGTAACCTCCGAGTACTCAGAACTTCGTCGGTCATCTGCCTTTCTTTGACCTCATCAATCCAAGACGGCTTTACTTGCAATTCTTCCAGAAGGCTCCCATCCTCATAGAGACTTAGGTGAGCAAACATTGCTCGCAAATCCACTACCACCTTACGACTTAATGCATTAGCTACCACGTTAGCCTTACCCGGATGGTATTCGATAGAGCAGTCGTAGTCCTTCAGCAACTCAATGCACTGTCGCTGCCTCAGGTTTAAATCTTTTTGAGTCAAAAGGTACTTCAGGCTCTTGTGATCCGAGTACACTATCAACTTCTCCCCGTACAGATAGTGCCTCTAAATCTTCAAGGCAAAAACCACAGCAGCCAATTCCAAATCATGTGTCAGATAGTTACCTTCGTGAGGCCTCAACTACCGTGATGCATAAGCGAACACCTTCCCTTCTTGCATCAAGACACACCCTAAACCAGTATGCGATGCATCACAATACACGTGAATTCCTTTCCGCCTCAGTGAATCAAGGCCGGTGTTTCATCAAAATCTTCTTGACTTGTCGAAACTCTCTTCTCGCTTCTCGGACCAAACAAAGCAGAACTCTTTTTCTCAGCAACTTAGTCAACGGTGCTGCGATTAAGGAGAAATTTTCCACGAATCTCCTGTAATATCCCGCCAATCCTAGAAAACTCTAAATTTTCGTAACCGACTTTGGTGGTTTCCACTCCAATATTGCCTCAATCTTGCGAGGATCCACCCTAATTCCCTCAGCTGAAACAACATGCCCAAGGAAAGTTACCTCCTTAAGCTAAAACTCACACTTACTGAATTTGGCATACAACCTTTTCTCCCTTAGAACTTGCAGAACCAAATGAAGATGTGCGTCATGCTCCTCTTCTAACTTTGAGTACACCAAAATGTCATCTATAAACACTACGACGAACCGATCCAGGTAGGGTTGGAAAACCCAGTTCATCATGTCCATAAACGCGGCTGGTACATTCGTCAAACCAAAAGGCATTACTAGAAACTCGTAGTGCCTATACCGAGTATGAAATGCTGTCTTATGGATATCAGCCTCCTTCACTTTAAGCTGATGGTACCCTGACCTAAGGTCGATCTTAGAGAAAATCGATGCTCCCTTGAGTTGATCGAACAAATCATCAATCCTTGGCAAAGGATACCTATTCTTTATTGTCAACTTGTTCAATTGTCGATAGTCTATGCACATCCTCATTGTTCTATCCTTCTTCTTGACAAAAAGAACTGGAGCTCCCCAAGGCGATACACTCGGTCGGATGAACCCTCTATCCAACAATTCCTGGATCTGGGCCTTCAACTCTACTAATTCTTTCGGCGCCATTCGATACGGAGCTATAGATACTAGCGCGATTCTGGGTAACAAATCTATACCAAACTCAACCTCTCAATCCGGAGGTAGACCCTGGGAATTCCTCTGGAAACACATCAACATATTCCCTTATAGTCTAAACATCCCTCACAGCTGCATCCTTAGCTTCCAAAGTACAAACATGCACTGCATATGCTTCACAACCTTTCCTAACCATCTTTTCTGCCTTCAATGCAGAAACCAGATTTGATAGGTAATCTCTTCTTCTACCTATCATCACCACCTCATCTCCTTCCACGGTCTTTAATACCATGTGCTTAGCTATGCAATCCAGGCTAGCCTGATACTTTACTAGCCAGTCTATCCCGAGGATCAGATCAAACTCCCGAAACGGTAGTTCCATCAAGTCAGCTAAGAACACGACCCCTTGGAGTTCTAGGGGTACATCCCTATAGAGTTTACTTACTTCTACAGAGTGACCTAGAGAGCTTAACGCAGTCATCTTCCTAGAAGTAAGCTCAAAGTCTAAGTTCAGAGTTTTCACTACGCTACTAGCAATATACGAGTGAGTGGAGCCAAAGATCAAGAACATACTGGTTATGACGTCCGGTGCGTCGCCCTCCTCTTGACGCCTCGCGGCATAGACCAAACCAGGTTGCCTAGCCTCAGTACCACCGGTACCTCTCCTCGGTGCCCCACGACCTCTGCGAGTACCATTACCTCCTCTTCCTGCACCATGACCTCTCGGTGGCTATTGGTTATCCCTCCTATTCAGTGTACGTTCTTGACCCTCAGACCTTAGCCTAGCTGCCTTTTTCGGACAATCCCTAACTCGATGTTCCATGGATCCACATTCGAAGCATCCTCGATTACCATTCCAACACTCTCCCGTGTGAGACTTCCCACACTGAGCACACCGTGGAAGCCATTGAGGATTAGCAGCAGCAGCAGGCCTAGCAGCTTGATCTGGCCCACCATACCTCGTCCTCTTCTGCTGATTACCAGAAAACCTCGAAGATTCGGGGATCCTCTTATTCCAACTCCTATCATGATTCTGCTTAACAAACTGTCTTACCCCTTCAGCAACCTTAGTCTTCTCCACTAGGACAGCGAACTCCCATTCCTGTTGTGGAGCTATCATCATCCTTAGCTCATCTCTCAGCCCATCCTCGAATCTGACATAGGTTCATGCTCAGTACCCACAATACCACGAGCATACCTACTCAACTGAAGAAATTCGGCCTCATACTCCGCCACCGTCTTATTACCCTGAACCAGGTTCAAGAAAGCCTTCCGCTGCGCATCCACGTAGCTAGTTCCTATGTATTTCTTTTGGTAGGCTGCCTTAAAGAATTCCCATGTTAGATCCTCCGCCATCGCTCCATCCCTTACGGTGAGCCACCACTGGTATGACTCATCCCGAAGTAGAGAGATTATACCCTTCAGCTTTTCCTCAGCTGAAAAATCCAGGTCATCCATGATCCTCTTAGTTGATTCCAACCAATACTCCGCCGTGTTGGGTGCCACACTTGATACACCCCGAAACACCTCAACTTCATTGGCTCGGAGTCACTCGGGTACAGATTTCTGAGCTACCATACCTCCACCCACTCCAGCCACCATCTCAAGAACTCGCAGCACAGCCTGCGATACTGCCTCACCCTCCATCTGATCCTGCTGCTCAACACCAAAAGTTGGGGGTGGTGGTGGCGGTGGCATCTCATTATCAGACCCTTGACCCGACCTAACGGGTTCTGACACGGTTATTCTTCCCCTACCGCGTCCACGACGGCCACGTCCCCTAGAACTCATTTCCAATGATTGCACTTTAATCTGATTAAGAACTTTTATGGATTAGTACTTGTTCACTAGTTATCCGCAATGAAATTTTATGAAGAGAGCTTAATAGGGATTCTTTCGATCATTCAAAGTTTCAAGTTTTCTATCCTAATTCACAGAAAAGCACATCCATTCCTTAGTATCTCCCATACACATTCACTCTTCGGACATTGCTGTCCATTCCTATCCTAGGGGTATTTTTGTCATTTGTCCTACAGGGGGTATTTTTGTAATTTTCAAATTAAAGTTCCTTAGTGATTTTGTCAATAAGGGTATTTTGGAAATTCTAAAATTCCAGGGGTATTTCGAGGATTTTGAAATTTTGGGGCATTTCGGTAATTTACTCGGGTAAATTTATAAATCTTAATAAATCCAAGGTATTTTAAGATTTGTAAAACTTGAGGGTTCTTTTTGAGAATTTGTTTTCCAAATTGATAGTGTTGTAAAAAAAATTTTGAAAATCAGGGTCATTTTGGTAATTTTGTAAGTTAAGGGCAATTTCGTAATTTTCCAAAATCATGACATTTTTGATATTTTGCAAATTGAGGTTGTTTGGACATTTTATAAAGTAATGAAAATTTTGATTAGAACTGTGGGTATTTTGGGAACTTCATAAACCAAGGGCGTTTTTACAACAATACGGGTAGTTCCCTTTCGGGTTTTAATTATTAGGTTTAGCCTATGAATAAGTCCTCATGGTTAGGGTGAATTGAAGCTACGCACCAGGTAGGATTCCTGCGAAGAGGAGGTGAGTCACTAGGACTGCTTAAGTACCAGGCTCTTCCGGATCCAATCCTAGACATGTGCACAAGGGTTACCACACCTTAACCCGGTGACTTAATCATAGGTTTATTTAATTAGGCATTTAAAGTCTCACGTGTTTGTTGGGGTAAACTAGTCCTAGGGTTCAAATACTTATCATACTATCTACATTCCATTTCTACCCCTCTATAGATAATAATTCACACAGTAGTTAGAAGTACTTACCTGGGCGGATTGGTGCCGGAGACTCGATGCCATGCTGTTCAAACTAAAAACCATTTTCATAATATTCCACAGAGGCCTACCAAAAACACTTTGGGCCCCAGGCCCCCACAGCCGAGTTTTAAACCTGGCTCTGATACCAAAAATGTAACACCCCAAACCCGACCCATGAGCCTTGATCGGATCTGGTATGTCACAGAGTAAAAGCGTTTTGAAAGATTTTGATTATCTGATAGAAATCTGAAAATTTGCTGAGATTATAAAACGGTGTCTATTAAATACTCAGGTGGAATTGTTTTTTTTTTTTTTTTTAAACATGGTTGAGTTGAAACCTTTGAAAACATTTGATCATTTTTTATTATTAGAACCATCGAGTTATTGTTAACTTGGTGAATATTGTTGCCGATGGCAACATCCTTGAAAACTTGTAAAATTTCCCATTTTGAAAACGTCACTTTTAGCAAGTTATTTAAACAATTTATAGATTAGTTAGTAATATGGTAGAAGTAAAGTAAAACAACTACTTAAACATCCAAAATAATAACTAGCGGCCTTATTACAACCCAAATCAAATTTAGTAAATAATAAACCTTAACTGTGCTAAATAAAAGTTCAAATCCAAGGAACAAGCATGGCTGCCTCGAGTCCTTTCCGGCTCCATCTCCACGATCTACTCATCTGCAAAATGATATGGGAATGGGTGAGTCACCAAGACTTAGTGTATAAATCCCTAACCCGAAAGTGCAAACTCATACACAAAATATTAGTAAGTCATGCAAAACATGCAACCCAAAACTCTCCATCCATACTCCTTTAACTACCCCGTGTGGTCAAAACCACTGGTGGTCAAAACCACTGGTGATCGGAGTCACAAATCAAGTGATAGAGCCAACCCATCGTGAGGTCAAAACCACTAATGACCATAGGTCACAATTATGAATAAATGGTCAAAACCATTGGTGGTTCCAAACCACTGGGACTTAGTCACAATTTATATCAACAGTGTGGTCAAAACCACTGGTGACCGAAGTCACAATTAAACTGATGGGGCCAACCCATCTTATGGTCAAAACCACAGGTGACAGTCCATAGAGAATATTCCCCCTCCTCTCTTCAATCCCATTATCATCATGCTCATAACATGCTTAACATATTATCATAAATCATGCATATAGGTCATGGCATAGCATCTTAACCATCATTCTTTCATATAACACATTTAAAGTCAAAAGCAACTTACCCGAAATCCATGCTCATGCTCACAAGGCAAAACACAATCACAATAGTTAACTGTAAAATATCAAGCAATGCCAACTAAGTGTGTAAGAGTTTTACACACCTGATTATTTGAATAATCCCGAAACTACGCGTTCTTATGAAATCTCGAAACTACGTGTTCTTATGAAATCTCGAAATGTATGTCCCTACAGTACCTACATTCGGCCAATACCACTTTTAGATCTAAGCCGTTTGGCTTAATCACAAATCCTAAAGGATGAATCAGACAAGTCTAATTTCTTACCTTAGTGCCGATTTGGTCTCCTACCAAATCCCGAAAACACACACCAAGTCCTCCTTGTATTCGGCTACACTAGCACACTTCAAAAGTTAGCCTTCGACTTTTAATAAATTAAGGATTAGATTCTGAGATATTAATACGCTCACCTAGATCGACCACCAAATCCCGAAGGCTCTTGAATTCGGCAATGGCCTCCCCTACAATTGGTTTTATCACTTCATTAAAGATTTAAAGGCCATTCGGCCAAACATAAACCCGAAACCAAAAGAGTTAACACCTCCTTACCTTAGTCAATAGATTCAGCTTCTACACACCCAAAGATCGGCACACTCCAAAAAAGGAAGGATTAGATTCGGCTCTTAATCCCAAGAATCCTAGGAGAAATTAGTTTCCAACAAGGGTTAGGAACCTATGTGAGTCAACAGAGAAAAGAAAAGGAATAAAAAGGGTATTCGGCCAAGACACTTACCCTTTCTCAAAACCATTTAGTGAAGAATCCGAGAGAAACCACCCTTGTTGCTATTCGGCCAAAACAAGACAAGAGGAAAACTAGGAGGTTTCGGCACAGAGTATGGTGAAGAGAAGAGAAAATTCGACAATGAGTTCGAGTGAAGAGAAAGACAAGAGGAGTGTGGTGATTTGACTTCAAAGTTCCAAGAAGAAAAGAGGGAGATGAGGGAGATAAAAGTTTTGGCTAGGTATTTGCAAGAAAAGAAAGAAAACAACAACAAATGAGTCTATGGGCATTCGGCTATACTAAAAGCTCCCTAAAATCGATAGCCCCCTTGCCCACAATCCACTATTCGGCCAACTCTTCCAAGGAAGCCTGATACACTTCAAACTCCTCAATTCCTCTTATCTACATCCTTATTTGAAATCTAATATCTTAATCCTCATCCATCGGAGAGTCCCCATGAGCACTCCTCTCCTTACTGTGGCACGAAAAAGAGTAGCAGGAGTGCAATTCTGCTAACTCGAACAGGCACTCTCTTACTGTATGTGGCGTCACTCTCTCTAACACCCTAATGGCGCCCCCTTGCCATTTTACTAGGGTAGTTCTTGTGTCTCCCTTCCCGAATAGAATTTATTAACCCCTCTCTCCTTAGCTTCGCTTCCCTTAAATGACAAAAATAAAATTCTTGGCCCTAACTCAGGCCTATCCCGGGGTTATAACTAGACCCTAGAACATGTCAAGAAATCATAGCACACATATTTTTTTCCAAGCTAGCACATGAGAAATTATTAAATTGCAAACAACCCCTAATTCAGGATGTTACAGGGCACACGCCCATGTGAGCCACACAAGCTAGCCACACGCCCATGTGCCAGACCGTGTCAATTTCACACCTTACTTCCCTGTTACGCTAAAAAATTCAATTTTGAGGGTTTCTGAGCCTTCTAAAGTCTATAAATACACACTAGAAGTGGGAAAAATAGAGCACACAGAGTAGATCGAAAAAATTACTCGAAGGAAGCCTTCAAAAACATCTCGAAAGTAGATTCACTCCAAGATTGAAGATCTCCATCAAGTTCATTAGAAGTTTTTTGATTCTTTATGTCTTGTTGTTTTCTTGATTCTAAGATGTTTTCCTTTTACGTTATGAACTAAACTCCCTAAATACCTAGGGAGGATGAAACCTAGATGAATCTTATTATTTAATTATCTGAATTACATGATAAATACTTTTTCTTGTTCTTAATTATGTTCTTAACCTTTTCTTTAATATTTTCAGGATATTAATTCAAGTTTAATGTGCTTATTCAGTGGAGCAAAAGTTCTTGTTTAAAAGAAGATCTACCATAAGTAATAGGAGTTGATTGCAACCCTGGAAATAGGATGACATAAATCTGTCGGATTAGAGTCAAATCTAATAAGGGAATCCATAGATCAAGTTAATGCGATGATAGGGGTTTTAATTAGAGATAGATTTCAATTAATCAACCTAGGGTCAGTTGTTTTTAGTCTCGAATGAGATATTAACATAATTTAGGGATTTCTAAGGATCAAGGCAAGTGAATAAATTGTTTAATTCAGAGTCAGAATAATAAGTGAAGTCTAGGTGGATTCTTCCTTGGGTATTGTCTTTATTCATTGGTTTATTTGATTATTTTCTTTCCTCTCTGTCGTGTTCATAATAAATTAGTTAGTTAAATTTTAGATTAAAATAAATCCCCTTAATTATTAGGCTAAATAATAAAAAGATAGTTATTACTAGTAATTTTAGTCCTTAAGGATACGATATTTCGGACTCATCAAAGCTATACTACTGTTTGATAGGTGCGCTTGCCTTTGTCGAAATATTAGTTAATCTTGAGCCCATGAAGTTTTTGGCGTCGTTGCCGGGGACTAGAATATTATGAACACTTAATTTTTATTACTTTAGCCAATTTTTTTATTTTTTGCAATTTTTTTGTTTTAAATTTATTATTTGATTTAAATTTTTCTTTCGTTTTTGATTCTGGTAGGTATCTTTAGTTTATGACTAGAAGAAACCCGACCGGACCTTTTTTATTTGATAGTGAAATTGAAAGCACAGCTCGCAGAAATCGTAGAGAAATAAGGCGAAGTCTACAGTATATAGAGGAAGAGCAAGAGGACGATATCAATTTTAACGAGGAGATGGCTGATAATAGAATAATCCGCTACCTCCTGTTGTTGCCGCAAATTCGGTGAATCAAAATCCTACTCGTACTATGTACGATTATGCTAAGCCCAATTTAACTAGGGCTGAATCGAGTATTGTTAGACCTGCTATTGCTGCAAATAATATTGAACTGAACCTAACACTATTCAAATGATTCAACAGTTTGTTCAGTTTGATGGTTTGCAGGATGAAGATCCAAATACTCATTTGGCTAATTTCTTAGAATTCTGCGATACTTTTAAAATTAATGGTATTTCTGATGATGCCATTCGCTTACGATCATTTCCCAGTTCATTGGGAAATAAAGCTAAACAGTGGTTGAACTCGTTACCACAAGGTTCCATCACTACTTGGGAACAAATGACCGAAAAGTTTTTATTAAAATATTTTCTACCGGCTAAAACGGCAAAGTTGAGGAATGATATCTTTTCTTTTGTGCAGATGGATTTAGAAACTCTGTACGATGCATGGGAGATGTATAAAGACTTATTAAGAAGGTGCCTTCACCATGGGTTACCTTTATGGCTACAGGTTTAAACTTTTTACAACGGTTTGAACCCCTCAACTAGGCAACTGATTGATACAGCTGCCAGTGGGACTTTGAATAACAAAACACCCGAAGCAGCTTATGAGTTTATAGAGGAGATGTCGCTGAATAATTATCAATGGAAGTCATGAGGACAAAGCCTGATAAAGCAGCCGGTGTTTTCAAACTTAATGCAGTCACCATGCTATCTAACCAGGTAGAGCTTTCAAATAAAAAAATTGATGGGTTATGTGTTTCTACGTAGGTACATTCGGTGATACAATACGACACAAATGGAGGAGGGATGAACACCACAGAATATCTATCTTATAACCCGGGGATAGAGAATGAGCAAGCCCACTATATGGGTAATAATTCTAGGCCTCAGAATAATCCCTATAGTAATACTTACAATGCAGGTTGGAGGAACCATCCCAATTTCTCATGGGGTGGTCAAGGAAATTAGAAACCACAACCCCCTCCAGGCTTTCAACAACAGCCCTACCAGCAGGAGAAGAAGTCAAACCTTGAGGAGATGCTAACGAAATTCATCTCGGTGTCAGAAACCCATTTTCAAAACACTAAAACAGTGCTAAAAATTAGCAAGTGTCGATTCAAGGGCTCGAGAACCAAATAGGTCAGCTTCCGAAGCTGATCTCAGAATGACCACAAGGCAGCTTACCGATTAACACGAAACTAACCCGAGGAGCAACTCCATGCCATCACTGTGTGCGACAAAGAAGGGTTAGTAGAATCTGAATCTGAACTAAAGGAAAAATTTGTGGTAAGTAAAGGTAAGGTTGAGGTGAGCCACAGTGCACAGAAATCGATAAGTAAAGAATATAAACCTCGCGTGCCATACCCCAACTCGACGAAAAAAGACCATACCAATGAATAATTCGGTAAATTTCTTAAACTCTTAAAAAATTACATATTAACTTATCATTTATTGAAGCTCTTTCGCAGATGCCCAACTCAGTTAAATTTTTAAAAGAGCTTTAAAAAACAAATGAAAGTTAGATGATACGTCGTATGTGGAGCTAAACGCAGTCTATTCAGCCATTTTACAGAATAAACTACCCAACAAACTAAAAGATCTAGGGAGTTTTACTATTCCTTGTTTAATTGGTAGTTTAGATATTAACAATGCATTGGCTGATTTAGGGGCGAGTATTAACGTCATGCCCTATAAAATGTTTAAGCAACTAGGTCTTGGGAAACCTAAACAAAATAGGATGAGCATTCAACTAGCAGATAAAACTATTAGATTTCCTAGGGGTATTGTTGAGGATGTGCTTTTAAAAGTTGATAAATTTGTATTCCCAGTTGACTTTGTTGGTCCTAGATATGGATAAGGACAGTGATGCACCTTTAATCTTAGGACGACCCTTTTTATCAACTGCTAGAATTATAATTGATGTTGGCACAGGTGAATTATTACTTCGTGCAGGTGATGACACGGTTAAACTCCAAGCTCGTGATTCTGTTAGAATATCTAGTGATCGAGATGATATTAGGTGTTTTGTTAATGTGAGTAACGTTGTGGGTCAAACTTCTTTGCAGGAAATCCCTAAGAAGAAAGTGATGGAGCCACATTCTATCCTATGTGACAAATACAGAACGACAAATGAGGAGTGAAGGCTTCAGATCAATGAACTAGATGAATGGAGGACACTTGGCAAGGAGAACGTAGGAATACATGAAGTAAAACCGAAGCAACTCCATGATGAGATAAAAGGTGGAACAAAACACTTCAAGGTTGAGAACAACGTACTGCTAGATGGAACCGATCCTCGAATAACCACGTCAGGGCTAATACAAACAGAGCAACCCCTTTCACAGTACTTAATGTCTTCCCATATGGAATAGTCGAGGTAACTCATTATAATTTCAGCACTTCTAAGGTATACACTATTCGGCTCAAACTGTATCTGGATAATAGAACTGATAGCAAGAGAGAGGATTGTCGACTACTCGAACCACCATGACAGAGCAAAAACAAGGTAAGTCAAGCTTAGACTCTAAATAAGCGCTTCTCGGGAGGCAACCTAAGCATTAACATGCCTAATTTACTAATTATGTTTTATAATATTCTCAGGACACAAGGGCATGTCCCTGGCCGTGTGGATCCTGGTACTTAGTTTTTAAACTTTAAAGAAATTGATAGTGAGGTCCATGGCTTGGCGACATGGCCGTGTCACCCACACGGCCTGGACACACGGGCGTGTCCTTGGCCGTGTGGACCCTAGAGCTTAAAATTCCAGAAATCGATGAAGACACAGACTCAACATAGTCCACACAGGCGTGCAACTTGGCCATGTGGACCACACGGCATAGACACAGGCGTGTCCTAGGCTATGTGAAAACTGGAGCTTACTTTTTCAAAATTTTAAAATTTAAAATAGGTCAGGGGGCTCCACGGGCAAGACATACTATCGTGTGTGCGATCACACAGGCGTGAGAGAAGCGAAGGACTTCGCACACGGCGTTACGACACGACCTGGACACACGGGTGTGTCTAAGGCCGTGTGAAGGATAGACTCAAAAATATCGCGACGAACACGGGCTGGAATTCAAGCCACACGACCGTGCGGCCTAGCATGGGCCATTACACGATAGTGTCACCTATAAATCCCCAATTTTTTCTTTTTCTTCTTTTTTTCCCCAAAACCCATCCCAAACCCTAGCCACCGCTCCCCGCTTCCGGCCACCGTTGATTCCTTCATCTCTTTGCTTTTCCTTTTCTCTTTCTCCCCTACCCGAAACCCCCTACCTTCTTCTTTCCCCTCTTCTCTCTTTCTCTTCTTACCCCCTTTTCCCTTTCCTTTCCTTTGCATCGCCATCCCTACTTTGTAACACCCCAAACCCGGCCCAAACATTACAACCGAATTCGACAGTTACAGAGGGAAAACATTTTGAAAACCCTTTTTTTGATTCCATCTATGGCAGAAATGTTTCACTTTTAATAGGATATTATCTTGTTTAAAACCATTGGGGTGTATGAAGAAACCACACTTAGTTTTGTTGTTAAGAATCTATTTAAGTCACATTGTTACCAATTATATCAGATGTACCCGATGGCACAAAAAAACATTTACGTTTGAATTTAAGAAAACTTGTTTAACCATTTTAAAGTCATTAAGTAGTTTAAACAAATCATCCAAAACATGTAAAATAATCAAAATGAAATCTTAGGAGGCCTTATTACAACTTAAACAAATAAAATGAAAATAATTCAAAGTTCATTTAAACCACATTTTCACTGCATGGCCACCTTGAGTCCATCTGGCTCCTCATCTGCGATCTACGAGTCACCTGAAAAGGTTAAAGGAGAAGGTGAGTCACCAAGACTCAATGTGTAACCCTTCCCGGTTTAATGTAACATCATACACAAATCATAACTAAATTTAACATGCACCCAATCTAGCCATCCAAAACAACTTTCTCTACCGTGTGGTACCAAACCCTTGGTGGTGCCAAACCACTGGTGACCCAAAGTCACGATATCCATCAATATTGTGGTGCCAAACCACTTTGGTGGTGCTAAACCCTTTGGTGACCCAAAGTCACAATTAATAAGTTGTGGGGCCAACCCGTGTGATGCCAAATCACTGGCGACGATCTCGAAATATCAACTGTGGGGCCAACCCATTGTAGTGCTAAGCCACTGGGACAAGTCGCTATAAGGTGCCAAACCTCTAGTGACCCAAAGTCACGAAATGTGGTACCAAACCACTGGTGTCCAAAGACACAGATATCACTTCCCCCTCCACTCGTTTAACCCACCAATTTATGATATGCATTTAACAGAAATCATGCCAATCATGTTTAATTAATAACATATACTGAATTTATCATCAGCCATGTCCTTTTATGCCACATACACCAAATATGCCATGCATCAACATGCATCATAATCAGGCTCACATCGACAAGGACTTACCTGAATCCATGCTCATACCCTTAAGGTATTAAATCCACATTTACATAAATCTGGGTTAGCATACACAATTTATATTAGCATTTTTATTAATTATAGGGTGTGTATGTACACACCTGTTACTAACGTGAATCCTAGATCCCGAAGATCCGATCTACTGAGTTAGATCCCTTGCCCCTATATTGACCAACAACGGGGTTAGTGCCATGGACCATTCGGCCAAACCAAATAAACCCAAAGGGTTAACGTATGCACCGAAACCTCACCTAAACGCCTTGAGTGCTAGCCACAAGACACGTTTTGTGAATCGCTTCACCTTCCTACAATCGGCAATCATCAATACCACAACAATAGCCTTGGCTTTATTAAATAAATAGTTTACTAGGTTGAACTCTTACCACTACTTACCAAGATCGATTGCTAGAGAAATAGAGGTTGGATTGAGTACTTCAAAATCCGGAGTACCTTATGAGAAATCGGTTCCAAAGAAGAAAAATAGTTAGCCACACCATCAACAAATGCCAGATTTCGGCTTTCCCTTTCATCCAAGTCGACAGAGAACAAGAGAGTGTGGGAAGAGAGTTTCGGAAAACACTTACCTTCACAAATCGATTGAAAAAAAATCCCGAAGAGATATATACCCACTTGATATTCGGCCAAAGTGAATCAAATAGGAGGAAGGGAATTTCGGCACACCAATGGAGTATGTTCGGCTAGAGAAAAGAAAGAAATAATGAGAAAAGGGAGATAGGAGTTTCGGAAGCAAGAGTGGAGGATATTCGGCAAAGAAAGGGTAAAGAGGGTTTCGATTTTTAGCAACCAAAAAGAAGAGAAGTAGAGGATTAATGGTGGTTTCAATTTTGAGAAAGAATGAAAAGGAGAGAAAGAAAAAGATAGAAGATGAGAGAGTAGAGAAATTCGGCTACTTGCAAAAGAGAAAAAGAAAAAGAACCAAATAATGAATTGGTGCCTTAAGGGAATTCGGCACTCTCCCCCCTATACTCAGTCTCTTAGCCGTCACTCCTCTTCAACAAGGAGTTCAAAATTGACCACCTCCTAAAATGCTCTCGGCCACTAATTCAAACAAATTTGAATTAATCAACTTCCTAAATTTTCTCTCTGCCAACCCTTTGAATATTATTCAAATAAAATCCTTATTATCTGAAGGAATTTGAATTGAGCACCTCTCTCTCTCTTGCCATCAAAATAAAAAGCGAGAAAAAGGAATTCATAACTCGAACATAGGCTCCCTTGCTCCCCTTGGTGGCGTCAATTCCAAACATCTAAGTGGCATCTCTTTGCCACTTTTCTAAAACCTCATTAGTGTCAAATATTCCCTTTTTAAAACTTGTAACCCCTATCTACTATGGTCCCTTGCCTTTAAAGCTTACAAATAAAATTTTTTTTCTACCACTCGAGCCTACTCAAGGTCCATAACCAAGTCCTATTACACTATGAATAACATCACAGCAATCCATTCACAAGCAAAAATAATTCAATCACCCATAACCCCAAATTCAGGATGTTACAGTTCTACCCCCTTAAAAATAATTTCGGCCTCGAAATCACCTGATCAGAAGAGTTGGGGGTATTGCTGCCGCATCACATCCTCGGGTTCCTATGTGGCTTCCTCCGCACCATGGTTTCGCCATTGCACTTTCACCAAAGGTACTGACTTCCTACGTAGAACTTTGACATCTCGATCTAAGATCTGGACTGGTTCCTCCTCGAAAGATAAGTCCAAATTTACCTCAATTTTTGCTACTTGCTGGCGTGTGATGGATCTGACCGATATCGCCTAAGCATAGACACATGAAAGACATCATGAATTTGACTCAACTCTGCTGGCAGCTCGAGCTGATAAGCTACCAATCCCACTAGCTTCAATACTGTATATGGCCCGATGAACCTAGGGCTTAGCTTCCCTTCCCGTCCGAATCTCAATACCTTCTTCCAAGGCGACACCTTCAGAAAAACTTTATCTCCTATTGCATATTCCATATCCTTGCGCTTAAGATCAGCATAAGACTTCTGCCTATCTGACGCTTCCTTGAGACGAGCCCGAATTATCTTAACTTTATCTTCAGTTTCTGCCACCAACTCGGGACCCAAAACTTGTCGTTCACCCAACTCCATCCAACACGTAGGAGTACGACATTTTCGTCCATATAGCGCTTCATAGGGTGCCATCTGGATACTCGCTTGATAACTATTGTTATAAACGAATTCTGCCAATGGTAGGTACTCCTCCCAACTACCACTAAAATCTAAAACACAACCTCTCAGCATATCTTCTCAAATCTGTATGACCCTTTCCGACTATCTGTCAGTTTGCGGGTGAAAAGCTGTGCTGAAGTCCAAGCTCGTTCCCAAAGCCTGATGCAAAGCTCCCCAAAACCTTGATGTAAACCTCGGATCCCTATCCGAGATAATTGATGTTGGCACCCCATGCAATCTTACTATCTCAGCCACATACAATTTGCTAGCCTCTGAAGCGAATAACCCACCTTTATTTGGATGAAATGAGCTGACTTGGTTAGTCGGTCCACAATTACCCAAACTGAGTCTTTCTTATTAGGCGTGAGGGGTAGCCCGCTGACAAAGTCCATGGTGATCCTTTCCCATTTCCACTGAGGGATCTTCACTGGTTGAAGTAAACCTGATGGCAACTAATGTTGAGCTTAAACCATCGACCGTCGGACACTTTCCCACAATTTAGTTACCTCACGCTTGATTACGACCACGTAGCTGTTTTCGCAAATCTCCATACATCTTGCTACCTCCGGATGCATAGCGTATGGGCTTCTATGTGCATCCTGAAGAATTCTTTGCCTCAATTCTACATCCTTCGGCATACAAGCTTGCCCTTGAAAGTATAGTATTCCATCACCAGACAAACTATACCCTTCTAAACCACTATCTTGAACTTGCAATCTCCGCGCATTTAAACTTTCATCTACTAACTATTTTTCCTTAATCTCCTCGATCCAAGTCGGCTTAACTTGCAGTTCTGCCAACAGACTTCCATCGTCGTATAAGCTGAGGTGAGCCAACATCGCCCTTAAGTCTGTCACGACCTTCCGGCTCAACGCGTCTGCCACTACGTTAGCCTTGCCCGGATGGTACTCAATTGAACAATTGTAGTCCTTCAATAGCTCAATCCATTGGTGCTGCCTCATGTTCAAATCCTTCTGAGTCAAAAGATACCTCAGACTCTTGTGATCCGTGTAAACTATCAACTTCTCCCTATACAAGTAATGCCTCCATATTTTCAAAGCGAAGACTACTGCCACTGATTCCAAGTCGTGCGTCGGATAGTTAACCTCATGCGGTCTTAGCTGACAGGACGCATAGGCCACTACCTTCCCTTCCTGCATCAACACACATCCCAAACTAGTATGGGACGCATCACAATAAACCGTTAATAACTTCCCTGCCTCAGGCTGTACCAGAACTGGAGCTTCCGTCAGAATCTTCCTTAGCTTGTCAAAACTTTCTTACTGCTTCTCCAACCATACAAATGGAACTCCTTTCCTTAATAACTTAGTCAAAGATGCCACGATTAAAGAGAATCCTTCCACAAATCTTCGATAGTACCCTGCCAGACCCAGAAAACTCTAAATTTCTGCCACCGACCTAGGCGGTTTCTAATCCAACACCGTTTCAACCTTGCGAGGGTCCACTCTAATCCCTTCAGCTGAGACTACGTGACCTAAGAAATCCACCTCCTTAATCCAAAATTCGCACTTATTGAATTTGGCAAATAACTGCTTCTCCCTCAGTACTTGTAGAACTATACGCAAATGCATATCATGCTCCTCATCCGTTTTTTAGTAAACCAATATGTCGTCTATAAACACCACAACAAATTGATCCAAGTACTGCTGAAACACCCTATTCATTAAGTCCATGAATGCCGTCGGTGCGTTGGTCAACCCAAATGGCATCACCAAAAACTCGTAATTCCCATACTGAGTGCGAAATGTCGTTTTGTGAACATTAACCTCCTTCATTTTAAGTTGATGATACCCCGACCTAAGATCTATCTTTGAGAAAACTGATGCACCCTTCAGTTGGTCAAACAAGTCATCAATTCGGGGTAATGGATACTTGTTTTTGATCATTAACTTGTTTAGTTGGCGGTAGTCGATACACATCCGCATTGAACCGTCCTTCTTCTTGACAAACAGTACAGGTGCTCCCCACGGAGATATACTTGGTCGGATAAACCCTCGGTCCAAGAGCTCTTGAATTTGTGCCTTCAACTCCCCTAACTCCTTCGGCGCCATTAGGTATGGTGCTATAGACACTGGCGCCATTTCCGCAACAAGTCTATACCGAATTTCACTTTTCGATCCGGAGATAGACCCGGAAGTTATTCTAGAAATACATCAATGAATTCCCTTACAGTTTGGACATTCTCCACTACTGACTCCTTAGCCTCCAAGGCACATATTTGAACCAAAATGCCTCACAACCCTTCCTGACCATCTTCTCCGCCTTTAGTGCAGAGACCACATTTGATAGGCATTCCCTTCTGATACCTATCATTACTACCACCTCGCCTTCCATCGTTCTCAACACCATGCGCTTAGCCGCGCAATTCAAACTGGCTTGGTACCTCACCAGCCAATCCATTCGAGTATCAGATCGAACTCCTTAAACAGTAGTTCCATCAAATCTGATAAGAACACTACCCCTTGGAGTTCTAGGGGTACATCCCTATATAACTTGCTTACTTCTACAGAGTGACCTAAAGGGCTAATTACTATCATCTCCCTAGAAGTAGTCTCAAAGTCTAGGTTCATAGTCTCTACTATGCTACTAGCCACGTATGAATGCGTCGAACCCACATCAATTAATGCAACATATGGAAGACCAAAAATTAGGAACGTACCGGTTATGACGTCCGGTGCGTCACCCTCCTCTCGACGCCTCGCTACGTAGACTAAACCAGGTTGCCTTGCCTCTGTGTTGCCTACACCTCTGCCCAGTATTTTGCGACCTCGACTAGAATCGTTGCCTCCTCTACCATTACCACGACCTCTCTGTGGTGGTCCTTCATTTCTAACTTGAGCACGGTTCTGACCTTCAGGCTGATTCTTAGTTAACTTTCGAGGACAGTCCCTCACACGGTGATCCAATGATCCACATTCAAAGCATCCTCTTTCACCGGTCTAACATCCTCTCCAATGTGATTTCCCACAGTGATTACACTAAGCTGGTCTCTAATTAGCAGCCATGGGCCTCCCTTCTTGATTGACCTATTCTGCCTAGCCCTCTTCTGTGCATTACTACCCGATCCAGACGATCCAAAACCTCTCTTCTGCTTGTTCCTTTCGTAGTTCTGTCTTGCAGACTCCTTGATCCCCTCGGCTACCTTAGCCTTTTCCACTAGGACAGAAAACTCACGCTCCTACCGTGGAGCAATCAACAACCTTAGATCATCCCTAAGTTCGTCTTCAAAGCAGACACAACGTTCATGCTCCGTTGACACAATTCCCCGAGCATAATGGCTCAGCCTCAAAAATTCTGCCTCATACTTAGACACGGACTTATTCCCTTGCACCAACCTCAGAAAGGCTTTCCTCTGTACATCAATGTAGTTGGTGCCCACATACTTCTTCTGATATGCTATTTTAAAGTACTCCCAAGTAAAATCATCTGCCGTAGCACCATCCCGAACTGTGAGCCACCACTGATATGACTCATCCTTTAGAAGCGACACCACTCCTTTCAGCTTCTCCTCATTCGTCAAGTCGAGATCATCCACGATCCTCTCAGTCGATTCCAACCAATACTCCGCCGTATTGGGTGCCACACTCGATACACCCCGGAATACCTTAGCTCTGTTGGCTCGGAGTCACTCGGGTATAGATTTCTAAGCTCCCATACCTCCACTTGCCCCAGCCACCATCTCAAGGACTCGCAACACAGCTTGCGATACTGCTTCACCTCCCGTCTGATCCTGCTCCTCAGCGCCAAAGGTTGGGGGTGGTGGTGGCAGTGGCACCTCATTCTCAGACCCCTGACCTAACCTAACCGGTTCTGACACGATCATCCTACCCCTACCGCGTCCACGACGGCCACGTCCTCTAGAGCTCATTTCTAACTATCGCGCTTTAATCTGATTAAGAAATTTTATGGATTAGTACTTATTTCATTGATTAACCGCGAAGGAACTTTATGGCAGAGTTTAGAAGTTGTTCTTTCGATCAATCAAAGGTTCAAGTCCTCTACCCTAGTTCACAAAAAAGCACATCCATTCCCTAGTACCTTTCATACACATTCACTCTTCGGACATTTACATTCGTCTATCCGATGGTATTTTCGTCATTTTCCTACAGGGTATATTTGTAATAAACCAGGGAAATTTTAAAAACTTTAATAAATCAGGACATTTTGAAATTTCCAAAACTGGAGTGTGTTTCTGAAAATTTCTCAAATTAAAGGTATGGCAGAATTTTGGAAACCAGGGATATTTTGGTAATTTAGTCAATCATGGGTAATTTTGTAAATTTCCAAGGTCAGGGTATTATTTTGGAAATACAGGATTTTTGGAATGCTTTTGCAAAGTAAGAAAATATTATTGAAATCGGGGTAATACGGTAATTTTAGAAACCAAGGGCATTTTCGTAATTTTGTAAGTCAAAATATTTGAAATTTCTTCCAAAATAAATTTTTTCTACTATTTAAAAGGGGTACTTTAATAATTTTAAAACTAAAGTTTTCATAAAACATGGCTAATCCTTTGGGTTTTATTTATCGTGTTTAGCCTATGACCGAGTCCCTTGGTTAGGGTGAGCCAAGCTATGCACCTGTAGGATTCTGCGAAGAGGAGGTGAGTCACTAGGGCTGCTTAAGTACCGAGGCTCTCCGGATCCAATCCTGACATGCTTGAGGGGTTACCACACCCTAACTCAGCAACTTAGTCCTAGGTTTGTTTAATTAGGCACTTAAAGTCTTATGTACTTTGTTGGGGTAACCTAGTCCTAGGGTTCAAACACTTATCCTACTATCTACGTTCCATACCTACCCTTCTATAGATAATAATTCACGATGAGTTAAGAGTACTTACAGAGCGGATTGGTGGGAGACTCACTACCATCTTGTCTAAAACCGAACCATTTCCACAAAGGCCTACAAAACATTTTGGGCCTTGGGCCCCACAATCGAGCTTTGAGCTGGCTCGATACCAATTTTGTAACACCTAAGACCCAGCCCAAACATTACGTTGAATTCGGTATATTCTGAGAGGAAAACATTTTGAAAACCCTTTTTTCGATTCCATCTTTGGCGAAACGTTTCACTTTTAATAGGATATTATCTTGTTTAAAACCATTGGGGTGTATGAAGAAACCACACTTAGTTTTGTTGTTAAGAATCTATTTAAGTCACGTTGTTACAGTTATATCGGATGTGCAGATGGCACAAAAAAACATTTACGTTTGAATTTAAGAAAACTTGTTTAACCATTTTAAAGTCATTAAGTAGTTTAAACAAATCATCCAAAACATGTAAAATAATCAAAATGAAATCTTAGGAGGCCTTATTACAACTTAAACAAATAAAACCAAAAATAAAATGAAAATAATTCAAAGTTCACTTAAACCACATTTTCACTGCATGGCCACCTCGAGTCCATCCGGCTCATCATCCACGATCTACGAGTCACCTGAAAAGGTTGGAGAAGGTGAGTCACCAAGACTCAATGTGTAACCCTTCCCCCGGTTTAATGTAACATCATACACAAATCATAACTAAATTTAACATGCACCCAACCTAGCCATCCAAAACAACTTTTTCTACCCCGTGTGGTACCAAACCACTGGTGGTGCCAAACCACTGGTGACCCAAAGTCATGATATCCATCAATATTGTGGTGCCAAACCACTAGTGACCCAAAATCACAATTAATAATTTGTGGGGCCAACCCACATGTGATGCCAAATCACTGGCGACGATCCTGAAATATCAACTGTGGGGCCAACCCACTGTGGTGCTAAGCCACTAGGACAAGTCGCTATGAGGTGCCAAACCTCTAGTGACCCAAAGTCACGAAATGTGGTACCAAACCCTTTGGTGTCCAAAGACACGGATATCACTTCCCCTCCACTCGTTTAACCCACTAATTTATGATATGCATTTAATGTAAATCATGCCAATCATGTTTAATTAATAACATACCTTTGGATTTATCATCACCATATCCTTTTATGCCACATACACCAAATATGCCATGCATCAACATGCATCATAATCGAGCTCATATCGACAAGGACTTACGAATCCATGCTCATACCCTTAAGGTATTAAATCCACATCTACATAAATCCGGTTTAGCATACACAATTTATATTAGCATTTTATTAATTATAGGGTGTGTATGTACACACATTACTAACGTGAATCATAGATCCAGAAGATCCGATCTCTTGAGTTAGATCCCTTGCCCTATATTCGACCAACAACGGGGTTAGTGCCATGGACCATTCGGCCAAACCAAATAAACCCAAAGGGTTAACGTATGCACCGAAACCTCACCTAAGCGCCCTTGAGTGCTAGCCACGGACACGCTTTGTGAATCGCTTCACCTTCCTACAATCGGCAATCATCAATACCACAACAATAGCCTTGACTTCATTAAATAAATAGTTTACTAGGTTGAGCTCTTACCACTACTTACCAAGACCGATTGCTAGAGAAATAGAGGGTTGGATTGAGTACTTCAAAATCCGGAGTACCTTATGAGAAATCGGTTCCAAAGAAGAAAATAGTTAGCCACACCATCAACAAATCTTGGATTTGACTTTCCATTTCATCCAAGTCGATAGAGAACAAGAGAATGTGGGAAGTGAGTTTCGGAAAACACTTACCTTCACAAATCGATTGAAAAAGAAAATCCCGAAGAGATATATACCCACTTGATATTCGGCCAAAGTGAATCAAATAGGAGGAAGGGAATTTCGGCACACCAATAGAGTATGTTCGGCTAGAGAGAAAGAAAGAAATAATGAGAAAAGGGAGATAGGAGTTTCGGCAGCAAGAGTGGAGGATATTTGGCAAAGAAAGGGTAGAGAGGGTTTCAATTTTTAGCAACCAAAAAGAAGAGAAGTAGAGGATTAATGGTGGTTTCGGTTTTGAGAAAGAGTGAAAAAGAGAGAAAGAAAAAGATAGAAGATGAGAGAGTAGAGATATTCGGCTACTTGCAAAAGAGAAAAAGAAAAAGAACCAAATGATGAATAGGTGCCTTAAGGGAATTCGGCACTCTCCCCCTATACTCAGTCTCTTAGTCGTCCACTCCTCTTCAACAAGGAGTTCAAAATTTAGCCACCTCCTAAAAATGCTCCTGGCCATTAATTCAAACAAATTTGAATTAATCAACTTCCTAAATTTTCTCTCTGCCAACCCTTTGAATATTATTCAAATAAAATCCTTATTATCCTGAAGGAATTTGAATTGAGCACCTCTCTCTCTCTCTTGCCGTCAAAATAAAGAGCAGAAAAAGGGAATTCCGCAACTCGAACATAGGCTTCCTTGCTCCCCTTGGTAGCGTCAATTCCAGCATCTAAGTGGCATCTCCTTGCCACTTTTCTAAGGCCTCATTAGTGTCAAATATTCCCTTTTTAAAACTTCTAACCCTTATCTACTATGGTCCCTTTCCTTTAAAGCTTACAAATAAAAATTTTTTTCTACCACTCGAACCTACTCAAGGTCCATAACCAAGTCCTATTACACTACGAATAACATCACAGCAATCCATTCACAAGCAAAAATAATTCAATCACCCATAGCCCCAAATTCAGGATGTTACATACCGAAACCACCTTCCTCCCACCCTCGCGCCATCCCTAGCCTCGTCAACTACTAGCCACACCTCACTCCAGCCACTGCCCTTGTCCGCCACCGGTCCACCCATTTCCTTTTTTTTGCCCTATCTTATTTTATTTTATTATTCTAATTAATTCTTTTATTATTATTTGTTTCTTTATTATTATTATTGTTATTATTTTATTTACTTATTTATTTATTATAATGTTATTTATACTATTTTATTTCTTAGTTTTTGTCTTGATTTAGTATTTATTTTTATCATTGCTTTATTTTGTTTGGCTAGATAAATTCTTTAATATAAATTCTATTTTTATGTTTCAATTAGTGAGCCCATCGATAGTATTTCTATAGCTCATTGTCTTATCAATTTTCTTCATATTTTGATTGCCTATTCATCGATCATTTATCTAGTTTTCAATTGAACATTTAATTATTGCTAATTTAGTTAGTTTATTTGGTTGAGCTTCACTTGGCTGCTTAATTCTCATTTGCGTGTTTATTATTTCGTCAAATTGAATTCTATGATTGCTTTCTTGTAGATATCATGAAAAATACTCGTGGCAAGACTAAGGTCTCCATTCCCGCTTCGAAAAAATGGAAGGGTCCCGGTGCGACCTCCTCGAGCGCCTCTGCTGAAGTGCGCCACCCCTACCACTGGAGGACCTATTTCAGCTCCTTCAAGTACGACCCTTAGGTTTGGGCTGATGCATTTATTGGGCCGTGTTGGAACAGGTCCACCTCACTGACGAGGTTCGCGCCTTCATCATCACAGCACCATAGGATCACTTCTTCAGTATTGTCGAGCTGACTTATATGGAGTTTACTTTGGAGTTCTGCTCGACGTTCCACCTTCAGAGCATCATGTCAGTCCATGATGAGCCCAACACCATCATATTTTGCCTTGGCGGTTTGGTGCGTCATATAAGCGTCCTAGAATTCGGTGTTACTTTGGGACTACACACAGAGGAGTTCATGAGTGTTGAGGATTTTCTTCAGTTACACAGCCATATCCATTATTCGCCCTCGCGTTGTTAGAACAATATCACGGGTGACCTCATGACCTATGATGCTAGTCACTCGAAGGCGATTTCCCTTTCTCCGGCTTTAAGGTATCTTCATGCCCTTTTACTTCATACTTTGACAGGACAGAGTGAGAGTACCGCTGTCGTGAGCACACACGATGCCTACTACTTATGGAGCATGGCCGCCAGCCATATTATCAACTTGGCTTACTTCATCACTTTATCCTTCCTCCATCAGACTGACAGCCACAGGAGGGGCCCCATTTGCTTAGGCCCTTACGTGACTCGTCTAGCTCAACACTTCAGTCTCCTCGACACACCAGAGCAGTCCTCCACGCTCACACTTGTTGGCCAGATGTCCCCTCAAGGCATCTTGAGCATGCTTCACATGAGGATGATCGAGAGGCAGTGTGGATTCGATCCTCCCCAGTACCGATTATCTTGTCTTGATGATCAGGATGATCCTGAGAACATCACTGAGGATGTTTCTTTCCCTCACGAGGATCCACCCCACCCTCCACCTCCGAGTCACTGACCTCCTACTTTTGCTGCTACTTTTAACGACATATTCGAGCGACTCACTCACTTCGAGCAGCAGTGCTACCAGTGGTTCGACAGTCTTGAGGTCACCCTATAGCAGATCTGCCACCATCTCCATATTGCACCTTCAGCACCGCCACCTCGCGACGCATATGACGACGAGGACCTTTGAGTCCATTTATTTTATTTTTATCTTTATTTTTATTTTTATTTTTATTCTATTTTCCTTTATGTTTCGTATAATATTTTCAAAAGAATTATGTTTTATATTTTGAACTATATTTTAGTTTTTTTATAATTATTCCTAATCGAGTAATCCCTTAATCTTCTTCCACAGTTGTGTTTATTTTTTTAGTTGCTCAGAATCATGCACTTCACTTTGTTATATCTACAATTTCACGTTCACTGTTCCACACTTTGTTATATCTACAATTTCGCGTTCACTATTCCATGGATTTCATCAAAAATTCAAGAAGTTTCACTTCTCTCACTCTCTTATGATTTTCTTATATTGACATTATCTATTTTGGTACATTGAGAACAATGTACATCTTAAGTGTGGGGAGGTTGATTATATCATTATTAGGAAATCCCTGAATTATGTCTTGTTCTTAAGTAACATTCTCATATTGCTATTCGAATGAAATCTTTATTGATTTATGATTTTTATTGATATGTTTTGGATTAAGTCATAGGTAATTGTGCATTGATTCTTTAAACTTTAAGACATTAGAGAATCAAGCATGATAAGTCCATTTTAGAATAATAAAAAAATTACAAGGTTGTTTCCCTAAATGTAAATATTACCTTGAAGTTTGAGATTTTTGAGATTGACATCAAAAACCATATATTTTGTGAGATTTTGAGCCTTTATGAGCATGCACTTTTCTTGCTCACTTTATAATTGGTTATGAGTGTGTCAATATTGATTTGTTATTCTAGAACTTGCTTCGATTATACATATTGAGACCACACCTTTGATTTGATATACTGAGATGATAAAGCCACCTGGGTTTTAACCCACTTATTCCATTAAAAGCCTACCTTCATAATTAACCCTTAATGAACTCCTTTGAGCCTAATAAACCGTTTCTTAACTCACCCTTAATATTAACCCAAAACCCATTCTTTTTGATTCATTAAGAATTTTTTATATGGTATTAACCCCCTTTTTTTGTCGAGATTTGATTTGATCTATTGCCTAACTATGTTCTTTATTTCAGTTGTTAAATTCTTTCTTATTATTGTACAAAAAAAAAAAAAAAGTGGAAAAAAGTAGAAGTAAGAAAAAAGTGAAATATATATATATATGTACATTTATTTTAATTATTACTAGTTCTATGTTATTTGAGCTTAAACGGTTAATTTCACATTTTGAGAAGAAGCTCGTGTTATTATTGATAAGTTTTCAATTGATCTAATTATTCAGTATTAGTTTATTTTTCTAGTTAGGTAAATTGTCAATTCGATCTCAGTTTTAACCTTATTTTTTAGCCTTTATCCACACCTTTAACCCAAGCCTCATTACAACCCTTTAAAGACCTTTTTATTTGTGTATCATCTCACTTTATAGTGGTGGAGATTTGATTTTCATGCAAGCCTATGGTAATAAGTTTTCATGTTTGACTTTTGAGTGCTTAATTTTGAACCTTAAACACTTTGAGTCACTTTGAGTGAATTGAGTGAATCTTTAGTGAGGATGTCGAATCTTGTCGATTTTGAATTAATGGTAATTATTTGGATAAGGGGAAATACCTATGTTTTCATGCTGTAAAAATATGTGACTTGGATTGTTTGAATCTTTAATGCTCTTTTAGTTAAATTATCAATGTGTGATTATTCATGAATTATGATAAAACATTAATGATGAGAATTATGAATTAAGAAAGCTTAATTTTAATTGTAAGTTGAGGATTTTGCTTGAGGACAAGCAAATGCTTAAGTGTGGGGATATTTGATAAACCATAAATGTAACATATTTTAATTCCATGCTTGGCATATTTTTGGATGATTTATGATGAGAATTAGTGAATTTGATGCTCCTAATCCCTTAAATTCATGTTTCTATACTTAGGAGAGAATCTGGGAGCAAAAGGAGCCAAAAAGGAGCCAAAATCGGAGTTTTCAGGATCCACACGGGTTAGGCACATGCCCATGTGAGCCACACAGGTTGGCCACATGCCCATGTGCCAGCCCATGTCGATTTCACACCTTACTTCCCTGTTACACGGAAAAACCCAATTTTTAGGGTTTCTGAGCCTTCTAAAGTCTATAAATACACACTAGAAGAGGACAAAATAAAGCACGTAGAGTAGATCGAAGAAATTACTCGAAGGAAGCCGTTGGAAACATCTCAGAAGCAGACTCACTCCAAGATTGAAGATCTCCATCAAGTTCTTTAGAAGTTTTTGGGTTCTTTATGTCTTGATGTTTTCTTAATTCTAAGATGTTTTCCTTTTACGTTATGAACTAAACTCCCTAAATACCTAGGGAGGATGAAACCTAGATGAATCTTATTATTTAATTATCTGAATTACATGATAAAGACTTGTTATTGTTCTTAATTATGTTCTTAACCCTTGCTTTAATATTTTCAGGATATTAATTCAATTTTTATGTGCTTATTCAATAGAGCAAAAGTCCCTATTTAAGAGAAGATCTACCATAACTAAGCAGAGTTGATTGCAACCCTAGAAATAGGATGACATAAATTTGCAGGATTAGAGTCAAATCTAATAAGGGAATCCATAGATCAAGTTAATGCGATGATAATGGTTTTAATTAGAAAGAGATTACAATTAATCAACCTAGAGTAAGTTGTTTTTACTCTCGAAAGAGATAATAACATAATTTAGGGATTTCTACGGATCAAGGCAAGTGAATAAATCGTTTAATTCAGAGTCAGAATAATAAGTGAAGTCTAGGTGGATTCTTCCTTAGGTATTGTCTTTATTCATTGGTTTATTCGATTATTTTCTTCCCTCTCTATCGTGTTCATAATAAATTAGTTAGTTAAATTTTAGATTAAATTAGATTCTCTTAATTATTAGGCTAATTAATAAAAAGATAGTTATTACTAGTAATTTTAGTCCTTGAGGATACGATATTCCGGACTTATCAAAGTTATACTACTGTTCGATAGGTGCACTTGCCTTTGTCAAAATATTAGTTAGTTTTGAGCCCATCACCCTAGCTTTTCTTTCTTCAATTTCGGTAATAATGGATGAACATAACACTAAATTCATATTTTGTTTTATTATAATATACCTTAATAACCAATTTACAAATTTAACCCCCATTTTATCATTAAAATCCCACTAACTTATGACCACATTTGTCCATCCATTAACTATATGGTCTATTTACATAATAAGGACTTCACAGATTATAAGCCATAGCAATTTAGCACATTAACAATTAGCATACAACTTTTACATTTTCTACAATTTAGTCCTTTTTCACAAATTAAAAACACAAATGGAAAAATTAAATCACGAAAATTTCACACATGTCAATTCACATACTATAAGCACAGAAAATAATATTAAAATATTTTCCTAATCTCGAATTTGTGGTCCCGAAACCACTGTTCTGACTAGGGTCTAAATCAGACTATTACAATTCTCCCCCTTAGGGACTTTCGTCCCAAAAAATCCTACTGTTGAACAGATTTGGTTATTGCTGTCTCATAGCATCTTCGAGCTCCCACATAGCCTCTTCAACACCATGTCGATGCCACATTACTTTTATTAACAGAATTTTCTTATTTCTCAATTCTTTAATTTCACGAGCTAAAAAATAGATCGGTTCTTCTTCATAAGTCATATCAGATTGAATTTCTATCTCAGATAGAGAAATTATATGGAAAGGATCAGATCTGTATCGTCGAAGCATCAATGCGTGAAACACATTATGAATCTTTTCTATCTCGTGTGGTAGCGACAAACTGTATGCAACAGGTCCAATACGCTCAATTATTTCATACAGCCCTATGAATCTCGGACTCAACTTGCCTTTTCTGCCTAATCGAAGTATTTTCTTCCACGGAGACACTTTCATAAATACTTTATCACCGATCTCAAACTCAATATATTTTCGTTTCAAGTTTACGTATGATTTTTGTTGATCAGATGCTGCTTTTAAACTATCACGAATTACTTTCACTTTCTGCTTAGTTTCTTTTATCAAATCAACCCCGTGAATCTTGTTATCACTGAGCTCTGACCAGTGTAACGGTGTTCGGCATTTACAACCATGTAAAGCTTCATACGGTGCCATGTTGATGCTCGACTGAAAACTATTATTTTATGCAAATTCAATCAATGGCAAATATTGTTCCCATGTACCTTCAAACTCAAGAATGCAACGTCTCAACATGTCCTCGAGTATCTAAATAATTTGCTCAGATTGACCATCCATTTGCAGATGAAAAGTAGTATTGAAGTGCAATTTCATACCTAAATCCTCTTGGAGTTTTTTCAAAAATCGTGAAGTAAACCTCGGATCTCTATCAGACACAATAGATAGTGGCACCCCGTGCAATCTCTCAATATCAGAAATATATAGCTCAGCTAACTTATCCAGTGAGTAATCAGATCGTACCGGAATAAAATGGGCTGATTTTGTCAATCTGTCAACTATAACCCAGATCATGTCTTTCTTTCTAGGAGTTAAAGGCAAACCTGAAACAAAATTCATTGTCACTTTATCCCATTTCCACTCAAGAATCATAATTGGTTGTAACAAACCAGATGGCACCTGATGTTCTACTTCAACTTGCTGACAGATCAGACATTTCGATACTAACTCTGAGATATCCTGTTTCATACCAGGCCACCAATAAAATTGTTTTAGATCATTCTACATTTTTGTACCTCCCAGATGAACAGATAAGCGACTGCTATGTGCTTCTTTCAAAATCAACTGAATCAACTCTGGATTTTTAAGAACACAAATCCTATATAGGAATCTCAGACAATCATCAACATCAACTCAAAATTCAGATTCAGGGTTTAAATCACACTGAGCTTGTTTCGCTAACATTTCATTATCAACTTTCTGAGCATCACAAATCTGCTGTAAGGACAACGGTCTCGCTTTCAATTCATCCAAAACTGAACCATCATCAGAGAAAACTAAATGAGCATTCATCGCACGTAGCGCAAACAGTGATTTTTGACTCAAAGCATCAGCAATAACATTTGCTTTTCTCAGATGATAATCTATAACAAGCTCATATTCTTTTAACAGTTCTAACCATCTTCTTTGACGCAAATTCAAATCTTTCTAAGTCATCAGATGTTTCAGACTTTTATGATCTGAAAATACATGACATTTTTCACCGAAAAGATACTGGCACCAAATTTTCAACGCAAACACAATTGCAGCTAATTCGAGGTCATGTGTCGAATAATTCTTTTCATGCGATTTCAATTGTCTTGAGGCATAAGCTATAACTTTGCCTTTCTACATCAAAGCACATCCCAAACTGTTCAACGAAGCATCACTATATATCATAACTTCTTTATCGGATTCTAGTTGTACTAGAACTAGAGCTTCAGTCAAAAGAGCTTTCAACTTATCAAAACTTTTCTGACATTTTTCTAACCACTCGAATTTCACATCTTTCTGAAGTAATCTCGCCAACGGAGTTGCAATCATCGAAAAGCCTTTTACGAACCATTGGTAATAACTAGCAAGTCACAGAAAACTACGAATTTCTGACACATTTTTTGGAGGCTTCCACTCTAAAATACTTGAAATCTTGCTCGGATCAACTCCTATACCTGTTGCTGACACAATATGCCCCAAAAAGCCAACTTCACGCAACCAGAACTCACATTTACTAAACTTTGCATACAATTGGTTATCACGTAGAGTTTGTAGTACAATCCTCAGGTGTTCGGCATGCTCAATTTCATCACACGAATAAATCAATATGTCATCAATGAATACAACAACAAATCGATCTAAATACGATCTGAAAATTATGTTCATCAAATCCATAAAGACAGCAGGAGCATTTGTTAGTCCGAAAGGCATAACTAAAAATTCATAATGCCCGTACCTCGTCCTGAAAGCAGTTTTTGAAATATCTAAATCTTTTACTCGCAACTGATAGTATCCCGATCTCAAATCTATCTTTGAAAACACAGAAGCTCCTTTCAACTGATCAAACAAATCATCGATTCTGAATAGAGGATACTTTTTCTTAATGGTCACTTTGTTTAACTGACAGTAATCAATACACATTCTTATTGTACCATCTTTCTTTTTCACAAACAAAACAGGAGCACCCTAAGGTGAGAAACTTGGTCATGCAAATCCTCTATCGGTCAACTCTTGCAACTAAGACTTCAATTCTTTCAATTTTGTCGGAGCCATTGTATACAGAGCTATGGAAATAGGGGTCATCCCCGGCACTAACTCAATGACAAATTCAACTTCTTGTATCCGAGGTAATCTTGGTAATTCTTTAGGAAACACATCAGGAAACTCACAAACCACAGGCACGGATTCAACTTTCTTTTTTGTCGCTTTCGCATCTATCACATATGCAAGATAAGCTTCACATCTTTTTTCACATAACTCAGAGCTTTCATCGAAGATATCACTGCCAATAGTCCATTCAAATCACTAGATTCCATCTGTATTATTTCATCATTTTGACATCTCAAATCAATAGTTTTCTATTTACAGTTCATAACAGCACCATGCAATGTTAGCCAATCCAAACCCTGTATTATATCAAACTCATCAAAAGGTAATAACATCAGATCAGCTGGAAAACAAATATCTCGAAACATCAACGAAAAATTCTTGCACACTTTGTCAACCAAGAAACTTTTACCTAAGGGGTTCGATACTCTAATTATAAATTCAGTAGACTTTACAGGCAAAATCTTACTGGATACTAAATTCATGCATACATATGAATGAGTAGACCCTAAATCTATCAATGCAATCATAGAAGTATCATAAATAGTAAATGTGCCCGTAATAACATCTAGAGATGAAGCTTCCTCACGAGCTCGAATGGCGTAAGCTCTGGCAGGTGCTCTTTCTTCGGATCTCGCAACTGTATCTTTCGTAGCTCTCTAGCTATCACTCACATTTCTCGTGTTTCTGGAAGGTCTACCCCTAGTTGAAACATTATTCGACTTCAGATTCTGTACAATCTCTTGTTCAATAGACTCAGGACAGTCTCGAATAAAATGATCTAATGATCCACATTTAAAGCAAGCTCGGTCATTCAATCTACAATTACCTGGATGTCTTTTACCACAATGTCTACACTTAGATCGCTCAGATCTGATATTTCCAACACTAGCTATTGAAGTAGCTAGAGCTTTAAAACTTGAATGCGATCTAGCACGATCTCTGCTCGAATGTTTCGTATTAGCCTTTGAACTGCTATACTTATCTCAAAATTTCTTTGATGCAGACTAGAGTGATTTACTTGAGAATCTCTTTCTTACATCTCTGACTTCTGACTCAACTTTTCTTTTTTCTTTCCCGAGTGCTTCAGCTTTACATACTCGATCAACAAGCACAACAAACTCTTTTATTTCCAGAATTCCAACTAGAAAATGGATATCTTCATTTAGGCCATCTTGAAACCTTTTACACATTATTGCTTTAGTCGAGACACATTCCCGTGCATATTGACTTAATCTCACAAATTCTCACTCGTATTCTTTAATAGACATATGGCCCTATTTCAATTCAAGAAACTCTTTCCGCTTCTGATCAATGAATCTCTGACTAATATATTTCTTCTGAAATTCAGTTTGAAAGAAATCCCAAGTAATGTGTTCATTCGGAACAATAAAATTCAAAATTTTCCACCATTGGTATTGCATCTCTCAACAAAAAATGGCACATTTCACACATTCCTCAAGAGTACAAGACATTTCATCAAACACTTGAATTGTATTCTTGAGCCAAAACTCAACTTTCTCTACATCATCATCCCTAGTGGCCCTGAACTCTTCGACCCTATATTTACAAATTTTATCGACTGGAAGCTTATTTATCAAATTCAGATTCATAACCGAAGGTACAAACAAGTCTGAGGAGGATTGGGTGGGGGCGGAGATTGAGAAATAGCTGGATTTGTTCTAATATACTGAGTGAACCACTCATTCATCATTTGGACGAAGGTTTGTTTATCCTCTCCTTCCTGACCGCTAGTAGCCAATCTAAAACCAGATGGCACTATCCCTTGAGCAGGAGTAGGCGCATTACTTTCAACATGTCAGCTGTAGCTCTTTTGATATCAATTTACTTTACGAAAAACATATTTTATAAGTCAGGATTCATCACACTATCACAGTTCTTCTATATGGCATGTATAGCTAGACTCTCACATGCTACGTTAGTCCTAGAATCAGCTAAACCATAGCTCTAATACCAATCAAATGTAACACCTCTAACCCGTATCCGTCGCCAAACTAAGGCTATGAGGCATTACCGGACATACCGGAACATTTCACAAACCTATATCTCACATCAACAAAACATCATCATTCATAATCACTTTGTCCCTTTAAAAGATCTACGAGACCTTAAACATTCTTTAGAGAAGGTTTGGGACTAAACCAAGTACATACAAAACTTTGCAGAACTCTTAAAATTTTTCCTTCAAAACAAGGCACATGCCTGTGTGGCTAGGCCGTGTGCCTCACACGAACGTGCCTTAGCTCGTGCCTTAGCCTGTGTACAAAACTGACTAGGACCACACGGCTTGTCACACGCCCGTGTGTCTGGCCCATTTGCAATCCTGAATTGAATCACAAGGCCTGTCACACACCTCTATGTCTGGCCCGTGTGCAATACTAAATTGCTTCGAAATAGGACAGTGAAGGACACAGTCGAGTCATATGCCCGTGTGCTCAACCGTGTAGGCAATTATAAACCATTTGCAAGGCCAAATTGCCACCATTAAAGGTCATACTTACAAGAATCAAATAAGCATCATTTTCTGACTCAAAACAACCAAAACAAATCAAATTTATGTACAATTTGACCCATAACAACATCATTCACTTCTATGTATAAATCTATCCAAAACTTACCAACTCAATATGCCAACTTTTCATCAAAAATATACTAACTTTCGCATCATAAAACATGGACTAAATTTACCATATTCACATTCATTAACAAGCCATTTCACACTATATACACATGTTCCAAAACATATCTTAACATTTCTAGCCTATACATGCCATACTTCAATATATAGACATTTTCAAAAGGTACCAAAGTATAGTTTGATAGTGTGGTGATAATCCTCGATGATCCCCGAGCTTCCAATAGCTTTGATAATCTATAAAACATTGCAAACACACACAAAGTAAGCTTTCAAAAGCTTAGTAAGCCATATACAAATAAATATATCATATAGAACATTTATAAGCCATTTCATTCACATAAACTATAGCATAACTCAATAGCAAAATCATATTTCTCCATTGACTCAATTGTTCCTAACCATTTGCTTACACACATACCACATAACCATGTAGTTCATTTGATCATAGCACAATTTATTTCATTATTCTCATACATGTATCTCAATTCCACATTTTTCACACATACTTACTTTCCATACTCGAACTTTGCATACATTTCAAGAGTACCTGCATCGGATGCACATTTCACATAATCATTCATTTCTTGAAATGCCCGTTGAACCATTCGGAATCAAATAGGATAATTGGATATCTTGGAATGCTCGTACAATGTCAATGTCCCAAACGTGGTCTTACATGTAATCAAATATCGATGCCACTGTCCCAGACAAGGTCTTACACGAAATCATATACGATGCCAATGTCCCAGACATGGTCTTACACGTAAATCACAAATTGATTCCGGTGTCCCAGACTTGGTCTTACACGATAACACATTTCGAAACCCTATGTCATGACATATGTATCCTAACTATTCCTAAGGTTTGTACGGGGCTTTTCGAACATTAACACACTGTCAAAACTTTCTCAGATTTCACATATACATCTTCCATAGTTATTCATCTCAATTTAATTTCATATAAGCATGAATAAATCAATTCAAACATATTTATTTGTATATAGACTTACCTCGTACAGATATGAACGGATGGAAATGACTACTCGACCACTTTCAACTTCCCTCGATCTAATTCTGTTTTCTTTGGTTCTTGATCTATACATATTCAAATTCAACTCTTTTATTTTCCAAATCATTCAATTCAATCCAAATACACATATTTAGGGCATTTTACAAATTAGCCCTCACATTTTCACATTTTGACATTTAGGTCCCTATTTCATAAAATCACCAAATACACATAATTTCATTATACACATGCTTAGCCAAATTTCGCCAAGCTCATATAAGCCCAGATATTTCATTCATTTCATATTTTAGTCCTTTAATTTCACATTTTCACGAATTAGTCCATAATAGTCAAATTTATCAAAAATTCAAAGACAAAACATATTAATCTAATAACAAGCTATTATATTTCAACAACTATCATCACAAATCTTACAAAATCATCAATGGCATAACTTGGGATCTTCATCAAATTCTAAAATTAAGGAATGGGCTTGACAGAATGCTAAGCAACGATCACAAAAACATAGAAATTATCAAAAATCGAACAAAAATGGACCTTCAATCAAGCTTGAAAGTAGCCGAATATCATAACATATGAGCCCTGGCTTTTCTTTCTTCAATTTCAGCAATAATGGATGAACATAACACTAAATTCATATTTTATTTTATTATAATATACCTTAATAACACCCCCGTTTTATCGTTAAAATCCAACTAACTTATGACCACATTTGTCCATCCATTAACCATCTGGTACATTTACATAATAAGGACTTCATAGATTATAAGCCATGGCAATTTAGCACATTAACAATTAACATACAACTTTTGCATTTTTTGCAATTTAGTTCTTTTCGCAAATTAAACACACAAATGGATAAATTAAATCACATAAATTTCACACATGTCAATTCACATACTATAAACACAAAAATAGTATTAAAATATTTTCCTGATCTCAAATTTGTGGTCCCGAAACCACTGTTTTGACTGGGGTCTAAAGAGACTATTACAAGGCCCAAGTACTAATCAATTTTTTTCTTGAGTAAGTTTGTAAATATAGTCTGAGTTTGAGGCCTAAGACAGCAAAAAGGAGGAAAAGTCCATACTTTGCCGCCACTCCCATCACTTGCCGCCCAAGTAACCCTAATGTAGCTAAATTCTCGCTACATGTTGCCTTAATTGTCCTCTATATAAACTCCTCTTCATTCTACTATTTTTCATATCCCTCAAAGCAATTTGCTTAACCCTAAAAATCCATAACATCTTCTGCAGTTAGCCTCAAATATCAGAAGAAGCCCTAGTTCCTATTCCTTTTTTTCCAAAATCAACTATTGTCGTCGCAAGAAGATTGCCAAAGCACCAAGGTTGCTGCTGCACAACGCTGTTGTCGTCACCACATACCGTCGTTCCTATCGTATGCTATCATTTTTGCTGCATTATCATTGTTGTCGCAAGGTTTTTTTCGTAGCAAGTCCTTACCCACCTTGCCAATTTCTCTTTCCCCTTGTGTAGAAACTTTACCAAATTCTCAAGAAAAGATACCATTTCTCGCAAAAGAACCAGATCTTCAAAGACTACTCCTGAAAACCCAATTTTGATCGATGAAGAAGTGAAAGAGAGATTTGATTCAATCTTCAAGCATCAACCTATGCTGCCAAAAAAATGTTTTAACTTGAAGAGTAATGATTTGATGGTTGTTCCTATACCGATTAGAAAGAAAATCAATGCTTCCAAGTGGGAACGATTTTGTAATACTCGTTCACTTCCGGTGATGAACTAGTTCGAGAATTCTATGCTAGTTTAACTGTGCAAGATGCTAATGAGATCATCGTTTGAAAGAAAAAGGTACCTCTTACTCCTAAGTCCATCAATAATTTGTTTAACTTACCTGATGTTGAAGAAGATGAGTACTACCCTATGATGAACAATATCAATTGGGATTTTCTTTAACAGGTGCTTGATGTTGTGACAAATCTGGGACCCCAATGGATTATAAGAAAGTATGGAAGCCATTCTTGCGAAGGGAATACCTAAAACCAGTAGCAAAGGTATGGTTTTATTTCGTTCGCTACAATTTTATGACTATCTCACATAGTTCCACCATCTTTGTTCAACTTACCTGATGTTGAAGAAGATGAGTACTATCTTATGATGAACAATATCAACTGGGATTTTCTTCAACAAGTATAACGCCCCAAATTTGGGCCTAGAAGTATTGGGCCTTGAGTATGGGTCTGTAAGGAGGTTGTAAATAGATATTTAATTGTGAAAGGAAATGACACAATTAAATGTTTGCTAAGTGGTTAAGGGTCTTGAGAAGAGTTGGAAAAGTCCTGGGTTCAAACATGGGCTTTAGCAAAAATTTTGGTTTTAGGTGAATCAAGCCTTGGATGTTGGTATTTAGGCTTTAAGAACAATTAAGATTAAATTATGACACAATGAAGCATGTGGCCTAGTGGTTATGGCGTCATTAAGGTTGTAAGGGAGCCTGGGTTCAAGTCTTGGCTCTTGCAGAATTTTTAAATTTTTCTCTTAAAGGAATTTGGACACTGGCACATAGGCTTTATAAATATTTGTGCCTATTTTAAGTCATAGAAGAGCTTGTGGTCTAGTGGCAAGGTGGCACGTGGAGTAACCTTCAAGTTTGAGGTTCGAGTGTTGGCACAGTATAGTGTAGTATTTATTTTGGAGTTGGGATGGCTGGAGTTTGTGTTGCATTCAAATTTTGATGGATGAGGTTGCTGTGGAAAAGATTGTGGAATGATCATGGGAGTGATATGTGGAGAGATTTTAGGATAGAATTAAGGAGTTTGATTTGGAAGGGAGTTTGCGCCAAATTTGAAAAGGGAAAAGAATAGAAATCTCGGTGGGGAAAATTGTGGTATATGCATTTGCTGAAATTCCCTTTTATTTTCTCTCTTTGGTTCATTTGGGTTGGCATTGGTTGCTGCGTATTATCCGACAACTCTCTTTTTGTTTTAGTCAATAGTGGTTAGACAGTTTGGTGAACAACTCTCCCATTTCTTTTTCTCTCATTCTCTTCTTCAATTTGTGCTCTCTTAGCCAATACACCACTTTTTCCTTTCCCAAACTCTATTTCCCTTATTTTGTAGTACTGAGTTACTTATTTGGCCGAATAGGTGTTTATTTGTTGGTCACATTTTGTTGCCAAGCTTTTCTTCTTTCTTCTTAAACCTTGCCGTATTGACCTTGTCTCTTGCCATACATTTTCTTTCGGTTTCTAAAACTTCTCAGGGTGTAGAAGAGTTTTCAAGTATCATTGGAGCATTTGAATCTGCCTTTTTCTTTCGATCGAGTATCTAAGGCAATCAAGAGTTTATCATGGAGGCAAGTGATAGTGTAACACCCCAAACCCGGCCTATGCATTAAGCCCGAATTTTGGCATGCCACACAAATTTAACGTACATTCAAAACATTTAACGAAGTAGAAATCAAATTCCAAAATGATTAAGAGAATGACTTTATCGAAAAATTGAAGTTCATTGAAAACCATAATTAAAAATACAAGAATTTGTCATTTGATCTATAGAGTAGTAATTGATTAAAACTTTGGATTTATTTAGTCGAAATATTTCATCGAAAAGTTTTAAAAGAATTTCCTAAGTTTCAATGATATTTAAGAAAAACTTTTATTTTATCGAGAGTTATAGAAAATATTTATAAAAACTAAACCAATCCAACTTAGGAAAACTAAAACATAATAAAATCCATCCACATACTAAAATCCATAATTAAAGAGGCCTTATTACATCGCCATAAAAATAGTACTTAATAAAAATTATTAAAGAAGTCTTAAAATTTTATAAACTACCATTTGTAGTATAGCCTCCACACGAAGTCATCTCTGACCCAAGCCTCCGTCAAGTATTATTACCTGAGAGGGGTAAAAAAAATTTGGGGTGAGTTACTTAGAACTCAGTGTGTAACTCACTTACCATAGTCCACTGGGCCAAAACCATTTAAGCATTTATTTGGGCCTAAGCCCATTACAAATATAATAATTTAGCAATTAGCATGTATGAAATGCAAGTGATATGCAATTCCCAAAACCAAACCTAGATTTCCATCCGCTACACACCACCCATACCAACCAGCACACCTGTGGGGAGCTTTAGTCACCCACCCAGCCAACACACCGAAGTAGGCATTAAGCCGTATATCAAATTTCGTGGACAAGCCACCAGATTTATAGAGTTTACATGGCATTTGCCATTTTTCAGAATTGTGGCAGAGCCACCAAAATTTTGTAGCAAAGCTACCAGAACTTCTCTTCATCAAATAGCCCAACCCATGCATTCATGTATATAATATACATAACAATTCATTCATTTAATTATTCCAACATAAGGCCCATTATAAAAATTATTACAATCTGGCCCATTTCACATTTTAGCCCACATTGTCCAATTATCAAATATCACATATGGCCCAATTATCAGATATCACTTATGGCCCAAATATCAAATATCACTATGGCCCAATTATCAAATATCACATATGGCCCAAATTGTCCAATTATAAAATATCACATATGGCCCAATTATCAAATATCACATATGCCCCAAATATCAAATATCACATATGGCCCAATTATCAAATATCACATATGGCCCAAATATCAAATATCACATATGGCCCAAATTGTTCAATTATCAAATATCACATATGGCCCAATTATCATTTTTATCGAATTAGCCTGTTAAGGGCAATTTCGTAATTTTCATGATCTTAATACCAATTTCAAAATTTTTATCATTAAGGTGATAAATATTCTATTCTTCTCGATTTCACTAACTTGTGATTTCATCCACCGATTTATACGATATAGTCATCTAACCCATGAGATACAGTGTGAGATTATACATCTCATTACGGTGAGAACTACACTTTCCCGCTCGTCGATATCTAAACACACATCACAATGGATTAGAACACTAAAATTTAATATTAAACTATTCTAATATTAAGCGATCTAGGTCTTACCTCAGAATCTCGAACAACCACTATTTGCGATTTCTCTCTGATCAAAGGTTTAGAACCACGAGTAAACAATGGTTTGAGGGTACGTACGACTTCGAATAATTAATTTTCACTGGATGAGGGTGCACAACCCGGAGGAAGGTCTCAGATTCTCGAAACAGTCCTTCTCTTTAACTTAGGGGAATAATGGAACCACCCCTCTTCCGAACACTATTAACAACTCTTTTCGTCCCTATTTTGATTGTCTTCAAAGACATTAGTCTAACCAATAAGTTATCGAAATTTTGACTAGTGGTTTTAAAAAAATAAGAATAACTTACCACAAATATCCTCGTTCCACAATATGACAATCAAGCGAGAACGTCCCCTAAAATGAAATGGATTAATAAACCATTTATATCCATATGTCGAGTAATATGAAAATCCTTAAAATCCCTTACCTTTAACACTTTAAATCCGATTTCAACGATCTACGATGTTTACGAACACTTGAGTTTCGGCCCTCTACTATCACACTATTGTCCAATGCTTTAAAGAAGAAAAAGAAAAGATTGAAGAGAATACTTATGTATAAGAAAAGATTCGGCTATGAATAAGCAAAGAAAAGAAGAATGATTTGGCAAAAGATTTTACCACCAATATTCGGCCATGAAGAAAGGTTTTGAAAAAAAATAGTGATGTTTGAGTGTTCTTTACCAAAGAGAAAGAAAGAAGAACAAAAAGAATAAAGAGAGAGTGTTTATGTGACGATTTTCCAAGGATGGAAGATGAACAAAGATAGGGTCTTGGGTTGGTGTATATTTGGCCAAAAGGAAGAAAAAGAAAATGAATTATGCTTATTCAAAGTTGCATGGTTTCGGCACAAAAGAGAAAAAAGAAGATGATACTAATTTGGTCAAAAAGAAATGGCCAAACAACCAAAAATTTGCCTATTGCTACAACTACATTCGGCTAGGGAAAAGGGTTTTGGAGAGAATGGAAAATAATGCTCATGTTGCTAAAGAAATTGACCAAACTAGCTCCTAATCCCTATCAAGCTACTAAAAAAATTCGGCCAACCTCCCTAGCCCCAAAAACCGTCCAAGTTCATAGCCATCAAGGATCAACTTTTGCCAACCTTTCTTTCCATAGCACATTCCACAAATTAAGCCATGTGTCCCCTTACTTGCCTTATCCTATTGATTCCTTTCCTCAACTTCAATGTTTCCTTAATCCATTTAGCCACCTTACCATAAAAATTAAAAGTATAACATACCAAAAATGAAGCTTGGCCGACACTTGATAGGAGAAAGCAAAAATAAAAGCTTCAAATTGCATGATAGAAGATTCAAACATCTTCACTCAAGTCCAACTTATGGCGCCATCACCACTTTTCCAATTACTCATCTTATGCTAGTTACTTACTCAAAAATTTCCGTATGCTATAAATCCACTTCTCCCTCTCTTAAAGTACCATATGCTAAAAATTTTCACTAGGTCTAAATAGATCCCAAGTCTTCTCAGGACTATACTAATCATTCGAAATTTTAATTATACACAAGTTAAGAACCAAAACATGCATCATATAAATACTCAAATTTTAGGATGCTACAACTCTACCCTCCTTAAAGAAAATTTCGTCCTCGAAATTTACCTGACTAAAAGAGATGAGGATATTGTTGTCGAATCGCATCCTCAGGCTCCCATGTAGCTTCCTCCACTCCATGATTACGCCAAAGAACCTTAACCAATGGAACAGTCTTCTTTCTTAACATCTTAACATCGCGATCTAAGATTTTCACTAGTTCCTCCTCGAAAGACAAATCTGGCCTTAATTCCACTTCTTCTACCGGTACTATGTGCGATGGATCCGATCTATAGCGTCTCAGCATAGAAACATGGAAGACACTATGAATCTGATTCAATTCCAGAGGTAAATCAAGTTGATAGGCCACTGGTCCTACAAGCTTCAATATACGGTATGGTCCAATGAACCTAGGGCTCAACTTGCCTTTCCTCCCGAATCTGAAAATCTTCTTCCAAGGTGAGACCTTTAGAAAAACCTGATCTCCCACAGCAAACTCAATACCTTTACACTTCAGATCGGCGTATGACTTTTGTCTATCCAAAGCTTCCTTTAATCGCACTCGAATTACCTTTACTTTTTCTTCCATCTCTGATATCAATTTAGGACCCAACAACTGTCGTTCCCTAGTTCAGTCCAACAAGTAGGAGTACGACACCTACGACCATATAACGCTTCATAGGGTGCCATCTGAATATTGGATTGATAACTGTTGTTATATGCAAACTCTGCCAACGGTAGAAAATCCTCTCAACTACCTCTAAAGTCGATCACACAACCTCATAACATGTCTTCCAAAATCTGGATTACTCTTTCCGACTGACCATCTGACTGAGAGTGAAAAGCCGTGCTGAAGTTTAATCTTGTACCCAGAGCCTCATGCAAAGCTTTCCAAAACCGTGATGTAAACCTAGGATCCCTATTCGATATGATAGACACTGGTACCCCATGCAACCTCACGATTTCAGATACATATAGTTTAGGCAACTTTTGCAACGAGTAATTCGTACGAACTGGTAGAAAATGAGCAGTCTTCGTTAATTGATCTACTACCACTAGACAAAATCTTTCTTAGTAGGTGTTAAGGGTAACCCACTAACAAAATCCATCGTTATCCGCTCCCATTTCCATAATGGAATCTTTACTGGTTGCAACATTCCGACGGTAATTGATGTTTCGCCTTTACTTGTTGACAAGTCAAACACTTTCCCACAAAATCAGTAATCTCCCGCTTTAACTTTGGCCACCAATACTGTTCACAGAGATCCCGATACATCTTATTTCCTCCGGGGAGCATAGCATAAGGGTTACTATGCACCTCTAGAAGAATCATTTGCCTCAAATCCGAATCCTTGAGCATACAAACCCTTCCACGAAAACATAGTATACCATCCTTGTTCAAACCAAAATCCCCTATTACACAACTTTCAGCTTGTTGTATTAAAGGACCCAACTTTTCATCAGATAATTGCTTTTCCTTGATTTGCTCCAACCATAGAGGCTTCACCTGAAGTTCCGCTAGCAGACTGCCATCCTCACACAAACTGAGATGAGCAAACATTGCTCTTAACTCTGATACAACCTTACGACTCAACGCGTCTGCCACAACGTTAGCCTTTCCAGGATGATACTCGATTGAAAAATCATAATCCTTTAACAACTCCACCAATCTCCGTTGTCTTAAATTCAACTCCTTTTAGGTATGGAGATACTTACGACTCTTATGGTCTGTATAAATAATTGACTTCTCACTGTAGAGATAATGCCTCCAAACCTTTAATGTAAACACCACCGCAGCCAACTCCAAATCATGAGTAGGATAATTGACTTCATTCGGCCTCAACTGTCTAGAAGCATAAGCTACCACTTTTCCATTTTTCATCAGTACACATCCTAAACCCGTGTGTGACACATCACAGTAAACAGTAAACTCTTTTTTGGCCTCTGGTTGCATCAGTACTGGCACTTCCGTTAGAATCTTTTTCAGTTTCTCAAAACTTTCTTGTTGTTTATCGGTCCACACATACGGTACTTCCTTTCACAACAGCTTAGTTAGGGGTGCTGCAATCAACGAAAACCCCTCAACAAAGCGTCTATAATAACTAGCCAAACCCAAGAAACTTCGAATCTCAACTACTGACTTCGACGGTTTCCAATCCAACACAGCCTCTACCTTTCGAGGATCAACTCTATACCTTCGGCTGACACTACATGACCCAAGAAAATCACTTCCTTTAACCAAAATTCACACTTACTGAATTTGGCATAAAGTTGCTTATCTCGTAAAATTTACAACATAGTGTGCAAATGAGAGTCATGCTCTTCTTCATTCCTTGAATATACTAAGATGTCATCTATGAACACTACTACGAACTGATCTAAATAGGGTTGAAAGACTCGATTCATCATGTCTATAAATGCAGCTGGTGCATTAGTCAAACCAAACGGCATCACTAAAAACTCATAATGTCCATAACGAGTTTGAAATGCCGTCTTATGAATATCCGCCTCTTTCACCTTGAGTTGATGATAACCCGATCTCAAATCAATCTTGGAGAAGACTGAAGCTCCTCTTAATTGATCAAACAGGTCGTCGATTGTTGGCAATGGATACCTATTCTTGATCGTCAACTTATTCAACTGCCTATAATCAATGCACATACGCATCGACCCATCCTTCTTCTTGACGAACAAAATCGGTGCTCCCCACGGAGACACACTTGGTCGAATAAATCCCCGATCTAGTAGTTCTTGAATTTGAGCTTTAAGTTCCGCTAACTCCTTCGGCGCCATTCTATAAGGAGTAATAGACACCGGAGTAGTTCCGGGCAAAAGCTCAATGCCAAATTCTACTTCTCGATCTGGAGGTAGACCCGAAAGTTCTTCGGGAAAAACATTTGGAAATTCTTTCACCGTTCTCACACCTTCTACCGATAAATCCTTGGCATTCAAAGCACTGATGAATGCTAGGAATGCTCTATTCCCTTTCGGCACCAACTTTTCTGCCTTCAAAGCAGATACCACATTTGCCAAAAAGTTTCTTCTTTCGCCTATCATTATTATCTCCTCATCATCCACAGTCCTTATTGACATCCGCTTTTCGGTAAAATCCATTGCGCCCGATGCTTCACCAACCAATCCATGCCCAAAATAAGATCAAACTCGTCTAAAGGTAATTCCATCAAGTCCGCTAGAAATACCTCTCTTTGAATCTCTAAGGGCACATCTCTAAATAATTTATTCACTATTCTTGGTCGTCTAAAGGACTAATTAAATCATCTCTCTATCGGTAATCTCGGATCTAATATTTAGGTTTCCAGATATGGCACTAGCAACATACGAGTGAGTAGATCCGATATCTATCAAAGCAGTAACAGGTACATCAGAAATGAAGAACGTACTAGCTATCATATCAGGTGCATTGCCGTCCTCATGACGCCTGACAGCATAGACCAATCCTGGCTGTCTTGCCTCCGTGTTACCTCTAACACCATTACCTCAACCCGGTGCACCTTGTCCACGTCGTTACCATTACCACCACGACCTAGTCCACGACTTCTCAGTGGCTACTGAGTACCTCTAGCTGGTTAAGCCTCAGGGTTACGAGCTTCCTGAGTTGTTTCAATCTGTCGAGGACAATTCTTAAACTGATGATCCTTGGATCCACATTTAAAACAGGCTCCAGTTTTCCTCTAACATTCTCCGGGATGTCGTCTTCCACAGTCGGTACATTCTCGACTCTGATTGGTAGTCACAGGTGCCCTAACTTGAACTGGCTCATCATTTCATGACCTCTTTTGAAACCTTTTAGAAGAACCAGAATACTTAAAATCCCTCTTGCCTCTTACTTTTTCCCGGTTCTGGCATTCTGAATTCTTAGCCTCTTCTACTATCTTAGCTTTCTCTACAAGTGAGGTAAAAGTCTGCACTTGTTGTGGGGCTATCAGTACCCGCAACTCATCATTCAGCCCATCCTCAAAGCGTACACAGTGCTCATGATCAATCTGTACTATAGTACGAGCATAACGACTCAAACAAAGAAATTCTGCCTCGTAAGCTGCTACAGTCTTACTTCCTTGAATCAAATTCAGGAATTCCTTCCTCCAGGCATCTACATAACTTGTCTCGATGCACTTCCCTTGGAAAGCAACTTTAAAGAAATCTCAATTAACCAATACAGCCTCGGTGCCTTCTCGAACAATAAGCCACCATTGATACGCCTCGTCTCTTAGCAAAGACATTGTTCCTCTCAGTTTCTGCTCGGCGGTGCACTCCAGATCATCCATAATTCATTCTACAGCCTCAAGCCAATATTCTGCCACATTCGGAGCTACACCGAAAACACCTCTAAAAACTTCTACACCACTAGACTTGAGTCGTTCCGATATTGATCTGCGAGCTACTTGCCCAGTTCTGGCCCTAGTTACTCTTTCTAGGACTCGCAACATTGCTTGAGTCAAAGCATCATCCTCATTCGCATGATCATGAGATCTAGTTTCGCTCTTGAATGACGCAGGTGCATCCATTTCTGGTATATGACCCGGCGCTTCAGACGCAGCACCTCATCCTCTACCATGGCCCCGTCTACCGCATCCACGACCACGTCCTCTATAGCTCATATTGACTAATTCACTTTTAATCTGATTACAAGTTTGATGAATCAGAATATTATTTCAGTGTTTATTAACGATATTTTATGAGATATAAGAGATAGGGTTGTTTTTGCAATCAGATCCTATAGTCTCGATCTCTATCATTTTCAACACCTAAAACTAGAAGTTCTAGAGTGTTCCTAAGGTCTCATCACAATAATAAACATTTAAAAAAATACTTACTTGACTTGGTGTCGGATGCTCGTGGTGCCATACTACCTTTAAAACGTAAAGTCTAGAAAATTAAGTAGTTTTTAAATAAAATCATTGTTGAACCCAAACCACAGTCGAGTTTTGAAATTGGGCTCTGATATAATAAAATGTAACACCCCAAACCCGGCCTATGCATTAAGCCCAGATTTTGGCATGCCACACAAATTTAACGTACATTCAAAACATTTAACGAAGTAGAAATCAAATTCCAAAATGATTAAGAGAATGACTTTATCAAAAAATCGAAGTTCACTGAAAACCATAATTAAAAATACAAGAATTTGTCATTTGATCTATAGAGTAGTAATTGATAAAAAATTTGGATTTATTTAGTCGAAATATTTCATCTAAAAGTTTTAAAAGAATTTCCTAAGTTTCAATGATATTTAAGAAAAACTTTTATTTTATCGAGAGTTATAGAAAAACATTTATAAAAACTAAACCAATCCAACTTAGGAAAACTAAAACATAATAAAATCCATCCACAAACTAAAATCCATAATTAAAGAGGCCTTATTACATCGCCATAAAAATAGTACTTAATAAAATTATTAAAGAAGTCTTAAAATTTTATAAACCACCATCGTAGTATAGCCTCCACACGAAGTCATCTCCACCCAAGCCTCCATCAAGTATTATTACGAGAGGGAAAAAAATTGGGGTGAGTTACTTAGAACTCAGTGTGTAACCCACTTACCATAGTCCACTGGGCCAAAACCATTTAAGTATTTATTTGGGCCTAAGCCCATTACAAATATAATAATTTAGCAATTAGCATGTATGAAATGCAAGTGATATGCAATTCCCAAAACCAAACCTAGATTTCCATCTGCTACACACCACCGTACCAACCACACACACCGTGGGGAGCTTTAGTCACCCACCCCGCCAACACATCAAGTAGGCATTAAGTCAGTATATCAAATTTCGTGGACAAGCCACCAGATTCTGAGTTTACATGGCATTTGCCATTTTTCGAATTGTGGCGAGCCACCAAAATTTTGTAGCAAAGCTACCAGAACTTCTCTTCATCAAATAGCCCAACCCATGCATTCATGTATATAATATGCATAACAATCCATTCATTTAATTATTCCAATATAAGGCCCGTTATAAAAATTATTACAATCTGGCCCATTTCATATTTTAGCCCACATTGTCCAATTATCAAATATCACATATGGCCCAATTATCAGATATCACATATGGCCCAAATATCAAATATCACATATGGCCCAAATTGTCCAATTATCAAATATCACATATGGCCCAATTATCAAATATCACATATGACCCAAATATCAAATATCATATATGGCCCAATTATCAAATATCACATATGGCCCAAATATCAAATATCACATATGGCCCAAATTGTTCAATTATCAAATATCACATATGGCCCAATTATCATTTTTATCGAATTAGCCCGTTAAGGGCAATTTCATAATTTTATGATCTTAATACCAATTTCAAAATTTTTATCATTAAGGTGATAAATATGCTATTCTTCTCGATTTCACTAACTTGTGATTTCATCCATCGATTTATACGATATAGTCATCTAACCCATGAGATACGGTGTGAAATTACACACCGGATTACGGTGAGAACTACACTTTCCTGCTCGTCGATATCTAAACACACATCACGATGGATTAGAACACTAAAATTTAATATTAAACTATTCTAATATTAAGCGATTTAGGTTTAACCTCAGAATCTCGAACAACCACTATTTGTGATTTCTCTCCGATCAAAGGTTCAGAACCACGAGTAAACATTGGTTCGGGGGTACGTACGACTTTGAATAATTGATTTTCACCGGATGAGGGTCCACAACTCAGTGAAAAGTCTCGGATTCCCAAAACAGTCCTTCTCTTAAACTTAGGGGGAATAATGGAACCACCCTTCTTCTGAACATTATTAACAACTCTTTTCGTCCCTATTTTGATTGTCTTCAAAGACAATTAATCATTAGTCTAACCAATAAGTTATCAAAATTTTGACTAGTGATTTTAAAAGAAATAAGAATAACTTACCACAAATATCCTCGTTCCACAATATGACAATCGAGCGAGAACGTCCCCTGAAACGAAATCGATTAATAAACCATTTATATCCATATGTCGAGTAATATGAAAATCCTTAATAATCCCTTACCTTTAACACTTTAAATTCGATTTCAACGGTCTACGATGTTTACGAACACTTGAGTTTTGGCCTCTACTATCACACTATTGTCCAAGGCTTCAAAGAAGAAAAAAAATGATTGAAAAGAATACTTATGTATAAGAAAAGATTCGGCTATGAATAAACAAAGAAAAGAAGAATGATTCGGCAAAAGATTTTACCATCAATATTCGGCCATGAAGAAAGGTTTTGAAAAAAAATAGTGATGTTTGAGTGTTCTTTACGAAAAAGAAAGAAAGAAGAACAAAAAGAATAAAGAGAGAGTGTTTATGTGTCGATTTTCCAAGGATGGAAGATGAACAAAGATAGGGTCTTAGGGTTGGTGTATATTCGGCCAAAAAAAAAAAAAAGAAAATGAATTATGCTTCTTCAAAGTTGCATGGTTTCGGCCCAAAAGAGAAAAAAAGAAGATGATACTAATTTGGTCAAAAAGAAATGGCCAAACAACCAAAAATTTGCCTATTGCTACAACTACATTCGGCTAGGGAAAAGGGTTTTGGAGAGAATGGAAAATATGCTTATGTTGTTAAAGAAATTGACCAAACTAGCTCCTAATCCCTATCAAGCTACTAACAAAATTTTGTCAACCTCCCTAGCCCCAAAAACCGTCCAAGTTCATAGCCATCAAGGATCAACTTTTGCTAACCTTTCTTTCCATAGCACATTCCACAAATTAAGCCATTTGTCCCCTTAGTTGCCTTATCCTATTGATTCCTTTCCTCAACTTCAATTTTCCTTAATCCATTTAGCCACCTTACCATAAAAATTAAAAGTCTAACATACCAAAAATGAAGCTTTGCCGACACTTGATAGGAGAAAGCAAAAATAAAAGCTTTCAAATTGCATGCTAGGAGATTCAAACCTCTTCCCTCAAGTCAACTTATGGCGCCATCACCACTTTGCCAATTACTCATCTTATGCTAGTTACTTACTCAAAAATTTCCATATGCTATAAATCCACTCACTCACTCTCTTAAAGTACCATATGCTAAAAATTTTCACTAGGTCCAAATATATCCCAAGTCTTCCAGGACTATACTAATCATTCAAAATATTAATTATACACAAGTTAAGCACCAAAACATGCATCATATAAATACTCAAATTTTAGGATGTTACAGATAGCCAGTCTAAGGGGGGTCAGGAAGAGTGCCTACTGGAAATGGACTCATAGTCTCTACTCCCAAGTTTAAGAGGCGTGCGGTGTCGGCTATTCGGGATTTTCTGCTAGGACGCGGATGGGTGACTGCGTTAAAGTTTGAATTAACTAGGCAAATCACAGTCGATTGATCTAGTCAAGGAATGTGGTTCGATCTCTCGGTTAGGTGGTTGCTAAGAGTTTTTCTTAACATTATTTATTTAGTGATTAACTAAATGTTATGTTTGGATATAGGTTCTGGCAATCTTGAATTCTTAGTACTCTACATGATCAAGTGTGTATTTTGCCTTGTACCTGATAATCGGCTGATAAGTCGAAGGTGTGTATTACACAATGATTGGATTGTACATTAGCAAAAGTCAAAAAGTCAAAAAGCTGAAATACGACGTTTGATGCTACATGAGCGTGCGATCGCACATGTCATGATTCGAGCCTACAAATCTTAGGCGTAGGACTATAGAGGCTGTTATGAGCCTCGATAGGTTGAAATGGGCCGTGTGGGCCCAATGGGCTCGTGGGCCTAATGGGCTCGTGGGCCCCACATAAATAAAATCTACAATTTATGGTAAATGTTAGACCGAGTTTTGTAGTCCACATGGCTAGGGTCATTTTTGGCCAATGGGCCGTGTGGGCCCACTGGGCTAGTGGGCCCCACACGAATAAAATGCATGTTTTATTTTTTATTGGTTTGAACTGTGTTGTTCGTATAGCCGAGACTATCTCTGGGCTAATTGGGCCACATGAGTGTGGGCCCACATGGGCCGAGTAATGGGCCTTAGGCCCATTTACACTGTTGTGACTGTTTAGGTTACTTAAGTCGCTTGAGGAGACGGTGGACCTTCTGTTGGGTCGCTGAGACCCCGATTTGCAAAAATTACCGAAAACCCCTATTTTGTAAAATTACCGAAATACCTTCGATGTGTAAAATTATCGAAATACCCACGATTTGTGAAAATTTGTAAAATACTCTCGATTTGTGAAAATTATCAAAATACCTCCAGTTTTCAAAATTACCGAAATACCCTAATTTGAAAAATTACCGAAATACCCCTAGTTTGCAAAATTATCGAAATACCCCTGTAGGGTAGGAATACCAAAATACCCCCAAAGGGTAAAATGAATGTTTTGCCCTCGTGGGTAAATGATTGTTTTATGCTATGTTTTGACTAATTTAAGCTATGGTTTGTCTGTCTTTCTAGAGTATGCCATGTGATTTATATATTTGTGCTTTGCATACATGACATACTACATGGGATTGGGATTTTTGAATTGGAGGAAGTGATTGATCTATTAAGGTCGCACGGGTCACTCAAAACGACTGTGGACCCACTAATTTGATTGTTAGGGTTGCACGGGTCACCTAAGAAGACTATGGACCCACCGATTTGATCTGTTAGAGTCGCACGGGTCACCAGAGACGACTATGGACCCACTTATTTGACTACTAGGGTTGCACGGGTCGCCCGAGATGACTGTGGACCTACCGACGGCTTTAAGCTGCTTATATTCTGGCAGCTTTACTATGATATCGGTTAGTGCAGCAACCAGTGCTAACATTGGTATGCTGGCTGGGTGGGTCGATTTTAACCCCACATGGTGTGTTGGTTGGTAAGGGTGGTGTGCTGGTTGGATTGGGGTGGGGTGCAATCTTACACTATTGCATTTCTGTTTATGAGATCCGATACTGATATGGGTTAGGCCCAAATGATTCTATTATGGGCTGAGACCCAAACGATATGGCAATGGGCTTAGGCCCATTAAAACTGCACTGTGACTGAATAGGGCTCAAGCCCAGTTTGCTTCTGTATTCTATTTATCTAATGACTATTTTTATATTAAGGGATTACACACTGAGTTTTTGTAAACTCACCCCATTTTTAACTGTGCAGGTAATCCCCAGTTGTAGATGAATCAGAGCTACAAGGGACTTGGAGATGGCCACACAACTGCTTATGTTTTTCTATTAAGTTATTCATAAGTACTTTATTTTGGGTTGGTTTGTAATAAGGCCTCTTTTAATTTCTAATATTTTATTTTGGATTTTCAGTTTACTACAATTTATATATGTTAGAAGTAAAACTCAGTTTTCCCTAAACGATTACTGTTTTCAAAACATTACGTTTCTACAACACAATTTTTAAACATCACGTTTTCGTAAATCATTTGTTTTAAATTAAGCTTCCGCAACAATATGGTTTTGAAGGTAATAGCTTTTTAATAAACCTAAAAAAAAATAAACTGACGTAACTGGGTTTTTACTCAAGCTTTTAATTAAGAAAGGTTTTTAATGAAAACACAATTTTCAAAAAACACTTCAATGTGACACGCCAGATTTGGGCCTAACTTTTGGGCCGGGTTTGGAGTGCCTGATAAACCATAATTTATACATATTTTAACCCATGCTTGGCTTATTTTTGGATGAAATTTTAATAGATTTGATGAATTCGATGTTCCTAATCCTTTAATTTCATGTTTTACACTCAAGAGAGCTTAGAGAGCCGAAAAGAATGATAAATGGGCCAAAAAGGGACAAAATGGGCCTACCTAGGAAATCAACACGGCCTGGATCAACATACACGGGCAGATAACACCACCGTTTGAGGCGACCAGAGTCAAACACGGCCTAAAGCTATCGAACACGGGCGTGTTGCACAGGTGTGTCCCTGCCGTGCCTATGTTTAATTCTATTCGGAATAGGATACTTGTGGCCCAAGAAAGGTGTTCCAAAGCCTATACAAACACCCCAGGGGGCAACCTAAAAGAGGACACCAAATAGAAGGCAAAAAATACTTGAAGACAGCCGTCGGGAGTAACTCGGAAGAAGGATTTCCTCAAGACTGAAGATCTCCCATCAAGTTCGTTAGAAGTTTTTGGGTTTTCTTATGTTTTGTTGGTTTCCTTATTTTAAGATGTTCCCCCTATTAGTATAAACTAAACCCCTTAGATACCTAAAGGGATGAAACCTAAGACAGATCTTATTATTATTTGATTTATAAGATAAATACTTGTTCTTATTCTTAATTGTGAGTTCTTATTCTTGTTTTGATAATTTAGGTTATTAATTCAAGTCGAATGTGCTTATTCAGAGGAGTAAAAGTTCCTGTTTAATAGTATATCAACACAATTAAGCAGAGTTGATTGCAACCCTAGAAATAGGGTGACGAAAATCTACCAGATTAGAGTCAAATCTAATAAGAGAATCCATAGATCGAGTTACTGCGTCATTAGGGGTTTTAATTAGAAAGAGATTTCAATTAATCAACGTAGAGTTAGTTGTTTTTAGCATTGAAAGAGATATTAACATAATTTAGGGAATTCTATAGATTAAGTCAAGTGAATAAATCATATGAATCAAAAGTAATAAGTGAAGTCTAGGTGGATTCTTCCTTGGGTATTGCCTATCTCATAAAGTTGTCTAAACGTATTTTCCCAATTTGTTCTCTGTCGTGTTTTTAATTAAGTTTTAGTTTAAAAGAAATCACTTAAATTCTTAGGCTAGATAATAAAAAGATAGTAAACACTAGTACTCTTGGTCCTTGTGGATACGATATTATTGATTTTACTATAACTATACTATTAAATCATAGGTGCGCTTGCCTTTATTGTGATCATAGTTAGTTAGGGACACATCAGTTACAACAAGTGCTTGATGTTGTGACAAATCCGGGATCCAATGGATTATAAGAAAGTATTGAAGCTATTCTTGCCGAAGGGAATACCTAAAACTAGTAGCAAAGGTATGGTATTATTTTGTTCGCTACAGTTTTATGCCTATCTCACATAGTTCCACCATCTCAATGGAACGTATGCTCTTGTTATATGCAATTTTGACAGAAAAGTCCATTAATGTTGGGAAAATTATTCTCAAGGAGATTCATGATTTTGCTAAAAAGATGACAGGAAGTGCTTATTTCCTATCATTAATCACTTCACTTTGCTGCGGGGCCCATGTTAAAACACAAGCAAATCTGAAGGGGCAATATGTTCAAGGGTGCATTACAAATCATGATCTTGAAAGGTTAGTAAGAAGATGCATAAGCTGAATCAAGGTGAGCAAGAAGAGCCAACTGAGCCAAATATCGAGGAGTCAACAAATGAAACTGAAACTAAAGATAATTCAATTATAGACACTGAAGAGAAAGAATCTGATAAGGAACCGAACAGTCCTAACCCAGTTGAAGGATCTGCAAACCCTAAACCAAGGGTTGAGCCAAAAGAAGAACCAATCAAGCTAAGTGTTGAACCTGAATCTACAACTCCTATGTCGACTTCTACAAGTACTTCAAAGAAATATGAGTTGTCAATTATGATGGATATGTGCAAGTTCATGCACAATCAACAACAAACTTGCTGGAAATATGCAAAAATTAGAGATGACTCAATTCGAAATACTTTTAAGAATATCTCTAATATTTTTATTCCTGAGTTCCCAGTTGTTATCTTTGAGACATGGACGGAAGATACTGACTACGCAAGCGGAGATGGAGCTGAAGAAGACAAGGGGAATAAGTTAGAAAAATAAAATTGGGGATTCTTATCTTTTATTATTTTTAGGTCTTTAGGAATTTATTTCTTTCATAATTAGGATTTAATTTTGCAAAATAAAACATAACAAGCATGAATAAACTTAACACTTCTTTAGAAAGAAAAAGACTAAGTGATGTGGTAATGGGAATGAACATGTCTAGGATTGGGCTCTTAGGAAGGACTTGGTATTTAAGCAGTCTTAATGACTCACCTCTCTTTCTTTACAACCCTACTTGGTGTTCAGTTTTCATTCATTACTGTTTTCTTACAATGAGGACATTACTTCTTTTTAAAGGGGGTAAGGCAAATAAATTGCTTAAATTTTTAAAATTTTTAAAATTTTCAAGTATGTTTCAATCATTTCTGTCATAAGTATGTTTTAATAAATGAATGTTTAGAGACATTTTTTGTTAATGAGATAGTTTGTATGCAAGTATGAATGATGATTTTATCTGAGTGAAAGTATGTTATCATGAAGAATGGAATGCTTGTATAATCCTAGTCTTAGAAATGTTTTCCATGAAAACTTAGTTTCTCTTGAGATTAGACATGCATGAAGGTTTATATCTTTATAATTGACTTAGTAACTTTCTTGAGGCAAAATCATAGAAGACATAAGAATCTAAAATGATATAGGCACTATTTCTTTGGATCGTTTGAGCCTTTTCAAGCCAATCCTATGATATTAGACCCTTGAAACTGTAACTTTGAGCTTAAAGGCTTATTTATTGCAATGAACCTACATTATAAGCCACATTACCATCTTTTTAAGTTATCCTAATTTTGTGCACCCATCTTAACTAAAGTTGTCTTGGTAATCAACATTTAAGGAAATTTTCAAAAATATGTAAGTTCTCATACTTAAAAAAAAAAGATAAAGGAAGAGGAAAGAAAAGTTTGCTTTTGCTCAGTATCCAAAAAGAAAAATGTATGAGCTGTAGTTCAAAATAAGTTTGGGGGTGTTCCAAAGGTTCACTTAAAGAAAAAGGCTATGTTTCGAGAAATCCAAGGCAAAGTTAAAGGTTAAGATTTTGAAACCAAAATGTCTCATCTCTTAAAATCCCTACCTTTAACCGAGCCCCATTACAACCTTATAAAAGACCTATTGATTTGATGATTATGTCACCTACATTAGTGGAGAGGAAGTACTAAGTTCAACATGTGAAGAGCATAACTAAGCCTTATGATTATTTTCTTGATTGATAAGAAATTATGTTGAATGAAGAATGTTATTTGTGGCTATGACATACATACAAACTATGACTTATGTTGACATATTTTGAAGCTTAGTATAATTTTAATAAATGTTTGCATATAAATTACTTGTTAATAAAGAAGATCGATGAACATGAAGTTATTAATGCATGATTATGGGACAAAGATTGATGCTGCTTACACAGTTAGCAATTTTGCCTTAGCAAAACCTTTTGTTGTGCATAAACATTACTCGGGACGAGCAAGGACTTAAGTTTGAAGGTGTGTAACCTGGAAAATATATAGGATTTTTCCTATGTAATTTATCACCTTTTTACTTAAATTCGTCGTTAAAACTAAGTAATTGTTCAATAAATTAGTGAAATATGTGAAAATATGAAATTAGGACATAAAAATTATTAAAATGTGATTTTATGCTTTATTATATAATTTTCATGGATAAAATGGCTTATTTTTTACTTATTTGAACATATTATATTTTTAAGACATAAAATGGGCCATGCATGATTAAATTAAATAATAAAATATAAAATTATATTTAATAATTCATTTTAAAATATTTCATTAATAATTTGGGTTGTAATTAATTATTTAAATTGGATAAATTTTATTCATTAGTCCTTAAACTTATTGATTTATTTTGGACAGGTCTAATAGCTTTGTTGGATTACAAAAACCGTCTAAATTGAAGACCAAGGCAACCAAAATTCGGCTACACATGACTGTCCACATAAACCACTTTTTTGTTTAATTACACAAGGTCCTTACAATGTTGATGAAATTAGAGATTTTCCGAAGGTTTACATTTGACCAAGTCTCAGTCTGAAGTTGTTATGGCATTTAAATTGCTTAAAAATTAAGCAAAAATCAACTCAAAATCCACTAAGCATGGCCAGCCACTCATTGGAAAAGCTTAGAGAGACTAAACCTCTCTATTTTTGGCAAACTACCCTCCTCTCTTCGCCTATAAATAAGACCCCCTCATTCATTCATCCCTTATCACTCATCTCTTATCCCGCATCCCTCATTATTCTCTTCTCTCTCAATTCTCTTTAGAATTTTCCATTCCCCACACCTAGCATCATTTCTTCATAGATATTTTAGCAATTAAGCCTCTTAAAGAGCCCTTGGTCAGCCACCTTGGAGAGCCATCAGCAAAGGAGCAAAGTAAAAGAGCGAAGGAGTGATAAACTGTAAAAGTAACATATTTTAATCCCACATTTAGTATGCTTTTGGATGATTTAGCCCTCAATTTATGTAAAAAGGTGCTCTTAATCCTTTCTTTTCATGTCTTATACTTAGGAAAGCACCTGCGAATGAAAAGAATGAGAAACGGGCTTAAAATGGACCAAATTGGGCCAACCCAAAAAATTAGCACGGCCTGGACTTCAAGTCACACGGCTGTGCCTCACCAATCATTCAAAGACATGCCCCAAGCATGATTTGCATGGCCGTGTCCCAATCGATCGACCTAAAGCATGGGCTAAATCCCGACTTACATTACCGTGCCACGGCCGTGCCTCAATCAATAGAATCAACACACAGCCTGAAGTCAACTTACACGGGCGTGTGTCATAGTCGTGCCCCTACTTCGGGAAAGAGCAATTTCACTCGAATTTGGATGCTTTGAGGCAAAGAAACATATTCCTAAGTCTACTTAAACATACTAGGAGGAATTCTACTTGAATTAGGATACTTAGGAGCCAAGTAAAACATCTCAAAGCCTATATAAACACCCAAGGTTGCAACTAAAAAGGGGGAGCTTGGCAGAAGCCAAAATAGGAGAGTTTTTTGGTAGAGTTTTCTGCCAGAGCTTTTATTCAGGGAATTACTCGAAGATAGCCAGTTGATCCATCTCAAGAAGCCGGAGTTCTACTCAAGACAAAGGATTTCCGCTTCAATTCCTTCAAGGGGTTTTAGGGATTTCTTATGTTTTGTATTATCTTTCCTCTTGAGATGTTTTCTTATTTTGTTATGAACTAAACCCTTCAGATACCTAAAGGGGATGGAACCTATGACAGATTTTGCTATTTGATTTCTAAATTATATGATAAGTACTTAGTTTGTTCTTAATTATGTTACTTAATTTAATCTAATGTGCTTAGGTGGAGGAGGAATAGACCCTGCCTAAGAGTAGATCGAACATAATTAAGTGGAATTGATTGAGTGCCTAAAGATAGGGTTACGAGATTTTGCCGGATTAGGGTGAAACCTAATATGGGAATCCATTGATCGATTTACTGCTTCCTGAGGGGGTTATTATAAGAGAACGAGAGTTCCACTAATTAACCTAAGGTTAGACGTTATTCGCCTCGAGAGAAGGTTTAATATAGGTTAGGGAGTCTCACGGATCAAGTTAAGTAAAGAAGTCATATGAATTAAAAGTTAGATAACAAGAGAAGTCATAGGTGGATTCTTCCTGAGGGTATCGTCATAATCAACTTAGTTTTTCCACAGTCTTTTCCCAAAGTTTCGTTCTTTTGTCTTTTTATCTATTTTAGTTTTTAGATTAATAAACCAATCACTCCATATTTCAGGATAAATAATAGAAAGAAAGTGAGTAGTAGTACTTTTAGGTTCCTTTGGGTTCAATAAGATACTCTTGCCTAAACTATACTATTGTTCGATAGGTGCACTTGCCTCTATCGTTGTCATAGTTCGTCTACAGGTTCAATCATTATTTTTATAAATATTAAAACTTGACTGTTTGACATGATCAAGTTTTTGGCGCCGTTGTCGGGGATCGAACCCAGGTCGTCCGTGTGACAGGCGGGGCGCCTGGGTCGCCGTAGGTCAGTGGGACATCTCACAAACCTGATTTCTGAACGTCAACAAGGACGTCTACCAAGCAACACAAAAATAAACCCAAAAGAACAGATCCAAGCCATCACAGCCTAAGAGGCCCACCATGTAACATCCTGATAATTAGGGGTTATGCATCTTACTTAATTGAATGATGTTGCATGCTTAATTATTAATGAGTGTATTTTGGAAGTTATTTGAGCTTCATTAATTGAGTGAATGCTTAGTGAAACTTTTAATTTCTAATAATTAAGAGAGAGCTAAGCAAGTTAGGCCTTAAGAATTAATGACAAGGAGTTTTAAGCATAAGTTGAGTAATTGGCAAAGTGGTTAGGATGCATGGATGAGTGCTTGAGGGGAGAGGTTCGAATCCCCTAGCTAGCAAAGGGGAAAAATTTTAGTTTTTATGTTTCCTTCCCTTTAGTGTCGGCCAAGAATATTCTAGAGTGGATGAGTATTCTTTTATTTTTGGCCATTTGACCATATGAAAAAGGAAGCTAAGAACTTATGGTATGGAATCATGAAGGATGATAAGATGAGGGGGGACAAAAGGCATGATATTGGGCAATGTTTTGGGAGCTTGTTCATGGTCATTTGACCATGAACCTAGACAATTTTAGGGGCTAAAGGGAGTGGTTAATGGTGATAGCAAAATTAAGGTTGATAGGGAAGAAATGTGGAGCAAAAAGGGGGAGTATGTTGGCTTCCTTGTTGGCCGAATTTTGGTATGGGATTAGGGAGGTTTTAGTTAACCAAAAGGTTGTCAATTATGCATTTTTCCTTTGTCCAATATTCTTCTTCTCTTAGCCAAAATTGTCAAGTGACATTTGGTACAAGTTTGCTTTGTTTTGGCCTTTGTATTTTTGACCAAAATAGGTACCTTTATTTCATCTTTTCCTCTCAAAATTTTACCTTCTTTTGATACCAAAATATTGTCACTTTTGAAGACACTTTCTTTTCTTCCTCTCTAGTGTCGAATTCAACTTTCACCAAAAGCTTTCTCTCTCATTTTCTTTTTATTCCTTTTCATTCTATTTCTCTTTTCTTTTTCCCTCTTATAGCCGAAACTACCAAATTGCAAAGAACTATCTTTTTTTTCATTTCTTCCCCTTGGCCGAATGTGCATAGGTCTCTAAACCTATCTCTTTTTCTTTTCGTCATCATCACCTTTTCTTCTTCTCTCTTTTCTTTCATTTTCATTCTCTTTCTTCTTTCTCTCAAAATCAAAACCATCATATTTGAAACCACCATCTTTTCTCTTCTCTTTTGTTAAAGCCGAATCATCAATTCCTTTCTTCTTTTTGTTCAAGGCCGAACCTTCAAGTGAATCAAAGTAAGGTTTTTGTTTGTCAATAGTTTTCATTATTCCTTTTTATTATAATTGATCTAGAAAAATAAATCTTTTATTTTTCTCTCCTAGGCCGAATCCTTGGAAAGGATTTTTAAGGATCTTTGTTGAAGACAACTTTTAAGAAGTGATCTTTCGAAATCATCAAGGTAAGATTATCCCTTTTTGGTTATATCGATTTCTTTAGATAGACTACTAATCGATCGTATTTTTAGGGGCGATTTGAGACTAACAAGATAGGTAAGAAAAGGGCAGTTCGGAGTGTTTAGAAAAGAGGAGGTATTCCTTTACCATCAAACTTCAAACGAAGGGCTGTGTTGGCGGTTAGAGACTTTCCACCGGGTTGTGGACCCTCTGCTAATAAGGATCGGTTATTTGAAGTAGTGCGGACAATCGAACCACTTTACATTGGTGGAATATCAGCGGGTTTTGATCCATCTAGTGGAGAAAAACCACAAATAACTGTCGTTCGAGAATTCGAGGGTAAGGATTTAGATCCACCATCAATAAGTGTAGTTTTGTTAGCAATAGTGTATACTAACCATGTGTGTTAATTAATTAGGTGTTGTGGCGAGAGGGTATTGTTTTCAACATCACGAGGTGTGTAACCTTACATTAAAAATCTCATAGATTTACATATATTTAAATGTGATTATATGACCATGTGTATGATTGTGATTTTGGATACCATTCGGTGGTATACGATATTCGTGTATGTTTACCCCAATATTTTGTTCATTTTGCTATATGCATAAATGTGAGATAAGTATGACTATATTATGATCGTGGGGTAAATAGCATGAAAATTTATTGATATGTATGTGCATGGGCATATGGGTATATTTGATAAAGGAGGAAGTATTCTGGTAGTTTTACCACATTTCTGGTGACTTTGGTCACATATGTGAATCTGGGGACTTCGGTCACGTATATTTGAATCTGGTGACTTTGGTCACGTATATGTGAATCTGGTGACTTGGTCACATATTTGAAATCCGGTGACTTGGTCACATATTTGATATCCGGTGACTTGGTCACAATTTTGTCTGTGGCCTTGCCACAAAATTATAAGGGTGATGTGCATGTTGACCGCAAAGAATCGCCTTCGATGGTGTGTAGTAGATGGAGGGTCGATTTAGTAATCCCACGGTGTGTTGGTTGGTACGGGTGGTGTGTAGTGGATGGATATCTAGGTGGGTAGGGCTTGCATTTCATTTCATGTACATAATCATGTAATATTGAATGATTATTATTTGATCTACTATGAAAGCGGGCTTTTAAGCTAAATATGAGCTAAATGGGCTTTTGGGCCAAATATGACTTAAATGGGCCTATGAATAAATGTGTTATGAAAATGGGCTTTTTAATGTATGTGTTATACATTGAGTTTATGACTCACCCTTTGTGGGATAAACTTTTCAGATGATTAAGTAGAAGCGATGGATCGGGTCAACAAGGATTTCGAGGTGGCCAATGCTCAAATAATGAAGTTTGGAAATTTTCCTACTTAAACTTATTAAGTTAATTTTATTATTTAGACTTTATTATGGGTTGCTATTTTTGTAATAAGGCCACTATAAACTATCTTTAATTTTGTGTTTGGATTTACTCTTTATTTGCCATGAACAATAACTATTAAATAACTAAATGGTTTTCGATAAATAATAATTCAAAATGTTTTTGTCACTAACATAATATATATATATATATATATGTTTTAAAGTAATTTCCTTAAATGTGATTTTCTTTTGATTTATCAATTCCTCCTACAAGTAATGATTTTCTTTTAAAAGCTATAAATTTTCTTTACAAAATGTTAAGTTAATCTGTTTTCTACAAAATCATCAAGTTTTTCTTAAACAAAAATGAGAATTAGCTATAGTTTTACTCGAGGAACATACCAAATTCGGTTAGGCTTTTGAAATTTGGGTTTGGGGTGTTTCAACTTGGTATCGAGCTCAAATTTAAACTCTCGGCCTTGGGTTTTGAAGCCCACAACGTTTTCAAAATTGGCCCAAATAATTTTTTAGTTTTCTTAAGCTAAAATGGTTTTACAAGAGCATGGCACTTTCGGAGTTCTCGACCCAGATCCATCATGTATGTATCCTTATTGATAAAGTGATATGAAAGTTTGATAAGCCTAAGGAAACTATACTTTAGAGACATGGACCCTAGGTGTTTGTGTGCTACTACGGAAAAACTACTAAATATCATTTCATAAAACTTTCCTTTAATAAGAAGTGAAAAGACTCTAATACATAAGACTTTTTCATAAAAACAGATAAGACACGTGGTAGACATGAGTTCTAGGGGACGTGGACATCGTGGACGTGGACGAGGAAGAATGGTTGTGTAAGAACCAGTTCGATCTAGTCAAGGTTCCGAAAATGATGCTCCACCACCAGCTGTTGGGGTGGAATTTCAAGAACAAAATGATGGAGGTGACGCAGTATCACAGGCTGTGCTGCGAGTTTTAGAACGAGTAGCAGAAGCTAGTTCTGAAAATGGGTCTCGAAAATCAGTAGCTGAGAGACTTAGATCGAATGGAGCTGAGGTTTTCGGTGGAGTATCTGGAGTAGCCCCAAATGTAGCGGAATCTTGGTTGGAGGCGATCGAGAGGATCATGGACGATATAGATCTGACCGATGAAGAAAAGTGAAAGGTGCTATTTCACTACTCGTGATGAAGCCTACCGGTGGTGGCTCACTATCAAGGAGAGTACCCCTGTGGATCGTCTGGATTGGGGGTATTTTAAAGTGAAATTTGAAGGAAAATACATTGGAGCTAGCTACATCGACTCCCAGAGGAAGACATTTCTGATTTTGGTCCAAGAAAACAAGTCGATAGCTGAATATGAAGCAGAATTTTTGCGACTTAGTCGATATGCTAGAGGGATAGTAGCTACTGAATATGAACGGTGCATTAGATTTGAAGATGGACTTAGAGATGAGCTACGAGTGATGATTGCTCCGCACCGTGAAAGAGATTTTGCAATCTTAGTGGAAAGGGCAAGAATTGCCGAAGAGGCTAAACGGAATGAGAGATAGAACCGGGACAGAGGCCCGAGCAAGAATAAGAGAAGCTTTGGGTCTTCAGGGTCATTCGGGAATTTGCAAAAGAAACCAAGAAATGATGGACCGCGAGGTCAACAGACTACTACGGGTGGACAAAATCGTACTTGTACTCAATGTGGGAAAATGCACTTGGGAGAATGGTGGAAAAAGACCGGTGGATGTTTCAAGTGCGGATCTAAAGACCATATGATCAAGGATTGCCCGAAGAATTTAGAGAAGAACCCTTGACAAGTCGTGGTGCTAATCGGTGATGAAGTGGACAATGATCGATAAGGGGCGTAGTTTAAATGGAAGGGTAATGGTTAGGTAGAGGTCGAAACTTGAGCAGAGGCAAGTGGTAATTCAGAGGTGAGACACCAGTGCGGTATATGCGATTCGTCGAGAGAAGACGATGGCCTTTTGATGTTATTACGGGTACATTTCTGATTACTGGGTTGCCCTTTATTGCTTTGATTGATATAGGGTCAACTCATTCCTATATCGCTAGTGAAGTATCTGGACTTTGCATGTGACTTACGGCTGTACCTTGGAAGATGATCGTACTTAGTCCTCTAGGATGATCAGAGTTATAGACAAACTTTTAAGGAAGTGCCTTTAGAAGTTCAAGGAGACAGCTTCCGGTGATTTAATGGAGTTACCATTTGGAGAATTTGACCTAATCTTAGGCATGGGTGGCTTGTGAAGTATCGTGCAAATGTGGATTGTGCCGCTAAGCGGATGTCATAAGAACTCTTGATGACAAAGAAGTTGTAGTAATGGGTGAGAGACGAACTACTTATCTAATGTAGTATCCGCTCTTAAGGCGTAAAAGATGGTTAGGAAGGGATGTAGCCTTTCGATGTTGGTGAGTGCCTTAGAGGCTAAGGAGACAACTGTTAATGAAGCCAAGACTGTGAAGGAATTTGTAAATGTTTTTCCGAAAGAACTTCCAGGTTTACCTCTGGATCGTGAGGTAGGATTCGGGATTGATTTATTGCCTGGAACGGCGCCAGTTTTTATTGCTCCATATAGAATGGCACCGAAGGAATTAGTTGAGCTTAAGGCTCAGATTCAGGAGTTCTTGATCGTGGATTCATTCGACCTAGTGTGTCTCCATGGGGAGCACCAGTTTTATTCGTGAAGAAGAAGAACAGATCGATGAGGATATGCATAGATTATCGGTAGTTAAATAAGCTGACATCAAGAACAAGTATCCTTTGCTAAGGATCGATGACTTGTTTGATCAGCTTAAGGGAGCTGCGGTATTCTCAAAGATTGATCTAAGGTCGGGGTATCATCAGCTTAAAGTGAAAGAAGCAGATATCTATAAAACGGCTTTCCGAACTAGATATGGGCATTATGAATTTTTGGTAATGCCATTCGGATGCCCCAGCTGCATTCATGGATATGATGAACCGAATTTTCCAGCCCTACTTGGATCAATTCATCGTGGTATTCATAGACGACATCCTGGTGTATTCTAAGTCCGAAATGGAACATGATGAGCATCTCGGATTGTGTTACAAGTTTTAAGGAGAAGAAACTTTATGCCAAATTCAGCAAGTGTGAATTTTGGTGAAAGAAGTTGCATTTTAGGCCATGTGGTATCTGCGGAAGGGATAAGGGTGGATCCTCGGAAGATTGAGGTCGTGCTAGGCTGAAACCACCTAAGTCTCAGAATCGAGGTTCGTAGTTTCTTGGGGTTAGCAGGCTACTGGAAGATTCATCGAAGGATTCTCATCGATAGTGCACCTTTAACGAAATTTGAGAAAGGAAGTACCTTTCGTGTGGGTGATAAGCGATAAGAAGAGAGTTTTGAGAAGCTCAAGAAAGTTTTGACTGAAGCTCGTTTTGATTCAACCTGAGGCAGGAAAGGATTTTATCGTGTATTGTGATGCTTCTCACACGGGATTAGGATGTGTTCTGATGCAAGGCGGGAAGGTAGTTGTGTATGCGTCTCGATAGTTGAGACCGCACGAGGTTAATTACCCGACGTATGACTTGGAGTTGGCAGCTGTAGTCTTTGCTCTTAAAGTTTGGAGACATTACTTATATGGAGAGAAGTCAATGATATACACAGACCACAAAAGTCTGAAATATCTACTGACTCAGAAAGAACTAAATTTGAGGCAACGAAGGTGGATAGAGTTATTGAAAGACTACGACTGTTCTATCGAGTACCACCCGGGCAAGGCAAATGTTGTGGCAGACGCTTTAAGTCGAAAAGTGGTATCAGATTTAAGGGCGATGTTTGCACATCTTAGTCTTTACGATGACGGAAGCTTGTTGGCAGAACTTCAAGTTAAGCCGACATGGTTAAGTCAAGTGAGAGAGAGGTAGCTGGTAGATGAAGATCTGAGTGTAAAGCTTCGGCAGGTGTAGAATGGAGAAATAGGAGATTTTGGTATTAACAGTGATGGGGTATTGTGTTTTAAAGGTAAAGTCTATATGCCGAGGGATCAGGAGTTAAGGCAAAAGATTCTTTATGAGTCGTATAGTAGCCCCTATGCTATGCATCCTGGAGGAAGTAAGTTATACCAAGATTTGCGAGATTAATTTTGGTGGCCTGGACTTAAGCGAAAAGTTACGGAATTTGTAGGAAAGTGTTTAACGTGTCGACAAGTCAAGGTGAACATCAAGTACCTTGAATTGCTTCACCGATAAAGATTTTGCGATTGGAAGTGGGAGAGAATCACCATGGACTTTGTTAGTGGGCTTCCTCTTACACCTACTAAGAAAGACTCCATTTGGGTGATAGTGGACCGATTGACGAAATCTGCACATTTTATCCTAGTTCGGGTTGATTACTCTTTGCAGAAATTGGCAAAGTTATATGTGGCTGAGATTGTGAGATTGCATGGAGTACCGTTGTCGATTATTTCGGATAGAGATCCGAGGTTTACGTTGCGATTTTGGAAAGCATCGCATCAAAGCTTTGGGCACTAGATTGGACTTGAGACGGCATTTCATCCACAATCGGCGTCCGGTCTAAACGAGTAATCCAAATCTTAGAAGATATGTTAAGGGATGTGTGATAGATTTCAAGGAAGTTGGGAGGAATTCTTACCGTTAGCGAAATTTGCGTACAACAATAGTTACCAAGCCGAGATACTGGATGGCACCGTATGAAGCACTATATGGACTAAGTGTCGCACTCCTACGTGTTGGATGTAATTAGGGAACGCCGATTTTGGGTCCAGAAATAGTGGCTGAATCTAAAGAAAAGGTTAAGGTAATCTGGGCTCGGTTAAAGGAAGCATCTGACAGGCAAAAGTCTTACGCAGATCTAAAGTGGAAAGAAATAGAGTTTGCTGTGGGGGACCAAGTTTTCCTAAAGGTTTCACCTTGGAAAAAGGTGATGAGATTTGGTCTCAAAGGGAAGCTAAGTCCCAGGTTCATTGGACCTTATCGGATTGTGAAGCGGGTCAGATCTGTGGCATATCAGTTAGATTTGCCTTCGAAATTGAAGCAAATGCATGATGTGTTCCATGTTTCAATGTTATGCCGTTACCGGTCGGATCCATCTCATGTAGTGTCAGTTGAGGAGGTGGAATTAAGACCAGATTTGTCCTATGAAGAGGAGCCAATTCAAATTCTGGAGCGAGATGTAAAGGTTTTACGGAGAAAGTCAGTTCCTCTCGTCAAAGTATTGTGGCATAATCATGGATCAGAAGAAGCTTCGTGGGAACCAGAGAAAGCAATGCGACAGCAATTCCCTCACTTATTCCAGCCAGGTAATTTCAAGGACGAAATTATTTTAAGGGGGTAGAACTGTAACATCCTGATAATTAGGGGTTATGCATCTTACTTAATTGAATGATGTTGCATGCTTAATTATTAATGAGTGTATTTTGGAAGTTATTTGAGCTTCATTAATTGAGTGAATGCTTAGTGAAACTTTTAATTTCTAATAATTAAGAGAGAGCTAAGCAAGTTAGGCCTTAAGAATTAATGACAAGGAGTTTTAAGCATAAGTTGAGTAATTAGCAAAGTGGTTAGGATGCATGGATGAGTGCTTGAGGGGAGAGGTTCGAATCCCCTAGCTAGCAAATGGGAAAAATTTTAGTTTTTATGTTTCCTTCCCTTTAGTGTCGGCCAAGAATATTCTAGAGTGGATGAGTATTCTTTTATTTTTGGCCATTTGACCATATGAAAAAGGAAGCTAAGAACTTATGGTATGGAATCATGAAGGATGATAAGATGAGGGGGGACAAAAGGCATGATATTGGGCAATGTTTTGGGAGCTTGTTCATGGTCATTTGACCATGAACTTAGATGATTTTAGGGGCTAAAGGGAGTGGTTAATGGTGATAGCAAAATTAAGGTTGATAGGGAAGAAATGTGGAGCAAAAAGGGGGAGTATGTTGGCTTCCTTGTTGGCCGAATTTTGGTATGGGATTAGGGAAAAAGGTTGTCAATTATCCATTTTTCCTTTGTCCAATATTCTTCTTCTCTTAGCCAAAATTGTCTAGTGACATTTGGTACAAGTTTGCTTTGTTTTGGCCTTTGTATTTTTGACCAAAATAGGTACCTTTATTTCATCTTTTCCTCTCAAAATTTTACCTTCTTTTGATACCAAAATATTGTCACTTTTGAAGACACTTTCTTTTCTTCCTCTCTAGTGCGAATTCAACTTTCACCAAAAGCTTTCTCTCATTTTCTTTTCTTCCTTTTCATTCTATTTCTCTTTCTTTTCCCTCTTATAGCCGAAACTACCAAATTGCAAAGAACTATCTTTTCTTCATTTCTTCCCTTGGTAGAATGTGCATAGGTCTCTAAACCTATCTCTTTTTCTTTTCTTCATCATCACCTTTTCTTCTTCTCACTCTTCTTTCATTTTCATTCTCTTTCTTCTTTCTCTCAAAACTGAAACCATCATATTTGAAACCACCATCTTTTCTCTTCTCTTTTGTTAAAGCCGAATCATCAATTCCTTTCTTCTTTTTGTTCAAGGCTGAACCTTCAAGTAAAGCAAAGTAAGGTTTTTGTTTGTCAATAGTTTTCATTATTCCTTTTTATTATAATTGATCTAGAAAAATAAATCTTTTATTTTTCTCTCCTAGGCTGAATCCTTGGAAAGGATTTTTAAGGATCTTTGTTGAAGACAACTTTTAAGAAGTGATCTTTCAAAATCATCAAGGTAAGATTATCCCTTTTTGGTTATATCAATTTCTTTAGATAGACTACTAATCGATCGTATTTTTAGGGGCGATTTGAGACTAACAAGATAGGTAAGAAAAGGGCAGTTCGGAGTGTTTGGAAAAGAGGAGGTATTCCTTTACCATCAAACTTCAAATGAAGGGCTGTATCGGCGGTTAGAGACTTTCCACCGGGTTGTGGACCCTCTGCTAACGAGGATCGATTATTTGAAGTAGTGCGGACAACCGAACCACTTTACGTTGGTGGAATATCAGCGGGTTTTGATCCATCTAGTGGAGAAAAACCACAAATAACTGCTGTTCGAGAATCAGGGGTAAGGATTTAGATCCACCATCAATAAGTGTAGTTTTGTTAGCAATAGTGTATACTAACCAAGTGTGTTAATTAATTAGGTGTTGACGGCGAGAGGGTATTGTTCTCACCATCACGAGGTGTGTAACCTTACATTAAAAATCTCATAGATTTACATATATTTAAATGTGATTATATGACCATGTGTATGATTGTGATTTTGGATACCATTCGGTGGTATACGATATTCGTGTATGTTTACCCCAATATTTTGTTCATTTTGCTATATGCATAAATGTGAGATAAGTATGACTATATTATGATCGTGGGGTAAATAGCATGAAAATTTATTGATATGTATGTGCATGGGCATATGGGTATATTTGATAAAGGAGGAAGTATTCGGTAGTTTTACCACATTTACGGTGACTTGGTCACATATGTGAATCTGGTGACTTGGTCACGTATATTTGAATCTGGTGACTTGGTCACGTATATGTGAATCTGGTGACTTGATCACATGTTTGAAATCCGGTGACTTGGTCACAATTTTGTCTGGTGGCCTTGCCACAAAATTATAAGGGCGATGTGCATGTTGATCGCAAAGAATCGCCTTCGATGGTGTGTAGCGGATGGAGGGTCGATTTAGTAATCCCACGGTGTGTTGGTTGGTACGGTGGTGTGTAGCGGATGGATATCTAGGTGGGCGGGCTTGCATTTCATTTCATGTACATAATCATGTAATATTGAATGATTATTTTTGATCTGCTATGAAAACGGGCTTTTAAGCTAAATATGAGCTAAATGGGCTTTTGGGCCAAATATGACTTAAATGGGCCTATGAATAAATGTGTTATGAAAAATGGGCTTTTTAATGTATGTGTTATACATTGAGTTTATGACTCACCCCTTTTGTGGGATAAACTTTTTAATGTATATATATATATATATATATATATATATATATGTATTTAGTTATTTGTATTTGGCTTGAATGACTTGCCATTTTAGAGTGAATGATGAATTCAAATAATTGTATAAGCCATAAGGTTAATTTCTATTCAATTATGTGAATACTAACAAATTTAAGTGTACTTTGATTTGATTGTGTGTTTGGATCTAACTAAAATTAGTATGAGCTATATAATGAACTTGCTTATTCGGCCATATGGGACAAAATTTTTAAATCATGTGTATTTGGTCCTATAAGTAAGTTTAAATGAGATGATATTTGGGTCATGTTTACTGCATATGATTTAGTTATATATATATAAAGTATGTTTTATGTATATGTAATTGTTTGCTTATATGTGTATCATTATATGAGTATGATTAAATACAATTTAATTGATTGAATAAAAGTTATGATTTAGCTGGTAATGCCCGTAACCTTAATTCGGCGACGGATACGGGTTAGGGGTGTTACAAATATATTAGATATGAGAATTGATGGAGTATTAAAATCTTATGTAGCTATTTAAATTAACCTATAGTTGATCATTCCTTTGTATGCAGGTTAGGTACTTATTTCGATTACCGACTCAACATCCAACATCAATCCTGAACTCAATGTTGGTGATGCAATTCTTTTTGTATGTCTTGGCATGTATATAGGATAATGATATTTGAGTAATGGTATTTTGATATATGGTTACTTGCATAGAATGTCATATAAACTTTTGAGTTATGTTTTGTCTTGAAACAAAAGCTTGTAAATGGTTATGAACTTGACTCTTTTGAATGTGTATAAATGTTGATGTGAATTGGTAAATGTTTTGTATATGGAAACTTGGTGAGATTGGTTATATTTGGCTATTTGGTTGAATTTTGATTGAGTATGAATGAGTGGATTATGTCATGTGTTCTTAACTTTGTTATGAAATGTTAAACTTTGTTTGAGGTGCCTTTGAATGGCATATTGGTTAGGCACATAAATTGTAGGAAATTGACTTGTTTTGCTTGTTTGGGAAGTGTTTTTGGTGATGCTTATATGGATGTTTATGTTTGGTTTGTTACCTAAGATATGCATGATTTATGCCTTGTTTAGGAAGCAAATTTGGTTACAAACGACATAAGACAGGGGTTGTCACATGGTCATGTGACGTACATGGCCTACCCACACGGTCATCTATCTTAATGATTTTAGGTGCAAGGTACACACGGTCTGGCCACAGCCTGCGACACGGTTGTGTGTATCAAAATAGTTTCGAACACGGTCAATTACATAGCCTGTGACACGGTCGTGTGACCTTAATTTGAATATACGCATGGACAGACACACGAGCTGGGACACGACCGTATGTCTGGACTTTGAATGTCCACATAGTCTGGGATGTGACACACGGCTTGGTTACATAGCCGTGCGTCCCTTGTCTTCAAAATCTTCAACTTTTTCCTAAATTTTTCGTTTTGTTTCGAATTGACCTCAGAATATTTCCAATCTATTTTTAAGGCCCGTAAATATATGTTTAATATGAATGGATTATGATTTGATAATTTGTAAATTTAATTGAATATTTGTTTTGTAAGTAGTTTTGAATGTTATAAAAGTTATCGTAATACCTCATGACCTTAATCAAGTGACAGATGCAGTTTAGGGGTGTTACGCATTATGATGTTCAAATTTCCAATTCAAGTGAAAGATTGAATGTCATTCACAATACTTCTAAAATATAAATAGCTGTTGGAAAACCAACCATTACCAAAAACTATTAATGGTAGTCTAGTAAATCAAGTTGTTCAACAATTACTAGAAACTATTGAACAACCAATTGTAGAATAGGCTCCATAAGAAAAAGTTGATACAACATTATAAAAATCAACTAAGACTAAGAAATCAACAATACCTATTGATTGTATTGTGTATCTATAAGAAATTGACCATTGTAATAAAGGAAAAAATTATCCTGGAACATTTTCACAAGCCATAAGTTGTAGAGAATCTAAGTTATGGTAAAATGTAATAAAAAAAGAAGAAGATGATTTACATTACATATAAGGACATATGGGATCTTGTTGAATTGACTCAAGGTGAAAATGCTATTGGATGTAAATGGGTCATTAAAACTAAAAGAGATTCTTCAGGAAATATTGATAAATATAAAGTAAGACTCATTGCTAAAGGATACACTCAAAAAAAGGAATAAATTACACGAGGACCTTTTCTCCTATATCTATGAAAGATTCTATTTGTGTCATTATAGTGTTAAGTACCCATTTTGACTTGGAACTACATCAAATGGATGTGAAAATTATGTTTCTTAATGAAGATCATGAGGATGAGGTTTATATGAAACAACTAGAAAGATTCTTCTCAAGTAATGGTGATTAATTGGTATGAAAGCTTAAGAAATCCATATATGGATTAAGACAAACCTTTCGCCAATGGTATTTAAAATTCCATGATATCATTTCTTTATTTGATTTTATAAAAAAAAAACATCATGGGCCGATGCATATGCTAGAAGGTTAGTGTGAGTAAATTTTATTTTCTTATTTTGTATGTAGATGACATTTTTCTTACTACCAAAGAAAAGGGTTTGTTATATGAAGTGAAACAATTTCTCTCTAAGAATTTTGAGATGACAGATATAGAGAGGCGCCTTATGTAATTAGCATTAAGATCCGTAAGGACAAGTCTCAAAATGTTTTTGTATATCTCAAGAAACCTATATCAATAAGGTTTCAGATAGATCTCATTTCAATGGTTGTTCACCTATAGCACCTATTGTAAAAGGAGACAAGTTCAACCTAAACTAATGTTTAAAAATTGAGCTTTAAAGGGAACACATGCTAAATATTCCATATGCTTTTGCTATTGGTAGCTTAATGTATGCTCAAGTTTGTACTAGACTTGACATTGCATTTGTTATTAGAATGTTGAGAAGATATTAGACTAATATAGGTTTAGACCATTGAAGAGCTACAAAAAAAGTGATGATGTACCTTAAAGACGAAGGAATACTTGTATATAAGCAAGTTTACAATATAGAGATAGTTGGTTACTTGACTAATTTTGTTGGGTGTGTTAACCCATGAAAATCATGTAACACCCCAAACCAGGTCTATGCGTTAAGACGAGATTTGGTTTGTCACACCGATCGAACATCCATTTAATTTTCTAATGTTTAAAGTAAAATAATACTTCAACACCTTTTGGAAATAAAGTTTAATAAAAACTAAGACCAAAGGTTTAAAATTTGTAGATTAAGAAAATACTTTATTTGAAATCTTATCATTTAGAATATATTTATCAAAAACCTTAAAGTAATTTCAAAAGAATTGAAAGAAATTTAAAAGAAATAATTAAGGTGACCAAATTGTTATAAAACTCAATATTTTTAAGAAAACTTTATAGATTAAACAAAAGCCCAAAGCAAAAGTCTTAAAGGTGATTAAATCCATCCACACATAAAATCCATAAAAACATAATTAGAGGCCTTATTACATCAAACCCAAAATAGTAATTAAAATATGTAATTTAAATAAAGTTCATAGTTTATAAACCCATGCTCGTAGTATAGCCTCCACCAAGTCATCCCACCCAAGTCCACATCAATTGCCATTACCGAGATGGATAATAAAATAGGGTGAGTTACTAAGAACTCGTGTACAACTCACTTACCACCATTATTGGGCGGATCATCGAGACATTAATTTGGGCTTGAGCCCAATTTCATTTTAACAATATAAAGTAAAATAAATAGAAATGCATGAAAATGAATTTCCCAACCAAGCCTAATATCCATCCGCTACACACCCCGTACCAACCAACACACTGTGGGGATCAAGTCAACCCACCCCGCCAAACACACCAATCGTAGGCATTAAGCCTTTAAAATAATTTTGTAGTGCACTATCGAACTAGATTGTGACATAGTCACCGAACTAGAGGCATTAAGCCAAAATAATTTGTGGCGAGCCACCGAACTAGAGGCATTAAGCCAATATAATTTGTGGCGAGCCATAGAACTAGATTTTGGCAACAGCCATTCTTCTCTTCATCAAATACCCCACCCCATACAATCATGTGTGCATAACAAAATATAGCCATATAATAATTTATCAAATAATCCATAATATAAATGGGTCTATAATTAAGCATTTCATTTAGGCCCATAAAACAAATTAGTACTTTACCCATTTAGCAATTTAGCGAACTTTGGTACATATATCGAACTAGAATATTTTTGGCCCATATATCGAACTAGAATATTTTTGGCCCATATAACGAACTAGAATATTTTTGGCCCATTTTAACAATCTAACAGTTTTTTTTTCAGCCCAATTTAACAAACTAGCAATCTTTCGGCCCAATTTATCGATCTAGCAATTTTTCACAGATTTCTCAGTTTTAACCGTTTTCATGCATTTACGCAAGAGTATGAATTACTACGTATTTTACCGATTTTGCTATTTTTACGATTTTATCACAATACTTATGGAGTGATATCTAACCCGAGAATGAGTGTGAAGTTACACACCTGGTTATAGTGAGAACTAGACTTTCCCGCTCGTCGATATCTACACGCATCACGATAAATTAAAACGCTATAATTTACTAACAAAACCAATCTTAGAATAAGATCTAAACTTTTACCCTCGGAATTTCGTACTACTTCTACTTGCAGTTTCTCCCCGATTGATGGTTCGCTAACCGATGAAAGTCCACGAACAAACAAAGGTTCAGGAGTACGAACAACTTCAAACAATTGATTCTCCTCGGATGAGCGTCCGCAACCCGGTGGAAAATCTCGGATTCCCAAAATAGCCCTTTGCTTACACTTAGGGGGATTAACGGAACCTCCCTTCTTCCGAACACTATACACCACCCTTTTCTTCCCTATTTTGAATGTCTTTAATGACCAAAGATCATTAATCCAACCTAATGATATATCGAAAATAATACTAAAGGTTTTAAGGGTGAGATTTACTTACCACAAAGATCCTTGCTCCACAATATGAGAATCGACCAAAAACGTTCCCTTAACACCTTAAATCGATTTCAACGTTCTATGATACTCACGAACACTTGAGTTCTGATCTTCTACTATCGCATTAAAATATAACAAAGAAAAGTTAATAGAAAAAATGATTATTTCGATCCAAGAGATCCTTCTTACCACCATCAAGATTCGACCAAAACAACTATTAACTAACATAAACTAAAAAGAAATCTTACCTATTGTCCACGATTGAAAAGAAAGGATTGAGAAGGATGTCTAGATATGATGGAGAATTCGGCTATGTATAACCAAAGAAAGAGAAAATGGTTCGGCTATGGGCACACTAACATTCGGCCATGAGAGAAATTATTGGAGAAAGTATTGATTGAAAAGAAATAAAAGAAAGAAATAAAAGATGGAAGAAAAGATGATGATGAGGATTCGATTTTCAAAGAGAAGAAAGAGAAAGACAAAAATGAGTTTAGGAGCAATGTATATTCGGCAATGGGAGAAGAAAGAAAAGGAATGGCTTTTTGGCATTGGTAATTTCGCACTATGAGAAAAGGCATACAAAGAATACTAAAGTGATAGGAAAAAATGACCAAATGGTCAAAAGATTAAGGCTTACCGAAGCTCAAATTCGCCAAGAGAGAAAGGTTGAGAAAGAGTTGCAAAACTTGAACAAAAAGCTAAGAATGACCAAAACTAATTCTTAATCCTAGCCAAGCTACTAACATATTCGACCAACCTCCCTTAGCCACAATGTCGTCCAAATTCATTGGTCAAATGACCATGAAATAATTTCAAAACCTTTTCCTTGATACATGCCTAATGTCCCTTATCTTTCCAAAATTTCTTGATTGCCTACCATAAGTTAACAATTACCTTATTCCTTTAGTCTACTTACCAAAAATGAAAAGTCCAACCTTACCATATATATTGCTTGGCCGACACTTGCTATACTTGTGCAAAAATAAAAATTATCTAGATGCTAACCAAGGGATTCGATCCACTTCCCTCATGCCACAACTCATGCGCCAACACCACCTTACAATTTACTCATCTTATGCTACACTTTGACACTTAAATTAACTTAAGTATCAATGTCACTTAATCCACTTCATTAAATTCTCAAAACTAAAAATTATTCCATTCCCGAATAATTCTATACTCTTCTTCAGGACTATAATAAACATGAAAAATAAGTAAGAAAATTTTCCTTCATAATCTAAGCATCAAAAACATGCAATAAAAATCGATACTCGAATTTTAGGGTGTTACAAATCAACATCTTGATACATTTTTATGCTAATTGGGGGAGTTGTATCTTGGGAGAGTGTAAAATAGACCTTGACTGCTACTTCTACCATGAAGGCTAAATTCATTCTTTGGTTTGAGATAACCTAATTTAGCAGGAACTGAGTTAAGTATTGTTAGACCTACTATTGCTGCAAATAATTTTGAACTGAAACCTAACACTATACAGATGATTCAACAGTTTGTTCAGTTTGATGGTTTGCAGGATGAGGATCCAAACAATCAATTGGCAAACTTTCTTGAGTTTTGCGACATTTTCAAGATTAATGGTGTTTCTAATGATGCCATTTGGCTTTGGTTGTTTCCCTTTTCATTGAGGAACAAAGCTAAACAGTGGTTGAACTTGTTACCACGAGGATCAATCACTACATGGGAACAAATGACCGAATTTTTTATTAAAATATTTTTTGCCAACTAAAATGTCTAAGTTGAGGAATGTTATCTCTTCTTTTTTGCAGATAGATTTAGAGACATTTTACGATGCATGGGAGAGATACAAGGATCTACTAAGAAGATGCCCTCACAATGGGTTACCCTTGTGGCTACAGGTTCAAACCTTTTATAACGGTGTGAACCCCTCAACTAGACAGTTAATTAATTCAGCTACCGGTGGAACCCTAAATAACAAAACCCCTAAAGCAGCTTATGAGTTTATAGAGGAGATGTCACTGAAAAACTATCAGTGGCAAGTTATAAGGACAAGGCCAACAAAAGTCGCCAGTGTTCTCAACCTCAACGCAGTAACCATGTTATCAAATCATGTAGAACTTTTAAGTAAGAAAATTGATGGTTTGTGTGGTTCTTCGTAGGTATATCCGGTTATGTAGTGCAATACAAATGGAGGAAGGATGAGTAATGCAGAATATCTATCCTACAACCCTGGCATAGAAAGCGAATAGATGAACTATATGGGTAACAATACTAGACCTCAGAATAACCTTTATAGTAACACTTATAATCCAGGTTGGAGGAATCACCCCAATTTCTCACGAGGTCGCCAAGGAAATCAGAGACAACAATCCCTCCCAGGCTTTCAACAGCAACCCTACTCATAAGACAAAAAGCCAAACATTGAGGAAATGCTAACAAAATTTATCGCGGTGCCAGAAAGCCATTTCTAAAACATTTAAACAACACTCAAAAATCAAGAAGCATCGCTTCAAGGGATCAAGAACCAATTAGGACAACTTACTAAGCTGATTTCTGAACGACCACAAGGTAACTTGCCAAGTAACACTGAAACTAACCCAAAGGAGCAACTTCAAGCCATAAATGCTCACGATAGTGAAAGGTTAGATAAACAAAAATTAAGGCAAGAGAATGTGGTAGAGGAAGGTAAGGTTGAGGTAAGCCATGATAAACCAAAATCGGTAATTAAAGAGTACCAACCTCGTGTGCCATATCCCAATGCGATGAAAAAAGACAACACAGATGAACAATTCAATAAATTTCTTAAACTTCTAAAGAAATTACATATTAACTTACTGTTTCTTGAAGCTCTTTCGCATATGCCAGATTCAAGGAAATTTTTAAAGGAGCTTTTGACAAACAAACAGAAGTTAGACGAGGTATCACATGTGGAGCTAAGTGCAAAATGCTTAGAAATTCTACAAAATAGACTACCACAAAAGTTAAAAGATCCAGGGAGTTTTACGATTCCTTGCTTAATTGGTAGTTTTTCTGTTGGTAATGCTTTAGCAGATTTAGGGGCAAACATCAATGTTATGCCTTATAAAATGTTTAAACAGCTAGGTCTCGGGAAACTCAAACAAACTAGGATGAGCATTCAATTGGTGATAAAACTATTAGAATTCCTAGAGGTATAATTGAAGATGTACTCGTAAAAACTGATAAATTCATATTCCTAGTAGACTTTTTCGTTTTAGACATCGATGAGGACAACAATGTTCCTTTAATTTTAGGAAGACCCTTTTTAGCAACTGCTAAAGCTAGAATTAATGTTGGTACAGGTGAACTCACACTTTGTGCAGGTGACGAAACGATCACTCTTCAAGCTCTTGACTCGGCTAGGACATTGAGTGACACATGTGAGAACATAAATTCTATTAATGACCATTTGGTTCAACCTTCTTTTCAGGAAGCACCACGAAATTACACAGCTGAGCCAGATCCTAGACCTCGAGCCAATAAAGAAGTAACTCATGAGAAACGAAGGCTTCGGATTGATGAACTAGACGAGTGGAAGACACATTTCAGGGAGAAACTAAAAACACACAAAGCAAAACCATGTCAAACTTAAAGATGGGACAACCCAATTTAAGATAGGAGATCAGGTATTGTTGGATAAGAAAGACCCTCGGATTGCCACTTCATACCTTTTGCTGCACTAAATATCTACCTATATGGAACAGCCGAGGTAACTAATCCTACATTCGACACTTTTAAGGTAAACACCACTCAACTTAAATTATATATCGATAACCAAATTGATAGCAAGAATAAGGAGTTCCTACTCCTCAAACCACCATTAATGTGCGAATGAAAGGTAAGTCTAGCTTAAGACTTTAAACGAGCACTTCTCGGGAGGCAACCCGAACACTAACCCCATTAATTTATATATTTTCATTTTTCTTTTTATTATTATTTTTACTTTTAGCATCTATGTAACAGTGATCTCAGAATCACTAATTCGAGGTTAGAGAAAATTATTTTTATGTTATGTTATGTGTTATAACATGTTTAGAAGGATGCATGAAAATTTTGGTGCCTTAATTTTAGCGATTTCTAGCTAAATTGTGAAAAATGACTATATCGCATAAAGTGCGAAAGTTCTATTCTATTTGCTAGAGGTGCCAAATAGCTATGGATTATTAATTGGAGGTCCCAAATGTGCAATTTGGCCTTGTTTAAGTGAGTTAACTGGCCATAGGATGCATAGGGGACAAGTGCATTTATTATGATTAAAATTTGGTGATATTAGTTGGAGAAAATGAATAAAATATAATGATATAAGCAAAAATTATCATTTTTTTATTTGGTTTTCTTCTCCAGACGAAAATATCAACCATGAGAGGGCTTTGAAAGCTTTAAATTTTAGCAGCTCATTTTCTCTACAAGTAAGTCAATTCGATGGTTGTTTTCGACTATTTTTTGTATTTTTGGAGACCTCAAAGCTCAAGCTACCTATTAAGAGGACTAGTTTGCAATATGGTTGAAAGTCTAGAACTTACCATGATAGAACTTATGTTGTCTGATGGGTTTTATGGAAGAAAATGAATCATAGGATGATGAGAAACAACTTTTGTGAAAGGTGTTGTCATGAAAACACCTAATTGGGACTAAAATCCAAAAGTTGTAATTTGTTCATTAAGGCATGAGATAGTTGGAATTGTGGATAGTTGTAAAAGGATTAAATGTTCAGCTAGGCTTACTTAACAAGAAAATGTGATGAAAATTTTTTTATGATCCTAAGGGCAAAATTATAATTTTGCCAAAATATAATGGCAAATTTGTCATTTTTGCCTAAGTGTAGATTATGGTTTTAACATCCCTAGTTAGGGGGTTCAGCATTTTATATTTCAATGAGTTCAGCTTGTTTTGCTTGCTATTTGGATGTGTTTGAGGGTCTTAGGAAGGCTTGGGTTCAAGCTAGAGCCTTAGTCAAATTTTTGTTTTGGGGCACATTAGGGGGGAGAGCTTGTAAAGATAGGCCTTATGTATATTTTTGTGTGGTTTATGACACAAGAGGAGCTTGTGGTGTGGTGGTAAATGACACCTCAGGGAGCAAGGGGGGATGACACCACAAGGGGAGCAGAGAGGGTGAAGGTTCGAGTCCTACATGCCAAACAAAGGAGTTTTATTTTTGGCGTCAGGATGGAGAGGTGGTAGCCTTCAGTTTGGACTCTGATGTGTGGGAGTTGAATGAGTCAAATGTTTTGAAGGAGTGGACAAAAGGAATTGTAGGAGGTTTGAATGGGTCAAGGTTGTTGGGAGATTTCAAATGAGGGATGGAGAGTGAAGGGTGGAGAAAATTATGGGATGTGGAGAGAGGGAGAGTGTGTGGCCGAATGAGGGTAGGTGTGGGGGTGCTTGTGCAATTTTAGTTTGGCTAGGTAAGGGTTGAATATCTTTTTGTTCTTTGGCAAACCATTCTTGTTTTTGGCATATTCGGTTATCTAGAGAGAAGTGGCAAAATTTTCCAAATAGGTGCTTGTGGTTGCTCTCTTTCATTTCTTCCAATTTCGCTCTCATTCACTTGTGAGCATTGCCGAATTTCTTAGTGGTTTCTCCTCCTTTTCACATCATTTCCTTTTTGTGCCAGTTAAGTCTATTCCAATTTTCTTACTCTCATTTCTCTTGTGACCTTTATCTGCAACTTGGTTTATTCATTTCTTTTCCATACTTTTCCTTTGGCCGAAACTACTTCGTTCATCTTCTACAAGTTGTGTGCATCACCATAACCGAACCCCTTTATTATCTATTCTAAATTGACTTCTATCCTATGTATTCATCTTAGCTGAATCTTTGACTATTTATTCTCTTCTTTCTTCCCCTTGGGATTCCATTCTTGAATCGAACCTTCTTGGCTTTTGGTGGCTTGTGCCGAATATTTGGACCCCATTCGGCTTCTCTCGATTCAAGGTAAAGCGTTCTCTTTTAATTTTTATTCATCTTCTATACTTTTATTTAACTAACCGACCACTCATTCTTCTGTAAACCGAATCTGGGCTCTCTCTCGTAACTAATTACTTTACCTTCTTGTAACCCATTTCTTTCATCTTTCATGGCTAGTAGCCGAATATCAGGAAGAAAGGTGTTAAGATTTCTTTGGCTGCCGAAGGTTCTTTTCAAGTAGTTGTGTTTTTTCGCATTAGCAACAAAGGTAAGGAGTTTCTCTCTAGTCCTGTACGACTACTTTCTCTCTTCATTGTTCGCTACCTTAACCCAACATCATTGTTGGACAATCGTTGTTTTCATTATAATATTTGATTGATCAAGATTCTTTCATGGATGCGAGTGCCAGTCAATCGAAGGAGGGGAGTAGACTCGTAGTCCTGGATCCTAAGTTTAAACGGTGTGCGGTGTCGGCGGTTCGGGATTTTCTGCCTGGTTGTGGTAAAGAGCCGACATCAGCTTGGGATAGGCAGATCGCTGTTATCCCTGCGAGTGAGGGTGTCAACGATATTGAGAGCTTAGTTCTTTACGTATTCAAGTGTGTAATTCCCACACCGTTCTTTCATTTGTTTGTAATAAGTGTATGTGTTGTTTGAAAGCTAAAATCTCGGTAATGGCTATTTAGTTACCCTTGGAGGTTAAAATCGAAATACTAGGTTAGTAATTTCCAATTTTGCCATACATATATATATATATATATATATATATATGTGTTAGCATGAATATACATCTATTCTAAATATGCTATGTATGATGTTATATGTTGCATCCATATTGCTAAAGTTACATGTTGTATGTGAATGGGAAAATGACAATATTGAAAGGGGCAATGTATTTCGGTGGCATTGCCACATATTTTGGTGACGTTGTCACATTATTTAGGTGGCTATGCCACATATTTCGGTGATGAACAGCTGACTATAGCATGACTGCCATCGATGGTGTGTAACAGTGAGGGTCGATTGTAGAAATCCCCACTGGTGTGTCTGGCAGGAATGGGTGGTGAGTAGTGGATGGATATCTAGGTTGGGTTGGGCTTTGCATCATTTTGCATAATGTTATTTGTTATAGTGGGCTAGTAGGATTAAGGCCCAATCTGATTCTGAATGGGATTCGCCCAATGTGACTTTGTGAGGGCTAAGGCCCAGATGGTTTTGAAGGGGCTCGGGCCCAGTTATGGATCGTGTGGAGTAATTGCACTCTCAGTCTTCTTGACTCACCCATTTTGTTTAAAATTTTGTAGGTAATTCCTGATCCAGTGAACATGGGCTGGGGTGGACTTCGAGGTGGCCATGCATGGTTTATAGTAATTTAAAATCTATTTACCTTTGAATTTTCTTTACTTTGGGGGATTTTATTTATGTAATAAGGCTGTAACATCCCTAACCCGAGACCGTCGCCAGAATAGGGTTTAGAGGCATTACTAAACAATAGGATCATTTTAAATCGCATTCATGGCACAAAGTCAATCATCATCAAACACATTCATATACAATCATAGTGTCCCTTAAACGAGTCATCAAGACCCTAAGCATTCTTATAAACTGAGTCGGGACTAAACCGAAACACATATAAAATTTCATGAAAAATTGAAACTTTTCTAGAATACAGGGGAGACACGCCCGTGGGGGTAGGCCAATTTACCCACAGTCCAGGACACGCCCGTGTGCCCCAACCATGCGACATTATAGGCCATCTTTGCAAGGCCAACATGCCACCCACTTAGGGTCAAACCTACAAGCCAATCAACCAAACATCTCATGCACATATTGCCATCTAAAAGCATACCAATTTAGCAATTTCAAACATACAATCAATGCCAACTCTAATCATACCCAATTCAATACCAATACTTATTCTATCACAAGCATAATTCATTCCCAAATCTCACTACTCCTACTAGCATTTATCAACACAAAGTTACCACTCAATAGCAAATTTATCAATCTACAAATCATGCTAAAAGATTCATCATTTAGATACCACATTCATTCATGGCAAACCTATCACATATCTAGCCACATCTCATAGCTACTAACAAATCTCAAACTTGATTCAATTTACCAGCCTATACATGCCATATTCTAGCTATATACATCTTTCCAAAAGTACCAAAATAGAATGCCAATAGTGTGATTTAGAAGCTGACGACCCCAGATCCGAGCTAGCTTTACTGACACTATAAGGCAGAGAAACAAATCACACAGTAAGCTTCCCAAAGCTTAGTAAGCTCGATATATAATACAATTATCATATCAAATTAAATCGATGCAAAAATAAACAATCACTTAGATCCATTATCTCATATTCTTGCCTTATCATCCATAGCCACAATGCTCATTTCCTCAATCAAAGCTAAATTTTACTCATCAACCACAAAGTTTCAATACGTACCTTAACCACACAAAGCTATTAAATCTTCAAGCTATTCATTGCTCGATATTATTTGCCGATCATTCTTTAATTTAATCGCACACTCAGTGCCACATACTTATCCGACTCATAACTGTTGTCGAACACTTAGTGTCTATTCTTTTAACCAACTCATATCAGTATCGCACACACAGTGCCACAGTAATAATCCAAAGCTTTCATAACATCGCACACACAGTGCCACAGCAATAAACCGAAGCTTTCATCACATCGCACACACAGTGCCATTCATTTCTATCTCGATTTCACTTTCGCACACTTAGTGCTCTCAAAATAAAATCATGCACATAGTAACTCACTTTCATATACATAAACATATTCATTTCATATCGACAAAATGTATCTCAAATACATGTATTATATCCGAACTTACCTCGGACATCGAACTATCGATACGGTCGATTAATCGAGCACTTTATCTTTGACTCGATCTTGATCCGAACCACTTCTCTCTTGGTCTATACACATTCAAATTCAAATTCACTCGATTCAATCATCAATTCATTCATTTTAATCCAAGCACACATATTTAGGGCATTTTACAAAAAAGCCCTCATATTTTCAAATTTAAACACTTTAGTCCCTATCTCACAAAATCATCAAATACTAAAAATTTCATTACACTATGCTTAGGCCGATTTTTCCTTGATCTCATAGGAGTCCACGCATTTCATTTATTTCACATTTTAATCCTCCAATTTCTCATTTTCACAATTTGGCTCACATTACTAAATTTCACCAAAATTTCAAATACAAACTATGTGAACCCATATTAAACTTTTATATTCCACTAACTATCATCACAAAGCTCATATATTCAACAATGGCATATCTCAAAATCACCATCATTTTCTAAAATTTAAGCATGGGTTAGCTAGAGCACAAAGCAATGATCATAAAAACGTAGAAATTATCAAAAATCAAACACAAAACACTTACTAATTGAAGTTTGAAGTTGTCGAAACCATGAAAGCTTCAAACCCTCTTTTCTTTCTCAAATTTCGGTGGAAAATACATGTTAAAGATGAGCATTTTAGTTTCATTTGTTTATTATAATATTTATAATTGATTTCCAACAATACCCTTAATGAAATAAACATTAAAGCTTATTATGGATGGTTATAAATGTCCATCAACCTTCCATTATCATTAAATATGGTCTAATTGCACCATAAGACCTCCTTATTTAAAAGAAAACAACACTTAGGCACTTATAAATCAGCACATAGCTTTTACTATTTATGCAATTAAATCCTTTCTCTTAATCCGACACTAAAATGATCAAATCATCACACAGAATTTTCACACAGACTATGTCACATATCATTCACACAGAAAATATCATTATAATATTTTTACGACCTCGAATTTGTGGTCTTGAACCACTATTCCGACTAGGGTCTAAACCGAGTTGTTACAACTCTCCCCCGTTAGGGATTTTTGTCCCCGAAAATCTTACCAGTGAATAGTTATGGATGTTGCTCTCTCATAACATTCTTAGGCTCCCACGTAGCCTCTTTAATTCCGTGTTTGTGCCACAATACCTTCACTAAGGAAATTCTTTTGTTTCTCAACTCTTTGGTCTCTCGTACGAAAATTCGGATCGGTTCTTCACTATACGATAAGTCTGACTAAATCTCAACCTCAGAAGGAGCAATCACATGAGATAGATCTGATCTGTACCATCGAAGCATTGACACATGAAACACATTATGGATTGTTTCCAATTCAGATGGCAATTTCAATCTATAAGCAACCAGTCCAACTCGTTTAACGATCTCATATGGTCCAATGAATCTCGGACTCATCCTGCCCTTTCAGCCAAATCGAAATATTTTCTTCCACGGAGATACTTTCAAAAACACTTTATCGCCAACCTCGAATTTAATATCTTTTCATTTTAAATCTGCATATGACTTTTGACGATCTAAGGCTGCTTTCAAACTGTCACGAATTACTTTCACTTTCTGCTCAGTCTCTTTTATAAGATCAACCCCATGAATCTTGTTCTCACTTAGTTCGGTCCAATACAATGGAGTTCGACACTTTCGAACGTACAGAGCCTCATATGGTGCCATTTTGATACTAGATTGAAAACTATTGTTATACGCAAACTCAATCAATGATAGACGCCTTTCCCATGTGCTTTCAAATTTGAGTATACAACATCTTAGCATATCCTCAAAATTTTGAATAATTCGTTCGGATTGATCATCCATTTGTGGATGAAAAGCAGTACTGAAATGCAATTTTGTGCCCAAAGCATCTTGCAATTTCTTCCAAAATCGCGAGGTAAATCTCGAATCTCTATCAGACACAATAGATAATGGTACTCCGTGTAATCTCACAATCTCATCGATATACAGTTTAGCCACCTTATCTAAAGAATAATCGATTCCCACCAGAATGAAATGAGTTGATTTCGTCAATCTATCAACTATCACCCAGATCGCATCTTTCTTGCTCGGAGATAAGGGCAAACCTGACACAAAATCCATCGTGATTCTCTCCCATTTCCACTCAGGAATCATAATTGGTTGCAATAAACCAGACGGAACTTGATGTTCAGCATTAACTTGCTGACAAACTAAACATTTCGACACAAAGTCAGAAATATCTCTCTTCAAACCATGCCACCAATAGAACTATTTCAAATTATTATACATTTTCGTACTCCCCGGATGTACAGTCAAATGACCATTGTGAGCTTCAGCCAAAATCATTTGAATCAGCTCTAAATTTCTCGGAACACAAATCCGATCTCTAAATCTCAAACAATCATTATTATCAACTCAAAATTTTGATACGACATCAAAATCACACTGAACTCTTTTTCACATTCTCATAGTTCCATTTTTCTTTTTCACAAATAATACAGGAGCTCCCTAAGGTGAAAAACTCAGTCGTGTAAATCCTCTGTCAGTCAATTCTTGCAATTGATATTTCAACTCTTTCAATTCTGTTGGTGCCATTCTGTATGGAGCTATCGAAATAGGAATAGTTCCCAGCACTAACTCAATACCAAATTTGACTTCTCTAATCGGAGGTAACCTCAGTAACTCTTCTGAAAACACATCTAGAAACTCACTTATCACAGGCATAGATTTAACTTTCCTTTTCGACACTTTTGTATCAATCACATAGCCAAATAAGCTTCACAGCCCTTTTTCACATAGTTCATAGCTTTCATTACAGATACAACAGCTGGTAATCCTTTCATATCACTAGACTCAATTCGAACTATCTCACCATTCTGACTCTTCAATTCAACATTCTTTCTCTTACAATTCAAAATGGCATTATGCAAAGTGAGCCAGTCCATTCCCAAAATTATGTCAAATTCATCAAATGGTAGTAACATCAAATTGACCGGGAAACATAAATCACGAAACATCAACGGGCAATTCTTGCACACCTTATTCACCAAAACACACTTACCTAAGGGGTTCGATACTCCAATCACAAATTCAGTAGACTCAACAGGTAAAGTCTTATTCAATACTAAATTCATAAAATAAAACGAGTCGATCCTGGATCTATCAGTGCAATGACATCAGTATCAAATAAAGTGAAAGTACCAGTGATCACGTTTGGAGATGATGCTTCGCTTCGTGCACACGATAGCATAGGCTCGGGGGTGCTCTCGCTTCGATCTCACACCATGATCGCTTGTTCCTCTCTAGCTTTCGCTCATATTTCCAATGTTTCTGGGTGGTCTACCCCTTGTTGTCATATTACTTGGTCTTTCATTCCAAACATTTTCTTCTTCGGCCATCTTTGGGCAATTTTGGATAAAATGATCTCGAGAACCACACTTATAGCATGTTCTATTGTTATACTTGCCCCAGCACTCTCCCACAAGTCGTCTCCCACATTGTCTACATTCGGGCTTGTTACTCTTAACACTGCCAACACTTGTTTCATTCAGAGCTTGAATTCGTAAACCAATACTCTGTCTCAAATGATCTTTATTTTGATGTCCAAATGAGGCATTTGAACGATTGCTTGCATCTTTATATATCTTTGCTGAAGATTGGGAGAACTTATTCATCGATCTCTTTCTTTCATCATGAGCCTCAGAATCAACTTTCTTCTTTTCTTTACCGAGCTCCTCAGCTTTGCATGCTCTTTCGACTAATACAACAAATTCATTTATATCCAGTATTCCAACCAGCAACTTAATGTCTTCATTCAATCCCTCTATAAAACGTTTACACATAGTAGCTTCAGTGAAAAAACATTCTCTTGCATATTGACTCAATCTTACGAATTCCCGCTTCATTACTCGAGAATGCATAAACGGCCTGTTTTAGCTCTAAAAACTCCTTACGTTTCTGATCAATAAAGTGTTGACTGATCTACTTCTTTCTAAACTCGGATTGAAAGAAATCCCAATTTATTCTCTCTCTCGAAACTATAAATATCAACGTTTTCCACCAATTGTAAGCTGTGTCTCTCAACAAGAGAACTGCACACTTAATGCACTCTTCATGGTTCAACGACATCTCATCAAATACGTTGATTGTATTTTCAAGCCAAAACTCAACTCACTCAGCATCGTCATCAGCTGCGGCCCTAAACTCTTCAGCCCCATACTTGCGAATCTTATCTACAGGTGGTTTGTTCAATCTATTTAGATCTACAACTTGTGGCACGGCAGGTACTTGTGGGGGTGGAGGTTGTGGAGCAGCCGAATTTATTCTAACAAATTTCGAAAACCATTCACTCATCATACGAAAGAAGGCTTGCTTAGCCTCACCTCCTCAAAGACTATCATTCGCCTAGATGTGGTTTGCTTACGCCCTTGAGCGGAGCAAAGCGCATTACTCTCTACGTCGTCAGCAACTGATCGATTGGGATTCATTACTATATTAAAACACATTTCAACTGTCAGATTTTATCACACTATCGCAATTTCACAATATGGCATGTATAGCTAGACTCACACACGCTACGTTAGTCCGAGAATTGACTAAACTGTAGCTCTGATACCAATAAAATGTAACACCATTAACCCGAGACCGTCGTCGAAATAGGATTTAGAGGCATTACCGAATAATAGGATCATTTTACATCGTATTCACGACACAAAGTCAATCATCATCAAACACATTCATATACAATCATAGTGTCCCTTAAACGAGTCATCAAGACCTTAAGCATGCTTATAAACCGAGTCAGGACTAAATCGAAATACATAAAATTTCATGAAAATTGAAACTTTTCTAGAATATAGAGGAGACATGCCCGTGGGGGTAGGCCGTGCCTCTCCCACGGCTACATGACACACCCGTGTGACCTCCCCTTGGTTACTTACTGCCAAAATCAACACGGCTAACAAGCACGCCTATGTGCTAAGGCCGTGTCCTATAAGGTCATATACTGCCATTTTTCGGACGACTTGTAGGCATGCCCGTGCGATGGCTGTGTGCAGTTTAAGCCACATTCTGCCAATTTACCCAAAGTCCGAGACACGCCCATGTGCCCTAATTGTGCGACATTATAGGCCATCTTTGCAAGGCCAACATGCCACCCACTTAGGGTCAAACCTACAAGCCAATCAACCAAACACCTCATGCACATATTGCCATCTAAAAGCATACCAATTTAGCAATTTCAAACATACAATCAATACCAACTCTAATCATACCCAATTCAATACCAATACTTATTCTATCACAAGCATAATTCATTCCCAAATCTCACTACTCCTATTAGCATTTATCAACACAAAGTTACCACTCAATAGCAAATTTATCAATCCACAAATCATGCCAAATGATGCATCATTTAGATACCACATTCATTCATGCCAAACCTATCACATATCTAGCCACGTCTCATGGCTACTAACAAATCTCAAACTTGATTCAATTTGCCAGCCTATACATGCCATATTCTAGCTATATACATCTTTCCAAAAGTACCAAAATAGAATACCGATAGTGTGATTTAGAAGCTGACGATCCCAGATCCGAGCTAGCTTTACTGACACTACAAGGCAGAGAAACAAATCACACAGTAAGTTTTCCAAAGCTTAGTAAGTTCGATATACAATACAATTATCATATCAAATTAAATCGATGCAAAAATAAACAATCACTTAGATCTATTATCTCATATTCGTGCCTTCTCATCCATAGCCACAATGTTCATTTCCTTAATCAAAGCTAAATTTTACTCATCAACCACAAAGGTTCAATACGTACCTTAACCACACAAAGCTATTAAATTTCCAAGCTATTCATTGCTAGATATTATTTGTCGATCATTCTTTAATTTAATCACACACTTAGTGCCTATTATTTTAACCAACTCATCTCGGTATCGCACACACAGTGCCACAGCACTAATCCAAAGCTTTCATAACATCGTACACACAGTGCCACATCAATAAACCGAAGCTTTCATCACATCGCACACACAGTGCCATTCATTTCTATCTCGATTTCACTTTCGCACACTTAGTGCTCTCAAAATAAAATCATGCACATGGTAACTCACTTTCATATACATAAACATATTCATTTAATTGAGAAAACGTATCTCAAATACATGTATTATATCTGAACTTACCTCAGACGTCGAACTATCGATACAGTCGATTAATCGAGCACTTTATCTTTGCCTCGATGTCAATCTGAACCTCTTCTCTCTTGGTCTATACACATTCAAATTAACTCCATTCAATTATCAATTCATTCATTTTAATCCAAACACACATATTTAGGGCATTTTAAAAAATAGCCCTCACATTTTCACATTTCGACACTTTAGTCCCTATCTCACAAAATCATCAAATACCCAAAATTTCATTACACTATGCTTAGGCCGAATTCTCCTTAGTCTCATGGGAGTCCACACATTTCATTTATTTCATATTTTAATCCTCCAATTTCTCATTTTCACAATTTAGCTCAAATTACTCAATTTCACCAAAATTTCAAATACAAACTATGTTAACCCAACATTAAAATTTTATATTCCACTAACTATCATCACAAAGCTCATATATTCGCCAATGGCATATCTCAAAATCACCATCATTTTCTAAAATTTAAGCATAGGTTAGCTATAGCACAAAGCAACGATCACAAAAACGTAGAAATTATCAAAAATCGAACATAAAACACTTACTAATTGAAGCTTGAAGTTGCCAAAACCATGAAAGCTTCAAACCCTCTTTTCTTTCTCAAATTTCGGTGGAAAATACATGTTAAAGATGAGCATTTTAGTTTCATTTGTTTATTATAACATTTATAATTGATTTCCAACTATACCCTTAATGAAATAAACATTAAAGCTTATTATGGATGGTTATAAATGTCCATCAACCTTCCATTATCATTAAATATGGTCTAATTACACCATAAGACCTTATTTAAAAGACAACAACACTTAGGTACTTATAAATCAGCACAAAGCTTTTACTAGTTATGCAATTAAATCCTTTCTCTTAATCCGACACTAAAACGATCAAATCATCACACAGAATTTTCACACAGACTATGCCACATATCATTCACACAGAAAATATCATTATAATATTTTTACAACCTCAAATTTGTGGTCTCGAACCACTGTTCCAACTAGGGTCTCAACCGGGCTATTACAACTCCCCCCTTAAGGATTTTCGTCCCCAAAAATCTTACTAGTGAATAGTTGTGGATGTTGCTCTCTCATAACGTTCTCAGGCTCCCACGTAGCCTCTTCAATTTCGTGTTTATGCCATAATACCTTCAGTAAGTAAATTCTTTTGTTTCTCAAAAATTCTTTTGTTTCTCAACTCTTTGGTCTCTCGTGCCAAAATTCAGATCAGTTTTTCACTATATGACAAGTCTGACTAAATCTCAACCTCAGAAGGAGCAATCACATGAGATGGATCTGATCTGTATCGTCGAAGCATTGACACATGAAACACATTATGGATCTTTTACAATTTAGATGGCAATTTCAATCTATAAGCAACCGGTCTAACTCATTCAACGATCTCATACGGTCCAATGAATCTCGGACTCAGCTTGCCCTTTCGGCCAAATTGTAATATTTTCTTCCACGGAGACACTTTCAAAAACACTTTATCGCCAACCTCGAATTCAATATCCTTTCATTTCAAATATGCATCAGACTTTTGATGATCTGAGGCTGCTTTCAAACTATCACGAATTACTTTCACTTTTTGCTCAGTCTCTTTTATAAGATCAACCCCGTGAATCTTGTTCTCACTTAGTTCGGTCCAATACAATGGAGTTCGACACTTTTGACCATACCTCATATGGTGCCATTTTGATACTAGACTGAAAACTATTGTTATATGAAAACTCAATCAATGATAGATGCCTTTCCCATATGCTTTCAATTTCGAGTATACAACATCTTAGCATATCCTCAAGAATCTGAATAATTTGTTCGGATTGACCATCCGTTTGTGGATGAAAAGCAGTACTGAAATGCAATTTCGTGCCCAAAGCATCTTGTAATTTCTTCCAAAATCACGAGGTAAATCTCAAATCTCTATCAGACACAATACATAACGGTACTCCGTGTAATCTCACAATCTCATCGATATACAGTTCAGTCAACTTATCTAAAAAATAATCGATTCTCACCGGAATGAAATGAGCTGATTTTGTCAATCTATCAACTCTCACCCAGATCGCATCTTTCTTGCTCGGAGATAAGGGCAAACCCAACACAAAGTCCATCGTGATCCTCTCCCATTTCCACTCAGGAATCATAATCAGTTGCAATAAATAGGACGAAACTTGATGTTCAGCTTTAACTTGCTGACAAACTAAACATTTCGACACAAAGTCAAAAATATCTCTCTTCATACCATGCCACCAATAGAACTGTTTCAAATCATTATACATTTTTGTACTCTCTGGATGTACAGTCAAATGACCATTGTGAGCTTCAACCAAAATCATTTGAATCAGCTTTGAATTTCTTGAAACACAAATTTGATCTCTAAATCTCAAACAATCATTATTATCAACTCAAAATTCTGATACGGCATCAGAATTTCACTGAACTCTTTTTGCTAACAACTCATTATCAATCTTCTGAGCATCACAAATCTGTTGTACAAACATCAGTTTAACTTTCAATTCAGTTATCGTCGCATTAGCATCACACAGATCTTTCTGATTACTTAAAGCTTGCAAAGCGTATAATGATTTCTGACTCAAGGCATCAGCTACAACATTAGCTTTAACGGTTGGTAATCTATCACAAGTTCGTAATCTTTCAACAATTCTAACCTTCTTCTTTGTCGCAAGTTCAAATCTTTCTGAGTCATCAAATACTTTAAACTTTTATGATCAATATAAATATGACATTTTTCACCGAATAAATAGTGACGTCAAATCTTCAATGCGAATACAATCGCAGCCAACTCAAGATCATACGTTGGATAATTTTTTTCTTGTGGTTTTAACTGTCTCGAAGCATAAGCGATGATTTTTCCTTCTTGCATCAACACACAGCCCAAACCATTTAACGATGCATCACTATAGACTATAAACTCTTTGCCCTATTCAGGTTGAACTAACACTGGTGCTTTTGTCAACAACACTTTCAATTGTTCAAAACTCTGATGACACTTTTTGACCACTCAAATTTAACATCTATCTGTAACAACTTTGTCAATGGATTCGCAATCATCGAGAAGCCTTTCACAAATCATCTATAATATCCCGCTAGTCCCAGAAAACTACGGACTTCGGACACATTTCTCGGAGGCTTCCAATCTAAAATAGCAGAGATTTTATGCGGATCGACTCGTATCCCAGCAGTAGATACAATATGCCCCAGAAAATTGACCTCATGCAACCAAAATTCACACTTGCTAAACTTTGCATACAACTGCTTCTCACGCAGAGTTTGTAGCACGATTCTCAAATGCCTGGCATGCTGCGTCTCATCACACGAATAGATAAAAATATCATTAATGAATACCACCATGAAGCGATCCAAATACGGTCTGAATATCCAATTCATCAAGTCCATAAATACTGCAGGGGCATTTGTTAGTCCAAAGGGCATCACTAAGAGTTCATAATGTCCATACCTCATTCTGAAAGTAATTTTCGGCACATCAGACTCTTTAACTCTCAACTGATAGTAGCACAATCTCAAATCTATTTTAAAAAATACTATAGCTCCTCTCAACTGATCAAACAAATCATCGATCCGAGGTAATGAATATTTGTTCTTTATCGTCACTTTGTTCAATTGTCGATAATCAATACACATTCCCATAGTTCCATCTTTCTCTTTCACAAAAAATACAGGAGCTCCCCAGGGTGAAAAACTCGATCGTGCAAATCCTCTGTCAGTCAATTCTTGCAACTAAGATTTCAAATCTTTCAAGTCTGTTGGTGCCATTCTGTATGGAGCTATCGAATTAGGAACAGTTCTCGGCACTAACTCAATACCAAATTTGACTTCTCTAATCGGAGGTAACCCCGATAACTCTTCTGGAAACACATCTGGAAACTCACTTATCACAGGCATGGATTTAATTTTCCTTTTCGACACTTTTGTATCAATCACGTACGGTAAATAAGCTTTACAGCCCTTTTTCACATAGTTCATAGCTTTTATTATAGATACAACAGCTGGTAATCCTTTCATAACACTAGACTCAATTCAAACTATCTCACCATTCTGACTCTTCAATTCAACATTCTTTCTCTTACAATTCACAATGGCATTATGCAAAGTGAGCCAATCCATTCCCAAAATTATGTCAAATTCACCAAATGGTAGCAACATTAAATTGACCGGGAAACATAAATCACGAAACATCAACGGACAATTGTTGCAAACCTTATTCACCAAAACACACTTACCTAAGGGGTTCGATACTCTAACACAAATTCAGTAGACTGAACAGGTAAAGTCTTATTCAATACTAAATTCATACACACATAAGAATAAGTCAATCCTGGATCTATCAGTACAATGACATCAGTATCAAATAAAGTGAAAGTACCAGTGATCACGTCTGGAGATGATGCTTCCTCTCGTGCACGTATAGCATAGGCTCGGGTAGGTAGGTGTGCCGCTTCGATCTCACATCTGTGTCGCTTGCTCTCTCTCGCTTTCGCCATATTTCTGATGTTTCTGGGTGGTCTACCCCTTGTTGTCATATTACTCGGTCTTTCATTCTGAACATTTTTTCTTCGACCATCTTTGGGCAATTTTGGATAAAATGATCTCAGGATCCACACTTATAGCATGTTCTATTGTTATACTTGCCCCAGCACTCTCCCACATGTCGTCTCTCACATTGTCTACATTTAGTCTTGTTACTCTTAACACTGCCAACACTTGTTTCATTTGGAGCTTGAATTCGTAAACCAGTACTCTGTCTCGAACAATCTTTATTTGGATGTCCAAACGAGGCATTTGAACTATTGCTTGCATCTTTATATCTCTTTGCTGAAGACTGAGAGAACTTATTCATCGATCTCTTTCTTTCATCACGATCCTCAGAATCAGCTTTCTTCTTTTCTTTACCGAGCTCCTCAGCTTTGCATGCTCTTTCGACTAATACAACAAATTCATTTATATCCAGTATTCCAACCAACAACTTAATGTCTTCATTCAATCCCTCTATAAAATGTTTACACATAGTAGCTTCAATCGAAACACATTCCCTTACATATTGACTCAATCTTACGAATTCCTACTCGTACTTATTAACAAACAAACGGCCCTATTTTAGCTCTAAAAACTCCTTACGTTTCTGATCAATAAAGCGTTGACTGATATACTTCTTTCTAAACTCGAATTGAAAGAAATTCCAAGGTATTCTCTCTCTCAAAACTACAGATATCAATGTTTTCCACCAATTGTAAGTCGTGTCTCTCAACAAGGAAACTGCATACTTAATGTACTGTTCATGGTTCAACGACATCTCATCAAATACTCTGATTGTATTTTCAAGCCAAAACTCAGCTCGCTCAGCATCGTCATCAGCTGCAGCCCTAAACTCTTCAGCCCCATACTTGTGGATCTTATCTATAGGTGGTTTATTCAATCTTTTCGGATCTACAACTTGTGGCACAACAGGTACTTGCGGGGGTGGAGGTTGTGAAGTAGTCGGATTTGTTCTAACAAATTCTGAAAACCATTCACTCATCATACGGAAGAAGGCTTGCTTAGCCTCACCTCCCTCACCACTATCATTCGGCCGAGATGTGGCCGGCACTGTCCCTTGATCGAGAGCAGGCGCATTATTCTCTACATCATCGGCAACTGCTCGATCGGAATCCATTACTATATTAAAACACATTTCAACTGTCAGATTTCATCACACTATCGTAATTTCACAATATGGCATGTATAGCTAGACTCACACACGCTACGTTAGTCTGAGAATCGACCAAACCATAGCTCTAATACCAATAAAATGTAACACCCCTACCCCGAGACCGTCGCCAAAATAGGGTTTAGAGGCATTACTGAACAATAGGATCATTTTACATCGCATTAACGACACAAAGTTAATCATTATCAAACACATACATATACAATCATAGTGTCCCTTAAACGAGTCATCAAGGCCCTAAGCATGCTTATTAATCGAGTCAGGACTAAATCGAAACACATATAAAATTTCATGAAAAATTGAAACTTTTCTAGAATACTGCCTCTCCCATGGCTACATGACACCGGGAGACACATGCTAAGGTGTCCTATAAGATGGCCATTTCTCAAGACGTAGCCATGCTCGTGCCATCATTCTTGAGACAAGGCCAACATGCCATCTTTGCAAGGCTAACCCACTTAGGGTCAAACCTACAATCCAATCAACCAAACATCTCATGCACATATTTCCATCTAAAAGCATACCAATTTAGCAATTTCAAACATACAATCAATGCCAACTCTAATCATACCCAATTCAATACCAATACTTATTCTATCCCAAGCATAATTCATTCCCAAATCTCACTACTCCTACTAGCATTTATCAACACAAAGTTACCACTCAATAGCAAATTTGTCAATCTACAAATCATGCCAAAAGATGCATCATTTAGATACCACATTCATTCATGCCAAACCTATCACATATCTAGCAACATATCATGGCTACTAACAAATCTCAAACTTGATTCAATTTGCCAGCCTATACATGCCATATTCTAGCTATATACATCTTTCCAAAAGTACCAAAATAGAATGCTGATAGTGTGATTTAGAAGCTGACGGTCTCATATCCGAGCTAGCTTTACTGACACTGCAAGGCAGAGAAACAAATCACACAGTAAGCTTTCCAAAGCTTAGTAAGTTTGATATACAATACAATTATCATATGAAATTAAATCGATGCAAAAATAAATAATCACTTAGATCTATTATCTCATATTCGTGCCTTTTCATCCATAGCCACAATGCTCATTTCCTTAATCAAAGTTAAATTTTACTCATCAACCACAAAGGTTCAATACGTACCTTAACCACACAAAGCTATTAGATCTCCAAGCTATTCATTGCTCAATATTATTTGCTGATCATTCTTTAATTTAATCGCACACTCAATGCCACATACTTATCCGACTCATAACTGTTATGGCACACTTAGTGCCTATTCTTTTAACCAACTCATCTCGGTATCATACACACAGTGCCACAGCAATAATCCAAAGCTTTCATAACATCACACACACTGTGCCATAGCAATAAACCGAAGCTTTCATCACATCGCACACACAGTGCCATTCATTTCTATCTCGATTTCACTTTCGCACACTTAGTGCTCTCAAAATAAAATCATGCACATAATAACTCACTTTCATATACATAAACATATTCATTTCATATCGATAAAACATATCTCAAATACATGTATTATATCTGAACTTACCTCAGACGTCGAACTATCGATATGGTCGATTAATTGAGTACTTTATCTTTGCCTCGATCTAGATCTGAACCGCTTCTCTCTTGGTCTATACACATTCAAATTCACTCCATTAAATCATCAATTCATTCATTTTAATCCAAACACACATATTTAGGGCATTTTACAAAATAGCCCTCACATTTTCACATTTCGACACTTTAGTCCCTATCTCACAAAATAATCAAATACTCAAAATTTCATTACACTATGCTTAGGCCGAATTCTCCTTCGTCTCATATGAGTACACACATTTCATTTATTTCACATTTTAATACTCCAATTTCTCATTTTCACAATTTAGCTCAAATTACTCAATTTCACCAAAATTTTGAATACAAACTACGTTAACCCAAATTAAACTTTTATATTCCACTAACTATCATAAAAAAGCTCATATATTCAACAATGGCATATCTCAAAATTACCATCATTTTCTAAAATTTAAGCATGGGTTAGCTAGAGCACAAAGCAACGATTACAAAAACGTAGAAATTATCAAAAATCGAATACAAAGCACTTACTAATTGAAGCTTCAAGTTGCCAAAACCATGAAAGCTTCAAACCCTCTTTTCTTTCTCAAATTTTAGTGGAAAATACATGTTAAAGATGAGCATTTTAGTTTCATTTGTTTATTATAACATTTATAATTGATTTCCAACTATACCCTTAATGAAATAAACATTAAAGCTTATTATGGATGGTTATAAATGTCCATCAACCTTCCATTATCATTAAATATGGTCTAATTGCACCATAAGACCTCCTTATTTAAAAGACAACAACACTTAGGTACTTATAAATTAGCACATAGCTTTTACTATTTACGTAATTAAATCCTTTCTCTTAATCTGACACTAAAACGATCAAATCATCACACAGAATTTTCACACAGACTATGCCACATATCATTCACACAGAAAATGTCATTATAATATTTTTACGACCTCGAATTTGTGGTCTCGAACCACTGTTTCGACTAGGGTCTAAACTGGGCTGTTACAAAGGCCACTAGTATTTTTAATTTGGATTTAAAATGCTTTAATTTATGATTTAATTGGTATGGGGTTTTCCTAGTAAAATGTAAATAAATGTTTTCCAAAACTTAACAAACGAATCATAAATGATAATGGACAACACCTTGGTTTCACTTAGAGCGATAACAAGTATTTTTTTAAAAATATCACCTACCCACAATAGTGTAAGTTTGATTTTCCCAATAAAGGAAATTTTTAAGTTAATTACAATCTTTCAAAGATGAACACTGAGTTTGTAAACAACCACCCTAACTCGGAGTTTTAAAAAGTGATTCAAATATTTTTGAAGATTGCAAAGATTCATGAGAAACCTTTTTATGTGACGACCAGATCCGATCGTGACGTTTAGGCTAGGTTTGGGGTGTTAAAATTGTGGTATCAAAGCCTAGGTTGTAAAACTCGGCTATGGGTTTTGGGTTCAAAAATGATTTTTCAAAATTGGTTTGAAAATGGTTTAGAAAAATATATACATGTTTTCAGGAAGTATGGCACCCGAGTCTCCGGCACCAAGTCTGTACGGTAAGTCTTTTGATGTTTGGGTGATTTGCATGAAGTAATTATATTATGCTATGAATGTAAGAATTAAGAAACTCAACTTTAGAGATTGAAACCTTTAGGTATATGTATGTTCTGCAAAAAACTACTTTTAACTCTATTTTTATAAGACTACTCAGTAATAAACAGTGAAAGAAATGCTAATTCATTAAAATTTGTAATCAGATTAAGACGAATCAATAGACATGAGTGCTAGAGGGCGTGGACGTGGCACACGCGATCGTGGTAGGGCCGGGTGTTGAGGCTGAGTTCTTAGAAGCAAGCCATGAGCCTGAAGGTGAAGTGCCAGTATCACCCATGGTAGAAGCGGGGTCTCAAGATCGAACTGGTGGAGATGATGCATTGTCCTAAGTGATGTTGTGTGTTTTGGAGCGAGTTACTGGGGCAAGCACTGGGTCAGCATCTCAAAAGTCTATTCCTAAGCAACTTCGAGCAAATGGGGCTGAGATGTTTAGGGGTATTTTTGGTGTGGCCTCAAAGTAGCTGAGTATTGGTTAGACGCAGTCGAGCGAATTACGGATGATCTGGAATGCAAGGCAGAGGAGAAATTGAAAGGAGCGGTGTCTCTTCTCTGAGATGAGGCATATCAGCGGTGGCTCACGGTAAGAGAGGGCACTCTAGTGGATCGTGTTAACTGGGATTTCTTTAAGGCAGCATTTCAAGGGAAAAATATTGGGGCAGGTTATGTGGATGCTCAGAGGAAAGCATTCCTGAATTTGGTATAAAGTGGTAAATCTGTGGCTGAGTACGAGGCAGAATTTTTGCGTTTGAGCCGTTACACCCAAGGGATAGTTACGACCGACTATGAGCGTTGTGTATGGTTCGAAGATGGGTTGCGAGACGAGCTGTGAGTATTGATAGCTCTGCAGCGGGAAAGAGATTTTGCCATCCTAGTTGAAAAAGTTAAAATAGTCGAAGAGGTTAAGCGAACTGAGAGGCAAAACAGGGAGAAATACAAGGGTAAAAATAAGAGGAGTTTTGGGTCATCGAGATCATCTGGGGGTTTTCAAAAGGGGCCTAGGTTTGACGGGCCAGCTGGTGTCGCAATGTCGGCTGCGATAGGCCAGTTTCGACCATGTGCTCAGTGTGGGAAAATGCATTCGGGGGAATGTTGGAGAAGAACTGGGGGATATTTCAAGTGTGGATCTAGGGATCATATGATTAAGGACTGTCCACAAGAATTGGATAAGGTGCAGCCAATAGGTCAGGGTTTTGCTCAGTTCAAGAGAGGTGGCCCTACAATCGTCGAGAGGTCGGGGTCTGGCCAGGGGAGGAAATGGTTCTGGTCGAGGTCACGGAGCACCAGGCAGGGGTGTTGGTAATATAAATACAAGACAGTCGGATTTAGTCTATGCAACATGACGGCGAGAGGATGGCGACGTAGCAGACATCATAACCAGTACGTTTCATATAGTTGATAAACCGTTTATTGCTTTGATTGATATTGGTTTGACCCATTCATATGTTGCTTGTACCATATCTGAGACTTTGAAAATAGAACCTAAAATTACTGCTAGAGAAATGACTGTGGTTAGTTCTTTAGGACAATCCGTAGTAGTTAACAAGCTGTTTAGGGTTGTGCCTTTAAAAATTCAAGGGGTAGTATTTCCGACAGACTTGATGGAATTGCCATTCGGTGAGTTTGACCTTATTTTAGGCATGGATTGGCTGGTTAAGCATCATGCTAATTTGGATTGCGCGACTAAGCGAATGGTGTTGAGAACTCTAGAGGATAAAGAAGTGGTTGTGATAGAAGAAAGAAGGAATTACTTGTCCAATGTAGTTCCTGCACTAAGGGTTGTTAAGATGGTACGAAAAGGGTACAAGGCATTTCTAGCTTTCACCAGTGCTTTGGATGCAAAAGAAGTAACTGTAAGAGAGGTTAGAACGGTGAAGGAATTTGTAGATGTCTTTCCTAAAGAGCTTTCAGGGTTGCCTCCAGATCGCGAGGCAGAATTTGGAATTAAACTACTTCGAGTACTACTCCGGTGTCCATCGCCCCATATAGGATGGCACCAAAGGAGCTGGTAAAACTTAAACCTCATATCTAGGAGCTGTTGGATCGTGGATTTATTCGACCGAGTGTATTTCCGTGAGGAGCGTCAGTGTTGTTCGTGAAGAAAAAGGATGGATCGATGCATATGTGCATTGACTATCTCTATTTGAATAAGTTGACGATTAAGAACAAGTACCCGCTGCTGAGGATTGACGATTTGTTCAATCAGCTTAAAGGAGCTTTAGTCTTCTCAAAGATAGACTTGAGATCAGGTTATCATCAGCTTAGGGTCAAGGAGACGGATATTCATAAAACTGCTTTTCAAACTCATTATGGTCACTATGAGTTTTTTCTGATGCCGTTCGGGTTGACGAATGCACCAGCTGCGTTTATGGATATGATAAATCGGGTATTCCAACCCTATTTGGATTAATTTGTCGTAGTGTTCATAGATGATATCTTGGTTTATTCAGGGTCAAAAAAGGAGCATGATTCGCATCATTGGGTGGTTCTGCAGATTTTGAGAGAGAAGCAACTGTATGCCAAATTCAGTAAGTGTGAATTTTGGCTAAAGAAAGTGACTTTTTAGGGGCATGTTGTTTCTGCGGATGGGATTAAGGTGGATTCCCGAACGATCAAAGCTGCCCTAGATTAGAAGCCTTCTAAGTTTGTAGCAAAAATTTAAAGTTTCTTGGGATTGGCCGGGTACTACAGGAGGTCTGTTGAGGGATTCTCTTTAATAGCTGCACCGTTAACCAAGTTGCTACTAAAAGGGGTACCGTTTGTCTAAGCAGATAAGCAGCAGGAAAGCTTTGAGAAGTTGAAGAGGATCTTGACGGAGGCTCGGTATTGATTCAACCTGAGGCGGGGAAGGAATTCGTTATTTATTGTGATGCTTCGCACACGGGGTTAGGGCGTGTGTTGATGCAAGGAGAGAAGGTGGTTGCGTATATGTCTCGGTAGTTAAGACCACATGAGATGAATTATCCCACCCATGATTTGGAGCTAGTTGCAGTAGTCTTCGCTCTGAAGATTTGGAGACATTATCTGTATGGGGAGAAGTCCATTATTTACACTGACCATAAGAGCATGAAATATCTCCTCACTCAGAAGGAAATGAATTTAAGGTAGCGGAGGTGGATTGAATTCCTGAAAGATTACGACTGTTCGATCGAGTATCACCCGTAAAGCTAACGTAGTGACGGATGCGTTGAGCCATAAAGTGATATCGAATTTGAGGACAATGTTTGCTCATCTCAGTTTGTATGATGATGGGAGTTTGCTAGATGAACTTCAAGTGAAGCCAACATGGGTAAGTTAGATTAAAGAGAAGTAGTTATTGGATGATGTGTTAAGTGTTCGACTTAAGCAAGTGCAGAATGGTGAGGTAGGGGATTTTAGTCTGAACAGTGATGGGGTATTGTGCTTTAGTGGAAAGGTTTGTATGTCGAAGGATGTTGAGTTGAGACAGATGATTCTTTAGGAAGTGCATAATAGCCTTTATGCTATACATCCTGGTGGAAGTAAGATGTATTGGGATTTGTGTGAGTAGTTCTAGTGGCCTGGGTTGAAGCAGGAAGTCACTGAATTCGTGAGTAAGTGCTTGACATGTCAGCAGGTAAAAGCAGAACATCAATTGCCTTCAGGGTTGTTCAGCCGATAAAGATTCCACTTTAGAAGAAAGAAAGGATAATGATGGACTTTGTTAGTGGGCTACGTCTTACGCCTACTAAGAAAGATTCAGTAAGGGTAATTGTCAATTAATTGATGAAGTCCGCTCACTTCATACATGTTTGTGTCGACTACTCATTGCAGAGGTTAGCTAAATTATATGTAGCAGAGATCGTGAGGTTGCATGGGGTACCAGTGTCTATCATATCAGACAGAGACCCTAGATTTATGTCACGATTCTGGAGGGCATTACATCAAGCATTGGGTACAAGGTTGGATTTCAGCACGGCATTTCATCCGCAGACTGATGGTCAGTCAGAAAGGGTGATTCAAATTTTGGAAGACATGTTGAGGGGTTGTGTAATTGACTTCAGAGGCAGTTGGGAGGATTTTCTATCATTGGCAGAGTTTGCGTACAGCAATAACTATCAGTTTAGCATTCAGATGGTACCCTACGATGTGCTATATGGTCGTAGGTGTCGTACTCCTACCTGCTAGACAGAATTGGGTGAACGATAGTTGTTGGGTCCGGAATTGATCTCAGAGACGGAGGAGAAGGTTAAGTTGATTCGGATTTGATTGAAGGAAGCTTTCGATAGGTAGAAATCTTATGCAAATCTGAGATGTAAGGATATAGAATTTTCTATGGGTGACCGAGTCTTCTTGAAAGTTTTACCTTGGAATAAGGTATTAAGGTTTGGATGAAAGGGCAAGTTGATCCCCAGGTTCATCGGGCCTTATCGGGTATTGAAACACATGGGACCCGTGGCATATCAGCTGGAGTTACCTTTAAAATTGAGACAGATACATGATGTATTACAGGTCTCGATGTTGAGGCGCTATCGTTCGGATCCATATCATATAGTGCCAGTGGAGGAAATTGATGTAAGACCAGACTTGTCATTTGAAGAGGAACCAGTGCAGATCTTATATCGAGACATTAAGGTATTGAGAAAGAAATTCGTTCTGTTGGTCAAAGTCTTATGGCAAAATCACAGGGCAGAGGAAGCCACGTGGGAGCCGGAAGATGTGATGCGACACCAATACCCTCACCTCTTTTGATCAGGTAAATTTTGAGGCCGAAATTTCTTTAAGGGGTAGAACTATAACATCCCTAGTTAGGGGGTTCTGCATTTCATATTTCAGTGAGTTCAGCTTGTTCTGCTTGCTATTTAGGGGGTCTTATGAAGGCTCGGGTTCAACCCATTGCCTTGGTCAAATTTTTGTTTCAGGGCACTTTAGGGGGAGAGCTTGTAAAGGTAGGCCTTATGTATATTTGTGTGTGGTTTATGACACAAGAGGAGCTTGTAGAGTGGTGGTAAATGACGCCTTAAGGAGCAAGGGGGGATGATGCCACAATGGGAGCAGAGAGGGTGAAGGTTCGCAAGCCACACAAAGGAGTTTTATTTTTGGAGTCAAGATGGAGAGGTGGTAGCCTTCAGTTTGGACTCTGATGTGTGCAATTTGAATGAGTCAAATGTTTTGAAGGAGTGGACAAGAGGAATTGTAGGAGTTTTGAATGGGTCAAGGTTGTTGGGAGATTTCAAAGGAGGGATGGAGAGTGAAGGGTGGAGAAAATCATGAAATGTTGAAAGAGGGAGAGTGTGTGGCCGAATGAGGGTAGGTGTGGGGATGCTTGTGCGGTTTTAGTTTGGCTAGGTAAAGGCCAAATCTCTTTTTGTTCTTTGGCAAACTATTCTTATTTTTGGCATATTCGATCATCTAGAGAGAAGTGCCAAAATTTTCCAAATAGGTGCTTGTGGTTGCTCTCTTTCATTTCTTCCAATTTCGCTCTCATTCACTTGTGAGCATTGCCGAATTTCTTAGTGGTTTCTCCTCCTTTTCATATCATTTCCTTTTTGTGCTAGTTAAGTCTATTCTGATTTTCCTACTCTCATTTCTCTTGTGACCTCCATCTGCAACTTGGTTTATTCATTTCTTTTCCATCTTTTCCTTTGGCCGAAACTATTTCGTTCTTCTACAAGTTGTGTGCATCACCATAAATGAACCCTTTTGTTATCTATTCTAAATCGACTTTTGTCCTGTGTGTTCATCTTAGCCGAATCTTTGACTATTTATTCTTTTCTTTCTTCCCCTTGGGATTCCATTCTTGAACCGAACCTTCTTGGCTTTTGGTGGCTGGTGCCGAATCTTTGGACCCCATTCGGCTTATCTCGATTCAAGGTAAGGCATTCTCTTTTAATTTCTATTCATCTTCTTTACTTTTATTTAACTTACCGATCACTCATTCTTCCATAAACTGAATCTGAGCTCTCTCTCGTAACTAATTACTTCACCTTCTTGTAACCCATTTCTTTCATCTTTCATGGCTATTAGCCGAATATCAAGAAGAGAGGTGTTAAGATTTCTTTGGCTGTCGAAGGTTCTTTTCCAGCAGTTGTGTTTGTTCGCGTTAGCAACAAAGGTAAGGAGTTTCTCTCTAGTCCTATACGACTACTTTCTCTCTTCGTTGTTTGCTGACTTAACCCAACATCGGTGTTGGACAATCGTTGTTTTTGCTATAGTATTTTAATGATCAGGATTCTTTCATGGATGCGAGTGCCAGTCAATCGAAGGAAGGGAGTAGACTCGTAGTCCCGATTCCTAAGTTTAAACAGCGTGCGGTGTCGACGGTTCAGGATTTCCCACCAGGTTGTTGTAGAGAGCTGACATCGACTTGAGATAGGCAGATAGCTATTATCCCTACGAGTGAGGGTGTCAACGATATTGAGAGTTTAGTTCTTTGCATATTCAGGTGTGCAATTCCCACACCGTTCTTTCGTTTGTTTGTAGTAAGTGTATGCGTTGTTTGAAAGCTGAAATCTCGGTAATAGCTATTGAGTTACCCTTGGAGGGTAAAATCGAAATACCAGGTTAGTTATTTCTGATTGTGCCATTCATATATATATATATATATATAAGTTAGCATGAATATACATATGTTCTAAATATTCTATGTATGCTATTATGCGTTGCATCCATATTGCTATAGTTGCATGTTGTATGGGAATGGGAAAATGACAATATTGAAAGGGGAAGTGTATTTCGGTGGCCTTGCCACATATTTCGGTGACATTGTAACATTATTTCAGTGGCAATGCCATATATTTCGGTGATGAACAGCTGGCTGCAGCATGACTGCCATCAATGGGTGTAGCGGTGAGGGTCGATTGTAGAAATCCCCACTGGTGTGTTTAGAAGGAATGGGTGGTGTGTAGTGGATGGATATCTAGGTTGGGTTGGACTTTGCATCATTTTGCATAATGTTATCTGTTATACTGAGCTAATGGGGTTAAAGCCCAATCTGATTCCAAATGGGCTTCGCCCAATGTGACTTTGTGAGGGCTAAGGCCCAGATGGTTTTGAAGGGGCTCGGGCCCTGTTATGGGTCGTGTGAGGTAATTGCACACTGAGTCTTCTTGACTCACCCGTTTTGCTTAAAATTTTGCATGTAATTCTGATCCAATGGACATGGGCCGGGGTGGACTTCGAGGTGGCCATGCATGGTTTATAGTAATTTAAACTCTATTTACCTTTGAATTTTCTTTAATTTGGAGGACTTTATTTATGTAATAAGGCCACTAGTATTTTCCAATTTGGATTTAAAATGCTTTAATTTATGATTTAATTGGTATGAGGTTTTCTTAATAAAATGTAAACAACGGTTTTCCAAAACTTAACAAACGAATCACAAACAATAATGGACAACACCTTGGTTTCACTTAGAGTGATAACAAGTATTTTTTTTTTTAAAATATCACCTACCCACAATAGTGTAAGTTCAATTTTCCCAATAAAGGTAGTTTTTAAGTTAATTACAAGCTTTCAAAGATGAATACTGAATTTGTAAACAACCACCCAAACTCAGAGTTTTAAAAAGAGATTCAAATATTTTTAGACGATTGCAAAGATTCATGATAAACCTTTTTATGTGATGCACCAGATCCGGTCGTGATGTTTAGGCCGGGTTTGAGGTGTTACAATGGTGTATTATGATGTATAAGTGATTAAATCAGTAAATTCCATTGTTCTAGATCAAAGGAATCGAGTTTCGAACCTACAACAGGTGAAAAGAGAAATGTGGGCAAAGAGTCCCATTCGGTCCTTTCGACATCGAGGTAGGTTCATGTGCAAATGTTGCAATTACGTACGAGTTAATTTAATATTCCAATGTTGTATGGAATGTATATTTACTTTATGAATGTATGAAATATCTTTTAATGAAATGTCAAGAGAATTAAATCTAAGAATAATGGCAAATGCATATGGCATAATATGATGATAATTAAGGTCCGTGTAAGACCATATTGGAATATGGCTTCGGTATAAGAATTTGTATAAGACCATGTCGGGGACATGGCATCTATATGTTAATACATGTAAGACCCTATTGGAGTATAAAGTCAGCATGACATCAGGTGTATGATACTTAAAAGTTTTATTTAACAATTTGAGTGATTCAATGGGCATGTCGAAAGAGAGAAAGTATGTGATGATACCATTAGAAGCACAAGTGTGTGTTAGAATCAAATTGAATGAATTCTGTAACACCCCTTACCCGTAATCCATGCCGAAACCAGGCCCGAGGCATTACCAGACTAAAACCATACGATCGCCACTTAGGCTTAACGATTACTCTCTTAAGTCACCTCTACAACCTCCATCTCGACTTACGAGGCCTCACTCATACACATAAGACTCTCGAGACTCTATCGAAAACTTCTGTGATTTTAAAAAAAAATTCTACCTAAACAGGGACTACACACTTGTATAAGGTGAGACACGCCCGTGTAAGGTCACACACGCCCATGCCCTTAACCCTTGCCTGAAAACCCAAGCATTCTGCCAATGCCTCGCGGCTAGGGCACACGCCCGTGCTTACCACCTGTGGTGAACACTAACTACTCTACACGGCCTGAAGTCTTGACACACGCCCGTGTGGCTAGCCCGTGGCCTATATTGCTCGAATCTATCAAAGAGACACGGGAAAGGCATACGCCCGTGGGATGGCCGTTTGTCACACATGGCCTAAACACATGCCCTTGTGTCTATCCACATGGACAAGAACAAAGCTATGTGCTAAGCTCTTCTCACCCCTCAAGTTCTTATAACATATACTCAAACAACACATCAATAATCAATTCAAATTCAAACACAATCTCACATGGATAACTACATCTTTTCATATAATAAAGAAGCCAACAACTATGGCATTATACAAAATAGATTATCCATCTATAGCCTAACACATCTTATCCATTACAACAAAATTCACTAACTTGTCTAACCCCTATACATGCAATATACAAAACATTTAGTCTAATGTACCAGAGTGAGCTGATAGTGTGGGCGATCTTCCGATTATTCCACATATCTCGATTCAATCCTCTTTCTCTATAAGACAAGGGAAAAGAAAAGGAGTAAGCCTTGAGCTTAGTAAGTTTACACATAAACAATTTAAGCATTCTAGTATAAACCAAACAACAATTAGCATTATACTACAAAACGAATTCACATCCACAATTATGCTTACTCTTTCTATCCCTTACCACATTTCCAAAATATCATGAGTCACATACTCATAATCATTGACAATCACCCTGCACTCAATCACATATTTACTCAAAAATACAACACATCATTTTATCACACTAATACATCCACACAGCTAAATTACTCAGTGGTTTCGCACTCAGGTCACCACAATCAAGTAATAAGGTAGTATCGCACATAGCCTACCAAGTATAGTGGTTTCGCACATAGCCCACTAAATAATATACTTAACTATGGTATCGCACACAGCCCATAGTTGTTAAGTATTAAGGTGGTATCACACTTAGCCCACCATCAAATACTATCACTACACATCCACATATCTACTTACTCATTCATTCATTCATGATATCTACCACATTCATTCCACTTGAACCACATAGGTTCTCAATCATTCTCATTCATTCTCATTCATACTACACACTAGCTAGCATTAAGAACGTATAAGTATAACGCATTGATTACGCATAAACTTACTGATAAACCATAAAAGTAACATATTTTAATCCCACATATAGTATGCTTTTGGATGAATTTATCCTTAATTTATGTAACAAGGTGCTCTTAATCCATTCTTTTCATGTCTTATACTCAGGAAAGCACCTAAGGATAAAAAGGACGCAAAACGGGTTTAAAACGGGCCAAAGTGGGCCAACCTAAGAAGTCGGCACGGCCTGGACTTCATGCCATACGGCTGTGCCCCAATATTTAGATTGCACACGGTCACACCCTGATTTACACGGCCATACCTCAATCAACAGAATCAAGACGCGGGTTGGACCACGACTTACACGGGCGTGCCTTGACCGTGCCCCCGCCAGCAGAAAGAGCAATTTCATTCAGAAATGATACTTGAGGCAAAGAAACACATTCTAAAGCCTACTCAAACACCCCATTCGAATTAGACTTAAATTAGGATACTTAGGGGCCAAGTAAGGCATCGAAAGTCTATATAAACACCTTAGGAGGCAACTTTGAAGGGAGTTGGCAGGTCAAACAGGCATCGAGTTTTAGCGAGTTTTACGCGAGCTTTACTCGTTTAGGAATTACTCGAAGATAGCCAGTTGATCCATCTCAAGAGTCGAATTCTACTCAAGATGGAGGATCTCTCCTTCAATTCCTTGAGGAGTTTTAGGATTTCTTATGTTTTGTTTTATCTTTTCTCTTGAGATGTTTTCTTATTTTATTATGAACTAGATCCTTCAGATACGAAGGGATGAAACCTATGATGGATTTTGTTATTTGATTTATTGGTTTATATGATAAATATTTAGTTTGTTCTTAATTATGTTGCTTAATTTAATCTGATGTGCTTAAGTGGAGGAGGAATAGACCCTGCCTAAGAGTAAATCTAGCATAATTAAGCGGAGTTGATCGAGCGCCTAGAGATAGGGTTACGAGATTTTACCGAATTAGGGTGAAACCTAATATGGGAGTCCATTGATCGATTTACTGCTTCCTTAGGGGGTTATTATAAGAGAACGAGAATTCCATTAATTAACCTAAGGTTAGACGTTATTCACTTCGAGAGAAGGTTTAATATAGGTTAGGGAGTCCCATGGATCAAGCTAAGTAAAAGAAATCATATAAATTGAAAGTTAGTAACAAGTGAAGTCATAGGTGGATTCTTCCTGAGGGTATCGTCTTTCTCAACTGAGTTTTCCAAAGTCTTTTCCTAGTTTATTCTTTTGTCTTTGCATTTAGTTTAAGTATTTCATTAGTCTTAGATAAGTTAATTAATCACTCCATATTTAAGGCTAAATAGTAGGAAGAAAGTAAGTAGTAGTACTTTTAGGTTCCTTTGGTTCGATAAGATATTCTTGCCTGAGCTATACTACTGTTCGATAGGTTCGCTTGCCTCTATCATTGTCGCAGTCAGTCTACAGTTTCGATCACTCTTTTATAAATATTAAAACTAGACTATTTTGCAGCGATCACTTACCTCGGTACACAAAAAGTATAAAGATGTGCAATTTAGTCCACCACTTTGCCCTTACCTCAGTTTCTATCTGGGCTTCGTCTTTCTTGATCTATAATGATAAATCAACTCATTCAATACACACATTGACTAAATTGGCCATTATCTCATACTTTAGCAAAATTACCATTTTGCCTCTAAACTTTCTCATATTTACACTTTTGTCCCAAGGCTTGTAAAGTGATTTTCATTCAAATTTCTAGCCTTTCATTCACAGCCGAACCATTTATTCAACTAAAGCAATCATCAATTCTCACTAAATTACACATGTATGACCAATCTGAAGACTTTCACAAACTAGTCCCTAATGCATTTTTCATGGAATTCTCTCAGCAAAAGATGTTTCTACTACATCAAGCTTTCATATTCTTCCATAAAACATCAAAATACATGCATGTCATACATGGGTATATTTTTGAACATCCATCTTAGCTCAACATATAGCTAAAAATAGCTTACTCATGCTACTAGGACTTTAAAAATATGAAGAATATCAAAAACGGAGCTAGAATACACTTACTAGCTAGCTTGAAAAGTTGAAAAGCCCTAACAATGGCTTCTCTCAATTTTTGGCAGCCTTGGGAAAGAAGATGAATGAAAATTCTATCATCTTTTTCCCATTTTAATCATTTAATTGACAAATGACCAAAATGCCATTTTGTCAAACTTTCAATTTTTAACCCATTCATGCCCAATTTTGTCCAAAAATTAGAATTTAGGAAAATTACTATTTAAGGACCTCCAATTGTTATTCTAAAGCTACTTCATACAAATAACTTCTAGAATACCATATTTTACAATTTTTGCCATTTAGTCCTTTTGGACAATTCAACCGCAATTTAACAAAATTGCTTCATGAAGCTTTCACACTAATATGCAAACATGGCATAAACCTTAAAAACTCATACATATACATCAGATTTATGGTCTACACCACTATTTTGACTAGGCCGAAAATCGGGATGTTACAACTCTCCCTCCTTTAGAGATTTTCGCCCTCAAAAATCTTACCAGTAAAGAGGTTTGGATGTTACTCTCTCATAGCTTCTTCCGTTTCCCACGTAGCCTCTTCCACACCGTGTTTTTCCCACAACACTTTCACAAGGGCTATGTTCTTATTCCTCAACTTATTCACTTATCGAGCCATGATCTTAATCGGCTCTTCTTCATAAGACATATCCGATCTTATCTCAATTTCAGCTGAAGGAATCACATGCGAAGGATTGGAGCAATACCGTCACAACATCGACATATGGAACACATTATAAATCTTTTCTAATTCTATCGGTAAGGCTAAATGGTAAGCTACTAGTCCAATTCTGTCGGTAATTTCATACGGCCCTAAGAATCTTGGACTCAATTTCCCTTTTCGTCCAAATCTCATGATTTTCTTCCATGGGGATACTTTCAAAAACACTTTGTCACCCACATCAAACTCAATTTCTTTTCTTTTCAAATTCGCATACTACTTCTATTAGTCTGAAGCATCTTTCAGACCATCACGGATCACTTTCACTTTCTCTTCAGTTTCTTTCACTAGATCGACCCCAAGGATTCGCTTCTCACTAAGCTCAGTCCAATACAAAGGAGTCTGACACTTATGACCAAACAAGGCATTATACGGAGCCATCCGTATACTCGACTGATAATTGTTGTTGTAAGCAAATTTAACCAATGGTACATATTTCTCCCAACTACCTTTGAATTCCAACACACAGTATCGAAGCATATCTTCAAGAACTTGAATCACTCTTTCTGATTGACCATAAGTTTGCGAATGGAACGCAGTACTGAAATTTAACCTCGTACCCATAGCTTCTTATAACTTCTTCCAAAACCTCAAAATGAACCTCGGATCTCTATCCGATATTATAGACATAGGCACACCAAGCGATCTCACTATCTTTGCAACATACAATTCAGCTAACTTATCCAGTGAATAATCAACACGTACTGGAATAAAGTCAGCCGATTTCGTCAATCTATCCACAACTATCAACACGCATCTTTATTTTTCAGAGTCAACGGCAACCCCGTCACAAAATCCATGGTAACCTAATCCCATTTCCATTCAAGAACCATCACTGGTTGAAGCAATCCCGAAGGCACTTGATGCTCAACTTTTACCTATTGACAAATCAGGCATTTTGCTAAAAACTCTGAAATGTCTCTTTTCATACCCGGCCACCAATAAAACTTTCTCAAATCGTTGTACATTTTTGTACTGCCCGGGTGTACTGACAAATAACCATTATACACCTCATGCAAAACTTTTCGGATTAACTCTTCATCTCTTGGTAAATAAATTCTGTCATGGTACATCAAACAATCATCCGGACCCACTCGAAAATCAGAATCACTTCCCAATCCACACTTAGCTCTCTTAGCTTGCATCTCACTGTCATTTCTCTGAGCCTCAATTATCTGTTGAACAAATAGTGGTCTAGCTCTCAACTCAGCCAATATAGTCACATCATCAAACAATGCCAAACTCGTGTTCATAACTCTTAGAGCACACAAGGATTTCCTACTCAAGGCATCCGTAACCACATTTGCTTTTCCCGAGTGGAAATAAATGACTAACTCATAGTCTTTCAATAACTCGATCCACCGCCTCTATCTCAAATTTAGATCCTTCTGATCCATCAAATACTTTAAACTTTTGTGATCCGTAAAGACTCGACACTTTTCCCCATAAAAGTAATGTCGCCAAATCTTTAACGTGAAAACAATTACAGCCAACTCCAAATCGTGAGTCAGATAATTCTTCTCGTGTGATTTTAACTGTCTCAAGGCGTAAGCGACTACCTTACCCTCTTGCATCAACACGCAACCGAGACCATTAAACGATGCATCACTGTAAACCACAAACTCTTTTCCTGATTTTGGTTGAACCAACACTAGTGCCTCAGTCAATAATGTTTTCAACCTCTTGAAACTCTGTTGACATGTCTCAGTCTAATCAAATTTTACATCCTTATGTAACAATTTTGTCATCGGGGTAGCAATCACAGAAAATCCTTTTACAAAATGTCTGTAATATCTCGTTAAACCCAAAAAGCTTTTAACTTCTAATACGTTCCTCGGTTGTTTCCAATCCATAATAGCTGAAATCTTACTCGGGTCAACTCGGATACCATCACCTGACACAATATGTCCTAGGAATCCGACCTCTCAAAGCCAAAACTCACTCTTGCTAAACTTAGCATACAACTGCTTATCTCTTAAAGTTTGTAAGACAATTCTCAAATGTTCTTCATGATCATTCTCATCCCAAGAATAGATCAATAAGTCGTCAATGAAGACAACCATAAACTTGTCCACATACGATCTGAAGACACGGTTCATCAGATCTATAAAAATCGCAGGTGCATTCGTTAAACCAAACGGCATGACCAGAAACTCATAATGACCATACCTTGATCGAAATGTAGTTTTCAATACATCCTACTCCTTCACTCTCAACTGGTAATAACCAGACCTCAAATCTATCTTAGAGAACACTGAAGCTTCCTTCAGTTGATCAAAAAAATCATCAATCCTTGGTAAAGGATACTTATTCTTCACTGTCACCTTGTAGAGTTGTCTGTAGTCTATGCATAATCTCATCGACCCATCTTTCTTCTTCACAAATAATACCAGAGTAGCTCGGTCTCACAAAACCTTTATCCATTAAATCTTGCAACTGAACCTTCAGTTCTTTCAACTCTACAGGTGTCATCCTATACGGAGCAATTGAAATAGGTGCCATTCCCGGAATTAGCTCAATCTCAAACTCGACCTCTTTCACAGGAGATAAGCTGGGTAACTCCTCCGGGAATACATCCGGATACTCACATACCACCTGTACTAATTCAATCTTCACCTCAGACTCTTGATTATTCAATACAAACGCAAGATAGGACTCACAAACCTTTCTCAAGCATTTCTCAGTCACTAAGGCAGAAATCATCACTGTTAGACTATTCGATCCACCTAATTCAACCCGAATAACATCTCCACCTTCACATTTTAGCTCGATAAATTTACTACCACAGTTCACTAAAACATTATGTGTAGTTAACCAATCCATGCCAAGGATTAAATCAAACTCTTCAAATGGCAACAACATCAAGTTTGCCGGAAAACAATGACTCTTAAACATCAAAGGACAATTCTTACACACCTTGTCCACAAACACATGCTTACCTAACGAGTTTGACACCTTAACCACAATGTCCGTAGACTCAACGGTCATACTCAAACTAGATGCCAGTCTCATGCAAATATAGGAATGGGTAGACCCTGGGTCAATTAAAGCAATAACAAAGGTGTCATAGAGAGAAAAAGTACCTATTATCACATCTAGGGAGGATGCCTCTTCACGAGCACGAATGGCATACATCTTAGCAGGTGCCCGACCCTCCGGACTCACAGTAGAATCTTGTGACGCACCTCTACCACTAGTTCCCCCTCCCGGGTTCTTTGGTGGCCTACCCCTCGTAGGTACATTGCTAGATCTTATCTCTTACTTCTCTTCCTTGTCATCCCTCTCAGGGTAATTTCAGATAAAATGGTTGGGGGAACCATAATTATAATAGTTTCGACTGTTACCCCAACACTCTCTAGTGTGATATCTACCATAACTTGGACACTCCAATTTTTTCTTCAGATTGCCCACACTTTCCATCGAGGTGGCTTGGACTTTTGAACCCGAACGAGTGTTGTCTTAATCTTGAGGTGAATATCCAACTAATGTAGTGGTTCGAGGATTCACCTCCTTTGATCTTTTCGATTGATCTTGGTATGATTTGCCCATCGGCCATTTTCTCACATCTCGGGCCTCATTCACCACTCTCCTCTTTTCCTTACTCAGTTCTTCGTCCTTATATTCCCTATCAACCAACACTACGAACTCTTTCAACTCCAAAATACCAACCATTCAGTCCATCTTTGAACCTTTTACAAAAGAAGGTCTCCATCGACACACATTATTGAGTGTATTTGCTATGCCTAACAAACTCGCGCTCATATTCTGCTACTGATATTCTTTCTTGATTTAACTCAAGGAATTCCTTCCTTTTTCGATCTGTAAATCTCTGGCTTATATACTTCTTCTGGAACTCTTCCAAAAAGAAGTCCCACGTCATCCGTTCTCCCAGGACTACTGACGTCAATGTCTTCCACTAATGGTATGCCGAATCTCTTAGAAAAGATAAGGCACACTTTAGGTTCTCTTCAGGTGTACATGAGAGTTCATCGAACACTCTCATCGAATTCTCCAACCAAAACTCTACCCTCTCAGGGTCATCATCTACCTTAGCTCTAAACTCCTTAGCCCCATGTTTCCTAATCTTATCCACCGGGGGCTTCGTCACTCTCACTACTTCTATCCTTAAGGAGCCACTGGAACTGGCTGAGGTACAAGAGGAGGTGGAAGACGTTAAGCATTAGGGTTTGCTCGAATGTACTCCGAGTACCAATTACTCATCATCTAGAGAAAGGATTCTCGAGCTTCAACTCCTTGGCCCCCAGTCTCGGGTTCACTCTGTACAAGCGCGGTCTCTTGTACGGGAGCCGGTGCATTACTAGCTGCGTCATCAGCAGCCGATTGATCGGAGTACATACACTATATAAAATAAGTTTAAAATAATCTGAATCCACCACACTATCATTATACACTTATGGCATGTATAGCTAGACTCTTACACCCGCTACGATAGTCCTAGAACCGACTAAACCATGGCTGTAACAGCCCGATTTAGGGGCTAGTCAGAATAGTGATCTCGGAATCATTAATTCAAGGTTAGAGAAAATTATTTTCATGTTATGTTATGTGTTATAACATGTTTATAAGGATGCATGAAAATTTTGGTGCCTTAATTTTAGCGATTTCTAACTAAATTGTGAAAAATGACTAAATCGCATAAAGTGCAAAATTTCTATTTAATTTGCTAGAGGTGCCAAATAGCTATGGATTATTAATTGGAGGTCCCAAATGTGCAATTTGGCCTTGTTTAATTGATATGGTCGGCTAAGAGGATAAGAAAGGTTGAAAAGTCAAATTTTGGTATGGGTTGGTACATGATGACATAAGCAAAACTTAATAAAATAATAAGTGGTCATCTTCCTTCCCCATTTTTCCCTCTCTCTACTGAAATTGAAGAAGAAAACCTCCATGGAAGCTAAAATTTTCAACCACTTCTCATCACCTCAAGTAAGTGATTTTTGCTAGCTTCTCTTGATAAAAATTATACTTTTGAGTCCCTAAAGCTTAAGTTGGCTAATGAGGGGACCAATTTGCAACATGGATAAGAGTCTAGGGACTTACCATGGTAGAAGTTTATGTTGGTTGATGAGTTTTTATGGAAGAAAAAGAATTATAGCATCTTGATAAACAACTTTTGTGAAAGGTGTTGTTATGAAAACACCTAATTTGGGTTAAAATGCAAAAGTTGTTAATTATTCATTAAGGTATGAAATAGTTGGAATTGTGGATAGTTTTAAGAGGCTTTAATGATCATCTAGGCTTGTTTAATAAGAAAATGTGATGAAAATTTATTTACGACCTTGGGGCAAAATCATAATTTTGCCAAAGTGTAGGGGCAAAATAGTCATTTTTGCCTAAAGTGTAGATTGTAGTGTATTATGATTTATAAGTGATTAAATCAGTAAATTCCATTATTCTAGATCAAAGAAAATGAGTTTCGGACTTAGAACGGATGAAAAGAGAAATATGGGTAAAAAGTCCCTTTCGACCCTTTCAACATCGAGGTAAGTTCATGTGCAAATGTTGCAATTACGTATGAGTTAATTCAATATTCCAATTTTGTATGGAATGTATATTTACTATAGGAATGCATGAAATATCTTTTCACAAGAGATCAAGAGAATTGAATCTAAGAGTAATGGGAAATATATATAGCACGATATGATGATGATTATATTCCCGTGTAAGACCATATTTGGAATATGGCTTCGGTATAAGGATTCGTATAAGACCATGTCGGGGACATGGCATCGAGATGTTAATACTAGTAAGACCCTATTGGGGTATGATGTCAATGTGACACTGTGTATGAGACTCAAGAGTGTTATATAACAATTTGAATGATTCAACGGCTATATTGAAAACGAGAAAATATGTGGTTGCTCCACGAGAAGCACAAGTGTGTGTTAGAAATTAACTGAGATGAATTCAATATATAACGAACCTCTAGTGGGTTATGTGTAATTAATGCACTTTAGTTGAATGAGATGGATTTATTAATGCATTGTGTGAATGCGAACGAGTATCGTAGAAAGTTAAGTAAGAATAGTAGTGTGTGAGGATGTTCTCGGATGAACACTTGAAATAGGGAAATGCATGTGGATAACTATCTATGAGTGTAAAATAAAGGTGAGCTATGTACGATACCACCCTATTAGTGATTCAATGGTGGGCTAAGTGTGAAACCACCGAGAAATTAGTAGTATGAGTGACTCATTGAAAATTCTTGATATGTTGTTTATATGATTATATGGTGATTAGTGCAGGAATGTATGCTAATTAAATGAGCAATTGGCTAGTGGCATGGTAAGAATGTGGTAAGAGATAGAATGAGTAAGCTTCAAAAGTGGTTGAGTAAGTAACCATGAATTTATGAGAAAATTCATTATAATACCTTGTAGTCAGGGATATTCAATGAATATTAGAAATTGTCAGTTACATACAGATGAACTTACTAAGCATATTGCTTATTCCTTTTCTTTTCCCATCTCTTATAGGTTATTTTAACTAGCTCTAGTTGTAGGCCGCGGGAGATGCTTTCACACTATCCAGTAGACTCCTAGTATGGTGTTTCAAGCTCTTATGAGACATGACATGTATAGGTATTCTTTTAAAGTTTATTAAGTTCTAATTGATGTAGCCAAAATGTGTTGGCCTAAGAAAACGTATAGTTGTCTGTGTATAGCCATAGATGATGACTTAAGTTGGTTGTGATTATATGGGAAATAGCTCCCTTAGTGTATGGGTTGAAGACTTTATTTCTCGTATGATTAAATGTCTTTAAATCAAGAATTATATTGATAGTACTAGAAGTTATGTGATGATGAATGAATGTACGCGAATAAGAGTGGTGATTGGCTTGGAAAATAGCCTTCATGTGCCCATACGGGTAGACACACATGGGCGTGTGTCTAGGCCATACGTACCCTGCACCTTAGTGTTTTAAATTAGGATAGTCCATGGGTAAAATCCACGACCATTTGTGTAGACTGTGGGTGAAACACGGTTAGAATACAGGCGTGTGCCCCAAGCCGTGTGAACAAGTCAGTATATCAAGATATAGTACACGGTCTAAGTCTACAGGTGTGTCAAGGCCATGTGAGTTTAGTCAGTGTCGACCACGGGTGGTAGGAACGAGCATGTAATAATGGTACACGGGCGTGTCCCAAGTCACACGGGCGTGCGACCCCTGTTTCGAGAGAAAGTTTCCAGATGAGTTCTAAAGTTACAAGACGTAAGTTTGAGGCCTCGTAGGCCCATGGAACGTATGACCTAACTATGAAAAAGAAGTTTTTAATTCGGAACAAAAATTTACAACCCATAAATGCATGTTTAAGAAAGTTCAAGCATAGTAATGTCTCGTATCTGATCTTATCCTCGAACTCGAGTATGGGGTGTTACATTTAATGGTATCAGAGCTATGGTTTAGTCGGTTCTAGGATTAACTTAGCGTGAGTAAGAGTTTAGCATTACATGCCATATGTGGACCGTGATAGTGTGATATCTCTCGGCTCTCGAAATTATTTTGTTAAGACAGGGATAGTCCCAACCAAGCTAATTTCAGTAAGTTTGTATGATTTCTAAGATTTATGATTTATATCATTGTACTACTTAGCATAATGTATAATATTACCATGAAAATGTTTGTTTCTATGTTAAAAAAAGAAATCAATGAGATTAAGCATGAGAAAGTCCATATAAGACCAAGCCAAGGCTCGGCATTGACTAGTTCATGAGTAAAGATACCAAGTAAGTCCATGTCAAGACATGGCCTCGAAGCCAAGATGAGATATTCCATGTAAGACCATATCTAGGATATGGCTTTGGCATCAAGTTATATATGGAACGAGGTTTAGTATCCTCGATTATTCACAGAAATTCATCGAGCAAACGAGTAAAGCTTAAATGTGATAATAAGAAGTATAATTCATGTTATGAATGATGATGTTGAGATCATGATTATTATAGTAAAGTATACTGATCTATGTGATCAAGTGCTACAGGTACCTTGTTTACCTTACAAGCATGAAACTAGCAAGTACCATGAAGTATGTGAGAAGAAGTAAGTGTAACACCCCGTCATCCGAGACTGAAGCTAGGTCTGGATACGAGACATTACTATGCTTGAACTCACTTAAACATGTACTTATGGCTATAAAATTCGTTCCAACTTAAAAAATTTCACTTTCTTAGTCAACTCATACATTACAAGGGCCTACGAGGCCTTAAACTCGTGTCTGAAAACTTTCAGAACTAAATCAAATAATTCATTTTTGAAGCAGGGTTCACAAGCCCATGTGACTTGGAACACGCCCGTGTACCCTTAAGCACGCCCATGCCCTCAAATCGAGGGAAGCTACTGACTAATTTCACACGGCCATGACACATCCGTGGGCTTAGACCGTGTGCTAATCCTTGATATACTGACTAAATCAGCACGGTCTGGGCACACGCTCATGTCCAACCCGTATGTATAACACAGCCTATACACACGGCTGTGGAATTTACCCGTGGCCTATTCTGATTAATAATACAAAGGTGCAGGGTTAACATGGCCTTGACACACGCTAGTGTGTCCAACCATATGGGCACTTATAGGCTATTTACCAAGCCGTTAGCCACCCCGAATTGAAGATCATATCCATACACAATTCAACGATGCAATAACAACCCAATTTTATGAATAATACTACATGCTTCATTGATCCCAACAAACATAAATACTTAGTCAAATTTGGCCAATCACTTAGCCATATACAAAAGAATAATAAACTTGATAGCTTTTATAAAGGCCCTTCTAAAAACATGTCCACAAAATGAATGTTTCCTATACATGCCATCATTAGTAAAGTAACTTGGCTATACCAAAATAATAGTTGATAGTGTGCTACGAGCTCTGACTTCGATGATCCACAAATTAGCTTGGCAGGACTACATAGAAAGAAACAATCAAATACGTAAGCATTTAGCTTAGTAAGTTTGTATGTAAAACACATGTCAATAAGCTTGTTTAATAAAAACCATTTAGCATAACAATAGTATCGTAATTTCAGCTCTAAAGCTTTCTTACTCATACTTGGTTCTTATATGTCTCATGATGCTCACTATGCTCATTTTTGTAAAGTAAACATGATACCTGTGTCATTTGAGCACATTGATCAGCGTACTTAAACAATAATCATTATGATCTCTAATTCTTCATTCATAACATGAGTAATATTTAATTCATTTTGATGCTAGCTTTCCTTTCTTAGCCCTCTTGTTACCTCATTATCAACCTTACTTGTTTGTCCGATGAACTTCTACGAATACCAGAGGATACTAGATCTCTTCCCACTTAATATCCCACCAAAGCCATATCTTAGGCATGGTTTTACATGGAATTTCTCATCTTGGTTTCAAGGCCATGTCTTGACATGGACTTACATGAAGTCTTACACTTGATAACTTACTCAATGCCAAGCTTGCCTTGGACTTATATGATATCTTGATCAATGCCAAGCTTGCCTTGGACTTACATGATATCTTGATCAATGCCAAGCTTGCCTTGGACTTACATGATATCTTGATCAATGCCAAGCTTGCCTTGGACTTACATGATATCTTGACCAATGCCAAGCTTGCCTTGGACTTACATGATATCTTGACCAATGCCAAGCTTGCCTTGGACTTACATGATATCTTGACCAATGCCAAGCTTGCCTTGGACTTACATGATATCTTGATCAATGCCAAGCTTGCCTTGGACTTACATGATACCTTGATCAATGCCAAGCTTGCCTTGGACTTACATGATATTTTGATCAATGCCAAGCTTGCCTTGGACTTACATGATATCTTGTGTGGTATATCGTGTATCCTAGGGAATTCATATTCAATCGGGGCTTGCTCATGTTTAATCTCTTTGTTCACAAAAATTATAGGCATTACAAAATAGCATTGTATATTATACTAAGAAATTCAATGATAGTAATCATAAAGCTTAGAAATCATACAAAGTTACCTCAATATACAAAATGTAAGGAGATGTCTAATTTAGTCCTCGACCTTATTCTTGCCTCGGTTTCAATCGGGGCTTCATTTTTATTAATCTATAATCATGAAATTCATTCATTTAGATTTCCTATGATTACAATACATCAAGTTCTTAACTTGGGCAAAACGACCATTTTGCCCTTGTACATTGGCAAAATTATGATTTTGCCCCTAAACCCGTAAATTATTATTCAACACATTTCCTCAACAATTAAGTCTAGCTGAACCTTTATTCCTCCTACAACAACCCACAAATCTAGCTATTTCATGCATTTATTACCAAACTATAACATTTATATCTTAGTCTCATTTAGGTGTTTTCACAACAACACCTTTCACAAAAGTTGTTTCACATCTCCCCAACATTTATTTTCTTCCATAAAAACTCAGTTAACAACATAAATACTCTCATAGGAAGTCCTTGGACTTTCAACCATATCACAAATTAGTCCCCTCATTAGCTAGATTGAGTTTTGGGGACTCCAAAAACACAAAAATCACCAATTAAAACCACCTAAATCACTTACTTCAATGAGAGTTGAGTGGATGAAAGTTTGAAGCTCCAAGAGCTCTATTTCCTCTTCAATTTTCGGTGGAAAGAGATGAGTGAATAGTGAAATATGATAACATCTATTATTTCTTTTATTTTATTCATGCTATCACCTAATTTCCACCAAATTGACTATCATTTAATGCTCTTGTCTCCCCATTTTGCTTGTATGGCCGGCCAACTCATGAAAGATGGCCTAATTTCATTCTAAAATCCTTCTAATTACAATCTATGGCTATTTGGTACCCCTACCTTAAAAATAGAACTTTTGCATCTCATGCGATTTAATCATTTTTTTCTCAATTGGTCATGCTATTAGTAAAATTAAGGCACCAAAATTTCTATATAATCATATATTTACACCACAACACATAAAATGGTAATAAAATAATTCTCCTCAACCTCGGATTAGTGGTCCCGAGACCACTATTCTGACTAGCCCCAAATTCGGGCTGTTACAACTCTCTCCCCTTAGGGATTTTTCGTCCTCGAAAATCTTACCAATAAAATTGTTTAGATATTGGTTTCTCATACTCTCTTCTCATTCCCATGTAGCTTCTTCTATTCCATGCCTTTTCCACAGAACTTTCACTAAGTCAATGCTTTTATTTCTCAGTTTTTTGACTTCCCGAGCCAAGATCTTGACTGGTTCTTCACCATAAGTCATGTCAAGATGGATCTCTATTTCTGATGGAGTAATTATATGTGAAGGGTCTGATCTGTAGCGTCACAACATTGACACGTGAAAAACATCTTGTATCTTCTCTAATTCTAATGGCAATGCCAAACGGTAAGCTACCAACCCAACTCTCTCAGTAATCTCGTAAGGTCCAATGATACGTTGACTCAACTTGCCCTTCTGGCCAAATCTGAGAACTTTTCTCCATGGTGACACTTTAAAGAAAACTTTATCCCCGATTTGGTACCCGATCTCTTTCCTCTTTAAATTCACATAGGATTTTTATCTGTCTGATGCAGTTTTTAAACACTCTCGTATCACTTTTACTTTTTCTTCAGCTTCTTTAACCAAATCAACCCCATGAATTTGGTTTTCCTTGAGTTCAGTCCAAAATAAAAGGGTTCTGCACTTACGCCCATATAGAGCCTCATAAGGCGCCATATTTAAGCTCGACTGAAATCTATTATTGTAGGCAAATTCTACCAATGGAAGAAACTTTTCCCCTGCCTTGGAATTCTAAAACACAACATCTGAGCATGTCCTCAAGTACTTGAATTAACCTTTCTGACTGACCGTCAGTTTGAGGGTGAAAAGCTGTGCTAAAACTCAATTTTGTACCCAAGTCTTCTTGCAACTTTTTCCAAAATTTGGATGTGAATCTCGGATCTCTATCCAATATAATCGATAAGGGAACTCCGTGGAGCCTTACTATTTCTGAAATATACAAGTTTGCCAACTTGTCAAGGGAGTAATCCACTCGTACGGGTATAAAATGAGCTGACTTCGTAAGTCTATCTATCACTACCCACACAGCATCTTTCTTGCTTGGCGATGACGATAAACCCGTTATGAAATCCATGGTGGTACGGTCCCATTTCCATTCGGGGGCTAAGATAGGCTGAAGTAAACCCGAAGGCACTTAGTGTTCAGCCTTTACTTGCTGACAAATAAGACATCTTGAAACGAACTCTGAAATATCTTTTTTCATTTTTGGCCACCAATATTGTTGCTTCAAGTCACTATACATCTTTGTACTTCCCAGATGTACAGACAAACATCCGTTATGTGCTTCGTACAAAATTCTCTGAATAAACCCCTCTTTCCTCGGTACACAAACTCTATCTCTAAACATCAAGTATCCATCAGAATTAATCCAAAAGTCAGATTCAGCATCTGACTCGCATTGAGCTCTCTTGACTTGCAACTCACTATCTTCTTTCCGAGCCTCAAAGATCTCTTGAAGAAACAATGGTCTAACTCTCGACTCACCTAAAAGAGAGACATTGTCAGATAAGGATATCCTTGAATTCAATGCTCTTAAAGTAAATAGAGACTTCCTACTCAAAGTATCGGCGACTACATTCGCCTTTCCTGGATGGTAGTCGATGACCAACTCATAGTCTTTTATCAACTCTAACCATCTTCTTTGTCTTAAGTTCAACTCTTTCTGCGTCATCAAGTACTTCAGACTTTTGTGATCGGTAAAAATCTAACATTTTTCACCATATAAATGGTGTCTCCAAATCTTTAAAACGAAGACTATGGTGGCCAATTCTAGATCATACGTCGGATAATTCTTCTCATAAGGCTTCAACTGTCTAGAGGCATAAGCAATCACCTTGCCTTCTTGTATGAGTACACAGCCCAATCCATTTAAGGATGCATCGCTGTAGATTACAAATTCTTTCCCTGATTCGGGTTGTACCAAAACTGGAGCTTCTATCAACACTACTTTCAACTTCTCAAAACTTTGTTGGCATCTTTTTGTCCACCCAAACTTCAGATTTTTACGAATGATTTAGTCATCGGGTTGCGATCATGGAAAACCCTTGACAAATCGTCTGCAGAGCTACCAGCCCGTAAAACTTTTAATCTCAAGAATGTACTTAGGCAGCTTTCAGTCCATTATGGCCGAGATTTTGCTCAGATCAACTCAAACTCCATCCCTTGAGACAATATGTCCCAGGAATCCTACTTTCTTGAGCCAAAATTCACTTTTACTGAATTTGGTATACAATGATTCTCTCACAGATCTCAGAAAGCGTCTGTAGGTGTTCAAAGATGCTCTTTCTCATCTTGGGAATAAATCAGTATGTCGTCAATAAAAACGACTACAAACTTGTCGAGATATGGTCTAAAGATGAGGTTCATTAAATCCATGAATACCGCAGGAGCATTGGTCAACCCAAAGGGCATGACTAAAAATTCATAATGCCCATACCTCGTTCAAAAGGCCGTCTTGGATACATCTGAGTCTTTCACTCTCAACTGGTAGTACCCTGATCTCAAGTCTATTTTGGAAAACATAGTCGCTCCTTTCAATTGATCGAATAGATCATCGATCCTAGGCAATGGGTACTTGTTCTTTACTGTTACTTTATTAAGCTGACGGTAATCTATGCACAATCTCATGGTACCATCTTTCTTTTTCACAAATAAAATCGGGGCACCCCATGGTGAACAACTTGATCTAGCAAAGCCCTTATCTGTCAACTCTTGCAACTGTAACTCCAACTCTTTCAACTCTGTTGGAGCCATTCTGTAAGGAGTAATAGATATCGGTACAGTACTGGGAGCTAGTTCAATGCTGCCCTCAATCTCTCTAACTGGCGATAATTCGGGTAATTCTTCGTGAAATACATCCACGTATTCACATACTACTAGTACTGACTCAATTTTTAGCTCTGTCTCCTTATCATTCAACACGAAGGCCAAATATGATTCGTACGCCTTTCTTAAACATCTCTGTGTCATCATATGGGAAATTATCACTAGTGATTTATCTTGTTCATCTGATTCAACATGAAGAGTATCCCCATTCTCACATCTCATCTCAATGCATTTCTTTCCACAATTAACAATTACATTATGAGTAGTCAACCAGTCCATTCCAAGAATGAGGTCGAATTCATCAAATGGTAATAACATAAGATTTGCTTTAAAGCAATGACCTCTAATCATCAATGGACAATCTTTACAAACTTTATTAACTAACACACTCTTGCCTAATAGATTAGACACCTTAATTACAAATTCGGTGGTATCTATAAGCACGCTCAAACTGGATGCTAATTTCATACAAATGTAAGAATGCGTGGATCGGGATCTATTAAAGAAATAACTTTAGTATTGTAAAAAGAAAAGGTACCCGTAATAACATTAGGAGAAAACACCTCTTCACGAGCGCGAATGGCATAAGTCCTTACAGGCGCTCTACCCTAGGGTCTCACGGCCTGGTCTCTCGGGTTACCTCTTCCATTTTCCCCACTTCCTGAGTTTCTCTACTGTCTCCCTCTGACCATACTCCTAGATTTTGGGTCCTGAGTTCTTCCTGCTTTCGTCATCTGGGGACAATCTTTTATATAGTGGTCTTGCGGACCATATCTAAAACATACATTTTCATGTGCCCGACATTCTCCTAGATGGCGTCTACCATACTGTGGGCATTGATTTGTCGGATCTAAAATTTTGACACCTGAATCAAGTCGTCGTGCTTTGTTCCCCGAATCGTTTACTTTTGTCCTTCTTGGAAAACCCGGTGGAAGTACCGATCGGGAAGGAAATTTTTGACTTCTTGGGTGAAAATTGGAATGACTTATTCCACAGTCTCTTTCTAGAGTCACGAGACTCCATTTCTAACTTCTTCTTCTCTTTTATTAGCTCTTCGGCTTTACAAGCTCTTTCCACTAACACGACAAATTCTTTTTATTTTAGGACAGCAACAACCAGTTTGATGTCCCCATTCAACCCGTCTTCAAACCTTTTACTCATAATAGCCTCTGTGGATATACATTCGCGAGCGTACTTCCTGAGTCATACAAACTCACGCTCATAATCTGTCACCGACATCTTGCCTTGCTTCAGCTCTAGGAATTCCTTTCTCTTCTTGTCTACAAACCTCTGGCTGATATATATTTTCTGAAACTCTTCTTGGAAGAATTCCCGTACCCCTTTCCTTCAGTACAACCGACACAAGGGTGTTCCACCATTGGTAAGCAGAATATCTTAAGAGAGAGATTACACACTTCATGCATTCTTCAGAGGTACATGACAACTCATTAAATACCCTAATGGTATTTTCTAACCAGAATTTAGCTCTTTCTGGATCATCCTCCTTTCTGGCCTGGAATTTTTCTACCCCATGCTTCTTGATCCTATCAATTGGGGTTTTACCTCCTCTTACCACCTCTACTACTTGAGGGGCCACTAGAGTAGCTTGTGGAACAGGTATGGGTGGAGGGGGTTGTGCGTTCGGGTTCGCCCGAATAAACTTTGTATACCATGTGTTCATCATATGGAGGAAGGCTTCTTTAGCCTCTTCTCTTCCCATTTGACTCACCATAGTGAGTCTATTCTCATTTTCGCTTCTAAGATCGTCCCTTCAATGGAGCCACAGACTTTCTACGTCATCCGCCACATTCCCTTTAGAATCCATTTCTATGTGTATAAACATAATTTAAAATCATCAAGAGTCGTCACACTATCAATATAGAAACATTCTTACGTATGGCATGTATAGCTAGACTCATGCTCATTCTACGTTAGTCCTAGAACCGACTAAACTGTAGCTCTCATACCACTAAATGTAACACCTCATTATCCGAGATTGAAGCTAGGTCTGGATACGAGACATTACTAACCTTGAACTCACTTAAACATGTACTTATGGCTATAAACTTTGTTCCAACTTAAAAATTCCACTTTCTTAGTCAACACATACATTTCAAGGGCCTATGAGGCCTTAAACTCGTGTCTGAAAACTTTCGAAACTAAATCAAATAATTTATTTTTGAAGCAGGGTTCACACGCCCGTGTGACTTAGAACACGCCCGTGTACCGTTAAGCACGCCCATGCCCTCAAACTGGGGGAAGTTACTGACTAATTTCATATGCCATGACACACCCGTGGGCTTAGACAGTGTACTAATCCTTGATATACTGACTAAATCAGTACGGTCTGGGAACACGCCCATGTCCAACCCGTGTGTATAACACGGCCTATACACACGGCCGTGGAATTTACCCGTGGCCTATTCTGATTAATAATATTAAGGTGCAGGGTTAACACGGCCTTGACACATGCCCGTGTGTCCAACCGTGTGGGTACTTATAGGCTATTTACCAAGCCATTAGCCAACCCGAACTGAAGATCATATCCATACACAATTCAACGATGCAATAACAACCCAATTTTATGAATAATACTACATGCTTCATTGATCCCAACAAACATACATACTTAGTCAAATTTGGCCAATCACTTAGCCATATACAAAAGAATAATAAACTTGATAGCTTTTACAAAGGCCCTTCTAAAAACATGTCCACAAAAAGAATGTTTCCTATTCATGCCATACTTAGTAAAGTAACTTGGCTATACCAAAATAAGAGTTGATAGTGTGCTACGAGCTCCGACTCCGATGATCCACAAATTAGCTTGGCGGGACTACATATAAAGAAACAATCAAATACGTAAGCATTTAGCTTAGTAAGTTTGCATGTAAAACACATGCCAATAAGCTTATTTAATAAAAACCATTTAGCATAACAATAGTATCGTAATTTCAGCTCTAAAGCTTACTTACTCATACTTGGTTCTTACATGTCTCATGATGCTCACTATGCTCATTTTTGTAAAGTAAACATGATACCTGTGTCACTTGATCACATTGATCAGCGTACTTAAACAATAATCATTATGATATCTAATTCTTCATTCATAACATGAGTAATGTTTAATTCATTTTGATGCTAGCTTTGCTTTCTTAGCCCTCTTGTTACCTCATTATCAACCCTACTTATTTCGCTGATGAACTTTTATGAATACCCGAGGATACTAGATCTCTTCCCACTTAACATGCCACCAAAGCCATATCTTAGGCATGGTCTTACATGGAATTTCTCATCTTGGTTTCAAGGCGATGTCTTGACATGGACTTACATGAAGTCTTGCCCTTGATAACTTACTCAATGCCAAGCTTGCCTTGGACTTACATGATATCTTGATCAATCCAAGCTTGCCTTGGACTTACATGATATCTTGATCAATGCCAAGCTTGCCTTGGACTTACATGATATCTTGATCAATGCCAAGCTTGACTTGGACTTACATGATATCTTGATCAATGCCAAGCTTGCCTTGGATTTACATGATATCTTGATCAATGCCAAGCTTGCCTTGGACTTACATGATATTTTGATCAATCCCAATCTTGCCTTGGACTTATATAATATCTTGTGTGGTATATCGGGTATCCTGGGGAATTCATATTCAATAGGGACTTGCTCATGTTTAATCTCTTTGTTCACAAAAATGATAGGCATTACAAAATAGCAATGTATATTATACTAAAAAAATTCAATGATAGTAATCATAAAGCTTAGAAATCATACAAACTTACCTCAATATACAAAATGTAGGGAGATGTGAAATTTAGTCCTCGACCTTGTTCTTGCCTCAGTTTCGATCAGGGCTTCATTTTTCTTGATCTATAATCATGAAATTCATTCATTTAGATTTCCTATGATTACAATACATCAAATTCTTCACTTGGGCAAAATGACCATTTTGCCCTTGTACATTGGCAAAATTACGATTTTGCCCCTAAGCCCGTAAATTATTATTCAACACATTTCCTCAAAAATTAAGTCTAGCTGAACCTTTATTCCTCCTACAACAACCCAAAAATCTAGCTATTTCATGCATTTATTACCAAACTATAACATTTATATCTTAGTCTCATTTAGGTGTTTTCACAACAACACCTTTCACAAAAGTTGTTTCACATCTCCCCAACATTTATTTTCTTCCATAAAAACTCAGTTAACAACATAAATACTCTCATGGCAATTCCTTGGACTCTCAACCATATCACAAATTAGTCCCCTCATTAGCTAGATTAAGCTTTGGGGACTCCAAAAACACAAAAATCACCAATTAAAACCACCTAAATCACTTACTTGAATGAGAGTTGCGTGGCTGAAAGTTTGAAGCTCCAAGAGCTCTATTTCCTTTTCAATTTTCGATAGAAAAGATGAGTGAATAGTAAAATATGATAACATCTTTTATTTCTTTTATTTTATTCATGCTATCACCTAATTTCCACCAAATTGACTATCATTTAATGCTCTTGTCTCCCTATTTTACTTGTATGGCCAGCCAACTCATGAAAGATGGCCTCATTTCAGTCTAAAATCCTTCCAATTACAATCTATGGCTATTTGGTACCCCTACCTTAAAAATAGAACTTTTGCATCTCATACGAATATTAGTAAAATTAAGGCACCAAAATTTCTGTATAATCATATATTGGCACCACAACACACAAAATGGTACTAAAATAATTCTCCTCAACCTCGGATTAGTGGTCTCGAGACCACTGTTCTGACTAGGCCCAAATTTTGGCTGTTACAGTAAGAGTAAGTAGGCATTTGAAATTTGTGATGCCATTGTTTATGATAAATATGTCCATTTGGTTAAGTCCCACATGTGATAGTTAAAGTAGAGACAGTATAATGTTTTATTTTGTGGCTCTGCATGAAACCACACGTATTATGGTGTAAGAGTTAGACTGAGAAGTTTGACTAAGTAGAATGCAGGAGATGAGTACGGTCGTTCAATTATAAAATGATGAATAAGACCATGGTTAGCCATGGTGGTATATGTGATCCCATATAAGACCATGTTTGGGAGATGGCATTGGCATCGATACATGATCCCGTATAAGACATATTTGAAATATGGCTTCAGTATTGAATAAGATAATTGGATAAGACCATATCCGGGATATGGCACCGATAATTATTGTGAGATCCGTAATAAACCATATCTGGGATATGGCATCGACATTGAATAGTGATTTTATATAAGACCATGTTTGGGGCATAGCTTCGGCACTAAAGAAAGATCTCGTATATGACCATGTCTGGGACATGGCATCGACATCTAAGTACGATCTCGTATAAGACCATATCTGGGATATGGCATCAACGTTGAGTTACAAGATTTCGTATAAGACCATATCTGGGATATGGCATCGGCAATGACATGAGTTCCATGTAAGACCGTATCAGGGATATGGCATTGGTATTGATATGAGATTTTGTGTAAGACCGTAGCAAGGCTATGGCATCGTGATGACATGTAAGGAAATAGCTAGGCTATGATGTGTAATATGAGTAAGACCATAGTTAGACTATGGCAATCATATAAACGATGTACTCAAAACCCGTAAGACATTCTCTAGATTAATAAGTAATAGTAAGAGAAAGTAGAGTAAATGTTGAGTACTCGAGTAGAGATTAGTGTGGAACTTGAGTCAGTGAAGTTACAGTTAGAGAGTCTAAGTGATAGAAACAATTGTAGCGTGATAAACGGAAAAAAAAACTCACTTAGAGCGAGTTGTGTGACTACATTGATATTTCATTGATGATGAATAGTAAATTATATATATACGTAGTCACCAGAGTTAGGCTAACGGGCTCTGCAACCTCACCCCCTTACCACTATTGATTTATGATGAGATGTTATGAGAGTTAAGTTGAGTAAGTTTTCATTTGATAAATGCAATAATTATGTTAGAATAATTAAGAATACCTTGTATCACACTGATACATAATACTCTACTAAATAGAGTAATTATTATTGAACATGAGGTTGAAGTCCTAGAGGACTATAATGAAAAGGGTTATCATTGAGATATGAATTAGATAAGGTCCCGTAAAAGACCACGTCCATGACATGGCCTCGGCATCGAGTTGAGATCCCGTATAAGACCATATTTGGGATATGGCTTCGGTAATGAATATGAGAATCGTGTAAGACCACATTCAGAATATGGCATCGATACTTGATGTGAAAGTCCATATAAGACCCTATCCGGGATATGGCATTAACATTTAGAGGTGGCCCCATATAAGACCACCTCAGGTATGTGGCATTGGTTTCGTACCTACATGAATGACAATGAATATGCGTCTTTGATTATCCCTAGTGATCAATGGGACACATAGATGAGACTAGAGGTAAAAATGGAAATTTTACTAAAGCCATGTGAATGGGTAAATATAGGCACTCGTGAACGAGTCATGAAGGAACGAGTACGATGTGTGGCACGGTATGTGCTAAATAAATGGCAAGTTTGAGTAAGTTGGCTCAAAGCCTGTAGTCTGTGCATGGTTAGTTGATGCCATAGATGGATTAGAATAATCTTCTTGAGTATTATGTACTAATATCTGTTGCCTTTCAGGGCTGATGTAGTTGTTCTTTCCATAGACCGTGATTGTGTGAGACTGTTAGCTGATAGTAAAAATCAGACAAAATGGTTGTCGATTTAGTTAATTGAAATTGACATTTCTTTATTTTCCTCATAACCCTATTCAGGTGCTTTGAGGGGGAAGTCAGGGATGATTCTAGTATAAGAAGTGAAATCGTAAGTTTCACGTTGTATGATAAGTTTTCAAGTGAGCTGAATAGAGTTAATGAATTCGATTGAGATGTCCCTACTATCGTGAGATATGATGTTAGTAAATGTTCTAGATTTGCACAGCAGGAAAAATTCAGATGAGAGTGTGGTAGAAATATATTCTCTGGTGGAGAAAAGAGTAGATTAATGTATTGAGATATGATTTAAGTTCTGTGTATATTTTCGCATAAATCAGTAAAGAGAATAAAATTCTATGTGTACGTAAGTAGGGAGAATGATAAAAAAATATGCTCATCGAATGGTTCAAACCGTGATGGTTGAGTTGAAAGCTACAGAAGGAACTATTAATTGAAAGTTCTAGTTCTGAGTTCAGTTTGAATCGAAGGAAAGAGTTGACAGGTTGGTGATCTCGAGACGATCACTTTTGTGTCTTTGTTGTAAGTTAGATGTTATGAAATGATTAGTGGGAAAATCAATGTTATTTTTCTGAATTTTAATGGTTGAGAGTATCATATGCTACAGAACATTTTGAAAATGGAATGGTGGAAATGGCTAGAACTATTACAATAACAGGTATAGTTGTTATAATACTTTTCAGATAGTAGACATAGTATAGATGTCTGAATGAAAGACCCATGTTAAGTAATGCGAGTTAGTTACTTTGTTGATCTTAGTTGGTAATAGTTTTAGTAAGGTTAATGACAAGGGTGAGTTTTCTTTTCAGAACAAAAGGGTTTGAAAGTGAGATAGTAAATGGTATTTTAAATAAGTCTGAATGAGTTTATTTGAGATGATAAAATACAGGTTGTATAAGTTTTCTATTGTTGACAATTTCTCGAGATAGAATTTAAATGATGATGAATCCAGAACTTATAAAGAAGATTTGGTATGCAATTTAGTAGCAGCATATCTGCTAAAAAAGAATAAGGAAGTACAATTATATGCATGAATATTTTGATAGTAGAGTACATTTCACGATATGATTAAGTTAGGGTCAGAAGTAGTTGACCACTAAAAGCTGAATTTTCAAAGCGTGCAAGTCAAGACTATTACAGTTAGTGAATGCTTTAATGAGAAAGTAAGGTAAAACCTATAGATTTCAAATTTGGTTTGACAAAATTCCCAAGAAGGGGAATGTCGTTTGAATTGTAGTAAATCAACCGGTAAAGATCCGGATGATCATTTGGACGTGTACAGAGTTCTAAATTAATGGATTACTGAGTATACACCCTGGATGAAGAAATACCTAGGTCGCAAGTGACACTTCGACCTTGTGTATGATAGCTTAAAGGTTGTTGACAAGGGAAACTTGTAGATAAGTGAATTTGTGATTTTGAAGAGTTTATGGAAATGTTTTAAGGATGTTGGTAGCAACTCCTCCTGGTAAGATTTTTGGGGACAAAAGTCCCTAAGGGGGGAGAATTGTAACAGTCCGATTTAAGGGCTAGTCAGAAAAGTGATCTCGAAATCACTAATTCGAGGTTAGAGAAAATTATTTTCATGTTATGTTATGTGTTATAACATGTTTATAATGATGCATGGAAATTTTGGTGCCTTAATTTTAGCAATTTCTAACTAAATTATGAAAAAGACTAAATCGCATAAAGTACGAAAGTTCTATTTAATTTGCTAGAGGTGCCAAATAGCTATGGATTATTTGGAGGTCCCAAATGTGTAATTTGGCCTTGTTTAATTAATATGGCTGGCTAAGAGGATAAGAAAGGTTGAAAAGTCAAATTTTGGTATGGGTTGGTACATGATGACATAAGCAAAAGTTAATAAAATAATAAGTGGTCATCTTCCTTCCCCATTTTTCCCTCTCTCTACTGAAATTGAAGAAGAAAACCTCCATGGAAGCTAAAATTTTCAGCCACTTCTCATCACCTCAAGTAAATGATATTTGTTAGCTTCTCTTGATAAAAATTGTACTTTTGGAGCCCCCAATGCTTAAGCTAGCTAATGAGGGGACCAATTTGCAACATGGTTGAGAGTCTAAGGACTTACCATGGTAGAGGTTTATGTTGGTTGATGATTTTTTATGGAACAAAACGAATGATAGGATCTTGATAAACAACTTTTGCGAAAGGTGTTGTTATGAAAACACCTAATTTGGGCTAAAATGCAAAAGTTGTAAATTGTTCATTAAGGCATGAAATAGTTGGAATTGTGGATAGTTGTAAGAGGATTAAATGATCAGCTAGGCTTGTTTAATAAGAAAATGGGATGAAAATTTATTTACGAGCCTAGGGGTAAAATTATAATTTTGCCAAAGTGTAGGGGCAACATAGTCATTTTTGCCTAAAGTGTAGATTATGGTGTATTATGATTTATAAGTGATTAAATCAGTAAATTCCATTGTTCTAGATCAAAGAAAACGAGTTTCAGACTTAGAACAGATGAAAAGAGAAATTTGGGCAAAAAGTCCCTTTCGACCCTTTCGACATCGAGGTAAGTTCATGTGCAAATGTTGCAATTATGTATGAGTTAATTCAATATTCCAATGTTGTATGGAATGTATATTTACTATAGGAATGCATGAAATATCCTTTGACGTGAGATCAAGAGAATTGAATCTATGAGAAATGGGAAATATATATAGCACGATATGATGATTATTATATTCCTGTGTAAGACCATATTTGGAATATGGCTTCGGTATAAGGATTCGTATAAGACCATGTTGAGGACATGGCATCGAGATGTTAATACTAGTAAGACCCTATTGGGGTATAATGTCAATGTGACACTGTGTATAAGACTCAAAAGTGTTATATAACAATTTGAATGATTCAACGGCTATACTGAAAACAAGAAAGTATGTGGTTGTTCCACGAGAAGCACAAATGTGTGTTAGAAATTAACTGAGATGAATTCAGTATATAACGAACCCCTAGTGGATGTGTAAGTAACGCACTCTAGTTGCATGAGATGGATTTATTAATGCATTGTGTGAATGCGAACGAGTATCGTTGAAAGTTAAGTAAGAATAGTAGTGTGTGAGGATGTTCTCGGATGAACATTTGAAATAGGGAAATTCATGTGGATAACTATCTATGAGTGTAAAATAACGGTAAGCTATGTGCAATACCACCCTATTAGAGATTCAATGGTGGGCTGAATGAGAAATCACCGAGAAATTAGTAGTATGAGTGACTCTTTGAAAATGCTTGATATGTTGTTTATATAATCATGTGGTGATCAGTGCAGGAACGTATGCTAATTAAATGAGCAATTGGCTAGTGGCATGGTAAGAATGTGGTAAGAGATAAAATAAGTAAGCTTTAAAAGTGGTTGAGTAAGTAACCATGAATTTATGAGAAAATTCATTATAATACCTTGTAGTCAGGGATATTCAATAATTATTAGAAATTGTCAGTTGCATACAGATGAACTTACTAAGCATATTGCTTACTTCTTTTCTTTTCCCATCTCTTATAGGTTATTTTTACTAGCTCGGGTTGGAGGCCACGGGAGATGTTTTCACACTATCGAGTAGACTCTTGGTATGGTGTTTCGAGCTCTTATGAGTCATGACATGTATAGGGATTCTTTTAAAGTTGATTCAGATCTAATTGATGTAGCGAAATTGAGTTGGCCTAAGAGAACTTATAGTTGTCTGTGTATAGACATAGATGATGGCTTAAGTTGGTTGTAATTATATGGGAAATAGCTCCCTTAGTGTATGGGTTGAAGACTTTATTTCTTTTATGATTAAATGTCTTTAAATCAAGAATTATATTGATAGTACTAGAAGTTATGTGATGATGAATGAATGTATGCGAATGAGAGTAGTGATTGGCTTGGAAAATAGCCTTTATGTGCCACACGAGTAGACACACGGGCGTGTGTCTAGACCGTGTGTACGCTGCACCTTAGTGTTTTAAATTAGGATAGACCACGGGCAAAATCCACGGCCGTTTGGGTAGACCGTGGGTGAAACACGGTTAGAATACAGGCGTGTGCCCCAAGCCGTGTGAACAAGTCAGTATATCAAGGTATAGTACACGGTCTAAGTCTACGGGTGTGTCAAGGCCGTGTGTGTTTTGTCAGTGTCGACCACGGGTGGTAGGCACAGGCATGTAATAATGGTACACAGGCGTGTCCCAAGTCACACGGGCGTGCGACCCCTGTTTCGAGATAAAGTTTCCAGATGAGTTCTAAAGTTACAGGACGTAAGTTTCCAAATGATATTCTAAAGAATATCAAAAATGGAGCTAGAATACACTTACTAGCTAGCTTGAAAAGTTGAAGAGCCCTAACAATGGCTTCTCTCAATTTTCGGTCAGGCTTGGGTAAGAAGATGAATGAAAATTCTATCATCTTTTTTCCCATTTTAATCTTTTAATTAACAAATGACCAAAATGCCCTTTTGTCAAACTTTCAATTTTTAACCCATTCATGCCCAATTTTGTCCAAAATTTAGAATTTAGGAAAATTATTATTTAAAGACCTCCAATTGATATTCTAAAGCTATTTCATACAAATAACTTCTAGAACACCATATTTTGTAACTATTGCAATTTAGTCCTTTTGGACAATTCAACTGCAATTTAACTAAATTGCTTCATGAAACTTTCACACTAACATGAAAACATAGAATAAACCTTAAAAACTCATACATATATCTCAAATTTGTGGTCTTGGGCCACTGTTCTAACTAGGCCCTAAATCGGGATGTTACAAATTCAGTAGATGATGAACCCCTAGTGGGTTATGTATAATCAATGTACCTTAGTTGCATGAGATAAATTTATTGATGCATTGTGTGAATGCGACCGAGTATCGTAGAAAGTTAAGTAAGAATAGCAGTGTGTGGGGATGTTCTCGAACGAACATTTGAAATAGAGAATTACATGTGGATAACTATCCATGATTGTATAATAACAGTGAGCTATGTGTGATATCACATTATTGATGGTTACTGATGGGCTGTGTGTGATACCATCAACTATATTAATAACGGTGGGCTGTATGCATTACCACCTGAGTAATTATTAATCGATGGGCTGTGTGCGATACCATCCCTTATAATAATCATTTGGTGAGCTAAGTGCGAAATCACCGTAAGCATAAATGATTGGTGGACTGTGTGCGATACGACCCTTTTAGAGATTGATGGTATGCTAAGTACGAAACCACCTAGAGATTAATAGCGTGAGTGTCTTATCGAAAATACTTGAAGTTTTATTTTATGTGATCACGTAGTGATCAATGTAGGAATGTATGCTAATTAACACGAACAGTTGGCTTGTGACATGGTAAGAATGTGGTAAGAGATAAAATGAGTAGGCTTCAAGAATGGTTGAGTAAGTAACCATGAGTTTTTGAGAAAAACTCATTATAATACCTTGTGATTGTGTTTATTCAATGAATATCAGTAGTTGATAGTCATGCTTATGAGCTTACTAAGCATTATTGCTTACTCTATTCCTTTCCCATCTCTTATAGATTATTTTTAACTAGCTCGGGTTGGAGACCGCCGGAGATGTTTTCACGCTATCGAGTAGACGCTTGGTATGATGTTTCAAGTTCTTATGAGTCATGGCATGTATATAGACCTCTTTTAAAGTTGACTAAGTCATAGTAAATATAGCCAAATGTGTTGGCCTTTAGATGGATGATTTATTTTGTATAATGCCATGGTTGTTTGCCAATTTGTTATATGAAAAGATGTAGTGATCCATGTGAGATTGTGTTTGAATTTGAGTTGATTATGGATGTGTCCTATGAGTACTTGTTGTATGAGCTAGATGGGTGTAAAGAACTTAGCAAATAGCTTTGTTCTTGTCTATGTGGGTAGACACACGGGCGTGTGTCTAGGCCATGTGTGACACACGGTCAGCCCATAGGCGTGTGACTTGGTCGTGTGTCCCCTGCAAGTTAGCATCTTAAGTCAGAATAGACCACGAGATATCCACACGGGCGTGTGTTTAGGCCGTGTAAAGTGGTCAGTGTTCAGCACGGAGGGAGAACATGGGCGTGTCCAGGCCTTGTGAATTTAGTTAGTGTCGACCATGGGTGGAAGACACGGACGTGTCCCATTCCACATAGGCATGTGACCCTTGTCTAAGCGAAAGAAATTTTAAGACCGATAAAGCTTCGATAGAGCCTTAGAAGCTCTTGTATGTATGTTTAAGACCTCATAGATCCTTAATGAGGTGGTTGTGGTAGATATTGAAAGTTGTCAAGTTGGAAATAAGGTGGAATAAGTCCGGTAATACCTTGGTCCCAGTTTCAGAGTAGAACACAGGTGAGGGGTGTTACATTTAGTGGTATTAGAGCTATGGTTTAGTCTGTTCTCGGACTAACCTAGCGTGAGTAAGAGTCTAACTATACATGCCATAGAGGGACCGTGATAATGTGGTATCTCTCGGCTCTAATGAAATAGTTTTGTTAAGACAGAGATGACTCCCAACCAAGCGAATTTCAATAAGGTTGTAAGTGGCGATGAGGTAATTGCAATATGCTTATGCATTAATGAAATTTAGAGAGGTACGAATAGAAGTTTATGACATGTGTATTGAGATTCAGTATCCTCTATTATTCATAGTAATTCATTGGGTAAAAGAGTAAAGATTGAAGGAGAAAGTAAGAAGTTAAGTAAGTAAAGTTGTTATCAAGTTATGCTAGTTATAGCTGACTAAGAGTATTATTCATGTCAAGAATGGTGTAGTTGAGATTATGCTTATCATGGCAAAGTATGTTGATTATGTGATTAAGTAATACAGGTATCTTGTTTACCTTACAAGAATGAGACTAGTAAGTACCATGAGATATGTAAGAATCAGTAAGAGTAAGTAAGTAATTGAGATTTGTGATGCCATTGTTTATGATAAATATGTCCACATGGTTAAATCTCACGTGTGACTGTTAAAGGAGAGAATGTATAATGTTTTGTTTTATGACTCTGTTATAACGTCACATGTGTTATAATGTGGGAGTTAAATTGAGAAACTTGACTAAGTAGAATGCAGGAGATGAGTACGGTCATTTAATAATAAATTGATGAATAAGACCATGGTAGGACCATGGCAATACATGTGATTCCATATAAGACCATGCCTGGGCGTGGCATTGGCAACAATACACGATCCCGTGTAAGACCATATCTGGGATATGGCGTCAGCATCGAATAGTGATTCCATGTAAGACTATGTCTGGTACATGGCATCGACATCTAAGTATGATCTCGTATAAGACCATATCTGGGATATGGCATCAACATCGAGTTATAAGATCCCGTATAATACCATATCTGGGATATGGCATCAGCATCGACATGAGTTCCATGTAAGACCGTATCAGGGATATGGCATTGGTATTGATATGAAATTTCCTGTAAGCCTATAGCGATGCTATGGCATCGTGAGGACATGTAAGGAAATAGTTGAGCTATGATGTGTGGTACGAGTAAGACCATAGCTGGACTATGGTAATCAAGTAAACGACGTACTCAAACCCGTAAGACATTCTCTAAATTGATAAGCAATAATAAGAGAAGGTAGAGTTAAATGTTGAGTACTCGAGTAGATATTAATGTGGAACTTGAGTAAGTGAAGTCATTGTTTGAAAGTATGAGTGATAGAAACAATTGTAGCATGATAAACGTGAAAACTCATTTGGAGCGAGTTGTGTGACTACGATGATATTTCACTGATGATGAATATTAAATCATATGTATGTAGTCACGAAAGTCAAGTTAAGGGGCTCTACAACCTCACCCCCTTACCACTGTTGAATTATGAAGAGATGTTATGAGAGCCAAGTTGAGTAAGTTTGTATGTGATTAATGCAATATTTATGTTAGCATAATTGAGAATGCTTTATATCACATTGATACATGATACTCTACTAAATAGAGTAATTGTTGTTGAGCATAAGTTTGAAATCTTAGGGGCCTATAATAAAAAGGCTATCATTGAGATTTGAAATAGATAAGGTCATGTATAAGACCATGCCCGAGACATGGCCTCGGCACCGAGTTGAGATCCCATAAAAGACCATATCCGGGATATGGCTTCAAAATGAATATGAGAGTCGTGTAAGACCATATTTGGAATATGGCATTGATATTTGATGTAGAAGTCCATATAAGACCTTATCCAGGATATGGCATTGGCATTTAGAGGTGACACAATATAAGACCACCTCGAGAATATGGCATTGGTTTCATACCTGCATGAATGATGATGAATATGTATCTTTGATTATCCCTAGTGATCAATGGGACAGATAGATGAATCTGGAAGAAGAAATGAAAATTGTACAAAAGCCATGTGAATGGGTGAATACAAGCACTCGTGAACGACTCAAGAAGAATGAGTACGATGTACGGCACAGTATGTGCTAAATAAATGGCAACTATGAGTAAGTTGGCTCGAAGCCTGTAGTTGTGCATGGTTAGTTGATGCCATGGATGAATTATAATAATCTCCTTGAGTATTATGTATAAATATCTATTGCCTTTTAGGGCTGATGTAGTTGTTCTTTTCATAAACCGTGATTGCGTAAAAATGTTAGCTGATAGTAAAAATCAGACAAAATAGTTGTTGATTTAGTTAATTGAAATCGACATTCCTTTTTCTACTCGTAACCCTATTTGAGTACTTTGATGAGGAAGTTGGTGATGATTCTTGTATAAGAAGTGAAATCATGAGTTTCACGTTGTGTGATGGGTTTTCTAGTAAGCTGAATAGAGTTAATGAATTCGATCGAGATGTCCCTACTATCATGAGATATGATGATAGTAAAGGTTTTAGATTAGTATAGCAAGAGAAACTTAGGTAAGAGTGTGCTTAAAATATGTTCTTAGTATGGAGAAAATAGTAGATTAATGTATTGAGATATGATTCAAATTCTGTGTGTACATGAGTAGGGAGCATGATATAAGGATATGCTCATAGAAATGTTCAAACCGTGATGGTTGAGTTGAAAGCTATGGAAGGAACTATTAATTGAAAGTTCCAGTATTGAGTTCAGTCTAAATTGAGGGAAAAAAAAAAGAGTTGACAGGTTGGTGATCCAGAGACGACCACTTTTGTAGTTGTGTTGTGAGTTAGATGTTATGAAATGGTCCATGGGAAAATCGATGTGTATTTTCTAAATTTTAATGAGTGAGAGTATCATATGCTACAGAAGATTTTGTAAGTGAAATAATGTGTCGTAACCATATTTTGAAAAACGGGTCGACTTGGGTTTTGAAAACGAAAATAAAACGGGAGTCGCCACCAATCTTTTTTGATGAGGTGTGATCGGTTCACCTCGTAAAATGGTTGTTTTTAATAAAGAGTTCGATTTATCAAAACAACGATTTTGATCTACGAAACTCAGAAAATGGATTTAGGAGTCGGTTACGTACGAGGAAGGGTTAGCACCCTCGATACGCCCAAAATTGGTACCTAATTGATTAATTAATGTCCTAATGTCAAAAATTGGAAGAGAATTTAAAATACGAACCCTTTAGAAAATGTTTGGATAATTCGAATTGGATATCAAAATTCTCTTGTTCCGAAAAGATGAAATATCACATCTTGCATGATAGGACACGATGTTTCAACCCTCGATACCGAGATCATTTCATGATTTCCAAAATTCATACATTGCGATTTTAAAAAGAGTATTTCAATATTTGGCCAGACCAAAAAAACTGAAACCCAGCACGATTGGGCACGATTCCTGGATGTCCAAACACGAAATATTGCCTTATTTGAGAAAACACGGTCAAAATCTTAGAAGGACATTTTGTCATTTAGGCGAATAGGAAATCGAAACCCAGCACGATTGGGCACGATTCCTTGACTTCTAAATACAAAATATCGATTATTTCAAAACTTGATGTATCGAATAAAAGTTAATGATAACAGTGAAATAATAAAGAATGCTTAAAAATAAGACATAGTAAAAAATGAAATAATATTAATGATACTAGTAAAAAATAAAATAATAGTAATAATAATGGTAGTTAATAAACGAATACTAAATATATATATATAAAAAATGGTATAATCATAGTAATAATAATGATAATAATAATGAAAATAAAAATAGTAGTAGTGATAATGATTAAATAATAAAAATAAAATAATGGTAATAGTAAAATAAAAAATACTAATACTAATAGTGTAGTATAGTAATAATAAAATAATAATAATGAGGATAAATAATTAATAGTAATAAAATAAAAATATTAAATGATGGTTATGATAATAGAAATTGCAAAATAATTAAAAATGGGCTAAATTGAATTAAAAACGGGAGTTTTGGGACAAATTATATAGAATAAATAATAAGGGGACTAAACTGAAACGCGCGCAAAATAGAGAGGATCGAGTGGATAAATTTCCCAGGCCGTGCTGCGCTGCGTTTCACTATGGACCAAAGTGGAACCAACATGAAATTATTGGGCTGGATTTAAAAAAACAAAAACCTAATTGCAGAATCATAAAAGGGCGGAGGGACCAAATGGGCAATTAGACCCAAAAGCAAAAAAGCACGCGAATCCTGAGGCGGGTCGGGTCCGTGCGCGGGCTTGGCCAAAACGACGTCGTTTTGGGGCCACTGAAACAGGCCCTAAACGGTGTCGTTTTGGATCCTTTATAAAACAAAATTTTATCCTTTTTTTTTTCATTTCTGCTGCTTGCTTAAAAAAATCACCCTTTTGTATTTTTCTCTGCAGGTCTAGGTCCCCGGCGTTGCTCCGACCGACGTCTGCTGCGGGTTCTGTCACCGGCGCCATCGTGCACGACAGTCGGAACCCCGAATAGGTGAGATTTTGTTCCCTTTTTTTGTTTTTTCTTTTAAAAGTGATTTAGTATATGGATGTGCTAACAAAGAAGAGGAAAAGAAAAGAAAACTTCCAAAAATGATAAGGAAAATATTACCTCCCTTCGACTTTTATGTTTAATTTTTTAGTGGTTTCTTTGCGTTATAACAGATGCTTTCTTGTTTAGTCTCGGCTCACTACTATTGATTTCCCTTTTTCTTTGTTCTGAATCTATTTATGTGTTTTAAAATGCTTGTATTCTCTGATTTTACTATTCTTGTTTGAATCTTTGTTCTTTCTATTGATAAAAAAGGGCCCCTTACAATGGTTTTTCAATTGGCTTTTATAGCCATTCTTTTCCAACTTTTTCTCTGCTTTCTGTTGCTTCTGTTTTAATGCTTATAGGTGTAAGTGGCAGTGGCCGGTGTAGATGGGACAGTGGTCGATAGCTACAGGTGGCGTCATACATGTCAGGGGCAGGTTCGGAGGTGCAGAGGGGCAAGTGGCCCTAGGGTTTTGTTTGTTTCTGATTTGGTTTTGGGCTAGGTTTTAATTGGGTTGATCTGGTTAGGGTAATTTAGTGGGTTAGTCTGATTTTGGTCTGGTTTGGGGTTTAATTTTGGGTTGTAACACTTGGGTCTATTTATGGGTTGGTTGGGTTTTAATTTTGTTTAGTTGGGCTTGTTAACCTGGGCAAAATTGGGCTATAATAGTTGCCCCTCTTTGCTTGTTGTCGTATAACGGGAACATAGCAAAGACTTTAAAGAGGGCCAATTTTGCTTGGTCTTGCAGGGTTTTGACTTCTTTGGTGCTCTTCTTCTTCAAGTATTCTTATTCTAATCCACTGCATCTTACTTCTTTGATCCATTCCATCGCCACTTCGGAGAGATAGGACATGTATCTTCAATTTGCTCCTGCTGTAACTTCGAGGGGATGAGATTTGTTTTGATCTGCTCTACTACGACGTTACAGAGATAAGATCCGTAATTTATAGCTTCGATCTATTCCACTACAACTTCAGGGAAATAAGTCATTCTATATTTAGTCTGCTCCACTACAACTTCAGAGGGATAAGACTTGTATCTTCAACCTGCTCCACTACAACTTCAGAGAGATGAGGTTTGTTTTGATCTACTCTACTGCAATTTCAGAGAGATAAGATCCATAATTTATCTTCAATTTGTTTCACTACAACTTCAAGGAAATAAGGTTTGTTTTGATCTGCTCTACTGCAACTTCAAAGAGATAAGGTCTGTAATTTATCTTCAACTGGTTCCACTGCAACTTCAGGGAAATAAGATCTGCTATCTTCAGTCTGCTCTACTGTAACTTCAGGGAGATAAGACTTGCATCTTCAACCTACTCCACTACAACTTCAAGGAGATAAGGTTTTTTTTGATCTGCTCTACCGCAACTTCAGAAAGATAAGATCTGTGATCTGTTCCACTGCAACTTCAGGGAAATAAGATCTACTATCTTCAGTCTGCTTCACTGCAACTTCAGGGAGATAAGACTTGTAACTTCAACCTGCTCCACTGCAACTTCAGGGAGATAAGGTTTATTGTGATCGATCTACTTCACTACAACTTCAGGAAGATAACATCTATTTTATAGCTTCAATCTGTTCTAGTGCAACTTTAGGGAAATAAGATTCACCATCTTTAGTCTGCTCCACTGTAACTTCAGGGAGATAAGACTTGTAACTTCAACCTGCTCCACTGCAACTTCATGGAGATAAGGTTTGTTTTGATCTGCTCTACTGCAGCTTCAGAGAGATAAGATCTACTATCTTCGGTCTGCTCCACTGCAACTTCAGGGAGATAAAGATTTTTATCTTTAACCTGCCCCACTGCAACTTTAGGGAGATAATGTTTATTTTGATATGCTCTACTACAACTTCAGAGAGATAAGATCTACTATCTTTGGTCTGCTCCACTGCAACTTCAGGAAGGTAAGACTTGTATCTTCAACTTGCTCTACTGCAACTTCAGGGAGATAAGGTTTTCCATGTGTAGCCTTCATCGATCTTGCTACATCGTCCTCTAGGGGACATGGGCTATAAAATCGATTTCTTGGGCATATGCTTATGTTAAATAGTTAGATTGCTATGATCGGAATGAATCTAATGCTCCTAACTGGATGTGTTTTGCATGAATACAGAATTTCATGAGAACAATCCCTTTTTTAAGGTGTTATCGCTCATTGTTTATTAGGCCTTTATCACTGGCGTATTATACTGCCATCTTGTTTGGCTAGTATTCTCAACAGAAAACCCGAGAAAGCAATTATATTTTGTTTAACAGATTTGCCCCACTGTAGCTTTAGGGTTCATCTTATTGTGACTTAGGGGTATAGGATCTGAGTTTTCTCCAATCCATCCAATTGCAACTCAAGGGTATAAAATTTATTTCATCTCCAGTCCAACCGGCTGCAAATCAAAGATATAGAATCTATAACTTGTTCCTATCAACTGATCAACCCAAATGTGTATGCATGATATTTGCATGGATGCCAAATACCATTTTTCTCGAGAATGATTCCCCTTTACACATGGGTTAACATTGCCCCTTTTCCGTCAAGATGGTATTACTGACGTAATATCTTTTCATTTTGTTCAATCACCATTTTTGACAAAATCCGAAGAGATAGCCTCAGTGCAGACTTTTCCTCTACCAATATTTTTATCCCTTAAACTTGAGGAGTTTTAAGCAATAGTCTTGTTTCAGGTTCTTGTACTATTTAGAAGTTCCCAGAGTAATATACGAAACTTTCTTTGTGAAAGTGTCATTAGTCTATTAATCATTATTTAAATGCAAAATGCCTGAAAGAAATTGTAATAATAGACAAAAAGGAAATTGATTGGGAGCATAGCTCGAAACAAGCAGGTTAATCAAAGCTAGCAAATGTAATCAAGAAGGAAGTTCATTGGTAGTGTATTTTGAAAGGAACAAAATAACCACAAATAACAAAAATGGGTAAAATGGAAACTAGATGCCCCAGATATCGTAGCTTCAGCTTCTCTGCTCAAACTTCTTGAGGACCATTTTTAGCTCAATATGTGTTTAGGGGATCCGGAGTACTTTGTCGATCCTCAAGACGCAACATACTTCTTCCTTGTTGATTCAGGCATAGCAAAACTGTTGTATGCCCTACTTTTGATCAAAATTTAAGCCGCCCTTTTCGGGTTTTCAACTCAAATCCCCCTTGGACTCAAGACGCCCTTTGCGGGTTTTCGTCTTAGCCTCTCCTTTTTCTTTCTCCTTTTGGTTGAATTTTTCATTTTTCATTTTTTTTCCCTTTTTTTTTAGAAAAACTCTCAAGGCGCCCTTTGCTGGTTTTTCACCTTGGCCTCTCTTTTCAGATGAAATTTGAACTCCCTGGCTTGAACATATCTTTGTCATCTATCTTGGTCAAAGTTAATGATCTTCCAGAATAAGCCTTCTTCACCACATAAGGTTTTGCCAAATTTGGTATTTACTTCCCTCTGAAGTCCTTTTGTATGAGAGGAATCCTTCATAATGCCAAGTCCCCATTATGAAATTCTCTTGGGTGAACCTCTTTGTCATGAACCCGTATTATCTATTTTTGGTACATTCAACCATTACGAATACTTTTAATCGAGCTTACTGGAGACATTCTGCTTTATCCAATTCAATCAAAGCTTGGGGAAAAGGAATCTTATCTTCCAACAATAGTTACCCTTTCATAAACCAATGGGAAAGATGCCCCAGCGAAAGTCCTGGCCAACGTTCAAAAAACCTAGAGGGTAAATGGTAACTTCTCTATGGCAACCTTTACAAGTCTCAGTCATTTTTTCATAAAATTTTGAATTGTTTTTTTTGCTACCTTTGCTACTGAATGGTGTCTGATCTTTGAACAGACTGTAAATCTTTGACATTATGCAATTATGTTCCTTTCGGCATTATTTATTGCCTTTTTTTAGATTTGAATTTGAATTTAAATTTGATGACTGCCGACTTTGTAATTTTGGCATATGAAGCGGCCTTCACCCTCTCAGTGAGGTAACTAACGACCATGAATATGAATCGATGTTGGCTAAAAGCTTTTGAGGAGACTGGCTTGATAACGTCCATGCCCCCACATATAGGGAATCTGTGAAGTAATAAAGGAGGCGCATGAGTCCTGTATTCAATTTCCCTTTCTTGGTAAACTAGTTGCTCGAACCTCCTGGCCATTGTAGAACCATTAACATGGGTTCTTTAAACACCAATCTTAACAGCATACCCATGTTTCAGTAGCCTAGGCGTGTCTTGGTGATATGTGATAACATCTTTAAATTCTTGAAGATAACTCAAGGATGCCTTGCCTTATTCCTGCAGTGGGCTACGCTTCCATCTTTATTTCCCTCGTTAGTTCGTAGTGTCCAATGACACTTCGTAAGGTAGGATCTGCAATCTCTATCATCTTCCAAGTCATTAGATCCCTCTAGACGTATATCTCACTAAACAGGGAGTTAGTAACAGCGTCGCTCATGTCATTGATATCTGGGGACCCATTGTGGGCATGAAGGTAAATTCCAAAAAAATAAATGATTCCAAGAACGATTATTTGTATGATATGATATTGAATAAAAAATGCAAGAATATTTAAATAGAAATCCAAGGTACAAAAGAATCTATAAATAGAAAGAATGGAAAAATATTTGCCCAAAAAGATGCATTTTATTGAAATAGAGATTCTGAACGCAAGCCTATTTCACAAAAGGACTCTTATTTCCTCTAGGCTTAAAGCAACAAGCATTTTGTACATTACTTTAAGTAAGCTTCTAAATACTACAGGAATTTCTTCCGCAGTCTCATTGCCCAAAATGCTCCCAAGTTCATATTTCTATATTTGGCGCGTCATCTAACTTCATAATACCCATGTTGATGAATTTTTCCACCAATTTCTTGAAAGCAAGGCAATTTTCTATCGAATGCCCTGTCACCCTCGCGTGGTACTCGCACTGGGCATTTCGATCATACCATTTTAGGTATGGAGGTTGCATCAGTTTCGGGTAATGAGGAGCTATAACATGTGCGTCAAACAACATTTGGTACATCTCCCTATACGAGACTAGGATGGGCACGAACCGGGATTTTTCTAAGTTCAATTTTGGATTGAGTTCTTCTCTTGGGGAGACTAGATAATTGGTAACTGCCTTCTTTGGCTGGTCCACTATAAACGGCTTCGAATGACCCTTGTTATACCCACTCGTATTATTCACATCCTTGTTTTTTCTCTTCGGGGCCTTCGAAGCCCACTCTCCCTTTTTCTTTGTCTCTGCTAGGGCAAGAACAACAGGATTGACTCAATCATCACCAGGATTAGAACCTGAACCCACTGGGGAGTTCAATAGGGTCGAAGTATCAGTCTGACATTGGGGTTTGATAATGACAGGTTCCTCGCGCGAATGCGCGTCTGGTTGAGTCGGGATATTTATCAAGGACTAAACAATTTCTTCATCATCACCCACATTGTTGACCATTGAACCACTTCTTTTTTCAAGTCCTCTAGTTAGTAACTGGGTTAACTGGCCTACCATATTCATTTGATCTCACATATCTTGTTGAATTTTGGCCAACTGCTCTTGCATCAGTATTTGCCTTTACTCTAATCTCTCCAACCTTTGTTCCATGTCTTCTAGGTTACTGAAATAATTTCACCTAGTTAGGGTCTTTCTAAGAATTTTAATGCATGTGATATGATGTAATGCAAATGCATGGAATGAATGTAAAAAGAAAGAGAGGCGTTGATTATGAATTCAATTCCATTAGAAGAACTTTTCTAGAAAATACATTTCTTTACATAAAACGGATTGCATATACGGCTTTGTTCTCAAAGTCTAGGTGAAAACACCAATCCTTTTCATCGTATCCGGATGTTATGGTCGTGTCCCGTGAACTTTCTCAATAGATGCCTCTTCTAGCTCTCTATTGCTTGGTCTAGGCCGTACGACTTCACTCACTTATCCTTCATGATGTTCATAAGCTTCTTTTAGAAAATTGAGACATGATGACTCTTGAATAATCCTTGTCAGCTTGAATCCTCAGGGAAAGTCTCGTTGTTTACCTGGACTATGTTTAAACGACCGTATTATAATCCACTTTATCAAGTAACACATTTCCTTATAACAAACTCTTCTATTTAGCAATCGAATATGAATCAACACCTCCTTTCTAAGATGATGCAGTGCAATGCAATAAAAATAGAACAAAACAAAATGTGTCAGTATAGAAGAAGTAATCAACAAAATAGAACACCTATCTGGGTGACCATTAGGGGTTTGGAATGGTTCTGCCTAAGATGGGCTCTTAAGGCTCACTATATGGGGTTCGGTTCTAAGGTAAAGGTACCCGAACCGACAGATTCCTCGATCCTTACCCATTATAGGCTCATATGGACTGAGTTTGGTTTAGGGGAATACATTTCCCTATGGCCATGTGGAGATGAAAACCTCACGAAGCACATAGGTACGGATGTATCCCGAAAGTAATCCACTAGCCCATGTGGAGGTGAAAACCTCACGAAGGCGTAGTTTCTTACTCCCACTTAAGAGGGTAAAAAATCGAACGATTATGCAATATGATGTGCAAAAGTGAACTAAGTGTGATGAAAATGTCATTCAATAAAATAAAACAAGTCAGTATTTCATACACAGCTTAAAACAAGCAAGAAATAAAGCACCTACTCGGGTAACCACTAGGGTTTGTCGTGGCTCTACCTAAGGTGGGCTCTTAGGGTTCACTATATATGATTTGGTTCTAAAGAGAGGTACCCAAACTAGCAGATTCCTTGATCCTCACCCATTATAGGCTTATATGGATCGAGTTTAGTTTAGGGGATTACATTTCCCTATGGCTGCACAGAGATGAAAATCTCACGAAGACATAGGCATGGATGTATCCCGAAAGCAATCCACTATCCTGTACGGAGGTGAAAACCTCACGAAGGAGTAGCTTCTCACTCCCACTTAAAAGGTGTAACCACAACGGTCAAGCAGTGCAATGCCAAAGTATTTTATGAGACTCAACATTATTACAATTATAGCACCAACAAATGCATCAAAAGAAACATGATTTTTCAAAATAATTTTCCAAATTTTCAACAAAAAGACAAAGAATAATCAATTTTACGGCCTGGCTCTCTTATTGGTCCCCAGTGGAGTCGTCAAGCTGTCGTAACCATTTTTTGAAAAATGGGTCGACTTGGGTTTTGAAAACGAAAATAAAATGGGAGTCACCACCAATCTTTTTTGATGAGGTGTGATCGGGTCACCTCGTAAAATGGTTGTTTTTAATAAACAGCTCGATTTATCAAAACAACAATTTTGGTCTACGAAACTCAGAAAATGGATTCAGGAGTTGGTTACGTACGAGGAATTGTTAGCACCCTCGATACGCCCAAAATTGGTACCTAATTGATTAATTAATGTCCTAACGTCGAAAATTCAAAGAGATTTTAAAATACGAACCCTTTAGAAAATGTTTGGATAATTCGAATTGGATATCGAAATTCTCTTGTTACGAAAAGATGAAATATCACATCCTGCACAATAGGACACGATGTTTCAACCCTTGATACCGAGATCATTTCATGATTTCCAAAATTCATACATTGCGATTTTAAAAAGAGTATTTCAATATTTGGCCAGACCAAAAAAATCGAAACCCAGCATGATTGGACACGATTCCTCGGATGTCCAAACACGAAATGTTGCCTTATTTGAGAAAACACGATCAAAATCTTAGAAGGATATCTTGTCATTTAGGCGAATAGGAAATCAAAACCCAGCATGATTGGGCACGATTCCTTGAACTTCTAAATACAAAATATCGATTATTTCAAAACTTGATGTATCAAATAGAGGTTAATGATAACAAAAAAATAATAAAGAATGCTTAAAAATAAGGCATGGTAAAAAAATTGAAATAATATTAATGATACTAGTAAGAAAAAATAAAATAATAGTAATAATAATAGTAGTTAATAAACAAATACTAAAAAACTATAAAAATGGTATAATCATAGTAATAATAATGATAATAATAATGAAAATAAAAATAGTAGTAGTGATAATGATTAAATAATAAAAATAAAATAATGGTAATAATCAAATAAAAAGAATACTAATACTAATAGTGTAGTATAGTAATAATAAAATAATAATAATGATGATAAATAATTAATAGTAATAAAATAAAAATATTAAATGATGGTTATGATAATAGAAATTGCAAAATAATTAAAAATGGGCTAAATTAAATTAAAAACGGGAGTTTTGGGACAAATTATATAGAATAAATAATAAGGGGACTAAACTGAAACGCGCGCGAAATAGAGAGGGTCGAATGGATAAATTTCCTAGGCCTTGCTGCGCTGCATTTCACTATGGACCAAAGTGGAACTAGCATGAAATTATTGGGCTGGATTTAAAAAAATGAAAACCTAATTGCAGAATCATAAAAGGGCGGAGGGACCAAATGGGCAATTAGACCCAAAAGCAGAAAAAACATGCGGATCCTGAGGCGGGTCGGGTCCGTGCACGGGCTTGGCCAAAATGACGTCATTTGGGGCCACTGAAATAGGCCCTAAACGGCGTCATTTTGGATCCTTTATAAAAGCAAAATTTTATCCTTTTTTTTTCATTTCTGCTGCTAGCTTAAAAAAATCACCCTTTTGTTTTTTCTCTGCAAGTCTAGGTCTCCGGTGTTGTTTCTACTAACGTTCAGCGGGGTTCACACCCGCCGTCAGACACTGCCATGTCGAAACCCGAATAGGTGAAATTTTGTTTCCTTTTTTTGTTTTTTTCTTTTAAAAGTGATCTAGTATATGGATGTGCTAAAAAAGGAGAGGAAAAGAAAAGAAAACTTTTGAAAATGATGAGGAAAATATTACCTCCCTTCGACTTTTGTGTTTGATTTTTTAGTGGTTTCTTTGCGTTATAACAGATGCTTTCTTGTTTAGTCTCAGCTCACTGCTTTTGATTTCCCTTTTTCTTTGTTCTGAATCTATTTTTTGCTTTTAAAACGCTTGTATTCTCTGATTTTTCTATTCTTGTTTGAATCTTTTTTCTTTCTATTGATAAAAAAGGGCCCATTACAATGGTTTTTCATTTGGCTTTTATAGCCATTCTTTTACAACTTTTTCTCTGCTTTCTATTGCTTCTGTTTTAATGCCTTGCAGGTGCAAGTGGTGGTTGCCGGTGCAAATAGGACGGTGGTCGGTAGCTGCAGGTGGCGTCGGACATGTCAGGGGCAGGTTTGGCAATGTAGAGGGGCAATTGGCCCTAAAGTTTTGTTTATTTTCTGATTTGGTTTTGGGCTAGGTTTTAATTAGGCTGATTGGGTTAGGGTAATTTAGTGGGTTAGTTTGATTTGGGTCTGGTTTAGGGTTTAATTTTGGGTTGTAATGCTTTGGTCTTTTTATGGGTTGGTTGGGTTTTAATTTTGTTTAGTTGGGCTTGTTAACCCAGGCAAAATTGGGCTATGACATAGTGAAAACAGCTTGAACTATTACAATAGTGTGTATAGTTATTGTAATACTTCTCAGATAGTGAACATAGTACAAATGTCGGGATGGAAGAATCTTGTTAAGCAATGCGAGATAGACAATCGATTGACCTTAGTGAGTAATATTCTAGTTCCAGTGAGATTAATAAATAGAGCGAGTTGTCCTCTCAAAATAAAGGTATTCATGAATAAGCTCTGAACGAGTTTGTTTAAAGTGTTTAAGATTCAGGTTGGATTAAATCCTATGTTGATGAAATCAGAACTTATACAAAGAGTTTTGGTAGGAAATTTAGTAGTAGCATATCTATTAATGCAAGAATAAGAAAGTACAGTCTTATGCATAAATGTTTTGATAATAGAGTACATTTCATGATATGATTGAGTTTATGGTCAGAAGTAGATGACCACTAAAAGTTGAGTTTTTAAAGTGTACAAGTTAGGACTATTACAGTCGGTAAATGCTTTAATGAAAAAGTGAGATAAAACCATATAGATTTCAAATTTGGTTTGACATTATTCCCAAGGAGGGGGATGTTATTCAAATTGTAGTAAATCAAATGGTAAATATCCGAATGATCATTTGGACATGTACAGAGTTCCAAATTGGTGGATTACTGGGTATATGCCCTAGGAGAAGAATAACCTAAGTCTCAAGTTAAGTTTCGACCTGTGTATCACAGCTTAAAGGTTGTTGGCGAGAGAAACTTGAGGATAAGTGGAATTGTGATTTTGAAGATTTGATGGAAACGTTTTAAGAATGTTGTTAGCAACTCCTCCTGATAAGATTTTCAGGGACGAGAATCCCTAATGGGGGAGAATTGTAATAGCCCGATTTAGGGGCTAGTCAAAACATTGATCTCGGAATCACTAATTCGAGGTTAGAGAAAATTATTTTAATGTTACATTTTGTGTTATAACATGTTTATAAGGATGCATGAAAATTTTGGTGCCTTAATTTTAGCGATTTCTAGCTAAATTGTGAAAAAGGACTAAATTGCATAAAGTGCAAGAGTTCTATTCTATTTGCTAGAGGTGCCAAATAGCTATGGATTATTAATTGTAGGTCCCAAAAGTGCAATTTGGTCTTGTTTAAGTGAGTTGACCGGCCATAGGATGTATAGGGGACAAGTGCATTTATTATGATTAAAAGTTGGTGATATTAGTTGCAGAAAATGAATAAAATATGATGATATAAGCAAAAATTATCATCTTTTTATTTGGCCTTCTTCTCCAGCCGCAAATATCAACCATAGGAAGGCTTTGAAAGCTTGAAATTTTAGCAGCTCATTTTCTCTACAAGTCAATTTGATGGCTGTTTTCGATGATTTTTTGTATTTTTGGAGTCCTCAAAGCTCAAGCTAGCTATTGAGAGGACTAGTTTGCAATATGGTTGAAAGTCTAGGGACTTACCATTATAGAACTTATGTTGTTTGATGAGTTTTATGGAAGAAAATGAATGATAGGATGATGAGAAATAACTTTTGTGAAAGGTGTTGTCATAAAAACACCTAATTGGGATTAAAATGCAAAAGTTGTAATTTGTTCATTAAGGCATGAGATAGTTGGAATTGTGGATAGTTGTAAGAGGATTAAATGTTCAGCTAGGCTTGCTTAACAACAAAATGTGATGAAAATTTATTTACGAGCCGAAGGGCAAAATCATAATTTTGCTAAATATAAGGGCAAATTAGTCATTTTTGCCTAAGTGTAGATTATGGTGTATCATGATGTATAAGTGATTAAATCAGTAAATTCTATTGTTTTAGATCAAAGAAAACAAGTTTCGAACCTAGAATGGGTAAAAAGAGAAATGTGGGCAAAAAGTCCCTTTCTGCCTTTTTGACATCGAGGTAAGTTCATGTGCAAATGTTGCAATTACGTACGAGTTAGTTTAATATTCCAATGTTGTATGGAATGTATATTTACTTTATGAATGTATGAAATATCTTTTAATGAGATGTCAAGAGAATTAAATCTAAGAATAATGGCAAATGCATATGGCATGATATGATAATAATTAAGGTCCCGTGTAAGACCATATTGGAACATGGCTTCAGTATAAGAATTTGTATAAGACCATGTCGGGGACATGGCATCGATATGTTAATACATGTAAGACCTTATTGTTGTATGATGCTAGTATGACATTAGGTGTATGATACTCAAAAGTGTTATTTAATAATGTGAGTGATTCAATGGGTATGTCGAAAGAGAGAAAGTATGTGATGATATCATGAGAAGCAAAAGTGTGTGTTACAATCGAATTGAGATGAATTCAGTAGATGATGAACCCCTAGTGGGTTATGTATAATTAATGTACTTTAGTTGCATGAGATAGATTTATTGATGCATTGTGTGAATGCGACCGAATATTGTAGAAAGTTAAGTAAGAATAGTAGTGTATGAGGATGTTCTCGAATGAACATTTGAAATAGAGAATTACATGTGGATAACTATCCATGATTGTATAATAATTGTAAGCTATGTGCAATATCACCTTATTGATGGTTAGTGATGGACTGTGTGTGATACCATTAACTATATTAATAACGGTGGGCTGTGTGCATTACCACCTGAATAATTATTAATCGATGGGTAGTGTGCGATACCATCACTTATAATAATCATTTGGTGAGCTAAGTGCGAAATCACTGTAAGTATAAATGATTGGTGGGCTGTGTGCGGTACCACCGTATTAGAGATTGATGGTAGGCTAAGTGCGAAACCACCTAGAGATTAATAGCATGAGTGGCTTATCGAAAATACTTGACGTGTTGTTTTATGTGATCACGTGGTGACCAATGCAGGAATGTATGCTAATTAACACGAATAGTTGTCTTGTGACATGGTAATAATGTGGTAAGAGATAAAACGAGTAAGCTTCAAGAATGGTTGAGTAAGTAACCATGAGTTTATGAGAAAAACTCATTATAATACCTTGTGATTGTGTTTATTCAATGAATATCAGTAGTTGATAGTCATGCATATGAGCTTACTAAGCATTATTGCTTACTCTATTCCTTTCCAATCTCCTATAGGTTATTTTTAACTAGCTTGGGTTGGAGGCCACCGGAGATGTTTTCACACTATCGAGTAGACGCTTGGTATCATGTCCCAAGTTCTTATGAGTCATGGCATGTATAGGGACCTCTTTTAAAGTTGACTAAGTCATAGTTAATATAGCCAAATGTGTTGGCCTTTAGATGGATGATCTATTTTGTATAATGCCATGGTTGATGGCCACTTTATTATATGAAAAGATGTAGTTATCCATGTGAGATTGTGTTTGAATTTGGGTTGATTATGGATGTGTTATATGAGTACTTGTTGTATGAGCTAGATGGATATAAAGAATTTAGCAAATAGCTTCGTTCTTGCCCATGTGGGTGGACACACGGGCGTGTGTCTAGGCCATGTATAACACACGATCAGCCCACGGGCGTGTCACTTGGCCGTGTGTCCCCTGCAAGTTAGCATCTTAAGTTAGAATAGACCACGGGCTGGCCACACGGATGTGTGTCTAGGCCGTGTAAAGTGGTCAGTGTTCACCACGGAGGGAGGACACGAGCGTGTCCAGGTCGTGTGAATTTAGTCAGTGTCGACCACGGATGGAAGACACGGGCATGTCTTGAGGGTACACGGGCGTGTCCCTTTCCACATGGGCGTGTGACCCTTGTCTAAGTGAAAGAAATTTTAAGACTAATAAAGCTTCAGTAGAGCCTCGAAAGCTCTCGTATGTATGTTTAAGACTTAATAGATCCTTAATGACATGGCTGTGGTAGCTATTTAAAGTTGTCATGTTGGGAATAAGGTGGAATAAGTTCGGTAATGCCTTGATCCAGGTTCCAGAGTAGAACACCGGTAAGGGGTGTTACAATCTAACTACAAACTAACCAAATTAATGAAACATAGGTTTCCCTACCAAACGGCCTTACACACGGGCGTGGCCGTGGCCATGTGGACACCACAGATTTACACATCAGCGTGGCAGAAATTGTACGAACCAAGGACAAAAAATCTCTAAACCACGGGCTGCAATAAAATGCCACGGTCGTGCGATATGGCCGTGGTCGACACTGATTTATCAACATGGGCATGGTGACCACTACACGGGCATAGGAGAATGAAGCACAACACGGCCATGTGAACCAACACACCCATGGTACAAAGGTGTGGGCAGAACCAGATCCCTGACTCTATTTAAAACCCCTTTTCTTCTCACCTTCTCCCCAAAATCTTTCTCAACTACCACACCCCTCTTCCTTTCTATTACATTTATCCTTCCATTTTTCCTCTTCCCTTTTCCCTCATTCTTCCTCAAAACCACCATCTCCATGTCAAAGAAGTGAAAGGACCCTAGCACAGTCTCCCCATGCGAGACCAATTTGCATAAGTTCATGCCGGCCGCTTCATTACCTCGACAAGATAAGGACCTTTAAGTCCATCTATTTTTTTATTTTTCATTTCTCTTCTCCTTTATTTTCCTTCTCTTTATCTTTCTTGTGCTTAATTTATATATTATATTTTATTTTATTTGATTTAGGTTTAAAAGGCTGCTAGGGAATCACTACACCACGACCCTAGTATCTACCTCCATCAGAATACCCTCCTCCAACTCGACCCAAATTTCCCCCGATTCTTCTCTTTGACTCCATCCAAGATTCAGGAAGTTTCACTTCTCTCCCTCTCTTATGATTTCTAACTATATTGTTATCATACATTTTTGTACATTGAGGGCAATGTACATCTTAAGTGTGGGGGTGAATTTTATTCAGAAAAGTTCCTAACTTTTTACATTATTCTCAATTCCCTAAATTTTGTCTTTTTTTTCTCACATCACTATTAGAACAAATTCTGATTGATTTTTGATTTTTATTGATATGTCTTGAATTAAAACATAGGCAGCTGTGCATTAATTGTTTAAAATTTAAGGCTTTAGAGAATCGAGCATGATAAGTTGAGTTTTGAAAAATTAAAAATTTGCTAGGTTATTTCCCCAAGTTTAGGTATTATCTTGAAGTTTAAAGTTCACAGGGTTGACATCAAAAACAATAATTCCTATGAGATTTTGAGCATTTAGAGCATACATGCTTTCGTGCTCACTTTTATTGTTAATATGAGTGAGTCAACATTGATTTGTTATTCTAGAACTTGCCTCGATTATGCATGTCAAGACCACATCATTGATTTGATATACTGAGAGGATAAAGGCACCTAGGATTTAACCCACTTAATTCCCAAAAGGCCTAACTTCATAATTAACCCTTAGTGAACCCCTTTAATCCAAACAAACCATTCATTGATTTACCCTTAATATTAACCAAAAATTTACCTTTTTTATTCATTAAGAATTTTCCCTATTGTATTAACCTTTTTGTCGAGATTTGATTTGATTAGTTGCCTAACTATGTTCTATATTTCAGTATGTAATTATTACTTGATTTGTTCTTTAAAAAGAGTTGAAAGTATATTTTTCATTAGTTCTATGTTTTTATGAGCTTAAATAGTAAATTTCACATCTTTAGAAGAAGCTTGTGTTATTATTGTAATTATTCAGTTTTAGTCTATTTTTCTAGTTAGGTAATTTTTCAATTCGATATCGATTCTAACCTTCTCTTTCAACCTGTAACCCCACGCCCTAACCAAGCCACATTACAACCCTTCTTAAAGACCTTTTGATCGATGTATCATCTCAATTTACAGTGGTGGAAACTTGATTTTCATGCAAGCCTATAAGATTAACTTTTCATGTTGACTATTGAGTGCTTAGTTTATTGTCCCTTAAACCCTTTGTAACACCCCAAACCCGGCCTATGCATTAAACCTGGATTTTCGCATGCCACACAAATTTAACGTACATTCAAATCATTTAACGAAGTAAATGTAACACCCCAAATCAGGTCTATGCGTCAAGACGAGATTTGGTTTGTCACATAGATCGAACATCCTTTTTATTCTCTAATGATTTAAGCAAAAACAGTTCTACAAAACCTTTTGAAAATAAAGTTTAATAAAAACCAAAAGAAATGATTTAAATTCGTTAATTTTAAGAAACATTAGTTGAAGTCTTTATCATTTAGTATCCAACTATCAAAACCTTAAAAGAGTTTAAAAGAATTTTGAAAATAGTTATAGAATCTCATATGTTTTAAAAACAAAGAATTTTAAAGAATCATTATATGATTAATAAAAGCCCATATTAAATATCTAAAAATAAAATTTAAATTCATCTACACATAAAAATAAAGTCCATAAAATCTTAATAAAGGCCTTATTACATCATATCTAAAATAGTAATTTAAAGAAAGCTCTTAATAAAAGTTCATAGTTTATAAAACCCATGTTTACTGAGATGGCCTCCACGAAGTCATTCTCGCCCAAGTCCACTTCAATTTCCATTACCGTGATGGAAAATTTAAGGAGTGAGTTACTCGAACTCAAAGGTATAACTCACTTCATCGTATCCATCGGGCCGATCATCAAGTCATTATTTTTGGCTTGAGTCCATAAATGATTTAGCAATATAATAAATGAAATGTATGCAAAATGAAATTTCCCAACCAACCTAATATCCATCCGCTACACACCACCCTGCACCAACCATCACACCTGGGGATCAAGTCAACCCACCCCGCCAACACACCGATCATAGGCATTAAGCCATTTTATATTTGGTTGTGGTGAACCAACGAACTAGATTGTGACAAAGTCACCGAACTAGAGGCATTAAGCCATTAAAATATTTGTGGCGAGCCACCGAACTAGAGCAATAAGCAATAAGACATTAAAATATTTGTGGCAGATCCACCGAACTAGATTTTTGGCAACAGCCTTTCTTCTCTTCATCATAAATCCCAACCCATGCAAACATGTATGCATAATACTATATACATATGATAATTTTAGCAAAAGGCCCAATTTACATGTGAATCAATATTTCAAGTTTTTATTAAGGCCCATAATACAAAATAACATTTAGCCCATTTAGCAATCTAATACTTTGGCCCATTTAACGATCTAGCAGATTTTTCGGCCCATTTAACGATCTAGCAGATTTTTCGGCCCATTTAACGATCTAGCAGATTTTTCGGCCCATTTAACGATCTAGCAGATTTTTCGGCCCATTTAACGATCTATCAGATTTTTTTTACAATTTATCAAATACTCATTGAGGATGTTTTCGTAAATTTCACAACTTTAACAATTTTCATGTATTTTCACATAAATACTAATTATTACACATTTTTCCAATTTTGTCAATTTTACGATTTTTCCCAATACTTATGGTATAACATCTAACCCGAGATAAGTGTGAAGTTACACACCTGGTTATTGTGAGAACTAGACTTTCCCGCTCGTCAATACCTAAACGTAGCACGATAAATTAGAACACTATTATTTAATAATACTACACTGTTAATAAGCGATCTAAATCTTTACCCTCAGAATTTGAACCACTTCTATTTGCGGTTTCTCCCCGATTGTTGATTCGTTACCCGATGAGAATCCACGAACAAACAAAGGTTCGGTAGTACGAATGACTTCAAACAACTGGTTCTCCTCGGATGAGGGTCGCAACCCGGTGGAAAATCTCTTGATTCCCAAAATGACCTTCTTCGTTTATACTTAGGGGATTAGCGGAACCACCCTCTTTCAAAGAATATTCACGCCTTTTTCGCTTCTATCTTGAATGTCTTTAATGACATAAAATCATTAGTCAAACTAATAACTATCGAAATAGACTAACGATTTTTAAAAATGAGATTGGCTTACCACAATTATCCTCGTTCCACGAGGTAGCAATCGAGTGATTACGTCCCTATAACGAAATCGATTAAATAACCAACTATACCAATATGACGAATAATATGAAAATCCTTGAATAAACTCCTTACCTTACCTCTTAAGATCGATTCCAATGATCCACGATACTTAAGAACACTTTGAGTTTCTGCCCTCCAAAATCACTCTATTGCCCACGGTTGAAAAGAATTGAGTGAGAAGAATACTTATGTCTAATGGAAGATTCAGTTATGACTAAACAAGAAAATGAAAATGATTCGGCACAAGAGCAAACTAGCATTCAGCCATGAGAGAAAATATTGAAGAAACTTTAGTTGAGAAAGAAGTAAAAGAATGGAAGATGGAGATGATGATGATTCGGTCTTCAAGAGAGAAAAAGAGAAAGAAAAAGAGAAAGAAAAGAGAAAGAAAAGAGAAAGAAAAGAGAAGGAAAAGAATTGAGTTTAAGAGAATTGTGCATTCGGCATTTGGGGAGGACAAATGAGAAAAAGAATGGCCTTCTTTCTTTTTGTGTGTTGATAGTTTCGGCACTAGGAAAAATAAAACACTAAAATGATTAGCAAAGAAATGACCAAATGGTCAAAAAGAAACATGCAATTGTTTCCTCAAGGTTGTTGACAAATTCGGCTAGAGAGAAAATAGATGGAGAGAAAGTATGTTTTGCCAAAGACAAAAATGACCAAAAAGAATGTGTTTCTCCAACACACAAGCCTACCAAGCCAATCAACAAAACCGGCCATCCCCCTAGCCCCTATGCTGTCTACATACATAGTAAAAAGGCCATGAAAGAGTTGCCAAAACATCATCCTAGTCTCAAGCCATATCATCCTCCTTTTTCCTTAAGTTTAAGAAACATTATCCCCCAATTCTAGCCATTCTATCCCCTAACTCAAGCTTTCCATAACCCTTAGTCTTCTTACCAAAAAAACAATAATCTAACTCATCCTAATCTTATCCATAGCCGACACATGCTAGGATAAAGCAAAAAAATAAAAACTCCCAAATTGCATGCTAGGAGATTCGAACCTCTCCCCTCAAGTCCAACTTATAGCGCCATCACCACTTTGCCAATTACTCATCTTATGCCATCTTTTAGTACTTAATTAACTTAAGTTTCAAGGTCACCTAATTTCTTTACACTAAAGTACTCTTTCCTAATTTTTATTCAAATTCTAAGTAAACCCAAGCTAACCTCTAGCAACATATTGATACTCAAATTTTTAGGATGTTACAATTCTACCCCCTTAAAAAAATTCGTCCTTGAATTTTATCTGATTAAAAGAGGTGAGGATATTGTTGCCGAATTGCATCCTCAGGCTCCCACGTAGCTTCCTCCGCTCCGTGATTACGCCATAAAACCTTGACCAACAGCACGGTCTTCTTTCTTAGCACTTTAACATCTCGGTCTAAAATTTCCACTGGTTCTTCCTCAAAAGACAAGTCTGATTTCAATTCCACTTTCTCTACCGATACTATGTGAGATGGATCCAATCTATAGCGCCTCATCATGAAAACATGAAAAACATTATGAATTTGACTCAACTCCAGAGGTAATTCAATCTGAAGGCCACTGGATTAACACGCTTCATCACACGATATGGCCCAATAAACTTAGGGCTCATGTAACATCCCCAAACCCGGCCCACGAGCCTTGACCGGATCTGGTTATGTCACTGCGGAAAAATGTTGAAAATCTTTGTCTTTAGAATAAAACTTGAAAAATCTTGTTTATTTCCGGGAAGTAATTCCATTAAAACTATTAAATAATATAAGCTTAGTTTGAATTAAAACTTTATTATGTTTTAATATAATATAAACTATTTGGAAAAGATATATCTAAGTATAATATAAACTTCAATAATCATAAATAGAACACTTTAAATAAAAGTGGCCCTTATTACAAAAATTAATGAATTCAAGTACTTCAAATTAAAATGCATAAAGAAAATGTTTAAAACGTCCTTTGCATGGGCCACCCTGTATCCACTCCAACCCGGTCCGATCATTCTATTACCTGCGATGTTGGATAAATAATTGGGTGAGTCATACAGACTCAGTGTGTAATTAAAACCACTGATATCCACCCACATGCTAGCCACAAATCAACCCAATTATCAAATGCAACATATAAATATAATCATTTAGACATTACCACAACTGGCTTGGCCCACATTCAATCCACATTCAAGCATCTGGCTCGGCCCTTTTCTCATTAATCCATCGACATCTTGGGCTTGGCCCATTTCCACGTATGTTCTCAAAACATAACAATCCACATGTCATATTGGGCTTGGCCCATTTCCATATCAATTTATAACAAAACCATGCAATCATGATACCCAACCCAATCCTAAGGTCCATCCGCTACACACCCCTTAACCAAATTTACCACACACCGGGGGACTATCGAGTCACCCTCCTTTATCTCCAAAAGGCAACCAATGCCATCCACGATGTAGCGTAGCTAACATCAAACCACGATGGGGCACACACACCACCCACAAGCCACGATATGGCATAAAGCCGATATCAATCAAGGTAACCACGCGAACTAAATCGCAAAGATCCACAACGCGACCTCGGCCAACGCCAATCCACGATGTAGCACAAAGTCGACATCAACCACGCATCAAGTACACCCGCACCTTCTTTCAAAACCCCACCCATGCACATGTAACATAATATGATGCTGAGATGATGCATGTACATGATATTCACAAATATAGGCATGCTCACATAGTTAAAATCAATTATCACATATTAGCCAATTTACTACTAACCTGGTCGTCATCATACCCCTTTTAGGGTATCCATTACACATATGGCACTACATCCATTTGTAAACATATAGCACAACAGAGATCATACAAATCCCGAAAACAATGGTCTAACTACACACCTTATGACCTGAAGCTCTAAACCTTCGATCCCGACGCTATCGTTTAGCGAGACTATCGCTATCTGCCTATAGCTCTCTCCGTCATCGCCCACACCCGGTGGCCAATCACGAACCGTCGAGACCGCTCTTTTCTTAAACTTCGGGACAGGGACCTTCTCTTTCCCCTCTTGACTGGCACTCGCATCCATCGACGATACTTAATCAGAACCACACGATTAATCAACAAAGTCATAATCTACTATTAACGAATCTAAGTCACTTACTAATCATCCTTACCGAAATAAATTGAGATCCCAAAGGCTTCCTTTGTTTCTGTCGATTGCCCTATAAACCATAGTCACCATTCGGTCAACACCAAAACACAACCAATGGCCTAAGGCCGAAAATCAAACCACTTACCCTTTTCTTTGAATCCCGAAACACCAATGGAACTGCCAAAAATCCTATTACAAGACTATTATAATCGGCCATACAAAAATCCATGGAAAGGCCCCTTTGGCCGAATACCTTGCCACCCCTTACCTTGATGAGTTCAAACAATTCGAGACTTTCCTTTATACTCCTTGGCGCTGGCTACAAACAAGCAAAACACATCACTTATAGTCTATAGAGCATTCACCAACCCACACTAAGGCCAACCATTCGGTTTTGGCCATTAAAACAAGTAACTAAAACACTTACCCACAAGCTTTAGATGTCGACAACACCACACTTCATGATTTGGCTTCAATCTTGGCGAAAAAGAAAGAAGGTAGAGAGGTCAAGGTTTCGCTAAGCTTCTAAAACAAGATGGAATATTCACTAAAGAATGAAAGAAATAGAAGTAGACAAAATATAAGGTTTAGGGGTTCAAGTGGACATTGGCTATTAGCAAAATTTGGGAGACACAACTACTACTTTTGATCAAGAAACTAAAAGAATAATTTTGGCACTTGCAATAAAAGAAGGAAAAAAATATGAAAAGGGTGCTCTCCCTATTTACAAAATTTACCACTATCCCGTATGAAGAACCCATCATTCTACCATCACTACTAATTCAAATTAATTTGAATTAGTTCAATTTAAAACAATTTGAATTGTTCCACTATTATCCCACTTATCCAAATAAAAATAAATAATAATTATCCTCAATAAAATAATAATCCTATAATTATTTAAAATAAAACTAATCACATGTTTATCACCTCCTACCACCGAATTCAAAATGATTAAACAACCTTAGTTTAATCCTTATCCAATGAAGCTCCATGTGCCGTCCACTTAGCAAAAGCCAAAGAGAAAAAAATAAAATCCAATTGCAGCCTCCAAGGTTCGAACACAGACCCATATCGCTGCGCCTCTCCTCCAACGCCTGTGCCACTCGGCCACATTCCATTTCTTGACATAAAGCCCCCCACATTTATCTTTAAAGGCTTCATACTCAAGCCCCTAGCGAATAAGAAAAATAAAACACTAAAAGTCGCTTCCGTCGCTCGAACCAGCGCCCTTGCTCTCCTTGAGCCTAAGTGGCGCATGAGAGCCACTTCGCAGATTGGACTTCCATGTCCACCAACCCGCCAATTATTTTAAGCCTAATCGACCAGTCCCTTAATGACTTAAAAGTAAAACAAAATTGCTGCCTTAGCAATGAACCTTGACCCCTTAGGCGCCACCTTCCCAAGCCCCAAGCAATACTTTCATGCCACTTTGCCAACTCCTTTCTTGCGCCATAAACTCCATAAAATTATTTTAAGGCCTTCCCGCCCTATTCCCTTTTGCCCTAAAATTCCAAAATTTTCCAAAGCCTTCCTCTTTCATCCGAGCATTCTTAAAACTCTAAAACACATCCAAAACACCCCAAAAACCCTCCAACACTTGAATTATACCCAAATTGCCTAGCCCCTAAACCGTGGTGTTACAATTCTACCCTCCTTAAAATAATTTCGTCCTCGAAATTACTTTACTAACGAACGTCCAGTACAACCTATCTTACCACCTTACGCTTATGTCACAGACTCGATCTTACTAAGACTATCCTACCTTCCCAACACAGTCTCTAAGTTCGCACTCAAAATTCAAAACACCTCTCTTAGCAACACAGAAAAGGCTAATTCACAAGCAAGCAAAGCAATCAAAGCATATACCAAAGCAAATGAGCTTACCCGCTATCACATCCTTGGTTGACTCTGACTAGAACCATTCCTTCCATGGCTTGAACCACGACCCCTCATCGCTCGAGGACAATTCTTAACCAGATGTGCCTTAGATCCACACCGAAAACATTCTTTACTATTTCCCCAACACTCTCCTGTGTGAGGTCTCCCACACCGAGCACAAGGACGATTCGATCCACTGGCACAGGTGGACGTATCGTATTCTCAATTTTCGATCTTTCTGAGCATCTCCAAACGATGCTGACGGCCTAACATTTCTCTTATTCCCATTCCTACTCTTTTCTCGGTTCTTCCTGATAGTCTTCTTGACCTCTTCAGCAATCCGAGCTTTCTCCACTAGCACCGTGAAGTCTCTCTCCCTCTGCGGAACAATCAGCATTCGAAGTTCATCTCGCAATCTGTCCTCAAACCGGACGCACCTCTCATAATCAGTGGCCACAATTCCCTTAGCATACTTGGCTTAACCGCACAAATTTCGCTTCAGACTCACTATCAACTTACTTCCTTGCACTAGATTTAGAACGCTTTCTCTGCGAGTCCAAATAACTGCTCCTACGTACTTTCCTTCAAACTTAGCCTTAAAGTAATCCCAATCCAATCGATCCGCGGTACACCTTGTTTGATGGTGAGACACCAACGATAAGCTTCGTGCAAGTAAAGAAATAACGCCTTCACTTTTCTTCATTGGTGCGGTCAAATTATCCATGATTCTTTCGACTGCTTCTAGCCAATACTCTGCTACATTCGGAGCTACTCCTGACACTCCTCTAAAGATCTCGGCTCCATTCGATCTAAGCCTTTTCGATACTGACTTTCGTGTTCCATTTCCCTTACTAACCCTTGCTACTCGTTCTAGCACTTGCAACATGGCTCGCTGATACGCGCCATCTTCTCCTATTCGATCTTGCTCCTCCACGCCCCTTCTTTGGTGGCGGTACTTCACTTTCTGACCCATGGCCAGACCCTACCGGTTCCGATGCTGCCATTCTACCTCTACCGCATCCCCTAGAACTCATCTCTATCGTCGCGATTTAATCTGATTTGAGAAATTTTATGCATTAGAAATTTTGTTCCACTATTTATCCGCGAGCATATTTTATGAATGAAAGATTTTAGAAGTAGTTCTTTCGTTCACGCAAGGGTCCAGTTCAAATTCACTACCTTAATACAGGGAGTCACATTCATGTTCATAAACAGAGACACACTCATTCAGTGGTATCCACCACACACATTCACTATTCGGACATTTCTGCCCGTTTCTACCCCAGGGATATTTCCGTCGTTTTCCTACAGGGACATTTCCGTAATAAACCAGGGAAATTTTAAAACTTAATAAACCAGAACATTTTGAAATTTCCACATCGGGAGGGCATTTCTAAAAATTTGTCAAATTAGAGATACAGCAGAATTTTGGAAACTAGGGGTATTTTAGTAATTTTGTCAACCAAGGTAAATTTCAAGAGTCGGGGTATTATTTTGAAATACAAAAATTTAGATACTTTTGCAAAGTGAGAGAATTTATTAAAGTTGGGGTTAACTCAAAATTTTGAAAGTCATGGGCATTTTAATAATTTTCAACACAGGGGTATTTTTGTAAATTTCCCCAAATCGGGGTATGTTGATATTTTGAACACTAGAGATTTTAATATTTTGCAAAGTGAAAATCATTTTAACAAAAGTTGAGTGTAGTGTGGTAATTTTATAATACAGGGGCATTTTTGTAATCTTGCCACTAGGGCATTTTGGTAATTTTGGTAAATAAAAAACATTTTTTTTCCCAAAACCAGATTTAGGGTTTACAAACCAAAAAAAGGGTAAATTTAAAAATTGTAAAACCAAGAATTTTTAAAACAGTAAGGCTAATCCCTTTGGGTTTTAAGAATTGGTTTAGCCTATGAACAAGTCCTCTTGGTTAAGGTGAACCAGTAGCTACGCACTGTAGGATTCAAGTGGAGAGGAGGTGAGTCACGCGGACTGCTTAAATACCAAGCTCCCACTGAATACCACTCCTAGACATGCGCACACAGGTTGCCACACCTTAACACGGTGACTTACTTCACAGGTTTGTTTAGTAACCTTAAGTCTTATGCACATGTTTGAGTAGACTAGCCTTAGGGTTCAACTGATCCTAATTCACTAATCTACGAGCCCAACAAAGCCCATAACAGTTCATATAACAAATTACTTCACAAGTCTGAAGTACTTACCTAGTGGACTCGGCCGAGGTAGAATGCAGTGCTATGCCGTAAAATCTGAAAAATTTCTTAAAAGCCCATATTTTGAAAAGCCCATTTGAAAATGTTTTTGGGCCCAAAACCCTCAAAGCCGAGTTTTGAACCGGCTCGATATTAATCAGAACATCCCCAAACCCGCCCATGAGCCCCGACCGGATCTGGTTATGTCATGCTAAAAAATGTTGAAAATCTTTGTCTTTAGAATAAAACTTGAAAAATCTTGTTTATTTCCGGAAGTAATTCCATTAAAACTATTAGATAATATAAGCTTAGTTTGAATTAAAACTTTATTATGTTTTAATATAATATAAACTATTTGGAAAAGATATATCTAAGTATAATATAAACTTCAATAATCATAAATAGAACACTTTAAATAAAAGTGGCCCTTATTACAAAAATTAATGAATTTAAGTACTTCAAATTAAAATGCATAAAGAAAATGTTTAAAACGTCCTTTGCATGGGCCACCCTGTATCCACTCCAACCCGGTCCGATCATTCTGTTACCTGCGATGTTGGATAAATAATTGGGTGAGTCATACAGACTCAGTGTGTAATTAAAACCACTGATATCCACCCACATGCTAGCCACAAATCAACCCAATTATCAAATGCAACATATAAATATAATCATTTAGACATTACCACAATCTGGGCTTGGCCCACATTCAATCCACATTCAAGTACTGGGCTCGGCCCTTTTCTCATTAATCCACTGATTACTGGGCTTGGCCCATTTCCACGTATGTTCTCAAAACATACCAATCCACATGTCATATTGGGCTTGGCCCATTTCCATATCAATTTATAACAAAACCATGCAATCATGATACCCAACCCAATTCTAAGGTCCATCCGCTACTACACACCTTATAACCTGAAGCTCTAAACCTTCGATCCCGACGCTATTGTTTAGCGAGACTACCGCTATCTGCCTATAGCTCTCTCCTGCTGCTGGCCCACACCCCGGTGGCTAATCACGAACCACCGAGACCGCTCTTTTCTTAAACTTCGGGACAGGGACCTTCTCTTTCCCCTCTTGATTGGCACTCGCATCCATCGATGATACTTAATCAGAACCACACGATTAATCAACAAAGTCATAATCTACTATTAACGAATCTAAGTCACTTACTAATCATCCTTACCGAAATAAATTGAGATCCCGAAGGCTTCCTTTGTTTCTGTCGATTGCCCTATAAACCATAGTCACCATTCGGTCAACACCAAAACACAACCAATGGCCTAAGGCCGAAAATCAAACCACTTACCCTTTTCTTTGAATCCCGAAACACCAATGGAACTGCCGAAAATCCTGTTACAAGACTATTAGAATCGGCCATACAAAAATCCATGGAAAGGCCCCTTTGGTCAATACCTTGCCACCCTTACCTTGATGAGTTCAAACAATTGAGACTTTCCTTTAGACTCCTTGCGCGGCTATAAACAAGCAAAACACATCACTTATAGTCTATAAAGCATTGGCCAACTCCACACTAAGGCCAACCATTCGGTTTTGGCCATTAAAACAAGTAACTAAAACACTTACCCACAAGCTTTTGATGTCGACAACACCACACTTCATGATTCTGGCTTCAATCTTGGCAAAAAGAAAGAAGGTAGAGAGGTGAAGGTTTTGGCTAGGCTTCTAAAACAAGATGGAATATTCTGCTAAAGAACGAAAAGAGATAGAAGTAGACAAAATATAAGGTTTAGGGGTTCAAGTGGACATTCGACTATTAGCAAAATTTGGGAGACACAACTACTACTTTTGATCAAGAAACTAAAAGAATAATTTTGGCACTTGCAATAAAAGAAGGGAAAAAAATATGAAAAAGGGTGCTCTCCCTATTTATAAAATTTGGCCACTATCCCGTATGAAGAACCCATCATTCTACCATCACTACTAATTCAAATTAATTTGAATTAGTTCAATTTAAAAACAATTTGAATTGTTCCACTATTATCCCACTTATCCAAATAAAAATAAATAATAATTATCCTCAATAAAATAATAATCCTATAATTATTTAAAATAAAAACTAATCACATGTTTATCACCTCCTACCAGCTGAATTCAAAAGTGATTAAACAACCTTAGTTTAATCCTTATCCAATGAAGCTCCATGTGCCGTCCACTTAGCAAAAAGCCAAAGAGAAAAAAAATAAAATCCAATTGCAGCCTCCAAGGTTCGAACACAGGACCCATGTCACTTGCACGCCTCCTCCAACGCCTGTGCCACTCGCCACATTGCATTTCTTGACATAAAGCCCCCCACATTTATCTTTAAAGGCTTCATACTCAAGCCCCTAGCCGCATAAGAAAAATAAAACACGCAAAAGCTGCTTCCGTCGCTCGAACCAGCGCCCTTGCTCTCCTTCAGCCAAAGTGGCGATGAGAGCCACCACGCCAGATTGGACTTCCATGTCCACCAACCCGCCAATTATTTTTAAGGCCTACGACCAAATCCTTAGGCGATTTAAAAGTAAACAAAATTGCTGCTTTAGCAATTAACCTTGACCCCTTAGGCGCCACCTTCCCAAGCCCCAAGCAACGCCTTCATGCCACTTTGCCAACTCCTTTCTTGCGTCATAAACTCCATAAAATTATTTTAAGGCCTTCCTACCCTATTCCCCTTTTTGCCCTAAAATTCCAAAATTTTCCAAAGCCTTCCCCTTTCATCCGAGCATTCTTAAAACTCTAAAACACATCCAAAACACCCCAAAAACCCTCCAACACTTGAATTATACCCAAATTGCCTAGCCCCTAAACCAGGATGTTATAGCTCAACTTACCCTTCTTTCCAAATCTGAAAATTTTCTTCCAAGGTGAGACCTTCAGAAAGACTCCGCTCTCCTCAAGAAACTCGATATCCCTACGCTTGTGTCTCAGATACTACTTCGCTTCATCCAAGCTTCCTTTAACCGTGCTCGAATAACTTTTACCTTTTCCTCTGCTTTGAGATATTAATTCAGACCCAACATCGCCGCTCGCCCAATTCAGTCTAACAAGTAGGAGTATGACACCTACGACCATACAATGCCTCGTAGGTGCCATCCAATGCTAAACCGATAGCTATTGTTATACGCAGATTCTCGCCAATGGTAGAAAATCCTCCCAACTACCTCTCAAATCAATCACACATCCCTTAACATGTCTTCCAATAATGAATTACTCTTTCCGACTGACCATCTGACTGAGGATGAAAAGCCGTACTGAAGTGTAACTTTGTTCCCAAGGCTTCATGCAGAGCTTTCCAAAATCGTGATGTAAATCTAGGATCCCTGTCTGATATAATAATGCAACCTTACGATTTCAGATATATACAGCTTAGCCAATTTCTATAATGAGTAATCCGTACGAACTAGAAGAAAATGAGCAGTTTTCATCAATCGGTCAACTACCACCCATATGGAGTTTTTCTTAGTAGGTGTTAAAGGTAACCCACTAACAAAATCCATTGTTATTCGCTCCCATTTCCAAAGTGGAATCTTTACCGATTGTAATAAACCTGATGGCAATTGATGCTCCGCCTTTACTTGTTGACAAGTCAAACATTTTCCTACAAACTCAAAAATCTCACGCTTCAACCCTGGCCACCAATACTATTCACGGAGATCCCGATACATCTTATTTCCTCTGGGGTGCATAGCATAAGGGCTACTATGCGCCTCCCGCAGGATCATTTGCCTCAAATCTGAGTCTTTAGGCATACAAACCCTTCCATGAAAACACAGTACCCCATTCGTGTTTATACCAAAGTCCTCTATTTCACTCCTTCCAACTTGCTGAAATAAGGGTTCCAACTTTTTATCTAATATCTGCTTTTCACGAATTTGTTCTAACCACGAGGCTTCACCAAGTTACGCTAATGCACTACCATCCCGAAACAAACTCAAACGAGCAAACATTGCTCTCAAATCGAGATACCACCTTACGGCTTAACGATTAGCTACCACATTAGCTTTTCCAGGATGATACTCGATTGAGAAATCATAATCTTTAATAATTCCACCCATCTTCTTTGTCTCAAATTTAACTCCTTCTGAGTAAGAAGATACTTAAGACTCTTGTGATCCGTGTAGATGATAGACTTCTCACCGTAGAGATAGTGCCTCCAAATCTTTAAAGCAAATACCACTGCAGCTAACTCCAAATCATGAGTAGGATAGTTTACTTCATGCGATCTCAACTGTTGAGAAGCATAAGCCACCACCTTTCCATTTTGCATTAGCACACAACCCAAACCCGTGTGAGATGCATCATAATAAATAGTAAATTCTTTTCTAGCCTCCGGCTAAATCAAACTTGGTGCTTCCGTCAGAATCTTCTTCAATTTCTCGAAACTCTTTTGTTGTTTTTCAGTCCAAACATACTGTACTCCTCCGCAACAGTTTAGTTAGGGGTGCAGCAATCATCGAAAACCCTTCAACGAAGCGTCTATAATAACCAGCCAAACCTAAGTAACTCCGAATTTTACCTACCGTTTTTGGTGGTTTCCAATCCAGTACAGCCTCAATCTTCCGAGGATCCACCCTTATTCCTTCAGCTGATACCACATGACCCAAGAAAGTCACTTCCTTTAGCCAAAATTCACATTTACTGAATTTGGCATAAAGTTGCTTATCACGAAGTAACTGCAATACAATATGCAAATGCGTGTCATGCTCCTCGTCATTTCTTGAATAAACCAAAATGTCATCTATGAACACTACCACAAACTAGTCTAAATATGGTTGAAAGACTCGGTTCATCATGTCCATAAATATGGCTGGTGCATTGGTTAACCCAAACGACATCACCAAAAACTCATAATGTCCATAACGAGTTTGGAACGCCATCTTATAAATATCTGCTTCTTTCACCTTAAGTTGGTGATAACCCGATCTCAAATCAATTTTGGAGAAAACTGAAGCTCCTTTCAATTGATCAAACAAGTCATCAATTCTTGGCAAAGGATACCTATTCTTGATCGTCAATTTATTCAATTGCTTGTAATCAATGCACATACGCATCGATCCATCCTTCTTCTTAACGAACAAAATTGGTGCTCCCCACGGAGACACACTCGGTCGAATAAATCTTCGATCCAACAATTCTTGAATTTGAGCTTTAAGCTCCGCCAACTCCTTCGGTGCCATTCTATAAGGAGCAATGGACACTGGAACTATTTCGGGCAAAAGCTCAATACCAAATTCTACTTCCTGATCTGGAGGTATGCCAGAAGTTCATCGGGAAATACATCTGGGAATTCCTTCACCGTCCTCACATCATCCACAAATAACTCTTTGGCATCCAAAGCACAAATAAAGGCTAAGAATGCTCCATACCCTTTCTGTACCAACTTTTCTGCCTTTAACGCAGATACCACATTTGCCAAGTAATTCCTTCGTTCACCTATCATTATTACTTCTTTATCACCTGAAGTTCTTATTGACATCCGCTTTTCAAAGACAATCCAAATGCGCCGATGCTTAACCAACCAATCCATGCCTGAATGAGATCGAACTCACGAAAGGCAATTCCATCAAATTCGCCAAAATATTTCTTCTTGAATTTCTAAGGGCACGCCTCTAAATAATTTATTTACAATTACCGACTGTCCTAAAGGACTAATTACTGTCATCTCACTATCGGTAATTTTAGATTCTAGATTCAAGTTTCCAGATATGGCACTAGCAACATACGATGGGTAGAACCAATATCTATCAAGGCAATAACAGGTACATCAAAGATGAAGAACGTATCAGTTATTACATCAGGTGCATTACCATCATCGCGGCGTCTAACTGCATAGACCAATCCTGGTTGTCTTGCATCTGTGTTACCTCTAGAACTATTGCCTCGACCCGGTGCACCTTAACCACGTCGAGCCCCATTACCACCACGACCTGGTCCACTGCCTCTCGGTGGCTGCTGAGTTCCTCTTGCCGACTGTGCATCAGTAATACGAACTTCCTGAGTCGTATCCATACATCGAGGGCAATTTCTATATTGATGATCCATTGAACCACATTTATAACAAGCACCCGTTTTTCTTCAGCACTCTCCGGAATGTCGTTTCCCACATCAGTACAATCTCGACTCTGATTACTAGCCACAGGTGCTCTACCTTGAGCTAGTTCATTATTTCAAGGCCTCTTCAGAAACCTTTTTGAAAAACCCGAATGCTTTATATCCCTCTTGTCTCTAAATCTTTCTCGATTCTGACGTTCTGAGTTCTTAGCCTCTTCGGCTATCTTGGCTTTTTCCACAAGCGTGGCAAAAGTTCTAACTTGTTGTGGGGCTATCAGAACCCGAACTCATCATTCAACCCATCCTCAAAGCATACACAACACTCATGATCCGTTGACACTATTGTCCGAGCATAGCGACTCAAGCGTAAAACTTCAAACCTCATCTACGCCATCGCCTTATTTCCTTGAATTAGATTCAAAATTCCTTCCTTCAGCGTCCACATAACTTGTTCCTACATATTTCCTTGAAAGGCGCTTTGAAGAATTCCCAAGTAATCAATGCAGCTTCGGTGCCTTCTCGAATAGTAAGCCACCATTGATACGCCTCGTCTCTTAGCAAGGACACGGCTTCTTTCAGTTTCTGCTCAACAGTGCATTCCATATCATCCATAATCTGCTCCAGAGCTTTGAGCCAATATTCTGCCACATTCGGAGCTACACCGAAAACACCTCTAAAAACTTCTGCACCATTAGACTTGATTCATTCCGATATAGACCCACGAGCTGTTGGCCCAACTCTAGTTCAGTGACCCTTTGAAGGACTCGCAGCATTGCTTGCGTCAAAGCATTATCTTCTTCCATATGATTATGTGTTCCCGTCTCACTTTCAAGTGACGCAGTGCATCCATTTTCGGCATATGATTTGGTGCTTACGACGCAAAGACTCGTCCTCTACCATGGCCACGCTCACCGCATCCACGACCACGCCCTCTACGCTTATAATGTCTAATTCGATTTAATCGATTACCGCTTTTATGAATCAGAATACTATTTCAGTGTTTATTAACGATGTTTTATGAGATTTGAGAGATAAAGTTGTTTTTCGCAAACACATCCTATAATCTCAATCTCTACGATTTTCAACATCTAAAACTAGAAGTTCTAGAGTGTTCCTATGATCATATCATCATAATAATCATTCAATAATAAATACTTACTTAACTTGGTGCCGGATGCTTGTGGTGCCATACTAATCTTTAAAACATAATTGAAATAATTTCATACAAAGGTTATTTGCTGAACCCAACCACAGTCGAGTTTTGAAACTAGTTCTGATACCATTAAATGTAACACCCCAAATTAGGTCTATGCGTCAAGACGAGATTTGGTTTGTCACACAGATCGGACATCCTTTTTATTCTCTAATGATTTAAGTAAAAACAGTTCTACAAAACCTTTTGAAAATAAAGTTTAATAAAAACCAAAAGAAATGATTTAAATTCGTTAATTTTAAGAAACATTAGTTGAAGTCTTTATCATTTAGTATCCAACAATCAAAACCTTAAAAGAGTTTAAAAGAATTTTGAAAATAGTTATAAAATCTCATATGTTTTAAAAACAAAGAATTTTAAAGAATCATTATAGGATTAACAAAAGCCCATATTAAATATCTAAAAATAAAATTTAAATTCATCCACACATAAAATAAAATTCATAAAATCTTAACAAAGGCTTTATTACATCATATCCAAAATAGTAATTTAAAGAAAGCTCTTAATAAAAGTTCATAGTTTATAAAACCCATGTTTGCAGATGGCCTCCATGAAGTCATTCTCGCCCAAGTCCACGTCAATTTCCATTACACCGTGATGGAAAATTTAAGGAGTGAGTTACGAGAACTCAATGTATAACTCACTTACTATATCCATGGGCGGGCCGCACAGAAGTCATTATTTTGGGCTTGAGCCCATAAGCAGATTTAGCAATATAATAAATGAAATGTATGCAAAATGAAATTTCCCAACCAACCTAATATCCATCCGCTACACCACCCGTACCAACCATCACACTGTGAGGGATCAAGTCAACCTACCCCGCCAACACACCGATCGTAGGCATTAAGCCATTTTATATTTGATTGTGGTGAACCAACGAACTAGATTGTGACAAAGTCACCGACCTAGAGGCATTAAGCCATTAAAATATTTGTGGCGAGCCAATTAACTAGAGGCAATAAGCCATTAAAATATTTGTGGCGAGCCACCGAACTAGATTTTTGGCAACAAGCCTTTCTTCTCTTCATTATAAATCCCAACCCATGCAAACATGTATGCATAATACTATATACATATGATAATTTTAGCAAAAGGCCCAATTTACATGTGAATCAATATTTCAAGTTTTATTAAGGCCCATAATACAAAATAACATTTAGCCCATTTAGCAATCTAATACTTTGGCCCATTTAACGATCTAGCAGATTTTTCAGCCCATTTAACGATCTAGCATATTTTTTGGCCCATTTAACGATCTAGCAGATTTTTCGGCCCATTTAACGATCTAGCAGATTTTTTGGCCCATTTAACGATCTAGCATATTTTTCGACCCATTTAACGATCTAGCAAATTTTTCGGCCCATTTAACGATCTAGCAGATTTTTTTTACAATATATCAAATACTCATTGAGGACGTTTTCGTAAATTTCACAACTTTAACAGTTTTCATGTATTTTCACATAAATACTAATTATTACGCATTTTTCCAATTTTGTCAATTTTACATTTTCCCAATACTTACGGTATAACATCTAACCGAGATAAGTGTGAAGTTACACACCTGGTTATTGTGAGAACTAGACTTTTCCGCTCGTCAATACCTAAACGTAACACGATAAATTAGAACACTATTATTTAATAATACTACACTATTAATAAGCGATCTAAATCTTTACCCTCAGAATTTTGAACCACTTCTATTTGCGGTTTCTCCCGATTGTTGATTCACATTCGATGAGAATCCACGAACAAATAAAGGTTGATGAGTACGAATGACTTCAAACAACTGGTTCTCCTAGGATGAGGTCCACTACCGATGGAAAATCTCACATTCCCAAAAAAATTTCTTCGTTTATACTTAGGGGGATTAGCGAAACGACCCCTCTTTCGAAGACTATTCACTGCCCTTTTCTGCCCTATCTTGAATGTCTTTAATGACATAAAATGTAACATCCTAGATTAGGGGTTATGCGTTTGTGCATAATTCATGAGTAGTAGGTTTTGGCAGTGTTTGAAAGTGAATTAAGGGTTTTTAAAATCCTAGGATGGAAGAGAAAGCGTTGGACAATAAGCTTTGGACAATTATTGGTTTTTAAATTAAAAACAAGAAGTGATGTGGATAAGTGGCAAGGGACGCCACCTAAGGTGCAAGGGTTATGGCAACAAGTGAAGTACTTTGAGGGAAGAGGTTCAATCCCATTGTGTGCATTTTGCTTAATAGCATGTTTCTTGTGATATGTGGTGTGCATTTTAGAACCTTGAAATGTATGGAAATGTATGGAAATGTGGAAATGGAAATGTTACATTAAAAAGCAGGAAAGTGACCATTTTGGAAACCTAAGTAAATTAGGAAAGTGAACATTTTGGAAACCTAAGCTAAAAGAGGAAAGTAAACATTTTGGAAACTAAGCTAAAAGAGGAAAAGTGAACATTTTGGAAACTAAGCTGAATTAGGAAAGTGAACATTTTGGGAACTAAGCTAAAAGAGGAAAGTAAACATTTTAGGAAACCTAAGAAATGTCAAGTTTACAGAGTCGAACGAAAATTTTTGGAAACCTAAAAATGACTTAGAAATGTCGAGTTTTAAATTTTTAAAGAGGTAATTAAGGCAATGAGGCTTTAAAAGAAAAAGTACGTGAAATTTAACACACAAACGGGCTTGGAAAAGTGGCCTGAAGATGCCACTTAGGGCCTTTGGAAATGGCACCACATACAAGGGTGTTGGGCCTGAGTTCAAGTCACATGGGAAGCAAATAAAATAATTTTTATTTTTGCTTCTAGAAGCCCAAGAGGTGGACGGCACAAGGCTTGCAAAAGAGGAGTTTCACTCTCTTTTAAATTCGGCTAATTAGAAGATAATAAGGATTATACTTTATTTCTTATTTTAAAATTAAAGAGATAAAGTTATCACATAAGGAAGAGTAGTGGCCAAGCAAAGGATTCTTGGCCTAATTTTGGCTATAAAAGGATAAGACTAGGGCTATTCATTATTCATTCTCCTCTCTTTCTTTTGCCAAATATTCTTTCTCCTCTCCCTCCGCGAAATTCTTCTTGAGCATCCATTCTTTTCCTCTTCTCTTTTAGCATCCTAGCCGATTCCTTCTAAGCCTATTATTCCTCTCTTCTTTCATCTTTGAAACCGAATACATAAAGGGATCATAGCCGATTGTTCATCAAGTCTCTAAGCTGAATCTTTGAAGTGGTGCCAGGAGGGATCTGTCGATTTCAATAAAAAGGGTAAGGATCTATAGTTATAATTGTATTCCTTTCTTTTAAGCTAAAATTTAGTCTAATCCCTCCTATATCTTATTGATCGAAATATGGAAGGTGAATTTCGGGATTTTAGATCTAAGGTATTTTGGCATCTCCATTAATCAAGAAGAGAGTTTTGGGATTTAAAAGATTTAAGGTAAGATATATGTATATTCGGCCAAAGGCCATGTTTATGTTTTAATGTTAGATTAAATCTAACATATTGGCCATGTTTATGTTTTAATGTTAGATTAAATCTAACATATGGTTATAGGAATTTCGACATCCTTAAAGAAAACAAGAGATCAATTTCGGGATTTGAATAATAGGGAAACCAGCAACAAGGTAAGTCTTAGTGTACTAATCCTACTAGGATTTGGATTTATGGCCGAATGGCTTTTTATTAAAGTAATAAGTGATAAAACAAATGTAGGGATTAAGGATCTAAGCATTAGATCAAGCTTTCCGGATCTCAAGGAAAGCTGTTAGCAAATTAGGTGTGTACCCTACACTAAATCTTGATAGATTCTGACTTTAATTCATTATATGTGTTAATATGAAAGTGTAAGAATATGGCTAAGGTACCGTGTGTACCCCACACTAATCTTAATAGATTTATGGCTTAAATATGATATATATGTTAATATGAAAGTGTAAGAATGTGGCTAAAGTACCATATTATGGTACAAAGTACTGTGCACGTTTTCCTACTCCTACTAGGAATTTCGAAATATGTTATATTTAACATGTGAAAAGTGATGTGAAAGTGAAATTAAATATGATATGCATGATATGTATAATTTGGGGCATTCGGGTTATTTGAGAAAGGGGAAGTGAATGTGATGACTTCGGTCTCACTAAGTGAAACGTGATGACTTCGGTCTCACTAAGAATATGTGACGACTTCGGTCTCACTAAATGAATGTGGTGACTTCGGTCACATTAAGTGAATGTGGTAACTTCGGTTACATTATCTAAATGTGGTGTCTCATGACACAAATATTAGGTGGCTATGCCACAATAATTTTAAGTGGGCGATGAGCACGTCGACTGCAGTGACTGCCTTCGATGGTGTGTAGCGGATGGAGGGTTGACTTAGTAGTCCCCACGGTGTGCAGGTTGGTACGGGTGGAGTGTAGCGGATGGCATATAAGTTTGGTTTCGGGTTTGCATCATTATCTTTAATTTTTATATGAACAAGATATGTATGGTGTGCCTAATTCTATTATATTTTAACGTTGGTTACACATTGAGTCTATCGACTCACCCCATTGTGGGAATATGTTTCAGGTGATGAGCAGTAATGGACCGGGACGGCAGAACTTGTGGTGGCCATGTTCAGCTTGAAGTTTAATTTAATTTGAATCTTTATTTTATTTTAAGTCTTGTACAATTTTATTTTGGGTTTCGTTTTATGTAATAAGGCCATCGTGATTTATTTTTATTTCGCTTTAATTACTATGTTATGAATTTAGGGCTTTATAAAGATTAAGCCCATTTAATTTAAAATAAGTTTAAACATTTTGTCACTGAAACAAATGGGTTTTTGATATAAAATAAATTAGTTTTCAACTCGAGCCCAACCCACAACAAACTATCTTCCAAAACACACAGTTTTCAAAGTATTCGAATGAATTTGAACCGGGTTACTTCGAGGAACATACCAGATCTTGTCCATTCTCGTGGGCCGGGTGTGGGGTGTCTCATAAAATCATTAGCCAAACTAATAACTATCAAAATAGGACTAACAATTTTTAAAAAATGAGATTGGCTTACCACAATTATCCTCGTTCCACGAGGTAGCAATCGAGGATTACTCCCTATAACGAAATCGATTAAATAACCAACTATACCAATATGACGAATAATATGAAAATCCTTGAATAAACTCCTTACCTTAACTCTTAAGATCGATTCCAACGATCCATGATACTTAAGAACACTTTGAGCTTCTGCCCTCCAAAATCACTCTATTGCCCACGGTTGAAAAGAATTGAGTGAGAAGAATACTTATGTCTAATGGAAGATTCGGTTATGACTAAACAAGAAAATGAAAATGATTCGGCACAAGAGCAAACTAGCATTCAGCCATGAGAGAAAATATTGAAGAAACTTTAGTTGAGAAAGAAGTAAAAGAATGGAAGATGGAGATGATGATGATTCGGTTTTCAAGAGAGAGAAAGAGAAAGAAAAAGAGAAAGAAAAGAGAATGAAAAGAGAATGAAAAGAATTGAGTTTAAGAGAATTGTGCATTCGGAATTTGGGGAGGAAAAATGAGAAAAAGAATGGCCTTCTTTCCTTTTGTGTGTTGATAGTTTCGGCACTAGGAAAAATAAAACACTAAAATGATTAGCAAAGAAATGACCAAATGGTCAAAAAGAAAGATGCAATTGTTTCCTCAAGGTTGTTGACAAATTCGGCTAGAGAGAAAATAGATGGAGAGAAAATATGTTTTGCCAAAGCCAAAAATGACCAAAAAGAATGTGTTTCTCCAACACACAAGCCAACCAAGCCAATTAACAAAATCGGCCAACCCCTCTAGCCCCTATGTCGTCCACATACATAGTCAAAAGGCTATGAAAGAGTTGCCAAAACATCATCCTAGTCTCAAGCCATATCATCCTCCTTTTTCCTTAAGTTTGAGAAACATTATCCCCCAATTCTAGCCATTCTATCCCCTAACTAAAGCTTTCCATAACCCTTAGTCTTCTTACCAAAAAAAAAATTAATCCAACTTATCCTAATCTTATCCATAGCCGACACATGCTAGGATAAAGCAAAAAAATAAAAACTCCCAAATTGCATGCTAGGAGATTCGAACCTATTCCCTCAAGTCCAACTTATAGCGCCATCACCACTTTGCCAATTACTCATCTTATGCCATCTTTTAGTACTTAATTAACTTAAGTTTCAAGGTCACCTGATTTCTTTACACTAAAATACTCTTTCCTAATTTTTATTCAAATTCTAAGTAAACCCAAGCTAACCTCTAGCAACATATTGATACTCAAATTTTTAGGATGTTACAATTCTACCCCTAAAAAAATATGTCCTCGAAATTTACCTGATTAAAAGAGATGAGGATATTGTTGCCGAATTGCATCCTCAGGCTCCCACGTAGCTTTCTCCGCTCCGTGATTACGCCATAAAACCTTGACCAATGGCACGATATTTTTTCTTAGCACTTTAACATCTCGGTCTAAAATTTCCACTGGTTCTTCCTCAAAAGACAAGTCTGATTTCAATTCCACTTTCTATCGGTACTATGTGAGATGGATTTGATCTATAGCGCCTCATCATGAAAACATCAAAAACATTATGAATTTGACTCAACTCCGGAGGTAATTCAATCTGATAGGCCACTGGACCAACACGCTTCATCACACGATATGCCCCAATGAACCTAGGGCTCAACTTGCCCTTCTTTCCAAATCTGAAAATTTTCTTCCAAGGTGAGACCTTCAGAAAGACCTGCTCTCCCTCAGCAAACTCGATATCCCTATGCTTCAGGTCTGCATACGACTTCTCTCTATCCGAAGCTTCCTTTAACCGTGCTCGAATAACTTTTACCTTTTCCTCTGTTTCAAATATTAATTCAGGACCCAACATCTGTCGCTCGCCCAATTCAGTCCAACAAGTAGGAGTACGACACCTACGACCATACAATGCCTCGTAGGGTGCCATCTGGATGGTAGACTGATAGTTATTGTTATACGCAAATTCTACCAATGGTAGAAAATCCTCCCAACTACCTCTGAAATCAATCACACATCCCCTTAACATGTCTTCCAATAATTGAATTACTCTTTCCGACTGACCATCTGACTAAGGATGAAAAGCCGTACTAAAGTTTAACTTCGTTCCCAAGGCTTCATGCAGAGCTTTCCAAAATCATGATGTAAATCTAGGATCCCTGTCTGATATAATAGACACTGGTACCCCATGCAACCTTACGATTTCAGATATATACAGCTTAGCCAATTTACGTAATGAGTAATTAAGACGAACTAGAAGAAAATGGAAGCCATCAATCGATCAACTACCACCCATACGGAGTTTTTCTTAGTAGGTGTTAAAGGTAACCCACTAACAAAATCCATTGTTATTCGCTCCCATTTCCAAAGTGGAATCTTTACCGATTGTAATAAACCGACAAAGAATTGATGCTCGCCTTTACTTGTTGACAAGTCAAACATTTTCCTACAAATTCAGAAATCTCACGCTTCAACCCTGGCCACAATGCTGTTCACGGAGATCCCGATACATCTTATTTCCCCCGGGGTGCATAGCATAAGGGCTACTATGCGCCTCCCGCAGAATCATTTGCCTCAAATCTGATTCTTTAGACATACAAACCCTTCCACGAAAACACAGCACTCCATTCGTGTTTATACCAAAGTCCTCTATTTCACTCCTTCCAACTTGCTGAAATAAGGGTCCCAACTTTTTATCTGATATCTGCTTTTCTTGAATTTGTTCTAACCACAGAGGCTTCACCTGAGGTTCTGCTAACAGACTACCATCCTCAAACAAACTCAAACAAGCAAACATTGCTCTCAAATCAGATACCACCTTACGGCTTAACGATCGCCTACCACATTAGCTTTTCCAGATGATACTCGATTGAGAAATCATAATCATTTAATAATTCCACCCATCTTCTTTGTCTCAAATTTAACTCCTTCTGAGTAAGAAGATACTTAAGACTCTTGTGATCCGTGTAGATGATAGACTTCTCACCGTAGAGATAGTGCCTCCAAATCTTTAAAGCAAATACCACTGTAGCTAACTCCAAATCATGAGTAGGATAGTTTACTTCGTGCGGTCTCAACTGTCGAGAAGCATAAGCCACCACCTTTCTATTTTGCATCAGCACACAACCTAAACCCGTGTGAGATGCATCACGATAAACAGTCTTTTCCAGCCTCCGGCTGAATCAAAACTGGTGCTTCCATCAGAATCTTCTTCAATTTCTCGAAATTCTTTTGTTATTTTTCAGTCCAAACATACTGTACTCCCTTCCGCAGCAGTTTTGTTAGGGGTGCAGCAATCAACGAAAACCCTCAACGAAGCATCTATAATAACCAACCAAACCTAAGAAACTCTGAATTTTAGCTACCGTTTTTGGTGGTTTCCAATCCAGTACAGCCTCAATCTTCCGAGGATCCACCCTTATTCCTTCAGCTGATACCACATGACCCAAGAAAGTCACTTCCTTTAGCCAAAATTCACATTTACTGAATTTGGCATAAAGTTGCTTATCACGATGTAACTGTAATACAATACGCAAATGCATGTCATGCTCCTCATCATTTCTTGAATAAACCAAAATGTCATCTATTAACACTACCACAAACCGGTCTAAATATGGTTGAAAGACTCGGTTCATCATGTCCATAAATGCAGCTGGTGCATTGGTTAACCCAAACGGCATCACCAAAAACTCAAAATGTCCATAACGAGTTCGGAATGCCGTCTTATAAATATCTGGTTCTTTCACCTTAAGTTGGTGATAACCCGATCTCAAATCAATTTTGGAGAAAACTGAAGCTCCTTTCAATTGATCAAACAGGTCATCGATTCTCGGTAAAGGATACCTATTCTTGATCTTCAATTTATTCAATTGCCTGTAATCAATGCATATATGCATCTATCCATCCTTCTTCTTAACGAACAAAACTGCAGATTCCCACGGAGACACACTCGGTCGAATAAATCCCCAATCCAACAATTCTTGAATTTAAGCTTTAAGCTCTACCAACTCCTTCGGTGTCATTCAATGAGGAGCAATGGACACTAGAGCTGTTCTGGGCAAAAGCTCAATACCAAATTCTACTTCTCGATCTAGAGGTATACCAGGAAGTTCATCGGGAAATACATCTGGGAATTCCTTCACCATCCTCACATCATCCGTAGATAACTCTTTGGCATCCAAAGCACAAATAAAGGCTAAGAATGCTCCATAGCCTTTTCGCACCAACTTTTCTGCCTTTAACGCAGATACCACATTTGCCAAGGAATTCCTCCGTTCACCTATCATTATTACTTCTTTATCACCCGAAGTTCTTATTGACATCCGCTTTTCAGCACAATCCAAATGCGCCCGATGCTTAACCAACCAATCCATGCCCAGAATGAGATCGAACTCGCCTAAAGGCAATTCCATCAAATTCGCCAAAAATATTTCTTCTTGAATTTCTAAGGGCACGCCTCTAAATAATTTATTTACAATTATCGACTGTCCTAAAGGACTAATTACCGTCATCTCACTATCGGTAATTTCAGATTCTAGATTCAAGTTTCTAGATATGGCACTAGCAACATACGAGTGGGTGGAACCAATATCTATCAAGGCAATAACAGGTACATTAAAGATGAAGAACGTACCAGTTATTACCTCAGGTGCATTGCCATCCTCACGGCGTCTAACTGCATAGACCAATCTTGGTTGTCTTGCATCTGTTACCTCTAGAACCATTGCCTCGACCCGGTGCACCTTGACCACGTCCAGCCCCATTACCACCACGACCTGGTCCACGGCCTCTCGGTGGCTACTCAGTTCCTCTTGCCAGCTGTGCATCAGTAATATGAACTTCCTGAGTCGTATCCATACGTCGAGGGTAATTTCTATATTGATGATCCATTGAACCACATTTATAACAAGCACCCATTTTCCTCCAAGACTCTCCGAATGTCGTTTCCCACATTCAAGACAATCTCGACTCGATTACTAGCCACGTGTGCTCTACCTTGAGTGGTTCATCATTCCGAGGCCTCTTGAAACCTTTTGAAGAACTCAATGCTTTATATCCTCTTGCCTCTAAATCTTTCCCGATTTCGATGTTCGAGTTCTTAGCCTCTTGATTATCTTGGCTTTTTCCACAAGTGGAAAAAGTTCTAACTTGTTGTGGGGCTATCGAACCGCAACTCATCATTCAACCCATCATCAAAGCGCATATAACGCTCATGATCCGTTGACACTATTGTCCGAGTGTAGCGACTCAAGCGTAAAAACTCAAATTTCATACACGCCATCGCCTTATTTTCTTGAATTAGATTCAAAATTCCTTCCTTCAAGCGCCCACATAACTTGTTCCTACATATTTCCCTTGAAAGGCGCTTTGAAGAATTCCCAAGTAATCAATGCGACCTCGGTGCCTTCTCGAACAAGAAGCCACCATTGATACGCCTCGCCTCTTAGCAAGGACACTGCTCCTTTCAGTTTCTGCTCGACAGTGCATTCCATATCATCCATAATCCGCTCCACAGCTTCGAGCCAATATTCTGCCACATTCGGAGATACACCGGAAACTCCTCTAAAAACTTCTGCACCATTAGACTTGAGTCGTTTTGATATCGACCCACGAGTTGTTGGCCCAACTCTAGTTCCAGCGACCATTTCAAGGACTCGCAGCATTGCTTGCGTCAAAGCATTATCTTCTTCCATATGATTATGTGTTGCCGTCTCACTTTCATGTGACGCAGGTGCATCCATTTCCGACATATGATTTGGAGCTTCAGACGCAGCACCTCGTCCTCTACCACGGCCATGTCTACCGCATCCACGACCACATCCTCTAGAGCTCATAATGTCTAATTCGATTTAATCTGATTACAAGTTTTATGAATCAGAATACTATTTCAGTGTTTATTAATGATATTTTATGAGATTTGAGAGATAAAGTTGCTTTTCGCAAACACATCCTATAGTCTCAATCTCTATGATTTTCAACATCTAAAACTAGAAGTTCTAGAGTGTTCCTAAGATCATATCATCATAATAATCATTCAATAATAAATGCTTACTTGACTTGGTGCCAGATGCTTGTGGTGCCATACTAATCTTTAAAACATAATTGAAATAATTTCATACAAAGGTTATTTGTTGAACCCAACCACAGCCGAGTTTTGAAACTAGCTCTGATATCATTAAATGTAACACCCCAAATCAGGTCTATGCGTCAAGACGAGATTTGGTTTGTCACACAGATCGAACATCCTTTTTATTCTCTAATGATTTAAGTAAAAATAGTTCTACAAAACCTTTTGAAAATAAAGATAAATAAAACCCAAAAGAAATGATTTAAATTCGTTAATTTTAAGAAACATTAGTTGAAGTCTTTATCATTTAGTATCCAACTATCAAAACCTTAAAAGAGTTGAAAAGAATTTTGAAAATAGTTATAGAATCTCATATGTTTTAAAAACAAAGAATTTTAAAGAATCATTATAGGATTAACAAAAGCCCATATTAAATATCTAAAATAAAATTTAAATTCATCCACACATAAAAACAAAATCCATAAAATCTTAATAAAGGCCTTATTACATCATATCCAAAATAGTAATTTAAAGAAAGCTCTTAATAAAAGTTCATAGTTTATAAAAACCCATGTTTGCAGTATGGCCTCCATGAAGTCATTCTCAGCCCAAGTCCACGTCAATTTACATTACCTGTGAAGGAAAATTTAAGGGAGTGAGTTACTCAAAACTTAGTTTATAACTCACTTACTATATCCACTAGGCCAGATCATCAAGTCATTATTTTGGGCTTGAGCCCATAACAGATTTAGCAATATAACAAATGAAATGTATGCAAAATGAAATTTCCCAACCAACCTAATATCCATCCGCTACACACCACCCATACCAACCATCACACCTGTGGGGATCAAGTCAACCCACCCCGCCAACACACCGATCGTAGGCATTAAGCCATTTTTATATTTGGTTGTGGTGAACCAATGAACTAGATTGTGACAAAGTCACCGAACTAGAGGCATTAAGCCATTACAATATTTGTGGCACAGCCACCGAACTAGAGGCAATAAGCCATTAAAATATTTGTGGCAGAGCCACCGAACTAGATTTTTGGCAACAGGCCTTTCTTCTCTTCATCATAAATCCCAACCCATGCAAACATGTATGCATAACAGTCTATATACATATGATAATTTTAGCAAAAGGCCCAATTTACCTGTGAATCAATATTTCAAGTTTTTATTAAGGCCCATAATACAAAATAACATTTAGCCCATTTAGCAATATAATACTTTGGCCCATTTAACGATCTAGCAGATTTTTTGGCCCATTTAACGATCTAGCAGAGTTTTTGGCCCATTTAACTATCTAGCAGATTTTTTGGCCCATTTAACGATCTAGCATATTTTTCAGCCCATTTAACGATCTAGCAGATTTTTCGGCCCATTTAACGATATAGCAGATTTTTTTTTTTACAATTTATCAAATACTCATTGAGGACGTTTTTGTAAATTTCACAACTTTAACAGTTTTCATATATTTTCACATAAATACTAATTATTACGCATTTTTCCAATTTTGTCAATTTTACGATTTTTCCCCATACTTACGGTATAACATCTAACCTGAGATAAGTGTGAAGTTACACACTTGGTTATTGTGAGAACTAGACTTTCCCGGTCGTCAATACCTAAACGTAACACGATAAATTAGAACACTATTATTTAATAATACTACACTATTAATAAGCGATCTAAATCTTTACCCTCAGAATTTCGGACCACTTCTATTTGCGGTTTCTCCCGATTGTTGATTCGTTACCCGATGAGAATCCACGAACAAACAAAGGTTCGGTACTACGACTGACTTCAAACAACTGGTTCTCCTCGGATGAGGGTCCGCAACCCGGTGGAAAATCTTGGATTCTCGAAATAGCCCTTCGTTTATACTTAGGGGTATTAGCGAAACCACCCCTCTTTTGAAGACTATTCACTGCCCTTTTCTGCCCTATCTTGAATGTCTTTAATGACATAAAATCATTAGTTAAACTAATAACTATCGAAATAGGACTAATGATTTTTAAAAAATGCAATTGGCTTACCACAATTATCCTCGTTCCATGAGGTAGCAATCGAGCGATTATGTCCCTATAACGAAATCGATTAAATAACCAACTATACCAATATGACGAATAATATGAAAATCCTTGAATAAACTCCTTACCTTAACTCTTAAGATCGATTCCAACGATCCACGATACTTAAGAACACTTTGAGTTTCTACCCTCCAAAATCACTCTATTGCCCACAGTTGAAAAGAATTGAGTGAGAAGAATACTTATGTCTAATGGAAGATCCGGTTATGACTAAACAAGAAAATGAAAATGATTCGGCACAAGAGCAAACTAGCATTCGGCCATGAGAGAAAATATTGAAGAAACTTTAGTTGAGAAAGAAGTAAAAGAATGGAAGATGGAGATGATGATGATTCGGTTTTCAAGAGAGAAAAAGAGAAAGAAAAAGAGAAAGAAAAGATAAAGAAAAGAGAATGAAAAGAATTGAGTTTAAGAGAATTGTGCATTCGGCATTTGGGGAGGAAAAATGAGAAAAAGAATGGCCTTCTTTCTTTTTGTGTGTTGACTGTTTCGGCATTAGGAAAAAGAAAACACTAAAATGATTAGCAAAGAAATAACCAAATGGTCAAAAAGAAAGATGCAATTGTTTCCTCAAGGTTGTTGACAAATTCGGCTAGAGAGAAAATAGATGGAGAGAAAATAGGTTTTGCCAAAGCCAAAAATAACCAAAAAGAATGTGTTTCTCCAACACACAAGCCTACCAAGCCAATCAACAAAACCGGCCATCCCCCCTAGCCTCTATGCCATCCACATACATAGTCAAAAGGCCATGAAAGAGTTTCCAAAACATCATCTTAGTCTGAAGCCATATCATCCTCATTTTTCCTTAAGTTTAAGAAACATTATCCCCCAATTCTAGCCATTCTATCCCCTAACTCAAGCTTTCCATAACCCTTGGTCTTCTTACCAAAAAAAAAAAAATTTAATCCAACTCATCCTAATCTTATCCATAGCCGACACATGCTAGGATAAAGCAAAAAAATAAAAACTCCCAAATTGCATGCTAGGAGATTCGAACCACTCCCCTCAAGTCCAACTTATAGCGCCATCACCACTTTGCCAATTACTCATCTTATGCCATCTTTTAGTACTTAATTAACTTAAGTTTCAAGGTCACCTGATTTCTTTACACTAAAGTACTCTTTACTAATTTTTATTCAAATTCTAAGTAAACCCAAGCTAACCTCTAGCAACATATTGATACTCAAATTTTTAGACTGTTACAGTAAATATCAAATTCCAAAACGATCAAGAGAATGACTTTATCAAAAAATCGAGGTTTATTTGAAATCCTTGATTAAAAACACAAGAGATTATCATTGGATCTATAGAGTAGTATTTGATTAAAATTTTAAAATTTATTGAATCAAAATATTCTAACGAAGAATTAAAGGATTTCGAGTTTTAAAGATATTTAAGAAAACCTTTATTTTATACGAAAGTTTTAGAAAATCATTTATGAAAAATCTAAATCAATCCAACTTAATAAATCTAAAACATAATAAATCCATCCACATAATAAAATCCATAATTAAAAAGGCCTTATTACATCGCCATTAAAAATAGTACTTAATAAAAATTATAAAAGAATTCTTAAAGTTTTATAAACCACCATTTGTAGTATAGTCTCCCCACGGAGTCATCTCTGACCCAAGTCTCCATCAATTGTTATTACCTAAGAGGGGTAAAAAAATTGGGGTGAGTTACTTAGAACTCAGTGTGTAACTCACTTACCATAGTCCACTGGGCCAAGACCATTTAAAAATTTATTTGGGCATAAGCCCATTTCAAAATATAAAAAAAAATGCAAATGATATGCAATTCCCAAAACCAAACCTAGATTTCCATCCGCTACACACCTCCGTACCCTACAAGCACACCTGTGGGGAGCTTTAGTCACCCACCCCGCCAACACACCAAAGTAGGCTTTAAGCCCAATATCATATTTGTGGCAACGGCCATTTAAATAATTGTGGTAGAACCATCGATCTAGATTTCGGGCAACGGTCATCGTGACAGAGTCACCTATCTAGAATTCTGGCATCAAGCCTTTCTTCTCTTCATCATTGATCCCAACCCATGCAATCATGTTTATGCATTACAAAATATTTGTAAAGAAAACCATATTATAATTTATGAATTTTGGCCCATTAAAACACATATCACATATAACCCATTTATCCATTATCATAAATGGCCCAATTATCAAATTTCACTTATGGCCCATTTATCGATTATCACATATGGCCTAAATTCTAAATTATGACATATGGCCCAAATTTGCCAAATATCATATATGGCCCAAATTTATCAAATATCACATATGGCCCAAATTTGCCAAATATACATATGGCCCAAATTTATCAAATATCACATATGGCCCAAATTTATCAAATATCACATATGGCCCAAATTTACCAAATATCACATATGGCCCAAATTTATCAAATATCACATATGGCCCAAATTTATCAAATATCACATATGGCCCAAATTTATCAAATATCACATATGGCCCAAATTTATCACTTATTATCGTTTTAGCCATTATGGGCGATTTTTAATCCAACTTTTACTACTATATAGTCAACTAACCCATGAGATATAGTGTGAGATTACACACCTGATTACGGTGAGAACTACACTCTCCCGCTCGTCGATATCTAAACACACATTATGAAGGATTAGAACACTAAATTTAATATTAAACTATTCTAATATTGAGCGATCTAAATCTTACCCTCGAAATCTCGAACAACCACTATTTGCGATTTCTCTCTGATCAAAGGTTCAGAACCACGAGTAAACAATGGTTCGGGGGTACGTACGACTTCAAATAATTGGTTTTTGCCGGATGAGGGTCCACAACCCGGTGGAAAATCTCGGATTCCCGAAATAGTCCTTCTCTTAAACTTAGGGGAATAATGGAACCACCCCTCTTACGAACACTATTTACTGCCCCTTTCTTCCTTATCTTGATTGTCTCTATTGACAAAAAATCATTAGTCCAACCAATAAGTTATCGAAATTTTGAGTAGATGTTTTACAAAGTGGGATTAACTTACCACAAATATCCTCGTTCCACAATATGACAACCGAGTGAGAACGTCCCCTAAAATGAAATCGATTAATAAACTATTTATATCCATATGTCGAGTAATATAAAAATCCTTGATAATCCATTACCTTTAACACTTTAAATCCGATTTCAACGATCTACGATGTTTATGAACACTTGAGTTACGGCCCTCCACTAAGTTTCTATGATAGAGAAAAGATTAGAATGAGATATGGTATGATGATGATCTCAATCCAAAAAGATCATCCCACACCACATAGATTCAGCACAAAAGAAAGGGAAATAACAAATTCCAAAATATTGTACTAGCCACTTACCGATTGATTAAATTATGAGTAGAAAGAAGAATGATTGAGAAGGAAATATGTGAGTTGTAGAAGATTCGGTTATGAAGGAAAATTGAAGGAGATAGTGCTTAGCAACATTCGCCATGGTGAAAATAAAAGGAGAAAATGAGATGTTTGAGTGTTCTTTACAAGAAGAAAGAAAGGAGAAAAGAGTAAAGAGAGAGTGTTTATGTGTTGATTTTCCAAGGATGGAAGATGAACAAAGATAAGGTCTTGGGGTTGGTGTATATTCGGCCAAAAAGAAGAAAAGAAAAAGAATTATGCTTCTTCAAAGTTGTATGTTTTCAGCACAAAAGAGAAAGAAAGAAGATGATACTAATTTGGTCAAAAAGAAATGGCCAAACAACCAAAAACTTTGCCTATTGCTTCAACTACATTTGGCTAGGGAAAAGGATTTTGGAGAGAATGAAAAATAATGCTCATGTTTCTACAGAAACTGACCAAACTAGCTCCTAATCCCTATCAAGCTACTAACAAAATTTGGCCAACCTCCTTAGCCCCAAAAACCGTCCAAGTTCATATCCAATTAGCCATTCAAAGCTTTACAAAACAAAGCCCTTGATTCATGCCTTATGTCCCCTTATCACCTTAATTCATGAGATTCTTTTCCTTAAACCTTTACTTACCTTTTTCCTTTAGTCTTCTTGCCAAAAATGTTGCCCAACTCATCCTTTAACCTTATCCATGACCGATACTTGCTAAGGAAGGCAAAAAAATAAAAGCTTTCAAAATGCATGCTAGGAGATTCGAACCTCTCACCTCAAGCAAACATGCATGTGCCAACACCACTTTGCTACTAGCTCATCTTATGCTAGTTTTCAACACTTAAATTTACTTAAACCTCAAAGTCACTTGATCCACTTCAATTAAATACTCCTTACTAAAATTTATTCTAATTCCAAATAGTTCTCAAGTCTTCTCAAGACTATACCAATCATGAAAAATTTTATTATACACAAGTTAAGCACTAAAACATGCATCAATTCAATACTCAAATTTTTGGATGTTACAACTCTACCCTCCTTAAAGAAAATTTCGTCCTCGAAATTTACCTAGCTAAAAGAGATAAGGATATTGTTGTCGAATTGCATCCTCAGGCTCCCAAGTAGCTTCCTCCACTCCGTGATTACTCCATAAAATCTTGACCAACGGTACAGTCTTCTTTCTTAACACCTTAACATCTCGGTCTAAGATTCTCACTGGTTCCTCCTCGAAAGACAAATCTAGCCTTAATTCCACTTCTTCTACCGGTACTATGTGTGATGGATCCGATCAATAGCGTCTCAGTATAGAAACATGGAATACACTATGAATCTAACTCAATTTCGGAGGTAAATCAAGTTGATAGGCCACTGGTCCTACACGCTTCAACACACTGTACGGCCCAATGAACCTAGGGCTCAACGTTTCCTTCCGAATCTGAAAATCTTTTTCCACGGTGAAACTTTCAAAAAGACCTGATCTCCCACCACAAACTCGATATCTTTATGCTTCAGATCAGCGTATGACTTTTGTCTATCCGAAGCTTTCTTTAATTGCGCTTGAATTACTTTTACTTTTTCTTCCGTCTCTGATATCAATTCAGGACCCAAAAGTTGTCGTTCCCCTAATTCAGTCCAACAAGTAGGAGTACGACATCTAAGACCATATAACGCTTCATAGGGTGCCATCTAAATGCTAGATCGATAGTCGTTGTTATATCGTAAACTCGCCAAGCAGAGAAAATCCTCTCAACTACCTCTAAAATCAATCACACAACCTCTTAACATGTCTTCCAAAATCTGGATTACTCTTTCCAATCGACCATCCGACCGAGGGTGAAAAGCCCGATCAAGTTTAACTTTGTACCGAGCCTCATGCAAAGCTTTCCAAAAGCGTGATGTAAATTGAGGATCCCGTCCGATATGATGACACGGTACCCCATGCAACCTCACGATTTCAGATACATACTGCTTTAGCCAACTTCGCAACGAGTAATCCGTGACGAACCGGTAGAAAATGAGCGGTCTTCATTAATCGATCTACTACCACCCAGACAGAATCTTTCTTAGTAGGTGTTAAAGGTAACCCACTAACAAAATCTATCGTTATCCGCTCCTATTTCCATAATTGAATCTTTACTGGTTGTAACAATCCCGACGGTAATTGATGTTCTGCCATTACTTGTTGACAAGTCAAACACTTTCCAACAAAATTAGTAACTTCCCATTTTAACTTTGGCCACCAATACTATTCACAGAGATCCCGATACATCTTGTTTCCTCCGGGTGCATAGCATAAGGGCTACTATACGCCTCTAGAAGAATCATTTGCATCAAATTCGAGTCCTCGGGCATACAAACCCTTCCACGAAAACACAGTACACCATCTTTGTTCAAACCAGAATCTCCTATTACACAACTTTCAGCTTGTTGTATTAAAGGACCCAACTTTTCATCGGATAATTGCTTTTCCTTGATTTGTTCCAACCACAGAGGCTTCACTTGAAGTTCCGTTAACAAACTGCCATCCTCATACAAACTGAGATGAGCAAACATTGCTCTTAACTCCGATACAACCTTACGACTCAACACATCTGCCACAACGTTAGCCTTTCCAAGATGATACTCGATTGAGAAATCATAATCCTTTAACAACTCCACCCATCTCCCTTGTCTTAAATTCAACTCCTTTTGGGTAAGGAGGTACTTAAGACTCTTATGGTTCGTATAAATAATTGACTTCTCACCGTAAAGATAATGTCTCCAAATCTTTAATGCAAGAACTACCGCAGTAAACTCCAAATCATGAGTAGGATAATTGACTTCGAGCAGCCTCAACTGTCGAGAAGCATAAGCTACCACTTTTCCACTTTGCATCAGTACACATCCTAAACCTGTGTGTGATGCATCATAGTAAATGGTAAACTCTTTTTTGGGCTCTGGTTGAATCAGTACTGGCATTTCCGTTAGAATCTTATTCAGTTTCTCAAAAATCTTTTGTTGTTTATCGGTCCATACATACGGTACTTCCTTCTACAATATCTTAGTTAGGGGTGCAGCAATCAACGAAAACCCCTCAACAAAGCGCCTATAATAACTAGCCAAACCCAAGAAACTTCGGATCACAGCTATTGACTTTGGTGGTTTCCAATCCAACATAGCCTCTACCTTTCGAGGATCAACTCTTTTTCCTTCAGCTGACACTACGTGACCCAAGAAAGTCACTTCCTTCAACCAAAATTCACACTTACTGAATTTGGCATAAAGTTGCTTATCTCGTAAAATTTGCAGCACAGTGCACAAATGAGAGTCATGCTCTTCTTCATCCCTCGAATATACCAAAATGTCATCTATGAACACTACTACGAACCGATCTAAATAGGGCCGAAAGACTCGATTCATCATGTCCATAAATGAAGCTGGTGCATTAGTCAAACCAAACGGCATCACTAAAAACTCATAATGTCCATAGCGAGTTCGAAATACCGTCTTATGAATATCTGCCTCTTTCACCTTGAGTTGATGATAACCCGATCTCAAATCAATCTTGGAGAAGACTAAAGCTCCTCTTAATTGATCAAACAGGTCATCGATTCTCAGTAATAGATACCTATTCTTGATCGTCAATTTATTCAACTGCCAATAATCAATGCACATACGCATCGACCCATCCTTCTTCTTGACGAACAAAACCGGTGCTCCCCACGGAGACACACTTGGTCGAATAAATCCTCGATCTAGCAGTTCTTGAATTTGAGCTTTAAGCTCCGCTAACTCCTTCGGTGCCATTCTATAAGGAGCAATGGATACCGGAGCAGTTCCGGACAAAAGCTCAATGCCAAATTCTACTTCTCGATCTGGAGGTAGACCCAAAAGTTTTTCGGGAAAGACATCTAGAAATTCTTTCACCGTTCTCACACTTTCTACTGATAAATCCTTGGCATCCAAAGCACTGATGAATGCTAGGAATGCTCTATTCCCTTTCCACACCAACTTTTCTTCCTTCAAAGTAGATGCCACATTGTCAAAAAGTTTCCTCGCTCGCCTATCATTATTATATCTTCATCATCTACAGTCCTAATTGACATCCACTTTTTGGCACAATTCAATTGCGCCCGATGCTTCACCAACCAATCCATGCCCAAAATAAGATCAAACTCACCGAAAGGTAATTCCATCAAGTTTGCTAGAAATACCTCTCTTTGAATCTCCAAGGGCACATCTCTGAATAATTTATTCACTATTATCGACTGTCCTAAAGGACTAATTACCGTCATCTCTCTATCGGTAATCTCAGATCTAATATTTAGGTTTCCAAATATAGAACTAGCAACATACGAGTGGGTAGATCCAATATCTATCAAAGCAGTAACAGGTACATCAGAGATGAAGAACGTATCAGTTATCACATCAAGTGCATCGCCGTCCTCACAACGCTCGACAAAGATAGACCAATCTCGGCCGCCTCGCCTCTGTGTTACCTCTAACACCATTACCTCGACCCGGTGCACCTTGTCCACGTCCGTTACCATTACCACCACGACCTGGTCCACGACCTCTTGGTGGCTGCTGAGTGCCTCTAGCTGGCTGAGCCTCAGGGTTACGAGCTTCCTGAGTCGTTTTAGTCCATCGAGGATAATTCTTAAACTGATGATCCTTGGATCCACATTTAAAACAGGCTCTAGTTTTCCTCCAACATTCTCCGGGATGTCGTCTACCATAGTCGGAACATTCTCGAATCTGATTGGTAGTCACAGGTGCCCTAACTTGAACTGGTTCATCATTCCGTGGCCTCTTTTGAAACCTTTTAGAAGAACCAGAATACTTAAAATCCCTCTTGCCTCTTACTTTTTCTCGATTTTGGCATTCTGAATTCTTAGCCTTTTCGGCTATCTTAGCTTTCTCTACAAGTGATGTAAAAGTCTGCACTTGTTGCGGGGCTATCAGTACCTACAACTGATCATCCAGTCCATCCTCAAAGTGTACACAGCGCTCATGATCAGTCTGCACTATAGTACGAGCATAATGACTCAAACGAAGAAATTTTTCCTCGTAGGCTGCCACAGTCTTACTTCCTTGAACCAAATTCAGGAATTCTTTTCTTCGGGCATCTACATAACTTGTTCCGATGTACTTCCCTTGGAAAGCAGCTTTAAAGAAATCCCAATTAACCAATGCAGCCTCGGTGCCTTCTCGAACAGTAAGCCACCATTGATACGCCTCGTCTCTTAGCAAAGACACGGCTCCTCTCAGTTTTTGCTCGACGGTACACTCCAAATCATCCATAATTCGTTCTACAACCTCAAGCCAATATTCTGCCACATTCGGAGCTACACCAGAGACACCTCTAAAAACTTCTGCACCACTAGACTTGAGTCGTTCCGATATTGATCCGCGAGCTACTGGCCCAGTTCTGGCTCTAGCTACTCTTTCTAGGACTCGCAACATTGCTTGAGTCAAAGCATTATCCTTATTCGCATGATCATGAGATCCAGTTTCACTTTCAAATGACGTAGGTGCATCCATTTCTGGTATATGACCTGGTATTTCAGACGCAGCACCTCGTCCTCTACCACGGCCATGTCTGCCGCGTCTACGACCACGTTCTCTATTGCTCATATTAACTAATTTGCTTTAATCTGATTACAAGTTTTATGAATCAGAATATTATTTCAGTGTTTATTAATGATATTTTATGAGATATAAGAGATAGGGTTGTTTTCGCAATCACATCCTATAGTCTCGATCTCTATCATTTTCAACACCTAAAACTAGAAGTTCTAGAGTGTTCCTTAGTTCTCATCACAATAATAAACATTTAATAAACAAATGCTTACTGAACATACTTACTTGACTTGGTGTCGGATGCTCGTGGTGCCATACTACCTTTCAAACATAAAGTCTAGAAATTTAAGTGGTTTTTAAACAAAAATCATTGTTGAACCCAAACCACAGCCGAGTTTTGAAATTGGGCTCTGATACCATAAAATGTAACACCCCAAACCTGGCCTATGCATTAAGCCCGGATTTTGGCATGCCATACAAATTTAACGTACATTCAAATCATTTAACGAAGTAAAAATCAAATTCCAAAACGATTAAGAGAATGACTTTATCGAAAAATCGAGGTTTATTTGAAATCCTTGATTAAAAACACAAGAGATTATCATTGGATCTATAGAGTAGTATTTGATTAAAATTTTAAAATTTATTTAATCAAAATATTCTAACGAAGAATTAAAGGATTTCTGAGTTTTAAAGATATTTAAGAAAACCTTTATTTTATAGGAAAGTTTTAGAAAATCATTTATGAAAAATCTAAATCAATCCAACTTAATAAAACTAAAACATAATAAATCCATCCACATAATAAAATCCATAATTAAAAAGGCCTTATTATATCGCCATTAAAAATAGTACTTAATAAAATTATAAAAGAAGTCTTAAAGTTTTATAAACCACCATTTGTAGTATAGTCTCCCACTAAGTCATCTCCCACCCAAGTCTCCATCAATTGTTATTACCGAGAGGGTAAAAAATTGGAGTGAGTTACTTAGAACTCAGTGTGTAACTCACTTACCATAGTCCACTGGGCCAAGACCATTTAAACATTTATTTGGGCCTAAGCCCATTTCAAAATATAAAAAAAATGCAAACAATATGCAATTCCCAAAACCAAACCTAGATTTCCATCCGCTACACACCCCCGTACCCAACCAGCACACCTGTGGGGAACTTTAGTCACCCACACCGCCAACACACCAAAGTAGGCTTTAAGCCCAATATCATATTTGTGGCAACGGCCATTTAAATAATTGTGGTAGAACCACCGATCTAGATTTCAGTAACGGCCATCGTGATGAGTCACCTATCCGCACTCGCATCAAGCCTTTCTTCTCTTCATCATTGATCTCAACCCATGCAATCATGTTTATGCATTACAAAATATTTGTAAAGAAAACCATTTTATAATTTATGAATTTTGGCCCATTAAAACACATATCACATATAACCCATTTATCCATTATCATAAATGGCCCAATTATCAAATTTCACTTATGGCCCATTTATCGATTATCACATATGGCCCAAATTCTCAATTATCACATATGGCCCAAATTTGCCAAATATCATATATGGCCAAAATTTATCAAATATCACATATGGCCCAAATTTGCCAAATATCACATATGGCCCAAATTTATCAAATATCACATATGGCCTAAATTTGCCAAATATCACATATGGCCCAAATTTATCAAATATCACATATGGCCTAAATTTATCACTTATTATTGTTTTAGCCATTATGGGCGATTCCAAAATTTTCACGATCTTAATACTGATTTCATGATTTTAACACTAAAGTGTCGATAATACCATATTTTTTAATTTCACCAACTTTGCGATTTTTAATCCAACTTTTACTACTGTATAGTCAACTAACCCATGAGATATAGTGTGAGATTACACACCTGATTACGGTGAAAACTACACTCTCTCGCTCGTCGATATCTAAACACACATTACGAAGGATTAAAACACTAAATTTAATATTAAACTATTCTAATATTGAGCGATCTAAATCTTACCCTCGGAATCTCAACAACCACTATTTGCAATTTCTCTCCGATCAAAGGGTCAGAACCACGAGTAAACAATGGTTCGGGGGTACGTACGACTACGAATCATTGGTTTTCGTCGGATGAGGGTCCACAACCCGTTGGAAAATCTCAGATTCCTGAAACAGTCCTTCTCTTAAACTTAAGGGGAATAATGGAACCACCCCTCTTACGAACACTATTTACTGCCCTTTTCATCCCTATCTTGATTGTCTCTATTGACAAAAGATCATTAGTCCGACCAATAAGTTATTGAAATTTCGACTAGAGGTTTTAAAGAGTGCGATTAACTTACCACAAATATCCTCGTTCCATATTATGACAACCGAGTGAGAACGTCCCCTAAAATGAAATCGATTAATAAACTATTTATATCCATATGTCGAGTAATATAAAAAATCATTGATAATCCCTTACCTTTAACACTTTAAATCCAATTTCAACGATCTACGACGTTTACGAACACTTGAGTTTCAGCCCGCCACTAAGTTTCTATGATAGAGAAAAGATTAGAATAAGATATGGTATGATGATGATCTCAATCCAAAAAGATCATCACACACCACATAGATTCGGCACAAAAGAAAGGGAAATAACAAAATCCAAAATATTGTACTAGCCATTTACCGATTGATTAAATTGTGAGTAGAAATAAGAATGATTGAGAAGGAAATATGTGAGTTGTAGAAGATTCGGTTATGAAGGAAAATTGAAGGAGATAGTGCTTAGCAACATTCGGCCATGGTGAAAATAAAAAGGAGAAAATGAGATGTTTGAGTGTTCTTTACTAGAAGAAAGAAAGGAGAAAAAGAGTAAAGAGAGAGTGTTTATGTGTTGATTTTCCAAGGATGGAAGATGAACAAAGATAGGGTCTTGGGGTTGGTGTATATTCGGCCAAAAAGAAGAAAAGAAAAAAAAATTATGCTTCTTCAAAGTTGTATGTTTTCGGCACAAAAGAGAAAGAAAGAAGATGATACTAATTTGGTCAAAAAGAAATGGCCAAACAACCAAAAATTTTTCCTGTTGCTTCAACTACATTCGGCTAGGGAAAAGGATTTTGGAGAGAATGGAAAATAATGCTCATGTTACTAAAGAAATTGACCAAACTAGCTCCTAATCCCTATCAAGCTACTAACAAAATTCGGCCAACCTCCCTAGCCCCAAAAGCCGTCCAAGTTCATATCCAATTAGCCATTCAAAGCTTTCCAAAACAAAGCCCTTGATTCTTGCCTTATGTCCCCTTATCACCTTAATTCATGAGATTCTTTTCCTCAAACCTTTACTTACCTTTTTCCTTTAGTCTTCTTGCCAAAAATGTTGTCCAACTCATCCTTTAACCTTATCCATGACCGACACTTGCTAAGGAAGGAAAAAAAATAAAAGCTTTCAAAATGCATGCTAGGAGATTCGAACCTCTCACCTCAAGCAAACATGCATGCGCCAACACCACCTTGCTACTAGCTCATCTTATGCTAGTTTTCAACACTTCAATTTACTTAAACCTCAAAGTCACTTGATCCACTTCAATTAAATACTCCTTACTAAAATTTATTCTAATTTTGAATAGTTCTCAAGTCTTCTCAAGACTATACTAATCATGAAAAATTTTATTATACACAAGTTAAGCACTAAAACATGCATCAATTCAATACTCTAATTTTTGGATGTTACACCCTTCGAGTGATTTGAGTGAACCCTTTGTGAGGATGTTAACTCTGTGATATTTTGAATCAAAGGTGATTACTTAAATATGGGGGGATACATATGTTTTCCATGAATAAAATGCTCAACTTGGATTGTTTGAAACTTTGATGTTCTTTTAGTTGAATTCTCGATGTATGATTACCTATGGATTATTTCGAAACATTATTGATAGGAGTTATAAGTTGAGAAGAATGAATTTTAATTGTGAGCTGAGGATTTTGCTTGAGGACAAGCAAATGCTTAAGTGTGGGGGTATTTGATAAACCGTAATATATACATATTTTAATCCCACATTTGGCATACTTTTGGATAATTTATCCCTTGAATTGTGGAATTCGATGCTCCTAATCCTTTAATTTCATGTTTTATACTTAGGTGAGCATAGGAGGATGAAAAGAATGAGAAAAGGGCCAAAAACGGAGAAATTAGGCCAAAGTGAGAAATCAACACGGCCTGGAGTTCACCACACGACCGTGCCACTTTAGCAGACTCGGGGTTTTTTATTGAAATGGTGTGGGAAAAAAACACAAAAATGGGATGACATGTAGATTATTTACGAAATGGGGTGACCAGGGTGGGCACGCCACTCCCATAGGCGACACCACCCTTGTGTCCCTGCATGGTAAAAAAAGCAGAACAATGGACTACCAGAGGTGGCACCAAGGCGAGGTCAATGGCTTGGCAGAGGCAATACCAAAGCCTGGTCAATGGCTTGCCAGAGGCGGCACCAACTTCTCCCATGCACTCTTTTGGGGGACCTTAAAATGGTCCCCTCGTCCGTCCCCAAGAAGAAGAAGAAGAAGAAGAAGAAGAAGAAGAAAGAGAAGAAGAAGGAGGAGGTGGCGCCGGAAAAATAAAGAGGAAGAAGAAAGAAAGAAAGAAAGAAAGAAGAAAGAAAGAGGAAAGAAAGAAGGAAGAAGGATTTCGGGGGGAAAAATTAGGAGAAAATTAGGTATATATTTTTTAAATAATGTTTGTGTTCTTTGTTGTTAGTATATTATTATATTAAATATTAATTTTATTTTATTAGTTATTTGTTGTTAGTAGTTTATATTAATAAGTATTGTTACTTACTTAGGATTAGGATTAGGATTAGTAGGTTAAAATAGTAATTTAGTTATTAAGTAAGTTAATTATTATTATACCGTAGTTAGAAACCCTAAAAAATAGTTATGTTAGTTAGTATGTTAGTATATATTAATATGTTAGTTTTAACACTAACATTATTTTATTTAGTATATTGTTATTAGTTAATCCTTAATGAATAATTTAGATAGTAGATATAATAGTTATTATTATTGTTAGTGTAATATTGTTGTTAGTAAAAATGGTAAATGTTATTTTAATTTAGTATTATATTATTATTATTGGTAATATATTATAATTATTGTTAGTATAAAAATATTAAAATAATATATAAAACATTATGTATTAAAATCAAAATAAAAATAATAAGATACTGAAAATAGTATATTTTTGAAAGTAATCGGATTTGAGAAAAAGTGTTAGTATATTAATGTCGGTTAGTATGTATATTAATGTGTTAGTATATTAATATGTTAGTTAAAAACCTTAAAATAATATATTGTTAGTTAGTATGTATATTAATGTGTTAGTATACTAATATGTTACTTTAAAACCCTTAAAACCTTAAAATAATATATTGTTAGTTAGTATATTAATACTTTAGTATTACTCTAAAAAGTTAATATTTTAGTTAGTATATTTTAGTTAGTATTATTAATATTGTTAGTATAGTAAAAACCTAATTATTATTTTTGTTATTTTTAAATTTTTTAGTTTTGTTTTAAAGATATTATATTTTGTTTGTTTATTTTGAATTGTTAGTAAGTTATTCGTTTATATTAATTAATTTTTATTGTGAATGTTATGTTTTAAATTTTGTTTATTTTTTAATGATTGACCATTGAAGATGGATGATCGAGTTTTTGTATGCGTTTATTTCGATGGAATCATCTTGACAACAACCGTTGGATGCATATTTGAATGTCGGCAACAAATAGCAATGAGATTTAATAGAAATGTCTCGTTGGATGATATGAAGGGAAGGATTAACGCAAAAATTGTTAAACATTGTGGGAGATCGATTTCGAGAATTTTCTACAAGTTTCCAGTTTCAACAGATCCAATCAAATTCACAGAAATGGAACTTGAAGATGACGAAGACGTGGAGACAATGATCACTCTTTACTGTGGGAATGGGAGTAACAAAAATGCACCGATTCACTTATTTGCTGAGTTAGCTGGTATTGAGCAAAATGAAGACATCAATGCATATGGTGAAGAACATGGAGCTCAAGAGCCGTGCATGGTGCCTCCAATATCGTATGTTGATGCCGACTCAGCTATACATGGGATCGATATCGATCTTAATATTACACCCGATATTGATGTCGTTGATGATGATGGACACGATAGTTGTGATCATTGTGAGGAAGAGGTCGATATTGACAATGATCCCGATATGGACGATATACCTGATGATATTGACGATGAAGACATGAATGACGATGGGAACAGTAGTGCGTCTTCTGTCAGGAACCAGATACGATGTATTACGATACACAACAATCCTGGGCCACACATGTCGCTCATAGACCCGACGCGTAGCGTATGGCGAGTTTTGAGTACCACGAAATATATCGCCTTTGGGTCACCGTAAATTCCTATCATGAGGAGTTATTCGTAGGCCAGAGATTCGGAAGTAAAGAAGAGTGTGTATCTGCTATTAAACGGTATAGCATGGATATATCAGTGGATTACAAAGTTGCAGAGTCTAAATCGACAGTATATATTACGGAGTGTTGGAAGGCAGCGGAAGGCTACAATTGGCGGATACGAGCTGCATTCATTCAAAAATCACAGATGTGGGAGATAAGAAAATTGGTTGGGCCGCACACATGCAGATTGACACGTATGATAGAAGATCATCGGAAACTTGATTCCAAAACTATATGTACATGTATCATGCCAATGGTGAAGGACATGCCGACTATTAAAATTTCATTATTGATTGCTGAAATACAAGCACGATTCCAGTATCGAGTATCATATCGAAAGGCGTGGATAGCTAAACAGATGGCAATGAAACAATTGTATAGGGATTACGATTCATCGTATAACGAGCTACAGGGATGGATAGCTGCTATGCGGGAGTACATACGAGGCTGTGATTGAGTTCGAACCACGACCTTTTACGGCCCAAATGACCAATTACGATCGGGAAAAGAATTTTCATTGGATGTTCGGACGTTTGATTCATGTGTACGGGCATTTCCACACTGCAAGCCGTTTGTGCAGGTGGATGGGACATGGCTATATTAAAAATATACACAGATCTTACTTATTGCGGTTGCTCAAGATGGCAATAGGAACGTGCTCCCAATAGCGTTTGCAATAGTAGATAAGGAGAATATGGAATCTTGGGAATTCTTCCTTACCAACCTGCGGAGGTATGTTATTAGCAACGATAATATTTGCATCATCTCCAATAGAGGGAAAGGACCAATTGCCGCAATTAGGCGTTTCGGTATGCCATAGAGATCCGTTTACTGCATCCGTCACATTGCGGCTAACTTTCTTCGAGAGTATAAGAATGCAAACTGGAAGAGAGAAGTGGTGAAAATAGGTAAATGATAACCTTATATTTTCAATATAAGTTTAATGTTTTTTAGTTATCCAGTTACCGTAACTTATATTTTTTAAAACATGTACAGCGCACGAGTTAGAGCCACATATTTTTCACCAAATGATGACTCAACTTGAGAGTGACATGGAAGGTCAAACGAACAAATCTTTTCGGGAGTGGTTGGGTACAATGGAGCCGTGGCAATGGGCTCAAAGTTTTGACGAGGGCTTTCGTTATGGTCAAATGACCACAAACTTGGTGGAGGGGGTCAACGCTAGGTTGTTGAAAACACGACATCTACCGATTTCATCTGTTTTCTCGGCTACATTCTATAGGTTGGCAACCTTGATGCCAAGAACGGGTGAACAACAAGTCAACCAGATGGATGCGGGACACGTGTTTGTGAAAGATGTCAAGGATACATTTATTGCAAATCGCCGGATTGTGAGGTCGATAACTGTAAAAATATATTCACGACAAATGGAAACTTTTCGAGTTATGGAGTCTATCAGTCGTCGACCCGGTTTGCCACCTAGGTCTTATGGAGTCGATCTTCGGAACAGACAATGCGAATGCAGGAGGTTCCAAACACTTCATTATTCGTGTGCACATGTTGTGGCAGGTGTGCTAAAGCGAACCTTAGTGTTGAACATTTTGTCGATGATGTGTACACGCTAGAGCATACGTTGCGTGTCTGGGAAAATGAATTCCCTGTCCTGCCCGACCTGTCTACATGGGAGGTGCCTCGGACGACTTTTGAGCTTGTCCCAGACAGAGCGCTACGCAGGAATCCAAGAGGCCGTCCGCAATCGTCCAGAATCTGTAATGAAATGGACATTAGGGAGAAATCCAACGGTAAGCGCTATGGAATATGCAGGTTAGGTGGTCATAATCAAAGTAAATGCCCGCAGTGAAACCATCATGTTGGACAATCATCACGAGCGACAGGGAAATGAGCTTATTCAGATTAACATGTTTTGTATTCAAATTAACATGTTTTGTATTCAGATTAACATTTAAGCTTAGTTTTCATTAATTTTAACATTTTTGAGATTGTTATCATGCATATTAACTAGCCCATTTTTTAATTTGTGTTTTCGTTGTCATGTCCTAATATCTTGATACGAAATTTTAAAGCTCCAAATAATCAAAAATCATAGCAATATTAAGTAATCATAGCTGCAAATAATCAAGTTAATTTTATACAAATAAAGTATAAACATCGTAATATTTACAAATACAAAATACAAGAAAATCAAAACCGCAATAAACACTTAAAACTGATGGTTCGATGGTGTAGTCTTCGGTGTGTACTTCTGCGGTGGTCGACGTTCACGTCGTGGGTGCCCGCGACGACCAACATCCTCTTCAGTCTCTGGTGGGGGTCGGGTGGGGGTCCAAGTGGGGGTGTGCTAAACATGGCCGAAAAATCATGTGGCTCGAAGGGCAAAGATGAACTCGAGCGGAAGGAGTGCCTAACTGCGATGGATCGACCGAGGATCTGGTGAGAGTCTTTGATTGCAGTGTGTACGATCCGAATATATCAAGCCCATACTGGTATCCACCTCCTGACGAGCCCGGAAAGTAGTCATTGCCCGGCACATATGGATGATACAAATGTGCATCTGAATGTGAATGTGATTGCTCGGGCTCGGGCTCCGGCTCCAGCTCGAGCTCCTGCTCGGGATCAAGATCTGTAGCTGCCTCGGCCTCCATATCGCCCATGGCTCGTATGCCCCATGTCGGTGCATGTGTAGGGGGACTACAGTCGACTGCATTTCGAGTATATATGGCTTCCCCATACTAGAGTACCATTGTACGTACTCTAATGGAGGTTGAAGATCGGAAGCCATATCCATTCGGGGCATTCGGGACATGCGATCATTCTACACCGCAATAAATTGCCTACGCCTAACCCCCCAATCCAAGTCTGGTCTCCTCTCTTATTTTTCCAATGAACCTCTCCCACCTGGCATGGTGGATCCGGGATGTATTGGACACAACCAAATTGACGCAGCACTCGGTCCCCTTGATACCACTCGACTACATGGAAACAGATAATTGGTGTGTTTGTGCACCACATATACGAGTGGATATAGGCGGATGGGGGTATAACGGCTGCAATTTTCGATCTACGGTATGGCATCCATAAAAACTGCACGATTAATAACATCGTTAAAATTAAACACAGTGTGCGTAAGATATACAAGCTACCATGTAACCAATATTGGAATCACTTACCCCTTCCCCGGCATGTTGTTCAATCATAAGCCAGTATATCGGGACAGTGTACGACCTCCCGATACCCGGATAAATACTCCATCTACAAAAAAAAAAGTAAAATAGTATCAATATAAAGAAATTTCAATTAATAACAAGTTATATTTTATCACCTGTTTACTAACGGATATACGTATGGTTGGTGGGTAACTGATGCCAAGAATGGCATCCGATATAGAGCCCAGGACTGCAATAGTGTAAGGCATCCACCTTGTCTACGGTCACTGGATTTGTCGTCCAACAAAGCTCACGGTACAACCACGTAAGAACTGCGGAGCCCCAACTATAAGAATGAGCATTGCTTAAATCAGCCAATAGGGGTAGGTACTGAATATGAACCCTATTATTGTTTGTACTGGGCATCAAGTACACCCTATGATGTGCATAATGTACGCTCGACTAGCGACATCGTCATTCGCACGCAAGATCATCGGTGATATATGTTCGTACCTCGCTCTCACCATGTAAATTTCAATTACGTAAAATATTTTCCATCATTGTCGTACGAGCCCCCTAGTAGGCTCTGACAAAGTGTAAACGGGTCAGCTATCGCACTAACGCCCATAACGGGACTCCCGTCAATTGGGAGCCCAAGCTGCAGTGCAACATCCTCTAGAGTGATTGTACACTCTCCACACAGGAAATGGAAAGTGTGGGTCTCCAGGCGCCAACGCTCGACTAGTGCGAATATTAAATCATACCGCAAGTCAAACGTCCGGATCAGTGCTGCTGACTCGAATCTAGCTTGCTCTATATACGGCATCAGTCGTTCATCCGGAGGATTTCTTAAGCCATTCACCCGGCCCCGTAATACACGGTACAAGTCTTGACAGTGTTAAATCATAAAAAAATTAATAACTTATGATTAATAACATAATTTATTATGTAGCTATTTTATTAATATAACCTGTGATTAATAAATAACAATACATTACTATATTATTAGCAGCGTCGGATATGTGAGGAACTTTACTAATCAATGAAGTCATTTCTGTCTCAAATAAATTTTTACCTACATAAAAACAATAAATCTATATTCAATTAGTAACAAATAACATGACAATACTAATAACATAACAAGGACATCATGTAAGCGACGCATAATAAATATAATATTTTATTATTTATACAAATATCATAATATTAAGTAAAATATTCATTAGAGTTTTTACAAACAATGATAATAACTAATAATAATATTTAATGTTTCTTTAATAATAATAATAATAATATATTAACATAGCTAAAGTAATAATAATAAATTTTACGATTCCTTAATAACAATATTACGATATCGTATATTTTTTCTAATAAAACCGATTATTAACAAATAATAATTTAGTAGATATTTATTATATATTACGAGCCTTTGTCCATTTTATTTTATATTATTTTAGTACATAATAATTCAAATATATTATTTACGGACACATTTTAGTACATAATAATTCAAATATATTATTTTACTATTTTCTTATTTTATATTATTTCTTTTAGTACGTAATATTTCAAATGTATTGTTATATTACTTTTATATATCAATTTAGTAAAACCCACTTATTTTAACTATTTATTCGTATTTTCCTTTTCTCAAATTCTATTACTTTAAAAATATACTATTTTCGTATTTTATTATTTTATATTATTTATTTTTATACATAATGTTTTATGTATTATTTTAATGTTTTTATACTAACAATAATTATAATATATTACTAACAATAGTAATATAATACTAAATAAAATAACATTTATCATTTTACTAACGACAATATTACACTAACAATAATAATAACTATTATATCTACTATCTAAATTATTCATTAAGGATTAACTAATATATACTAACTAAAATAATGTTAGAGTTAAAACTAACACTAACATATTAACTAACATAAATAAATATTTTTTAGGGTTTCTATTCTAACTACCTACCAATAATAATAGTATTTAACTAACTTACTAACTAACTACTACTTAAACTACTAATCCTAACTAAGTAACAATACTTATAATAAACTACTAATAATAAATAAGTAATAAAATAAAAATTAATATATAATAAATTAATTTAATAAAAATAACAAATCAAAAACAGAAACATTATTTAAAAAAAAATTATACCTAATTAGATAAAATCCTAATTTTTTTCTCTCGAAATCCTTCTTCCTTCTTTCTTTCCTCTTTCTTTCTTCTTCCTTTCTTCTTCCTCTTTCTTTTTCCAGCGCCACCACCTTCTTCTTCTCCTTCTTCTTCTTTTCCTTCTTCTTCTTCTTTTTCTTCTCCTTCTTCTTCTTCTTCTTCATCTCCTTCTCCTTCTTTTTCTTCTTCTTCTCCTTCTTATTCTTCTTCTTCTTCTTTTCCTTCTTCTTCTTCTTCTTCTCCTTCTTCTTCTTCTCCTTCTTCTCCTCCTCCTTCTTCTTCTTCTCCTCCTCCTCCTCCTCCTTCTTCTTCTTCTTCTTCTTCTTCTTCTTCTTCTTCTTCTTTCGGTGTGGGGGGTTGGGGGACGAGGGGGACCATTTAAGGTCCCCATCCTACAGAAGAGGCCAAAATTGCATACAGGTGCCGCCTCTGCCAAGCCATTAACCACCCCTGGTGCCGCCTCTGGCAGTCCATTTTCCAGGTCAGGTGTCGCCTATTGCAGACCATTTTTCTGCTTTTTTTCCCTGCTCCTGCATGCCTAACTGTTTTCTCTTATTTTGCTGCAGGGGGCTGACTCAAGGGTGGTGCCGCCTATGGGAGTGGCGTGACCACCCTGGTCACCCTATTTCGGCAAATAATTTACATGTCATCCCATTTCTATTTTTTTTCCACACCATTTCAATAAAAAACCCACAGACTCGAACACGGCTTGGGCTCGATTCACACGGGCGTGTCCCTGCCATGACCCTTTTTAATTCTACGTGAAAAAGGTTACTTAGAGGCAAAGAAAGACATTCTGAAGTCTATATAAACACCTTAAGTGTGACCTAAAGAGGGGAGCCAAAGGAGCGAAGCCAGAGAGGGTTGAATACAGGGAAATACTCAAAGAAAGCCAGCTGATCCATCTCAAGAAGCCGGAGTCATGCTCAAGACTAAGGATCTTCCCTTTAATTCTTTTAGGGGTTTTAGGGTTTTTATTTTTGTTTTGTTATTTACTTTCTTCTGAGATGTATTCTTTTATGAACACAAACTAAAACCCTCAAATACTTGAGGGGGATGAAACCTAAGACGGATCTTGTTATTGTTTTCTGAACTGTATGATAAATACTTGATTTGTTCTTAATTATGTGTTCTTAATTCTTGTTTTAATATTTTAGGATATTGATTCAAGTATTGATGTGCTTATTCAGAGGAGCAAAAGTCCCTGTTTAAGAGTAGATGTAACATCCTAAAATTTGAGTATCAATTGGTTGCTTGTGTTAGCTCGGGTAGTATTGTTTGTGTGCTTAGCATAGCCTTGTGAAGGCTTGATTTTATTTATGAAGCTAGAATAATTCTTAGAATTAAAATTTAGTGAAGTGGACTAGGTGATCCTGACACTTAAGATAATTTAAGTGTTAAATTCTAACACATGAGGAGTTAGTGGCAAGGTGGTTATGATGCATGAAGGGTTGCTTGAGGGAAGAGGTTCGAGTAGCATGGGTTGCATTTGGAAGACTTTATTTTTATGTATCCTAACATTAAGTGTCAGCCAAGCTCTAACTATGGTAGGTTGGACTTTCAATTTTTATGGCAAGTTGAATATTAATTTAGGAAAGCTTGTATTTTGGGATAAGAATCTTAAGATTTATGGAAGGATGGGGGGACAAAGGGCTTGGATGATGGAGAGTGTTTTGGAAACTATTCTAAGGCCATTAGTCCATGAATGTGGATGGCATGTGTGGCTAGGAGGGTGGCCAAATATTGATAGGAAGTTGGGGGGCATTTCTTCTTTTCCTCTCCAAAATTTTCTTCCTTAGTCGAATGTACCTTAGGCATTAGGTGCAATTTTGCTTTTTGTTTAGCTCTCATTTTTGTTTGAACCAAATTCTATTTTCTTTCTTTCATTTTTCCTTTTGAAACTGAAACCACACTTAGCACTTTGTGCACTTTTCTTTTTCGGCAAACAAGGTGTTTGGCCGAACCTATTTCTCCCATCTCTCTCTTTTCTTTCTTTTGATATTTGCTCAAAACCACATTTCATTTTTACTTTCTCTTGGCCGAATTTCCTCCTTCCCAAATCTCATTTCTATCACTTTTGCTCAAAGTTAAAAACATCCATCTTCATTCTATTTTCTCCTTCCATTTTCTTCTTTCTTTTATTTTTGAATCCTCCTTTTCCTATTTCATTTTCACTTTTATTTTCCTTTCTTTTTCTCCACCATAGCCGGATCTTCTTTCTCTCTTCTGGTGTTATCTTGGCCGAATATCATCAAGGGTAGATTTTCTAAGTGTTCATCTATAATCGATTTTGGAGGATAGGTAAGTGTTCATGGCCAAATTTCCTTATTTTTTTTTCTATTTTTTTATATTGATTTTCATGAGGACAAAAGCCAAATTTTGGGCACTTGTTAACAAGGTTCTAATCATTCTTAGAAACCGATCTCTTCTAGGCTCTTTGGGACTTTGGAAGCAATCGATCTAAGACTTATTTCTCTAGCAATCAAAGTTGGTAAGTCAAGTGGTAAGGATTCATGTGGATTCATTATTCTTTTAATGGTTGAAAAGCTAAAGGCTATTGGAATTAAGGTGTGATGTTGGCTGAATGGTCTTGATTATAGTTTTGTGGTTTGGCCGAATGTAGGACAAGGTGATCTAGTGCGATAGATCGGGTCTTCAAAATTTAGTACTTGCATTTGTGACAGGTGTGTACCTTACACACTTTATAACTCGGTTTATATATATATATATATATATATATTAATAAACTAATCATGTTACTAAAGTGGAAAACTATGAGATCTTGATATGATACCTTGATGGGTATGAACAAGGACTGGGTAAGTCCATTTCGATATGATGTTGTTATATGTTGGTCTATATCATGATTTAAGATATATATATTTGTTATATGATCATATCAAAGCATGATGGCATGATTTACTCTTGTAAAACATTGGTTTGGGTGATTTGAGAGGAGGGGGAAGGATTTGATATCCGTATCTTTGGGACACCAGAGGTTTGGCACCTCATAGCGACTCGTCCCAGTGGCTTAGTACCACCGTGGGTTGGCCCCACTTTTGATGTATTGGGATCGTCGCCAGTGATTTGGTATCATACGTGGGTTGGCCCCACAACTTGATTAATTGTGACTTTGGGTCACCAGTGATTTGGCATCACATTATTGGATATCGTGACTTTGGGTCACCAGTGGTTTGGCACCACTAGTGGTTTGGTACCACACGAGGTAGAAAAGGAGTTATGGATGCCTAGGTTGGGTGCATTATATATATATATATATATATATTGCTTAGTTATGAATTGTGTAAGAATGTTGCATTAACCGGGGGAAGGATTATGCACTGAGTCTTGGTGACTCACCTTCTCCTTTATCTTTTCAGGTGATTCTTAGATCGCGGAAGAGGAGCCGGATGAACTCGAGGAGGCCATGAAATAAAATTCGGCTTTATAAGAACTTCGATTTGGGTACTTTATTTTATCTTAAGTTGGTTTACATCTTTATTTGGATTTGTAATAAGGCCTCTTTAATTATGTTTTTTTTGGATTATTTATATGCTTTGGGTTTGTTTTAAATATGGCTTAGAAATTTCATGGTTGATATATTAATTTGAGCACAAAGTTTTCTAAACTATAAAAAAATGCAATAGTTTTCAAATCTTACCATCGGGTAATAAAAATCGTTGGATAGTAAAATTTCAACTTAAATGTTTTTGACAACTTAAATGATTTCCAAATTGAAGTTTCTACACTCAAATGCAAACGGTTTTCAAAGTAATAATTTGGGTTTTTCTTAAAATGATATAAATGTTTTCTAACCTATGGATTGTCAACTAAGTTTTAAAAGATTTACTTACGGGATTTTAAAAGTAAACTATCGATTTTAAATAATCATGCACTTATTTTCTTTAATTAAATCAAAAACTAAATTTTCTTCAAAACGATTTCTTCTGTGGCATGCCAGATTCGGTCATAGCGTATTGACCGGGTTTGGGGTGTTACAGTAGATCTAGCATAATTAAGCGGAGTTGATCGCACTCCTAGAAATAGGATGACGAAAATCTGCTGGATTAGGGTCAAACCTACTATAAGAGTCCATAGATCGAGTTAATGCAACACTAGGGGTTTTAATTAGAAAGAAATTTCAATTAATTAACCTAGGGTTAGACGTTAGTAGCCTCGAAAGAGGTATTAATATAAATTAGAGAATCCTACGGATCAGGTCAAGTGAATAAATCGTCTGGTTCAGAGTTAAATAACAAGTAAAGTCGAGGTAGATTCTTCCTCGGGTATTATCTTGATCAATTGATTTTCCCAAAAGTAATTTCCCAATTAGTTCTTTGTGTCTTAGCATCCTTAGCTTAGTAATTAGTTAGATAAAATCCCCTTTATTTTAGGCTAGATAATAAAAAGAAAGTCAGTACTAGTACTATTGGTTCCTTTGGGTTCGACATTCCAGTCTTGCCACTAAGCTATACTACTGTTCGATAGGTGCGCTTGCCTTAATCATGGTGATAGTTAGTTTCTAGGCTCAACCATTCATATATAAATATTAAAACTCTCAGATCACGATTATCGCACTATGCAAAGGAGGAAATTTAATAGGGTTTTTGACCTCACGCATTAGTAATAGAGAGTGGTGTTCGAATCAATCTATTCTTAGTGATGAGGCCTCCAAGTTTTTTGACAGATAATATGGTGAAAATCCAAGTTCTAGGTTTGATCTTCCTTTAAATATTTTTCCCCACCTTAAGGAACAAGATATTGAATTTCTCAAAAAACTGGTGTTGAATGACGAAATTAAGAGGGCCTTGTTTAACATGGCTCCACTGAAAGCTCCGGGAAGTGATGGTTTCCATGCGCATTTCTTCCAAAGTTAGTGGAATTTAATTGGAGTGGCAGTTTGTGGGTGGGTGCAGGGAATTTTTGCTGGCAATAGAATTGAGGAGGATCTTAATAACACTCTTATTGTGCTTATTCCGAAGAAGGATCACCCAGAAGAGTTCAGTCAGTTTCAACCAATCAGTCTTTGTTCGATTTTGTACAAGTTGGTGATGAAGGTGGTCTCTAAAAGATTTAAAGTGGTGTTTCCGAATTTTATATCACCTGAACAAGCGGGGTTTATTGCTGGGAGGAACATATCGGATAATGTCATTATTGCACAGTAAGTCATCCATTCAATGCATAATAGGAAAGCTGGTAGGAACTGGATCGCCATTAAGTTAGACTTGGAGAAAGTATATGACAGGATCAGCTGGGATTTCATCAATGTGTCCCTTGTTGCTGCTGGGATCCTTGAGGTACTCAGAAAGGTAATTATGGATGCTATTTCCTCCTCTACTATGCAGATTCTTTGGAATGGAGTCCTGTCTAAATCCTTTAAACCTGTGAGAGGGATTAGACAGTGATATCTTTTATCTCCTTATCTTTTCGTATTTTGTATGGAATGGTTAGGTCAACTTATTAAATCTATGATCACAGATGGTAAGTGGCATCCTATTCGGTTATCTAGATTGGGACCAGATTTATCCCATCTTTTTTTTGCTGATTATCTAGGCATATTTGGCAAAGCGGAGATGGATCAAGTTCTTTTGTTGAAAGAAATCCTTAATAGATTTTATGCTTTTTTTTGCCATAAGATCAGCGTAAGGAAGAGTAACATTTACTTCTCAAAAGATGTTGACACTAGCCTAGGTGATCAGATCAGCCAACTCTTTGGTTTCTAGAAAGTTCTTAATCTAAGAAGTTACTTGGGGTACCTCTTCTCTATAAACGTGTTGCAAAGAGAACTTTGAATTTTGTGGTCAAAAAAGTAAGAAGTAAACTTCAAATTTGGGAAGCTCGAAAACTCTCCTTTGTAGGATGGGTTACTCTCACACAATCGGTCCTTCTAGCTATTCCTAACTATTTCATGCAGTCATTGTTAGTTCTGAAAGGGATATGTGATGAGATAGAAAGGATTGCAAGGAAGTTTATTTGGGAAGGTTCAACTGGGCATTCAAAAGTAGCCTTAGTAGGATGAGAGACCATTTGTCAACCTAGGGCTTGTGGAGGGCTTGGTTTGAGACATCTCCAAGATGAAAATAATTCTTTCCTTATGAAAATCGGCTAGAATCTCGTCTCTCGAAAGGATGCATTATGGGTTCAAGTTCTTCGCTCGAAATATGGATGGAAGAGTCAGCTTCCTGATTCTATTCATAGAAGCAACTACTCTCACCTTTGGCGATCCATCTCTAAGGTGTGGCCCCTCTTTTGTGAAAATCTTATGTGGTCAGTTGGAGATGGCTCTACAATATGTGGCTGGAAAGATACTTGGATACCTGATGTTGAGCCTCTTTTCTCCTATGTTTCTGCTCATGATAGACTCAACTTGGATAGTACTCTGAAGGATTAGGTGCTCCAAGATGGCTCTTAGAATGTTGAAATGCTTCATATTTGGTTGCATGATGACATGATAAGATGTATTGTAAGTATTCCTCCTCCTCATTAGGCTGGTAGTAATTATAGAATAATTTGGGCTCATTCCGGATCAAGATCTTTTTCCGTTTGAAGTGTTTATTGGGCATTAAAGGAAAACTCTTGGAGCCCTAGAGATGATATTTGGAAGGTTATTTACAAATATCAAGGTCCTTAGAGCGTTCGTCTTTTCTTTTGGATTGTGGCCAAACAGAGACTTTTTACTAAATTAGAACGAGCCAGGAGAGGTATTGGGCAAAGTAGTGCGTGTCCACAATGTGGTCATGATACTGAAGACATCATGCACGTACTCCGTGATTGCTCGACGTCAAGGAAGTCTGGAAGCTTTTTGTTCCTCTAGAGAAGCAAGACAGGTTCTTTTCTAATCCCTTTCAAATTTGGTTTTCAACTAATCTTTGTTGTCACCTTAAGATGCAGGATAAGGGAATTACTTGGTCGTACCTTTTTGGACTAATCGTGTAACACCCCAAACCCGGCCTATGAGTTCTGACCGGATCTGGTATGTCACGGAGTAAAATTATTTGAAACATTTTGAGTGTCTGGTGAAAACTTGTTAAAATATGGCTAAGGTATTAAAACAGGGTTTGATAAAACTCAGTTGGGATTATTTTTATAAACATGGTTGTGTTGATAAACCCTTTGAAAACGTTTGATCATGTAAAATTTTAAAATCGTCAAGGTTATAGTTGACTTGGTGTATTTTGTTACCCGATGGTAACATCTTTGAAAACTCGTAAAAGTTACTTAATTCGAAAATGTTACTTTTAACCGATTTACTTAACATTTATAATTTCATTTTGTAATATAGTATAAGTAAATTAAAACAACTAATTAAAACATCCCAATAATAATTAGCTGCCTTATTACAACCCAAATTAAAAATGTAAAAAGTAAATAAACATGAACAGAGTCAAATAAAATTCCAAAAAACTAAGGAACAGGCATGGCCGCCTCGAGTCCTCTCCGGCTCCATCTCATGATCTACTCATCTGCAAAATAATTTGGGAAGGGTGAGTCACCAAGACTCAGTGTGTAAATCCCCCACCCGGAAATATAACTCATACACAAATTATTAACAAACATGCAAATATGCAACCCCACTAACCATCGTACTCCTTTACTACCCCGTGTAGTCAAAACCACTGGCGGTCAAAACCACTGGTGGTCAAAACCACTGGTGACTAGAGTCACAAATCAAATGATGGGGCCAACCCATCGTGTGGTCAAAACCACTGATGACCATAGGTCACAAATATCATAATGTGGTCAAAACCACTGGTGGTTCCAAACCACTGGGACTTAGTCACGATTTATCAACGGTTTGGTCAAAACCACTGGTGACCGAAGTCACAATTAAACTGATGGGGCTAACCCATCTTGTGGTCAAAACCACTGGTGACAGTCCATAGAAAACATCCCCCTCCTCTCATCAATCCCACCATCATCATGCTTACATAACAAATGTCATAATCACATATATCATGCTTTTATGTATAGCATAGCATCCAACAGCATATGATGGCATACAAAATCATATATCATAGATCACGTAATAAGGGACTTACCCGGAATCCATGCTTAAGCCCACAAGCAAATCACTACCATAATGATTAAAAGGCACAATATAACAATGTTAATTAATGAAGTGTGTAAAGAATTTTACACACCTGTTACTAACGCGAATCCTAGATCCCGAAGTTTTCGATCTATAGTGCTCTATCCCTTGACCTATATTCGGCCAATTCTCAAGTTAGTGCCATAGGCCTATTCGGCCATGATAATTAAAACCCGAAGGCTCATTTGTGGCACCTACCTTGAACCGATTTGGTTTCCAAGCAAATCCCGAAGCCACACACTAGATTCCTTGCAATCGGCCAAACCTTAGATCCATACAATTGATTAGTTTTCGGCTTTTCCAAGTATCTAATGGAAAGACTAAAGAGAATCCATTAGTAGACTTACCAAATCGATTAGCAGAGAATGGAGGATTAGATCTACTACTTTGAAAATCCGGAGTTCCTAGGTGAAATCGTTTTAAAAGTGGTTAGCCAAATCATCAATAAATCTTTGAATTTGGCTCTTCCCTCATCTAAGTCGACGAGAGAAAAAGAAAATATGGGAAGAAGTTTTCGGCAAACACTTACCTTCTCAAACCGATTGAAAAAGAAATCCCGAAGAGACTTATACTAACCTTTACATTCGGCCAAGTAAGTCTAATGGGAGAGGCAGGATTTTGGCAACAAGAGTGGTAGAGGTTTGGCTAATAGAGAAAGAAAAAGAGAAGGAAGAGAAGTAGGGAATTAATGGTGATTTCGGTTTTGAGAAAGAAGAAAGGAAGTAGATGGGAGATGAGGGAGATTCGGCCAAAGATGGATTTTGCACAATGTTCTTTGGTATGCTTCAAATAAAAACAAAGAGTATCAAGGGAAGAGAATGGGGTTTCGGTTTGAATCATCAAAGGAAAAGAAGAGTATTAGCCGAAAACTCCCCTAGGACTCCCTTACCATTCGGCCACCTCCCTCTTTTAGTGATAATATCCACCCTTTAATTATCACCCAAGAAAAACAACATTTATCTTCCATTTATCCCTTAATCTTCTCTTTAAACAAATAAAAAAAAATACATATTATCACTCTTCTTAGTGAAATAAACAAGGTTTATCCTATCATAATAAGAGTCCTTCATGCAAGCCATCACTCCTCTCTAACGCCATGACTTGCATAAAAAATAAAACCAATCTTTGCTCCTTGGTTCGAACATAGGACCTCACCGCTGCTGACCCCTTACAACGCCCCAAGCCACTCTTCCAAATCGACTTTCATGCTCAAACTCACCTACAAAAATCTTTTAAAGCCTTCTAACTTGGCCCCCTTTCCTTTAGCGCCAAAAAGCCCAAAAAAAATAAAAGACATCCCCCTTGTAACTCCCAAGATTCGAACCCAAGACCTGCCCAAACGTCACCTCTAAGCCCTTAAGTGGCGCATGGAAGCCACTTTGCTAATTAACTCTTTGTGTCATGCTTTACCGAAATTTTACTTAACCCCTATCTCACCTAATTCCTCCTTTTAAGCACTCAAAAGAAATTCCACCCTAAGTCCAACCTAGTTAGGGTTATGACTAGACCCTAGAACATGCTTAGCAATCATAGTATTCATTTCTTCAAGCACACACATGGGAAAATAATTAAATTACAAACAACCCCTAATTTAGGATGTTACGTTCTACCCCTTAAAAAAATTTGACCTCGAAATTACCTAGATCAGAAGAGTTGGGGGTATTGCTGCCGCATCACATCCTCGGGTTCCCATGTGGCCTCCTTCGTACCATGGTTTCGCCATAACACCTTCACCAAAGGCACGGACTTCCTTCGCAGAACTTTGACATCTCGATCCAAGATTTGTACCGGCTCCTCCTCGAAAGATAAGTCTGAGTTCACTTCAATTTCCGCAACTGGCACTACGTGTGAGGGATCTGATCGATAGCGCCTCAACATCGAAACATGGAAGACATCATGTATCTGGTTCAATTCTGCTGGCAACTCAAGCTGGTAAGCTACCGGTCCCACACGTTTCAACACCGTGTATGGTCCAATGAATCTAGGGCTTAGCTTGCCCTTCCGGCCAAACCTCAGCACCTTCTTCCAAGGGGATACCATCAAGAAGACCTTATCACCCACTGCATATTCAACCTCTCTGCGCTTAAGATCGGCATAGGATTTTTGCCTGTCTGATGCCTCCTTAAGACGATCCCGAATTACTCCCACCTTATCCTCCGTCTCCGCCACTAACTTTGGACCCAACATTCGAAGTTCTCCTAGTTCCGTCCAACATATAGGAGTACGACATTTCTGACCATACAGCGCCTCGTATGGTGCCATCTGAATACTCACTTGATAACTATTGTTATAAGCGAACTCAGCCAAAGGTAGGTACTCCTCCCAACTACCACAGAAATCCAAAACACGACCCTCAACATGTCTTCCAACACTTGGATGACCTCTCGATTGTCCATCGATTTGCGGATGAAAAGCCGTCTTTGAAATTCAACCGTGCCTAACTCTTGATGTAAAGCCTTCCAAAATCTCGGCGTGAACCGGGATCCCGATCCGAGATAATGGACACCGTACTCCATGCAACCGCACTATCTCGCTATATCTGACTTGGCTAACTTTTGAAGCGAGTAGTCAACCTTACGGTATAAAATGGGCCGACTTAGTCAACCGGTCTACTATCACCCAAACAAACATCTTTCTTCTTGGGCGTGAGGGAAGCCCACTTACGAAATCCATAGTAATCTCCTCCCACTTCCATTGTGGAATCTTTCTTGGTATATGTTTCGATGGCAATTGATGCTCAGCCTTCACTTGCTGGCATGTCAGACACTTGCCTACCCACTCGGTCACTTCTCGCTTAAGACTCGGCCACCAAAACTACTCCCTTAAATCCTGATACATCTTGCTACTTCACGGGTGCATAGCGTACGGACTGGTATGAGCTTTTTTAAGGATTCGCTGCCTCAACTCATCATCCTTAGGCATGCACACTCTCCCCTGAAAGTACAACACTCCATCACTGCCCAAGCTGAAACCTTCGGCCTCACCATTCTGTACTTGCAACCTCCGAGTACTCAAAGCTTCGTCGGTCATCTGCCTTTCTTTGACCTCATCAATCCAAGACGGCTTCACTTACAACTCTGCCAAAAGGCTTCCATCCTCATAGAGACTTAGGTGAGCAAACATTGCTCGCAAATCCGCTACCACCTTTCGGCTCAATGCATCAGCTACCACATTAGCCTTTCCCGGATGGTATTCGATTGAGCAGTCGTAGTCCTTCAACAACTCAATCCACCTCCGCTGCCTCAGATTTAAATCTTTCTGCGTCAGGAGGTACTTCAGACTTTTGTGATCTGTATACACTATTGACTTCTCCCTGTACAGATAGTGCCTCCAAATCTTCAAGGCAAAAACCACAGTAGCCAATTCTAAATCATATGTCGGGTAGTTAGCTTCGTGAGGCCTCAACCGTCGTGATGCATAAGCGACCACCTTCCCTTCTTGCATCAGCACACACCCTAAACTAGTATGCGATGCATCGCAATACACAGTGAACTCCTTTCCTACCTCAGGCTGAATCAAAACTGGTGCTTCTGTCAAGATCCTCTTTAGTTTATCGAAACTCTCTTGCTGCTTCTCAGACTACACAAACGGAACTCCCTTCCTCAGCAGCTTAGTCAACGGTGCTGCGATTAAGGAGAAATTTCTCACGAATCTCCTATAATATCCTGCCAACCCCAGAAAACTTCGAATTTTCATAACCGACTTTGGTGGCTTCCACTCCAATACCGCCTCAATCTTACGGGGATCCACCCTGATTCCCTCAGCTGAAACAACATACCCTAGAAAAGTTACCTCCTTGAGCCAGAACTCACATTTGCTGAATTTGGCATACAACTGCTTCTCCCTCAGAACTTGCAGAACCACATGAAGATATGCGTCATGCTCCTCATCAGACTTCGAGTACACCAAAATGTCATCTATGAAGACCACGACGAATCGATCCAGATAGGGTTGGAAAACCCAGTTCATCATGTCCATAAACGCGGCCGGTGCATTTGTCAAACCAAAAGGCATTACCAGAAACTCGTAGTGTCCATACCGAGTACGGAATGCCGTCTTGTGGACATCAACCTTCTTCACCTTAAGCTGATGGTACCCCGACCTAAGGTCAATCTTAGAGAACACCGATGCTCCTTTGAGTTGATTGAATAGATCATCAATCCTGGGCAAAGGATACCGGTTCTTTATTATCAACTTATTCAGCTACCGATAGTCTATACACATCCTCATTGTCCTATCTTTCTTCTTGACAAAAAGCACTGGAGCTCCCCAAGGCGATACACTTGGTCGGATGAACCATTTATCCAACAATTCCTAAATCTGCGCCTTCAACTCTACCAATTCTTTCGGCACCATTCGATACGGAGCTATAGATACTGGCGCGGTTTTGGGTAACAGATCTATACCAAATTCAACCTCGCGGTCCGGAGGTAGACCGGAAGTTCCTCCGAAACACATCAACATAGTCCTTCATCTGGACATCTCTCACAGCAACATCCTTAGCTTCCAAAGCACAGACATGCACCACATAAGCTTCACAACCCTTCCTAACCATCTTTTCCGCCTTTAACGCAGAAACTAGATTAGACAGGTAATCTCTCCTTTTACCTATCATCACCACCTCATCACCTTCCACGGTCTTTATTACCATGCGCTTAGCTGTGCAATCCAGGCTAGCCTGATACTTTACTAGCCAATCTATCCCGAGGATTAGGTCGAACTCCCGAAACGGTAGTTTCATCAAGTCAGCCAAGAACACGACCCCTTAGAGTTCTAGGGGTACATTCCTATAAAGTTTACTTACTTCTACGGAGTGACCTAAAGGGCTTAATACAGTCATCTTCCTAAAAGTAAGCTCAGAGTCTAAATGCAGAGTTTCCACTGCGCTACTAGCAATGTATGAGTGGGTTGAGCCAATGTCAATCAAAGTACTATAGGGTACACCAAAGATCAAGAACATACTGGTTATGACGTTCGGTGTGTCACCCTCCTCTTGACGCCTCGCGGCATAGACCAAACTAGGTTGCCTAGCCTCAGTACCACCGGTACCTCCCCTCGGTGCCCCACGACCTCCGTAGCACCATTACGTCCTCTTCCTGCACCATGACCTCTCGGAGGCTGTTGGTTATCCCTTCTATTCGGTGCACAATCCTAACCCTCTGATCTTAGTCTAGTTGTCTTTTTCAAACAGTCTCTAACTTCGATGCTCCATGGACCCACATTGAAGCATCCCGGTTACCATTCCAACACTCCCGTGTGGGATTTTCCACATTGAACACACGTGGCGGCCATTGAGAATTAGCGACCGCAAAGAAAGCTAGCGACTTGATCGACCCATCAAACCTCGTCATCTTTTCTTGATTACCAGAAAACTTTGAAGATCTGAAGCTCCTCTTATTCCAGTTCCTATCCTGATTCCGCCTAACTAAGCGCCTTACCCTTGAACTTAGACTTCTCCACTAGGACAGGGAACTCCCGTTCCTGTTGTAGAGCTATCATTATCCTCAACTCATCTCTCAGTCCATCCTCGAATCTAACACAGCGTTCATGCTCGGTACCCACAATACCACGAGCATACCTACTCAACCGGAGAAATTTGGCCTCATACTCGCTACTATCTTATTGCCTTGAACGGGTTCAAGAAAGCCTTCCGATTTGCATCCACGTAACTAGCTCCTATGTACTTCTTTTGGTAGGCGGCCTTAAAGAATTCCCACGTGAGATCCTCCGCCATCGCTCCATCTCTTACGGTGAGCCACCACTAATATAACTCATCCCGAAGCAGAGAGATTATACCCTTCAACTTCTCCTCAGCTGTAAAATCCAGGTCACCCATGATCCTCTCCGTAGATTCTAACCAATATTCTGTCGTCACTGGGTGCCACTCCAGAAACTCCTCTAAACACCTCCGCTCCGTTAGCCCGGAGTCGTTTAACCAAGGATTTTCGGGCTCCTGCACCCGCGCCTACCTCAGCAACTTGTTCCAACACTCGTAGCACTGTCTGGAATACTACGTCATTACCACCAGTCTGATCTTGAAACTCCGTTTTCGTCGCCGACAGATCCGGCATCTCATTTCCAAACTCATGACCAGACCCTACTAGCTCCGACAAGGTCATCCTACCTCTACCACGGCCACGGGGCAGACGTCCACGACCTCTTGTACTCATTACTCTCGTTTGCGTTTATGTGTTTAAGAATTTTATGCATTAGTACCTTTGTTTCACTTGATTATCCACGAAGAAATTTTATGATAGGAGTTTTAGGAGTGGTTCTTTCGTATTCATACATGCACACAGTCTTTCTATTCATTCATTCAAAGAGACGTTGTAGTTTTCATTGTGATTATTTTTCCACTACCCAGGGGTATTTTCGTAATTTGTCCTACAGGGGTATTTTTGAAATTTTTCAAAAATAAAAGTTCTCGAATGATTTTGTCAAAAAGTATTTTGGAACTCTTAAATTCCCGGGGTATTTTGAAAAATTTTGAAATCCGAGGTATTTCGATAATTTTGGACCTCAGGGGTATTTCGGTAATTTTTCACAAATCGGTGAATTTGTAAAATTTAATAAATCGAGGATATTTCAAAAGTTGTAAAACTTTGATGGTTCTTTGAGAATTGCATTTTCCAAAACGGTGATGTTGCAAAATTTTGAAAATCGGGGTTATTCGGTAATTTTGTTGGTTAGGGCAATTTTGTAATTTTACCACTAGGGTATTTTACTAATTTTTTCATAATCAGGCATTTTCATAAAAGATTTCCAAAATTTGTTTCTAATTGATTTCACAAAGAAGGATATTTTGAAAATTTTTCCATTTGGAAATTTTTCATCTGGAGGTATTTTGGTAATTCTGAGGCCGAGGGTATTTTGGTCATTTTTTAAACCAAGGTTTTAATTACTTCAAAACAAAACGGCTAGTCCCTTTCGGGTTTTAGTTATCAAGTTTAGCCTGTGAGTGTGTCGTCTCAGCTAGGATGAACCGTCACTACGCACCAGGTAGGATTCAAGTGAGTAGGAGGTGAGTCACCAGGACTGCTTAAATACCAGGCTCCCACCGAATCCAATCCTAGACATGCGTATAACGATTGCCACATCCCTTGCTCAGGGACAACTCACAGGGTTGTTTAAGGAATTATTAAGTCTTATGCATTGTTTGTTGGGGTATGCTAACCCTAGGGTTCAACAATTCCTTATTCTAATAGTCTACGTTCCCAATTTACCCTTCTACCCCTATCAAATATTCACAAAAATAGATAGAATTACTTACCTGGGCGGATAGGTGCCGGAGACTCGGTGCCATGCTGTTCAAGCCAAAAACAGTTTCCCAAAATATTCCAATAAGGCCTACTAACAAAAACAAAACACTTTGGGCCTTGGGCCCCCACAACCGAGTTTTGAACCGAGCTCTGATACCAAAAATGTAACACCCCAAACCCGGCCCATGAGTCCCGACCGGATCTGGTATGTCACGGAGTAAAATTATTTGAAACATTTTGAGTGTCTGGTGAAAACTTGTTAAAATATGGCTAAGGTATTAAAAGCAGGTTTGATAAAACTCGATTGGGATTATTTTATAAACATGGTTGTGTTGATAAACCCTTTGAAAAGCGTTTGATCATGTAAAATTTTAAAATCGTCAAGGTTATAGTTGACTTGGTGTATTTTGTTACCCGATGGTAACATCTTTGAAAACTTCGTAAAAGTTACTTAATTGAAAATGTTGCTTTTAACCGATTTACTTAACATTTATAATTTCATTTTGTAATATAGCATAAGTAAATTAAAACAACTAATTAAAACATCCCAATAATAATTAGCGGCCTTATTACAACCCAAATTAAAAATGCAGGAAAGTAAATAAACATGAGCAGAATCAAATAAAATTCCAAAAACTAAGAAGCGAGCATGGCGCCTCGAGTCCTCTCGGCTCCATCTCGCGATCTACCCATCTCGCAAAATAATTTGGGAAGGGTGAGTCACCAAGACTCGGTGTGTAAATCCCCACCCGAAATATAACTCATACACAAATTATTAACAAACATGCAAATATGCAACCCTACTAACCATCCGTACTCCTTTACTACCCGTGTGGTTAAAACACCTGGTGGTCAAAACCATGGTGACTAGAGTCACAAATCAAATGATGGGGCCAACCCATCGTGTGGTCAAAACCATCGATGACCATAGGTCACAAATATCATAATGTGGTCAAAACCTTTGGTGGTTCCAAACCACTTTGGGACTTAGTCACGATTTATCAAGCTGTGTGGTCAAAACCACTTGGTGGCCAGAAGTCACAATTAAAGCGATGGGGCCAACCCATCTTGTGGTCAAAACCATCGGTGACGATCCATAGAAAACATCCCCTCCTCTCATCAATCCCACCATCATCATGCTTACATAACAAATGTCATAATCACATATATCATGCTTTTATGTATAGCATAGCATTTGTAACATCCTAGATTAGGGGTTATGCGTTCGTGCATAATTCATGAGATAGTGGGATCAGTGGGTGTGTTGGATGTGTTCTGAAGAGTTTCAAGAACCCTAAGATGAAAGAAAATGAAAAAAAATGTAAGGAAATGTATGGAAATGTATGGAAATGTATGGAAATATATGGAAATGTAAGGAAATGTATGGAAATGTATGGAAATGTGTGGAAATGTAAGGAGATGTATGGAAATGTAAGGAAATGCTTTAGGAATGTTAAGTTTTGGAAACTAAACTAAAATAGGAAAGTGACCATTTTGGAAACCGAAGTAAATTAGGAAAGTGAACATTTTGGAAACCAAGCCAAAATAGGAAACTAAACATTTTGGAAACTTGGAAAATCTGAGCAGTCACAAAATTTTTGGAAACTTAAAATGACCCGAATGTCGAATTTTAGAGCCCAAAGGGAACTTAGGGCCAAGTGACCCTAAAATATAAAGTACATGAAATTTGACCCAATAACGGACTTGGAAAAGTGGCCTGAAGATGCCACCTAAGGCCTTAGAAAATGGCCCACATGCAAAAGGTTTTGGGCTTGAGTTCGAGTCACATAAGAAGAAAATAAAATAAGTTTTATTTTGCTACTAGAAGCCCAAGAGGTGGACGGCACAAGGCTTGCAAAAGAGGAGTTTCACTCTCTTTAAAACTCGGCTAATTAGAAGATCATAAGGACTCTTAAGGGAAGAGTTTAATTCTCTTTAAAATTCAGCTAAATAGGTGGATAAATGAAGAATTATTCTTTAATTAGGAAAATAAGGAAGAGTGGTGGCCAAGTAAAGGATTCTTGGCCTAGTAAATTCGGCTATAAAAGGAGGGACTAGGGCCATTCATTATTCATTCTCCTCTCTTTTCCTCGCCAAATATTCTTCTTGAGCATCCATTCTTTTCTTTTTTCTTTTAGCCTCCTAGCCGATTTCCTTCTAAGCCTATTATTCCTCTCTTCTTTCATCTTTGAAACCAAATACATAAGGGAATCATAGCCGATTGTTCATCAAGTCTCTAAGCCAGAATCTCGAAGGTTGAAGTGAAGGTGCAATCGATTCCTTCAAATGAGGTAAGATCCAAGTTTAGTTTTCCATTCTTTTATATTCTAGACTTATTGAAATTTAGAGACTAATTTCAATTATTAATCTTGGCGAATCATGGAAGAAGAAATTCTTTCCGAAGGTACACCATAGGCCACGTGTTCCCTAGTTATTCGGTGAATTTCGGATTTAAGATCCACAAGGTAAGTACCTAAAAGTATTGACCAAAGCTTGTATGATTATCTAGATCGGTTCTTTAATTATTAAAAAGTTGAAAACTAACCCATATTGAGATTCAAGGTTGGTAGAATATCAAGTGAAGGAAAACCAAGTTTTTGGATTTGAATAAACACCAAATCGGCTCCGTCGGCACCATTACGTCCTCTTCGCACCATGACCTCTGAGGTGTTGGTTATCCCTTCTATTCGGTGCACAATCTTAACCCTCTGATCTTAGTCTAGTTGTCTTTTTCAAACAGTCTCTAACTCGATGCTCCATGGACCCACATTCGAAGCATCCCCGTTACCATTCCAACACTCCCCCGTGTGGGATTTTCCACATTGAACACACCGTGGCGGCCATTGAGAATTAGCAGCCGCAGCAGGCCTAGCAGCTTGATCTGACCCACCAAACCTCGTCATCTTTTGCTGATTACCAGAAAACTTTGAAGATCCGAAGCTCCTCTTATTCCAGTTCCTATCCTGATTCCGCCTAACTAACTGCCTTACCCCTTCAGCAACTTAGACTTCTCCACTAGGACAGGGAACTCCCGTTCCTGTTGCAGAGCTATCATTATCCTCAACTCATCTCTCAGTCCATCCTCGAATCTAACACAGCGTTCATGCTCGGTACCCACAATACCACGAGCATACCTACTCAACCGGAGAAATTTGGCCTCATACTCGCTACTATCTTATTGCCTTGAACCAGGTTCAAGAAAGCCTTCCGATTTGCATCTACGTAACTAGCTCCTATGTACTTCTTTTGGTAGGCGGCCTTAAAGAATTCCCACGTGAGATCCTCCGCCATCGCTCCATCTCTTACGGTGAGCCACCACTAATATAACTCATCCCGAAGCAGAGAGATTATACCCTTCAACTTCTCCTCAGCTGTAAAATCCAGGTCACCCATGATCCTCTCCGTAGATTCTAACCAATATTCTGTCGTCACTGGGTGCCACTCCAGAAACTCCTCTAAACACCTCCGCTCCGTTAGCCCGGAGTCGTTTAACCAAGGATTTTCGGGCTCCTGCACCCGCGCCTACCTCAGAACTTGTTCCAACACTTTCATGACCGACCGGAATACTACGTCGTTACCACTCACCGATCTTGAAACTCCGTTTTACGACAGATCCCAGATCTCATTTCCAAACTCATGACCAGACCTCATCTCTCGACAAGGTCATCCTACCTCTACCACGGCCGCAGGCGGGGCGTCCACGACCTCTTGTACTCATTACTCTCGCTTGCGTTTATCTGTTTAAGAATTTTATGCATTAGTACCTTTGTTTCACTTGATTATCCACGAAGAAATTTTATGATAGGAGTTTTAGGAGTGGTTCTTTCGTATTCATACATGCACAGGTCTTTCTATTCATTCATTCAAAGAGACGTTGTAGTTTTCATTGTGATTATTTTTCCACTACCGTGGGTATTTTCGTAATTTGTCCTATGTGAAGGTATTTTGAAATTTTCCAAAATAAAAGTTCTCGAATGATTTTGTCAAAAAGTATTTTGGAACTCTTAAATTCCCAGGGTATTTTGAAAAATTTTGAAATCCGAGGGTATTTCGATAATTTTGGACCTCAGGGGTATTTCGGTAATTTTTCACAAATCAGGGTGAATTTGTAAAATTTAATAAATCAGGGATATTTCAAAAGTTGTAAAACTTTGATGGTTCTTTTTGAGAATTGCATTTTCCAAAACAGTGATGTTGCAAAATTTTGAAAATCAGGGTTATTCTGGTAATTTTGTTGGTTAGGGGCAATTTTGTAATTTTACCACTAGGGGTATTTTACTAATTTTTTCATAATCAGGGCATTTTCATAAAAAGATTTCCAAAATTTGTTTCTAATTGATTTCACAAAAGAAGGATATTTTGAAAATTTTTCCATTTGGAAATTTTTCATCTGGAGGTATTTTGGTAATTTACGTGCCGTGGGTATTTTGGTCATTTTTTAAACCAAGGTTTTAATTACTTCAAAACAAAACGGCTAGTCCCTTTCGGGTTTTAGTTATCAAGTTTAGCTTTGTGAGTGTGTCGTCTCACTAGGATGAACCGTCACTACGCACTGTGGGATTCAGTGAGTAGGAGGTGAGTCACGGGATCTGCTAAATACCGGGCTCCCATCGAATCCAATCCTAGACATGCGTATAACGATTGCCACATCCCTTGCTCGGGGACAACTCATGTGGTTGTTTAAGGAATTATTAAGTCTTATGCATTGTTTGTTGGGGTATGCTAACCCTAGGGTTCAACAATTCCTTATTCTAATAGTCTACGTTCCCAATTTACCCTTCTACCCCTATCAAATATTCACAAAATAGATAGAATTACTTACAGGCGGATAGGTGCAGGAGACTCGGTGCCATCTTTGTTCAAGCCAAAAACAGCTTCCCAAAATATTCCAATAAGGCCTACTAACAAAAACAAAACACTTTGGGCCTTGGGCCCCACAACCGAAGTTTTGAACCGAGCTCGATATTAAAATGTAACACCCCAAACCCGCCCATGAGTCCCAACGGATCGGTATGTCACGGAGTAAAATTATTTGAAACATTTTGAGTGTCCGTGAAAACTTGTTAAAATATGGCTAAGGTATTAAAGCAGGTTTGATAAAACTTCGGTTGGGATTATTTTTATAAACATGGTTGTGTTGATAAACCCTTTGAAAACGTTTGATCATGTAAAATTTTAAAATCGTCAAGGTTATAGTTGACTTGGTGTATTTTGTTACCCGATGATAACATCTTTGAAAACTCGTAAAAGTTACTTAATTGAAAATGTTGCTTTTAACCGATTTACTTAACATTTATAATTTCATTTTGTAATATAGTATAAGTAAATTAAAACAACTAATTAAAACATCCCAATAATAATTAGCGGCCTTATTATAACCCAAATTAAAAATGCAGAAAGTAAATAAACATGAACAGAATCAAATAAAATTCCAAAAACTAAGGAGCAAGGCATGGCCGCCTCGAGTCTCTCGGCTCCATCTCCGCGATCTACCCATCGCAAAATAATTTGGGAAGGGTGAGTCACCAAGACTCAGTGTAAATCCCACCGTAAATATAACTCATACACAAATTATTAACAAACATGCAAATATGCAACCCTACTAACCATCCGTACTCTTTACTACCCGTGTGGTTAAAACACCGGTGGTCAAAACCATCGTGACTAGAGTCACAAATCAAATGATGGGGCCAACCCATCGTGTGGTCAAAACCATCGATGACCATAGGTCACAAATATCATAATGTGGTCAAAACCACTTTGGTGGTTCCAAACCACTGGGACTTAGTCACGATTTATCAACTGTGTGGTCAAAAGCCACCGTGACCAAGTCACAATTAAACTGATGGGGCTAACCCATCTTGTGGTCAAAACCATCGGTGACGATCCATAGAAAACATCCCCCTCCTCTCATCAATCCCACCATCATCATGCTTACATAACAAATGTCATAATCACATATATCATGCTTTTATGTATAGCATAGCATCTGTAACATCCTAGATTAGGGGTTATGCGTTCGTGCATAATTCATGAGATAGTGGGATCGATGGGTGTGTTGGATGTGTTCAAGAGTTTCAAGAACCCTAAGATGAAAGAAAATGAAAAAAATGTAAGGAAATGTATGGAAATGTATGGAAATGTATGGAAATATATGGAAATGTAAGGAAATGTATGGAAATGTATGGAAATGTGTGGAAATGTAAGGAGATGTATGGAAATGTAAGGAAATGCTTTAGGAATGTTAAGTTTTGGAAACTAAACTAAAATAGGAAAGTGACCATTTTGGAAACCAAGTAAATTAGGAAAGTGAACATTTTGGAAACCAAGCCAAAATAGGAAACTAAACATTTTGGAAACTTGGAAAATGACAGCAGCAAAAATTTTTGGAAACTTAAAATGACCCTGAATGTCGAATTTTAGAGCCCAAAGGGGAACTTAGGGCCAAGTGACCTAAAATATAAAGTACATGAAATTTGACCCAATAACGGACTTGGAAAAGTGGCTCAAGATGCCACCTAAGGCCTTAGAAAATGGCCCACATGCAAAAGGTTTTGGGCTTGAGTTCGAGTCACATAAGAAGAAAATAAAATAAGTTTTATTTTGCTACTAGAAGCCCAAGAGGTGGATCGGCACAAGGCTTGCAAAAGAGGAGTTTCACTCTCTTTAAAACTCGGCTAATTAGAAGATCAAAAGGACTCTTAAGGGAAGAGTTTAATTCTCTTTAAAATTCAGCTAAATAGGTGGATAAATGAAGAATTATTCTTTAATTAGGAAAATAAGGAAGAGTGGTGGCCAAGTAAAGGATTCTTGGCCTAGTAAATTCGGCTATAAAAGGAGGGACTAGGGCCATTCATTATTCATTCTCCTCTCTTTTCCTCTGCCAAATATTCTTCTTGAGCATCCATTCTTTTTTTTTTTCTCTTTAGCCTCCTAGCCGATTTCCTTCTAAGCCTATTATTCCTCTCTTCTTTCATCTTTGAAACCAAATACATAAGGGAATCAGAGCGATTGTTCATCAAGTCTCTAAGCCAATCTACGAAGGTTGAAGTGAAGGTGCAATCGATTCCTTCAAATGAGGTAAGATCCAAGTTTAGTTTTCCATTCTTTTATATTCTAGACTTATTGAAATTTAGAGACTAATTTCGATTATTAATCTTGGCGAATCATGGAAGAAGAAATTCTTTTCCGAAGGTACACCATAGGCCACGTGTTCCTAGTTATTCGGTGAATTTCTGGATTTAAGATCCACAAGGTAAGTACCTAAAAGTATTCGCCAAAGCTTGTATGATTATCTAGATCGGTTCTTTAATTATTAAAAAGTTGAAAACTAACCCATATTGAGATTCAAGGTTGGCGAATATCAAGTGAAGGAAAACCAAGTTTTGGATTTGAATAAACACCAAATCGGCATCAAAGGTAAGTCTTTTTTACAAATCCTACTAGGATTTGGATATCATAGCCAAATAGAATTTATGCTAAGTAATAAAGGATGAATCAAATGTAGGGACTAAGGATCTAAACTTTAGATCTAGCTTTTCGGAATCTCAAGGAATCGCTAAACAAATCAGGTGTGTACGCACACTAACTTTCGATATTTCATATGGCAATTATTTTTATTATATGATTATATGAATATGGCTAAGTACCCTAATGTGGTACAAAAGTACTCAGGTACGTTTCCTACTTCTGATAGGATTATGAAATATGTTATTTTATAACATGTGAATATTTGAATGTTAAGCATGATATATATATATTTGGGGCATTCGGGATTTATGTGAAAGGGAAGAAGGTGTTGACTTTGGTCTCACCAATGTAATATTTGAAGGTGTTGACTTGGTCTCACCAACGTTATATTTGAAGGTGTTGACTTGGTCTCACCAACGTTATATTTGAAGGTGTTGACTTTGGTCTCACCAGCGTTATATTTGAAGGTGTTGACTTCGATCTCACCAACATTATATTTGAAGGTGTTGACTTGGTCTCACCAACGTTATATTTGAAGGTGTTGACTTGGTCTCACCAACGTTATATTTGAAGGTGTTGACTTGGTCTCACCTAGCGTTATATTTGAAGGTGTTGACTTGGTCTCACCAACGTTATATTTGAAGGTGTTGACTTGGTCTCGCTTAACGTTATATGGTGACTACGGTCACAAATATTTGAATATGGTGTGTAGCGGATGGAGGTTGACTTAGTAGTCCCCACGGTGTGAATGGCGTGGGTGGTGTGTAGTGGATGGACCATTAGGATTGGGTTTGGGTTGCATCATAATTTCATTTTATATGGATCCGATGATTTGAACATGAATGCTCGATTTGTTGAATGTTAGTATTGTGTGCACATTGAGTCATTGACTCACCCGCTATGGGAACTATTTTCGGTGATGAACAGGTGACTTGAATGGGCCAGTGAGACGTTGAGGTGGCCATGCTACATTCAGAGATTTTATTTAGTTTGGACTTTTTTACTTTTATTTTATTTTGGGTTTTACTTGATGTAATAAGGCCATAAGGCCCAATGATTTCTCTTTATTTTGCTTTACTATTAAGTTTTATGCTAAGAACTATTTTGGATGTATTTAATTAAATGGGTTTACAAGTATAAATAAATGGGTTTACAACCTAAAACAATAGTTTTTCTAAAAATTTACAAATTTTCTCTAAGTGTGAAAATGTTTGAAACCGGTTTACTTTAGGAACATACCGGATCCGGTCCATTCTCGTGGTAGGGTGTGGGTGTTCAATTTGGTATCGAGCCCGTTCAAACTCTCGGCACTGTGGCCTAAGGCCCAAAACGTTTTTAAAACAAGGCCAAATGAGTTTTATGAATGTATTTTTACAAATGGACAGGTATAAAGACATGGCCCATAAGTCTCCAAACCATGATCCACCAGGTAAGTACCCCTAACTATCTGTGTGATTATGTGAATTATAGAAGGGTAGAAAAGGAATGGAACGTAGAATAGCATGATAGGAACTTGAACCCTAGGATTAGTCTACTCAAACACAAATACATAAGACTTAATACACTAGACAAACCTGTGATTAAGTCACCGAGCTAGGGTGTGGTAACTGTTGTGCGCATGTCTAGGAGTGGATTCAGTAAGAGCTTGGTATTTAAGCAGTCCTAGTGACTCACCTCCTCTTTACTCGAATCCTACCTGGTGCGTAGTAACCGTTCACCCTAACCAAGAGGACTTAGTCACGGGCTAAACCCAATAACTAAAACCCGAAAGGGAACTAGCCGTATTTTCATAAAAACCCTAGTTTTAAAACTCTTAAAATTTCTTTTTAATTTGTGAGAACTATTGTTTTACAACATTTTTCGAAAAATTTCGATTTGTAGAATTACTAAAATACCCCAGTGGTAAAATTACAAAATGCCCTTGGTTTGTAAAATGTTCAACTACCAACAGCTTTTTCCAAAATTTCCTTATTTTGTAAAAGTGTTTAAAAACCCTAATTTGCAAACTATCAAAAATATATAATACTTTGATTTTTAGAAAATTACAAAATTGCCCCTAACTTCTAAAATTACCAAAATGACCTTGATTTCTAAAATTTTTGCAACTTCATCGTTTTGGAAAATAAATTTCTCAAAAAAAAACCCTCAAAGTTCTACAACTTCTGAAATAACCCTAATTTGTTAAATTTACAAAAGTTACCTGATTTAATTCATAAAACTTTTTAATTAAATCGACGTTAGAAATGAGTTCTAAGAACGTGAACTTAGAGAATGTGCCTAGAAAGTATGATAGTTCTTTAAGATCGAGTGCAAAGCAATGCATAATTCATGAGATAGTGGGATCGTTCGTGCATAATTCATGAGATAGTGGGATGAGTTGGTGTGTTGGATGTGTTCGAAGAGTTTCAAGAACCCTAAGATGAAAGAAAATGAAAAGAAATGTAAGGAAATGTATGGAAATGTATGGAAATGTATGGAAATATATGGAAATGTAAGGAAATGTATGGAAATGTATGGAAATGTGTGGAAATGTAAGGAGATGTATGGAAATGTAAGGAAATGCTTTAGAAATGTTAAGTTTTGGAAACTAAACTAAAATAGGAAAGTGACCATTTTGGAAACCGAAGTAAATTAGGAAAGTGAACATTTTGGAAACCAAGCCAAAATAGGAAACTAAACATTTTGGAAACTTGGAAAATCTGAGTCATGAAAATTTTTGGAAACTTAAAAATGACCCCGGAATGTCGAATTTTAGAGCCCAAAGGGGAACTTAGGGCCAAGTGACCCTAAAATATAAAGTACATGAAATTTGACCCAATAACGGACTTGGAAAAGTGGCCTGAAGATGCCACCTAAGGCCTTAGAAAATGGCCCACATGCAAAAGGTTTTGGGCTTGAGTTCGAGTCACATAAGAAGCAAATAAAATAAGTTTTATTTTGCTACTAGAAGCCCAAGAGGTGGACGGCACAAGGCTTGCAAAAGAGGAGTTTCACTCTCTTTAAAACTCGACTAATTAGAAGATCATAAGGACTCTTAAGGGAAGAGTTTAATTCTCTTTAAAATTCGGCTAAATAGGTGGATAAATGAAGAATTATTCTTTAATTAGGAAAATAAGGAAGAGTGGTGGCCAAGTAAAGGATTCTTGGCCTAGTAAATTCGGCTATAAAAGGAGGGGACTAGGGCCATTCATTATTCATTCTCCTCTCTTTCCTCTCGCCAAATATTCTTCTTGAGCATCCATTCTTTTCTTTTTTTCTTTTAGCCTCCTAGCCGATTTCCTTCTAAGCCTATTATTCCTCTCTTCTTTCATCTTTGAAACCAAATACATAAGGGAATCATAGCCGATTGTTCATCAAGTCTCTGTCGAATCTCGAAGGTTGAAGTGAAGGTGCAATCGATTCCTTCAAATGAGGGTAAGATCCAAGTTTAGTTTTCCATTCTTTTATATTCTAGGCTTATTGAAATTTAGAGACTAATTTCAATTATTAATCTTGGCCGAATCATGGAAGAAGAAATTCTTTTCGAAGGTACACCATAGGCCACGTGTTCCCTAGTTATTCGGTGAATTTGGATTTAAGATCCACAAGGTAAGTACCTAAAAGTATTCTACCAAAGCTTGTATGATTATCTAGATCGGTTCTTTAATTATTAAAAAGCGAAAACTAACCCATATTGAGATTCAAGGTTGGCGAATATCAAGTGAAGGAAAACCAAGTTTTCGGATTTGAATAAACACCAAATCGGCATCAAAGGTAAGTCTTTTACAAATCCTACTAGGATTTGGATATCATAGCCAAATAGAATTTATGCTAAGTAATAAAGGATGAATCAAATGTAGGGACTAAGGATCTAAACTTTAGATCTAGCTTTTGAATCTCAAGGAATCGCTAAACAAATCGGTGTGTACGCACACTAACTTTCGATATTTCATATGGCAATTATTTTTATTATATGATTATATGAATATGGCTAAGTACCCTAATGTGGTACAAAAGTACTCGTGCACGTTTCCTACTTCGATAGGATTATGAAATATGTTATTTTATAACATGTGAATATTTGAATGTTAAGCATGATATATATATATTTGGGGCATTGAGATTTATGTGAAAGGGAAGAAGGTGTTGACTTTGGTCTCACCAACGTTATATTTGAAGGTGTTGACAATGTTATATTTGAAGGGTCTCACCAACGTTATATTTGAAGGTGTTGACTTGGTCTCACCAGCGTTATATTTGAAGGTGTTGACTTGGTCTCACCAACGTTATATTTGAAGGTGTTGACTTGGTCTCACCAAGCGTTATATGGTGACTACGGTCACAAATATTTGAATATGGTGTGTAGCGGATGGAGGGTTGACTTAGTAGTCCCCACGGTGTGAATGGCGTATGGGTGGTGTGTAGCGGATGGACCATTAGGATTGGGTTTGGGTTGCATCATAATTTCATTTTATATGGATCCGATGATTTGAACATGAATGCCGATTTGTTGAATGTTAGTATTGTGTGCACATTGAGTCTGTTGACTCACCCCGTTATGGGAACTATTTTCGGTGATGAACAAGTGATTTTGACCGGGCGGTGAGCGTTGAGGTGGCCATGCTACATTCAGAGATTTTATTTAGTTTGGACTTTTTTTACTTTTATTTTATTTTGGGTTTTACTTGATGTAATAAGGCCATAAGGCCCAGTGGATTTCTCTTTATTTTTGCTTTACTATTAAGTTTTATGCTAAGAACTATTTTGGATGTATTTAATTAAATCGGTTTACAAGTATAAATAAATGGGTTTACAACCTAAAACAATAGTTTTACTAAAAATTTACAAATTTTCTCTAAGTAACGAAAATGTTTGAAACCGGTTTACTTTAGGAACATACCAGATCCGGTCCATTCTCGTGGGCCGGGTGTGGGGTGTTTCAGCATCCAACAACATATGATGGCATACAAAATCATATATCATAGATCACGTAATAGAGGACTTACCCGGAATCCATGCTTAAGCCCACAAGCAAATCACTACCATAATGATTAAAAGGCACAATATAACAATGTTAATTAGTAAAGTGTGTAAAGAATTTTACACACCTGTTACTAACGCGAATCCTAGATCCCGAAGTTTTCGATCTATAATGTTCTATCCCTTGACCTATATTCGGCCAATCCTCAAGTTAGTGCCATAGGCCTATTCGGCCATGATAATTAAAACCCGAAGGCTCATTTGTGGCACCTACCTTGAACCGATTTGGTTTCTAACCAAATCCGAAGCCACACACTGGATTCCTTGCAATCGGCCAAACCTTAGATCCATACAATTGATTAGTTTTTGGCTTTTCCAAGTATCTAATGGAAAGACTAAAGAGAATCCCTTACCGTAGACTTACCAAATCGATTAGCAGAGAATGGAGGATCAGATCTACTGCTTTGAAAATCCCGGAGTTCCTAGGTGAAATCGGTTTCAAAAGTGGTTAGCCAAATCATCAATAAATGCTGAATTTCGGCTTTTCCCTCATCTAAGTCGACAGAGAAAAAGAAAATATGGGAAGAAGGTTTCGGAAAACACTTACCTTCTCAAACCGATTGAAAAAGAAATCCCGAAGAGACTTATACTAACCTTTACATTCGGCCAAGTGAGTCTAATGGAAGAGGCAGGATTTCGGCAACAAGAGTGGTAGAGGTTTGGCTACTAGAGAAAGAAAAAGAGAAGGAAAAGAAGTAGGGAATTAATGGTGATTTCGGTTTTGAGAAAGAAGAAAGGAAGTAGATGGGAGATGAGGGAGATTCGGCCAAAGATGGATTTTGCACAATGTTCTTCGGTATGCTTCAAATAAAAACAAAGAGTATCAAGGAAGAGAATGGGGTTTGGTTTGAATCATCAAAGGAAAAGAAGAGTGTTATTAAAACTCCCTAGGACTCTCTTACCATTCTACCACCTCCTCTTTTAGTGATAATATCCACCCTTTAATTATCACCCAAGAAAAACAACATTTATCTTCCATTTATCCCTTAATCTCCTCTTTAAACAAATGAAAAAAATAATACATATTATCACTCTTCTTAGCCGAAATAAACAAGGTTTATCCCTATCATAATAAGAGTCCTTCATGCAAGCCATCAGCTCCCTCTCTAACGCCAGCTTGCATAAAAAAATAAAACCAACTGCTGCTCCCTTGGTTCGAACATAGGACCTCACTGCCACAGCCCCCCTTACAACGCCCCAAGCCACTCTTCCAAATCGACTTTCATGCTCAAACTCACCCACAAAAATCTTTTAAAGCCTTCTAACTTGGCCCCCTTTTCCTTTAGCGCCAAAAAGCCCAAAAAATAAAACACATCCCCCTTATAACTCCCAAGATTCGAACCCAAGACCTGCCTAAACGTCACCTCTAAGCCCTTAAGTGGCGCATGGAAGCCACTTTGCCAATTAACTCTTTGTGTCATGCTTTACCCAAAATTTTACTTAACCCCTATCTCACCTAATTCCCTCCTTTTAAGCACTTAAAAAGAAATTTCAGCCCTAAGTCCGACCTAGTTCGGGGTTATGACTAGACCCTAGAACATGCTTAGCAATCATAGTATTCATTTCTTCAAGCACACACATGGGAAAATAATTAAATTACAAACAACCCCTAATTTAGGATGTTACAAATCGTTTGGAGAATCTGGAAGAACAAGAATTTTTTCATTTTCCAAAACATTAATTGGCCGGCTTATGATGTTCTTAAGTCCTCTCTCAGTTGGGCCCAACATTTTGAGCCCTTCCTGGTTGGGACTAAGGCTGGTTCAACTTCTTCGGAAATTCATCATCATTCTTCCGATGATTAGGTGCATTTATTTACTAATGGTGCAGTGGCTAGAGCCTCCAGAAATGCTTCAACGGGTAGAATGGTTCGTGATCGGGATGGAAATTGGATCTTGGGATTCACTCATTATCTGGGAAGATGTTCACCTTTGGAAGCAGAACTTTAGGGCATTCTTGATGACATCTTCATTTTATTAAATAAAGGGTATAAGAGAGTCAAGATTCGGACGGATAATCTAAAAGTGGTCAGGGCCTTGACTATGGAAGAAAATGTGGATTCCAACATTACCTTGCTTAGAAGAGTTAAACGAATTTTGCTCTCTAAAGATCAGTGGGAAATCAAGTATGTTCTTAGAGAGTGAAATTTAATTGCAGACCAATTGGCAAAGATTTGTCTTTCTTGGCGAACTTCCCTCCAGATATTTGAAGCCCCTCCTGATGTAGTGGTTACGACTATCCAACAGAATAAAGCTTTCAGCGTTTCTTAGTTTCTTTTAAGTTGTAATTCTATTTATGTTTTTTTTTTCACCAATATATATATAGATATATATATTCACTTAATTTATGTCTTTAATTAAGGAATTTTGAGTGCATCAAGAGAGTTTAAGAACAACGACAAAGTTGTTTTTTTGTCTTTAATAAGACATGTTTACATAACTATCAATACCCATTGATGCTACATAAGTTGCTTCAACAAATTATATATTAATATCTCATTTGAATTGAAAGAAGCATCATAAATTGTTTTGTAATTTATGTCTATTTTAGTGCTTCAATTCAGTAGAAATGAACCGATAAATACATTAATGTGAAAAGTTACTTTTGATAGAAAGTTTTTATCGCTATATATACGAAACTCTGTTAAATGTTTTTATGCTCAGCAACTTGTAAAATATACATTATTTAAAGCTTATTTTATGTAAAAAATTACTTAGAGATATACAATGCTTAACAATATCAACCTCCATAACCTGGGACTCATTAGGTGCTAGATTGAAGAATACAACAGATCACTAGCCCATATGTCTTGGTCAATTGTTCCATTTACGGTGTTATCCTTGTGTTATTTTCCCCTTGTAAAAGTAGTATCTATCCAAAGGTTGGGACACCCAACTTTTGCACGATAAAGTTCTCTAAATGAATCAAGGATCTCATCTACTTCCAAAGAATGATTGAATGAAAATGAAAGAAAAGGGCCTTTCTTTGAGATATTTTCATGCAAGTTTATTGTACACCTATCATTAGAGGCTTTTCTAAAAAAATAAACTCAGCTTTGGCTGTGAAAGAGAAAAAAATTACACCAGTTGACGTCGAGGCCAATGATCTCGTTGTATACTGCTAATCATCATAAAACCTTACTAACCATCCCGAGAATGAAGCTTTTTATCCGAAGCCACAAATTTAAGGCTGAAGGGTTGCCTTCTATATACCAAATTTAGCCACAGATGACTAGTTTCTGATGGTAGGGTGACGGCTGAATACAAATACATTAATAGCATTTGAAAGGTGTATTTAAAGCTGCATTTGTCTTCATTAGAAAGCTCAATCCAAATTCGCCATCACTTTGGATTTGTTGGACAATAATGAGGAATACAACACCTCCAATAAAGCAGAATGTTGGCGGAATGGAATTTAATGAAATTGACCAGACGCTCTATCCCCCACTCTTTTATTATTATTATTGTTTTTCTTCTTTTTCTTTCCTTTTTCTTATTCAAGGGGGGAAAAAGCATCCAAGTTGGTTATTCGGTCATGAAAATGACCACTTAATTCCCATCTTTCGGTGGATTAATCTTTTCAATCATACGAGTATTCATAACCTGTTTGATTAAGCGTGTCGTCAACAATGATAAGCAATCAAACCCTAATGAAAACAAAAGAGAGCTTGGAAACATAACCCCCGTACTTAGACTGCTTCATTATTTGTCGGGAAAGGATTGGAAGGTCTTCATTTGAAAGAATATAATACTTTAAATGAGCTTCAGCTAAATGGATAGACTTAAAACTCATGGGCCATTAATGACCAAAGGTCCGTTACAGGACTCAAAAAGTTCGAGATAGGACTTACGTCCACTTGCTTCTGGTCCCATACTTAATGATTGAATTTGAGTATATATTTGAGGGAGTATAATATATATATCCTTTTCACTTGTGCAACAACCATATATACAGTCTAGCTGGCGTCCTTATCCAAGCATATGATCCACCTCACTACTTCGGGAAAGAAAAATAAAAAGTAGAAAGAAATTTCTTAGTGTGTACATAAATTATGTTGTAGATTTTACAGGATGAGATTCTTCCATACATTATAGGAATCCTAGTCTCAAAAATGAGTCATATATAAGGGAAAGTTTCTGGTAGCTTCCTTTATTATTAAGATTTCGTTTAAATAGATTATTATTATTAAATAATTTAATTTAGTTTTTATGTTGTTAAAAATAAAATAATGTCAAATTTTAAGAAAGCTATCACTATGCTAACACTCCGTCAAAGCTTAAACCTTCAATGACATACAAATTTAGCTTATTATAAATAATTATATTTTTATTATTTCATTACACTCAAAACTTCAATCTCGAACTTTAAACTTTAAAATCCGAAATCCTAAACTTGAACTCTTGAACCATGCATGACTCTTTGAAACCTAAATCCTAAAACTCAAAAACTCTAATAAAAACTCTTATGCTCGTACTCTCAATCCAACCCTTTAAAATTCAAATCTCACGAGTCAGAAAACTCAAACCTAAAATTATGAACATATATAACACTTAAAACTTTAAATATTAAAGTCTAAATTTTAATATACTTAACGGTATTAACATTTAGTATTTAACCAAATTTATAACGCCCCGAATTTGGGCCTAGAAGAAATGGGCCTTGAGTGTGGGATCAGCTAGGAGACTGCACATAAATATTTATGTGTGCAAGAAAATGTCACAAATTGCTTGTCTGCTTCAATGGATAAGTGATTTGGGTGTGTATGGGAGTGTTTGAGAAGCTTGGGTTCAAGTCTTGGCTTTTGAAGAATTTTTAGTTTTGCTCTTAAATAAATCTGGACACTGGCATATAGGCTTCATGAATAATAGTGTTTGTATTATGACACAAAAAGAGCCTGTGGTGTAGTGGCAAGGTGGCATGTTGTGCAATTGTGAGGTCTGAGGTTCAAGTCCTAGGTTCCGCAATGGGTATTTATTTTGCAGCTTGGTTCGGCTAGTGGTTGTGTTGCAGTAAAATTCTGATAGATAAGAGGTTGGAGTTATACAGGGAGGATTTTAGGAGTGAATTGTGGAGAGAAAGGAGGAGTTTGAGTTGTAGAAGGATGTGTTGATTGGTATGTTGGTGTATGGGAAGTTCGGTTATGAGATTTTCTCCTCTTATTTTGGTTCAATTTCTGGTTATTTTTGTTTAGGTCAGTTGCTCTAAATTCTGAAGTGCCCAAAATAGTTTTCTGTTCTCCGTTTTGGTTGTTGAAGTTTTGCCGAATTGACCATTTGGGGAAAACTGGTTAGTATTGCCAAATTCACTTTTCAGTATTTGTCAAATCGTCTTTCTTTTTCCGATTCTTTCTACTTCTCTATTTTTCAAAACTGAATAGTGCTTCTCTCCTTCTTCTCTAATTCTTCTCCTTTCGGACTCTCTTCTAAGCCGAATCTTCTCTCCACCTTTCTTCATTTTCTTCTTTGCTTCCCATTCCTTCACAGTCCTAGCCGAACACATCTTAGGCCTTTCAAGTACTTTCATTTTATCATCTCCTCTCTCTATTGTGCTTGGCCGAATACACCTATTCTTTTCTAACCGATTCTATCATCACTTTTTCTTTTGGTATTAAGTCGAATACTGTGTCTCTTAACTAGTCTCTAGCAATCGGTTGGATTCTTTTGCACAACTCTCTTTTCTATCGTCAATTTCGGTAAGTCCTTTCAAATTTTGCCAAGTAGGTTATTTTGTTAATACTGTTTTCCTAAAGTCTCTCTTATTTGGTTTCTTTTCCCTTCTCACTCTTGGGAGTGACCGAATCTTCCATATCAGGGGAGGGTGTTCTTTTTGTGCCTTGGATTTAGGGCATACTCTGGGTGACCGATTATGGGTTCTCTTTACTTTTGATCTACGTTTCAGTAAGTGCGATACAGTGATGTTTATCCTTGGTCGATACGTTAATGGATATGATTGTTAAAGATTCAGCTGTATTTTAGGATACCTCTAAAGGGGGTCATAGACCATCTCTTGCAAAGGAGTAGGTGTAAGAGTTGCAGTAGATCTACCAAGGGTTGGTGTGCTCGTAGATCAAAGCACGTTCCACAATCAAGTGTGTAACAGTATACCATAATTGATGATCAGCTAAAAATTTGAAAGAGTGTGTGTACACACACACTGAATAGACTGCAAATCGGCAAAAGCCAAAAAAATACGTCGTTTGAGGCCACATAGGTGTGCGATCGCTCGTATGGTAGACTAAACCCATGAAATATGGGTGTCTGACTGTAGAGGCCGCCATGAGCGTTCTCATGGGTTTGGGGCCGATCTGGACCACGTTTGGCTGAAATATGGTGTGGGCCCGATGGGCTCATGGGCTCCACACGGATAAATTCTACCAAAATGTTGTAAATACTAGACTGGGTTGTATAGTTCGTATGGCTATGGTTAATTCTGCGCCAGATGGGCCACACAAGCGTGTGGCCCCACTTGGGCTCATAGTCACAGTTATGACTGTTAAAGTTGCACGAGTCGCTCGAGGGGACTGTGGACCTATTGATGGGTCGGTAAGTGTACCTAGACCTCAGAAAGGGTGAAATGACCGAATTACTCTCGAAGGGTAAAATAACCGAAATACCCTCATAAGATAAAATGACCGATATACCCCTATAAGGTAAAATGACCGAAATACCCCCATAAGATAAAATGATTGAAATACCCTTATAGGGTAAAATGATCGATATACCCCCATAGGGTAAAATGACCAAAATACCCCCATAAGGTAAAATGACCGAAATACCCCATAAGGTAAAATGACCAATATACCCTATAAGGGAAAATGACCAATATACCCCCATGGTTAAAATAACCGAAATACCCCTAAGAGATGAAATGACTGTTATGGCCTTATGTTATGTATGACTGATTTCCTCTATGATATGTATGACTATGATTGAGCATGACATTTTACATACACGTATGATATTATGCCATGACATATTGCATGGGGATGGGTTGTTATATTTGGAGGAAGTGTATTGTACTGATAAGGTCGCACGGGTCGCCCAAGATGATTGTGGACCTACTGATAGCTTTGTGTAGTTCATATTATTGGTAAGGTTGCACGGGTCGCCTAAGACGACTGTGGACCTACTGATGGCTATATGCCTTTATTTTACTGTCAGCTTTGCTGCAATACTGTTTAGTGCCACAATCGGTGCTAATCTTCATGTGTCTGGCTGGGTGGGTCGATTTTATCCCCACATGGTGTGTTTGGCGGGACGGAATGGTGTGTAGAGGCTGGATTGGGTAGGATTTCTGACTGCATATCTGTACTGATTAATGATAATGTACTGTTCCTTCATCGATTAATGATATTACATACTATTCACTGCATGATTGATATCTGTTACTGTTATAGGCAAAGGCCCCACTAATACTAGTACTGAAATTGGGCAAAGGCCCTACTGATTACTGGTATTGTGATGGGCTCAAGCTCAATTGTTACTGTTACAGGAAAGGACTTAGGCCCACACTAAACTAAACTGTTATTATAACGGGCTCAAGCCCAAACTGGATTTATCTACTGTTTAATTGACTGTTTGCTTGTTAGGGGATTACACACTGAGTTTTCATAAACTCACCCCTCTGTTTAACTGTACAGAAAATCACCAATCGTAGGTAGGTCGGTGCTACGAGGGACTCGATGATGGCCACACAATCGCATCAGCTTTCGTTTTTAGCTTTTGATTTATAAGTAACTGAATTTGGGTATTTTTTTGTGATAAGGTCTCTTTAAAGTTATAAACTTTAAATTGGGGTTTTTATTTATTTAGTTTGATATAAACAACTAGTTGTAGAAAAAGATGGGTTTTCAAAAGGTAATTGTTTTCAAAGACACCACGTTTTCGCAACATTTCCTTAAAAAAAACTTCCGCAATAAATGAGATTTTGAAAATTAATAACATTTTAAAAGTGATTAGCTTTTAATGATGCACGCTTTGGAAATGAACAACCCGTTTTGGAATCACCGTTTAATAACAAAATGATTAATTGATTTTGAGGATTTCAACGACAACAGGTTTTACGCTAAAAACTTCAATATGACTCGCCAGATTCTGCCATAATGTCTAGGCCAGTTTGGGGTGTTACTAAATTAATACTTTTAAGACTTTTATGTTCTACAAATAAAATCCTTTAATTGAAATTCAACCATTACTTAAAGAAAATCATATCATTTCTTTAATAGTAAATATGTTAATTGTGCTCTATTCTTTTTACTGTTATATAGTTAAATTAATTAATTTAATAGTAAAAAGTTAATTTAAACCTGATGTACCAGACATTTTGTTTATATATACGTACCGATGGTCCATAAAAAGAAGTGATCGGTGGGGTTGTCGGTAGAAGAAAGATGACCAAAGGATAAAAGTTCACTCGTAGATCACTTTTCAGCTTTCAACCTTTGCCTGCAATCATCAACATTCAAGAAATGTATACAGCCATTTTATTCATTTATGATATTCAGTTCTCATCCCTTCCCAGTTATAATATTAACATTGCTAAAGCTACACTTAAAAATAAAAATAAAAACCAATAAATAAAGTGCCTTTCAAATTAGAAAAAAATTAATGCGAATATATGAATATTTAAAGTTAACGAGAAAATGTTATAGAAAATTAATAAAATAATAATAATAAGTAAAATGTGGATGAAAAATACGAGAGAATTTTCATTATTTAATTTTCACTTACAAGGTGCTATTTATAAGCTACTTTACATTCAATTAATAAATGTATTAGATTCAATCAATAAATATGAACTAAGTTTTCTTAATTACTCCATTTAATCATCTTATAGTTATAAATGAAGTAAAGAGTTTTATCTCATTACTTTAATAAACGTTTAAAGAGGTTATAGACATCCATTTAATGTATTTACAACACTCTCCCTTGGATGTCTTTTAAATAAAAATGTGTCTCATTAAAACCTTTATTAGAAAAAACCTTGTGGGATAAAAAAAGAGTACACAATCTCCTATTACAAGTTGCTTCATTAAAAACTTTTACCAGGAAAATCTGATGGGACAAAACCTTGGTTAAAGGAAAAGAGTACAACGTGTTTTAGACTCCCCCTAATGGCAACATCACATTATATCTTTGAGTCGACGCATTCCAATCTTGTCTCGTAGTCTTTCAAATGTTGAAGTTGGCAATGCATTGGTAAAGAGATCTGCTAAATTATCACTAGAATGAAATTTTTGAACTTCAATGTCACCTTTCTTCTTAAGATCATGAGTGAAGAATAATTTTGGTGAAATATATTTTGTCCTGTCACATTTGATGTAATCACCCTTCAATTGGGCTATACATGATGCATTATCTTTGTATAAGATAGTTGGTATATTTTCCTGTAAAGGCAAATTACATATCTTCTAGATATGTTGGGTTAATAACCTTAGCCAAACACACTCTCGGCTTACCTCATGCATTGCAATTATTTCAGCATGATTTGAAGAGGCAGCAGCTAATGTCTACTTTGTTGAACACCATGATATGGCAGTACCTTGACATGTAAATAAATATCTCATTTGAGATCAACCTTTATGTGGATCTGATAAATATCCAGCATCAGCATAGCCAACTAATAGGAACTTTGAATCATTTGAATAAAATAACCACATATCAATAGTCTCTCTGAGATATCTAAATACATGTTTAATTCTATTCCAATGTCTACATGTTGGAGAAGAACTAAATCTTACTAATAAGTTTACAGCAAAAGCTATATCAGATCTTGTGTTGTTTGTAAGATGCATCAATGCCCCTACGACACTTAGATATGGTACTTCAGTATCAAGAAATTCTTCATCATTCTCGTAAAGACAAAATTGATTTTTATTCACATCTAACGATCGTACAACCATCGAGGTACTCAATGGATGTGATTTATCCATGTAAATTTTCTTTAAGATCTTTTCCGTATAAGTTGACTGATGGACATGAATTTCATTTTTTGAATGCTCGATCTGTAGGCCAAGATAAATTTTTATTTTCCCAATATCTTTCATGTTAAATTATTTCTTTAAATAATTTAATATTGTATTTGAAGCTGTCCAGGAGTTCCAATAACATTTAGATCATCAACATAAATAGCAATTATCACAAAATTTGACCCAGACATTTTTATAAAAACACATGGACAGATTGGATCATTTTTGTAACCTTCTTTTAACAAATATTCACTAAGACGACTATACCATATACGTCCAGATTGTTTTAATCCATATAAACTTTTCTTTAATTTGATTGAGCAATTTTCCCTAGAAACTCTATATTCTTCTATGATTTTAAATCCTTCAGGGATTTTCATATAAATTTCACTATCAAGTGTACCATTCAAATAGGCTATAACAACATCCATTAGACGCATGTCAAGTTTTTAACGTACTACCAAACTAATAAGGTATCTAAACATGATTGCATCCACCACAGGAGAATATGTCTCTTCGTAATCAATGTTGGGCCTTTGTGAAAATCCTTGTGCTACAAGTTGTGTTTTATACATTACGACTTTATTTTTCTCATTTCGTTTTCGTACAAATATCCATTTATATCCTACCGGCTTTACATATTTAGGTGTTTAGACTATACGTTCAAAAACCTCAAGTTTAGAAAGTGAATTTAATTATGCTTGAATTGTGTCTTTCCATTTTGGCCAATCTTTTCTACTTCTACATTCCTTAATAGATTTAGGCTTAGGATCCTCATTTTCTTTTGATATTTCAATAGCAACATTATAAGCAAAATTGTTGTCGACAACTATATTTTTCCGATTCCATCTTTTTCTAGAAGTAACATAACTTATTGAGATCTCTTCATTGTCACCATTTTTAGGTACCTGAACCTCTTCTGGGATTTTTTTGATTAGGTATATCTTTGGTCTCTTCTTAGACACTTGCCTCCACAATACAATCATCTTGAATATTTACTTCTTTCCTTTTACGAGGATTTTTATCTTTGGAATCGACTGGTCTTCCACGCTTTAGGCATGGATTACTTTCTTTTGCACTAATAGTTTGCCCTATTGGGACATCAATTCGTATTGGAGAATATTCAGCTAGTATGTGAGATTTTGTAATTCTTTTTAGGTTATTAAATGAATTTAGCAATTGATTGGCAATGTTTTGCAAATGTATGATCCTTTAAATGTCTTGTTCACATTGACTTGTACGAGGATCTAATTGAGATAATGATGATCTATTCTATGTAATTTCTTTTACCAAATGTATTTTCTCTCCCTCTAATGTTAGGAATGTTGTTTCATCAAAATGACAATCAATAAATTGTGTAGTAAATAAATTCCAGTTAATGGTTCAACATACTTAATTATAGAAGGAGATTCATAACCAACATATATTCCTAACCTCATTTGAGGACCCATCTTTGTGCATTGTAGTGGAGCAATTGAAACATATACTACACATCCAACAATTCTAAGATGAGAAATGTTTGGCTCCTGACCAAAAGCCAATTGTAATTGGGAGTATTCATTATAACTTGTTGGCCTGAAGCTCACAAGTGCTGGTGCATGCAAAATAGCATATCCCCAAGCTGTAACAGGGAGTTTTGTTCTCATAATCAATGGCCTAGCTATTAGTTAGAGGCGTTTGATAAATGATTCAACTAAACCATTTTGTGTGTGAACATGAGCTACAAGATGTTCAACTTTTATCCCAATTGACATACAATAATCATTAAAACCTTGGGATGTAAACTCACCAGCATTATCAAGATGAATAGTTTTGATAGCAAAATCTAGAAATTGTGCTTTTAACCGAAATATTTGAGCAAGTAGTCTCGCAAACGTCAGGTTGTGAGTCGATAATAAATACACATGTGACCACCTACTAGAGGTATCTATCAATACCATAAAATATTTGAATGGTCCACATGGTGGATGAATGGGCCTACATATATCACGTTGAATACGTTCTAAAAAATGCAAAATTCAATCCCAACTTTAGCTGGTGATGGTCTAATAATCAATTTTCCTTGAGAACAAGCAACACAAGATAAATCCTTGAATTCAAGAATCTATTGGTTCTTTAATGGGTGTCCAATTGAATTTTTGATTATTCTTCGTATTATAATAGATCTGGGATGGCCTAATTGGTCATGTCAAATAGTAAAAGTATGTGGTTCTACTTCTGGTTTGTAGTAACATGTGTCTCAATTGCACTAATATGTGTATAATATAAACCTGATGAAAAAGAAAATAGTCTTTCCAGAACATATTTCTTTCCACATTCAAAATTTGTAATATATAGATATTCAATACTTTTCTTATTCATAGTCTTAATATGATATCCATTAAGAAGAATATCTTTAAAACTCAATAAATTTCTTTGAGACTTAGTGGAATATAAAGCATCATCAATCACAAATTTTGGACCTTTAGGTAATAGTATAATAGCTCTTCCAGAGCCTTCAATAAGTTTTGAACTACCAGATGTTGTATTAATATGGGCATCATTTATTGTCAAATGAGAAAAATATTTTTATCTTTGAGTATTGTATGTGTTGTAGTATCTGCAAGACACATGTCTTCATTGATTTTTGGTCCAACGAAATTTTGTTGAATATTCATATTCTTCATAAAATAAACAAAATATAATATGAGAAACATTGCAAATATTTATTAAATATATAAATTATTCTTTATGCAAGAAAATAAAGCATACTTAAAACAACATAAAAATGTCAAAATAACATCAACTTTTCAAATGATTCTCAAAGAAATCGGCCACATCTAGGTGAGTTATATTATTAAAGAATGAAATTTATCACCATCATAGGCATGGTTAGTTTTAGTATCATAGTGAATATTTTCATTTTTTGCCTCCATTTCATCATTTTGGGATATAAAATTTGTCTCAATATTCTTTCTCTTCTTTTAATGAATGCTTGATAAAGTTTCACTAAATGCTCAGATGTACAACAGGTATGTGACCAATGCCCCTTCATACCATATCGGTAGCATAAATTCTCAACAATCTTTGAAGGATTATTTTGACCACCTCTTTTTTATCCTTCATTGTTTTTCTTTTTCTAGTGGTTATAAGTACCACCATTATGACCACCATGATAACGATTACTAGTACATCTTCAACCACGTCCCCTACTACATCCACGACCACGGTCACGACCGCAACCTTTATATTTTCTATTTTCATAATTTGTAACATCCTTAAATCGGGGCTTTGCATTTTAACTGCTTGCATGTAGTTAGCATGGTTGTCATGTTAGTTTGGGCTATTTTGGGGTCTAGGCATGAGCCAGGGATAGGCCTATGTTTCTTTGAAATTTGCGTTTTGAGCTTCTAGAAGAGGGGAGCTGCTTGAGCTAGGTGTTAACAGTAATTGGTAGCTAGATTTGACCCAAGAATCCAAGTGGTAAAGTGGCAAGGGAGGCGCCACTTAAGGCACATGGGAGTGACGCCTCATACAAGTTGGAGGGCCTGAGTTCGAGTAGCAGAAGTCCCATTTCTGCTTGTTATTTTTGACGCCAGGACAAGGGAGGAGTTGTGTTTAGGATGGACTGTGGTGGATAGGTGTTGAAGGAGTCAACAAATTCAAATAAGTGGAAGAGAGAAATCTGAGGAGTTTGAAACATTCAAATGAGTTTGAATGTGTGGCCAGGAGAATTTCGTGGAGGAAAAAGGGGGATGGACACTTGAGCCTAGAGTTGGCCGAATACTAAACACTAGGGGAGGGGGGAGAATCGATTTTGGCTAGTTTAGGGGGTGGCCGAATGTGGGTGTAGGCCTGGGTGAGGTGTGCAAATTCGGCTAGTTAGAGAACCTTAGAGATTTTTCTTCTCATTTCTTTTGGTGACTGAAATTAAACCCCTCTCATTTGGCATTTTTGCTTTTTTTTTCTTCTTTCCTCTCATCTACTCAAACCGAATACTCTCCTAGGTCTCCTCCTCTTTTCTATTCTTTTTTTTTGTTAGCCGAATCTCTTCTACTTACTTTTCTTCATTTTGCACCAAAGCTAAAATCATCATTCCACCTCTCTTTCGATTTCTTTCTTCTCCCAATCTCTCTTGTGCCAAAATACCTAAACTTGTCTCCTCTTTTCTCATCTCTTGATCATAGCCGAAACCCCTTGATTCTCATCACCTTAGTTTAAATCTGTTATCAATTACTAAAAGCCGAAGATCACATTTTCTATTGTTTTTAGCCGAATCATTGCAGGATTGGTAAGATCTCTGTCGTTTCTTCTTTGCAATATCTCTTTCTTTCTCATCTTCTTTCAAAATCAAATCACTTTCTTATTATCTGGATGGTTGATTCTTTCTTTTCACTCTTTCATCTTAAAAGCTGAATATTCTTGGTGGTGTCTGCTTGTCGAATTTTCTCATCTTCTTGTCTAGTGCCGAATTCTCTTAAGTGCCGAGGGATCTTTTGTGTTAAGGTTAGTGATATTCTCTTGAATCGTTATCTTCTTTTCTGGGATTCTCATGACAAAGCCGAATGGCTAGTTGGCCTTAAGTGAGGGCTTGGTCGAATGTAGGTGGTAAAGTGTGGTGTCGCTTTTTAGTGGAGATATTCGGGATTCACTTGACTTGTGGATCAAATCCAGCGTTTCGAGGATTATCGATCTAGGTAAGGGAGTTCGCTTTAAGTGTTTGGTTAACCTTTTAGTTTGGGTTTCACTACTTTAATCTGAGTAAGTGACTAAGGTGTGTTATGGACTCGAAGGCTAACCAAGCGGTAGGAGGGGTTGGATCTGAGACCCTAGCCCCTAAGTTCAAGAGACGGACTATGTCTGCAGTTCACGATTGGCCACCTGGGTGTGGACCAGCATCTGAACAGGAGAGTAGACAGATAGCGGTAGTGTCATTTAACGACAGTGTCGACGTAGAAAGCATAGTTTTGCGAGTAATCAGGTGTGTAACCCTTACACACTTCATACGTTAATTTGTTATTGTGATGTATATTGTTTAAGGCCAGATTAATTGTAGCAGGCGATAAGTTACCCTTGTGGATAAAAGCGAGGACTCTGGGTAAGACCATTTTGGTGGTTGTTGTGATGTGATGCTATTAAATATGACATGTACCATGTTTATTCAATTAAATGTTAGTCATGATCATAATATGTTGAAAAATATGTGCATGAAACATGGGTATGATGAGAGGAGGGGGAATATATGATTTTCAGACTGTCACTAGTGGTTTGGTACCACACAGTGGGTTGGCCCCACTTCTCATTATCTTGTGACTAAGTCTCAGTGGTTTGGTACCACAAAGTGGGTTGGCCCCCCACATGATTATTTATGACTACAATCACTAGTGGTTTGGTACCACATATGATTATCTTTGTGACTCGTCCCAGTGGTTTAATGCCACTGTGGGTTGGCCCCACATGATATAAAAAGGGATCGTCATTAGTGGTTTGGTACCACAACGTGGGTTGGCCCTACACATGATTATTGTGACCTCGGTCACCAGTGGTTTGGTACCACATATATTTAATTGTGACTTCGGTCACCAGTGGTTTGGCACCACCAGTGGTTTGGTACCACACAGGGTAGAATTGGGAGTTTTGGATGGATAGGTTGGATGGGTTGCATGTCCTGTATATTCGCATATGAATCTATGTAAGAGCTTATGATCTATCGGATAGGGATGTATGCACTAGGTCTCGATGACTCACCCCTTTCTGTGAATATTTTACAGGTGATTCTTAGATCGCGGAGAAGGAGTCGAGGAAGACTTGAGGTGGCCATGCAGAATATTTTGGTTTTTTACTTTACCATTTACTCTAGACTAAATTTTCCTTTAAGTTTGATTTTTGGTTGTAATAAGGCCACTTAAATTTAATTTTTGGGTTTATTATTTGGTTTGAGGTTTCCTTTTAAAAAAAAAGTATTATTAGCATTTAAACGCTAAAAACCATGTTTATAGATCTATAGAAAGAATGTTTTCCAAAACTTAGCTATATCTTCGGGTTTTTGAAAAAAATTACTACCATCGGTAACTTTAATCACCAAATAACAACAAGACAACATTGTCTCTTTAAATTGAGGCCCATAATGTTTTCAAACAATTTTATCATTACAAACTCATTTTTTTTTTCTAAAATTTTCAAATAGCTCACTCAAGATTGAAACAACATACTGGTTTCAAAATGTTTTCATCCGTGTGACACATCAGATTCGGTCGTAGCATTTTGGCCGAGTTAGGGTGTTACAATTTTGGTATCAGAGCAGGGTTCAAAGCTCGGTTGTGGGTATACGGCCCAAAAATGTTTTAAGTAAGGGTTTGTAAAATGGTTTTGATGGAAAATATATATTTTGGGAAAGCATAGCCCCTGAGTCTCCGGCACCAATCCGCAATGGTAAGTCTTCTAATTGTTGAATGTATGATGTGGATGTTGGTATGTTAGTATAGGGAATTTACTCTAGAGACTGAAGCTTGTAGGATTGTGTGAATTTGCGAAACAACTACTGTAATAAATTGCTCATAAAATTGTGCTATAATAAATAGTAGAAGAAAGCTAACTCATAAAATTTCGTAATCATATTAATTCGTGAACGCAAGTCATGAGCACTCGAGGACGTGGTCATAATACGCATTGACGTGGTAGGGGTAGGATGACTGTGTCTGAACTAGTAGGGTCTGGTCATGGGTCAGAAAATGAGGTACCACCACGGCCAGCTATGGGTGCTGAGTTTTAGGATCAGACAGAAGGTGATGATGCGGTGTCTCAGGCGATGCTGCGGGTTTTGGAGAGAGTTGCGGGAGTAGGTGGTGGTACGGGGGCTCGAAAATCTGTGTCTGAACGACTTATAAACCTTAAAAGTAACATATTTTAATCCCACATTTAGTATACTTTTGGATGAATTTATCCTTAATTTATGTAAAAAGGTGCTCTTAATCCTTTCTTTTCATGTCTTATACTCAGGAAAGCACCCAAGGATAAAAAGGACGCAAAATGGGCTTAAAACGGACCAAAATAGGCCAACCCAAGAAGTCAGCACGTCCTGGACTTCATGCCACACGGCTATGCCCCAATATTAGATTTGTATACCGTTACACCCTGATTTACACGACCGTGCCTCGTCGACAAAAAGCCCAACACGGCCTGACCCCGATGTACATGGTCGTGCCCCTATTGATAGACCCAAAGCACGGTCTCTACCCAGATATTACACGGACGTGTCATAGCCGTGCCTAAATCAACAGAATGGAGACACGGGCAGGACCACGATTTACACGGGCATGCCTTAGCCATGCCCCTACCACGGGAAAGAGAAATTTCACTCGGAATTGGATGCTTGGAGCCCAAGAAACACAATCCTAAGTCCACTCAAACATTTAGGACAAATTTCACTTGAATTACGAGTACTTAGAAGCCAAGTAAAGCATCCCAAACGTCTATATAAACAATCCAAGGCAGCAATTCAAGAGGATGAGGTTTTAGCAGAGTTTTCTGCCAGAGCTTTACTCGTTTAGGGAATTACTCGAAGATAGCCAGTTGATCCATCTCGAAGAGTCAGAATTCTACTCAAGACGGAGGATCTCTCCTTCAATTCCTTCAGGGGGTTTTAGGGATTTCTTATGTTTTGTTTTATCTTTTCTCTTGAGATGTTTTCTTATTTTATTATGAACTAAACCCTCGACACCAAGGGATGAAACCTATGATGGATTTTGTTATTTAATTCTTTCGGTTTATATGATAATACTTAGTTTGTTCTTAATTATATGGCTTAATTTAATCTGATGTGCTTAGGTGGAGGAGGAATAGACCCTGCCTAAGAGTAGATCTAGCATAATTAAGTGGAGTTGATCGGGCGCCTAGAGATAGGGTTATGAGATTTTGCCAGATTAGGGTGAAACCTAATATGGGAGTCCATTGATCGATTTACTGCTTCCTTAGGAGCTTATTATAAGAGAATGAGAGTTCCACTAATTAAGCTAAGGTTAGACGTTATTCGCTTCGAGAGAAGGTTTAATATAGGTTAGGGAGTCTCACGGATCAAGCTAAGTAAAAAAAATCATATGAATTGAAAGTTAGATAATAAGTGAAGTCATAGGTGGATTCTTCCCGAGGGTATCTTCTTTATCAACTGAGTTTTCCAAAGTCTTTTCCCAGTTTATTCTTTTGTCTTTGCATTTAGTTAAGTATTTCATTAGTCTTAGATAAGTTAATTAATCACTCCATATTTAAGGCTAAATAATAGGAAGAAAGTGAGTAGTAGTACTTTTAGGTTCCTTAGGTTCGATAAGATATTCTTGCCTGAGCTATACTATTGCTTGATAGGTGCGCTTGCCTCTATCGTTGTCGCAATCGATCTCTGTGTTCGATCACTCTTTTATAAATATTAAAACTAGACTGTTTTGCAGCGATCAAGTTTTTGGCGCCGTTGCCGGGGAATTTTAAAATATTACGAAAGCTCTATTTTTATTACTTTAGCCATTATTTCTAATTTTTATTAAATTTCTAATTTTACTAATCCTCTTTTTTATTAAACTTGCAAGGTACCTCTAGTTTATGACTAGAAGAAACCCTAGAGGACCATTAGAATACGACAATGATATTGAAGCTACCGCTCGCAGAAATCGCAGAGAAACTAGACGAGCTCTAGACTACCAAAGAGAAGAACAATAAAACAGATCCAATCCCACTGAAGGGATGGCCGAAAATAATCCGCCTAATGCGCAAGATCAGAATGCTCCGCGTACTATGTATGATTATGCTAAACCTAATTTGACAGGAGCAGAATCTAGTATTGTTAGGCCTACTATAGCTTCTAATAATTTTGAATTAAAACCTAACACAATACAAATGATTCAACAGTTTGTTCAATTTGATAGATTGCAGGATGACGATCCAAATGCTTATATAGCTAATTTCTTAGAGTTCTGTGATACTTTCAAAATAAATGGCGTTTCTGATGATGTCATACATCTTCGGTTATTTCCTTTTTCATTAAGGAATAAAGCAAAGCAGTGGTTGAACTCGTTACCAGGGTCAATCACAACATGGGACCAATTGACCGAAAAATTTCTTTTAAAATATTTTCCACTAGCCAAAACGGCCAAATTTAGGAATGACATATCTTCTTTTGTGTAGAATGACACAGAAACATTATATGATGCATGGGAAAGATACACGGATCTCCTAAGGAGATGCCCACACCACGGATTACCTTTGTGGCTTCAAGTCCAAACTTTCTACAATGGTGTGAATTCTTCGACAAGGAAAATGATTGATTCATCAGCCGGTGGAACTCTGAACAAAAAAACTCCTGAAGCGGCCCACGATTTTATTGAGGAGATGTCATTGAACACTTATCAATGGAAAATCACAAGGGCAAAGTCGACAAAATCAGTCGGAGTTTTCAACATAGACGCAGTGACAATGCTGTCAACACAGGTGGAGTTAATGAATAAAAAGCTTGATAATTTATGTTCTTCGCAGTACATCCAAGAATACAATGCGAAGCAAGCGGAATGTGGCGAATGCCGAGTACCCACCCTACCAATCAGAGCGTAAAACGAAAGGACAAACTATATAGGTAACAATTACGGATCTAATAATAATCCTTATAGTAATACTTATAACCCAAAGTTGGAGGAACCACCCAAATTTTTCGTGGGAGGACAAGGAAATCAAGGAATTCAAAGGCAAAGAACCTCCTCCAAATTATCAAAATCAGCCCTACCCACGTGAAAGAAAATCAAGCCTTGAAGAGATGTCGACAAAATTCATGGCGCCCACGTAATCTCGTCTTCAAAAGACCGATACAAACCTTGATGAACAATGTAAGTCGATGAAAGGACTCGAGAATCAAGTTGGAGAACTTACTAGGTCATGGGACACCTCACAAAGCTAATTTCTGAATGCCAACAAGGACGTCTACCAAGCAACACAGAAATAAACCCAAAAGAGCAAATCCAAGCCATTACAACTCAAGAGGGTACAGAAGTAGATAAACCCACATCAGCGCAAGAAAGCAAGGATAAGACCGAGATAGCTCAAGAAAATCCAAAACCGATAATCAAAGAATACCAACCTCGCATACCTTATCCTGAAGCATTGAAAAAAGATGATTCAGAGGAACAATTTGGCAAGTTTCTAAAACTCATGAAGAAATTACATATTAACTTACCTCTTCTTGAAGCTCTTTTTTAGATCCCCAACGTCACGAATCCAACCACCTACAGCACGTGCACCGACAAAAATAGCACGAACGTGCCTCACAGCCGTGCTAAGATACTGACTTATTTAGCACGGGTAGACCACGCCCGTGTATTCCAACCGTTCTCCTATATTGGATTTTTAGGAATGGGCATGCAAACCAACAAAACGGGCGTGGAAGGACAACACACCATCGGTACACGGGCGTGGGAACATGCCAGATTTAAAATCCTATTTAAATCCCCACAGCCCGTCCTCTTTGTCCCATCTTCTTTCTTATTCCTTCTTTCTCTTTTCTTTCAAATTTTTCTCCCTATTCATAGAAAAGATATAAGTCACTTGAGCAACACAAAGATCATGCCGAAGAAACGTAAGCATTATCTCCTTAGAGGAGACCTCAACATGAGTTCATGCCAGCAGCTTCACTTAATTGACACGCCAAGGGTCTCGGAAACCTTTTTGGTTCTATTTTTCTTTTCTCATCTCCTTTATTTTCCTTATCTATACTTCTTTTCTGCTTAATTTAATTTATTTCATATTAGTTTCTTGGTTTTAGGTTCTAAAGGCTGCTAGGAATCACACACCACGACCTTCGAGGTCACACCCACTTCGTAAACCATCCAACAATAAGGACTTCTTAGTCCATTAATCTTTTCTTTCAATTTCAGTTTTCTTCTTAGTCTCCTTCTTTTTATTTCCTTAATCTTTAAATTTATTATTAGTATATTATTATTATTATTTCTCTAGATCTCTTGGCTATATCTTCACAGGCTACTCAATTTCTTCATCTAGCAAATTGCTTCTCGGTAGCCACTCCACCGGGCCCATAGAAAACACCATCACCCGGGATCATCCAGATTTCAGGGAGTATTACTTTCCCTACTTATCTTCTTGATTTGGCACATAAATTTCATTATCTATCTTTGTACATTGAGGACTTCGTACATCTTAAGTGTGGGGTAATAGTGTTTAACTTTTGCATAATTCTCAAAACCACGAAATTAGTCTTGATCTTAAGTATTATTATCATAATATTAATTAGGATGAAATTTCTAATGATTTATGATTTTTATTGATATGTTTTAGAACAAAACATAGTTAATTGTGCATTGATGATTAAATTTGAAGAATACTAGAGAATCAAGCATGATAAGTCTATTTTTCAAAAATAAAAATTGATAGGTTGTTGAACTAAATCTAAGTATTACTTTGAAATTTGAAATCTATAGGGATTGATGTCAAAAACACCCATAATTTCTGTGAGATATTGAGCCTTATAGAGCATATATTATTTTTCATGCTCACATTTATTGATATTGAGTGTGTCAACTTTGAATTGTTATTCTAGAACTTGCCTCGTTTATGCATGTCGAGACCACAATAATGATTTGATATACTGAGATGATAAAGGCACCTAGGTTTTAACACATTCACTCCACTAAAAAGCCTACCTACACCAATTAACCCCTAGTGAACCCCGTTGAATCCTAACAACCTTTTTATTGACTCACCCACTAATATTAACCCAAAATCCCTTTGTATTTGTTATCAACATTCTTTTGACTACCCCTCTATCGAGAATTGACTTGATCAATTGCCAAATTAGGTTATTTCAATTATCAAAGTTCCTTCTATTAAGTTTTACTTAGTTTGTTCTTAAAAAAATCCAAGTTTATTCAATAAAAGAGCTTAGAGAAATTAAACTCCAATTGTTGAAGAAAAAGCTCGTATTAAAGTATTATCAAATTTTAAAGTGAAGAAAATACTCTTTATTATAGAGTAATCATCAATAGTGGTATTATTACTTTTCATTCGATGTAAATATTCATATTTAGTTCATTATTTTTTGATTAGGTAATTAGTCAATTCAATCTCGATTTTAACTCTCTAATTCAGCCTTTATCCATACCTTTTAACTCAAGCTCCGTTACAACCCTAATAAAGACCTTTTGATCTATTTATCTTCTCATATATAGTGGTGGAGATTTGATTTTCAGGCAAGCCTATGGGATTAGCTTTTCAGGTTTGACTTTTGAGTGCTTTTTCTTGATCCTTAAACACTTTGAGTGCTTTGAGTGAATCTTTAGTAAGGATGTCAATCCTTGTCGGTTTTGAATCAAAGGTAATTATTTAAATAAGGGGAGACACCTATGTTTTCATGCTACAAAATCATGACTTATCTCGTTTGAATCTTTAGGGCACTTTGAGCTAAATGATCCATGTATAAATTATCTATGAACTATGATGAGGCATTGTCAATGGGAATTATGAATTTTGGAAAGTTCGTTTTAATTGTAAATTGAGAATTTTGCTTGAGGACAAGCAAAAGCTTAAGTGTGGGGGTATTTGATAAACCGTAAAAGTAACATATTTTAATCCCACATTTAGTATGCTTTTGGATGAATTTGTCCTTAATTTACGTAAAAAGGTGCTCGTAATCCTTCTTTTCATGTCTTATACTCAGGAAAGCACCCAAGGATAAAAAGGACGCAAAACGGGTTTAAAACGGACCAAAATAGGCCAACACAAGAAGTCGGCACGGCCTGGACTTCATGCCACATGGCCGTGCCCCAATATTTAGATTTGCACATGGTTACACCCTGATTTATATGACCGTGCCTCGTCGACAAAAAGCCCAACAGGGCCTGACCCCGATGTACACGGTCGTGCCCCAATTGGCAGACCCAAAGCACGGCCTCTACCCAGACATTACACGCCGTGCCTAAATCAACAGAATGGAGACACGGGCAGGACCACGATTTACATGGACGTGCCTTAGCCGTGCCCCTGCCACGGGAAAGAGTAATTTCACTCGGAATTAGATGCTTGGAGCCCAAGAAACACAATCCTAAGTCCACTCAAACAGTTAGGATGAATTTCACTTGAATTACGAGTACTTAGGAGCCAAGTAAAGCATCCCAAACGTCTATATAAACAATCCAAGGCAGCAATTCAAGAGGATGAGGTTTTAGCAGAGTTTTCTGCCAGAGCTTTGCTCGTTTAGGGAATTACTCAAAGATAGCCAGTTGATCCATCTCGAAGAGTCAAAATTCTACTCTAGATGGAGGATCTCTCCTTCAATTTCTTCAGGGGGTTTTAGGGATTTCTTATATTTTGTTTTATCTTTTCTCTTGAGATGCTTTCTTATTTTATTATGAACTAAACCCCTCAGATACCTGAAGGGGATGAAACCTATGATGGATTTTGTTATTTAATTCTTTTGGTTTATATGATAATACTTAGTTTGTTCTTAATTATGTGGCTTAATTTAATCTGATGTGCATAAGTGGAGAAGGAACAGACCCTGCCTAAGAGTAGATCTAGCATAATTAAGAGGAGTTGATCGGGCGCCTAAAGATAGGGTTACGAGATTTTTCCAGATTAGGGTGAAACCTAATATGGGAGTCTATTGATCGATTTACTGCTTCCTTAGAGGCTTATTATAAGAGAACAAGAGTTCTACTAATTAACCTAAGGTTAGACGCTATTCGCTTCGAGAGAAGGTTTAATATAGGTTAGGGAGTCTCACGGATCAAGCTAAGTAAAAGAAATCATATGAATTGAAAGTTAGATAATAAGTGAAGTCATAGGTGAATTCTTCCTGAGGATATCGTCTTTATTAACTGAGTTTTCCAAAGTTTTTTCCCAGTTTATTCTTTTGTCTTTACATTTAGTTTAAATATTTCATTAGTCTTAGATAAGTTAATTAATCACTCTATATTTAAGGCTAAATAATAGGAAGAAAGTGAGTAGTAGTACTTTTAGGTTCCTTGGGTTCGATAAGATATTCTTGCCTGAGCTATACTACTGTTCGATAGGTGCGCTTGCCTCTATCGTTGTCGCTGTCAATCTACAAGTTTGATCACTCTTTTATAAATATTAAAACTAGACTGTTTTGCAGCGATTAACGACTCCGAGCCAATGGAGCTGAAGTATTTAGCGGTGTTTCTAGTGTAGCCCCTAGCGTAGCTGAATATTGGTTAGAGGCGATGGAGCGCATAATGGATGATTTAGACTTTACTACTGAGGAAAAGTTGAAAGGGATAGTGTCTCTTCTCTGGGATGAGTCTTACCAGTGGTGGCTCACAGTCAAGAATGGTGCGATGGTCGATGACATCACTTGGGATTTCTTTAAGGCAGCTTATCAGAGGAAGTATGTTAGGCCTAGTTATACTGATGCACAGCGTAAGGCGTTCTTAAACTTGGTTCAGGGGAATAAGTCAGTATTTGAGTACGACGCGAAATTCCTAAGGTTGAGCTGTTATGCTCTAGGTATCGTGGCCACGGAACACGAGCACTGTGTCAGGTTTGAGGACAGGCTAAGAGATAGGTTACGGTTGTTGATCGCTCCGCAGCGAGAGAGGGATTTGCTATTTTGGTAGAGAAGGCCAAAATAGCAGAGGGAGTGAAGGAGTCCACGAAGCAGAACCTAGATAGAAATAGGAGCAAGAGGAGTTTTGGGCCATCAAGGTCTACTGGAAATCCTCATAAAAGGGCTAGATTTGGTGGACCGAGTCAATCTGCAGGGCCTACTGCTACTACTCAATGGCCACCGCGGTGTGCTCATTGTGGGAAGTCTCATGCGGGGGAGTGTTGGGCTGGTAGTAAAGGGTGTTTTGTGTGCGGGTCGTTGGATCACTGAGTAAGGGATTGTCCACGTAAGCTAGCTAGGATGCGGTCAGAGGGACAAGGGCGTGCTCAGTTTAGGATTGGTGGACAGCAACCACAGAGGGGTCGTGGTTCAGTCAGGAGAGGTAATGGTTCTGGACGGGGCAGTGGAGCACCGGGCAGAGGTGCTGGAAGTGCTGAGGCAAGATAACCTAGGCTAGTTTATGCTGCAAGACGTCGAGAGGAGGGCGATGCACCGGACGTCATAACCGGTATGTTCTTAATTCTTGGGTGTCCTTATACTACTCTGGTTGATGTTGATTTGACGCATTCGTATGTTACTAGTAGTATAGTGGGAACTTTGAACTTAGCCTATGAAACTTCTTCTAGGGAGATGACTGTAGTTAGCCCTCTAGGACACTCTGTGGTAGTGAACAAACTATATAGGGATGTACCCCTAGAACTTCAAGAGGTAGTGTTCTTGGTTGATCTGATGGAACTGCCTTTCGAGGAGTTCGATTTAATCTTAGGTATGGCCTGGTCGGTAAGGTATCAGGCGAATCTAAACTGTGTAGCTAAACGTATGAGGTTGAAAACAGATGAGGTGAAGAGGTGGTGATGTTAGGTGAGAGAAGGAATTACCTAGCTAATGTGGTGTCTACTTTGAAGGCTGAGAAAATGGTGAGGAAGGGTTGCGAGGCATTTATGGTTCATGTTTGTACTTTGGAGGCCAATGAATCAACTGTGGGGAATGTCCGAATGGTAAAGGAATTTGCTGATGTGTATCCAGAGGAGCTTTTGGGTTTGCCTCCGGATCACGAAGTTGAGTTTGGTATAGACCTGCTACCAGGAACCACGCCAATGTCTATTGCCCCATATAGGATGGAACCAAAGGAGTTAGTGGAGCTGAAAGCGTAGATTCAAGAGTTGCTGGATCGAGGTTTTATTAGGCCGAGTGTATCGCCTTGAGGAGCGCCCGTACTTCTTGTTAAGAAGAAAGACGGAACGATGCGGATGTGTATAAATTATCATCAGCTGAATAAGTTGACGATTAAGAATAGGTATCCATTGCCAAGGATAGACGACCTGTTCGATCAACTGAAGGGAGCGTCGATTTTCTCTAAAATTGATTTGAGGTCGGGATATCACCAGCTTAAGGTAAAAGAAGCTGATATCCATAAGACGGCGTTCCGCACTCGTTATGGTCACTACGAGTTTTTAGTAATGCCGTTTGGATTGACCAACGCGCCAGTAGCATTCATGGACATGATGAACCAGGTGTTTTAGCAGTACTTGGATCAGTTCGTCATAGTATTTATAGATGATATCTTGGTGTACTCGAGATCTGAGGAGGAGCACGATGCACATCTACGTGTGGTTTTGCAGATTCTGAGAAAGAGGCAGCTATTCGCAAAGTTTAGTAAGTGCGAGTTTTGGTTGAGGGAAGTAACCTTCTTAGGTCACGTGGTGTCAGCTGAGGGGATTAGGGTGGACCCTCGAAAGGTGGAAACGGTATTAGAATGGAAGCCACCTAGGTCTGTGGTAGAGATTCAGAGTTTTTGGGTTTAGCAGGATATTACAGAAGGTTCGTGGAAGGATTCTCTTTGATTGCAGCGCCGTTAACCAAGTTGTTAAAGAAAGGAGTTCCGTTTGTGTGGTCAGACAAGCAACAAGTGAGTTTTGAGAAGTTAAAGAAGATTTTAATAGAAGCTCCGGTTCTGATTCAGCCTGAAGCAGGGAAAGAATTACGGTTTATTGTGATGCGTCGCATACTGGGTTAGGATGTGTGCTAATGCAAGGGGGAAAGGTAGTAGCGTATGCTTCTGTACAGTTGAGACCTCACGAAGTAATTACCCAACGCATGATCTGGAGTTGGCTGCTGTGGTTTTCGCTTTGAAGATTTGGAGACATTACTTGTATGGGGAGAAGTCTATAGTCTACACGGATCACAAGAGTTTGAAATACCTTCTTACCCAGAAGGAGTTGAATCTAAGGCAGCGGAGGTGGATCGAATTGTTAAAGGATTACGACTGCTCGATCGAGTACCATCCGAGAAAAGCCAACATGGTGGCAGATGCGTTGAGTCGTAAAGTGGTGTCCAACTTGAGAGTAATGTTTGCTCATCTTAGTCTGTATAATGATGGAAGTCTGCTAGCAGAACTGCAAGTAAAGCCAACATGGGTTAGCCAGATGAAGGAAAAGCAGTTGGTCGACGAAGTCTTAGTGCTCAATGTTTGCAAGTGCAGAATGGTGGATTAGATGGGTATAGTTTGAACAGTGAGGGTGTGTTGTGTTTTCAAGGAAAAGTTTGTATGCCGAAGGATGTGGAGTTGAGGCAGAAAATTCTTCAGGAGGCACATAGCGGTCCGTACGCTATGCATCCTGGAGGTAATAAGATGTACCGAGATTTGCAGGAGCAATTTTAGTGGCCGGGTTTGAAGCGAGAAGTAACAGAATTCATAAGCAAGTGTCTGACATGTCAGCAAGTCAAGGCCGAACATCAGTTACCTTCGGGGCTATTGCAGCCAGTAAAGATTTCGCAGTGGAAGTGGGAAAGGATTACGATGGATTTTGTCAGTGGGTTACCCCTCATGCCTTCGAAGAAGGATTTAGTATGGGTGATTGTGGACCGTTTGACGAAATTGGCTCATTTCATACCAGTTCGGATAGATTACTCACTGTAAAGATTAGCTAAGTTGTATGTGGCAGAAATCGTAAGACTTCATGGGGTGCCAGTGTCGATTATCTCAGATAGGGACCCTAGATTCACGTCAAGATTTTGGAAAGCGTTGCATCAGGCTTTGGGTACTAAGCTAGATTTCAGTACAACGTTTCATCCGCAGTCAGATGGGCAGTCAGAGAAGGTGATTCAGATTCTAGAGGATATGTTGAGGGGTTCTATGTTGGATTTCATAGGTAGCTGGGAAGAATTTCTACCGTTGGCAGAGTTCGCGTATAACAATAGTTACTAGGAAAGTATTCAGATGGCACCGTATGAAGTGTTGTACGGACAGAGATGTCGTACCCCTACGTGTTGGACAGAGTTGGGTGAGCGTCGGTTGTTGGGTCCAGAGTTGGTTACTGAAACAGAGGATTAGGTTAGGTTGATTCAAGCTCGATTGAAGGAAGCTTCGGGCAGGCAGAAGTCTTATGCCGATCTTAAGCGAAAGGATATTGAGTTTGCAGTGGGTGACAGAGTTTTCCTGAAAGTGTCGCTGTGGAAGAAAATGCTGAGATTTGGCCGAAAAGGCAAGCTGAGCCCTAAGTTCATCGGGCCTTACAAGGTGTTGAAGCGTGTAGGACCAGTAGCTTATCAGCTCGAGTTACCAGTAGAATTGAGTCAGATCCACGACGTGTTTCATGTTTCCATGCTGAGGCGCTATCGTTCAAATTCGTCGCATGTTGTGTGTTACACCCCTTGACCCGAGTCCATCGCCGGATAAGGGTTTATAGGTGTTATCATGCAATCTAACACTTAAGCTAAAATAATTGAATCATGGATGATCATCTTTATTAAAGAATTATCTATAAACAAATAATAAACACATGTGTAACACATAACATAAATATATTAGATCCAAATCATTCACAAAAGAATCATCGATGAACCTAATTCATCATACCGTATAATACATCAATATCACATAAACAAGTAGATTTCATGAAATCTCATAAGTGTCTAAGCTTCTTATAGCATAAAGTCTCGCCATAAATAAACTAATGCGTGCAACCATTACACATCAATTGTACACCCACTAAAAGGTCGAATATGCATGGTTTCATTATTGGCATTTTATGCACATTACCTAGCATAAACCGAAGTTTAACAATTTTATGCACTCAATTAAAACAAGCAATTCAACAATACGATATATATATATATATATATATATATATATATATATATATATGAAAATGCATACATCTCAATTATGGACTCTTTTCCATACTTGACTATGCCTAACTATTTTAAACATTTTAACCACATTTGCAATGGTCACCTAGATTTGGCCGAATACACATACCCATTTTATTCAATATAATTCATCCTATTTAAAACAACTGAATTTGATACATATCTAGATACATACTTCACAAGCATATAACTCGAATTCATATTCATATCAATTTCATGAAATTGATATGCCTAACATCTCTCTTTATTAACCTATCACATATACGCATGATTAAAATTCTACCTTAATCTATCAAAGTGACCATCAAAGATCAAAATACATATACATGTCATGGCATATATCTATTAAACCATTTCATATAATGCCTAAACCACATCCAAACACAAATGATAATTCATGGCATGAGCAAACTATATCATCAAAACACGAAACAAGTTATCCAAAATAGATAGCCATTTTCGCATGGCTAGCATATTTACACGATTACAAAACATTAGTTATACTATTTAGTCTAACCTATACATGCCCTTTTTAGTACAAAACTAAGTTATTCAATACCAAAAGAAAGTCGATAGTGTGGTTGACTTCTTCCCAGATCCTTCAAGTCCGTAGCTTGAACCTAAAATCTATAAAACAATGGTAAACGAGAATACATACAGTAAGCTTGCTAGCTTAGTAAGTTTCAAGCAATATTTATGACATATACACACATACTTAACAATTTAACTTCCATTCTTACGGCAATGAACATAGATAATTCAATACAAGTTTCACCTAGCCAAATATTAGTCATATCCTTAATCTAATCAATAGTAGTTTATCACATGAATTTATACAATAACATTTCATATATACAACCTATGCATTTGAATATTTCAAGTTACGGAAACATAACGTAATTTCGATCTCATTGCACATCATATTCATAACCGAAGTTTTAAATATCACCATTATATGTCTATACCTCAACTTCTCGTATACATATATAAATCATACCAATCAATGATAAGCCTAATGTCCTGAGATAAAATTCAATTCGAGTCATTACTTCATCACATCGTAATTAGCTTATATACAAGTAAACTAACTTACCTTATTACTTACCAATATAATAAGCTAATTTCCTTTTTCTTTTTAGAGCTTATAGCTCAATCTACTATGTATATACATCTCAAATTCTCTATTTTAGCTTATCACCAAAAAGCACGCTAGGCATTAAAGCCCGAAATAAATTACTGCAGACGAGGCTCGCTAGGCAAGAAGCTCTGAAATGAATCACCAAGACAAGGCTCATTAGGCACAAAGCCCGACATATAACACCTAAGACAAAGCACGCTAGGCAAGAAGCTCTGAAATGAATCAACGGCACAAGGCACGCTAGGCATAAAGCTCGACATATAACACCTAAGACAAAGCTCGCTAGGCATTAAAGCTCGAAATAAGTCACCAAGACTAGGCCTCTTGGGTAATAAGTTTAATATGTTTATCAAATCAATTCATTAACTCACATTTCTTATCATATACATCACTATCAATTCATATACACAAAACCAATTCACTTGTCATATTGAAAACATATACTTGTTCATATCACATTAACAGAATATATTTAATCCAATTTAACACCTTTACATTCAGCTAACACATAATTCTATAGTCAATATTATTAAATTTCATTCTTTAACATGTTTATAATTTACTTTCGAACATATACGTGCTTAAGGACTTACTTCGGCTGTCGATAGACCGTGCAAATCGGTTATTCGAGAACCTTCGTCTTTGCCCAACCTAAATCCGTTTTTCTTTGCTCTTGATCTAAAACACATTAAAATTTAGCTCATTCAAGTACATTTCATCTCAATTTAGTCCCTAAGCACATAAATAGGCAATTTACCATTTTACCCCTACTACTTCAAATTTTTACAATTTAATTTGCCTAAAACACAAAATACACCAAATTTCTCAATACCCCCTAAGGGCCGAATATGTATAGGGACTATACAAGTCTTTTTCTTTCAGTTATTTAGCAAATGAGCCCCTCTAAAATTTCATTTTTACAATTTGGCCCTAAAAACAAAAATTCATCAAAATTTCCAATACATAATATACTAATTTTTAACTTATCTTTTATCTAACATCATCAAACATCAAAAACCATATAAACCTATCAATAGTCGAACCTCAAACATGTTTAGATTCAAAATTTTTAACATGGGTCACTACGGTTTGAAGCAACGATCTCAAAACGTAAAATTAACAAAACTAAATTCAAACTAACCTTGAAATCAAGCATCCAAGTGCCGAAAATCAAAGAACATAAGCCCCTTTTTCTTTCTCAATATTCACCATGAGAGAGTGAGAAAGATGATGGTTTTGTTTATGTTATTTTAACATATTATAAAAGTAATTATTTAATTACTAATTTAACCTTTAATATAAAATAAAACTAACATATATCTTAAGGTTATTCTTGACATAAGCCACCCACTAACTCAAAATGGGTTATTTACCTTTTAATGCTCCACTTTAAAAAGCCATCATCAAATAGGCACTTTACACTATAGTTTGAGACTTTTAAAATTTACGCGATTAAGTCTTTTTTGTCAAATTAAGCACCCAAACGATGAAATTTTTCTACGAAACTTTCAGACATTTTAATTCACACATAATAAACACAAAATAAAATATTAAAATATTTCTCAGACTCGGATTCGTGGTCCCGAAACCACCATTTCGATTAGGGTCAAATTTGGTCTGTTACATTGTGCCAGTGGAGGAGATTGAGATGAACCCATATTTGTCTTTCAAGGAGGAACCGATCCAGATCCTGGATCGGGATGTTAAGGTTTTGCGTAGAAAGTCGGTTCCTTTAGTAAAAGTTTTATGGCGAAACCATAGGACAGAAGAGGCCACGTGGGAGCCAGAGGATGTGATGCGCAAAGAATACCTCAACTCTTTTGAATGTAATTTCGAGGCCAAAATTATTTTAAGGGGGTAAAACTGTAACATCCTTAAATCGGGGCTTTGCATTTTATCTGCTTGCATGTAGTTAGTATGGTTGTCATGTTAGTTTGGGCTATTTTGGGGTCTAGGCATGAGTCAGGGATAGGCCTGTGTTTCTTTGAAATTTATGTTTTGGGCTTCTAGAAGAGGGGAGCTGCTTGAGCTAGGTGTTACCAGTAATTGGTAGCTAGATTTGACGCAAGAATCCAAGTGGTAAAGTGGCAAGGGAGGCGCCACTTAAGGCACATGGGAGTGACACCTCATACAAGTTGGAGGGCCTGAGTTCGAGTAGCAGAAGTCCCCTTTCTGCTTGTTATTTTTGACGCCAGGACAAGGGAGGAGTTGTGCTCAGGATGGACTGTGGTGGATAGGTGTTGAAGGAGTCAACAAATTCAAATAAGTGGAAGAGAGAATTCTGAGGAGTTTGAAACATTCAAACGAGTTTGAATGTGCGGCCAGGAGAATTTCATGGAGGAAAAAGGGGGATGGACACTTGAGCCTAGAGTTGGCCGAATGCTAAACATTAGGGGAGGGGGAAGAATAGGTTTTGGCTAGTTTAGGGGGGTCGCCGAATGTGGGTGTAGGCCTGGGTGAGGTGTGAAAATTCGGCTAGTTAGGGAACCTTAGAGATTTTTCTTCTCATTTCTTTTGGTGACTGAAATTAAACCCCTATCATTTGGCATTTTTCTTTTTTTTTCTTCTTTTCTCTCATCTACTCAAACCGAATACTCTCCTAGGTCTCCTTCTCTTTTCTATTCTTTTTTTGTTATTAGTCGAATCTATTCTACTTGCTTTTCTTCATTTTCTACCAAAGTCGAAATCATTATTCCACCTCTCTTTCGATTTCTTTCTTCTTCCAATATCTCTTGTGCCGAAATACCTAAACTTGTCTCCTCTTTTCTCATCTCTTGACCATAGCTGAAACCCTTGATTCTCATCACCTTAGTTTAAATCTGCTATCAATCACTAAAAGTCGAAGATTACATTTTCTATTATTTTTAGCCGAATCATTGCAGGATTGGTAAGATCTCTGTCGTTTCTTCTTTGCAATATCTCTTTTTTCTCATCTTCTTTCAAAATCAAATCACTTTCTTATTATCTGGATGGTTGATTCTTTCTTTTCACTCTTTCATCTTAGAAGCTGAATATTCTTGGTGGTGTCTGCTTGCCGAATTTTCTCCTCTTCTTGTCTAGTGTCGAATTCTCTTAAGTGCCAGAGGGATCTTTTGTGTTAAGGTTAGTGATGTTCTCTTGAATCGTTATCTTCTTTTCCGGGATTCTCATGCCAAAGTCAAATGGCTAGTTGGCCTTATGTGAGGGCTTGGCCGAATGTAGGTGGTGAAGGGTGGTGTCACTTTTCAGTGGAGATATTCAGGATTCGCTTAACTTGTGGATCAAATCCAGCGTTTCGGGGATTATCAATCTAGGTAAGGGTGTTCGCTTTAAGTATTTGGTTAACCTTTTAGTGTGGGTTTCACTATTTTAATCTAAGTTAGTGACTAAGGTGTTTTATGGACTCGAAGGCTAACCAAGCGGTAGGAGGCATTGGATCTGAGACCCCAGTCCCTAAGTTCAATAGGCGGGTCAGGTTCATGTTCGCGACAGCCATCTGGTGTGGACCAAAGATCCGAACAGGAGAGTAGACAGATAGCGGTAGTATCGTTTAACGACAGTGTCGACGTAGAAAGCGTAGTTTTGCAAGTAATCAGGTGTGTAACCCTTACACACTTCATACGTTAATATGTTATTGTGTTGTATATTGTCTAAGGCCGAATTAATTGTAGCAAGCGATAAGTTACGCTTGTGGGTAAAAGCGAGGACTCCGGGTAAGACCATTTTGGTGATTGTTGTGATGTGATGCTATTAAATATGACATGTACCATGTTCATTCAATTAAATGTTAGTCATGATAATAATATGTTGAAAAGTATGTGCATGAAACATGGGTATGACGAAAGGAGGGGGAAGATATGATTTTCAGACTGTCACCAGTGGTTTGGTACCACACAGTGGGTTGGCCCCACTTCTCATTATCTTGTGACTAAGTCTCAGTGGTTTGGTACCACAAAGTGGGTTAGCCCCCCACATGATTATTTGTGACTACGGTCACCAGTGGTTTGGTACCACATATGATTATCTTTGTGACTCGTCCCAGTGGTTTAATGCCACAGTGGGTTGGCCCCACATGATATAAAAAGGGATCGTCATCAGTGGTTTGGTACCACAGTGTGGGTTGGCCCCACACATGATTATTGTGACCTCGGTCACTAGTGGTTTGGTACCACATATATTTAATTGTGACTTCGGTCACCAGTGGTTTGGTACCACCAGTGGTTTGGTACCACACGGGGTAGAATTAGGAGTTTCGGATGGATAGGTTGGATGGGTTGCATGTCTTGCATATTCGCATATGAATCTGTGTAAGAGCTTATGATCTATCGGATAGGGACTTATGCACTGGGTCTCGATGACTCACCCCTTTCCGTTAACATTTTACAGGTGATTCTTAGATCGCGGAGAAGGAGCTGAGGAAGACTTGAGGTGGCCATGCAGAATATTTTGGTTTTTACTTTACCATTTACTCTAGACTAAATTTTCCTTTAAGTTTGATTTTTGATTGTAATAAGGCCACTTAAATTTAATTTTTGGGTTTTTTATTTGGTTTGGGGTTTCCTTTTAAAAAAAAAAAAGAAAAGTATTATTAGCATTTAAACGCTAAAAACCATGTTTACAGATCTATAGAAAAAACGTTTTCCAAAACTTAGCTATATCTTCGGGTTTTTGAAAAAAATTACTACCATCGGGTAACTTTAATCACCAAATAACAACAAGACAACATTGTCTCTTTAAATTGAGGCCCATAATGTTTTCAAACATTTCTATCATTACAAACTCGTTTTTTTTTCTAAAATTTTCAAATAGCTCACTCAAGATTGAAACAACAAGATTGAAACAACATACTGGTTTCAAAATGTTTTCATCCCTGTGACACACCAGATTCAGTTGTAGCATTTTGGCCGGGTTGGGGTGTTACATAATTATTGTGTACTGCTACATTCACTTCAAGAAATGGTGCAGAACCAATAGGATGAATTCTATGATTTTTCATTAACAGCTCATTATTTTGTTCAGCCACCAAAAGGCATGAAATCAATTTAGAATACATTTTAAAACCTTTTTCACTGTATTGTTGATGCAGGAATATATTAGTAGCATGAAAGGTTGAAAATATTTTCTCTACCAAGTCCTCATCAGTTATGTTTTCTCCACATAATTTTAATTAAGAACTAATTTTGAAAAGTTCCGAATTGCATTCACTTACAGTCTTAAAATCTTGCAACCGTAAGTGCATCCAATCATAACGAGCTTTAGGGAGTATAATTGTTTTCTAATGGTCAAATCGTTCTTTCAAATTTTTCCACAACACAAAAGGGTCTTTCACAGTGAGGTATTCCACTTTTAATCCTTCGTGTAGATGATGACGGATGAAAATCATTATTTTTGGTATTTCCTAGACCTTTAGCATCTAGGTGAATTGCAGCATCTAAAACCCATGACAAATAATTCTTGCATGAGATGTCTAAAGTCACAAATTCAAGTTTGGTAATACTTGGCATTATAATCACTTGAATCAAAATAAAAAATTAGTAAAATAATAAGCATTCTCAAACGTAAAATAATCCAATTATATATACTAAATTTGCAAAAACATAATATGTATGTCAAATATTGGCATAGAGAGGAATAGTCATAATAATAACTTAAAACAAATTGCATTATTTGAAATTTCTTTTAGTAAAAAATGTATATATAATTATCATTATAACATTTGAGTAGTAAAATAAATGTACAAATGTTACCCAAAGCAAATATTTCATCTAGAAAATAAAATAAAAGAATGATGAAATTATGTATACCGTATATAATTTAACGGGAGTTATACGGGCAAATTATATAAAGTCAAAATGACGTGAACTTTCTATTAACTTGTAGAAGCTCGTGATGATAACGTGTTATAGAAAAATTAATAAAACAATAATAATAAGTAAAAGATGGATGAAAAATACGAGAGAATTTTAATTATTTAATTTTCACTTACAATATGCTATTTATAAGCTCTTTTACATTAAATTAATAAATGCATTACATTCAATCAATAAATGTGAATTAAGTTTTCTTAATTACTCCATTTTATCATCTCATGGTTATAAATGAAATAAAGAGTTTTATCTCATTACTTTAATAAATGTTTAAATAAGTTATAGACATCCATTTAATATATTTACAATGTAAAATAAATTATTAACCATTAAAATTTACATAATAATATAACATTCTAAGCACAATTATTATATAACAAATAATATTCTTTTGTCTCCATTTAAATATCGTAGTTGACTTATATTTGATCTTTTTTAAAACTTTTATATAAATATTTTTAATTAAATATATTTTACTATATATATATATATATATATATATATATATAAACTATTTCCTTAAAGTTTTTAGTATATTTTCCATATTTTATCCAAAATAAATTTTAAAAATTAAAAATTTGACCCCAAAATTTAAATTGGTACAAAACAAGTACAAAAATGGTGGGTTTTGGGAAATGATTTAAAAAATAAGAAAACTACATAATTAATGAGCTAATGTTATTTGGGGTGTTGAAACTCTATAAATACCACATTAGAGAGATGTGTAAAACGTGAAACACAAGGACACACGGAGATTACTTACACAATTCAATAATCACACTTACATCTGCTCATGCTCACATGAATTAGTAGGGTAAGTTTAGATAAGCGGTGCATTTACCTGTAATTAGTGTAAAAATAGCAGTGTTAATAAAATTAAATATTGTAACACGAGACAAAAAAATTAAATGCACTGTATTACACTTAATCGCCCATCTAAACTCACTCTTAATCAATCTAAGATCTCTTTGATTATGACAGTGTTGATGGTTACTTATAAAATCCCTTTACACGGAGTAAAGCTTCCTCTCAAAGGCAATGAAGAGGTCTTCAAGCGCACCAAACAAGAAAACTCTTCAATCATATTCACACTCCATGTATCTTTATGGAAGATCACCATCCTTTCTTTTTAAAATACTCCATTATTAACTAATCAACTTATCAAAGTTTGTACAGATTTGTCTAAATGTTCATCCTTTAAATTACAATAATTTCTCTTTAAATTAGACTTGTTTAAAGATTAGATTATTTACTTAAACTCAAAGATTCACTTCAAATTAGGAAAAGTTATGATATAAGTATTAAGTTCAAAAATAAGCTCGTTTAAAATATGGACTAAACTTTCATTATTCAAAACCCGAGTTTGACCCATTTTAAGTTTATAATATATTATTTTTATATAAAAATTATATATACTCTACTATAATGTAAATATTAAAAATATATTAAATTGTTTATATTTAAAATTTAATATAATATATATATAAGTGGATAGTGAAAATATAAAGTTATAAATATTAAATAAAAATTATATTTTTAAAATATAAAAATTAATATGAGCATATCTAAATGAGATTGGGTTGATGATTTACAAATACTAGTAAATTTGGACAAAATTTAAAACTTAAATTTCAATCTGAGTTGAGCTTAAACAACAATATATAGTATTGATAATTTGCACAAACTTTTCCAAAGCTTAACCCTACCTAACCGATAAACACCTCCATATTAAACAACTCAATCTTTTATCTTCCATAAAAACAATTAAACTTAGGACTTTCATAATATCCATAATTTTAGAATAATCTCTACATTTACTGCAACAAAAACCTCATAAATCATTTATTATTTCAATTATCAACTAAAAGATTACCAATCAACAAGTATAAAAGAGTGGAATGGTTGGGGCATATTTCAGTAATAATGGTGGTATATAAAAACAGTGGATGCCCAAGGCAACTCTCTTAAGATTCCTAAATGCAAAGCATAGAAAAAGGAACCTTTGCCCATCTGCTAACAGGCTGTCAGAAAGACAACAATTACTTCCGCTTCATCATCGTTTTCCTAATTTAGCAGTTAAGACAGATGCATGGGAAAGGCAAGTCACAAGTGGCTCTTTGCCTTTTTGGGAGCTGTAAAGAGTAAAGACATACGGTGGAAAACCAAAGTACACCTTCGAAACATTCAGCCTCGTTTATCAGGTTTTCTTTTTTCAACTGCTTTTTTAATTCAATAAATCTCACCCAAAAATAAACCTGTTCAAACATTGATTAAACATGTTATCTGACTTGTCTTGTCTACTTGTCTTATCATCATGCCCTGGTCTCTTGCATGATTGGAAACCTTCATTAACTCAAAAGCAATTTCTTTCAACTAGAATTTTTTTGTAACTTTTTTGTTTTGTAACGTGGTATCCAAGGTACACTTTCAAAGCTAGGTGACTATGGTGAATTCACACACACCACTGTGAAATTTGCATAGATTTTAATTTTTCTTTAAACCCAAAAAGAAATTCTGAGAAACATAACTTGAAGAATGATTCGAAAATTTGAAGAGAATAAAGAAATTGTCCAAAATCTTTGGACTTTTTATACTTGGTGTCAACTTAATTTTTTTTTTAAATTGATTAGATAAATTAATGTGAATAAGAATAGAATCAATGCTTGTTCTTATTGCACTTGGTAAGATAAAGAGCAACTAGGTGTTGAGTTTTCTTGTTTTTTCAAGTTACGAGCATTAAACTGATTAAATAATTTAATAAGTAATTCAAATTTAATTAATTAATTTATTAGAATAAATTTTACTCAACTTCAATCAAAATTTTGGGTAGAACTTTCCATGTGCCAAAGTCATGGGAAAGCCCAATAGGACCGTCCAAGCACAATTTTTTTCCTGGTTTATTTTTTTTTTATTTTTTTATTTTTTATTTTTTATTTTCTTTTGGGTGAAGAAATATTCTAAATTCTGATGAAAAGATGAAGCAAAGCAAAACTTAGTGATGCTATATTCCTTCATCAAAAGACGAATGGCAAGAACTTAGTGGCCAGAAATCAGGAGAATGGTGCACATGTCATGTCCCCATAGGTCCCATCATCCCAAACAAATTGCAAGAGGCAGTATAAAAAATCTTATGGATATGGTATCATGACCAAGAAAAGCACAACGGGTCCTACACACCGTTACCATTTAAATATATAATTACCACATTCATTATTTTCGTGCTTTTATCACCCACTCAATAAATGTCAAAAAAGGAACTTGAAATCGCAAGGAAACTACATTTGCAAAACGGGATTGGCCTTCCTATTAACCTGTTGGAGCTTGGAAGACCAAAAATTAGCACAGTGGATATGGGAGCTGGCATTCGCTACCCCTACACGCCCTGTTTACTATTAGGTGAAGGGCTTTAACTGGTTAACCCTACACTCCTTAGACATATGGACCAATGAGCATTGATGTTAATATAACAAGGGATACTTCCTTGAAAAGCTTGGAAAATGACATGTTACCAACCAGGCAAAGTTTTTCAGACATAGTCATTATGATTCTGGATTTAATCCACTAGAATTCATGCAGAGATTCATCAATTTCAATATATGATGATTGACAGAAGAAGTTAATGATAGTCGGGCTATATAAATGGAAGGCAAGCCTCATGTGACGGAAGTTTTAAGGCAAAGTGTCTCTCACTCACTAAGGACGCAAATGATTTTAGACAGCTGAAAGGAGCAGCCGCTTCTATACCACACTCCCATCTGCTGCTATTCCATTTTGCTTTCAACTAACCTCTCTACATTCTACTGCTTATCTGTCTTCTTTTGGCTTCTTTGGTCCCCATAAGATGCGTAGCATGGTAAGCTCTACCTCTGCCAAAGGCATCGCCGCCATTGTAGGCGTCGGACCGAAGCTTGGGCGATCCATTGCCCGCAAGTTTGCTCATGAAGGATACACCGTTGCCATCCTGGCCAGGGACTTGGGTACTTCCTGTTTTTTTTCACTCAAAAGGTCATTTTGTTTTACCCTTTTATTCATTATCACGTTTTTCTTATATGGTTTACAGGGAGATTGTCAAGATTTGCAGATGAGATAGCGAGGGAAGAGAAAGCGCAAGTTTTTGCAATCAGAATAGACTGCTCAGATTCTAGAAGCGTTAGGGAAGCATTTGAAGGGGTTCTCTCACTAGGATTTGTTGAGGTTCTGGTATATAATGCATACCAATCAGTTTCATGGCACCCCACAAACTTTACTGACATTAAAATCGATTCCTTTGAGAAATCTCTGGCTGTGTCCTCCATTGGTGCTTTCCTTTGCGTTCAAAAGGTACCCTCTTCTGACTTCCCCCACCCAGTCCTCCTCCAAATGGAAAATATCCCGTCCATTTTTGCAACTAGCTTTGTTTCACTGGTTTTCTTCAATTACCTTTTTTTTTTTTTCCTTTTTTGGAGGAATTTACACTTTTTGTTGTAATATGCTAATTAATGAATGAAAGGTACTCCCCGGGATGGTGGAAAGAGGAAAAGGAACCATTCTCTTCACTGGCTGCTCAGCTTCACTCAATGGCATTGCTGGTTTCTCTGAACTATGTAAATTTTCATGTTTCACCCATTGAAGCTTATATACCAACCCCAAGTTTAAAATTACAAATGAGAATAATTTAGCAGTATACTTTGGTTTTAAATGAAACAGGCTGTGGAAAGTTTGCCCTGAGAGCATTATCCCAATGCCTGGCAAGAGAATTCCAGCCTCTCGGTGTTCATGTTGCCCATGTTATCGTTGACGGAGTCATTGGTTCACCCAGGTAAAAGAAATTCACAAAAACAAAAGAACCTTGATCCAATGAATCGTATCCCATTTTCATGGACCAGAAGAAAGCTCCAATTACAGTAAAAGCACTGCAATCAAATTGTCATATACTCGTATACAATTAAATATACAAATGAAAAAGTGTATGTAGTGGAATGAACAACAAAAAGTATATAACGATGGAAAAATGCAGGGGGGCATCGGCATCGCAGAGAGGGTTGGTTGGGGAACAACAGCAAAGCGGCAGAGTAGGAGGGGAGGTCGGGGCGGGGATGATGATGGACCCAGACGCCTTGGCTCAAACCTACTGGCACTTGCACGTTCAAGACCGGACCGCTTGGACCCAGGAGATTGATCTCCGTCCCTCCATCACCACATTCTATTAGCCATTCAATATCCCCTCTCTCTTTCTTTCTTTCACCATTTGCTCAACTTGCTCCCTTTGCCTTTAAATCATTTCCAAGTCTCTACTGCTCATATCATATCATTCTATACTTTCCCTTTCTACACTTTATATTTGCTTAACAGATGTTTGTTGGGTTTTCAAGTCTCATTAAGATTTGCTATGTAAATTCACTCTAGGGTTCTTTTATCTTCTTCTCCTTCTTTTGTTTTGATTATGTATAAATATAAATATGTTTACAATTTCATCCTCTAAATTAATATCAGCGCTTTACTGTTACTTCTTAAAGAAAAATGCTTGAGGGACAATGCCAGAATTTCTTTTTAGGTTAATTATTCTAGAATAATTAAAGTAAATTTGTTTTCTCAAAATCCATTAATTAATTATTAGAAGTGAAAAGGTCAAATACGGCATCCCAAACTTTGTAAACTATAATAACTAATTACATATACAAACAAACAAATAAAAAGAAAGATTTGAAGTCTGAGAATAGGAACCCAAGATTTCTACTGTTAGACGTAAGCAATTTTTATTACGAAACCCTTGCAAATTCTTTGTCGGCTTTAGGGTAATAATATTAATTAAGTGGAAGACAGGTCCCTCCACGTACCAAAGTTTGATGGGAGTGTTGCATGGATAAAATTACGACTTCGTGTTCTAATTTAGGACACACACCCTTTAATTTTTTTTATAATAAAAAAAAAAACCTGTTTTCAGCTTTGAATCTCAAACTTTTGCCCAATTCATCATAAAAATGTGAAAAAGTAAATGTCCAATTGTTAAAAAGAAACTCTAACGGAATCTATTTTAGAGAAGTCAAACACACGTTCGATTTTCTATTTAATGAATTTTAAAATCGTGAATTTATTAAATTTAATAAAAAACAATTTTATTCTTATCTATTAATAAATATTATTATTAAATAAAATTAATCTATAATAATAATTAAGGGCATTTGGACATCACAAAATAATTGGGTGAATGTGTAATTATTAGAGTAATAATTACAAAGAATTATATGGTAGTACACAATTATATAATTTATTTATTTTAATATTAATTATAAAATTTTATCAATAATACTCTAGAAAATTTTCTAAATAAGTGACAAAATTGAAGTCAAATCATCGTATGTGATGTTAATCCAAGAAAGTAATCAACCATATGATTACTAATAAAAGTAATAAGAAAAATAAACATGATATGTAATTTTATCTAATTCTTTTAGCATTTCATATTTGTTGAGCTATTCCCTTTACAACATTTAGCATTTATCCCTTATCCTTATATGTTGGTCATTGACCAATTTTTTCAACATTTAAATTTGTATCCTCATCTAATTTTTTCATGTATTCTTCAAAGTTTAGAGTTTCTTAATTCTATCTATGACTGAAATTATGAAATATCTAACATGCTAGTACGACCTAATATTTTTTTAGACTATACTAAGGTGGTGGTGTTAATATGATATTTTTTTAAACAACAAATATCCTCTTAACCACATTTCGAAACTTTAAATGTCTCAATTTAAATAGTTCACAAACCATATTTAGTGCTTCTATCTCGTTTCGTTGTCTTAAATGGCATCATTAATTACAATATGGTGCAAGAAAACTTTTTGTATTTGCATAACCAACATTTTCTACTTAATATTTTTCTACAAAATAATATGTAACACTTTAAATTAATTATAAAAAATAAAATAAAATAACAAAAAGGTGATGACGATGGTAAATTACAATATGCAATTTTTAAACTATCTTGGAATGCCTCCCAAACAACATTTCATGTCACTCTTAGAATTTAAGATGAAAACCAACTTTGTTCTTTGATTATAATAGCTTTTATAAACTTAATTTGCAATTGACTTGTGCAAGAGTGTCCAATAGCAAACCAACTTTATAACCCTGTTATATAATCTTTCAATTACTATTATTCTATGAAAATTACATCAAAATTAATATAATATTTATAATAAAAAAATTGTAGTGTTGGATAGATTTTATAAGACTTATGCAAGGTGATTAAATACATGTCCATGCAAGAATAATATAGAACCTATAATATAAGATTGATAAACCTAATTTCCTATTAAGTCAAAATTTGTGTAAAATATTTGGATTTTATGTGTCCAATAGTAAAGCATTTTTATCCAATAATAAATACATAATTATATCTTTAAAAATAATATATATCCTAAGATTAAAATATATAATTATATCTTTTTAAAATATATTATTTTATAAAAATAACTTTTGTAACTTGCATAAAAATATTTTCCTTTACATATATTAATTCTCAGCTCCTTAAGACTACAGGAAATTAAGACTACAGGCGTGTGGGGCAACTCAAAGAATAACATAGCCTGGCACACGGGCATGTGACACGGCCGTGTGACCCTACTCAGAGAGTTAGACGAGTGAGGACACAGGTTGGGACACAGCTGTGTGTCCCTAGTTCGATTGTTACATAGCCTAAAACACGGGCGTGTGTCTCAGCCGTGTGAAGCACACGACCTGGCCATGCCGTGTGATCCTTGTTTCGTAACTTTTGCATCTTTTTCCTAAACTTTCCAAACTATTTCAAATTGGTCCCAAATTATTTCTAGGTTATTTTTAGGGCCTCGAGGGCTCGATTTAGGGACAGTATGCATGTGTATGAATGGTTTATGATATGATTATAATATTGAATGATAAAATGTTCAAATGTTGTGATTATTTAGTAATACTCCATAACCCTAATCCGACGACGGAGACGGGTTAGGGGTGTTACACTTCAACCCAATATCAGTAGTGCCTTTAACATATCTTAGTATCCTCTTTACTGCACACCAATGCTCATTATGAGGAGTGTGCTTATACTGACTGACCTTGTTGACAACAAAGGAAATGTCCGATCGAGTTAAGCACAAATATTACAATCCTCCCATAACCTACCGATACAAAGTTCCATCTGACAGCTTGGTTCTAGTGAGTGAAGACAATGTAGGCACACTAGCCATTAGAGTAGCCACTAGCTTAGCATTGCTCATGTTTGCCCATTCCTACAACTCACGAGCATATTTCTGTTGTGATACATACATGCCACTCACTCCTCTGCTGAGCTCAAGACCAAGGAAATAATGAAGATCCCCAAGATCCTTAAGAGAAAACTGTTGATGCAAGGCTTGAATCACAACAGTTATATCTATTTTTTAGGCTCCTTTGACAAGTATATCACCAGCATACATAAGAAAAAACACACAATCAGCTGAGGTTTTCTTAAAAATAAAGAGGAATCAGCTCCACAACTTTGAAATCCCAATGCATCAGTCAAGAAGTTCTTAAGTGTATCAAACCAAGCACGAGAGGCTTGCTTAAGTCTATATAGTGATTTTTTTAGCTTACACACTAGAAGATTACCTTTAGAATCACAAACTTCAAACTTAGGGGGCTGCCTCATATACACTTCTCCAAGTAGCTTTCCATTTAAGAAGGCATTATTCACATCTAGTTGGCAAATTTTCGATTATGGAGACACTACTACAGCAAGCACCATGTGAATAGTGTTGGTTTTAACAACAGGACTGAAGGTTTCATAGTAATCTGAACTAGCAGTCTAAGAAAAACCTTGTGCCACCAATCGAGCTTTATTCCTAGCAACACTCCCTTTTAGATTCCTCTTTATTTTAAACAGCCATTTACATCTTATTAAATTTTGATGCTCTGGAGTAGGTACCAACCCCCATATACCATTCTTGATTAAAGTCAGGTACTCATCATCAATAGCTTTTTTTCATGAAGGGATCATCGTGGCTTCATGAACACTCTTAGGTTCAATCATACTTAATTTAGCAACATAGATCTTAGGATTGAACACTCCCACCTTACTTCTTGTGACCATGGGATGTACATTACTAGTAAAAGATTCTACAACATCAACAGGACCTGCAGTATGCTAAGGTTCAACATTTGTAACATGCTCAGGCAAGGACTAGACTCTAGTGTCGAAATTCTGATCTATATCATCAGGTTTTATAGATTGAAGCCTCTCGCTAGAGGGAGAGGAGCTACCAACCTCAATAGCAGATGAGTTGTTAATTATAACACTTGGTGACTAAATAAGCATAAGTAGAGGGGCTAGTGTCCAAGCTGACTCAACAACTTGAACAGATTTAGATACTAACTTTTGAAAATGAAACTCATCCTCAGCAAACTTCACATGTCGTGAGATGAAGACTCTTCCACGATGATCCACACATTTATACCCTTTGTGGTTGTCAGCATACCCCAAGAATACATAAGGAGTTGACCTAAACTGTAGTTTATAATTGTTATAATGCCTTAAGAAAGGATGACATCTACATCCAAACACTTTAAGAGATTACAGATTTGGTTGTTTACCAAACAACCTCATGATAGGAGTAAGCCCTCCTAATGCTTTTGTAGGCAAACAATTCATGAGATGCCCTTCTGTGACAAAGGCATCACTCTAGTATGACAAAGGAAGTGAGGCTTGAGCTAAAAGAACCAATCCAATCTCAACAATTTGGGGATGTCTACGTTCTACCAGTCGATTCTGTTTAGAAGTGTGTGGACGAGAAATTCTATATTGAATGCCAAAGCTTTGAAAATGTGGAACAAAGCTCTTAAACACACCTCCACCATTTTTCTGAACTTGCTTAATTTTACATCCCAACAGTAACTCAACTTGTTTTTTAAACACAAGGAATGCAAACAAAGCATCAGACTTTTTAATCAAGAAATAAATCCATGTATGATGAGCAAAAGCATCAATAAAGGAAATATAATATTGTTTTTCATTTGAAAAGTAGGGCGCAAGACCCAAAAGATAAACAACAATCAACTCAAGAGGTTCATTCTACATTGTTTAAGGCAAAGAGAATGGCAGCTTGTGAGATTTGCCCAACTCACAAACACTACATAGTGACCTAGCTGAGTCTCTAGGAATAGACAAATTACAAGGCCTCAAACATTTAACTACAACATTATCTGAGGGATGTCTAAGCCTCCTATTCCACAATCCAAACTTAATCATGTCAGGAGCACATGATTCAGTTCCAGTTACATGAGTAGCCACCAAGTCTAGAGAGGAAGAAACTGGTTGTAACTGATATAAATCACCACATTCAATGCTTTGCAGCAAGGTCTGATGAGTGTGTAGGTCCTTCACATAACAACAAGTAGGATGAAACTTAAAGTAAACATTATTATCCTTAGTAAACTTTGAGACAGAAAGTAAATTTTTGTGTATCTAAGGCACATGAATAACATCATTAATTGCTAAAGAATTCAAGATAAAGGAACCAATTTGAGAGATAGAAAAAGACCTACCATAAATGAACCAATTTGAGAGATAGAAAAAGACCTACCATTACCAATTATAACTTTACATGATCCATCATATGGCTAATACTGCATCAATTTGGATACACCATTAGTCATATGTGCAGTAGCACCACTGGCAGGGTACCATGCCTAATCAACCACTATTGGAGGAGTAGTAACCATGGTGGCTAGATTTGCATCAGAATTAGGACCACATACTCTGCATATGACACTCTAGGACTAGAAGGATAATATGATATAGACGACATAGGCTGAGGAGAACAAGCCTACACAACACGACCTGAACTAGGCTCAACATAACAATATTGAGCCACTGCATGTTGAGAAGGGGCCTGAAAAGGGGGTGATGATAAGGCTTGAAAGCCTGCATAATTATCATATCGATAGAAGCATCAATGAGAAACATGTCCTACTCGATCATAGATTTGGCATTGAGGACGAGAGTCATGCCCAAATCTTCCTCGAGCATGACCCCTGCTAAAACCAACTCTTTCAGATCGAAAAGACTGAGGTGCTGATGGTTCAGAGAACGATTGCAGAGGTACATGAATTGTAGCTACTGGAGTCTGTGTAGTAACATTAGTAGTAATTGTCACTTGAGCAAGGTGGGCATTCTGACGAGCCTCTACATCCAACAAGGCAGTGGCGATCCCTTGCAGATCAAATGGTGTCTAACTTGTGGTAATAATGGAGACCACATGATCATACTCTGGTGGAAGTCCATTGAGAATAACATATTGTTGCTCTTCTTGAAAAACCTTTTGACCACATCCAGCTAGACAATCACAGAGATGCTTTATGTCAACCAAGTAATCAGACATACTCATATCATTCTTGCGATAATTATGGATAAGGAACGATACCTCATGGCCTTTGTTGGAAACTGACCACAACATAGATACAGAAGAAGAATCACCAATTAATCTATTATGCAAGGAAAAACTTACTATGGATAAGAGCCACATAAAAATTGCAGCATCCTGCTGCTCATACTATACAAATGTAGGATTTTCAACTAATGATCCATCATCATCACCAACTGTTAAAAAGGGAACAACCACTGTACCATCGAGATAATGCTGAAAATGATGAGTCTTGACCACGACCAAAACATGATGCTTCCATGCTAAAAAGTTGTTATCATCAATCAAGGTAGCAACATTTTACGATGCAAAAGCAAAAGGACTCAGCTCTGATACCATAATAGCAAATGACAAAAACTCACATAAAGAAACAAATTATTTTCTCATCTTGATTAGCAGAAGTCATTAGCCCTTTTTATACAACATTGAGTAGTAATTATTATAACAGAGTAATAACTACCTAGCTAACAACCAACTAACTTCAGGTAACTACTAATAGATTAACTGACTTGACAAACCAGCTAACTGCTAGTTGTTATCTAACATTGAGTTAGTAGATTTAAGTAAAGAATGGATTTTCGGGTGCATTTATAAGCTAAAATGGCCAAGACCTCAACATCAGTGTTGAGGTCACACTACAACAAAACAACCCTATCGCGATAATTTTTTTGACCTAAGACGACGCAAAAAAGGTTGGCATAGGTTTCGCGACGCTTCCCTCGACGCTTTCAAAAAGGTTGTCCATAATACAGTTGGCGTAGGCTAGACGACTCTTTTGAAAAAGCGTCGGCATAAGTCAACATAAGTCGAATCTTATTGAAGGGTTAAGAAAGACCTAGTCAAGGCCGACATTTAAAAAGGGTTGGGATAGAGCTAGTCAAGGCCACCTTTGAAAAAGGTTGTGATAGACATGTCTAAGGCAATCTTAAAAAGGTTGGGATAGACCAGCCTAAAATAACCTTTTAAAAAAAGTTGAGATAGACCTTATCTAAGGAAACATTTAAAAAAAAGTTGCGATAAACCTTGTCTAAGGCAACCTTTAAAAAAGATTGGGATAGAATCGTCTAAAGCAACCTTAAATAGGTTGGTATAGGCCTTGTCTAGGGCAACCTTTAAAAAAGGATAGGATGGACCTTATCTAAGGTAACATTTTAAAAAAGTTGGGATAGATCTTGTCTAATACAACATTTAAAAAAGGTTGGGATAGACCTGTCTAAGGCAACCTTTTAAAAATGTTAGGGTAGACCTTATATAAGGCAACCTTAAAAAAAGATTGAGTTAGACTTGTCTAAAGCAACCTTAAAAAGGTTAGGATAGATTTGTCTAAGGTAACCTTAAAAAGATTGGGATAGATCTTGTTGGGGTTGACCTGTCTAAGACAACATTAAAAATGTTGGGATAGACCCGTTTACAGTAACTCTAAAAAGGTTGGGATAGACCTTTTCCATGGAAACTTAAAAAAGTTGGGATAAACCCGTCTAAAGCAACCTTAAAAAGGTTAGGGTAAACCCGTCGAAGGCAAATTTAAAAAGGTTGGGATAGATCTTTGTCTCATGTCCAATGTTTTTTACGACATTTTCCCCAATTTTTAAGAGCCTATTTTGGTGAAATATGAGCAAATTTATATGTATTGAGTTTGGAAAAGTTTGAGTCAATATTAATTGAATAATTAATTAACATAAAATTATCATATAAATACAAAATTATCATTAAATAATACAGTTAGTAATTTATATACAAAATCCTAATAGAAGTAGTCAACAAGTTGCGAACATGTTGTCAACCTATTTCACATGATATCAAAAAATTATACAAAATCCTAATAGAAGCAGTCAACACGTTGCAAACATGTTTTCAACTTGATTTCCATGGCACCAAAAAATTATGGGACAACTGCATTCATCAACCACTATAACATATATATATAATACATAATATGCAATAAGTGTCATTCATCATCATCCGAATTGAAGGCTTTATCATCAAGTCAGCTACTCTGAAAGTCAACTGCAAAATTAGTAATATACATTTTCTATTTATACGAGTTAGATGAGAAACAACATGAACACATGGGAAGAATATTTTAATATTAAGCAAATAACCATAAATTGAAGCTAAATAAAGAATTTTCATCAGTACATCAACTAATTAGTTGAGCAAGCAATGAAGACATCAAATAAGAACCTAGCACTCAATTACAACAATAAATGTCTATTAAACCATTAACAAACTTATTGACAATTTATCTATAAAATAGTCACCTTACTATGCTTACTATGAAAAACCTTAAACTTACTTGACATTCCCTTTGCCATACTGTAACACCCCCTACCCGGTCAATACACCACGACCGAATCTGGTGTGTTACAGGAAAAAGGTATTTGAGAGGTTTAGGTTTGTAGCTAAAAAGGTTGATGAAAACTCTTTGCTATATTTTGTTCTTGTAGAAAACTTGAGCATGATTGTTTAAAAGCGATAGTGTATTTGAAAACCCGGAAACTTAATCAGTTCCGTAAGTAAAACAAGTTTACCTCATTAAAAATTTAAGTAACCTTTGTTGTTGCTAAACCACATTTTTTTTTCCTTTTAAGTTAATAAGAAATCATATTCAAGTTTGGAAAACAATTGAGTTTCATTTAATTTGAATTACAGCGTGATACCCGATGGTAAAGTTTAAAACATGTCGCTTTGTAGTTTTGAAACCTTTATCTTTTCAAGTTTTATCGAATATTACCCAGTAATTTGTTAAGCATATTTGAAATCCAGTCTAAGCGAGTAAATAACAGAATATAAGTTTAAAAATTTTTAAAGAGGCCTTTTACAATCCCAACATAACCAAATAGAAATAATAAAGTAAGGTACCAAGTTTAAAATCAGTGCAAATCCAACTTTTATTCATGGCATGAGCACCTCGAGTCCACCCCGGCTCCATGTCCGCGATCTACGTGTCACCTGAAATGATAAGGGAGAAGGTGAGTCGCAAGACTCAGTGCATAAATCCCTCCCCCGGTATAACATGCTATCACACATCATAACAAAGCAATGCAAGTAATGCACCGATCCTAACCATCCATATCACCTTTTCTACCCCTGTGGTACCAAACCACCGGTGGTGCCAAACCACCGGTGACCCAAAGTCACGATATCCATAGATGTGGTGCCAAACCTTTGGTGACCCAAAGTCACGAAGATCCATTTGTGGGCCAACCCACGTGTGATACCAAATCACCGGCGACAATCCCATATCTCAAAAGTGGGGCCAACCCACGGTGGCGTTAACCACGAGGGACGAGTCGCTATGAGATGCCAAACCTCCGTGTCCCAAAGACACAAGTGTGATACCAAATCACTTGGTGACCGTAGTCACAATTAAAATGATGGGGCCAACCCATCGTGTGATACCAAATCACTAGCGTCAATCCCAGATAATCAACAGTGGGGCCAACCCATCGTGGTACTAAGCCACTGGGACGACGCGGAGGTGCTAAACCTCCGTGACCCAAAGTCACAAAAATCAATCAGTAGTACCAAACCTTTGGAGGTGCCAAACCTCCGTGTCCCAAAGACACGAATATCATATCCCCCTCCTCTCATATCACCCAACAACATATCATACTAATGCAAAATCGTGCAATCATGCTATCATGCTCACATGCTTAATATGACATCTCAAAATACATACACCAATAAATCATGTTATCACATATCATCACATATCTCATAATGAAACGGACTTACCCGAATTCGTATCCATACCTCATTGGGTATTCAATCAGTCAACCACACTGTTTCACTTACACAATCAGGTTATTACATTACTCAGTTAAGAAGGTGTGTTAGTTTACACACCTGATAGATCGCACGCTTAATCTCGAAGAATCGGTTTATACCCCTCGGTTATCTTGCTCCTAAAGTCGGCCAAACACAGGGTTAATCACTTAAAACCATTCGGCCAGAATAGATAAACCAAAGGGTTTGCGTTAAGCCTTTACCTTTGTAAATGGTTCGGTTTCCAACCAAACCCGAACCAACACTGGTTCCTTCTGATAATCGGCCTCCCCTCTAAAACACAAACCATTAGTCTCATCAATCTTTGGCTTAACAACTCTAAAGAAAACCATTAAAGCAACCTCTTACCACCACTTACCCAACGATTATCAGAGAAGGAAGGCTCTCCTTGCTTGATTTCGAACTCCAAAGGCCCTATACGAAAAACGATTACCAAACCAAATGTTAACTCCTTTTAACAGATACCAAAATCGGCCCTTAAACACACTAAAAATCGGCAAAGTACAAGAAAGAGGAGAAATGGCCATTCGGCCAAACACTTACCTCTTACTAGACCGATTGAACAAGACTCCAACAAGGTCACACTCCCCCTCTGATATACGGCAATAAAGAAACTATTGAGAGAGACAAGGTTCGGCCAACACCCTTAACAAAAGGAGAAAAAGGAGATTCGGCCTTAAGAGAAATAGGAAGGATGAATGATGACAAAAGGCTAAGAGTTTTGGAAAAGAAGAAAATAGAATGATGAATGGAGGGGTGCTTCCGGTTTAAAGAAAAAGAAGATGGAGGATGAAGTTTTTGGAGGATGGTGTTTCGGTCAAGAAGGGAGAGAGAGAGACTAGTTTCAGCTCATAAACAATGGAGAAAGGAAATGGAGTATGCAAGTTCGGCACCAGCTTAGGAGATAGGAAATAATGTATGAAAAGAAAGGTTACTAATTTCGGCTTACACAAGATGCAAATAAGAGAAAGATGGAAACAACCATTCGGCTACCAAAGAGAATCAAGAGAAAACAAAACAACCTTTTGGCAAGAAGAGTCCTTGGACTTTCGGTTTAAAGAGAACAAAAGAATAATTAAACTTAAAGTTTTTGGCTAGCTTTTTGACTAAAAGAAAATCATCTTACCAAAAGGATTTTGACCGAAAATGCACATTTTGCCAAAATGAACATTCGGCACACTCCTACTACACCAAAACCGACCACTCACTCCCCCCCAAAATCTCTCCAAAATCCGGCCAAGCTCCCTCAAACACTCCCAAGCCACCAATTCAAATTAATTGAACTAGTCTCCCTCCTAACCTCACTCTCCACCCATCATTTGAAGTTTTGACTTGGTCCAAGGCAGAGTTTGAACTGCCTACAACTCCTCCCCTCCATGCCGTCAAAATGGAAGCCAAAATGGAGCATTCCGCAGCTTGAACACAAGACCTCTCCCCCCTTGAAATTGACCCCAAGCTAAGCTCCTAGTGGCGCCTTACTTGCCACTCCACCAAGGCTCCTCTTGTGCTAAAAATTCACCTAAAATATTTATAAACCCCAGCTCCTTCAGCTCCTCTCACCTAAGCCTAAAAACAAAAATTTTTCCTACCACTCGGGCTTACACCTACCTTATAACTAAGCCCCAACAACATCAAAATAACAACATAGCACACCATGCACATGCAACAAAGCCAAAAATAAAATAGCCCTTAACCCGGGATATTACAGTTCTACCCCCCTTAAAAATAATTTTGGCCTCAAAATTACCTGATCAGAAGAGTTGAGGGTACTGCTGTCTCATCATATCCTCGGGTTCCCACGTAGCTTCTTCCACGCCATGATTTCGCCACAGTACCTTAACCAAAGGCACAGACTTCCTACGCAGAACCTTCACATCCCGATCTAAAATCTGTACAGGCTCTTCCTCCATGGTCAAATCTGGGTTTACCTCGATCTCTTCCACTGCCACCACGTGCGATGGATCTGAGCGATATGGCCTAAGCATCGAAACGTGGAACACGTCGTGAATCTGACTTAGCTCTGCTGGCAACTCGAGCTGGTAAGCTACTGGTCCCACTCGTCTCAAGACCTTATTATACATTAATAAACCTCGAACTTAGCTTGCCTTTCCTTCCAAACCTTAACACATTCTTCCACGGTAAGACCTTTAGAAAAACTTGATCTCCCACAGTAAATTCAATATCTCTCCGCTTAAGATCGGCATAGGACTTCTGCCGGTCCGAAGCTTCTTTCAACCGAGCACGAATCAACTTAACCTTGTCTTGGTCTCAAAGAACCAACTCGTCCCAACAACTGACGTTCACTTAACTCTGTCCAACAAGTAGGTGAGCGACACTTCCTACCGTACAACGCCTCGTATGGTGCCATCTTGATGCTTGCTTGGTAACTATTATTGTAGGCGAACTCAGCTAATGGTAGATACTCCTCCCAACTACCCCTGAAGTCCAATACACAACCTCGTAACATGTCCTCCAAGATCTATATAACCCTTTTCGATCGCCCGTCGATCTGCGGATGAAATACCGTGCTGAAATCTAACCGTGTACCCAGAGCCTGATGCAACGCTTTTCACAACCTTGACGAATGGGATCCCTATCCGAGATGATCAATACGGCACCCGTGCGATCTCACTATCTCGACACATACTGACCGCCAACCTCTCAAGTGAGTAATCCACCCTCACCGGGATAAAGTGAGTGATTTAGTCGGTTGATCCACAATTACCCAAATCAATCCTTCTTGCTAGGCGAAGAGGTAATCCACCGACGAAATCCATAGTTATCCTTTCCCATTTCCATTGTGGAATCTTCACCATTGAAGCAACCACGACGGCAAGCGATGCTCACCTTGATCTGCGACATGTCGACACTTCCTACAAACTCGTCACTTCCTTTTTCGGACCGACCACCGTAATTCTCTCCGAGATCCCTATACATTTTGCTACCTCCGGGATGCATAGCGTAGGGTGCTATATGCATCTGAAGAATCTTTTGCCTTAACTCAGTATCCCTCGGCATACAAGCTCTCCCCCGAAAACACAGCACTCCATCACTAGACAAATTGTATCCCTCCAAACCATCATTCTGCACTTGTGTCCTCTGCGTACTCAAAACCTCATCCATCAACTGTTTTTCTCTGATCTGCTCAACCCAAGTAGGCTTAACCTGCAGCTCTGCCAGAATACTCCCGTCGTCATACAAACTCAAGTGGGCAAACATCGCTCTTAGATCCGAAATAACCTTACGGCTCAACGCGTCTACCACAACGTTAGCTTTGCCCGAATGATACTCAATTGAGCAGTCGTAGTCTTTCAGCAACTCAATCCATCTGCGCTGTCTCAGATTTAAGTCTTTTCGAGTCAAGGTACTTGAGCTCTTATGGTCCGTGTAGACTATCGATTTCTCTCCGCACAAGTAATGCCTCCATATCTTCAAGGCAAAGACTACTGACCGCCAACTCCGGATCATCGTTGGATAATTGACCTCATGTGGCCTCATTGCCGAGATGCGTAAGCCACAACCTTCCTTCTGTGATCAAGACACAACCCAAACCCGTATGTGATGCATCGCAATAAAGCGTGAATTCCTTCCCATTTCAAAGTTGAATTAAACCGAGCTTGGTCAAAATCTTCTTCAACTTGTCGAAGCTCTCCTGCCGCTTCTCACCCAAATGAATGGAACCCTTTTCTTAATAATTTGGTCATCGGTCTTGCGATCAATGAAAATCCTTCTACGAACCTTGGTAGTATCTTGCCAAACCCGTAAAACTCGAATCTCGACATCGACCTAGGCGGCTTCCAATCCAAAACCGCCTCAATCTTTCGAGGATCCACTCTAATCCCTCACCGATACTACATGACCCAAAGCGCCACCTCCCTAAGCCAAAACTCGCATTTACTAAACTTCACATAAAGCCATTTCTCCCTCGAATCGCAATACCACCATAAATGCGCATCATGTTCCTCCTCAGTCCTTGAATATACCAAGATGTCGTCGATAAAAACCACTACGAACTGATCCAAATACTGTTGGTACACCCTATTCATCATATCCATGAAGGCCGCCGGCGCGTTAGTCAACCCAAACGGCATAACTAAGAACTAAAAGTGCCCATACCGAGTACGAAAAGTCGTCTTGTAGATATTCGCCTCCTTCACCTTTAACTGGTGATACCCAAACCTTAAATCGATCTTCGAGAAAATCGACGCACCCTTCAGCTGATCAAACAAGTCATCTATCTGAGGCAGCGGATACTTGTTTTTGATCGTCAGCTTATTCAATTGGCGGTAGTCTATACACATCCGCATAGTACCGTCTTTCTTCTTGACAAAAGTACCGGCGCCCCAAGGCGTAAACACTTGCTTTCGATGAAGCCTCGATCCAACAACTCACGGATCTCGAGCCTTAAGCTCCACTAACTCTTTAGGCGCCATCACATGCGGAGCAATAGATATCGGCGCAGATTTGCAATGTGATCTATCCCGAACTCTACCTCACGATCCGGTGGCAAACCCTAAGCTCCTCAGAAACACATCAACAAATTTCCTAACCGTCCAACCGCTCTCCAGCAGACTCTTTAGCCTCCAAGGCATACACATGAACCACATATGCTTCACGATTCTTCCCGACCATCTTCTCGGCTTTCAGAGCAGATACCACATTGGACAGATAATTTCTCCTATTACCGATTAGGACCACCTCATCACCCTTAGCTGTTTTCAAAACCATGCGCTTAGCTGCGCAATCCAACTTCACCTGATACTTAACCAGCCAGTCCATCCCAAGAATCAGATCGAACTCCCCAAACGGCAGTTCCATCAGATTAGCCACAAACACTACCCCTTGGAGTTCTAGAGGTACGTCTCTATACAGCTTATCTACAACTACTGAGTGACCTGAGGGCTTATTACGGTCATCCGCCTAGAAGATATCTCGTGGTCTAAATCCATGGTCTTCACTATGCTACTTGTAACATATGAATGCGTCGAACCCACATCAATCAAAGCGATAAATGGAGAACCAAAGATTAAAATGTACCGATTATGACGTGCAGTGCGTCGCCCTCCTCTCGGTGCCTCACCGCATACACTAGCCCCTTTGTCGGCCTCAAGATTACCTACACCTCTGTCCGGTGCTCTCGGCCCGACTGTAACCATTACCTCCTCTACCATTACCTCGGCCCCTCTGCGGTGGTGGTCCATTATTCTCAGATCGAGTACGTACGACTCTCGGATGAATCCTAGCCAACTTGCGGACGGTCCCTCACACGGTGATCCAAATGAGCCACACTCAAAACAGCCTCTACCACCAGTCCAACATCCTCCCCAATGAGCTTTCCCACAACGGTTACACTGCGGCGGTCCCTGACTAGCAGCAACAAACCTACCAGACTGATTCGGCCCACTCGGTCTAGCCCTTTTCTATGGATTACCTGACGACCCAGAAGATCCAAAACTCCTCTTGTGTCGGTTCCTATCCATGCCTTGCCTCACAGACTCCTTAATACCCTCGGCTACCTTCGCCTTTTCAACCAGAACAGCAAATTCACGCTCCTGCTGGGGCGCAATCAACAACCTTAATTCATCTCACAGGCCATCCTCGAAACGAACACACCTCTCGTGTTCAGTAGCCACCATACCCCTAGCATACCAACTCAACCTCAGAAACTCTGCCTCGTACTCTGACACAGATTTACTCCCCTGAACTAACCTCAGAAATGCTTTCCGTTGTTCATTAATGTAGTTAGCTCCAACGTACTTTTTCTGATAAGCAGCCCTGAAATAGTCCCAAGTCAGATCTTCCGCTGCAACGCTATCCCGAACCGTGAGCCACCACTGGTATGACTCATCTCGGAGAAGTGATACTATCCCTTTAACTTTTCTTGATGATCAGTCTAGATCGTCCATGATCCGCTCTGTCGCTTCCCACCAATATTCAAGATCTTTGGGAGCAACACCGAGACACCTCGAAAAACTTCAGCCCCGTTTGCCCGAAGTCATTCAGGCACAGATTTCCTAGCTCCTGCGCCTTCACCTACTCCAACTACCCTTTCCAAAACCCGCAGCATCGCCTATGACACTGCGTCGTCCCGATCATTCTCGAAACTCACCACCTCCGGTGGTGGCGATACAGTATCTCGTTCTCGACCCGACGAACCTACGGGTTCGAAACCGTCATCCTACCTCGACCACGCCCACGACCACGTCCACCTCGGGTACTCATGACTAAAATCTAAATCGATTTAAAGAATTTTATGCATCAATAATTATTCCACTCGTTTAAAAGCAAAGTCTTATGAATATTAAAGAAGCTTTTGTTTTCATGAGTCCATCGAGTCCTATCGGCCAGTCTCTAAGGTAGTCTTACTATCACTAGCCATCCAATCACAACTCATCCATATCATTATCACAAGTAATAGTAAGGGGTACTTACCTGGGCGGATTGATGCCGGAGACTCGGTGCCATGCCTTTCAAACCATACTTTTTAAAACATAACACTTAGAAAAACCAGAATTTAAAACATTTTGGACCCCGGGCCCATGGCCGAGCCTTTGAACTGGGCTCTGATACCACAATTGTAACACCCCCTACCCGGTCAATACACCACGACCGAATCTGGTGTGTTACAGGGAAAAAGGTATTTGAGAGGTTTAGGTTTGCAGCTAAAAAGGTTGATGAAAACTCTTTGCTATATTTTGTTCTTGTAGAAAACTTGAGCATGATTGTTTAAAAGCGATAGTGTATTTGAAAACCCAGAAACTTAATCAGTTCCGTAAGTAAAACAAGTTTACCTCATTAAAAATTTAAGTAACCTTTGTTGTTGCTAAACCACATTTTTTTTTCTTTTTAAGTTAATAAGAAATCATATTCAAGTTTGGAAAACAATTGAGTTTCATTTAATTTGAATTACAGCGTGATACCCGATGGTAAAGTTTAAAACATGTCGCTTTGTAGTTTTGAAACCTTTATCTTTTCAAGTTTTATCGAATATTACCCAGTAAATTGTTAAGCATATTTGAAATCCAGTCTAAGCGAGTAAATAACAGAATATAAGTTTAAAACTTTTTAAAGAGGCCTTTTACAATCCCAACATAACCAAATGGAAATAATAAAGTAAGGTACCAAGTTTAAAATCAGTGCAAATCCAACTTTTATTCATGGCATGAGCACCTCGAGTCCACCCTACTCCATGTCCGCGATCTACGTGTCACCGAAATGATAAGGAGAAGGTGAGTCATAAGACTCGATGCATAAATCCTCCCCAGTATAACATGCTATCACACATCATAACAAAGCAATGCAAGTAATGCACCCGATCCTAACCATCCATATCACCTTTTCTACCCGTGTGGTACCAAACCACTAGTGGTGCCAAACCACCTGGTGACCCAAAGTCACGATATCCATAGATATGGTGCCAAACCACTGGTGACCCAAAGTCACGAAAGATCCATTTGTGGGGCCAACCCACGTGTGATACAAAATCACTGGCGACGATCCCATATATCAAAAGTGGGGCCAACCCACGGTGGCGTTAACCATAGGGACGAGTCGCTATGAGGTGCCAAACCTCTAGTGTCCCAAAGACACAAGTGTGATACCAAATCACTGGTGACCGTAGTCACAATTAAAATGATGGGGCCAACCCATCGTGTGATACCAAATCACTAGCGTCAATCACGTATAATCAACCGTGGGGCCAACCCACTGTGGTACTAAGCCACTGGGACGAGACGCGGAGGTGCCAAACCTCTGGTGACCTAAAGTCACAAAAATCAATCTGTGGTACCAAACCACTGGAGGTGCCAAACCTCTGGTGTCCCAAAGACACGGATATCATATCCCCCTCCTCTCATATCACCCAACAACATATCATACTAATGCAAAATCGTGCAATCATGCTATCATGCTCACATGCTTAATATGACATCTCAAAATACATACACCAATAACTCATGTTATCACATATCATCACATATCTCATAATGAAACGGACTTACCCGAATCCGTATCCATACCTCATTGGGTATTCAATCAGTCAACCACACTGTTTCACTTACACAATCAGGTTATTACATTACTCAGTTAAGAAGGTGTGTTGGTTTACACACCTGATAGATCGCACGCTTAATCTCGAAGAACCGGTTTATACCCCTCGATTATCTTGCTCCTAAAGTCGGCCAAACACAGGGTTAATCACTTAAAACCATTCGGCCATAATAGATAAACCAAAGGGTTTGTGTTAAGCCTTTACCTTTGCAAATGGTTCGGTTTCCAACCAAACCCGAACCAACACTAGTTCCTTCTGATAATCGGCCTCCCCTCTAAAACACAAACCATTAGTCTCATCAATCTTTGGCTTATAAACTCTAAAGAAAACCATTAAAGCAACCTCTTACCACCACTTACCCAATGATTATCAGAGAAGGAAGGCTCTCCTTGCTTGATTTCGAACTCCAAAGGCCCTATCTGAAAAACGATTACCAAACCAAACGTTAACTCCTTTTAACAGACATCAAATCGGCCTTAAACACACTAAAATCGACAAAGTACAAGAAAGAGGAGAAATGGCCATTCGGCCAAACACTTACCTTTTACTAGACCGATTGAACAAGACTCCAACAAGGTCACACTCCCCCTCTGATATACGGCAATAAAGAAACTATTGAGAGAGACAAGGTTCAGCCAACACCCTTAACAAAAGGAGAAAAAGGAGATTCAGCCTTAAGAGAAATAGGAAGGACGAATGATGACAAAAGGCTAAGGGTTTTGGAAAAGAAGAAAATAGAATGATGAATGGAGGGGTGCTTCCGGCTTAAAGAAAAAGAAGATGGAGGATGAAGTTTTTGGAGGATGGTGTTTCGGTCAAGAAGGGAGAGAGAGAGACTAGTTTCGGCTCACAAGCAATGGAGAAAGGAAATGGAGTATACAAGTTCGGCACCAGCTTGGGAGATAGGAAATAATGTATGAAAAGAAAGGTTACTAATTTCGGCTTACACAAGATGCAAATAAGAGAAAGATGGAAACAACCATTCGGCTATCAAAGAGAATCAAGAGAAAACAAAGTAACCTTTTGGCAAGAAGAGTCCTTGGACTTTCGGTTTAAGGAGAACAAAAGAAGAATTAAACTTGAAGTTTTTGGCTAGCTTTTTGACTAAAAGAAAATTGGCTTACCAAAAGGATTTTGACCGAAAATGCACACTTTGCCAAAATGAACATTTGACACACTCCTACTACACCAAAATCGGCCACTCACTCCCCCCCAAAATCTCTCCAAAATCCGGCCAAGCTCCCCCAAACACTCCCAAGCCACCAATTCAAATTAGTTGAACTAGTCTCCCTCCTAACTTCACTCTCCACCCATCATTTGAAGTTTTGACTTGGTCCAAGGCGAGTTTGAACCGCCACAACTCCTCCCTCCATGCCAGTCAAAATGGAAGCCAAAATGGAGCATTCCACAGCTTGAACACAAGACCTCTCCCCCCTTGCAATTGACGCCAAGCCAAGCTCCTAGTGGCGCCTTACTTGCCACTCCACCAAGGCTCCTCTTGTGCTAAAAATTCACCTAAAATATTTAGAAACCCCAGCTCCTTCAGCTTCTCTCACCTAAGCCTAAAAACAAAAATTTTTCCTACCACTCGGGCTTACACCTAGCTTATAACTAAGCCCCAACAACATCAAAATAACAACATAGCATACCATGCACATGCAACAAAGCCAAAAATAAAATAGCCCTTAACCCGGGATATTACACATACAGTCATTGATGAGAGCCTTATACTTTTTCTCACGAGCATCCATCATATCCATGAACTTTGCCTCTCGAAATTCAGTTAATTTCATAAATCTTTCTTCTGCCTCAACTCAAACGAGCTTCTCGCTCCACGGCCTCCGTACGAAATCGAGATTCTACTTCCTCAAGTAGAGCTTTCTCTCGAATTGCTTGTTCGGCTTGAATTATTTGTATTTTCTCGACATGTTTAATGCTCATCTCTTCAATCAATGTACTGATGGCCGATATAGATTGGCTTCCTCGGGTGACTGACCCATAGCCAAACAACCTGGATTTGGTCATCCCACGTCCATATCCCAACATTTTTCCATTCTTGTCAGGGCTGAATAATTTTGTATAGACCTCGTTTTCTAATGTAATATTATCTTGAGGTGCGAAAGAACTCTTAGGTGTTGGCATAGAGTCTTTAACCATCTTGCATGCTTCATCCTACAGTTCTCTTTAATTAGAAAAATATATTTTGAAAAAATAATTAATGTCAAAATAAATATAAATAAATAAATAATACCCATTTGTTTCTTACATAAACTTGTTCTGCTGCCTCACTGCTCAACTTGTCACTCCCATCTTTGTGCAAATATTGAAATCTAAATTGCTCCAAACGCGAGGGTTCACGGCCTTCCTTCTCAACCTATTATAAAAAAAAAAATAGTTGTTAACAATATTCACCAATGAGCGTAGAATAATGAATATAAGTTACATATTGATTAATATGTAATACTTACAAACTGTGCATTGAGGGTCGCATATCCTGTACTACCAGCAGTGTGTGCATAACGCACCTTTGTTCGGGATTCTTTCGCCTTTTCTGATTGTGCCTATTGTTTAAATTAATGAGAAAAAATATGAGAGTAATAGGAAAACTAAGTTTATTATGCTTCATTCAACAAATCACGCATTTATGCACCTCCTACTTTGATCATACCGTATGTGGGATCAAGAAAAATAGGACATTTAGTCTAATAAAAGTGCTTACCGCAGCTTGTGGCCAAATCGCTCCACTAGCCACTTCTATTGATCATCATGCACACCAGGAGGATTGTTTTCGTATATTTCTTCAATTGATCGACCTTCTTGGACCATCTCTTTGTAGTGTCTAGTTTTCTAACTCAATTTAAACTCCTTCCGGAGTTTTCCAATGTGTGAGAGGATGTCAGAGTCCTCCACCTTACCTTGGAGATCAAACTTTTCCTACACATATAACAAAATAATGTAACAAGGACTCATTACATACAATTTCAAATAATGTAAAATTATTGCAATACATTAAATTACAAAATGAATATGTACTACATACATGAACGATTCTCAATATGTTTTCCAACACATATTTAGAAAGACGTTTCCAATGTTTTGTATTCAAAAGATGGATAGAACCAGTCCTTGCAATTGTACCAAGAAATTCAGCCAATTTGGACGCTTCCTTCCCAATAGGCTGGCCATATTGGTTGGCATCTACTACTATACGAGTTCCAGGTTGAAGATTCCATATATCTTCCATGTTTTTAGGCCCTCGCTTTCTCTTAGTACCCTTAGTAGCCTCTGTCAAAAGTAACAATTATATTTTAACAATAACAATACTCCTTTCTATTTATTCAAATAACAAAAAAAAAAATCATAGCTAAAAAAAAGTGAACTCTAATTAATAAAAAAATTCGAGAAAAAAATCGATTCCTTTGAACCCTTTGAAAAATCTTACAATTACTAATATATCGCTTTGTTTAACAATGTCTCAAAATTGCTCCGGTTTACAACAAGGTTAATATCACATGATAAATAATATAAATAATCCACTAAGATTGAAAGTGAAAACCATGTCTCGCGAAGCATTTGACACTATCTGACTTCAAACATCTTTAGCTGCCCTTTAGTAACAAAGTCTGAAATAATAAAAACAGTAATTGCAAGTAAACTAAACACAAACCTAAAATCTATGGGTTGAGACTTGGTTAATTAGTATTATGTTTGACTTCTTTTATTCTTAAAAAGACTACACTTTATTTACTTTTTAAAGGTTTTATTTTGAAAATAAAAATATCGGTTTTAATAGAAGAATAAACATATTTAATCGTTAAAAATTAAAAATTAAAAAGAAATCTTTATTATAAAACAAATAAAATATGGATAAACATTAATCATTTACAAGTATGATGAATTATAACAAATTTTTAATTTTACCTTTCGAGTGGAATTGAGTTTTAACGAGTATATAAAATGCCTAGTTAAGTAATCACACCTTTCCATCTAATGCCTAGTTATGGTCCTTATTTTGCCTCTGGCCAGATAAACCAAAGTACTTAAAGACAAAGGGCATGCTATTAAGTTTCAGATACTAATAAATATGGGTTAAACCAAATATTGCATACTTCTTTTTCATGGTTTTATTAAGTATAGCAGCAAACTAGAATGTTTGTATTTAGAGAGTTCAAAAATTAAGAGAAATGTATAACAATTCAATACTTGTTAAACTAAAAGTCAATTACTATCAACCTTTCCATCAAAATTGTAAGATAATCAGCATATAAAATATCTTCAATAAATTCAGGATAAGATTTTAAATATTCAAGATATTTAATTAAAAACAAAATACAAAGAAGAAATGTAAAAACCCATCATGTTTAACAAAGAAAATAAATGGTCCGAAAGTTGTGAAAAAGTAAAGTGCAGCAGAAGACAAAGAGGAATCTATAAAGGAAAGAAAATAAAACAAAAAATTCGTATAGTAATGGAGTGCAAAAGAAGAGCAATGACAAAATGGTAACAAATAGAAAGATCAGTGGGGCCAAAAACCAAACAAAAAGTTAAAGCCGAAATTTTTTGTTTCTTTGTATATTGTGAAAAAAAAAAAAAAGAAAACTAGACAATGAAGCCATTAGCCTTAGTCAACTTAATCAGAGAAAGAATAAATACTAGCAGAAGATAATAAACTAGTTTGAAACCAGGGAAAAAATAAGTGAGAACGCAATGAAGGTACCAGCCGGAGTTGCAGGTACTTCTTCTGCTGATTGAGTTGGAGTTTCATCTCCCGTGCATAGACTATCGGTAGCAGCACTTCCCAAGGTGTTCGAACCTGTCGAAGAACCCCTCGAAGAGAATCGTACACCTTTCAATGTTCGCCTATTGCCAATCATTTTCCTAGAAAACAAAGTGGTAATGGTTAAGGATGAAGCACCCAGCAGAGCACCAAAAAATTCATGGGTTTTAAGGAGGAAAAAATAGGAAAAATATGATTTTTCAACTTACTATTGTCGGGAAACTTGAAACCACTGTAAATTTGGAGCAAGGTTTGCTTCTTTATTTACCTACCTTTTATTTTAGCGTGTAGGGTTTGGCCGACAATTTCAATGGAATGTCCATTCAATTGGCTTTTATATATTGTTGAAAATAATGATTGCATTTTATTAACAACAGGGCCGAAACAAACCCAATAAACAAAAAACAAGAAAAACAAAGAAAAAGAGCAAATTAAGCCCAAAAAACAAAACAATAAAATACATCCGAATGAACTATCCAGCAAAACATCAAAGGGGAAGCAAATATTTGAATATATGCATAAATTTATATTCTATTTAAAAGCAGGGCCGAAATAAACCCAATAAACCAAAAATGAAGCAAAATAAATAGAAAGACCAAAGCAAGCCCAAAAAACAAACAGCCTAAGAAAATGAAAGCAAAAAGTCAAAGGGGAAACAAATATTTGAATATTTGCAGAAAATTATATTCTATTTATTTTTCAAAATAATAACCTAAAAAATGATTTTTATAAATAAATTATTATTAACAAATAACACATCAAACCTAAACAAATAATATATTATGAGCTTTTGTAAAACATGTATCTAATCCCCGCCGCCACATTTGTAGCCATTAATGCATATAACTAAGAAAAAAGGAAAGAATAGAAAATGTAACTCAAATGCTCAATCTTTTTTGAGAAGAATGCATCTTACATGTTGAAATCAGGAATAGCGACAACATTGAAAAGATCCAGGTCATACTCAAGACCAAAAACCTACAAGAGAATAAGATTTTAAATGGAGTGATCAAATAATCTCAATACCACAATAAGAACAATGTAAGGATATAAAGACTGACCTTATTGACTCCCCATCATATTGTAACTTACAAGATTAAAGACATTAATGACCAGCTTTCCTCTTATTATGGCCCATTCCCTTAAAAATTAGCGTATCAATTGTTGTAAAAAGGTGTCGGGTTTTCACGATATTCTATAGCAGTAGTCGTTGCTAATCTTCCACAAGTTACTTAGAAAGTAGAAATCTATAGGCCTATTTGTTTGGGGAGGGGAACTATTGTTAATACCCAAAGTTATACTAGCCTAGACTTGAAGAGTATATGTATGAGCTTAAGGCCAAAACAAATATAATAGCTGAAACCAATGAGCAGGCAAGCCGAACAGCAAAACCTGCAACAGGTTTTTGACCTATAAGCATAATTGAACAAGCCTCAAAGTCCTGCAAAGCACAAACACAATGTCATAAGGGACCTTTCCCTGTAGGCATCAAAATTATCTAACAACCTTGAATTTGCAGGAAAGAGTTTGTGCACAAGTAGTTAGATCTCCACATTTGCTAGAGAAGTTATGGGCACAGGCGAAAAGCCAATTAATTGTGATATTCCCCATAATAATCAACTTACCAATAATTTACCTTCAACCTTTTCTAGACTAGCCTGCAAAATTGACATCAACAATGTTGTTAATGTTTATGAAAATTGAATGAAATAAAAAATTCATATATAAATTTAATCAAAATCAAAATTTATATATAAAAATACTATGAAACCTAAAATTCATGCATATTTTTTAGATTTATTTTACTATCATTTCATTTAAAATCTTTATCAACAAACGTTAAAATTGTGATATATTTTATACAAAAATAATCATATGGAAATACTTTTAACGTAACTCCCAATAAACAAAAAGAGACAACCTTAAAAAGTGAAGCTTGCCTCAAGGGTTCCTTAATCTATGAGATTTCCATTAGAGAACAAGACAGGATGCAGTAACTTATCAGCTTCGATACGACATGTGTATTTCGCCATTATATCAGGAGGGTCTTGTTCACAAGTTAATCATGTCAACAAGGCATAAAACATATTCACACATCGAAAGAAAATAATAAAATCCAATATATGTTTCAATATCTTACTTGATAAAATGTAATTTTCCTGAAACCCTCAGCTTCACATTGTGTACAGAAATTCCTAGATGACTTGTAGAGCCCCTAGAGTGAGAAATTAAAATTTACAACATGGGCATTAAAATGAGTTAATAAATATATTCAAGTGCATACATATAGAAGTGATTTTTGAAAAAGTAAAAGAATTGAACTCTTAAAAATAACTTGCATATTTACGGTCATTCTCTGCATATAAAAATAACTTCATTTTCATTTTCATTAAAATAATCCCAGTACTGAGAATGAAGCTTATATGTTGAAGAAGACTATATTCTTGGCTTCCAACAGTATATAATTGCATAATTCCTATAACCAAAAATGACTTCAAATATAAAAATGAACATACATAGGTATTAATATAATATGAAAGTCATCTTCATCTAAGTGCTCTGTTTCTTTTGGGGGCAATTCATTCTACTATACTGCATTAAAAAAATTCAATTACACTAAATCTTTGCACTTCAAAACATCGTTCTTGTTCAAAATAAAACTAAATTTATTAAGTTACAATATGATGATCACATTGCGGATATTCATCATCTTCTACAGGGGTTTCAATACTTAGATTGAACAAATCTCTTGGCTTTATTCCGATAACATGGAGCCATCCTTCACTCTTACCATCCTCGACATAAAATACTTGTTTCGCTTGAGAAGCCAATATGTATGGATCGTCCGAATCATGATTCCCTATATGGATAAGCTCAGAAAATTTCACCATAATAAAACCATTTGCATCCTTCTTCACACTCCCAGGAGATTTATTCACCCAATCACATCTAAGAATGATAACCCAAAACCTTTTATAATAGTTTAGCTCGACAATTTCAATGCAATTGCCATAATAGTTTCTCCCGTCAGCAAAAACCATCATGCCACTATTTTGAGTCTTACAGTGTTGCTCAAGTTTTTTCGTATGGACCCTAAAACCATTAATTATAAGCCCATCATATGTGGAAACCACCTTATGCGGTCCTTGAGCAAGAGCTATTACATCATCAACTTGTTCAACTTCCATCTTTGGAATCTAACCATATAGTAGGAAATCAATTAACTCTTATTCTATGATCAAAATTCTACAATGTTCCCTCATTACATAAATAATACAATAAATTATTTTAATAGTGACAATTTACCTATTTCGCAAGCCATCTTGGGAACTTTTCAACCAACCATTTGTCCTCAGTGCGTTTACTAATTTGAATGGCACCATAAGCAGCTCGCTCAGACTTCAAAAATTCTCTATAATATATTCAGTATTTTGCGAAAAATGTTGTCAAAATGTATACAAATTATGTGATAACTTTATATTTCTATTGGTTAAGAAAAATAATTGAATGACAAGATTTTCCTAAGGAAACTCACTGACGATATGGTGATAACTTATCGCTATGCAATAGAACATAGCGGTTTGCTTGTGCAAGAGATCGCCTGTCCAATATCTTCGTGTTTATAGTGCCAATTGGACGTCCTCCAGAAGATAAAATGTACTATTTTTGAATATTCCCATCATTCCTCGGAGGACGGGAAAATATAGTCTCAACATCAGAAAATAACGGGAGCAAAATATAAGATATTCTGAAACTATGTACCCTTCAGCAATGGAACCTTCAAGATAAACTCTATTTCGTACCGAAGCTTTCAATCCCATAAGATACCTACATCACATACATTTATTTTTACATACCTATTATATTCTATATTAAAATAATAAAAATAAAATAGTGTTAAATATTATTGATATATTTCATATACCTTTCGATCGGGTACATCCACCTGTATTGAACAGGTCCACCAAGCTTAGCCTCCATCAGCAAATGAATAATCAAATGAATCATGATTGTGAAGAAACTTGGAGGAAATATTTTCTCCATTTCACAAAGTGTCAATATGACTTGGCTTTGAAGTTGATCAACTTCTTGTGGATCAAGACTTTTTACACAAAATCGCTTAAAGAAATCTGATAGATTCGTAAATAACACTTAGCACCTTCTTTTCTACAACTCCTCTTAAGCATATAGGAAGCAATCTTGCATGAGAATGTGACCGTCATGACTTTTAAGGTTGCTCAACTTGTGTCATTTCAAATTCACGCATCGAGATATGTTTGATGCATAACCATCGGGTACCTTCAAGTTCTTCACAATGGAAAGAAAAATGTCTCTTTCCTTTGACGCAAGAGTGTAACATGCTTGCAGTAGGTACTCTTTCCCATTTCTCATTTTTGTATGAAGATAACTTCGGATGCTCATACCTTATAGGTCCTTGCGTGCCTTGATATTATCTTTACCACCGCGTGAGAGATTAAGAAGGGTGCCAACAGCATTGTCATATACTTTTTTCTCGATGTGCATGGCATCCAAGTTATGTCGAAGTAGATTGTAACGCCAATAAGACAAGTCGAAAAATATACTCATCTTCTTCCATAAAGTCTCGTCTTGATTTATGAGATTTGCTTCATCTCCCTCTACCACCAATTCTTCAAAGTTGTTAAACAAATCACACCCCCCGTGTACATCAAGTTCTACCGACCATTCATTTAGTTCTTCTCTATCTCGCTTTCGAGCTTTTCCATAAATGAAATTGAAACCTTCAACTTCCCTTAAGATATCTTCCCCGGATCGTGGTATGGGAGCTACCCTATACTCTATAGTTCCATCAAATTCACGATTCTATTTTTGAAAAGGGTTTTCAGCTGATAACATCGACGATGACCCACATAACAGAACTTCCGACCATACCGTAGCCATCGAGATTCAGTTTTTTCAGCACATACTTGGAAAGCAACCCGACCTTTTGTACACTACCCCGAAAGATTAGCATAAGCAGGGAAATCATTGATTGTCCAAAGAAGACAAGCCCGTAAATTGAAAGATTCGGAAGCTGATGAATTAAAAGAATTAACTCCTATCCACAATTGCTTCAACTCTTTAATTAAAGGCTGCATGTAGACATCAATGTCGTTGCCAGGTCCTTTTTCACCAGGGATAACCATCGAGAATATCATTGATGATTGTTTCATGCATGCCCAAGGTTCCAAATTCTAAGGAATAAGAAGTACAGGCCATGTACTGTGACTTGTACTCATTGTTCGAAATGGATTGAATCCATCGCTAGCCAAACCTAGCCTAACATTGCGAGAATCAGATGCAAAGTCAGGAAACCTTTTATCAAATGCATCCCAGGCAGAACCATCGGCTGGATGTCTCAATATACCATCTTTGGTTCGTTCTTCTTTATGCCATCTCATGGATTGTGATGTCTTAGAGGATTGAAATAATCTTTTAAGTCTAGGAATTAAAGGAAAGTACTAAAATACCTTGGCAGGCTTAGGACGGTGACAACTACCATTAACTTGTTCATCTACATCCAACTCATTAGAAGATTGCCACCTTGAGCTTTTACAAACATCACAACTGATTTTTTACTAGCATTGCCCTAGTATAACATACAATCATTCAGGCATGCATCAATCTTCACATACCCAAGATTTAGTGTAGAAATCTTTTTCTTCGCTTCATAGTATGTAGTCGGGATTGTGTTTCCATCTGAAAATGCCTCATTTAAAAACTCCAATAAGCATGTTAAAGATTTTGTTGACCATCCAAAAAGTGCTTTGAAGTGGTAAAGCCGAAGTAGGAATGAGACGCATGAGAACTTGACACAACCAGGATAGAGCGGAATATCACAATCATCTAGAAGAGTAGTTGCTCTATCCGCAGTCTTTTGGGCCTCATTAACATCATACTCCCGACCATTATTCTCAAACTCGCTTGGAACTCCATCAAAACTCTCATTAAGAGTCGGGATGTTGATACCTAGAGCATCCGTTATGAGATCTCTTAAATCAGCTTCGTTGTCTTGTGACAACGTACAAATTGACGGAGAAGTTCTCACTGTTTGGTCTGTTTGCACCGATGTTCTTTCAATGGATTCTCCATGAAAAATGCAATGCTTGTATTCTTTTATTACACCATGAAGACGAAGATGCTCACCCACAATATGTGGTTCATGCAATATCCTATTATTGCAACGATGGCACAGACAATTTATTTTTCCGTTAAAAAGTGATTTTCCAATTGCAAATGATAGAAATCTTTCTATTCCAGCGAGGTGATTGGTGCTAAATCTTGGAGCACCCATCCAAGTTTTATTACCCATCTATTAAAGTAATTAATATTAAAATAGAGTATCTATTAATTCCTAAACCTAAGGTTCATGTGTGAAAAGATACGAGCTTTCTAGTGAACTAACAGCAACCAAAACTACCTAATCTAGAAATAAAATAACAAATTTAAATATTAAAATAAATAAATAAAATTTATCTTTATGACAATTAAATAATGTTAAAATTTATGATAAATAATATCTAAATTCCTAAATAAAATAGTCGAAACTACAACGATAGAAAAATTTAAACCTAAATTTAACAAACAAAGAAAAAAGGAAAAGAAATGGTTAACTAACCTTCTGGTTATATCAAACTGGTAAATCCAATATCACATATATCTCAATTATAGTAAAAAGGTATATGCTTCAGGATCTTTAATTTAGCCTGAAAAGTTCACAAAAATGATACAATCAACAACAGAGGTCAAAAAGCTTCATATGAGGCAAGCTCAATGCCAGCTTGCTTCGTAATGTATATGCCCTTACAAAAGGCAGCTGGCAGCAAAATATCTCAAGAGAAAAAGATTTAAGGGTAAAAAACAACTCTTACTAAAAATGAAAAAAAAAATAATTGAGCTCTTAAAAATATATATCTTATTGAGTCTTTAATGATAAAAAATAATTAATCAATTTTTTCGTAATGTAACACTAGTTGCGTTTCACTATAAAGGGCAATTATTTTAAAACAATTATAAAAATATTATAAAAATAATTAATAAAATTACAAAAATATTATAAAATTGTAATTTTTAGAAATTATTAAAATTACAAAAATATTAAAAGAATTAAATTTTAACAAAAATCAAGTTATATATATAATTTTAGTAATAATTTTATATATTCAAAATTTAAAAGTTGAATTTTAAAGTTCGAATTCAATTTTGTATATATAAATTGAATAATTTTGTATATAGATTTTTATATATGCAAAATTTGAATATAAAAATTATTAATTCAATTTTTAATTTGAGTATATATTATCAATTATAGTAAAAGGTATATGCTTGGGATATTTATTTGTTTAATTTATGTTTGCTACATAAAAGATGACTATTCAGTAGGAAAATGAAACATTAAAATACTACCATTCATAGGAAAAACAAACAATTTAACAGTGGGTTGGAAGAGATAAGGAAATTGTAGGGATCTACTTTAAAAAGAAATGACATAAAGGCCATCATAGACATTTTCGTCGAGATGAAAACTAACATAAGATCCACAACACAAGAAAAATATGAATAACGATTAACCAAAATACAAAACTTACAGAAACATTGAGCACTGGTCAGGCTCAGAGACGGCGGGATGATTTCTCATCTGAGCTACTAGAAAAACTTGCATATAAATATATTGGCATCGATGTATTCGAAGAAAGAACTTCATAGGCCTTATGATATGTTGTCATTGATTGATCGTAGATAAAATCTAATGATATAGAAAACAATAGACAGTTAAACTTCGAACATTACCAAGTTCTGATTGGCAACAATAGTGTAATTACACAGAAACCCAGCAGGCGAAGAAGAAAATATGAATATTGTTAAAGTAGAAATGTAAGACGGAACTGGTTGAAGATGATAAGATACCTTATCATTGAAAATGCGAAAAAATGCAGTCCCATATATTTTTCGAGTTCCTAACAAAAGGTAAAAACACCATTTAGTAGGCACACAAACAACATCAGAAAAAAGGAAAATGAGTCTCAGGTCTTGGTTTTCAAGTGGGGATAACTTCACTGACATTCAATGCATTTAGGGAGCTATCGATATCAGAGATAAGTTTTTGAAGGTGTTCATCCTGCAAGGCTTCATGCACTTCATTGGAAGAAATTGCATTAGAGAACATTGTAGATATAGTAGTGTGAAGCGAATTAACCAGATTCAGCATCAAGATAGTTTGTTTAAAGGTTCTCTGGCTCTAACATCATATAGATAATGAAAACATTTTGACCATACAAGCTAGTTATCCGATGTGGAAAAATGCTTTCAAACCCGACATAAAACTTCATGCAGACCAAATCTAGCTAAAAGCAATGCAATCGGCCTACTATAAAATGCAAAAATTATTCTACCATAAGTTCTGAGTAGTGACATTTCATGAAACTAAGTTCTGAGTAGTGATTATCTCCACAAAACTCATCGTGAAGCAACATATCAAGCATGCAAATGTAAAACATATTTCTTTGCTCAGGCTTTAAAATCATAAAGCCCTCACTTGGTTAGATATAACCAAAAGCATTTGTTTTTAAAAGAAATAGTAGCTGTTAAAAGCCATTATGAAGGTTCTTAAAAAATTGTTACTAGATATTGAAGCTCGTAGCACATATGAAAAGTGAACATGAATAAGATTCAAATGTTAAAGCAGACTATTCACTAGGAAAATGAAACATTAAAAACGACTTTACTATTAAATCTTCTACAAAACTTCAAATATGAATAAGTCTAAAGATAAACATCAAACACAACTTTCAAATTTTAGAAAACCAAAAAACTTGCATTGTCAGTGGATCTTCCCAGGTGATTCTGGCTTGAAATTGGGGATCACTGCATTGTAGTGGACTCTAGCTTTACACTAGTTGTTACATCACTATCGATGGACCCTCAATTCACACCGTGAATTCCTGCATTATTTACAAACTTGCATTAGTTTTTAAATTTGGCCATTTTGGAACCACAGTTTCTACCAGGTTCACCAGGTTCACAGAAAAAAAATGTCCAAACCGATTCCCTAAGTTCTACCACTGCAGGGTCGAGGATTTCATGGAATATGTAAGGCCGATTTTCAAAGAAGGTACCATGACAGACCAGTAGCTGGAGTAGGTAGTGGATGGCAGATGCACCAGTGGCTGGAGCAGGTGGCGGACGGCAGATACAGCAGTGGCTGGAGCAGGGGGTGGACGGCAGATGAACCAGTGCCTGGAGCAGGTGGTGGACGGTAGGTACAATTGGTTTTCTTTGGCCAACAGAGTTTGGAGTGAGAATAAGTGGTTTTTAATTTTGTTGGTAAGAATCAAGGTAAGTTTACCAATTGACCAATAATCCCATGCCATGTCACCATCATTTGTTTTTAATTTTGTGGGTAAGAATCAAGGTAAGTTTACCAATTGACCGATAATCCCATGCCATGTCACCATCATTTTAGTCTTTTTTATTAATTATTTATTATTCAATAATATTTTACTTTCTTTAATTAAATTCTTTATTATTTAATATTATCATAATAATAAATTTAGTATTCAAACTTTGGAAATTTTTAATAATTTAGCTTCCATTTTTCAAGTTAAATTTGATTCTCAATTTTTAAAAAGAGTAAATTTATTTTATAACCTAAAATGTTAACTAAAATAATAAATTGTTAATAATATTAGGTAATAACCCGCTAATCTACACGTACTTTATCTTGACATGGTATTATTTATTTTATATATCATATCAGTAAATAATTTAAATTTTTATTCATTAAATAAAAAATACAATTAAAAAATTATACAAACAGTTAAGTAAAAAATATATGAATAACATGGATTAACATGCATATTACTATGTTTAAAATTTTCACATTTTAATTACTTTTTATTAAAATAATAATGATTTAGCTTTTTAAAAGGATAATAATTAAATTTCACTCTTTTTAAAAGATTAAGAATTAGATTTAATTAAATAAATAAATAAAAGCCAAATTGATAAAAAAAAAATTAAACATTAAGAACTAAAATTTTCATTATGACTTTAATATTTAACTCTTAATCTTCAAGTACATACAAAAAAATACGAGGATTCCATAAATATTATGACTTTTTTGTTAGAACTATTTATAATCCCTCCCTAACCTATAAATACGAGGATAATGTACTTCAGCACATTTGAACCCACGTCATCCTACATTGGCAACAATACTTATAACGATTAAGCTAATACTCAATTGGCAAAATTCAATTTCTTAACATAAAAGTAATGTAATAAATTACAAATGTACGAAGAATATAATCCTTAGAGCATATTTGGTTTATATATTTATCTCTATAATTATAAAAAGGAAATATTGCCCAAGTATTTTGGGCATGTTCTTCATATCCAATGTTTTGAGACAATGCAATGTGTCAAGCTTGGCATTGTTGCTTCAAAGAGAAAACATTTATTAAAAGCTCAGAATTTATGTAACAATTCGATCCTTTTTACAAAATTCCATTAATGCATTAACATTTCATCCAAAGAGATATAATAACAAAGATATTCATTTCATTATTGCCCTAAACTTTTACCTTTTTAACCAAAGAAATAGATCAATAACAACAATAATATATACTTCTTCAAAATAAATACTATACATTAGATGGCTAACATCTATCAACACGATTATTTTACAAAATAACAAATTCTTTCCGACCTATTAACAAATTATAATAAGATTCATGAACTTAATATCTATAATATTTAATATTTTATTTAAATATTTTAATTAAAACATTTTTTTAGTGTCAATCATTTATGAATATATTTGTTACATAAATTAATTTGCCAATTTAAGTGATGCCTTAGATATACTATTGGACAAAGCCAACTCTTAAACCCTAAACCATAAACACTAAACCCTAAATGCTAACCCTAAACCCTAAACCCCTTAGGCATGCATATACCAACCCTTATACAAAGAGTTGGCCAAAGTGTATGTTGGCAATTCTATCCCAACACTTGGAAAGTGTCGGCCCAAAAGTGTAGGCATAGTGTTGGACAGAGCCAACTCTTATTTAAGCGTTGCCTTAAGCATGCATATTCCAACCTTTATACAAAAAGTTGACCATATCGTATGTCAGCAAGTCTATCCCAACATTTAGGAAAATATCGTCTTAGGACTGGACAAATCCAACTTTTATTTAAGCGTTGCCTTAGGCATGCTGTTAGAATTAAGTGATCCGAATCTTTATTTAAATATAATACAATGGTAAAATAAAATAAAAGAAGAAACCCTATAGAACTACACTTCTTTTATTGTATTTTAAATAAGGTTTTTTTAAACCTTATAAAACTCCATCTATTTGATATTGATTAGAATAAGGTGTTTCAATCTTACTACACTCCTATTAGAATATGGCTTTACAAGCCTATAAATAGACATAGTTTATTCCTCTTGTAATGGATTCGAATTCGACATACTGAATTTTCTTCTCCTCTGCCCGTGGTTTTTTTTCTCGAAAGGGTTTTCACATAAAATTTGTGTGTTCTTTAAATTTTATTTCTCTTTTCTTTGCGATATATTGTCATTACCGACGTTATATTTTTAACAAATTAGTATCCGAGCTTTCGGGTTTTTCATCTCGATCATGGTAATGGCGTATTTGAAGTATGAAATTCTGCTGTTGGATCGCAACACTAGATTCGCGTTGTGGCAGATAAAGATGAAGGCAGTTCTTGTACAGATGGATTTAGAGGAAGCCTTGCTAGAGGTAGATAAGATGACTTTGACATTGACGGAGGAAGAGAAAAAATGCAAGGATTGAAAGGTGTTAACACAGTTACATCTGCATTTGTCTAATGAAATTTTGCAGGTTGTGATGAAGGAGAAGACCGCCGCTGCATTATGAAGAGGCTAGAAAAAATATGTATGTCAAAAACTCTAACCAGCAAGTTGCATATGAAGCAACGTCTTTATGCTTATCGTTTGGAGGAATGTGCATCTGTGCACGAACACTTAACAGTGTTTAAAGAAATTCTCTCAAACTTGGAGGCCATAGAGGTTCAGTATGATAAGGAAGACCTAGGGTTGATTCTACTTTGTTCGTTGCCCCCGTCTTATTCAACCTTCAGAGACACAATTTTATATAGCAGCGAGTCTCTCACATTTGATGAGGTTTATAATTTTTTAACCTCGTATGATAAGATGAAGCATCTTGTGATTAAACCCAACTCTCAGGGAGAGGGTCTCATTGTTCGTGGGAGACAAGATCGGAATGCTGATGATGATCGTGGGAGGACACAGGAACGGAATCCTCGCGATAAATCTAAAGGTAGATCGAAGTCTTCAAATAGAGGTAAAACTTGTAACTTCTGCAAGAAGAAAGGGCACATTAAATCTGAGTGCTATAAGCTACAGAACAAGATTAAAAGGGACGCTGTGAATCAAAAGGGAAAACAACCAGAAAATTTCGATGAAGCTGATGTTGTAGAAGACTACGGCGATGGTGAACTTTTAGTCGCTTCTGTCAAAAATTCTAAAGTGAGCGAAAAGTGGATACTTGATTCGGGTTGTACCTTCCACATGTGTCCCAATCGGGATTGGTTTACAAATTATGAAACAGTGTCTGAAGGTGTTTCTTTTATGGGAAATAATGCTTCGTGTAAAATCGCAGGTGTTGGAACAATTAAAGTTAATATGTTTGATGGAGTTGTCAGAATATTTAGTGACGTAAGACATGTTCCAGAATTGGAGAGAAATTTAATTTCGTTAAGTACTCTTGATTCAAAAGGGTACAAATACACAGCTGAAAGAAGAATTTTGAAGATTTCCAAAGGTTCCCTCGTTGTGATAAAAGGGCAGAGAAAGACTGCCAAGTTATATATTTTGCAGGGTTCTACTATTATTGATGATGTAGTTGTTACTTCCTCTTCCTTTTCAGATGATGATATGACTAAATTTGGCTATGCACCTAGGGAAAATGAGTGAGAATGGCATGGTAGAATTTAGCAAAAGAGGACTTCTTGATGGGCAAGGAATTTGCAAACTGAAGTTCTGTTAGCACTGCGTTTTTGGGAAGCAAAAGGGAGTTCGATTCACCAGAGGAATCCATAACTTGAAGGGAATGTTGGAGTATATTCATTCTGATCCGTGGGGGCCATCAAGAATGCCTTCGAGAGGTGGAGCTAATTATATGCTAACTTGTATTGATGATTCTTCCAAAAAAGTTTGGGCATTCTGTCTGAAGCAGAAAAGTGATGTGTTTTTCGCATTTAAGTCTTAGAAAACTATGATTGAAAAACAGACGAGAAAACAAATAAAATACCTCCGCACAGACAATGGCTTAGAGTTTTGTTCTGATGAGTTTAATAAACTATGCAAGTCAGAAGGGATCGTGATACACTTGACAGTTTGTCATACTCCACAGCAAAACAGCGTTGCAGAACGAATGAACAAAACGATCATGGAGAAGGTTCGATGTATGTTGTCAAATGCCAACTTACCAAAATCGTTTTGGGTTGAAGCAGCCTCTACTGCATGTTTTTTGATCAACCGATCTCCATCCGTTGTCATTGAGAAAAAGACTCCACAATAGGTATGGTCGGGTAATCCTGCTAATTATTCTAATTTAAAGATCTTTGGGTGTCCTACGTATGCTCATGTTGATAATGGAAAATTAGAACCGAGATCCATTAAATATGTTTTTCTTGGTTATAAAAATGGTGTAAATGGGTATAAGTTATAATGTCCTGAAAATAGAAAAGTTGTGATTAGCAGAGATGTCGTTTTTGATGAAACTACTATGCTACCTAACTTATCTCTTAAAGACTCTTCCAATAAATAAAATCAAAAGCAGGTGGAGCATCAGATTAATACAGAGTAGACTCTTCAAGCCAGTACAAAAATTGAGAATAGAGTTGCTTCTTCACCAAAACACTCTATCGCCAAAAATAGAACTAGAAGAGAAATTAAACCTTCAAAGAAGTATGCTGAGGTTGATCTAGTTGCTTATGCTTTAAATTTGGCCAAAGATATAGATGCAAACCAAGAGCCATCTAATTATTCTGAGGCGGCTAGCTATAAAGACTCAGAAAAGTGGATGTTTGCTATACAAGAGGAGATAGAATCACTCCATAAAAATAAAATATGAGATCTTGTGAAACTTCCTAAAGGTAAAAAGGTTGTTCGCTGTAAATGGGTGTTTAAAAAGAAAGAAGGAACTCCAAGAGTTGAAGAACCCATATATAAAGCAAGGCTTGTTGCAAAAGGTTACAGTCAAATTCCAGGAGTGGACTTTACAGATGTGTTCTCCTTAGTTGTGAAGCATAATTCGATACGAGCTTTGCTTGGTATTGTGGCCATGCATGATTTGGAGCTTGAGCAGTTAGATCTAAAAAGGGCATTTTTGCATGGAGAACTTGAGGAAGATATTTACATACAACAACCAGAGGGTTTTAAAGTATCAAAAAAAGAGGATTATGTTTGCTTGCTGAAAAAGACCCTTTACGGTTTGAAACAGTCACCAAGACAGTGATACAAGAGGTTTGATTCCTTTATGACTTCTCATGATTTTAAAAGAAGTAGTTTTGACAACATTGTTTACTTTAAGAAAAATAGTGATGGTTCTTTTGTGTATCTACTTCTTTATGTTGATGACATGTTGATAGCAGTAAAAGATAAAGGAGAGATAAGAAAGGTCAAAGCCCAACTAAGTGAAGAATTTGAGATGAAAGATTTGGGACCAACAAAGAAGATACTTGGTATGGAGATTCTCAGAGATAGAAAAGCAAGTAAATTGTACCTAAGTCAGAAGGGGTACATTGAGAAAGTTCTTTGCAGGTTCAATATGCAGAGTGATAAGCCTGTTAGTACTCCTTTAGCAGCCCATTTCAGATTTTCATCGGCTTTGTCTCCGCAATCAGATGATGAGATTGAATACATGTCACATGTTCCATACTCTAGTGCAGTGAGATCTCTCATGTATGCTATGGTTTGTTCACGTCTAGATTTATCATATGCAGTTAGTGCAGTTAACAGATACATGGGAATCCCGGTAAAAAACATTGGAAAGAAGCTCAGTGGATTTTAAGATACTTGCGAGGTATAGTGATGTTTGCTTATAGTTTGGAAGAACTAGAGATGGAGTCATTGGGTATGTTGATGCTGATTTTGCTAGAGACCTTGATAGGAGAAGATCTCTCACTGGTTATGTCTTTACAATCGGAGGTTGTACAATTAGTTGGAAAGCTACTTTGCAAACTACAGTCGCTTTGTCTACCACTGAAGCTGAGTACATGGTGATTATTGAGGCTTGTAAAGAAGCTATTTGGTTAAAGGGACTCTTTAGTGAGCTCAATGAAAACCTTCAAATTAGCACAGTATTTTGTGATAGTCAGAGTGCCATCTTCCTTACAAAAGATCAAATGTTTCATGAGAGAACAAAACACATTGATGTTCGGTATCATTTTGTTCATGATATTATTGCTCGTGGTGATATTGTTGTAAGCAAAATTAGTACTCATGAAAATCCTACAGATATGATGACTAAGTCACTTCTTATAACCAAGTTTGAGCATTGTTTAGACTTGGTTGGTGCTCATTGTTGAAGTTAAACCCTTAAGGGGTTTTATGGAAGAGGTGGAGAACTTGTTCATTGAGATTTCGCGATGAAGAACTTGTTTATTGAGAATTTGTGTCAAGGTGAAGATTGTTAGAATTAAGTGACTCGAATCCTTATTTAAATATAATACAATGGTAAAATAAAATAAAAGAAGAATCCCTATAGAACTATACTTCTTTTATTTTATTTTAAATAAGGTTTTTTAAACCTTATTAAACTCCATATATTTGATATTAATTAGAATAAGGTGTTTCAATCTTACTACACTCCTATTAGAATATGGCTTTACAAGCCTATAAATAGACATAGTCTATTCCTCTTGTAATGGATTCGAATTTGACATGCTGAATTTTCTTCTCCTCTGCCTGTGGTTCTTTTTCCCGTAAGGGTTTCCACGTAAAATCTGTGTGTTCTTTAAATTTTATTTATCTTTTCTTTGCGATATATTGTCATTACTGACATTAAATTTTTAATACATGCATATCTCAACCTTTATACAAAGAGTTGGCTAGAGCGTATGTTGACAAGTCTATCCCAACACTTAGGAAAGTGTCGCCCCAAAATGTCGTCTTAGGACTACACAAAAGCGAACACTTATTCAAGTATTGCCTTAGGCGTACATATTCCAACCCTTATACAAAGAGTTGACCAAAGCGTATGTTGGCAAGTCTATCCCAACACTTAGGAAAGTGTCACCACAAAAGTGTCGTCTTAGGACTACACAAAAGCCAACTCTTATTCAAGCGTTGCATTAGGCATGCATATCCCAACCCTTATACAAAGAGTTGGCCAAAGTGTATGTTCGCAACTCTATCCCAACACTTAGTAAAGTGTCGTCCCAAAAATGTCGTCTTAGGACTACACAAAGCCAATTCTTATTTGAGCGTTGCCTTAGGCATACATATCCCAACCCTTATACAAAGAGTTGGCCAAAGCATATGTTGGCAAGTCTATCCCAACACTTAGGAAAGTGTCGCCACAAAAGTGTCGTCTTAGGACTACACAAAAGCCAACTCTTATTCAAGCATTGCCTTAGGCATACATATCCCAACCCTTATACAAAGAGTTGGCCAAAGCGTATGTTCGCAACTCTATCCCAACACTTAGGAAAGTGTCGCCCCAAAAGTGTCGTCTTAGGACTAGACAAAGCCAACTCTTATTTAAGCGTTGCCTTAGGCATGCATATCCCAACCCTTATACAAAGAATTAGCCAAAGCGTATGTTGGCCATTCTATCCCAACACTTAGGAAAGTGTCGCCCCATAATGTCGTCTTAGCACTGTTTTGTTGTAGTGTCAAGGTAATGCCATTGTCCGAAAACATTGTGAAAAAACACACTTATGAGGTTCGGCTTAAATTATTATTCTACCATGACATTTATGAATGTCGAAATCATTTAGTTAAAAAATAAACACACTTTTTTTTTTTTATATTTTGAGAGTTTGGTGAATTTTCCTATCAATTGCAATTGAGTAACAGTCCAAAGTGTAAAAACAAAGATGGACACAAAAATTGGTTACATAGTTCGAAAGAATTTTCTAAGCCCGTGAGGCATTTCCTAGAAAGTAATCCACTGTCAATTTGTAGTACAAGAAACAATTTAAGTTCAGCTAGCTCTCTCACCAAGTTACAACCTTATTTTTATAGATCAATTAAATCACTCTCCTCAATAAGACTTTCCTCTTGAAAACTTAATTACAAACTAAATACAAAAAACATTTTGTTTTCAAATAAATTGCACTAAAACAAGTTGTTAAAGATGAACAAGTGCTTTCTCATTGTTGCAGATAATAAAATAAACAAACATTTTTAAATACGCAACTTCAACATCTGAGAATTTCAATTCCCTTGAATTATGCTCAAATAAGTCTTCAATATTTAATTAAATATATAGAGATCTTTTAGAGAATAATTCTTTTAGAAAGAGAATCTCTTTAATTCACATTAAAAGTCTTCACAAGAATATTTTATTGACTAATATCAAACATGATCCAATCTATAACATGCAATTGGCATTAACAAAATTATTCTTGAAAATTAACATCTTGTTAAAATAAAATAAAAAATCTCTTAACCATTGAAAACACTATTGTGGTAAAAAGTTAAAAAAATAATTTAATATTATTAAGGAAAGGCATTTATTAATGTTAATGATGGTTAGTGGCTACTAATTGGGCTATTTAATTAGTGCGTCAAATTAAGTCAAGTTGGTTAGAGAAGTCAGCTCTTTGGAGCAATAATTGGGTTTCTTTCTTTTTCGGTTGAAGTAAAAGCAAAAATATGGCTTTAATCAATCAATAAATAAATAGGAAAAGCAAAGCAAAGCAAAGCAAAGGGCAATTCTAAAGTACCAACTTAGCTGTCTTCATTTAGAAATTGTTGACTGTGATGCTCAATTATTCATTTAACTATTTTTAGTTTTATTAGTTTATTTTAGAAAGAAAGGTAATATCACGAATCAAAATAAAATGGTTAAGTTAAATTATTTGTGGACCTTCTCATTAAAAATCTCACTTTAATTCAACTCATACCATACTCAACCTAAACCCATTTGCATACAGCACATAATTATCGATTCTCTTACTTCAATCCGTTTTCATAGAAACCTAAACTAAGAGTCTTTTTAAATATATATATATATATATATATATTTGGTTTTAATATTTTAACAAATATATTTAAAGAAAATAAGTATTAGATTGAATTTTAACACAGAATGTAAATGGTAATATTGCATGGAAATCGATGCAAGACCTTCCACAATCACAAATACTAATATGCATGTAAAACCTTCATGCACATGAATTTTAAAGTGTAGCCAGCACCTTTGTTCTTTTTGGTACAACAATCCATCAAACATGTTGTATAACCTTGAAACGCATATTTTTATATGAGCTCATTCATAAAGTACAGCAACACTTATATCAACTAAAAAGAATTGGAATATATCATACAAATACTTTCACTAACTCATCACATTCAAACATGCCTTAATCCTTTAATTAGTAGTTTAAAAAGATACAACACATGTAACGAACCGATAGTCACGGGTATCGGAAAGTCTACTTTCGGGTCTCCATTTTTGTAAAACAGATTCATAAATATTTATTAAAAATATTTACGAAGCTAATTGTGTGGTTAATTAGGTTTTAGTTAGTGAATTAACTTGAATTAAGGGTAATTAGGGCTGTTTCTATTGTGGATCTACAGAGCATTTTGTTAGAGATTGCCCGAATAATGAAAATGCTACACCTATTACATCTCAGAGATCTGTATCTACTTTTAGAGGTCATGGACCAAGTTGAAGTGGTTCGTTTTCCAAGGGTGGTGCTAGAAACGGAAGTGATATTGCTACTCAACAATCAGAAGCTAGAGTACCAGCTCGAGCATATGTTGTACGGACCCGTGAAGAGGGTTATGCAAATGATGTGGTGACATGTATATTTTTATTGCATTCGAAACCTATTTATGCAATACACCAAAACAGACTTTTAGCTGCGATTTTTAGACTTTTAGCGGCGTTTATAAGCGCCACTAATAGTGAAAGCGCCGCAAAAAATGCCGTTAAAACAAACGCCGCTAAACGTCATGACTTTTAGCGGCGCTTTCTCACAAACGCCGCTAAAGGTCATGACTTTTAGCGGCGCTTTTCTCACAAATGCCGCTAAAAGTCAGGGCTTTTAGCGACGCTTTCTCCACAAACGCCGCTAAAAGCATGACCTTTAGCGACGCTTTCTCTAAAAATACCGTTAAAAATCATGAAAAATAAAAAAAATATTATAAAAAAGAATAAGATTAAAATATTATAAAAAATTTAAGGGAAAAATAGTAAAATTAAACATTTTTCAGCCCATAACATTTAAACCAAAAAAAAAATAAGCAAATCAATACTAGGATTTTAATTAACAAATTAAGTCACAGTAAAACCAGCCAATAAAAGAAGTGGGGGAAAGAATAAAGAAATAAACAATAAGGATGCGATAAAATGTCATCAGCAAAACAAAATCATGGAGAGTTTGAGTTATTTATCTGCTGCACCGACTCCTCATTGTTCATCACTTTAGGTTGTTGCTTCACAACTAGGGCAATCAACTTCCACACTGCATATTAAAAGAAAAGAAGATATTAAAGCAAATTCCAAAAGAATTGCATAACAGGGATTCACTTACTGTAGATGCTGGTTGCAAACCACTCGTTGATGATTTTCACCCAAGTGCTTGTCCACCTAACATCCATGCTCCATCTGATTGCTGCAAAGTGAGTAAAAGCATATATACACTAGAAAAATACTCTTATAAAAACTGTGAAAATTAATATATATTACTCACTCGCTTGCAGAGTTTGATTACATGCACATGCCATATGCTTAATAAAACCCATTGTTACTATTATAGACTTTGCATAAGTGCTTCCAGAAACCCATTTCCTTCCCAAAAACTTGTATTTGTATCTTTCACTATACATCATTAAACCAAAAATCTTAGTGAAACTTCTAGACAACTAGAGCTTAAGGAAATGAAATAGCCTGCAAGATCCAAAAGGTCTTATTCTTCCAAAATACTTTACTTGATTCATGTACATATCTAAGTGATGAAAGAAAGTTACATCAGTGCATGATAAATAGATATCAATGAAACGACCAACGTAGTAGTATAAAAGGAATACTGTGTTTCATTGCATAAAGACTCAAAATTGTCCCGAGACATTGAAGAGGAAAAACAAAAACAAGACATACTATATAATGGTTAAGAGAAGTAAGTGAGGCACCAAATAAATTGATAAAATCCTCAACTGGACACCTAAGATGGTCATGTATGTAAAAGTAGTGACTTAAGCACTACCTAAATTAACACCGAAAGTGGCACCAACTTTGATACTGAGATATAAGCTGCTCCTACTATCGCTCCATTACATTATATTATCATTGTATTCACTAATCAACTTAGTTCCATATGGCCAAAACCTTCCATTAGAATTAACATTATCCAAACAAAGCGGTAGAGTTGAAAAGCGTTGCTTTATGTGTAAAACATCACTAGCCATGAGTGAATTTGGTGACTAAATTATAGAAATTAAAGGGATAGTTACATTACAACACTGCAAAATAATAACTGAAAAAAAGAAGGCATGATGTAACACCCCAAATTCGGTCTAAACGTTACGACTAGATCTGGTATTGCACGGGGTAAGTTGGAAAAAAATAACTTTTTAAAATCTTAAGAAAATATTATAAGTTTGAAAACTTTTCGTCTAGGGTGATGTTTGAAAACCAGTGATTCAGTGTTTAATGAAAATTTAAGGTTTGAGTCAAATTCCATTTGTTAACTTAGATGAGGTTTGAGAAAACGATTGCGTAATGTTGCTTAGGTTTTGAAATCTCTAATTTTTATTATCAAGTTATAATGTAATAATGTCCTACTTAAACAAATAATAAAATAATAAAACCCAAAAACTATCTTAGAGAGGCCTTATTACATAACAAAATTTCCAAATTTAATAATTACTAGAAAATAAACGACTTTACGAAAAGAAATACTTTATGGCCTCCACGAGTCCGCCCCGGCTCCCTGATCCACAATCTACTGATTACCTGCAAGATTTTAGCAGAAGGGTGAGTCGCCGGGACTCAGTGTGTAAACCCCCTTTATGTCACACACTGGGCTTCAAGCCCACAATCACATATTGGGCCTCAGCCCACTCAAAATATCATACACAGTTATGTTATGCAATATGTGTCCCATTCCAACCTAGTTTTTCCATCCTTTACACACCACACGTACCAGCCCATCACACCGTACGGATTTCTACAATCAACCCTCCATCTGCTACACACCTCATATGTGGCATTAGGCCACCTGTGGTTCTAGACCACCGTGATCCTAGATCACCGTGACAAAGTCACAATCAATATACGTGGGGCCAACCCACCATGGTAACAACCACCGTGACAATCCCTGATGAATATACGTGGGGCCAACCCACTATGGTAACAACCACTAGGACGAGTCACTAGTCATATATAATCGTGGTATCAAACCACCGTGGCACCTAGCCACCGAGACATGGTCATTATTATCATATATGTATCCGTGGGCGAACCCATCGTGGTAACAACCACCGTGACAGTCTCAAATACTTCCCCTTTCACATCATTTCCCAACCCATGTAGAACTTACAATCATATGAATGCACATACATATTACAATGCTTATTCTATACCCATCAAGAGTTAAATAGAATCACATACCTGGTATTCCCGTTTCTATCTACAAGGATATTATGACTACTTCTCAGTCATTCCGGCATTTTAGCCCAAACAGTAAATAGCACAAATAAACAAATAATTAAGAAGTGTAAAGCTTACACACCTGATAACACGTAATACAACGCTTTCTATATCGACACTATCGCTAACAGGGACTACTGTAATTTGCCTACAAATCTGTTCTTAAGCCAATCCACAACCTGGTGGCCAATCTCAAACCGCAGACACCGCTCATTTTTTAACTTAGGGGCTGGGACTACAGGTCCAACCCCTTCTTTGTTTGGCTGGCATTTGCTTCAATAAAAGATATCTTGGTCAAAAGACCGAGTTAAGCCTTTGAAGAAGAGAAAATAAGAATAGAAGTTCCAAACGAAAGTTTCTTACCTAGATCGATCGAACTCGGAGATTTAGAAGGATCAGATTAAGGAGTCAATCGAGTACCAAGATCTACCAACCGTTGATTGAATATAGATAAATGTATGAGTGCTAAGTCCCTTCCGAAACCGAAGGATGCCCCCAAAGATTCAGCACAAATCGACAAGGTAGAGAAGGTTCGATTTTATGATGATACCTCAACACATAGGGTGAGGATTCCGTTTGAATGAAAAATAGAAGAGAGGTTTCAAATAAGAGCATTGAGGGATGGATTCGGCTATGAAGAATGAAACAAGAAAACAAGAAGAAAAGAAGAGAAAAGAGATTCCCACGGCTTTAAAGTAGAGGAGAAAAGAACCAAAGCAAACAGATGACAAAAAGGCTTGAGAACATTCAGCAAAGGTTGGGTGCTTGGGAAGAGGATGCAATTGAGAGAAAGAAAAAAAATAAAATAAAAAAAAAGAAAGCAACTAAGGTTCGGTTAGAGGTCACAAAAGAAAAGAATGAAAGTTGTTTGACAATATTGGCTTAAAGGAACATATGGTCACAAGAGGAGAATCGAAAGAAAGAGCTCTCAAGATTACCAAAATTCGGCACTCACCACCTTCCTAACCACAAAACTGAAAATGAGCCAAAAGCCCCCAACAAAATTTGACACACCCCTAGATACTACTAACCCAAATCCAACATCCCCCTAAACAAGTTCCCCAACTAGCCACCACTCCTTGATTCCCTCCTACAATCACTCCCATTCACCATTCAAACTGTTGACTTCTTCAACTCCCCCATCACCTCTCAACCGTCCCTTTGAATCCATTTGAACAAGTCCAATCCCCCTTTCTCTCATGGCATACCATTCAAGTTGTTTGACCCTTTCAATACTCCCTCCTTGAAGTGCCCTAACCGAACTCCACCACCTCCTCTCCTAACGCCAAAAATAAATCCCCAAAATGCATTCCATGCAACTCGAACCTGCTCCCCCCTTCTTGTGGCGTCCCTTCAAGCACACAAGGTAGCACCTCCTTGCCACCCTACCACCTCCTTACTTGTGTCAACTAGCCACAAGCAATACCTTATAAAGCCTACCCCAGCCAGCTCTCCCCTAAAGTGCCTGAAACAAAAATTTTCAACAAGGCTCAGGCTTAACCCCAAGCCTTCCCAGGACCCCTAAACTCATTCAACCAACAACAAAGCATAGCATACACACCTAACACACATTAAAATGAAGCCCCAAAATCAAGGATGTTACACATGATAACTGAAAGACAATGCATACCTCTATATTCCCATGTAAAGAGGTAAAGACCTGAAAACTTGCCATAAATTAGCACCAAGATTGGTATCAGTTAAAAGTAGTCCTTAAAAGCTCTACACCCAAAATCAATAGAAAGCTAAGCCCAGAAAATACTGAAACACAAAAGGGTAGATCATAACATGTCATTTCAGCCCAAAAAATCTACCTATTTCAATAACAGTGTTCTGCTTCATTGGATAACAATCCTCAAAATTTTTGTATAACTATCTTGATGGCCAAAATAGCTCTCTTCATACTTTTAAGCACACAAAATGAAGAATGAGAATTAAACAGATCGAATAAGAGAAAAGGGTAATAATTGCCTAATAATGCCTACTAAGTTACTTTGTAATAGAGAAACTTCACCGCTCATTTCTTACCCTTTCCAATAGGCCTCTTAAGTAATGGATCTCGACTTTCTTATTTCTTTGAAAAATTGTGCACAAGATCCATTACATTAGTCCTACATTCAAAATCCTCATCAGTTCATATTGAAAGAAATACAGTCAACAAGGCTCCATATAAATATAAAACATGGCATTGGGGAAAATAATGCATGAAAGAGAGCCACCACCATAGGGAACATAAGTGGTCTTGGAAAATAATTTTGTTCGAGTATAAACAGTAGAGTCTCATCAACTCCAAAATAAGTTAATAGAATCCAAATCTGTGGTAATTGAATTTGAAACTGCAAATATCCAAATAGGATTGAATTACAAATGTAATTAACTGTTATCAGTTAACCACCAAACATTAAAAGAACATTATAGTCCAGATGGTACCTGTAACACCTCAAACCCGGCCCAGAAGTTAGGCTCAAATTTGGTGTGTCACATTGAAGAAAACGTATAAAGGATTTGTGATTCGAACTAAAATAAGTTTTGTTAAAATCAAGAAAAACAAGTTTGATTTGAGACATTTGATAAAATACTACTAACCTCGAAGATTGATTGATAAATCGATTGATTTGAACTAATAATCTTATAAAATGTGACTTTTGAAAACGACGTTGAAAATTCGAAGAAGATTTCCATGTTAAAAATATTTGTAAAAGTTTATTATGAAATCCATTTGTTAATCGATTTTGGAAAACCTTTATTTAAGTTTTTAGAAAATTCCCATTTAAAATAATTTAAGTAAAATAATAAGTATATCAAACATAAAGAAAATAATAAAATACTCTAGAGGCCTTATTACAACATAAAACCCAAAATAGTAAAGTGAACGAAAATAGAAATCTAAAGTTCCAAAGTAAAACACCATTTCTGAAGTATGGCCTCCACCGAGTCATCCATGGCCCCAAGTCCTCGTCACTGAGCATTACCTACAAGGGTTAAGAAAGAAAGGGGGTGAGTTACAAGAACTCAGTGTGAAATCCCCTTACCGTTGTTCACTGGGCTTGAACCCAATTAGCAAAAATTTGGGCCTGAGCCCATCTAACAATAACTTGGGCCGAAGCCCATTAAGCATAATCTTGGGCCAAAGCCCATTTACAAAACATAATATATCAAATGAATCAAATGAATGTAATGCAATCCCAAACCAACCTAATAATCCATCCGCTACACACCACCTGTACCAACCAACACACCTGTGGGGATCAAGTCAACCCACCCCGCCAACACACCAAAACGCAGGCAATTTGCCATTTATAATAATAATTTGTAGGCCAGTGGCCATTTATAATCGCAGCATTTAGCCATTTATAATATCAGAATTTGTGGCAAAGCCACCAGAATAACAGAATATACGTGGCATAGCCACCAGACAGATTGTGAAAGAGTCACCAAAATATGTGGAAGAGCCACCAAATAGCTTCCTCCAATCATCAATATCCCAAACCCATGCAGAATTATGTGAATGCAACATTCATAGCAAATTATGATATTTACAATATAACAACGATAATTAATAACATCAGAGATTTATTACAAATAATTTGGCCCATTAACACTTTGCAAAATTGGCCCATTATGCCATTATCAAATTCGACCCATTTAGCCATATATCAAATTGGCCCATTGAGCCATATATCAAATTGGCCCATTAAGCAATGTATCAAAATTGGCCCATTAAGCAATGTATCAAAATCGGCCCATTAAGGCAATCTATCAAATCGGCCCATTAGGGGTATTTTCGTAATTAGACCCATAAGGGTATTTTCGTAATTTGGCACATAAGGGCAATTTCGTAATTTGATAATTTTACCCACTAAGGGTAATTCAATAATCTCGCAACTCAGGGGTATTTCGATAATTTATCCTCCAAGGGTATTTTCATAATTTCGCAACCCCGAACTTAATTACTAATTTGGGACATAAAACTTGAAATTGTCCATTTGCGTCATACTGACTAAATTGACTATAACTTGGGTTAGGAAACTCGAAATCTAAATCCATAAATTTTCCTTAAAACTAAACTCATATATCTTATTACTAAAATTTTTCCAGAATTTTTTTCTTAACCATTTAGTACATTTTATTCCTTAAAGTTTCCCTTGTTTCACTGTCCAATGATTCTGACCTCTCTTTCCTTAATTTCAAATATCTCGCTGTACGATTTTATATACTGCCCCACTTGTTTCTATTGAAGATAGACTCATTAAGAAATCCATACATATAAATTATAACCCATAATTCACTTTGTACAATTTTATATGATTTTTCCAAGACAGATCAGAGAACCACAAAGTCATTTAGAACTAGTCTCACTAAAATTAAGATATCTCAGATTATAAAATTCCTTTTTCTTCTTCGTTTCTTCCCTATCAAAATAGACACAGTAAGCTTTAATTTGATATTTCATTTACTTTCTAATTCTCTTTTTCCTATTTTTCGTGATTTTTCAAATACACATTATTGTTTCTAACCTGAACTATTTTATTACAAAATATGGTTACTACTATGAATATACGCACTCCCGAGTGATCACGGATGCCGGTTTCCAGTTTTATTCGGTATTTTGACCGAATCACAAAACATATCATACAAACTTTCAGAGTGATGTGAGATTACACACCATTTCAAACGTGTTTTTGGAAGGTACGGATTACACACCTTATTCGGAATCCGTAACACGATATTCTCCATGGCACCTAAAGATACAATCGGTCAACAATTAGTCCAAAACCCAATTTAAAACTTCATACAGGTATTGCGATTGATTTAAAAATCTATATCACTTACCAACAATCCAAATCTCTTATTACGAGAGATAGGTGCTCGACTTTACCACTATTTTCGAAAAATCCACAAGTAAAGAGTATCGCGTGATTTCGTTCCTAACAACATAATCGATTAGCCAAACTTTCAATCCGATTAACACCATAACCGAATAGCGATACCGAATGGACTATGAAAAGACTCCTTACCTTAATTGATGATAATCTCGATTCCCACCAATTGGCTTATGACTACGAATGAATCGACAAGGATTTGGTATTAGGCCACCCACTAGAACTCTACGAAAAAGAGTTGATCAAATATGAGAGTGATGGAGAGAGTGATATTTCGATAAGAAACAAAGTGGAATAGTCGTATAGTGATGAACATACATATTCGGCTAGAAAGAGAAGAAATGAAAGGATTAGAAATGACGCCCTTACTCCAACACACAAAAATGGGGAAGATAGAAGATGATAGAAATTCAGCTATCAAAAGAAAATGAACAAAAGATGAATATTTGACTAAACAAAAGAGAAGAAAGATGCACAATTGTGCTAGGAGGTTTCGCCAAAGAGAATAGCAAATTGGAAGAAGATGACACAAAAGTTGCAAATAGGATTTTTGGCCAAAACAATACCAAGACCTTACTAAATGCCAAAGTAAAAATTTCAGCTACCTATCCACCCCCAAAATCGTCCACATGCATTACAATATTGGTCAAACATTTGGCCAACCACACTTTCCATAACATTCTCCCCTTTTTGTGCCAACATGTCCCCCATACTTGCCTTTTTCTTTTGATTCCTTTCCCCAACCTCAACCTTTCCTTATTTCCTTAGCCACCTTACCAAAAATAAAGAAGTCCACCTTGCCATATATAACTCTTGACCAACACTTAAGGAGAGCATGCAAAAATAATAGTCAAAATTTGCATACAATGGGATTTGAACCTCTTCCCTCAAGGTACTTCATGTGGTGTCATATCCTTCTTACCAATTGCTCATTTATGCTAATAATTTACTCATTTATTTCTATAAGCCTTGAAGCTACTTACCATCTCTCCTTAAAGTGCTAAAATACCAAACTTTTCCTAAGGCCCAATTAAGCCTGAGACTTTATAGAAACCCCGTAACCTTCCAAATTCACTTAACTAATAAGTCCAATTTGCAACAACGCCATTCTCATATTCTCGAAAATTTTAAACATTCTTACTCCCAAGGCCCATTGGACCCAATCCTACTAGGCCCAATTTCGGGATGTTACAGTACCTACCTATCTAAAGACAAAGGGTCAAAAGATTGTTCTACCACAAGTTGCTCCACAGTATCAAGGTCATCTCCTACCTACAAATTGAAGAAACTTAAAAATCTAGGTCTCTAGAAGTCTTACAATAGAAGAAATGTACACCAATGCAATGCAAGAAAATTGTCTGGAAATTGAATGTGATAAGGGAAATCATGTATACAAAGTGGGGTGTATATTTTTTAGGTCAAGTTTGGGATCTGTTGTTGCCTTATGCAATCTGTCCAATTAGCTTTTCATATCTAATGTTTTTATACCAGACTCTAGTTCTTTACTTGCCAGGTTTTTTCAAATCAATGATATTTCTTTAATACACAAACGGATGATAAGGTCAATTTAAGATTTGAACCACTAAATCTCATTTAACCCTTTTCAAGAAAATCAAGTCTTTGTTGATTTGCGATAGAGGACCCATCTTATGTGAACTCAATTAAAATAAAACCCATTGTTACTATTATAGACTTTGCATAAGTGCTTCTAGAAACCCATTCCCTTCCCAAAAATAGGTATTTGTATCTTTCACTACACATCATTAAACCAAAAATCTTAGTGAAACTTCTAGACAACAAAGCTTAAGGAAATGAAACAACCTGCAAGATCCAAAAGGTCTTATTCTTCCAAAATACTTTACTCGATTCATGTACATATCTAAGTGATGAAAGAAAGCTACATCGGTGCATGATAAACCGATATCAATGAAACAAACCAATCGTAGTAGTATAAAAGGAATACTGTGTTTCATTACATAAAGACTCAAATTAGATCCGAGACATTGAAGAGGAAAACAAGAAATAAGACATACTATATAATGGTTAAGAGAAGTAAGTGAGGCACCAAATAAAATTGACAAAATCCTCAACTGGACACCTAAGATGGACATGTATAGAAAAGTAGTGACTTAAGCACTACCTAAATTAACACTGAAAGTGGCACCAACTTTGATACGAAGATAGCTGATCCTACTACCGCTCCATTACATTATATTATCATTGTATTCACTAATCAACTTAGTTCCATATGGCCAAAACCTTCCATTAGAATTAACATTATCCAAAAAAAATAGCAGAGTTGAAAGTAGTGCTTTATGTGTAAAACATCACTAGCCAGGAGTGAATGTGGTGACTAAATTATACAAATTAAGGAGACAGTTATATTACAACACTGCAAAATAATAACTGAAAAAAAGAAGGCATGATAACTGAATGACAATGCATACCTCTATATTCCCATGTAAAGAGGTAATGACCTGAAAATAACTGGGAATAAAAAGACAATAACTGGGAATTTAGTGACGAACTTGCAAAAAGGCAATTGAACCTGAAAATAGAAACGCATCATGGAAAACCACCTAATCTCCCTTGTGTAAAGATATTGCAACTTCGCATTATTATGTCAACAGTACATATATTAGAGACATGAAGCATACTAAAGTCCCACTAACATTTAATGCAAAATGGAACTCTAATTGCAAACTATCATAATCATTCACAAAAAGAATGAGTTCATGTGCCAAAAAGAATTTCTGAGAGATGTTAAATTGAAGAAATTGTTTCAGGCTTTAGAATAAATTTCAGCTTGAATCAAAGTTACCTCTTCGAAAGTATCATCCAGTGTCCCTTAAAAAAGCCAAGAATCAAGACCCTCAATGTATGGTAGTAAGCTTCCAACAAATATATGAATCAGCATCTTATATTTATCCCCCTGAAATTAGATGAGCACTAAGTTTGTATTTGTCAGATGTTTATACAAATCTAGAGAATCAAGAATAGTAATCAACAATGAGAAAATAGATACAACCTCACCACCTTGTACGAGGCATGCTTCATCAAGCTTTATATAGAGATAGTCAAGGATATAAGTAGCAATGTCAGCAGCTGAAATATTCGAAGTAGGCTCAAAGTATGCTTAGGGAATGGATCCATGAACTATTTGCAATAGATATTCAACACCTGAACAAAGGCTAATATCATTGAAAAATATAGAAATTTTCAATTTAATAAGACAAATAATACAATGACTTGACAAAAAGAAAGAAAATAATCTTGGAGATGGAGTTGAAATTTTTCTGTAAACATGTCTATATCTAACACTCAAAATTATTCTAAACCGCAGGTGCTCTTCAATACAAATACCATAATGGCAACAACTCAAAAATCTGAAAATAATGAAAAACAAAACTAAATGCCTAGAGTTTGTTAAGGTGAAATTTTGTAAGACAAAACAGACCAACCTTGATAAAGAACTTGTTAATCCCAACAAGGTCAGCGTAGATCCCGCATTTGAACTGCTGATCTTTGTTTCTTCGTTCAAAGCAATATCACGCGACCTCTGCTCTAGACATAACAATTTGACTAAGCTTTCAAAGAATTCATGCCAACACAAGACAATTTAACCTTTCTTTATGATGGCAAAAACATCTTAACTAAATACGCTTCTAGATACAAAATCAAACAATATAGTAGTAACTTTTTAGAAGAAGATAAATCAACGGTTATGGTTATTTCTCTATATATGGAAATTATGTTCATCATGGGTATTACATATTATACTTACAAGTCCATCTTAATCAATTATATATGTGTGTGTGTGTGTGTTTTCTTACTAAGATTCTATCATTACCAAATGAACCTCAAACAAAAAACATTTGGACATATACATCATAAATTTTTTAAAAGTTTGGATTAATAATTGAATGTTACACACACCAAAAAAAAAAAAACCTAATGTTAAGATTATTACTTCTATATCAAAAATATATATGGTAATAACGGTATTGCATATTATACTCACTAGTCCATCTTAATCAACTATAATGTATGTATTCTATCTAAACAGAAACTCAAACAAAAACATTTGGATATATACAGACAAATTATACATTTAAAAAAAAAAGTATTGGGTCAACAATCGAATGTTACATTTGCTTAGAAAACCGAATTGAAATCAATTTTCATCAATAAAACAAGAATAAAAGAAAAAGAAGTGCAAATTATGACCTTGAGCCAAGAAGAAACTGAGGAAGCAAAAGCTCTCAAAGTGGGAGGAGGAGATCTAAGTTGCGATTCCACTTTAGAAACAGCAATTTGCACAAGTTCAAGACACGTAGCGGCGTACATGAATTGGTTGAGGATTAAGGCCAAGCTTGACTGAGACAAATGGGGGACGTAAATCCCATTCCTGACGCAAAATTGCAACCCCTTTTTATCCCAAGAAAACAAGGAACTCGAGAAGCCTTGCAACATTCGAACAGCGCCTCGAACCAACTCCATTTAGGTAGTCTTGGAAGACAAAATCGGGAACAAAAATCGGGCATTTTTTCGGGAACGAAAAAATTTAGGGTTTGGGGAATAAAAATTTAGGGTTTGGGGAATAAAAAAGCCACTATTATACAATTTTAATTTTTTTTCCATTTTTGAGTATTGAACTTTTAACTTTAATTTTTTTTTTCAATTTTAATTTTATTTTATTTTTTTAATTTTAATTTTAATTTTTTCAATTTTAATTTTAATTTTAATTTTAACCTATATTTTCTATATTTTTCTTTCAAAATTTTTATCTTTGAGATTATCATTTTTTGAATTTCTATTTTATTATATTTTGAGTATTGAACTTTTTAACTAAAATATTAAATATTAATTTTTTAAGTTTTTAAGTTTTTAAGTTTTTAATTTTTATTATTAAAATTTAAAATTTAATTACCATTATCAACTCTTTTAGGAATTTCTTTTTTCTTTCTTTTTACATCAACATTAGTTGTTTACATTTTTATATAAATGGCATTTAATTATATGTATACACCTAAATTTTGATATAGATACATCTCGTAATTATATATGAATTTTGGTTTAATGTGTAATTCTAGATGTGAATTTCTAATTGTGGTTTAAATGTATAGTTGAAACTTTAATTTTGATTTAATCATACACGTTATTTTAAAATATAAATACATCAATATATTTTTATATTGAATAAATATAACTTTTATGTATGCAATATATAAATAAAAATGATGTTAATTATATCAATAATTGTGTTAATATTTTACAAGATCTAGATCAAATTAAAATTGTGTATACAATTGCACACTAAACCATTATTTAAAATAATAATTTACATTTATCTTATTTTGATTTATATTCTAAAAAATCCAAGATTAATCCCTAAATCATTAACTTTAGACTCTAAATATTATACCCTAAACCACAAACACCAAACCATAAACCCCAAACTCAAAACCCCAAATCATAAATCATAGACCATAAAACTCGAACCCTAAGCTCTAAACCGCAAACCTCTAAACCATAATCCGAGACCAATTTTTTGGGGATTCATGTGGCCAATGTTAGTGTAGTACAAAACATATATTTTAATAGCTAACACATTAACCATAAATCCCTCATGAGGGATTTCAGTTTCGGGATTTTGGGTCATATAGCTAACACCCTAAACCCTAAACCCTAAAGTTTTAAACTTAAACCATAAACCCTAAACTCAAAAACCTAACACATTAACCATTTCCTCCCAAACCCCTAACCTTAAAAATATACCATAAACCCTAAACTCAAAACCCTAACCCATTAACCATTTCTCCCTAAAAACCCCTAACCCTAAACCTTAACCCTTGACCACTAACACTTAAACCTTAATACCGGTAAACACTAAGATATTAAACACTATACAATAAACCCAAATAACAAACTTTAAAATACTAAACCCATACACCAAAATAAAAAACCCTAAACCATGAAACTAACATACTAAACATTAAACCCTAAATTAATTTTAATAGCTTAATTTGTAACTTAAATGAAAACTTCTAAATTGTTTAGTTAGCAATTTGTAACTTTTCATAATTAAGTAACTAAATGAAACTTTCTCATTGCTTATATGTGAATTTATCAAAATAAAATATAATTCAAAGCAAGAATAAGAAAAAAATATGAAAAACTTTTAGCGGCGTTTGTGAAAAAAGGCCGCTAATGCTCAGGTCTTTAGCGGTGTTTTCTCAAAAGCGCCGCTAATGCTCAGACCTTTAGCGGTGTTTTTTCAAAAGCGCCGCTAATGCTCAGACTTTTAGCGGCGTTTTTTGAAAAGCGCCGCTACTGCTCTGACATTTAGTGGCGTTTTTTCAAAAGCGCCACTAATACTCTGATTTATAGCGGCGTTTGGGGAAAAAACGCCTCTATTTATCCTTTTTAGCGGCGTTTTGGAAATAAAAGCTGCTATTGCTCATTTTTTTGCAGCGTTTTCCTTCAAGCGCCTCTAATTGTAATATTTGTGGCGTTTTCCTTTAAAACGCCACTAAAAATGCCGCTAAAAGTCTATTTTTGTATAGTGATGCTTGAATAGATCCGGGATCTTCACACTCATATGTTAATACAAAAATTAACATAAAAGTTAAATTATAATGTGTATGCTAGATGATTATGTAATGTTCGTAAATTGGTCTGATAAGTCCAGTAATGCTCCGTAACCCTATTCCGACAACGGATAAAGGTTAAAGGGTGTTACGACACAAGAGTTAACATAAAAAGAGTGCAATAAAATTCCATTCTTGAAATCAAATTTTCTTCACTAACATCCTTTATGTCAAAATCTTGAGAAAGTATATTTTTCACTTCCACAAATAACTTTAAGTCATTACTTACAAGTAAGATTTCATCAACATATAAAATTAAAAAAAATAATAATCAACTTCCACTAACCTTAATGTAAAAGACAAGAATTAATGGTGTTTTCCTCGAAATACAAAGAAGTAACAATTTAACGTAATCTTAAATGTCATTGACATGAGTCCTGTTTTAATCTATAATTTGGTTTATTAATTTTAAACTCCATGTTTTGCTTTTCAAGCACCACAAAATTCTCTATTGTTACATAAAACCTCCTAAACAAGATCTCCATTTAAGAAAGTAGTTTTGACATTCATTAAATAACTTAAGATCAAAATAAGTTGTTAATTTCATAATAATTCTAAAGAGGAAACTGAAGAAAAGTGTAACAGTCTATTTTTTAGTGATGTCGAAAATAGTGGTTTTGGGGTCACAAATTTAACGAGTAAGTTCGTAAAATTATTATTTAATATTTACGAGTCAAATATGATTTTAAAAAAGTTTTTGATATGGCAATTTATGTTATATGAATGATTAATTGGGGTCAAGTAGTAAGACTCTAAAGTCAAATGATTTTAGAAATTGAGGTATCGGGATCTCGTTTCTATAAATCGATCCGTATATATTTTTATAAATATTTATGGAGTGTTATAAAGGCGTATTAAAGTTTCGTTGAAAAATTTTAATATTTAGATAGTTAATTAATTAAAAGTACTAAATCATAAAAGTTGAAAAATCAATCACTATTAGTTTAAAGATATTATTTGACTAATTAATTACAATTGGATGGCCTTAATGGATAAAGAAACCATCCTTAAAATAGTGGTACGGTTTGATGCTTCATATTCTTTTAATTTTAACGGTTTATATGTTATTTTATTATTAAATTAAAGAATGAAAGGTTAATAAAATAAGAAAACACAAAAGTTTTCTTCTCCATTTGCTTGTTCTTCACCGAATACTCCATGGCAAGAAGAACCAAGGTTCGGCCTTCTTCAAATTATGCATGGTAAGCCATTTTTCACTCGTTTTTAATGTGTTTTTTTTTTTTTATGTTTTTGAGATCATTGCAACTAGGTTCAGTTAACATGTACCTTTGTTTTTGAAATTGTTGGAGATTTTGAATGTCGCTATTGATGAATCTTTGTGATTTTAGATGTAAGATGATGAATTTGAGGTATTAGTTGTTATTTATAAGTATTTTATTAAGTGATTTTGATGAATTTAACGATTAGAGATTAAATTGTTGAAATAGTAAAAATACAAGAATTAGATGTGAAATTGTTACAAATGTGGGCTGTATTGGATGCTAGTAACATACAGTTGGTATGAATTTTCAATAAAATTAGTTTATTTGTAGATTAGGACATAAGGACTAAATTGAATAAAAATGAAAAGTTAAGGGTAATTCTGTAAAAACATCAAAATGGACTAAAATGTATAAAATGGAGTGATGTTGTTGTCTAAATTAATGAATTTAATGAATTATTAATTTAGATCAACAACAAGTAGAAAACCAAAGAGAAGGGAAAATTACCAAACAACCCCTATACTTTGTCATTTTTGCAATTTAGCCAAGTAAGTTCATATGAACTATAATCACTTAAATGTTGATTAAATTGAATGTTTAATGTGTTGTTCTAATGTAAATGAATCAATATATATATATATATTATGTGTTATTATGCATTTTATCATATAAAGAAATGATGAAAATCCAATGACGTTTCAACGAATATCGAACCCCGTTTGAACCTTAGGAATATGTAGGATACAAATGACATGCCATTAGGGTTACCATGTTTCGGGTGCTTGTCCTGAATGTCCTACCGATGGTTGAGTTTGGCATTTGTTGAGGATACTCGTTAGCTTGTGTAAGCGGGATCGTGTAGCTACATTTCGACCGTCAGCTTGTGTGAGCAGACCCATTTACGACTCGAGTAAGCAATGATGTGAAGGAAAAGGAAAGGGAAAATGAACGGTTTTGACCATATGTTTAGCACACTTTTTGTGTGAGCTTTCCCGCATATCTCATATTATTCTAAATGGTTCAATGGGCATGTAAAGGGAAGGAACAGTAAGCGTTCCAACCGACTATGTTATGAAATTATGGAAAGGTAAGAAATGATATTGATCAAATTATGTATAACTAAGTTGCATTGAAAGTATGATATGTTAAGGAAAAATGATGAACTCAAATAAATTAAGTTCATGTGTAATGGCTTACCATTGTTAAATTCATGTGAAATATGTTTGAATATGCTAACATGTGTTGTGGATGGTGCTTAAGCTTGTGTCAGGCTTATGGTTGGATTATATCATGCTTAATCTTAATGATATACATTGAAATGGTAAGTGTTCAAATGACAATATGCTTGTTCATAAAAGGTGTGTGTGTAACACTTACCCATATTCTCTAAAATCGTATGAGGCATTACCTTACTTAACTCACATGGTCATACAAATCAAATTTCATTCCAAATTAAAATTTCCCATTCACATCTCTAACGATGCGTATAATGGGCCTCGAGGCCCTAAACATACTGAAAAGTTTTGAAATAAATCGAAACTTTACGCATTTATAAAATTTTACCTAAACAGGACTACTACTGTGTGAAATGGGACACATGTCTCACGGCCGTGTCCCTTACAGCCTCAACACACCTGTGCCAAAACCTTGGCATTCCGTTTATGATGTCATCATCTCACTATGGTCACACGGCCAAGGCACACGCATGTGTCCTTAAACCGTGTGTCGAACTAAATCCTAATTTCAAGGTGCAGATTTTACACGGCCTGGGCACACGCCCATGTCTTTGGCCGTGTCTCCCACACGGCTGAGACACACGGTCGTGTCTCCCATACGGTTGAGACACACGGCCATGCCTCTACCCGTGTGTTTACTACTGAGCTTACTGACTTACAATTCTACATGCAAGTGGACACACAGCCTGATCACACACCTATGCAATTGTCCATGTGTCACACACGGACTAGACACACGCCCATGTGCCTACCCGTGTGGACAAGAACAAGGCTATTTTCCAAGCTCATTCATCACCCTAACTCACTCAAGCATAATTCATACTCAAACAATCCAGCCATATACTCTACACACTTAGGAATAACCTTTCATTCCATTGATTGATAGTAAAGAGCCATTTACTATGGCAATATACAAAAGATTTCATATATAAGAAGCCAACACATTTGACCAAAATAACAAAACAATTTACTTAGTCTAGCCCCTATACATGTCATTGCCAAACTCAAAATACTAGTTCTAGGTATACCGAGATGAGTTAATAGTGTAGGTGGTCTTCCAATTATCTTCGTATCCCGACCCGGCTCTTTGACACTATAAAACAAGGGAAAAGAAAGGAAGTAAGCTTAAAGCTTAGTAAGTTTACATGTAAACAAGAAACCTCATGACATGTACTAATCAATAATTAGCATTTCACAATTCAAGATCATGCTTACTCATTCATCTCTTACCACATTTCAACCATATCACAACATAATGCTCACATTCATTAACATATATTCCTGCACTTATCACCACAAGATCACATGATACAACACATAACAATTTCACAATAAATCATTCATAGCAATGCCAAACACTCGGTGGTTTCGCACTTAGCCCACCATTAATCTTTAACAGGGTGGTATCGCACATAGCCCACCAAATGATAATATAAAAAATGGTATCGCACACAGCCCATCGTACATGAATAATATGATGGTATCGCACATAGCCCACCAACAAGAATAATTAAGGTGGTATCGCACACAACCCACCATTAATTATTACGAGTAATATTCCACACTTACATATCTAATTCAACGTTCATACGGAGATTATTCATTATCTACCAATTCAATTCATTTGAATCATATATATATTCTCAATCTTACAATGCACCAATAAGTAACAACATGTATATTTAAGATGTATTATTTACACATAAACTTACCTCAGTGCAAAATGTGTTAGTTTGCAACCCAAAACATTGCCTTTTCTCCGGTCAAGGTTAATTCTGTGCTCTTCTTGATCTATAACATCAAAATTTCACTCATTCAATCATTTTATAACCACATTACATCATAATCTCTACTTAGGCAAAAATGACCATTTTGCCCTTATACTATGGCAAAAATTATGATTTTGCCCCTAAGCTCGTAAATCATTTTTCATCACATTTTCTCATTAAAAAAGCCTAGCTAAACATTTATTACTCTTAAAACTACTCATAATTCCAATTATTTCATGCATTTATTACACATTTTCAATCTTTGCATTCAAGTCATATTTAGGTGTTTTCATGCTAACACATTTCACAAAAGTTGTTTCTCATCTCACTAACATCCATTTTATTTCATAAAAACTCAGCAAGAATCATGAACACTCTCATGAAAAGTCCCTTGACTTTTAACCATATTGCAAATTAGTCCCCTTATTAGCAAGCTTAAGCTTTGAGGACTCCAAAAGTACAAAAATCATCAAAAATAATCATCAAAAGGACTTACTTGCAAGGATGAGATGTAGCTGAAAATTTCAAGTTTCCAAACTCTTAAGCTTACTGATGTTTTCAGTGGGAGAAGAAAAGAAAAAGAAAAGATGATAGCCTTTGTTTATTTTATCTTATTTTATTCATTTAGTCAACTAATGTCACCAACCCTTGTCAAATTTTTAATTCCCTTGTCCCCTTGGCCAGCCATCACCTTTAAGAAGGAATAATTGCACTTTAAGGACCTCCATTTTATATTCTATAACTATTAGACACCTTTAGCTTGTAATTTGAAACTTTCGCACTTTATGCAATTTAGTCTTTTTTCGCAATTAAGCCTACAATCGCTAAAATTAAAGCACCAAAATTCTCATGCATAATTATAAACATGTTATAACACATTAAATATTACCAACATAATTTTCCTCAATCTCAGATTAGTGGTCCCAAAATCGCTATTCCGACTAACCGCAAAATCGGGCTGTTATAGTGTGAATCAAAAGAGGTATTCCCTAATGAAATGGTTTATCATATGGTTGATTCCAAAAGAGTTATGTATAAATGCACTAACTTGTGTATTGATAATGATGTTTAGGCTTGTGTCAAGCTTGTGGTTACGGTTGATGTTTATGTTTATGTCTTGTATTATGCAAATGAAACGGGTAAGAAAAGGTAATGCAACTGTAAGTTCATAATTGAGATGTAATATGATGATAAAAGGATTGATGAGTTGAATGACGTACTTATACATGAGAAATTTACTTATGCTATTGATGAATTTATGTATGTCATAAATAAATGCACTAATTCATGAATTGATAATGTTATTTAAGCTTATGCTAAGTAAGTGGAAGGGAAAGTAAGTAAATGGAATGGTTCATAGTCTTATGAAAAGGTTACTGATTGTGTAATATGTCTTATAAAATCCTATTATGTTAGGAATGAAAAGTGCATGTGATGTTGATGAACTTACTCATTTGTGAGTTGATGGTCATATAGTTTGATAAATCATGTGGCATTGGTTTAGGTTTATATTTATCCTATAAAGTTCATTATTGAAATGAAAGGTTATGCTTAAGTTTATACGAGCTTACTAAGCATCCATTGCTTACGTAATTACTTTCCTTTACTTTACATATTATCGGAAGCTCGATCAATTTGAAAGCTCGTCGGAGATCTATCACACTATCCAGTGATTATATCGGTAGATTTTGATATTTTGGTCAAGGTTATAATGGCATGTATAGGTGAAAGGTTTAGTTGATGTATATTCCATGTAAAAGCTACCTTGAATTTGTGACACTTTTGGTACTTTGATGCGTTGATGGTTGGTGTTATTATGGCTAAGTTAATGCATGATAGAATGACCAATTTGGTATATGATGATATGCTTATATTGTGACCATGTTAGGTTATGCTTTAAGATGGTTATGAGCTATGTGTTTTGGTATGAATATGGTCAATTATGCTTATGGTTAGGTATATTTGATTGTTTGTGTTTGAGGTGCCTATATGGCATATTGGTTGGATGGTTAAATAGCCTATTGAATTGGTATTATTATGCATGATTTGGGTATGTTTTAAGGTCTTGGTGAAATGTACAAGTTGTTTGTAGGTTCATGCTTGAATGGGGGAAAGAAATTACTTGATTTTGACCACTTTCTTTTCTATACAGCATCAGACACGGACGTGTGTCTTAGCTATGTGTGACACACGACCATACAACACGGCCATGTGTCCCTTGTAGGTTTTAAAAATTGCTTTTCAAAAGTTACACGGGTTGGGACACGGTCCTGTGTCCCTATTTCGAATGTTACATGGCCTTGCCACACGGCCGTGTGACCTTAGTAGTTTAAACTTTTCTAACTTTTTCTCCAATATTTCAAATGTTCCGATTTAGTCCCAAATTGTTTCTAAAGCATTTTTAGGGCCTCGAGGACTCAAATAAAGGAAGATTTGCATTTGTATGAATGGATTATGCTGTGACTAATATAATGTTTGAAAGTGTATGTTTTTAAGTTACGTTTTTATAGTAATACTCTATAACCCTATTCCAGCGACGAATACGGGTTAAGGATGTTACAAAAAGATTCTAGTGTAATCAATTCCTTTTCTCTAGGTACCTTCAAAATCCATTTTATTTATCCAACCCTTAATGTTACGGGGCTAGAACTTTAATCTTGTAATTCGTAAAGCCTTAGGCAATTTTTTAGGTTCGAATTCATCTAAGTCAAATTAACTCTCATAAAATGAGAATTCTTTATAGAAATTCTTTAAGACACTGAAAATAAAGTGGAAGCAACTCAAAACGAATGAATAAAAAATGTCACAAGAAAGCAATGTACACAAGGTGTGTAAGTAAATGCTCTTAATAGTTTTCAATTGCTATAAAGGATTACAACTGAGTGATAACAAAAGAGAGTGTAACACCCCCGACCTGTATCCGTCGTCGAAACTAGGTTACGGAGCATTACCAATGATTATAAAATATTTCCACATTATTCAAGTAACATACTATTCATTTCCCGAGAACAATCATGATGTCACTTGATTGGATCCTCGAGGCCCAAAATGAATATTAGAACCAAAATGGGACTAAATTGGGATCACTAAGAATTTTTATCAAGTACAGGGCTCACACGCCCGTGCGGTCTAAGGACATGCCCGTGTGACCCTTAGACATGCCCGTGCTACAGGCCGTGTATTACCCTATGTAACTCTCTGACTTGTGCACACGGCCATGCCACACGCCCGTGTGCTAGGCCGTGTCTTTCACACAGCTGAGACACACGCTCGTATCTCTGCCCGGGTGTTCAATTCAGAGCATTCTATTTCTAAATTTCAAGATGCAGGGGACACACGGTGAATTCACATGCTCATTTGTCAGGCCGTGTGTCACACACAATCTAGACACACACCCGTGTGTCTACCCATGTGGACAAACCAAAGCCATTTTCTTGTTTCATTTGTTACCCAAATTTAACCATTTACCTGCACTAAAACATACCAATTCATACCAACCAATTCAAACATTATAGCTAAGGTTAATTTATTTCTTAATATAGTATATTTTTACCTACCTTCATAGCTATGTTTTTACCATTGTCTAACATGACTATCATCATAACTTGATTATTCATACTTTATATACTTATAGATTATAATTATACTAAAACATAACCATATCTAGCCATTACAATAGCTAGTCATTATCAAATATCTACATGTCATTCCTTGATCAATTTAACCTATACATGCCATTATAACCACATTTGTTTTACCTTATATACCAAATTGAATTGATGGATAGTGTGAGTGATCTCCACCGAGCTTCGAATCCAGCGAGCTTCTGATTTACTATAAGACAGGGAAAAATAAAACAGAGTAAGCATATAATGCTTAGTAAGTCCATATAACTTTGTAATAAACTTACCACCCATTCTTCATCAAAATAAATACATAAGGTATAATCAAACCATTTAATCTCACAAGCCCTATCACACATTCTCATCACCCTTGTTAGTCACATATTTCATACAAACTTCAAGAAATACATATATGAACTCATCAATAGTTGGATTCTCATGCATATATGTTTTTCCACATCATGTGTTCATATAACATGTATGCAATTTTCTTCATGTATTTCAGGTATACTTTATATTAATTCATCTCAAGTTCCAGTATATTTCTTATCAGAACCTTACCCAATAATCAATTGAAGTAGTGATAATCACTTGGGTAGTACACTTAAGTGTACAAATATATTCTCAAAGATGAACATATTCATCAAACCATTTCATGTTCATGTATAAACATTTCATACTTCACATATCATGTCTCAATCTATAATCATTTATCTCAAATCCATATTTGCTCATGTCAGAACTTTTCCCGTTGAATTTATTTGAATTATCAATGGATACTCATGTAGTACACTTAAAGTGTACAAAATCATAATCCGTCATTTCATATCCAGTAGTACCTTTTACGTACACTCTCGAGCCACTTATTATACAGCAGAATTAACAGTCCAGGCTAAATTTTATCTGTAACGCATATACTCTAAGGGTTTTTTCGGATTACCAGTCCAGGCTAAATCCTTTATATGACAAAAAATTCCCTATAGAGTCCAATCTGGATTACCAGTCCAGGCTAAATCCAGTCAATTAGGATTACCAATCCAGGCTAAACCCTAATTCAAACATATACTCGAGAGGCTCATTTTGGATTACCCATCCGGGCTAAATCCTTTCCAAAATGAGATCAATGGATTACTCATCCGAGCTAAATCCTTTTGCAACACATGCAAGACCTCATTTCATTCATTATTCAACAGGGACTTACCATTTATGGGATATTATCATTTATTGGGCTTTATTGAACATCTTTAATTCCATAAAATATATACATATGATTTTTATATCATCACATACATATATACCATCACATTCATACAATTTAATTCAAGCATAATAACATACATAGTTAAGTTACACGAATTTACATCGATAATTGTTCGTGTACATAAAATCTATTAATCCAACATTTTCTCATTTCCAAGTTCTAACTCCATATTTGGTCTACCCGAATCTATACGAGTAAATTTAACATCAATTTAATGTAATTCATACTCAATTTAGTCCAATTTACAACTTAGGCAAAATTACCATTTTATCCCTAAACTTTTGATATGATAATTTCGTCCCTAGGCTCGAAAAATGAAATTCATGCAATTTACTCCATTTTTTGAGCATAACCAAATTTTTCATGTAATATTTACAGCCCATATATTTCATAAAAATTAGAATTTTTCCATGGATTTCACACTTTTTACAATTTAGTCCTTAAATCAAGTTTTCATCAAAATTCACTTTGTAAAAGTTGTTTATCTATCAACAACCTTTCATTTTCTACCATAAATTTCAACTTTTCAGCATAATCATCCATGGTAAAAAATTCCATACTTTGATATATTTTCAATTGAACCCCCAAAATAGATAAATTACGCTAGCCCAATCTCAAAAATATGAAAATTACTAAAAAAGGGGCTTGAATACTTACCTAATTTGGCCAAGAAAGTTTTCTCTTTCTTCCATTTCCATAACTAGGGTTTCTATGCTTTTTTATTTTGGGGAAGATGATATGATATTATTTTATTCATTTAATTTAACTTATCATCCATTAACTTTTTAAGTTTCCAATTTCATCCTTTTCTTTTTCTAATTTTCCATGGATGATTCATCCAAAAATATCTACTAGCTTTATTTAATGGTCTAATTACCATATAAGGACTTCCAATTTTAAGTTCTATAGCTATTTAATCCTTTTAACTATTAGAACTCAACTTTTACACTTTGTGCAATTTGGTCTTTATCAAATTAGACGTGTAATCAATAAAAAAAATCTTTTCGAAATTTTCACACGACATTATTATCATACTATAGATCATAAAATATTATTAAAATATTTTTTCTCTCCGGACTAGGATTTGTGGTCCCGAAACCACTATTTTGATTTTTACCGAAAATGGGCTGTTACAACTCTCCCCCTTAAAAATTTCCATCCTCAAAAATTATAGTAATAAATAGGTGGCTTTCTCTATATCATATCATTGTCAGAAAACTTTTATTAAAGCTACCTTTTATTTTTCAATTCTTTCTTATTCACGTGCCATAATTATAATCAATTCTTTACTATAACTTATGTCAAGCTGAATTTCAATATCCATCGGAGGAATAACTGATAATATATCTGATAATACCATCATATTATAATTACAAGAAAACTTTAAGAATTCAGTCAAACTCTGGCGGTAACATTATCGGATAAGTAATACTTCCAACTCTTTCAACAAATTTCATGTAATTCAATAGATCAATGACTTAATTTACCTTTACAGTCAAACCGGAAAACTTTCTTCCATGGAAAATTTTTCAGAAACACTTTGTCGCCAGCTTGAAACTCTATTTCTTTTCATTTAAAATTCACATAAAATTTCTAACAATCAGAGGTTGCTTTAAACCTATCTCGGATATCATCTATATTTTGTTTGTTTTACGAATCATATCAACTCCACATATCTTTTCTTACTAAGCTCAATCCAACAATATGGTGTTTTACAATTGCAACTACACAGAGTACTGTATAATGACGTTTCAATACTTAACTGAAAATTGTTATGATTTGCAATTTACTAACATCAATTATTTCTTTTCCATTTATCTTTGAATTTTAAGATACAGCACCAAAGTATATTTTCAAAAATCTGAATAACACATTCAGACTAATCATCAGTTTGGAAGCGAAATGCGATATAAAAAATTTGTAACCATGTACCCAAAACTTCTTATAATTTGCTTCAAAATTAAGAAACAAACCATAAACCGTAGAGCTCTATCAAACATTTAGGAGACTGATACTCCATATATCCTGATAATCTCGGAAACATATATCTCATCCAATCAATCAAATGAACAATCCATTTATACTAGAATAATACGTATAAACTTCATCAAACAATTAATGATTACCCATGTAACATCTTTCTTTTTCTGAAACAAGAGTAATTCCGATACAAAATTTATAATAACTTTATCTCATTTATGTTCTAGTGTCGTATTTGGATGTAACAGTCCTAAAGATATCAGTACCTGTTGTTCGGTTTTAGCTAACTGACATATCAAACATTTAAGTATAATTTCAGAAACATCACATTTCATTCCTGATTTACCAAAACATCTTTTTAATTTATCATACTTCCCGGATGACAAATATATTACCAATGTGAGTTCCATATAAAATTTTCTGTACAAGCTCTAAATTCTTCAGTACATAGGTCTATTTCGAAATAACAGACAGTCATTAGATCCCATCTGATATCCTAAATTAGAATTTATTTTACTCTGTACCCATTTAACTTATAACTCTTTTTCACTTTTCTGCGCTTCACCAATCTATTGTAGAAATACCAGTTTAGCTTTTCTCAACTAAAATTAATCTTTTATCAGATAATAGCAATCGGATATTTATTGCTCATAAATTCAGAATATCATCAACTATATTTACTTTTCCCGAATGATACTCAATTTCCAAATCAGAGTTTTTCAACAATTCAAATCATCTTTGTTGTATCAGATTCAAATCTTTCTGTACCATCAGGTATTTTAAAGTTTTATGATCAGTAATTCTCAGTACCAACACAATAATTTCCAATTCCAAATCATATATTGAGTAATTCCTTCGTGTGATTTTAACTGTTTGAAAGTATAGGCCATTACTTTGCCTTCCCTCATCAAAATACAATTTAATCCATTCAATGATGTATCACTGTAATAATGAATTTCCTACCTGATTCAGGCTGAACTAAAACTGATGATTCAATTAAAAGAGCTTCCAACTGATTAAAACTTTGCTACCATTTATCGATCCATTCCAATCTTATATCTTTCTACAATAACCATGTCATTGATGTAGCTATTTCAATAATTAACATCAAGGTTTTGAATTATTCAGAAGTCACAATCATTAAATAAATTTTAAACCATGGTGCTATAATAAATCTGATGCTTCAACAATATAGATAAAACAATACCTTAACTTAAATCGGAAGTAATCCCAATAACAACCAGTGTCATAATAAAATTTCTATAATCTAAAATCCATATCACTTGACTTCATGATCAAATCAGGATTTTTAGCAGTAATACATGTAATTACCTTCAGTCAGTGAATATTCTTTACAGGCAACCCATAATAATGACAAGAAATCTAAGATAATAAAATCCAAGTTGCGAAGCTATACTGAATTTCCGAGAAGATAACCCATATTGAATAATAAAGAAATTGATGACATATCAGAGAAAATCTAGAAGAGTAATCTTGCACATTCATACTATAAACAGTCATATTAAAGACAGTGCAACTTGCACATTTGCCATTCAGAACTTCAATTAACAAAAGTATAAGATAATATCATACCAATTTTATCATCATGTCTTTTTATCAAACATGCTGAATCAGAAGACCAGAGAAAAGAGCAATACCGCTCATGAATCAACCGGACTTACAATAATTTATGTCTATTACCATGTTTAGCCAACCTTTCCATATAATGATTATAGCATCCAAACATAAACAGTTATATATATATACCTCTGATAATAACAGTACATATAGAATACTCATATAAAATACCTAGAAGAGATTGATGTAATATATTTGATTATAACAGCTGTATTCAAATATTTTTTGCAATTTCATCACTAATCCACTGACATATATAGTTATCAATAATTTCACATCATTCAGTTCACTCAAGGAACTAATTGAAAGAAATTTTCAATTAACCCATTCTGTAAATACCATATCTGAATAAATCAATTTCCCATGAATAACTTCTTCATTTAACAGTGGCACTGTGTATCCAAATAGTTTCCAAAAAAATCTGATATTTCTCTTTAGAACCCATCTTTAATTACTAACCCATTCTCAGTTCTGACAGTTTTATTTATCATTAAGCCACTGAACTCTTTAGTTCCACACTTTTGAACTAAATCAATATAAATCCTATGAATTTCATTACATATAACTATACTAATAAGGGGGTGGAGATTGTAAAGCCTCACAATTTAACTTTCATATATATATATACTCATATAATATCACATTTATCATTCTCAAGTACTATAAAACATTTATCTATTTTTTTTTAATTACATTTCATCATAAATAACATTTTTCTCAGATACTTAAGTATCCCTTTCGGATTTATCAGAATTAGCTCTCTGTCTATTTGTAAAACAATTTCTTATCAGAGTCAGGAGTTATCACACTATCACAGGTTATATAATGGCATGTATTTCTAGACTTCACATATGCTATGTTCAGTCCAAGAACCAGCTAAACTGTAGCTCTAATACCAATAAATGTAACACCCCTAACCCATATCCGTCGCCAGAACAGGGTTACAGAGCATTATCGATGATTACAGAACATTTTCACATTATTCCAGTAACATACTATTCATTTTCCTAGAACAATCATGACATCCCTTGATTGGACCCTCGAGGCCCAAAATGAACATTAGAACAAAAACGAGACTAAATCGGGATCACTAAGAATTTTTCTCAAATACAGGGCTCACACTCCCGTATGGTCTACGAACACGCCCGTGTGACCCTTAGACATGCCCGTTACCCCGTATAACTCTCTGACTTGTGCACACGGCCATGCCACATGCCCTGTATGCTAGGCCGTGCCTCTCACACAGCTGAGACACATGCCCGTGTCTCTGCCCGTGTGCTCAATTCAGAGCATTCTGTTTCAAACTTTCAAGATGCAGGGGACACACGGCCAATTCACATGCTCATTTGCCAAGCCATGTGTCACACACGGTCTAGACATACACCTGTGTATCTACCCATGTGGACAAAACAAAGTCATTTCCTTGCTTCATTTGTCACCAAAATTTAACCATTTACCTGCTCTAAAACATACCAATTCATTCCAACCAATTCAAACATTATAGCTAAGGTTATTTCATCTCTTAATATAGTATATTTTTACCTACCTTCATAGCTATGTTTTTACGATTGTCTAACATAACTATTATCATAACTTGATTATTCATACTTTATATACTTATAGATTATAATTATACTAAAACATAACCATATCTAGCCATTACAATAGCTAGTCATTATCAAATATTTACATGTCATTCCTTGATCAATTTAACCTATACATGTCATTATAACCACATTTGTTTTACCTTATATACCAAATTGAATTGATGGATAGTGTGAGCGATCTCCACTGAGCTTCCAATCCAACGAGCTTCTGATTTACTATAAGATAGGGAAAATAAAACGGAGTAAGCATATAATGCTTAGTAAGTCTGTATAACTTAGTAATAAACTTACTACACATTCATCATCAAAATAAATACATAAGGTATAATCAAACCATTTAATCTCACAAGCCCTATCACACATTCTCATCACCCTTGTTAGTCACATATTTCATATAAACTTCACGAAACACGTATATGAACTCATCAATATTTGGATTCTCATGCACATATTTTTCCACATCATGTGTTCATATAATATGTATGCAATTTTCTTCATGTATTTCAGGTATACTTTATATTAATTCATCTTAAGTTACAATATATTTCTTATCAGAACCTTACTCAATAATCAATTAAAGTATTGATAATCACTTAGGTAGTACACTTAAAGTGTACAAATCTATTCTCATAGATGAACATATTCATCAAACCATTTCATGTTCATGTATAAACATTTCATACTTCCACATATCATGTCTCAATTTATAACCATTTATCTCAAATCCATATTTGCTCATGTCAGAACTTTGCTCGTTGAATTTATTTGAATTATCGATGGATACTCATGTAGTACACTTAAAGTGTACAAAATCATAATCCGTCAATTCATATCTAGTATTACCTTTTAGGTACGCTCTCGAGCCACTTATTTTACAGCAAGATTATCAGATCAGGCTAAATTCTGTCTGTAACGCATATACTCTAAGGGCTTTGTCGGATTACCAGTCCAGGCTAAATCCATTATATGATAAAGAATTCCCTATAGAGTCCGATCTGGATTACCAGTCCAGGCTAAATCCAGTCAATTAGGATTACCAATACAGGCTAAATCCTAATTGAAACATATACTCGAGAGGCTCATTTTAGATTACCCGTCCGGGCTAAATCATTTCCATAATGAATCAATGGATTACTCGTCCGATCTAAATCCTTTCTGTAACACATGCAGGACCTCATTTCATACAGGAAATCACCACTATCCATCGATATTCATTATTCAACCGGGATGGGACTTACCATTTATGGGATATTATCATTTATTGGGCTTTATTGAACATCTTTAATTTCATAAAATATACATATGATTTTTATATCATCACATACATATATACCATCACATTCATACAATTTAATTCAAGCATAATAACATATATAGTTAAGTTACACGAACTTACGTCGATAATTGTTCGTGTACATAAAATCTATTAATCCAACATTTTCTCATTTCCACGTTCTAACTCCATATTCGGTCTACCCGGATCTATACGAGTAAATTTAACATCAATTTAATGTAATTTATACTCAATTTAGTCCAATTTACAACTTAGGCAAAATCACCATTTTGCCCCCTAAACTTTTGATAAATGACGATTTCATCCCTAGGCTCAGAAAATAAAATTCATACAATTTACTCATTTTTTTGAGCCTAACCGAATTTTTCATATAATATTTACAGCCCATATATTTCATAAAAATTAGAATTTTTTTATGGATTTCACATTTTTTACAATTTAGTCCCTAAATCAAGTTTTCATCAAAATTCACTTTGTAAAAGTTGTTTATCTATCAACAACCTTTCATTTTCTACCATAAATTTCAAATTTCCAGCATAATCATCCATGATAAAAATTCCATACTTTGATATATTTTCAATTTAACCCCCAAAATAGATAAATTACACTATCCCAATCTCAAAATTATGAAAATTACTAAAAACGGGGCTTGAATACTTACCTAATTTGGCCAAGAAAGTTTTCTCTTTCTTCCATCTCCATAACTAGGGTTTCCATGCTTTTTATTTTGGGGAAGATGATATGATATTATTTTATTCCTTTAATTTACCCTATCATCCATTAACTTTTCAAGTTTCTAGTTTCCTCCTTTTCTTTTTCTAATTTTCCATGGATGATTCATCCAAAAATATCTACTAGCTTTATTTAATGGTCTAATTACCATATAAGGACATCCACTTTTAAGTTCTATAGCTATTTAATCCCTTTAACTATTAGAAATCAACTTTTGCACTTTGTGCAATTTGGTCCTTTATCAAATTAGACATGTAATCGGTAAAATTTCTTTACAAAATTTTCACACGACATTGTTGTCGTACTATAGATCATAAAATATTATTAAAATAATTTTTCTCTCCGGACTCGGATCTGTGGTCCCAAAGCCACTATTTCGATTTTTACCAAAAATAGGCTGTTACAGAGAGGGAAGGCCTCTATTTATAGTTGAGTTCCCCAAATCCAACAGTATAAATTGAGTTACATCGACGGTTGAGATTAGAGCCTATCTACAGGTTAAGAGTCTTAAGTGATTTAAACTATCTATATTTTTATCCCTTAAGATTTACAATAATTGCCCTGATAGCTCTAGTTTTACTGAAGTGTTTCATTAGGCCACCAAGGCTTCAAGTATATGGGCTTCTTCATATGTTTCACGAGTCGAGACAGTTCAAGCAGGTCAAATGAGCCACATTTAATCAGTTGCCCTCTTTGAAACGTTTTTTGCGCATTCGTCACGAGTTTTGATCCGTAACCCATGACACTAGAATTAAGTTGTTGTAGATTGCTCTGCTCATGAAACCGAGGAGCAAACAATAGGTGTTGGTTGACATTACAGAAAGACCAAGAGTTGTCACTCCATTTCATTCTTCTATATGTATTTCAGCATTATAAGAGAGATCGTTTTTAAAATATTTTCATAGGAATACAACCATCAAATTTTGTTATTAGTCACTATACTATGTAAAGGTTCTAGATTTAATTAATGTATTTTTCGAAATTTAAAATTTTAGTCTTGACTCAAACAGCAGCAGATAAATTTATTAAGTCAAATTTTATTATTATTTATATATTATACATAAGTTGTTGATTTAGCATTTATTCTCCAATTAGATCATTTTTCAATTTTATATTATTCAAAATTTGAAATTTCAACATAACTCAAGAAATCGTTTTTAAATTCATTAACTAAAATGACGCGGCTATTCTGTAAGTACTACGTGAAAATGGCTACCTAAAGGTAGTTTGGCCCATAATTGTTTCTGTTTTATTTGCAATGCTCCCTCTCATGATATTATCGTTAGTCCCAATCCATGAGATATAATATAGAGTTACCAAGAAATCTCCTGAGAAAGAGTGCTTGCAAACTGTCTTCTCTTCCCATTATGGGGAAGGATTGGTCTTTCATTTCATGGCTTCAAGACTTCCTTGCAGGGGCGTAGCTTGGGGGCATGGGCCCTGCCCCTAAAATGTAAAATTATAATTTTGGCCCTTAAAATTTTTTAAAAATTTTAAATTAGTAAAGGTAAAATTACACTTTGGCCCCCCTAAAATTATAAAAATTCGATTTAATCCTTTACAAATTATAAAAATATAAACTATAAAAAATTAAAATTTTATCCAGCCCCCTCTAAAAATTCTTCTTCTACTTTCTTGGTAGGAACCCGCCTGCCCAGGGTTTCAGTTAGGATACGTTACCCGCCTGCCCAGGGTTCCATGATCTTCAGTTATTGTCCAAAATGCCTGCAGCTGGTCTGAATTTGTGTTGCCTCAGAAAGGGACTGTTACCTTCATCATCATCCTTTATACAGTAGTAGCATTTCTGCCTCTCCAAATTGCAAGAATCACCCGCCCAAGGTTGCACGTACATCAGGGCCTGTTCGGACAATCTTTCTTACCAAGGTCTCCCTAATTAATTTGGCTTAATTGATAATTTGGCCCTCAAACAATACCACTTTTTTCCACTTAGCTATATATATATATATATATATATATATTGTGTCAAAATAGTTTCTAAATTATTAATTTCACCTCCTTTTATCCATAACCAATACGTACGTGGTGTTTCTTACTAGACATGCATTTTTTTCAAATAAATTGAGACAAAATTGATAAGTTAAAAACAATTTTTTTTATTAAAAAAACTTTTTAGTTACCTAAGTGGAAAAAAGATACAATTTGAATGCCAATTTAGTAGTTAAGCTGACTAACTTTAAAAGCATGAATTGCTTTCTTTTGAAGGGTGATAATGATAATTTTGTTCTATGGAAATCACTTTTACAATTGAACCCACCATATTTTTAGAAGATTTCACATTGTCACCATCTACTCATCAACCTCTTGAATTAATTTTGTCATTTTTGTTGCCACTAAAATTTATCAACTGGAATCTTAATTTGAAGCAAAGGCAGACAGGTTTACAAGGAAGAACTTTTCATTACAAAGTATAGAACACAAGCGAAGACGATGACGACAATGATGATAGAGAGGCAATCATGGTCTGATGAGGTTGGCGGAAATATGTCAGATTATAACTCTTACAACCAGTTAAGAAATATTCTCAACTGCTACCAATGAACACATTTTCTTTAACTTTACAGTTGAAAACATAACATTCTTACACTTTTGTCCCATGTTAAATTGCAGATGCACCAGGTTCATGGCTTCAATCACGTGTTTTTTTTATAAAAGCTTGTGCCAGACAAATGAAATAGCCAAAACCAAACCACCAGGGCTCTCAATTGCGTGGCAACATTCCTTACGCCAGTATCATATTCAGGCTAAAACTAAGATGCAATTCTTTGAGCTCTTGCAGATGTTTTACAACTTCTATTGAGCTTTTGCAAAGGTTCGGCTAGATACACCGTGCAATAATTTAATGAATCCAAGAAAACTTAGCTTCCCATCGGTATGCCGAATCCAGTCATGGAGAACAGCATGGACAGGCACGGATGGGCTCAGGCCGAGTTCCTGAAAAGTCATCATCAAAATGCTAGGGGATTAGTCCAGGTTTTTGTTGCGCCACACCTTACAGCATCCCAGCACAGCAAAACGAAGAAAAAAGATCAACAAAGAGACTCGAATTTGCAGTAAAGATATCCTTTTAAAGTAATTATAAAAGCTAGTATCTTCATCCAATGTATGGGAAATAAGTAAGAAAGTTGTCAATAGCTGTATTTTATAGAGTTTTATTACTATAAATGATATATTAAGTTTAAAGATTGAAAATTAATTAGCAAAACCTTTTATTAAATTTATAGAAATCTAAATAAAAAGAAGCTAGGATAAAACATCAATCTTAGGTGAAAACATTTTCCCCAAATAAAAGAGGTTTAAATGCCCAGTAAAGTGATATAAATACTCCTTAAATCGCTATTCTATTAGTAATAACACAATAAATCCAGAATTCCAGTGAAGGACCGGAACATAAATATCATAAATACGACTTTTATAAGTTTTTCATGCCTGTCAACATACCCTCATTATCTTTTATAGCATAATTTTTAAACTGGTAATATTAGAAACTAAATAATCAACTAAATTGGAAACATATGAAACACATTCCCAGGGCTAAGCAAGAGCAGATCAACATACCGAAGCTAACTCATCAATGACAATAGCTCTATTTCCATCCTTCTCAAAAAGCTCATAAGCACAACGAGCATGTTGTTCCCATCGATCAAGAGCCTCCAGCTGATGAACACTTAATGCAGCTGCACAGAATTCATCAAAGTCCATCCTTCTGTATTGAAGTGCACTTAGCTACAACATAAGGAAAAAAGCATACAAAAATAGAGATTCAGAAAACCTGAACATATTTATTGCCACAACAATTAACAGAGGAAGAACCTACGGATGCTAGAAATTCAGGGATGCGAGACTCCTTCATAGCATCTGTTGCATTTTTCATCAGGGCCTGACCAGGTCACACGAGCTTTTGATGATTAATCACAGGAGAACTGACAAAAAATTTCAGGACAATGGGAAAAATACTGACCACTTTAATATTTTCCAAGCTTATAGTTCCATTTTTGTTTGGTTCCAATAGTGCAAACTGCTCCTTCAAGTAAAATAGCTCATCCACAGTCAAAGTTTTAGACAGTGCCTGGAAAAATGCCAACAAAAACAGAATTAAGCAAATTGAAAAATTCGGGGGCTATAAATCACATGCACAAAAAGGAAACTGAATTATGAAACCTATTAGGTTTAGGCTCAACAAGTGGAGGCTTCAAGAACACTATTAAAAAAAAAAAAACCCTCACTTCACAACTAGCACAAGCATTAACTGTTTTAGAGACTGCTAAAAAAATTTACAAGTCACACACTTTTTGTGACCTCAGATAAGTATTTTGCTCCAATATAGAACCCACTAGGGGGTTCATATCAATCCTCAAATTGGTAATGGCATAAACCAACCCATGTTAACCACATAAAACAGCTTTCTAAAATTGGCCCCAGATTCACTTGAGTTGTTCTGACCAAAAATTTACCACAGTGCCTAAGATGCACTTTCTGCACACCGAAACACAGGTGTTTCCTACCAGTCTACAAACACACCAATAATAAGATATACAGAATAGTTTTGAGACATATCACCATATACACACCCTTAATGCAGCTTTCCGAAGAGATGAAGAGCGCAGGTAAGCCTTCATGAGTTTGAATATAAGTATATCCAAGGGTACTTTCACATCGTTAGAATTTTTTATCCAGGGATGACCTGAAGTAAACAATTGTGAGTAAAATTTCAAGAACATAAGAATGATGAACTTGTGAGGTAGATGAGGCACTCACTCAAGGCTTGGGCCGCAGTCAGTCTTTTCCTTGGGTCCTTGTTCAGTAGGCGTTTCACAAAATCCCTTGCCTCAGAAGATAGAGCTGGCCAGGGTGCTTCATCAAAACTTGGATCAGCTTTTAGAACAGCCCGAAAAATCCCAGACTCTGTTCGGGCCCAAAATGGCCGACTACCACACAACAAAATATATGCAATCACACCTATACTCCAGACGTCTGCTTCTGTACTGTAAGACCTATGTAGAACTTCTGGTGCTACATAGTATGCACTACCAACGATGTCATTAAGCCTTTCATCTGCAAATGGAAAAAAGACGAGAAACATATTAACAAATCAATCAAATGAATAAAACACATAAATTGACTAATAGAAAATTGAGTACAAACCTGGTTTCACAAAATCTGACAAGCCAAAATCTATGGCCTTCAATTGTGAGTTTCCATCCTTTGATTTAAACAAGAAATTCTGATGCAGAAAATAGCTATACTTAGAACAAGCACATGGCCAAATCTTTTATAATCCAACTACTAAAACCTTCTGCAGCTAAGAAGAGAAAAATAGAATATAACAGAATGGAGCACAACCAAGAGAACAAGCAGCAGCCTTATGCTAGCCATAGGTGCTTGTTCACAAATGTTATTGCTAACAGGATATTTAACCCCAGTTATCCCCATGGAAAGCCCTTAAACGCACCTCAGAAATATTAAGATTGGACCCCAAAACTGTGAAATATAACTCAAAAACCAATTTCAGAAAACCTGGAAATATATTTCACCTCAGGTTTAAGATCGCGGTGCACAACACCCTGCAGATGGCAAAAGGAAACTACATTAAGTATCTGAATCATCACATCTTTTGCATCATCCTCAGTGTATTTTCCACCCCTGCATGAATAGAATCAGACTTCATGAGTAATCAAATCCCAACTTTCATCCGTCCTCAATCTCCTACAATGTGTTAGTCGGTATAAAAGAACTCCACAGCACCTATTATTAGAAGAAATACCTTGAAAGAATTCTGTCCAAGAGTTCGCCTCCTTCACATAATCTAAGCGAAGTAATTGTAACTTATTAGATGCAATACACCACATGTGGCAGTAAAGAAACACACACAATTGTTAAATCCAATCATAAAGAAACACACACAATTGTTAAATCCAATCATATTTTTCATCATATACTTACTCCATTACTATATATACATTATCGTGGTCCTCGTAGGCATGATAGAATTGTACTAGATTGTTATGTCCAGACAGAGCTCTCAATATCTTTACCTCCCTTCTAACATCCTCAATGGCGATCGCTGTAGTCATCTATCAACAAACAACAAGATCAACCATGAGAAAAAAACAAAAGGCGATCATCATGACATTTCAGTTTATGGGCACAAAATGGCAACTACCCAGAAATAAAATTGCTCTGCTTTCGTAAGGCACGATTTGAGACCAATACTAAACACGTTTGAGGAAATAATTAAGTATCAACAATTATAGGATAGGAACCGCTGCATTCGGAATTGAACTCTATTACACTCTGTTAAAATTTTGAGTCAATTCAAAATTTATTTATTTTCATTCCCGAGTGTATTAGTAATATAATTCACGACGGCTTCGACACCTTTAAACAAAAAGAGCAAAGTTCAAAAAGATAACAATAATGATAATAACAAAACAAAAATTAAAAAGAAACCTTCGCTTTAGGTATCACTTTAACGGCAACTTGCTGCCCTTTAAGCTCTCCTTTCTTAAACTTCGCCGCACAAGTGTAACCGAAATGGCCTCTCCCTACCTCTTCTCCAAGCTCATACTTGCTCCCAAAATGCTTCGAAAAGCCGAAGCTCTTATCGAGTCCAGCACCGGTGGCTCCCGCCGCACCATCACCGTCGGCCTCACTTCCTTCCGGTATGGCGGACTCATTCGGCTTCACAGACCCGTGCCGTCGAGCAAGAACTGCCCTAATATGCTTGGCCGGAGAAGGCGGAGGGAACGGCTTCCTGAAAAACCGTTTCGGAGTGGAATTGGCCGAAGATCTCGCCGGAGACTTCTTGGAGAACAAGTAGTGAGCTGGACTAGGACTATAAAACGGAAAAAAGGGCGACTTCTTGCCTTCATTGTTGGAATTCGAACTTTCCTTTTCTTCTGTTCCTTTAGGTTGATCTAATTTGTGGTTTTGGTTACCATTTACTACATCAGGCAAAGGCGAAGCTGGAACCGAGTTAGACTTATGGTGGATATCTTTATTCCGGGGATGGATAGGAGTATTCCTTGAATCAGGACGAAAAGAAGGGTTTGGGGATGGTTTGGAAGTGCAAAGACCCATAGCAGAGCAAGCCTATCTCAGTCTCTTTTCCCCAAACACTGTAGGATTTTAAATCTCTCCCACAACCATTTGAATCTGCAAAAAGCCAAACTGAAAATTAAAAAAAAAAAAAAAAAAAATCTTTTTTAGTCTTTAGAAAACTGAAGCCTTTATTTTTGTCTTTGGTGTTTGAAAGTATTTATTGGAGAGGTAAAGGGATCTAGAGAAGATGATAAAAAGGAAACGACGATTAGTTCCGGTTTTTTTTTTTTCGTAAATGAGTTAATTAATTAATATTTGGAGTAGTTAAAATGTTAATTGAAAAAGATGGATTAGCTAGCTTTTGTGTGGGGTGGTCCAAGGAGAGATTTTCCACGTGGCATAATCATAGGGCGGTTGTTAATTAATTTGGTTCGGTTCAGTTATGACATGCAGTAATAGATATATTTCGTGGGAGTTGTTTTTCCTTCGGTATTCATTATTTTAATGCGGGTAGAATTGACAATTTCTAAATTGCGTTTGATTTGAACTCCAAAAGTCAAAACCACGCCGTTTAACTACTCTTTTTTGTTTCTTTCATGAATAAGAGAAGATCCCTTTCTCCTAGTCCTGTTGTTTGTCAGAGTAATAATTTTGATTGAATTAAAAAGCAAAATGTCATAAAAACAAGAAAGATGCATGGTTTTTGTATACATTCTCAAATTTTGTCTTTTTATCAAAATCATTTGACTTAAGATACAATTGTTAATGTTAAATTTTGGATACATGTATACAGCTGTTTGATAAAATAAATAAGACAAATAGTGGTGCGAAAGGAATAAAATGTATATTAAGATATACTTATATATATATATATATTTATTGTTGGTTTAAGCTATTTATATTATTAACCCATGTGCCTCACTTAATAGGGTCAAACGTACCTCTAAATTAACAGAAAAAAGAAGTTGGCATTGAATTGGTGCAGGCAATGGCAAAAGCAAATCCCAACAGTGCAGGCGGATATGTCATGCAAATTAAGGCGCTGTCGGGTTTAGAGCCAATTTCACTTTTCTTTTCTTTTTTTCATAAATTGAAATAGTTGTAAATTACAAATTTATAATTAATTTTTTTCATTATTTTTACTATTTTAGAACTGAAAAATTGAAAATATTTTTTTAAAACTTTAAATTAATTGTTTGTAAATCAAAATTCAGGGTAAATTATATTGATAGTTACTCAATTATTTTAAAAAATTTTAATCGCTTGATGTGAAAAATTACAAAATAATAACTTAATTATTTGATTTTTCTTCTTTAGTCATCCACGGTAAAATGGTTAAGGAAAGATAAATTTAGCCCTCAATGTACATTGTGTTAATTTAGTCATAATTTAAAAAATAACCCTCAATGTTTACACATTACCTAATTTTATCCTATTTTTACATGAAATTATAATTTAATACACAATGTGTAAAAGTTGAGGTTCATTATTTTAGAATTAAAACTAAATTTGTATAATGTATAAATGTTGAGGGTTAAAGTTAATATTGTTCCAATTTTAAAATCTATCACATCAACTATCCGTTAGTGACAAAAAAAACAAATAGTTAAAAGATAATTTTATAAATTTTCATAATTAGATAATTATAAAAAAAACTTATTAATAGTTAGGTGGCTATCATTATAATTTATCCAAACTTACAATATTCTTTCAAAATATTAAAAATAATACTTGGTTTAACTCTATATAAATATAAGCAATCTTTTATTTTATTTCTTATATTTCTATTGTAAGAAAATAACATGTTTTTGTTATCGAAACAAATCTTTATTTTATTTATTTACTTCATTTTATATGAGTGTAGCATCACAATTTTTATCTTAATTTTTAATACAACATTTAAAATTACTTATAGTCTTTTCCTAACACTTAAATAAGAGTATAATGCACTTCAATGCATTTAAACTCACAGCTTTTCTTACTACTGGCAACAATATCAATACCAATTGAGTTAAAATTTAAACTGATTTATTTTTATTTATTAAATGAGTTTTCAATTTTCATAAAAAATATATTTTTTAAAAAATAATAAAATTAAGAAAACCAAATGGATCCAATTACCTAATTTTCTAGTTAATCGTCTTTCGCAAATTCTCATTGTTTTATTAATTATATAGTAAAAGATTGCACATTCAAATGTGGGTTTGAAAATGGGCAACCTTCACTCGTTTTTCCATTAAAAAAGTTTCTTGTTAAAATTGATCTACCCAAGGGTCCCCAATCAATGAGACCCCTATTTTTAAAATTGATTTTCCTTTGCTTCTAAACCATTTGAATCTTCAAATAAAACTAAATTCAACATTTTTGTTGCCCACTTTCAATGCCATGATCATAATAATTTCATTATTTAGCTTCCCACTAAATTTTGTTCCTCCTTTATTTTCTTCCCTATATCTCCATGGATCACACTAATAATATATATAATTTTAGAGATTTTACAATATATAAATATATTTGAACTTGTATTAGAATAAATTTGGACATTACTCATATATAAATAAATTTAGAGAGAATTCATACATAATTTTTGTTTTTTTTTTTTGTACAAATTAAAAGAGAAGATGTCATTGTCAAGATTTGAATTTTGGAATTTAAAGTGTCAACATAAAACTTTAACCACTTGATCCTTTAGATTATTGACTCATAAATATTATTTACAGGTAAAAGTATTATGGAGGCCATTGTACTAGGAGTTAGATTTGGGTAAATTAGTAATTGTACGTTAAATTAAAAAATAAATTGTCCTTTTGTAAAAAAAATTCATTCATTTTTGTTGTTAAAAATTGGTCATTGTACATTAACATGAGATACATGTGGCATGCCACATATTACCATATGATTATTTTGTCAACCTTGCCAATTTTTAACAATACACATGGACTAATTTGCTAATTTTTTTTAGTAAAAGAGACAAAATATAATATAATTCTTAATATAAAGACTTCTATGATACTTTTATCATTATTTACATATAACAAAACTCAATTAATCTTGATATAACATTATACAGATAATATTTGCATATGTGATTTGTGTGATGATAAAATTATTCAAAATGCTAAACTTTAGTATTGAATTCTGATAGTTGTCTCTTGACAAATAAAAAATAATATATATGCAAAGAAGACAAAATATAGGTAACTAACTCTGGATGATGATGCTTTTTTTCTTCATGCAAAATTGGCGCCAAAATAAAGGTGGGTATATATTTTAGCTAATCCTTTAAAACGGTTTCCCACCTTCCTCTCTCTTTCTTTTCATCTAACAAAATTAAATAATATATGATAGCAAGAAAAAGGAAAAGTAAATCATTTGTTTGATTTGGGTCATGTTGGTGTCACTTTTTTGGGTGCCCGACTTATATTGTATCCAAATCAGGTCTTTTGTTGATGAATTTGATATAGAAAATTTGACCACATGAAAAAGGATGGTGGAGGGAGGGGCATCATTGAATCCAATATTTTAGTGTGTTCAGGTCAAAAGGAGTGATGAGTAGAGGTCAAAATTTATGTAGGAAAAAATAAAGCTCAAGGAAGATGAACAATTGAGTCAATGAGTAGAAGGAAAGTAAAGTGGGTGATAATTACAGCTGCAATGCTTTTTATGTGTTATGAGTCCCACAAATGATGCGCATGCCTACGTCCGGGAGATCCTCTCATTTTTAGTGGATATCTCCACTTACTTTGCCTTCATTAAACTACTATTTTTATAATATATCCCTTTTCTTTTTTAGCCAACCATTTTTTTTTCTCTACATTGTTAGGTATGCATACTTCAACTTCATTACCCGCTGTCTTATTTGCCTCTTTAATTGCTTCGAAATTTTCAAACCTTTTTATACGATCAACATTTCTTTTAAAAAGATTATATTAATTTTAAGTTTAAACGTAATTGTTATGTATAGCTTAATTTCTGCCTGGGCCCGTCAAAAACCATAACAACTAAACTCAAAAAAATTATTATACCACAAACCCAATTCAATAGCAAAACCCAAGCCCAATGCAAAAATGCTTAACCCTAGCCCAACTAAACCCAATACCTTTATCAGAAAAAAATAAAAACCCTAGCCGGCCATAGGTCTTCTGCCATGTCTGTCTTCTGCCACCAATCGCCACTGTTGCCACCGCCTCTGTCACATCGTCACTTTCAGCACCGCCCAAGAGAACCTGCAACATCAAAATAGAAGTGACAGAAAGTTTGTAAAAATGGCTATAAAAGCCGATTTAAATCATTGTAAACGGGGACTTTTTTTTTTAATGAATACAATACAAAAAGATTTCAAACACAAGCATAAAGAGATTCAAACACAAGAAGAGCAGAAAAAAACACTAAAAAACTACTAAGATAAAAAAAAAAAAAGAGGCTGAAAAAAGGTGATCTTTTTTATTTTCGAAGCCTTTTCTTTTTTCTTTTTCGGCATAAACATACATATTAAAAAAAACAGAGGAAAAGAGACTCCCTAAGAAAAACTGCTGAAAAAAGTTGACTTTTCATCTTTCGACCGCCACGCATTGGCAAAGACCGTGCGTGATGCGTGGTGGTCCAATGACCGAACAATGGCGGAACTCGAACTGCAGAGAAAACAAATGAAGAAGCAATTTTTTTTTTAAAAACTGAAATCAAATGAATTTTTTAGGTTTTTTTAACTTATATAGGCATCGTAAAATGACGCCGTTTTGGTCGGCTCCCATAAGCCCCAAAACGACGTCGTTTTGCGATCAGGATCCGCGTGTTGACCCGACCCGCCTCAGGATCCGCATGTTTTTTCTTTTGGGGCTTATCGTTGTATTGATCCTTCCGCTTTTTTATCAATTTGCAATCAAGTTCTTTGTTTTTTTAATTTTGGCCCCGAACTTTTTATTGATTTCATTTAGGTCCTTTCAATGTTGCGCGTTTTGAAGAGAGAGGTTATATTACCTACTTTAGTCCCTCCACTTCTTTAGCCCGTTACAATAAGGACCTTCCCTCTTTTATTTGTTTCAAATTTGGCCCAATACTTTGTTTTTAATCCATTTTTCGTCCTTTTTTTTGTTATTTTCACTTATTTATTATTAAATTATTTTTTATATTATTATCACGTTATATTATTTAATATTTTATTATTATTATTATTATGTTTATTACTATATTTATTATTATTGCCTCGATATTATTATATCATTAACTTTATTATTATTATTATTATTATGGTTGTTCATTATTACTACTATTATAACTATTATTATATGTATTAGATCTATTTTATTATTAATATTATTACTATCACTATTATTTATTTATTTATTTATTTGTTTCATATTTTTTATATTTTATTTTTACTATTTATTATTCGTTTATTACTATTATTATTATTATATTTTTTAAAAATCGTTTTACCTAACATTTACCCAATTTATTTATTTGTTTACTCTTGGATTTTTAATTAATTTGTTAATTTTATTTGTTTACTTACTCGCTTTTATAATGGGTTTTTTATTTTTATTTATTCTTATTTATTTTATTATTTATCTTATTTTTATTTTTGCTCGTATTATTGTCATTTACATTAATGCATTTACTATTATTCTCATTGCATACGTAGTATTGTAATTTGTTTTTATGTTTTATTGTTATATTTTTACCCGATACAAAAATTGATTTCTTTCTTAAAGGCAATATTCCGTATTTAGAAATTCGAGAAGTCGTACCTTAACATATTGAGTTTCGATTTTTCTCGTTTAATCTAAATAACCGAATATTCTTTTTAAAATAGATACCAAAATTTTAAATAAAAGCTTATTCTCGAGAATTCAAGACGTCGTGTCCTAATGCACTGAATGTGACGTTTTGTTATTTCGAGATAAGGATTTTCTAAAATAAGGCAATGTTTTGTATTTAGAAATTCGGGGAATAATGCCCTAACGTGCTGGGTTTTGATTTTCCGTTTGACTAAATAACTAAATATCCTTTTTCTAAAATTTCGTAAATCATAAGATGATTTTGATTACGAGGGTTTAAAATATTATGTCCTAACGTGCTGGATGTGATGTTTGTATTTTTCGAACAAAGAAATCTCAAATTTTAACTCAAATTGTTCAAGTTTTTAAAGAAATCATGTTTTCAAATATTTTCAAATTTTCGACATTAAGACATGAAATTATCAATTAGGTACCAATTTTGGGCGTTACGAGGGTGCTAATCCTTCCTCGTACGTAATCGACTCCCGAACTCGTTTTCTTAGATTTCGTAGGCCAAAATTAATGTTTTGAAATAAAACGTTTTATAAGGTGATCCGATCACACTTAAGCAAAAAGGATTGGTGGCGACTCTATTTTTGTTTTTTAAAGTCGACCACGTTTTTTAAAATCTATAAAAAATGGTTTCGACAGCTTGGTGACTCCACTGGGGACGTTAATAAGAGAGTCAGGCAATAAATTGATTAATTTCTGTCTTTTGTCGAAATTTGAAATCTAATTTGAATTCACGTTTTTGTTGCATTTGTCATTTTTTGTGGTCTTTATTATAAGGTGTTAAGCCTGTTGATTTATCTTCGCATGTTGCATCGCATAGATCGGTCGATCTTACCCCTTTTAAATGGGAGTGAGAAGTTATACCTTCGTGAGGTTTTCACCTCCGCATGGGCTAGTGGATTGCTTCCGGGATACATCCGTACCTATGTCTTCGTGATATTTTCATCTCCGCATGGCCATAGGGAAATGTATCCCTAAATTAAACTCGGTCTATATGAACCAATAATGGGTGAAGATCGAGGAATCTGCTGGCTCAGGTACCTTTACTTTAGAACCAAACCATATATAGTGAACCCTAGGAGCCCACCCTAGGTAGAGCCACTCCGAACCCTTAGTGGTCACCCGGATAGGTACTCTATTTTGTTTATTTCTCTTGTACTAACATTTTTTTCTTTTGTTTTGATTGCATTGCATTGCATTATCATAGAAAGGAGGTGTTGATTAATATTCAATTGCTAAATAGAATAGTTTTTCATAGAGAAATGGATTTCTTGATAAAGTGGATTATAATACGATCATCCGAATATAGTCCAAGTAAACAACGAGAGAATGTTGACAGTCCACAGAAGAATACAAGACTTTGCCCGGGGATTCAAGCCTACAAAGACTATTCAAGAGCCATCATGTCTCGACTTTCTTAAAAAAGCTTATGAGCATCGCGAGGGGTAAGTAAGTGAAGAGTCGCGGCATGGATCAAATAACAAGAAGCTAAAAGAGGCATCTATTGAGGAAGTTCATGGGACACGACCATAACATCCGAATACGAAGAAAAGGATTGGTGTCTTCACCTGGACTATGAGAACAAAGCCGCATATGTAATCCGTTTTATGTAAAGGAATTTATTTTCTAGAAAAGTTCTTCTAATGGAATTGAATTCAGAATCAACGCCTCTCTTTCTTTTTTGCATTCATTTCATACATTTGCATTGCATTTCATGCATTTGAATTACATCTCATCATATGCATTAAAATTTGAAGAAAGGTCCTAATTAGGTAAAATTATTTCAGTTAACGTAGAAAACATGGATCAAAGGTTGGAGAGAATAGAGTAAATGCAAATACAGAAGCAAGAGCGATTGTCCAAAATTTAACAAGAAATGCGGAAGCAAATGCTAGAATTCCAAAGGAATATGATGGGCCAGTTAACCCATTTGCTAGTCGGAGGACTTAAAAAAGGGAGTGGCCCAGTGGTCAATAGTGTGGATGATGATGAAAACATCGTTTATTCCCCAATAAGTGTCCCGACTCAACCAGACTTGCATTCACATGAGGTACCCTTCATTATTGAACCCCAATGTCAGACTGATACTTTGGCCCCGATGGGTCCTGGTCGAGTCAATCCTGTTGTTCTTGGCCTAGCAGAAGCAAATAAAAAGGGAGAGTGGGCTTCAAAGGCCCCGGAAAGGAAGGACAAGGATGTGAATAATACGAGTGGGTATAACAAGGGCCATTTGAAGCCGTTTACGATAAACTACCATTTATCTAGTCTCCCCAAGAGAAGAACTCAATCCAAGACTAAACTCAGAAAAACCCCGGTTCGTGCCCATTCCAATCTCGTATAAGGAGATGTACCAAATATTGTTTGAAGCACATGTTGTAGCCCCTTTTTACCTGAAACCAATACAACCCCTATACCCCAAATGGTATGACTCAAATGCTCAATATGAGTACCATACCGAGATTACAGGATGTTTAATAGAAAATTATCTTGCTTTCAAGAAGCTGGTTGAAAGATTCATCAAAATAGGAGTTATAAAATTCAATGATCCCTTTGGTGCAGAAAATCCGTTACCCAACCATGTTGTTAAAGGGATAAATATTATGAGTACCATGATGAATAGGGGCATGAGATCAGGAGTACCTCAAGTTCAGGGCTCTAGTGCAAAACCTGATATTGGGGAATTTGAACATTAATGACGTATCTGAAGAGTGAACCGAGGAATCAAAGTTTCCAATCCCTTACATGTTTGGGAGTGTTTAAAACAATAGGATTGTGGAAAAGATTCATATATTTTTAAGCTAATCTAGAGTAATGAACAAAACCCACTTGTTGCTTTAAGCCTAGAAGCAATAAGATTTCTTTTGTGAAGTAGGCTTGTGTTCAGAATTTTTGTTTCAAAAAATGCATCTTTCTAAGTAAATATTTTCATTCTTTACATTTCATACTGTACATTTTTTTCATTCTTTATTCATGACCATAATCATCCTTAGAATAATTTATTCTTTAGATTTTCTGCCTTCGTACCTAGGTACCCAAATATCAACGACGTGACTGTCGTTGTTACTGACTCCCTTTTTGAATGAGATATGGGTCTAGAGGATTTAAGGACTTTGAAGATGATGGAGATTGTAGCCTATGTTTTGATTTTTTAAGGATGATAGAATGAGTGAAAATAGACTCTACTTTGCAAAAGGTCAGTGCACTTTGTGAGCTTAGGAAAAGGGGTAAAAATCGAAGCCTAACTCACCACAGAAATAAGGTGAGACATCATTGAGCTATTTTTAAGAATTCAAGATGTTTTCGCACGTTTATATCAAGGCACGCAAAGCTACTAAAACATAGGTATGCTGTTAAGATTGGAACCCATGTTAATGATTCTACAATGGCCAAGCTAAACAAGAGGTCCGGGCTACTGGTTTACCGAGAAATGAAAATTACATCAATTATGCCGTAAATTCCAAATGGATGAATACAAGACTTATGCACCTCTTCTATTTCCTCACAGATTCCCTAAATGTGGGGCATGGACGTTATCAAGCCAATCTCCTCAAAAGCTTTTAGCCAACATTGATTCATATTCATGGTCGTCGATTACTTCACCAAGTGGACGGAAGTTACTTCATATGCCAATGTCACAAAGGCGACAGTCAGTAATTTCTATGTCAATATGAAATCCCAAAAATGGATCATATCTGACGATGCATTTAACAACAGCGCGACATCAGTAGTTTGTAGTTTGCTTAAGATTAAACACCGTATCGCCCCAAAACGAATGGTAAAAAAAAAAAGATTGCGGGAAAAAATGATTGAGGCTCATGAAGATTGGCATATGTACTTGTTGAACGTTTACTAGGACCCCCACCGAGGCAACGCCTTTCTCATCGAAGTTAAGGTTCCTTCTCTTCAAGTCTTGTTAAAGATAAAGTTAGATCTAATTTCAATATGATCAAGTAAACATGACTGAAGAAAAGAGGTGGAAAGCTATCCAAGATTATGACGAAAAGGTTTGCCTTAAAGAATTCCGTGAAGGAGACCTAGTTTTGAAAAGGATCCTTCTCATACAAAAGGACTTCTAAGAAAAATGGGTGCCAAAATGGGAAGGACCGTATGGGGTAAAGAATGCCCTCTCTAAAAAGGTGTTGATTTTGACTAAGAGGGATAACCAGGACTTGCCTAATCCTATGAGTTCAAATCAAGAAATATTTCAAAAAAAAAAGAAGAAGAAGAAGAGGAAAAAAAAAAGAAAAGAAAAGAAGAGAAGAGAAGATAAAAGAAAAAAAAAAAAGAAAGAAAAAAGAAAAAGAAGAGGCCAAAATGAAAACCCGTAAAGGGTGCCTTGAGACCAAAGGGGATTTGAGTTTAAAACCCGAAAAGGGCAGCTCAAATTTTGATCAAAAATGGGGCATGCGGTAGTCTCTCTTTCTCCGAATTAACAAGAATAAGAGATGTTACGTCTTGGGGCATCAACAGAGTACTTTAGATCCCCTCAGCACATATTGAGCTCAAAATGGCCCTCAAGAGGTTCGTACAGAGAAGCTCAGGCTGCGATATCTGAGCACCTAGTTTCCATTTTACCCATTTTGAGTTTGTTATCTTTGATTACCTTATTCTTTTCAAAATACACTCTTAATAAAATTTCTTCTTCATTGCATTTGCTAACTTTTATTAAATTGTTTGTTTTGAGCTATGCTCCCAATAAATTTCCGTTTAGTCCATCATTATGATCTTGAAATAATGATTAGTGAACTAATAACACTTTCATAAAAGGAGTTTCGCATATTACTTTGGAAGTTCTAAATGATACGAGAACCTGACACAGGTCTATTATTTAGAACTCACCAGAACTAAGGGTTGAAAATGAGTCTAATTTGAGACTACCTGTTAAGATTTTTTTTCAAAAGTATCTGTTGAATAAAAAGGCAAGATATTGCGTCGGTGATACAGCCTCGACAAATAATGAGTAACCCAAGCATTAAAATGGGATTATTCTTAAAGAAATTCGACATTCATATACATCCGGTCATGACACCCAAGGAATGGAAGATGTAGCAGACCAAATTGATTACCCTTGAGTCGAGGTGGGATGGATTAAAGATGACCCAGATCCTATATTCCTGAATTGCAATGAGAGGGTCTGGAGATGGTATAAGCCTTAAAGTCCCATAGGTACCGTAGAACGGACCTTGAAGTTACATTGGGGCAAGTCATTTGAGCAAAATATGATTGTTTCTTTGAGTTTTTTTTGGCAAAGGTACCAGCCGAGCAAGATAACAGCATAATACGTCAGCAATAAGACTCTGATGGAAAACGAGCAGTGACAACCCTAAGCATTAAAAAGGGGATCCTTTCATTTTGCATTCATACATCATCATTGGGAGCGTTTCGATCATTGCAACCTGATCCTTATACATTTTTAACAAAGAATCATTATCATGACATTCTGAATTCATGCAAATGTCCTCTATAATATCATTTGATTAGGAGCATTCGATTCATTATGATCATCGCATCCTAATCATTGTAAAAAAAATCATTCTTATGACATTCTGCATTCATGCAAATGTCATCCATAACACATGTAGTTAGGAGCATTTGAGTCATTTCAATCATAGCATCCTCATTATTTGCATAAGCATAAGCACGTAAAACTAATTCTACAGGACAGACTCCTCAGAGAGCGGTGTAGTAATATTGAAGATTTTAGATGTTGTCCCCTAGAGATAGTAGTGGGGCTGATCGAAGATTGTAGTCTTATCTTCCTAAGATAGCAAGGAAGTAGACTGAAGATTTCAGATTTTGTTCCCTCGAGATAGCAGTAGAGCAGATCAAGGATGACCAGTCCTTCTCTCTGATCAGTAATAGAATAGGCTAAAGATTGTAGATCTTGTCTCCCTAAACAGTAGTGGAGCAGATCAAGGATGACCAGTTCTATCTTCCTGAGCAGTAGTGGAGTAAGCTGAAGATGCAGATGTTGTCTCCCTAAGCAGTAGTGGAGCAGGTCAGTTAAAGATTGCAGATCTTATCTCACTAATCAGTAGTGTAACAGATCAAAAGCTACAATTCTTATATCCTCGAAGTTCCAGTAGAGTAGGTTGGGGCTACAAATCCCTTCTCCCTGAGTTTACAATGAGGATCAATCCTTATTTCTTTGAAGTTTCAGCAGAGAAGATTGAAACTACGAATCTCTTCTCCCTGAATTCTTATTTCCTCGAAGTTCCAATGGAGTAGGTTGAAATTACAATCACGCCTCCCTGAGTTTACAATGAGGATCAATCCTTATTTCTTTGAAGTTTCAGTAGAGAAGATTGAAACTACGAATCTCTTCTCCCTCAATTCTTATTTCCTCGAAGTTCTAGTGGAGTAAGTTGAAATTACAAATCCGCCTCCCTGAGTTTACAATGAGAATCAATCCTTATTTCTTTGAAGTTTCAGTATAAAAGATTGAAACTACGAATCTCTTCTCCCTAAATTCTTATTTCCTCGAAGTTCTAATGGAGTAGGTTGAAATTACAAATCCTGCCTCCCCGAGTTTACAATGAGGATCAATCCTTCTTTTTTTGAAGTTTTAGTAGAGAAGATTGAAACTACGAATCTCTTTTCCTTGAATTCTTATTTCCTCGAAATTCCAGTGGAGTGAGTTGAAATTACAAATACCGCCTCTCTGAGTTTGTAATGAGGATCAATCCTTATTTATTTAAAGTTTCAGCAGAGAAGATTGAGGTTACGAATCTCTTCACCCTGAATTCTTATCCTGAAGTCACAATGGAACAAGTTAAAAATAAACAAATCTCATCCCCTCAAAGTTGCAGCAGGAGCAAATTGAAGCTACAGGTCTTATCTCTCTGAAGTAGCGGTGGAGTAAATCAAAACAACAAGATGCGGTGGACTAGAATGAGGCTACCTGAAGAAAAAGAGCACCAAAGGAGTCAAGACTCAGTAAGACCGGGCAAAATTGGTCTTTCTTAAAAGTCTTTGCTCTATTCTCGTTACACGACAACAAGCAAAGAGGGGCAGCTGTACAGCGCAATTTCTGCCCGGGCCCGTCAGAAACCATAATAACTAAACTCAAAAAAATTATTATACCACAAACCCAATTCAATTGCAAAACCCAAGCCCAATGCAAAAATGCCTAACCTTAGCCCAACTAAACCCAATACCCTTATCAGAAAAAACAAAAACCCTAGCCGCCCATAGGTCTTCTGCCATGTCTGTCTTCTACCACCAACCGCCACTACTGCCACTACTGCCACCGCCTCTGTCACATCGCCACTTTCAGCACCGCCCAAGAGAACCTACAACATCAAAATAGAAGTGATAGAAATTTTGTAAAAATGTCTATAAAAGCCAATTTAAATCATTGTAAACGAGACTTTTTTTTTATGAATACAATACAAAAAGATTTCAAACACAAGCACAAAGAGATTCAAACACGAGAAGAGCAGAAAAACACTAAAAAACTACTAAGATAAAAAAACAAAGGCCGAAAAAAAGGTGATCTTTTTATTTTCGAAGCCTTTTCTTTTTTTCTTTTTCGGCATAAATATACATATTTAAAAAAAAAAGCAAAGGAAAAGAGACTCCCTGAGAAAAACTACTGTAAAAAGTTGACTTTTCGTCTTCCGGCCGCCGCGTACGGCGGTGCGTGGTGGTCCGCTGATCGGAGCGGCGTCGAAACTCTGAATCTGTAGAGAAAACAAATGAAAAAGTAAATTTTTTTTAAAAAACTGAAATCAAATGAATTTTTTAGGTTTTTTAAACTTATATAGGCATTGTAAAACGACGCCGTTTTGGTCGGCTCCCATAAGCCCCAAAACGATGTCGTTTTGCTATCAGGATCCTCGTGTTGACCCGACTCGCCTCAGGATCCGCGTGTTTTTGCTTTGGGGCTTATTGATGTATTGGTCCTTCCGCCTTTTCATCAATTTGCAATCAAGTTCTTTGTTTTTTTTAATTTTGGCCCCAAATTTTTATGTTGATTTCATTTAGGTCCTTTCAATGCTGTGCATTTCGAAGAGAGGGGTTATTACCCACTTTAGTCCTTCCACTTCTTTAGCCCATTACAATAAGGACCCTCCCTCTTTTATTTGTTTCAAATTTGCCCAAATACTCTGTTTTTAATCCAATTTTCATCCTTTTTTTTTTTGGCTATTTTTACTTATTTATTATTAAATTAATTTTTTATATTATTGTCACATTATATTATTTAATATTGTATTATTATTATTATTATTATGTTTATTACTATATTTATTATTATTTCCTTCGATATTATTATCATTCATTAATTATTATTATTATTATTATTATTATTATTATTATTATTATTATTATTATTATTATTATTACTATTATAATTATTATTATTATTATATGTATTAGACCTATTTTTATTATTAATATTATTACTATCACTATCGTTTATTTATTTATTTATTTGTTTCATATTTTTATATTTTATTTTTACTATTTATTATTCGTTTATTACTATTATTATTATATATTTTTTAAAGTCGTTTTACCTAATGTTTACCCAATTTATTTATTTGTTTACTCTTGGAATTAATTTGTTAATTTTCATTTGTTTATTTACTCATTTTATAATTGGTTTTTTATTTTTTATTCTTATTTATTTTTATTTTTATGCGTATTATTGTCATTTACATTAATCATTTACTATTATTACATTGTACACATTAGTATTGTAATTTTTTTATGTTTTATTATTATATTTTTACCCGATACAAAAATTGATTTCTTTTATAAAGGCAATATTCCGTATTTAGAAATTCGAGAAGTTGTACCTTAACGTATTGGGTTTCGATTTTTCTCGTTTAATCTAAATAATCCAATATCCTTTTTAAAACAGATACCAAAATTTTAAATAAAAATCTTATTCTCGAGAATTCGAGACGTCGTGTCCTAACGCACTGGATGTGACGTTTTGTTATTTCGAGATAAGGATTTTCTAAAATAAGGCGATGTTTTGTATTTAGAAATTCGGGGAATAGTGCCCTAACGTGCTGAGTTTCGATTTTTCGTTTGACTAAATAACTAAATATCCTTTTAATAAATTTCGTAAATCATGAGATGATTTTGATTACGAGGGTTTAAAATATCATGTCCTAACGTGCTGGATGTGATGTTTGTATTCCTTCGAAACAAAGAAATCTCAAATTTTAACTCAAATTGTTCAAGTTTTTAAAGAAATCATGTTTTCAAATATTTTCGAATTTTCGACATTAAGACATGAAATTATCAATTAGGTACCAATTTTGGGCGTTACGAGAGTGCTAATCCTTCCTCGTACGTAACCGACTCCCGAACCGTTTTCTTGGATTTCGTAGGCCGAAATTAATGTTTTGAAATAAAACGTTTTATAAGGTGATCCGATCACACCTAAGCAAAAAGGATTGGTGGCGACTCTATTTTTTTTTTAAAGTCGACCCCATTTTCTAAAATCTATAAAAAATGGTTTCAATATGTTATATCATCATGTTGTACTTTACGTCGAAAATGGTTGTAGGAATGATCGCAAAGCAATAAGAAAGAAAATAAGCACACACAGATTTTACATGAAAAACCCTTATCGGGAAAACCTACGGGCAGAGAAGAAGAAATTTATTAATGTTGAAAACTAAGAATACAAGATGTTTTCGGCTATGCATAATTTTTGTAATCAACGTCTAATAGAAGAAATATAATCCTACAGAGATTCAACTTGGGTGGCAAGGTCCGTACCGTAGAGGCCTGAGGCCGTAGCCTACCACAAATCCCCAATTTTACCTCTTTATTTTATTTCTTTAACAGGTGAGTTGCACCTCGAACTTTTCAGGTTGAATCAAACGAGATCCGGGTCATACAACTTTAACAATCTCCACCTTGACACGAATTCTCGACGAACAAGTTCTCCACCTCTTTCACGAAACCCCTTAAAGGGTATTCTTCAACAATGAACACATACCAAGTCCAAGCAATGCTCAAACTTGGCTATAGGAAGTGACTTAGTCATCATATCTGCAGGATTATCATGAGTGCTAACTTTGCTCACAATAATATCACCACAAGCAATAATATCACGCACAAAATGATACCTAACATCAATGTGTTTCGTCCTCTCATGAAACACTATACTAATCTGAAGGTCTTTATTGAGTTCACCAAAGAGTCCTTTTAATCAAATAGCTTCTTTACAAGCCTCAGTAATCGACATGTACTCAGCTTCAATAGTAGACAAAGCAACTGTAGTCTGCATTTCCAACTATGGCCCAACCTCCAATAGTAAAGACGTACCATGTGAGAGACATTCTTTTATCAAGTCTCTAGCAAAATCAGAATCAATGTACCCAATGACTCCATCTCTAGTTCTTCTAAACTGTAAGCAGACATCAATAGTATAACAACCCGGTTTAGGCCCTAGTCGAAATGGTAGTTTCGAGACCACAAATCTGAGGTTAGAATAATATTTTAATATTATTTTTGGTGTTTATCATATGTGATATAGTCTGTGTGAAAGTTTTTTGTGGAAATTTTATCGACTGTGTGTTGAATTATAAAAAAAGGACTTAATCGCATAGAGTATGAAAGTTGTGTGCTGATTATTGAAGTATCTATGTGTTATGGATTACAAATGAGGAGGTCTTATGAGACAAATGTTCCATTATTTAGTAGTGCGGTGGTTGATAGACAAATATGTCCATAGTTTAAATGACTTTCATGAATATTTTAGTAAGGGCAAAATTGGTAATAGATAATTAAGTTGTTTATAACAAAACAAAACATTAAATGGACATTTTTCTATTCATCTTTCCACCTAATATTGATGAAAGAAAAGGGTTTTAAAGCTTTTGAAATTTCGGCAATTGCTAAGCTCAATTGAGGTATGATTTTTGATCTATTTTTGGTGATTTTTACGTTTTTGTGATCGTTGTTTAGTGTACTACTAAAACCATGCTTAAATTTTGTGAATTGATGATGAATGTGAGATATTCCATTGATGAACATGTGATCTTTGTGAGGTTGGTTGGTGAAATATGAAAGCTTGGTGTTGGGTTAACATAGTTTGTATTTGAATTTTTGGTGAAATTGAGTATTTTGGGCTAAATTGTGAAAAAGTGTAAATCGAGGGACTAAGATATAAAATAAATGAAATGTGTGGGCTTGTATGAACATAATGAAAATTTGGCTAGGCTTATGTGAAAAGAAACTATGTGAATTTGATAATTTTGTGAAATAGGGACTAAAGTGTTGAAATGTGAAAATAGGAGGGTTATTTTGCAAAATGCCCTAAATATGTGTGTTTGGACTAAAATGAATGATTTTTTGATTGAATGGGTTAAATTTAAATGTGTATAGACCAAGAAAGGAGAGGTTCGGATCGAGATCGAGGCAAATACAAAGTGCTCGATTAATCGACCGTTTCGGTATATCGACGTCCGAGGTAAGTTCGGATATAGTACTTACTATTAAAATAGTATCTATGTGATGAATTATGAATGAATGTATATTAATGGAATAGAATGTGTTATGTACGAGTTTGAGTATTGAGGCACTAAGTGTGCGAAATTGAGTTAATACAGAGTTGATTAGCACTGTGTGTGCGAAAAGATAGAAGCTTCGGCTTATCGAATTGGCACTGTGTGTGTGCGGTACCGATATAAGTTTGGTTTAACAAATTTGCACTAAGTGTGCGATGACAATTATGTTTCGGTTATGAAATTGGCACTAAGTGTGCGAATTTATCAAAGGAATAGCAAAGGTTGAACGAGAGGTAATATCAAGAAATTGAGTAGCATGAATGGTGAGTAACTATGTGTTGATCAAGGTACGTTTGAACCTATGTGGTTGATGATAGATTTAAGAGTTGAATGAATAGATATTTGATTATGTGGTTGAGATTGATAATATGCTTAGTTGTTTCTTTATCTATGTGATGGTTGGATAGCATGGTTAGTGAGTAATTAAGTGTTGGCAAAGGTATGTATGATACCTATGTGATTGGTGAAATTTAAAGTAAATGAATGGGATGCTATGTGAGTATTGGATATGGTTGTATTGGTGTAACATTGATAAATTATCCATGTGATGGCTTAATATATACATTGATTTGATTCAATGAATTAATTGTATTGCATTTCGAACTTACTAAGCATTGGAAAGCTTATTGTGTCATTTGTTTCTCTGCTTTGCAGTGTCAGTAAAGCTAGCTCGAATCCGGGGATCGTCAGCATTCTCTATCACACTATCGGCAATCTATTTTGGTACTTTTGCAAAGATGTATATTGTTGAAATATGGCATGTATAGGCTAGTTGTTTTGAAACATAATTGAGATGTGTAAATAGCCATGTGATGTGGCTAAATATATGTTGGCTATAAGCATGAGTGGATTTGGTATATAATGTATATTATGGTTTGGCTTATTAGTAATGAAAATGTCTTATGAATGATAAGTTTAGTGATGGATTGGATATGATTTAGTGATATTATGGATGAATCATGCTTGATAATGCATGTATTTTGGTGGTGAAATTTGGTTTATAAGTTGGCATGATTAGAAATGAAATTGGATAGGATGGTATGTGATCATTTGACATGTATTTGGTTACTAAATTGTGTGAGAAAATATACTTAATTATGCTTGTAGGGTTGACCCTTGTATGGGTGGCAAATTGGCCTTGCAAATGGCCTATTTTGCATATATGGCCAAGAGACACGGGCGTGTGTCTTTTTCGTGTGGTTTAAGGATCACTTTTAGGTGTGTCTGGACAGGGTACACGGCCAAGGCCTACGGGCGTGCATAGTGGTCATGTGATCAAGTCAGTAGCTAGAATATTAACACATGGCCATGGCACACGGGCGTGTCTAGTGGCCGTGGGGATAAGTCAGTATGTATGCTCTGTTTTGACACGGCCTGGAGACATGGGTGTGTCTAGTAGTCATGTGAGGCACACGGCCTGATTACACGGGCGTGTGACCTCAACAGTGTTAAGGATTGTTTGAAATTCTGAAAACTTTCGTAAGTATTAGGTGTAGTCCCGACCCTTTTCTAGCATTTGATTAAGGTCTTATTGATGTAGATAAGGGACTATATGCTCGTATTTGAGTATGTGTAATTGATGATTGACTTTGTGTCGTGAAGTGAATGTGAAATGTTTCGATGATCAGGTAATACCTCTTAACCCTAGTCCGGCGACAGCTACGGGTTAGGGGTGTTACAAATAGTACCTCGTAAGTATTTGAAAATCCACTGAACTACTTTCCAGTATTTCTTACCAGGATTCGCCATGTATCTACTAATTGCATAAGATAAATTTGGACGTAAGCAAACCATAACACATATGAGAGATCCCACTCCACTGAAATATGAAACTCGTGACATGTAGTCAATCTCATCATCGATTGCGAAGACAAAGCCGATGAAAGTTCGATATGGGTTGCTAATGGAGTACTAACAGGCTTAGCACTCTGTATATCGAACCTGCAGAGAACTTTCTCAATGTACGCTTTCTGACTTAAGTATAACTTACATGTTTTTCTACATCTGAAAATCTTCATCCTGAGTATCTTTTTTGCTGCTCCTAAATCTTTCATCTCAAATTATTTTTTAAGCTGGCCTTTGACCTTTTTTATATCTCATTTATCTTTGGCTACTATCAACATGTCATCAACATAAAAGAGTAGATATACAGATGAACTATCACTACTCTTCTTAAAATAAACATAATTGTTAAAAGTGCTTCTTTTAAAATCGTGATATAAATGAATCAAACCTCTTGTACCACTGCTTAGGTGACTTTTTCAGGCCATAAATTGACTTTTTCAGTAAGCAAAAATAGTCCTCATTTCTTGAGAACCCTCTGGTTGTTACATGTAAATGTCTTCCTCAAGTTCTCAATGCAAGAATGTTGTTTTTACATCTAACTGCTCAAACTCCAAATTATGCAAAACCACAATGCCAAGCAAGGCTCAAATCGAACTGTTCTTAACAACAGGAGACAACACATATATGAAGTCTACACTTGGAATCTATTGTAACATTTTGCTACCAGTCTTGCTTTATACTTGTGCTCTTCAACTCCTAGAGTCTATTCTTTCTTCTTGAACACCCATTTACAAAGAACAACCTTTTTACCCTTTGGAGGCTTCACTAGGTTTCATGTACTATTCTTATGAAGTGATTCCATATCTTCTTGCATAACAATAATCCATTTGCTCGAATCTTCACAACTAACTGCCTCGAAATAAATAGATGGCTCTTGATTTGCATCTATATCTTTAACCACCTTTAAAGCATAAGCAACTAAATCAACCTCAGCGAACCTCTATGGAGGTTTAATTTCTTTTCTAGGTCTGTTCGTAAAAATATAATCTTGTGGTGCTGACTGTGATAAAGAAATAGCTCTACTCTGAGTTTCTGTACTAACCTAATGAGTAGACTCTGTTGTATATCTTTAATCAATTTGAAGCTCCACCTACTCCACATGTGTGTTTGATCTCTGCTGGTTTTTATCGAAAGAGTCTTTAAGAGGTAAGTTATGCAGCATAGCAATCTCATAAAAAATAACATCTCTGTTAATTACAACTTCCCTAGTTTTAGGATACCATAACTTATACCCTTTAACACCAGCCTTATATCTAAGAAAAACACACTTAATAATCTAGGCTCTAATTTACCATTATCAACATTAGCATTAGCGGGACACCCAAAAATTTTCAAATTAGAATAATCAGTCGGAGTACCAAACCATACTTCTTGTGGAGTCTTTTTCTCAATAGCAATGGACGAAGACCGATTAATCAATAAACATGTTGTGGAGGTTGTTTTAGCCTAAAATGACTTCGATAAATGAGCATTTGACAACATGCATCAAACCTTTTCCATTACTGTTCTATTCATCCGTTCTGCAACGTTGTTTTTCTATGGAGTACGGTAAACTGTCAAGTGTCTCACGATCCTTTCTGATTTTCACAATTCATTAAACTCATCAGAACAAAATTCCAAGCCATTATCTGTGTGGAAGTGTTCTATTTTTTTGTTTACTTCTCAATCATAGTTTTACAATCCTTAAACGCGGGCAACACATCACTTTTTTGCTTCAAGAAAAATGCCCAAACTTTTTTGGAAAAATCATAAATGATCGTCAACATATAATTAGTGCCACCCCTAGAAGGCACTTTAGATGGTCCCTAGAGATCAAAATGAATATAATCTAGCATTCCCTTCGTGTTATAGATTCCTCTGGTGAATAAAAGTCTATTTTGCTTACCAAAATGCAATACTCACAGAACTTCAATTTACTAATGCCTTGTCCATCAAGAAGTCATCTTTTACTTAATTCTACCATGTCGTTCTCACTTATGTGTCCTATATGCATATGCCAAAGTCCAGTAACATCATCATCTGATAAGGAAAAAGAAGCAACAACTATATCACCTGTAACTATTGAACCCTGCAAAATATATAACTTGACAATCTTTTTTAGCCCTTTCATCATGACGAGAGAACCATTGTTAATCTTTAGAACTCCACTTTCAATTATGTACTTGTACCATTTTGAATCAAGAGTACTCAACGAAATCAAATTTCTCTTCAGTTCTGGTACAATTCGTACGTCACCAAATATTTTGATAACTCTATCGAACATTTAATTTTGATTGTGTCAATACATGCAATTTTACATGAAGCATATTTCCCATAAAAAAAACACATTTAGACACTGTTTCATATGTTGTAAATCAATCATGGTTGAGACACATATGAAAAGTGCAACCAGAATAGAGGATCCACTCCTCGCTTACTTTAGAGTTGCCAACAAAAGCAACTAGGAGTTCACCATCACTACAGTCTTCTACTACATCAACTTCACCAGATTTTTTTGATTGTTTTCCTTTTTGATTCGTAGTCTCATTTTTTATCTTATTCTGCAACTTATAGCACTCAACCTTAATGTGCATTTTCTTTTTGCAAAAATTACAAGTTTTACATTTGTTTGAAGATTTCAACCTACCATTAGCTTTACTGCCAGGATTTCATTCTTGTGTCCTTCCATAATTATCACCAGTATTTCATTATTCTCTTCTACGAACAACATGACCCTTTTTTTTAGATTCTTTGAGAGTTAAATCCAACTACAAGATGTTTCATCTTGTCATACTTTATCAACTGTGAGAGATTTTTGACTATACATAATTGTATCTCTAAAGGTCGAAAAAAGGGGGGCAACAAACAAAGCAGAATTAGCCCTAAATCCTTTTTATCAAAGCTAACCTCCATAGTCTCTAAATACGAGACAATTTCTTTAAAGACAGTTAAATCTTCCACCAAAGACGAACCTTCTGCCAATTGATGAGAATAAAGACATTGCTTCAGATGCAACTTACTAGTTAGGGTTTTGACATGCATAATTGCCCCAACTTTAACCATAACGCAGTGATGGTCTTCTCTTTCAACACGTCCTGTAAGATTTTATTCGGTAAATGCAGATATAATTGCGATAGGGCTTTTCGATCCTTACGCTGCTTTTCTTCAAGCATCAATGTCAAAGGCATCTTATCTAACCCTAGCAGGGCATCGTCCAAATCCATTTGCACAAGAATTGTCTGCATCTTTACTTGCCACAATGTGAATCTAATGTTGCGATCCAACAACGAAATATCATACTTCAATGTCGCCATTACCGTGATCTTGACAAGCAACCTGAATGTTCTGATACCAATTTGTTATAATATACGTCGATAATGGTAGTAAGAATGATCGCAAATCAATAAGAAAGAAAATAAAAACACACAGATTTTACGTGAAAAACCCTTATCGGGAAAAACCATGGGCAGAGGAGGAGAAATTTACTAATTTTAAAAAATAAGAATACAAGAGGTTTGCAACTATGCACAATTTTTTGTAATCAACATCTAATAGAAGAAGTATAGTCCTATATGGATTCAACTTGTGCGGCAAGGTTCGTACCGCGGAGGCTCGAGGCCATAGCTCACCACAACTCCCTAATTTTCTCTCAATTTTATTTCTTTAACAAATGAGTTGCACCACGAACTTTTCAGGCCGGATCAAACTAGATTTGGGTCACACAAGTTTAACACATTACAAGAGCAAGACACATGGCAAAATATAAAAAATTTGCAGATGACTTCTCATTGAGAATAGTCCATATGCAATACTTCATTAGGAACCATCCGCGACGACCCTTCAGCTGAGATGGTCCATAGGGACCCTCCATGTATCATGGTTGAACCAACTCAAAATCAATTTACCATAAGGACCATTAAGGGACTACTCGATGTGTACCCTTCATGGGGACTACTGAAACACAATTACCTCATACAACCTCACCAAGAAAAATGTTAGAGCAAGACCACACAATGCACTATATGGCGATAACTAATCTATAACAGCCTTGCCACCTGGCCAACGACACAGTCATACCTACCCTTGTATTGTTGGTCACATGGCATCTTGGGCAAGAGGGTAACCTCTATATATACTCTAGAGAACAATAAACCAGGGATTTTCTCCTTCTTCCCAAGAAAAACCAAAGTGTTAGCCTAAGTCCCCTTCTCCTTTCTCCTCCTTATACACTTGAACTCCAGCTCTCCACCTGCAACAAGTGAATTAGCACTCCTATCTCCACCAAATTCTCCTCATTATTTTTTTTCCTTGTTGAAACACTATATCAATAATAAGATTACTAATCTATATCATTTCATGTACCATTTTTGAAAATCAACCCTATTATACAAATTCAAGTTTGGTAAGATATTTCATAAGCTATTGATGCACTCTGATTAGGCTACTTTTGAAGGCTTGACAATGATAGTCAAATTTGGGTTTTTGAAGATAGGTAGGGTGCCTCAAGACCTATTGAGTTTTTGGATTCTAGTGAACCTTAAAAGCGGTCGGTTGTTTAGGTCAAAGATTTGATGGTCAACAATGCTTTATCTTGGGACTAGGACGTGGTGTGTAAAATTTCTTTTTCGATATTGATGCATAGTCTATTTTACAAATGTTGATTTCTTTTGTTCCTCTGAAGGATGTTTTGGTTTGGGGGCATGTTAACACTAGGATGTACATGACACATTATGAGTATAATTAGTTGCTTATTAATGATTTGGAAGCAAGTCATCATAGAGAGTTTTGACATTCTATTTGGAAAATTAAAACTCTTTTGAAAATTAAACTCTTGAGTGGAGAGTTGGTCATGGAACCTTACCTACAACATCCAAGATTGCATCAACATTTTTATCTGACATCCCACTTGCAAAAGATGTGGGAATGTTTAAAGGATATCTTGCATGCTATTAGGGATAACCTTTATACTAAGGAGGTTCCAATTATCGGGGTTAGCATGAGTTTTCTAAATGATCATTATACATGTTGCATTAATTAGCTTGAAAGAGTTATGAGGATATTCATGGTTTCTCTAGGTTTATTGTATTGCTTTGATAGATTTGAAATATGTATACTAAGTAAGTGATGTAGGAAAAAACTAAATTTGTGTTTACACAACTTTGCTCGTGAGCGTATTTTACCTCAATGTCCACATCATACAAAGTGGGCTCCTTCTATTAAGCATCCTATTATGCTCAATGTGGATAGTGCTTACTTCATGAGTTATCATAATGATGATGTGGTTGTGGTAGCTAACAACATTACAGATGGCTCTGTTCTTAGAAGTGTTGCAAAACCAATTAAAGGAGTTTATTTTGCAAATCTAGTAAAGGGTAAGATTTTCACTTTGACACTCAAGTTTGCTAGGAATAGAAGCTACTCCAACATTATAATTGAGGGCGATTCCATTGATGTGGTTAATAGTTAATAGTCATTATTTCTGTGATCATGAATTGTCTGTACTTGATATTTTTATTTTAAGGGCTTATTCATGGTTTGGCTCTTAAAGTATACTTGTTTTTTCACTTTGGTACTTAATTTTTTTTTATCTTAATTTGGCACCTAATGTACACTCACTTCTCAATTCGGTATCTAAAGTATGCCTCCATTATATTTTTTTAGTCAATTTTTTTACAAACATTACAAAAATTCTTACAGCCCATCACAAAACGCCATGTTCTACCTTTATGTAAAAAATATTTTCTTTTATTAAATATATATACATCAAAATATATAAAAATGTATAAAAATTTAAATATATATATAATCTAGAAAAATATAATTTATTATAAAATTATAAAAAATTCACAAAAATACAATAATTGGAAAGAAATTAGTTGAAACTAATAATATTATTTTAAAAAAGTAAAATTGAAAAATTATTAAAAAATTGTAAAAATATTTTTAAGAAAGGTTCAAAATAAATTTTTAAATTCTAAAATATATAATTCTAAAATTCTAAAAAATTTATTTAATTTTCAAGTTTTTTTTTTGCGATTACTTGAAATTTAAATAGAATGTTTATAACATTTTTCAATTTTTATATATTATTTTGACTTTTAAATTTATAATTATATATTTTAGAATTTTATAAAAAATATTTTAAACTTTTTAAATATTTGTATATATATTATATATGATTTTTACATTTTTAATCAGTATATTATATAATACTAAAAATTAAAAAAAGGACATATGACATGTTCTAATAGTGCTACGCGACTAGTCAACAGTTGATCAAAAATTTTTTAATATTTAAATATTTAATATTATAAATTTTTTATATTTTTATTTAAATTTAATATTTTTATTTTAAATAAACTTAATTGTTATGTGACCTTTTCATTGGCCAAAACATGCCACATGGTGCTTTTTAATTGGCTAAAGTTGCCTAACAATTTTTTTAAACATCCCCTACAAAATGAACCAAAAATAGAGAAAATTGATATTTTAGATACCAAATTGAGACAAAAAAATTTTGGATATCAAAATGGAAGAATGGATATACTTCAAGAGATTTAGGGCTAAATCGGAATTAAGCCTATTTTAAAACCTGTTACATTTTAGAGGTTTTTTTTTTTTTTTTTCCCTTTTGAAAACCAATAATCATGTTGCACACCATTTAGCTAAACGGGCGCATGATTGTGATGAAACTGTTTACTTTGGTTTTGATTACCCAGAGGTATTACATGACTTTGTAATAAGGGAGGATGCGTAATAGAAATGCCATACTACTTTCAAGAAAATGTTTGGTCAAAGACCCTAGACTTAGTATAGTTGATCCTATACTAACATGTTATAGTTGGAAAACACACGCCTTTCAGATGGTAATTAAAATAAAAGTTGCCTCACTAATAAATGTTTATGCAAGAGCTGCTCCAGAATCTTATTAAGAAGAGACATAACCCATGCTGCTGCCTAAAACAATACTATGGCATATCAAGTATCAACTATAACAAACTAACCGGATGTTTTGTCCCCTCCGAAACCCGACTCCAGAAATCCTGTTTGTTGGAGATGACTAACATCACCCCAGGATTTTATGGTCCATTCCTCATCACACAAGTGAAATATGTTTACAGATGTATTAAGCACCTTTCCTCCAGACTTCCCATTTGGGCAAGCACGCTTGTAGAGGGATCTAATGACACCACCATGGGAAACCACAACAACTCGCTCTCCTATCACAGAGAAAAGCAACAATTCAGATATTTGAACCCAAAATTAGTCCAGGTGATGTTATAAGGTAATAGAGGGCAATCTAAAGGCAAATAAGAAAATCAAGTTGTTCAAAGATATATGGTTCAGATATTTACAGCAAAAACACCTGGTTATTATAGAATGCACTGAAGTTTCAAAGCGTATTAAAAATACACAAATAACAATAAACTGTCCATAAACCATACACCTATGATTCAAGGGTTACCCTTTGACAAATGATCCGGCATACCTTTATGCTTGTTGCCAATTCTCTGCAATGAAGATGTGCAGCGCTGAAAGAGGTGGTCTAGGCTTTCTCCACCACCCTGAATATTAACTGAATCAGATTAGGCACCTAAACATAATATAAATCAAGGAAGGGAGAGGATGGTAGTCACAAAATCAAGAAAACAGAAAGTAGATTCAATTTGATCCATTCCATCCTTAGCGTGTTATTGAAAACTAAGGCCTTCTGTCTTGACCAGAAGTTGTGATGTTTAACTTGAGACTTATATGTTATAGATCCATGCTTCAAATGATGATTGTTACTTAAACATAATTCAGCAAATTATATTCAATATTATAAAAGCCAAAACCAGAAATTGTCTCTCGCTAACATGTAGCTGATTTAAATAGAGAACATGCGCTAGTTTTAACAAAGCCAGAGCAACAACTTCCTTTCAAGATTCAGAAATGTTGTCTTTCAAGTTAAAATCAATCCCAACTTACTGGTATATCTTGATCTATTCTGTGTGATAAAAAGGCCTTGTGAGCTTTGGGACTAAGTTTGGCTGCTTCACGAAATACAAGGCCTTGTAGTTCCCCTAAATTCCGCTCCCTTAGGTCTGGATCTGTTATAACCTGGTTTGCATCCAATGAAAAAGATTAAAAAAAAAAAACTCGACATAGAATGCCAAACTCTTCCAAGCTGTAGACAACTTCTATTTCATGAAAAACTTGAAACACAGAATTCTAAACCACTGCCTTTACAACAGCAAAACATATATTTTTAACATATCTAACTCCAATAGTCATTGCTTTGAGATTCATACCTCTAACCCACCACAATTAGCTGCAATTGTCTCAGCTGTCACAAGGGCTCGCTTTAAATCAGATGAATATACAGCGGATATCTTAGGCTCTTTGGATAAACGATCAGCCACCTACAAGTGAGAGGCAGGGGACAAAGAATGAGTTTACAGCATCAACATCAGTGAATATATGTCATGTGAGCAAAAAGATATATTGTAAGTAACATACTAAAGCTGCTTGCTGTTTCCCAGCTTCATTTAATTCCACATCCAGGTGCCCCTATCACAAGATAAATTAAACTAATCAGAGTAGAAATATATACTGATACATCAGACAGGGCATCCATTCAAAAAGAGGAAGGATCAACATGCATAAGAGGTAAACTAAAACGATTCAGCAACCTGATTTTGTTCAGCATATTGCATTATATCATACGAATTTCATTATACGGATACCGATAATAAACTATCTATGTTTTTTAAGTGCTAGATATCTTATACACTTCGTCTATCCATATAAAATATAACCGGGTTAGGCTCCTATGAAGCAGCTAAATACCGTTAATTTACTTTCCGGCTTGATCAAATGCTGAAATCCCCAAATTTTAGTACCACATAAAATGTGAAACATTTACTTCATATTCAGAATCTCAAAACAAAGTACCATTAATAAATTATGAATCGAACTTGCAAAACATGATTAAAATAAGTACATCAATTGGCTTTTATGTCTAATCCCAAATTCCAAAATATAACAAAAATGAATAAATATATTTCTAAACAAATTGTAATCTTTTTGGAGAAATCGAAACCTGAATTCTTCCATCAGCATTCCACTCCGTTTCTCCATGTCGCACCACCACAATCTCGGCATAAGATCCATCCATGCAGCTGTAGATGTAATTTAACATAAATTTATTAAACCCAAAAAAAGGAAGAGCTTCGTTTCTTTAGATCCCAATTTGAGAAGGATGAGTGAGTTTACCTGGAGCTGGAGAAAGACATTGAAAGCGAGTGGGGCGGGTTGAGAAGGCGAGTTGAGTGGCGAGTTAAGGCAAAGCTTTGTTTGAGTAAGAGAGTTTTTATAGTTGCAGGAAATTTCACGCAAACTGCAATCTTAACTGACCTTGTCGAGAAACGTGGAAAATGAAGGCAGCCAGGTGAAGCCCAGTGGGTGCGCACTGCGCCCATCTTTCAAATCCCATTCTTTTGGGTTTTGCTACGAATGATATGACATCCTTTTAACGTTGATATAAACTCCGTAATTGTGGGTAAAATAGATGAGAATTCAAACAGAAAATTCTTTACGGGAGCAAAAAGCCAACAGAAAAGTAAGGATTTTTAATTAATATCGTACCCTTTCTTAAATTAGATTAAGTTTAAGATTTAATATTTAGAGTTTATCATTTAAGGATCAGGAATAATTTTAAGGCTAAATATTAAAATTGTAGTTGAATTTTAACACAATTTGTGATGTTATTGATCAGCTTTAATATAGTGTACGATTTTTGTTAAATTATGTGAAAGTTGCTAAATATTAAAAATAAACAAATAAATTTAAATCATTTTCATCTAGACTTAAAATTAATAAGAAAAGAGTTTCTTATTTCCCAAGAAATCTATTCTGTTAATTTTGGTAGAAATAATTTAAATTTATTCATATTTTTACAGATTTATTTGTATTTTTGGAGTTTATACATATAAATATAATATAATGCACGACCAAAGTAGAGAAGAATTTAGAGTTAAAGCCTTTGTCAACAATGTGATTGTATCATTGGAATTTATTTTATATTTTTTTGTGCATATTACAAATTGAGGGATAGATGACAATTTGGAGTCACATCAAGGGTTTAACAATTACCCTTGTGCGGTTGCCTATGGGTACATATTTTGACATGTACATATATTTTTTATTGTACTTGCATGTTGTTCACTTTTGTTCTTAAATTTCTTTATGCCATATCGCAATTCATCTGATATTTTAATTTATCATGAAGCTTTGACATATTAAACTGTAAATATATATATATATATATATATGAGTTTATTATATTTAAAAATTAAGATGATTTAAAGTCTGCTCTTGTAGCGCGGTCTTTCTTTTTCATTGAATTTTTTAGTTTTTGTTCGTAATTTTATGAGTTGTATTTTTTTACGGGTGGGTGACAATAGAAGATGAGTTAGTAAATCTTAATGTCATTGATGGAGAAGAGGAATCATTGCAATTCCAAGGTAGTGTAGAAGTAATTGAGGACGAGAAACAGTTTAATTTTTAATGATGTCGAAAAATGATAGTTTCAAAATCTTATTTCTGACGAATAAATCTATAAATATTATTATTAAATAACTACAAAATTATTATATAGGTGAATTGAATTTTTGAGCGTTGTTATATATGTTTACATGTAACCTATTTTTTATAGTATATGGCCGGCAATCTAATAAATTAGAGGCCTTTGTCACTTAGAAATGAATTAGATAGTTAGATGGTAAAGGACGTAATGATAGCTTAAAAATAGAAGAGTGGCTGTGTGCATGAAATTCAATTGGGTGACCGATCAATTGGAGTTGAATTTTTTTTTTTTACCTTTTCTTCTTTAATTTTGGGTGGAAAAAAGAGCTACTTTTTCACCTTTCATTCTTATTTGATAGGAGAAGAGACGGGAGGCCGAATGCTGGGTGAAGAGAGCACGAGTGGGAGATGGAAGTTGCCTTGGAGATTTTCGGTTAGGTGAGTTCTAGAACTCAAATTTTTAAATTTTTATTTATTTTAAATGCTTAAAGTTTGTTGATGTGGGTTGGAAGTGTTGGAACTATACCTTAGGTAAATTAGTCGATAAATGAAGTTGATGTTATACAACTAGCTGTTGGGTTGTGTATAAAATAACAATGTTTGGAGTAAAGTACATGCTGAATGGTTTATGCATGTTGAGGAGTATTAAAATGAGCTTTAAGACAGTTCATTATGAGTTTCAAAGTGTTGTTCAAAAATTTAGATTTAATGCTTTTTAAATATTAATCATTAAATTTCACCAAAAAAAATATTAATGGTTAAATATGACTCTTATTTCAGTTAAATTTGAGAAATAATCTTTTAGTTAAATTTTGTTTATTTGTTTCAATCAAACTCTGATTAATCTAGATTATTTTATTTTTATTTGACCTATAAATTTAGCCTATAAATATGCTCTTTTATAACCTTAGAACATACACCCATTAGATATTAGAATTCATAACACTTTTAGAGAATTTTGTGTTTATGTTTCAAGGGTTCTTTGTTTTCGGGTTTTTGAGATTTAGTTTTTATCTCCATCTTTTGTACTCTTCATTCTTTTGTCATTATAGTAAAATTATCTTTGCCCGTGGTTTATTATCCTCTTTGGAGGGGTTTTTCTACGTTAAATTTATGTGTTCAATTTTTAATTTCTTCCGCTATTTTTACTTATTCATGCTTAATCGGTTTAATCCCCAACAAATGGTATCAGAGCTAGTTCAATTTTCGTAGATCAGTCCGTTCAGATGTGGCAACAATAAGATTTGAAATTGAGAAGTTCAATGCTGTCATAAATTTCAATCTGTGACAAGTTCAGATGACAACAATTCTAGTTCAAACCGACCTGAAAAAGGTTGTTATCGGGAAAAAAACCTAAGAATCTAAATTAATCAGAATGAGAAGATCTTAATGAAAATGTCTTATCTGCAATCTAGTTGTGCCTCGCAAATACTGTATTGCAGGAGGTATTGATGGAGAAGACCTCATCCGCGTTGTGGAAAATGTTAGAAACTCTTTATGCGACTAAGTCTTTGGCTAACCGTTTAGTGTTGAGACAACACCTATTTATGTTTCGCATGAACGAAGGTGAGCTTCTTAGTTATCACATCAGTCAATTCATTACTCTTTTAAATTAATTAAAGAACGTAGGTTTAGATTGATGATGAAGATCAGGCTATGCTATTATTGTGATCTTTACCCCATTCATATAAGTCTTTCAGGGAAACTTTGATTTATGGCAGAGACAAACTCTTGTTCGAAGATGTGAAGGGTCATTTGTTGAATAGAGAAAAACTCAACAATGAGTTTGGTTCGGATAGTTAGGCAGATAGGCAAGCTTCCGTTTTGATAACATCAAAGAACTAAGATAAAAAATGTCACTATTCTAAGAAGTTAGGTCGCAGCAAAGCAGATTGTTATGAACTACGAAATAAAAAGGATGCTGAGAGTAACGAAGAAGATGCAGCTGGTGCTAATTTGGCCGAAGAAAGCTTACGTCCAAGTGGATCTTAGATTTGAGATGTTCTTTCTACATATGTCCCAATAGAGAATGGTTCTCTAGATACAGTTCGTTTGATGGTGAAGTTGTGCACATGGAAAACGATTCATCTAGTAAGGTAATTGGTATTGGTACTATTAAAATTAGGATGCACGATGGGACGATTAGGACACTCTTAAATGTTACGTATATACCTGATTTACGAAAGAATCTCATTTCCTTAAGTATTTTAGACTCGAAAGGATGCAAAATTAATTTTGAGTTGAGCGGTATTAAAGTATCTCGTGGAGCTCTCGTTTTGTTAAAAGGCGAAAGAACCGACAGTCTTTATATTTTGGAAGGTTCTACAGTGACTGGTGAAATCGGACATCCTTCGTCCATTACGGAGTCGAAGTCAACTCGTTTGGAACGGAGGCAACTTGGTCATAGGAGGGAAAAAAGTACGACCGTTTCATTGAAGAGAGGTTCTCTTTTGGGAAACAGGTTTTAAAAAGTTAGGGCACTGTGTTCGTGAAAATCATACGGGTTAGTTTTGATTTGGCAGTGTACAAGTTGAAGGCTAGAAGTCTTCTAGTTTCTAAGCTTAGATTCGACTCAGTTAATTCCCTGCATAGTTCAAGATAGGTCCGTGGCGGGCTTTGGCAAAAATGGCATTGTGGAAATATGAGTCAAGGTGGAGATTTGTTAAGTATGACTCCTATTTCAGTCAAATTTGAGAAATAATCTAGTTAAACTCTATTTTGTTTCGATCAAACTCTGATTAGTCTAGACTCTTTTATAACCTTAGAACATACACCATTAGAGATTAGAACTCATAACACTTTTAGAGAATTTTGTGTTTACGTTTTGAGGGTTGTTTGTTTCATGTTTTCGGGGTTTAATATTTATCTCCATCTTTTGTACTCTTCATTCTTTTGCTATTATAGTAAAATTATCTTTGCCCGTGGTTTTTTATCTTATTTGGAGGGGTTTTTCCACATTAAATTTATGTATTCAATTTCTCAATTTCTTCAGCTATTTTTACTTGTTCGTTGCTTAATCGGGTCGATCCCCAACATTAATAATTGAAGTTAAGTAAACAGGTATAAGTTGATAGGATAAAAGGGAATTTAGTTGCTTGGAAATTAATTGTTGTTGTCTGGAGAGGAGGTAAATTTATTAGGTTGTGGCTATTACTTTGATGGATAAATGTTGTAATATTGTATTAATTAATCGGTGATTAATGTGATACAAACGAATGAAGTTTATGTTGTCCGAAACTGATCAGCTGGATTAATTCAATTTTTGCCAATTTGAGCCAATGAAGGTTGAAAGTTTGAAGTGGTCGTGTAGCGCCTCAAAATTTTAAGAATTTAATTGTGAGATTCTCTAGTAATTAATTTTTGTATCTGTGGTTCTGTGTTTTGCGGTTGAGTTTAATGTCTAAAGTTCGAGTCGCATCATTAAAAGTTTTGTTAGTTTTGAAATCAACCTATAAGCACGCATTACCCGCTTAAGTCCGATTCAGTATGAAATTGTGATAAGAATGAGCCTGCTGGTTCACTAGTTAAACATCTGTCTGTATTTTTTCTGATTTCGAGTTTGAATCCTATCGTATGCGTTAGGATAATATTTTTATTATATGTCAAAAATCTGCTTGGAACTTAATGAATTAATTTTAACGACAGTTTCTTCTTCTTTCTTCCTATTTTTTTTGTTTATTTGTTCTTCTTTTTTTCATTTTATTTTATTTTTGTTAATCGAAAATGGTGAGGGGATACGAGATTAACGGAAGTTCTTTTGTTAGTCACTGGTCAGAAGGCTGTCGGTAAGTAACTGTCAATGCGAGCATCTCCGCGAATTTTCCTTTGTTTTGTAAATTATTTGGAACGGAGGATTTTTGTGAGTTTGAGAATCTTTTCTAAACGAGTGTGTATTTACTTAGCAGGCAGGGCTATTAACAACAAGGAATAGCAACAAGACAATCTCTGTGATTGTTGCTGAAGTTTCGGCAAGTTTGGGATATCTGAAGGTTTTGTGTCGAAACTTTTGACACAGGTATTAAGTGAGTAATCAAGAAGTTTTGTTGAATAATTGGCTAAATTGTGATACTGAATGCTTGTTTTAGGCTTCAAGGATCTTTAGGGTTGTTTTCGCTTCAAAATCTTTCCAGGTGCGTATCAAAAACCTTAGTTTTGCAAGTTTTAGTCGCCAAAAATAGTGGCTATCGACGTCACACGGCCAGGCACATGAGCGTGTGACTAGGCCGTGTGAGGCACACAGGCGTGTGACTAGGACGTGTGAGTTACACGGGCGTGTGATAGACCGTCCGATCGATTGTGTAACTCAATGTTTGTTGATTTGGGGCCACACGGGCGTGTGTCTAGGCCGTGTGTGGCCATTTTAGTGCAAGGTTCACACGGGCAAAGGACACGGGCGTGTGTCTAATCCGTGTAACTCACTATTTGTGGAACAAGACCATACGGCCAAGGATACGTGCATTTTCCTAGGCCGTGTAACTCATTGTTTGGGTATAAAGCCACACGGGCAGGGACACAAGTGTGTACCCAAGCCGTGTGAGCCACACGGGCAAGGACACGGGCATGTATTCAGGCCGTGTAACTCACTTTTTATGCTTTGGAGCCACACAGGCAAAACACACCAGCATGTGACTAGGCCGTGTGGTATGTGATTGGGGCCCGGAACCTATTTTTGAGGGCGAAAATGTTACCTAACACTAATACTGACTTCTTTAATGTATAAATGATGAAATTGATGATTTTAGAACTGTCTGATACTCTGAGATAGATCTGTGAGTAACTTAGTTATAAGTACACTATAATGCTTATTTTGTTATTGAGCTATCGTATTGATTGTGAAATGATTTGAAATGAATGAATACATGATACTGGTACTTTTGTTCTGCATTGGCATGGGTTGAAATATTATGAAAGAGGAAGAAATCTGTCCTAAAATCATGGCTATGCCACCAAGAGTATACATCTGATTCTGACTGTTGTCGCATACTGAATTAGCAACTAAGTTGCGTTTCTGTAAAAGTGTCAAAGAACACTTTGTGGTGTGTAGGGTTGGTTGGGCATTGAATGTCCTTAATAGTGTGTTGGGATGGTCGAAGACGGTGTGTAGCGGGCGGGGATAGGAGTATTGCATTTGAATCCCATTGGTATCATCTATGAATTGAAATTGCATATACATACACGTGTAATTGGTTTGCTTTGACTCTGGACTGAATTTACTCCTGTATTGAATGGACCCCCTAAATTTGAGACTACACTATAACGATTGTTAATTGAATATTTAATTTACGCACTAAGTTCACAAATCACTCTGTTATTACTTGGACTTCAGGTGGTTCGTAGACTTGAACAGGTCGGTGCCGCGGGAGCTCGGTCGAACAATTAATATCCTATATATTATTTTCGTAGGAGCCTTGTTAAATTATAGTAAAGTAACTGTAGCAGATTATGTACTTATCTAGTATTTGGGTTGAACTTTACGTAAATCACGATTTGGTTTATGGTGTCTTGCATAGCACTTGATTTTTTTCATGTGACTCTCTAAGCTTGGGCTGGACGTCTAGGCCGGGTCTAGGGTGTTATAGGTCGAATGCCCTAAAGTGGATTGAATATGTCCAAATTTAATTTGGTCTTTACATTGTGGTCGTGGTTGTGATGCTCAAAACAAGACAAGAATTTATGTGTTTGAATATAGAATAAATACCGATAATATTGATATATATTTATTAATGACTTATAAGCTTAAGTTTTTACAAGCATTGTGTACTTAAAATGTTGTAATTATATATTTATCTTGCTGACTATTTTGGGTAAATAGAATGAAATGCTTTACGAGCAACAACTTGATTATACTTAATTGCAAATTTGTTGTTGATACAATTATGGTGTATGTGAATTATTTGAGCTAAATGTGTCAGATACTACTCAATGTTTGAAATATGAAAGGTCTGTAACAGCCCGATTTAGGGGCTAGTTTGAACAGTGATTTTTGAATCACTAATCTGAGGTCAGATAAAATTATTTTAATGCTATTTTATGAGTTATAGCATGATTATATATGTGCATGAAAATTTTAGTGCTTTAATTTTAGCGATTTTATGCTTAATCACGAAAAAGGACTAAATCGCATAAAGTGTAAAAGTTCTATTTTACAAGCTAAAGCTGTCTAATAGCCATGGAATTGTAATTGGAGGCCTTTAATGTGCAATTAGACCTTTCTAAAAGTCATGGCCGGCCATAGGGGGACAAAGAAGTCAAAATTAGTCAAAGTGGGTGTAAGAGGTGGATTAAATTGATGAAATAGAATAAAATAAAGAAAAGATGATATCCTTCTATTCACTCATCTTCCTCCACCGAAAGATAAAAGAAAAATAGGGGTTGAGAGCTCAAAATTTTCATCAACTTCTCACCTTTGAAAGTAAGTGACTTTGGTGATTTTTCTTGATAAATTTGTACTTTTGGAACCCCTAAAGCTTAAGCAAGCTAAAGAGGGGACTATTTTGCAAAATGGTTAAAAGTTTAGAGGTTTTCCATGTGATCAATTATGTTGTTTACTGCATTTTTATGGAAGAAAATGAGTCTTAATTGTTAGATAAACAACTTTTGTGAAGGGTGTTTCCATGAAAACACCTTATAGGACTTTTTGTAAAGGTTGTATAATAAGAGGTAAATGTGTGAAATAATGAGTATTGATGGTTTCCATAAGAGTAATAAATGTTCATCTAGGTTTTTAAAAGGAGGAAATTCGATTAGAATCGAATTACGAGCCTAGGGGTAAAATAGTTATTTTGTGAAAGTCTAAGGGCAAAATAGTAATTTTGCCAAAGTATTATTTTTGATTTATGTGATTATAAAATGAGCTAATTTGCTATTATATAGATCAAGAAGAGCGAGGGATTAACCTTGACCGAGGAAAAGACAAGATATTGGATTAAATCAGTAAGTGGCCTATTTTGAAACCGAAGTAAGTTTGTATGTGATAAATTCAACATCATGCTAGTATGTTTGAGAATGTTTGATATTATAATGATGCATGATATTCTATGAAATTGAATAATGGTGTTGAATGAGAAAAATGATGAAAGTTGTGATGTTGAAGTCGTAACAACCCCAACCGGTATCTGTCGTCGAAACAAGGTTACGAGGCATTACCAAAGAGTACAGAACACTTATAGATAATTTGAAATCATTATCTTTACAGAAATAGTACACTTGAGGTGTACAGTTCTATAATTCTAAATAAACTCATTTATCAAACATATTCCATGTTTTTTTTTATATATCACAATCTCATATTTTCATGTATCAAGCACCATCATTTCCTCATATTTCAGACAAATACGTGTAACCATTCATAGACACACAACTCACTAACTCTTTCTGCCAATCACAATTTAAATTGACAAATCACTTATTAAGTCCAATTTCATTGTTCACTAAAATCTATCATTTAAATTTGGATGTACGTATTCACCAATAGATTCCATGTACCGATATCATCATCTCATATTTCCACATGCATTTACTTTCCACATTATGAACTCAAATAACATATACAAGATATACCAATGTATTTCAAGTACGGTTTCATAATATTTCATTTCAAATTTCAGATTATTTCATATTATAACTTTTCTCATTAACTTATTTGGAATACCAATTCATACGGATAATACACTCAAGGGTGTAAAAATATAAAATCAGAAATGAACTCATTTATCAACCCAGTTCTATGTTCATGTCTCATCAACTCGTATTTCCTTATATCACATAATTCTATGTAACACTTACCAAACTTTGTCAAATTAGTGAACGTCTTACGGAATTGGTCTGCACCGGTATGCACTGAATTTCACTGATAATCACTGATGCCATAACATAGCTGTGGTCTTTTCACTAGAATACCATAGCTCAGCTATGATCTTACATCTTCACTATCATTATGTCATGGTGAAACCATGGACTTATCCGTCAATTCATCACCTTTCCCTAGAATGCCATAGCCCAGCTATGGTCTTACATCCTAAACACATATCACACTGATGTCATATCCCAAATATAGTCTTACACAGAAATCACTTGTCACTTGTAGCCGAAACTAGCACTATTCACTGATCAGGTAGCTAGAGCTACCACTTTTCACTGATCAGATAGCCGGAGCTACCACTTTTCACTTTTCACTGATCAGGTAGTCAGAGCTACCACTTTTCACTGATCAAGTAGCCGGAGCTACCATTTTTCACTGATTAGGTAATCAGAGCTGCCACTTTTCACTTTCACTTGTCCTTGATCAGATAAGTGTAGTCGAAGCTATCACTTATCATTTTCACTTTTCCTTGATCAGATAAGTGTAGTTGAAGCTATCACTTATCACTTGTTGCCATGGTTCAACCATGGTCTTTTTTGTCAATTCGTCTTGTCGCTGAACTAAAGTGCTCAATTTGATCGTTTATTCAATTTTCATGCTTTTATATTATTCACGATTTTATCATCATTACATATGAAATAACACATTATGAAGTTCATAAAATTAACAAATAATCACTAAAATTTAGTTGTATAAACTAACAAGTTCAATTTTTGTATTATAACGATAATCATAATTTCATAATAAACATTCCAAATAAAACATTATATCATTTCTAATTCAACATTTATCAATTATAATCGAGCATGTGATCAATTTATACACAAGTCGTTCATATATTATTTTTCCTCCTCCACCTCTCCATCCACATCCTTAGTATAAACAATACACTTGTAAGTAACATTATCTATAATTTTCACTATTTACTTACGTGAATATTCAAGCTGTCCATTCGTGTCATAGTCACTAAATTATTTTTATCTTAAGCTAAAGAACTCCAAATTAAGATCTGTTAATTTTCTTTGAAACTAGACTACATATATTCTTACTATAATTTTTATAGAATTTTTGGTACGGCCAATTAGTACAGTTTATTAGTTAAGTTCTCCCCTATTACACAGTCTGGTGGCTCTGACCTCTCTTCACTAAAAATCAATTATCTCATAGTACGATTTTCATATAGTGTTTTGATTATTTATAATGAAAATAGGCTCACTAAGGAATACAAACATATAAATTATAACTCATAATTATTTTTGTACAATGTTTTAGTGAATTTCTAAAGTAAGAACAGGGGATCACAAAGTTATTCTAAACCAGTCTTACAAAAATTTAAATATCTCAATATGTAGACTTCCTTTGCTTTCTCTGTTTCTTTTATATGAAAATAGACTCAACAAGCTTTAATTCTATATCTCACTCAACTTCTAATTAAATTTCTATCATTTTTGGTGATTTTTCAAAATTAGACAACTATTGCTGTCCAAACGCTTGATGTAACATGTTGATTTCTATTTTGTCCCAAATTTCACAATTCATACAATTAGGTCCTTGCTCAATTAACCCTCAATTGAGCTAATTTTCTCATTTAATACTTTTATCTATCATTTTAAACTACTTCATAAGCTTTGAAAATCGAATTTTAACACTAGGCCTTAATTTCAACTCTTTCACAATTAGGTTCTAAAACTAATTTCTATCAATTTTACTCGATAAAATCATCATATATCAAAATTAAAGCTTCAATTCTATATTTATTCATCATATTATTCCAGCACTCATCCATAGCAACTTTAAGATTAGCCATAGAATCAAAAACTAATGACATAATAAGTTGGACCCAATTGTAAAAGTTTAAAAACATAAAAATTTCAAGGAGAAAGCAAGAATTAAACTTACATGAAGCTAGAGTATGAAAACCAGCTTGAACCCTCTTCCATGACTGTTTTTCAGCTGATGAAAATGAAGAGAAATGAAGAGAATTCTAGATATTCCAATTTGGTCCCATTTTTATTTAGCTAATTTTGGCAATTTTCCAATTTTATCCTTATTTCACCCATTTTCTGATTTTTCTCAGCTATTGCCGCCCAAAATATCTCCTTTGGGCTTATTTTCCCTTTATGTCCTTCCTCATTTGACAATTAAGCTATTTAATCCTTCTAGCAACTTTTATACCTTTTTCAATTTAATCATTTTTATTTAATTAACTACCCAAATGTCAAAATTTTCTAACCAAATTTTAATACTACCTTATTGACATTTTGTAAATATTCATAAAAATATTTATTGACTCGTTTATAACACCGAGATCTCGATATCTCTTTTTCTCAAGTTCTTGACCAAATAAATCTTTATAAAATACAATTTACTATTTCAAAAATCTTTTAAAAGCTACAATTAGCTCGTAAATATTAAATAATATAATCTTCGAGTTCATGTGTCAGATTTGGTGGTCTCGAACCACTACTGATATTACTAAAAATTGGGCTATTACAGAAGTCTCAGTTGGACTATAATAAATGTGAGAATACTATTATTAAGACAGGAGATGGATAAGGTCCCATGTAAGACCATGTCTGGGACATGGCCTCGGCACAGAATTGTGATCCCATATAAGACCATATCTGGGATATGGCATCAGCATTGAATATGAAAATTGTATAAGACCATATTCGAGATATAGCAACGATAATTAACATGTGATCCCGTATAAGACCATATTTGGGATATGGCATCGGCACTCAGAGGTGAGCCCATGTAAGACCACATCTGGGATGTGTCATTGGCTTCGCATTCGTGTGAATGACGATGAACATGTATCTTTGAGTATCCCAAGTGATTTAGTGGGATAAATAGTTAAGCTTGGAAATAGAAATGAGATCAGTACTAAAATTATGTGATTGAGTGAATACATGTACCCGTGAGTAATTCACAAGAAATGGTTACAATATGTGGCATGGTATGTATTAGATAAGAGCAAGTACGAGTAAGTTAAGGCAAAATGCTTAAGACTTGGTGTTTTTATCCAATGCCATGGATGGATGACATTATGAGTTTTATGTTGCTATTTATTACCATGCAAACTTACTAAGCTTTATGCTTACCCCTATCATTTCCCTTTTCCTTGTAGTATTGCCAAAATAACTCAGGGATCGTGGGATGTCAGAGCTCGGAATCACACTATCAACATCTCTTTGGTATAACAAAGTTAGATTCATTTTGAGTATGGCATGTATAGGACTTGGTCTTTTTGTTATGTCATATTTGTTAGCCAATGTGTTGGCTATTAATGCTATTCAATTTATTTTGTAAACGGCCATTGTGAATTGGCCAATACTTGATAAGTATATTATATAATCAATGATGATGAAGGAATTTATGAAGTATATTGGTGTGGATGACTTGATTTTGAGTTTTTAGAAATGTTCAATGGTTATGACAAATGTTAAATTGAATTGGTATAAGTATGGTTGCATTGTAGGGTGGCATTTGGCTTGGTATATAGCCTTATAAATGTCCACATGGGTAGACACACAGGCATGTGTCTAGGCCATGTGTGACACACGGCCAGCCCCATGGGCGTGTTGAAAGGCTGTGTGTCCCCATGTATACTAGGGCGATAAGTCAGTATGCTCGATAGTAAACACACAGGCTGAGATACGACCGTATGGGTGACAGGCCTAAGACACGGGCATGTACCCAAGCTGTGCGAAGTCTGCACCTGAATTTGGAATTTATCCTGCCACACGATTGAAGGACACGGGCGTGTGACTGGCCGTGTCATGCAAGTCAGTGTCGACCACGGGCCAGACACACGAGCGTGTGACAGGACGTATGATGCGAGTCAGTGCCGACCATAGGTGGAACACATGGGCGTGTGTGAATATATGGACTGCCCACACGGGTGTGTTCCATTTCACATGAGCGTGTGTCCCTGTTTTAAGCAGTAATTTTTTAAGAGTGCAAAAGTTTCCGGTTTGATCTCGAACCATTTCGAATACAAGTTTAGGGTCTCATAGACATAAAATAAGGACATTATGGTTTGAATGGAAAGTTTTAATTTGAAACAAAGTTTTTATGGATTGATATTGTAAGGTTGAGCGAGTTAAGTAGGGTAATGCCTCGTGCCCGGTTCAAAAGTCGAACACGGGTAAGGGGTGTTACAAGGTCGGCAGTTAAGGTATAGCAAAGTTGTTAAGGTCTGACTTTTTTTTACCATGTTAATTGTCGTCCGATTTAGACAAATTATAATGGAAGTTGCATTATTGAATCTTATGTTTAATTTGTCCAAATCTTATTGTCTGATCAACCTTATACATATTAAAACACAACATTTCTACATGCGTTTGAATGATTTAACATTGGTTATCGAAACAGCCACTATAAGTGCAAGTTGTGGCATAAACACAAAGTGTTTTTGAGCCTAGTAGGCTATTTAAAGACAGTTTAATTGTTGTATTTATCTTGTCCAATTTGTGAGAGCAATGAGGCTGCCCGAATTGGCATTAAGGATGTGGTCTGTTGGTGCAAATTCTGGTTGTCCATATGAGGTTTAATGTTGATCATTTGATGTGTGTAATATAATCAAATTGGTGATTTTAAACCTGAAAATTTAGTGAATAATGAGTCTGTTTGAATGGTAATGAAATGGTGTTTGTCTAGGATATAATTATGCTGTCCAATATGTATAAACAGGGCTGTCCATTTTGTGCATAATGGGGTGGTCCAAGTAAATGTATTAAAATGCACTATTAATTATTGTCTAAAAATAATTATTAAATTAACTATTGTTTAATAATAAATATTAAGTTGCTGCTCGAAAGTGCATGGCTAGGAAACAACCGAGTTAATACGTCTAATTGTCAATCGGATTACATGCTTGGCTACTGTCCGAATTGGTGTCTTAATGGTTTTGAATGTGTATTTTATGTTGTTCAAATGTTGTAATATGTCTGTTTCTTAATGGTTTTAAATGTTCATTTTTACACTTTCTGAATTTGGTAAGTTGAGATGCTTGGGATGTGATTGTCCAAACATTAAGTTAAAAATAACAAATTAATCTTTTATTAAAATGGTATTAATGTACTGAAGCTGGGAGTTAGCATAGTAACCTAATGTTGTCCAAATAACAATGTATCTTGTGTTAAATTTAAATGCTGAAAATTATGATGTCCTAAGTTAAAATTAAAAGAAGTTAATGGCTATAATTATGATGCTATCTCGCTATTATTTAGAATAGAATGTAATAAATTTTTTTTGTTTTAAAACATAAACTAAAATGGGTTAAATGTCGTAAATTGAACTACTTTAATAATGAAAATTTGATATCTTCAAGTGATAGAGAGGAGTTTATTTTGTAATTTATTGTGTTGTGGTGTTGCAATTAAAATGTATAGTTTTGTGATTGATATAATAAAGGTTGACGTTAGTGTGTGAATTGAGTCTTTAATTTCTGAATAAAATGTTAATTTAGAAATGAAATTTGAATGTTTCTAATGACGAGTTTGATGTTGTATTAAATGAGCGATTTAAGGTGCTTCATTTGGAAATTGTATTGAATTGCTGCCCAAACCTAGAACAAATCCATGTGTGTTTGATAAGGGGATTAAATAAATACTGTCATCTGAATTGATGTTCGGAATAAACCAGGTGCAAGCAAAGGTGAAACTATACTAAGTAGTAACGGGTGCTAGTGACGTGTAGTTAGAGAAAGAAATGAGTGTATGAATGAATGTTTACTAGTATAAGTATAATGATATGTTTATGTAATTTGAATGGAAGTGAGGAAGAATCGTTATTAGTTTTGGGCATTTAGCATGTTCAGGATTAATGTGTATACCATAGTAACTTCGAGTATTGAGTACGTGGTAGATATATATATGTAGATATACATCTTATACTCAGGGTAGAATTGGTTATTCTAATAATACATGCTTAAGTTAGGGAAATACCACTGAGTACTTTTCTTAGAGTGTGGTTCATTTTTCTTCGTGCACAGGTTAGATTTACTTCAAGATTTTTTCAAACTTTAACCTCAACATCCCATCTACAATCCCGCTCTCAGCAATGTTTGGTTGTTTCTTCCTTAGTTATTATCAACATATACCTAGTAGGTTAGGTTTTGCAATATTAAATAATATTATATTTAGACTTTGATTTTCATAATCTAGTTTTAATATATACATATAAATATATGGTTGATTGGTTCTATATTATTAGTGGCATATATAAATGAAACTTGTATTTACTTAAGTATGTTTAGAGAATAAATATTCATTTTATTTTTTTAGTCACAATAATTGTATAATTTAGTTGCGAATTATTCATAGTTGCTTCGGCAACAATCGTGACACTGTAGTTGGGATCTGATGATCGGGTTGAGCAAAGGGTATTATAGGATGATTACAGTCTTTGTTTGGTCGGGCGTGCTTTGACAGATAGTGTGGTTCACTTCCTGTTGATGAGTAACATTCTGGCTGATTTATGACATTTGTTGGGAAGAGTTTCAATTACGGATTTTGGGGAGAAAAGGAGTTTGTTCTGATTTTATTATGATATAGATCTAAAATGGATACTCGACGGTACGCTATGGGTTTTTAATAGACACCTCATTATCTTTCACCATTTGGAAGCAAGAGAAGACCCTTTGTAGGTCCCCATTTTCCTTTCGAGGTTTTGGGTTCTAGTTCACAATTTACCGATGGGCTTATGTCGAAAGGAATGGAACGCTAGTTTGGGAACTTTATTGGTCAATTTATTAAGTATGATACAACATTGGTGACAAAGGGCTTAAAGAGTTTTATGCAAATTAGGGTAAAATATGATGTTTGACTCCTGTTGAAGAGGAAGAAGCGAATCACATTGCATCATAGCCGATCATTCATGCTACTTTTCGGTATGAGAAAATTACATTATTTTGTTTCTTATATGGAAAGCTTGGGCATGAGGAAGGATTTTGTCCAGCACAGCTAACATTGGGGTCAAAGGAAGTGGTATTGGGGTGGAACAACTTTTTGAGAGCACTACTCAAAAGGGTGTCAGTGACGATAAACAGATGGTTACATGATGATAGCATAGGTAGTAAATCGATAGGGATGGATTTTGATGGATGTAAACCTGGCTTCGATTTGGTGATAGAAATACGTCATACTTTCATTGTTTTGCTAGTTATCGTAAAAAGAAAAATACTATAAGGAAGCTGCGTGATAAGAATGGAGAATAGGTAATTGGAGATAAGGAAATAACTAAGGAAGCTACGAATTACTTTAAGAAACTGCTTGCATCTTCTTTTATGAGTAACTGTGAATGTAACAATCCGCTCGGCGAAGTCTCTGTATTTGACTACTATTTGGCATATAATTGGTAAAATAAGGGTAGATAAGAGTAAGTACGTGTTTGTTATGGTTAAGTATAGAGTAAGTACGTGTTTGTTATGGTTAAGTATAGAGTTTTGATTATTACACCAATTGGCCAACTCTTATCTTTGGCGAGATCTATGGTTTGGCGAACTCTTTTGTTAAGTATACGTCACCTAGATGTTTTGGCGAACTAGTCAAGTTCGTAGTTGATTAGATTTGTTTATTATTTTAGTAAGGTAATCAGTTAGTTAAGTTGAGATTTAGTTGGAATGGAACTAAGCTACTGTAAATGAAAATACTTAAATTATGATAAGTGCATTTAATCACGAGAATCAAGAGTGTTAGTGGAATTATATGATTCTTCCACTAAACTTTGTCTCTGTGCTTAAGTATGTAAAGATAGCGGTGACTTCTCTGAAAATCTTTGCGTCTTCTTTATTGTCTTCTTTCTTCTTGATTTTCTTTTAACTCTTTGAAAACTTCAGCCCAAAAAACCTCTTTAAAGTTGGGTTCGTTGTATTCAACTAACTTATACATTTGTAACAGCTCATTGGTAATTACTTATGAACCTTAGGTTATCCTCAGAGTTATTTACGTATTTTTAGTTCTTCATGCATAAATATTAAAATGGTGTGTAAGGAAGGAAACTTCCTGATTCTGGATTTAGTGTTAATGGTTCTTGCATGCATGTTTAGATTTGATAGATCAATGATCTTATATGTTTAATTATCCTTATTTTTTTAGCTCAAGAAGCCACTGAAGGTCTATGTGATAAAGGCAAATGACTTGCTTTATAGACTTTGCTATAATTTTTGGTGAGTTCATTCTTTTTTAATGTGTTATGGCCTTCTTTATTTTATAGTTTTATAAGGCAAGTATTCTTTCTTAGTAAAGGATGAAAAGTGAATGTGTGTGAATAATGATTGTCTAGGGTCGCTAATCTGAGTTCAATATGTCTGTGATATGAAGTACGAGTCATTTTTCATATTTAAGCCACTACCAAATGCTTTTGATATGAATAAATGATATGATGTGAACTGATATGTGGAGATGAAGATGAGAAGATATGTTTGTGTAGCCTTTGATAGGGCAGATATATTGTAAACAGGATTGGCAGAACATGATAAAACATACTATACTGAATGAAAATGATTTGAAGAGTTATGGTGAAGAATGTATATGAATGAGATCGTATGTTATGTATCTGGATCTGAAATCTGGGTATGTGGTTGACATGAAAATGAATTGTCTGAGTTATGTTAAGTTAGCGTATAGTATTCGCCTATGTGATACACCATTGATGTACTAAGTTTATTTGAGTTCTATATACGCCATTGGGCGTACTTTATGTTAATGTATCATTTTTTTTTTAGGTTCAATTGTGCTGTTAGCATTTTTACTTAAGATATCTTTGGAACTCACTAAGTTCTTATGAATTTACTCTATTACCTTTTCCTTCTCAGGCTTGCTATTTGAAGGAAGACTTATTGGAAGGATTACGCCAGATTGTTGCTATTATAGTGATATGACTACTTTATTTTGTATTATGCATGATTTGTGGTGGTGACATCTAAATGTGTTTTTTTAGAATGACATGTATAAAGAATATTTGAGGATTAGGCTATATTTTTAATGAAATCTCTATGAAGTTTCATGGATTGGATCTAAAGTATTATGCTTTGTTTGAAGACAATATCATACTTAAACTTATACGCCACATGGCTTATACGTTATTACTTTTAATCTGTTAATGGTTTAATTCAAACACTGAAGTTTTACAAAGCTTTTGCCAGAACTAGTTTTGAATTTAAGATGATTTCTAAGTAGTAACACGTTATACTTGGATCTTTCTAAAGGATCAGGTTTGGCATGTTACAAGTTGGTATAAGAGTCAAGGTTGAGCTGGTTCTAAAAAAATTGAAGGCTATATCACACCCTATCATGCATAGTATGCCTCTAGCTTAGCCTTTATTTTTTGAATTAAATTAAATTTTCTTCTGGAGTGATAAAAGAAAATGTCAGGCGAATCTAGAGAATCTACTGGAGAAGAAATAGAGAGTCATATGCCTTTTTCTGCTTAGGAGCAGGCCCTTGCAAACAGTATGGGAAATACTGGGAATGCCTTTAGGAATGTATTTTTCACAATGATGATACAATTATTTGATCAATTTATGGGGAATACTCAAGATCCTCATCCAAAATAGCCTCAGCGCACAACCTGCTCCACCAGTACCTATTGTGACTTCATCTAAAGTTGACCATGTGAAAGAAATTCAAAAAAGGGCTACTAAGGAATTTCTTAAGGACAAAAGTGATGATCCCACTATGGCTGAACATGATTATTTTGTGTTTGCAAAGTGATAAAAGAATTGAATGTACACCAGAAGACAGTTTCTTGTGTGCCATATCTTTGCTAGAAGGAGAAGCTTACCAATGGTGGAAAACATTGGTTAGTGTGACTTTTGAAAAGATTATTGATTGAGACTTCTTTCTGGAAAATTTCAGAGAAAAGTATATGAATCAAAGGTATGTTGAGCAAATGAAGAAATAAATTTTATATCTGAAACAAGAAAGGATGTCTGTGATGGAATATGAACGAGAATTTATCAAACCTAGTCGTTATGCTAAAAATATGTTCTAAAAAAATGTGTGATAAGTTTGAGTGAAGGCTAAAAGATGAAATTCGTGCATTAGTACTAGATTATGTAAAAGTTTTGCAGCTATGACAGCCAAAGCTCATATGGTTAACTGTGAAGGATTTAATAGACAAGTTGTTTCAATGGCAAGCTCTGGCAGGTCTAAAGTGATAAAAAAATGTTAACTGTGAACACTGTGGTAAAAATCATGGTGGAGAATGTTGGAGACATTTAGGAGTATGTTTTGGATATGGATCTAAGGATCATATGGTTAAAGATTATCTTTCTAATATAGAAGTAAGCACAGAGCAGTCTCTTTGAGGACATCAGAAGTTTCAACAAGAGACTAGATTTAGAATGGCAGCAAAGTCTGGTTCAGTATAGAGAGCACCAAGGAAAAGTTTTAGTAAGCCAAGTTTTAGAGTGTCAGGTCAAGCTTATGTAATGAAAGCAAAGGAGATCTGCTAAAGGTTATAACAGGTAAATTTTCTTTTCTCGAAAATAGTATTTATGCTTTGATAGATCCATGGTCCACTCATTCATATATATGTACTAAGGTTGTAGAGGGTTTATGTAACACCCCTAACCCGTAACCGTCGTCGGAATAGGGTTAAGAGACATTACCATACAATTGAAACATTTCATATTCATTTCACAACACAAAGTCAATTATCATTCAATCATAATCAAATATAATCATATAATCCCTTAATGAGGTCTACGAGACCTTAATCATACTTTAGAATAGGGTCCAGACTAAACCAAACTCATACGAAAATTTCTGAAATTCTAACATTTTTCTAAGTTACAGAGGTCACACGCCTGTGTGGATAGGCCGTGTCTCGGACACGCCCATGTATCCAAGCCGTGGCAAAACAGGGTATACCTACTGACTTGTCTACACGGCCTGAGACACCCCCGTGTGCCTCACCCGTGGTCGACACTGACTTGCACCACACGGTCAATCACATGCCCGTGTGTCCAACCCGTGATCGAGCCTAACTTGCTTCAATTTCACAACCATGAAGGACACGGTCGATCCACACACCCGTGTGCTCAACCATGTGGGCAATTATAGGCCATTTTCAAGGCCAAATTACCATCCACACTTTAGAATCAACTATATGCATTAAATCAATACCAATTCATACCTCAAATACAACCAAAACATACCATTTCAAGCACAAATTATTCATCAACTAAACCATCTATTTTTATACACAATTTCTATTCAAATAAGTCCATCTAAGACACCCAATTTCACATCCCAATACATATAGTCCAAGCATCATATAACCATTACCACAATTCACATTTAAACCACAATTTACATCAACCACTTAAGCATGAACAAACCATATTTATCATACAATTATCCCACACATATATTTACTACATCATTTAACCTTTAAGCCATGTCACTTGGCAAATTCCAACATCTCAAAATACATCACATCAACTAGCCTATACATGCCATATACCAAATATGTATATCATTTAAAGGTACCAAAATAGATTACCGATAGTGTGATAGAGCTACTGATGATCCCCGAATCTGAGTTAGCTTTACTGACACTGTAAAACAGAGAAACACATCACACAGTAAGCTTAAGAGCTTAGTATGTTCGTAACATAATACATTCAATTTATTATCTCAAATACAATGTACTGAATGAAACCATCACATAGATCAACTCTCAAATGTTCACACCATATCATCCATAGCTAGTAATTTCAACTCAACCATTCATAAATTCATATACAATCTCATCAACCACAAAGGTTCAATATATACCTTAGCCAACACATAATTACTCACCATCCAATGCTAATTTATGTTCGATAGCGCATTTCAATCAACCTTCATTTTTATTAGATTTAATCGCACACTTAGTGCCAAATTTGTAGCCGAAGCTTAATTGTCATCGCACACTTAGTGCCAGAACTTTAGAACAAATTCATCTCGGTATCGCACACACAGTGCCAAACAATAAAGTAGAAACTTCCATAACTTCACACACACAATGCTATTCATTTCTGTCTCAATTTCAATTACGCACACTTAGTGCCATCTAAATTTAATTTCGCACATAGCATCTCTAATATCATATTCACATATATATTCATTCTACAATACTAAAACATAATTTAACATGTATTATATCCGAACTTACCTCAGACGTCGAAATACCAGAACTAGCTGATCAATCGAATACTTTATTTTGGCCTCGATCTTGATCCGAAATTTTCCTTTTTTGGTCAAAACACATTCAAATTTAACTCATTCAATCACCAATTCATTCAATTTAGTCCAAACATATATTAAGACATTTTACAAAATAGCCCTCACATTTTCACATTTCAATACTTTAGTCTCTATTTCATAAAATTATCCAATACACATAATTTGCTTAAACTCATGCCTAGCCGAATTCTTACTATCTTCATATAAGTCCATACATTTCATTTATTTCACATTTTAGTCTCTCAAAATATTATTTTCACAATTAAGCCCAAATTATTCACTTTCATTAAAAATTCAAATACAAAATATGTTAATCTTTCACATATCTTCCATATTTCATCATCAACTATCACGAAGCTCAAACATTCATCAATAACATGTCTCAAAATCACCATCAAATTCTAAAATTAAAACATGGGTTTGAAAGATCACGAAGCAACAATCACAAAAACGTAAAAATTATCAAAAATCGAGCTCAAATCATACCTCAATCAAGAGTAACAATGTCCGAATGCTTCAAGCCCTATTTCTTTCTTTTTCTTCTTCACATTCGGCTAAGAAAAGATGATAATGGTAATCTTTAATGTTTTGTTTTGTTATTATTTGCTTATTTTACTAATTACCAAACTAACCTTTTTATTTTCATTTATAATCCACTATCTCATGGTTTTCATGTCGATCTAATATTTCAATGGAATAATAACAACATAAGGACTCCTTACTTTAAAATCCATAACAATCTAAGGCTCTAACATTTAACACACAGCTTTTAAATTTTATGCGATTAAGTCCTTTTTCATAATATGACACACAAACGATAAAATTTTCACATGAAATTTTCACACATACTCAATCACATATTTTAAAAACCAAAAATAATATTAAAATATTTTTTGACCTCGAATTTGTGGTCTCAAAACCACTATTTCGACTAGGGTCTAAACTGGACTATTACAATTTAGGCCTTAAAGTAGTATATTCTGAAACGAATGTGTTAGTAACTAATCTACCAGGCCAGAGTATTATGATGAATAAAGTGATAAAGAATTGTCCATTGGTATTTGGTGAGCACACATTTTTGGCAAACTTGTTGTTACTGATTTTTCATAAATTTGATGTTATTTTGGGGTTGGATTGGCTGATTAGGCATAATGCTATGGTAGACTGTCATACTAGAGGTGTACGTTTAATAACTGTTGATGGTAAGGAAGTATTTATTCCTAGTGTACAGACTGGTTTGGTGAATAGGATAATTTTTGTTGTATCTGCCAAAAAGTTTCTTGTTAAGGGTGTAGATGCTTATTTAGCATATATTATGGATAAGTCAAGAAGGAGAGTTAGTCAAGTTCCAGTGGTAAGAGAATTTCCAGATGTAGAGCTTTCAAGAATGCCACTTGCAAGATATGTAGAGTTTTCAATTGAATTAGAACCAACGCTTATCTCTTGTATTCCTTACAAAATGACACCGTTAGAACTAAAAGAGCTGAAATTACAGTTGCAAGATCTATTGGATAAGAGTTTTATAAGACTGTGTGTCACCATGGGGTGTGCCAATTCTGTTTATGAAGAAGAAAGATTGAACAATGCGTCTATGTAAATTACCGTTAATTGAACAATGAAACAATAAAGAATAATTATCCTTTGCCTAGGATTTAAGATTTATTTGATCAATTATGTGGGGTTGCAATTTTCTCTAAAATTGATCTAAGACCTGGATATTATCAAGTGAAGATCAAAGGTGATAATGTGTCTAAGATTGCCTTTCGATCGAGGTATGGTAACTATGAATTTTTAATGATGCCTTTTGGATTGACTAATGCGCCTGCAATATTTATGGACTTGATGAATAGAGTATTTCAACCATATCTAGATCAGTTTGTAGTAGTTTTATTGATAATATATTGGTTTATTCTAAGAATGAATTTGATCATGAGAAACATTTAAGAATTGTGTTAAGAACTTTGCGTGACAATTAGTTGTATGCTAAGTTCAATAAATGTGAATTTTAGCTGAGAGAAGTACATTTTCGATGCTGTGTACTTTCTGTTAAGGGTATTAAACTAGATCTTAATAAGGTAAAAGCAATACTTGAGTGAAATCCGCCCAAAAATGTATATGAAGTTCGCAGTTTTTTGGGTCTAGCAGGTTATTATAGAAGATTTGTGAAGGGTTTTTCAATGTTAGCAACATCTATTACTCAACTATTGAAAAAGAAAGAAAAGTTTGAGTGGAATGATGAGTGTTAGCAAAGTTTTTTCAAATTGAAAGCAATTTTAACCGAAGCTCCAGTTTTAGCACAGCCAGATTTTGGTGTAGAGTATACAGATTATACTGAAGCATCTTTGAATGGGTATGGATGTGTGCTTATGAAGAGGTTATAACTTATGCATCATGTCAGCTTAAACCTCATGAGAAAAGCTATCTAACTCATGATTCAGAATTGACAACAGTGGTATTGGCGTTGAAGATATGAAGACATTATTTGTATGGAGAGAAATGTCATATGTTCTTTGATTATGAAAGTTTGAAATATTTAATGACTCAAAAGGATCTAAATTTGCACCAAAAAAATAGTTGAAACTGCTGAAGGATTATGAGTTTATGTTTTTAGACTATTTTAAAACCTGAAAATAAAAATAAATCATTCGATCATAGTGAACATGCTGAGTTGTGACATATTAAACGAGTTTTATCAAAATTCTACTAGGGGTAAAATCATCAAAATTTAATGAATTTTCTTGCACAGTAAAAAAATAAAATTTTGAAAATTAACTCGGTTTGTGATATTTATAACAATAAACCTTAACCAAATTTGTACATGTGTTTTTAGATAAGCGGATTCTTGATGTTTTTCGGCTTTCAACCTAACGTCTTCTCCACTATTCTCATATCACGAACTGCTTTGAGTGTGGGATCGAACTAGTTGAATCAAAACACAGAACTAGAAAAGTTTTCCTTTTGGGGTAAAAATGAAAATTCTCTCTTCTTTAATAGAAATCGATAAAATTGTTATTCTGAAAAATAGGTTTATAAGTAGAGAATAAATTTTCTCTATTTTTTGACAAAATAACTATCTCTCAAAAGTTCTGTCTATGACTCTACTAGTGTCATCTATTTATAGGAAGAGAAGGTAGAACCTTTGTAAAGTTGTAGAGGTTCATTTTAAATAGAAAAATATCCTACTTAAAGTAGGCGAGGGGTGAACGATTCACCTTATATTTCTACTAAGGTTGCTGCCCCCTTAATGTTATATGAGGGATTTTAGATCTTTCTCATATTAGGTCCAATTACGAGTACTTACTAGGCTTTTTTGACCTAGTACTCTGTAATATGATCCAAACTAATTCAATTTTTGTATTTTCAAAAATAAACTTTAATATCTTCATATTAAATAATTTTCTCACCCTAATTTTACCCTAGTAAAATTTTGACAATACCCTTAGTTTTCAAACCAGATTTTTTCTAACAGTGTTGCATTCTTTTGAAAAGAGGTAGACCGACTCTTGTGGATTTTTTGCACTAAAACTAGACATGAGTAATGCTTATGATAGGGTGAAATGGGCTCTTCTGAAAAAGATGATGCTGAGACTAGGCTTTGTAATGCTTGGACATCATTAGTGATGAGGTGTGTAACGTCAGTATCATATTTGTTTTTTTTAATGGTTATCAGGCTTTGTAATTTGTGTAGAAGGACTTTCTAATTTGCTAATTTTGGCCAAATAAGACGGTGTCCTTAAAGGTGTGCAGGTGGGAAGGAGTGGAATATCGCTAACTCATTTGTTTTTTGCAGATGACGACATTCTTTTTGGTGAAACCAATTTAGAGGGAGCTAATGTAATAAAAGCGAGTGTTGCAAAGTATGAAAGGGTTTCAAGTCAATTAATCAATTTTGAAAAATCCCTTATTTACTTTAGTAATAATGTATCTTTGGAGATAAATGAGTGGATTGGGAATGTGTTAGGAATAAGCATATCAAATAATCTAGAAAAATATCTTGGTTTGCCAACAATGGTTGGCCGACAAAAAAAGGAGTCATTCAGTAATCTTAATGAGAGATTTATCATATGAATTGAGAATTGGAGTGTTTAGGGTTTAGGGTTTAGAGTTTAGGGTCAATTATCTTTGGGAGGAAAGGAGGTATTTATCAAAACCATTTTTCAAGCAATCCTAATTTATGCCATGTAATGTTTTCTTTTGCCTGTTACGTTATGCAGTGAATTGAATAGTATAGTTAGTTTATTTTGGTGGCATAATTGTAGAATGAATAAGCACCTTCATTGGTGCTAGTGGAAGATGGTTTGTTGACCTAAATCACTATCAAGGTTAGGTTTTCGAGATTTTGCCAAATTTAATGTGAACTTTTTAGCTAAGTAAGGTTGTCGTTTGTTATCAAATCCTAATTGTTTATTGACGCAAGTTATGAAAGCTAAATATTATCCAATGGGTGATTTTATGCGTTCAAGACTAGGGTCTTACTCTTCTTATACCATGAGAAGCTTTTGGAGTGCACGTGGGTTATTGGAATAAGGTACTGGTTGGAGAGTTGGTAATGGTACTATGATTAATATCTGAAATGATTCTTAGTTGTTGGAACCTGATCAAGAAAGAGTGGTTGTTTAGAACATATATACAAACTTTATGAATGTTCTATATCTAATAGATACGACAACTGCTACCTGAAAATCTAATGTCTTGAGTGTCGAAAAAATCCAGTTTGAAAACGATTTTCTTACACAACGAAAAATTAAAAATTTGAAAACTAATCTAGACTAAAATCTTACCTATGTTTCTAAATAAGCGGATTCTTAATGTTTTCGGGCTTTCAACCAAACGAACTTCTTCGCTATTCTCGTATCACGAACCGCTCCGTGTTTGGGCTCGAACTAATTAGACCAAAACACAGAACTATATTTTTTTCTTTTTAGAGGTGAAACAAAAATTCCATTTTCTTTAATAGAAATCGACAGAATTGTTATTCTGGAAAAATATATTTAATAGTTGAGAATAAATTCTCTATTTTTTGGCAGAATTACAATCACTTAAAGTTGTGTTAATAGCTCCACCGGTGTCATCTATTTATAGGAAGAGAAAGTAAAACCCTTATTGAGTTGTAGTGATTTATTTCAAATAGAAAAACTTCCTACTTAGAATGGAAGTATGGTGGATGACACACCCTAGTATTCTTACTAGCGTTGTCGCTAGGGTTGTCGCCCCCTTTATATTATATGAAAAGATTTTGAGCTTCCCTAATATCGAGTCCAACTACGAGTACTTCTCAAACTTTTTGATTCAATATTTTGTAATTTGATTCAACCCGATTCTATTTTTCTATTTTCCAAAATAAACTGTAATATATATTAAATAATTTTCTCATTCCAATTTTACCCCCGATAAAATTACCCCTAGTAAAATTTCGAGAAAATATGTTTAATATTTCATTACTCAACATGTTCATTATGATCAAATGATTTATTTTCATTTTCTAGCTTTAAAAAAACTCAAAAATATAAACTCATTCTTTCGATAATTTTGAGTAATCCATAAAATTACAAATTAACCATTTCTCATTTTCATTTTCATTTCTATTTTCATTTTAAAAGCCACATTAATTTTTAAATGATTCGATTTTTCCATTTCAGAGAAAATCATAATCATTTTTTTAATGTTTTCTATTTTCCTATTTCTATTTTTTTTATTTTGATTCAAACAAGCAATTCATTTATAATTTCAACGAACTAATAAAGTGACCGATTGAATATGTACAATTAGAGCTTAAATAATTTATAATTAACTTCTAACTTTTCACCTATTAATTATAAAATAATTTCGTTACGAAATCATTCTACTGTAATGTCATGAGTGAGCTCTCCCTAAGGACATACCATTACGAAAGCATCTACTCAGTGCTCGTCTAATGAACTTGTCATAAGTGTGTTACCATCATAAGATATCATTAATCTTTTTGGGATAATATTCAATCTTCAAATATAATCCTATTTTATATCATAGTAACCATTAAATTTTCCTTAATGAAAAGTCAATTATTATCAAATAGTGATCAAGTCATTCAGCACAAAGACGAACGACTCGTGGTTTATGTTTACTTTTTATCAACCATGTAATGTCAATGAGAGAATATTATTTACCCATATCTCGGGCTATGAATTCCACTATTGTGAATGATGTTACATACTGTAGAAGTCGTAAACAAGCGAAGTTCCAGTCCCTTATTTATTCGAACTCTGACTTTAACTTACATTAAAATGTACGAGTTATGTTCATCCAATCAGGATTTAGATATATCACACTATGAATGTCACAAGTGAATAAATTCATAAACAGATTTAAGATCTATTCATTTTAGGTCTCTAATGTACTATTAGTCTAATCAGTCACATTTATGTTTTTATCTTTTGAGAGTCATTCACTCCAATGTCTAAGACAAAACTTCTCCCCAATTAAACTTGATAGACAATATATAAGTCTTTCAACTGGTTTGCTCATTTTCAATTAGACTAAAGAAATGTTTAAGTTTGTTTATTAATACAAGCTATTTTTACGTATTATGATCCGACTATATAATACAACTTAATATAGTTAAACATTAGACAATAAGTTAGCAACATTTTCGTCCATTTTACTTTGTGTACAAAAATAATTTGAGGATAATATATAAAATATTAATATAATTATAAATAATTTTATTAACTAATCTATTGGACAAATTATAAGTGTATTTAGATAAAAATACTACACTTAAGGTACCAAATCTAACATTGAGATCGCTATTTGATGGCAGATCTGGTGAAGCAAATCCTGGCAATTCTGCTCTCTAGCAGTGCCCATGATGATGAGATGGTATGGCAAGGGGACAACAGAGGTGTCTATTCTGCTAAAAGCGGATACAAATGGCTTTTGGCAGAGGATTCAACTTCTTCAAGTAACGATCCAACTATTCATGCCCCTATGATACAAGCTTTCTATACTAACTACAGGACTTAAACATGGCGAGAAAAATTAAGATAACAATATGGAGAATTGCTAATAACTATCTGCCTACGCTACTTAATTTACAGACGCGAAGGATTGCTGCTGATAATTCTTACCTGTTTGTCGATCTGCTGCGAATTCAGTGGACCACTTGTTCCGTGAGTGCCCCTTTACTCGGTAAGTCCTCCATGGGTTGGACGCGGATTTTTCCGCCACCAGCAGTGAACGCAATTGGAAAGCATGGTTAGCTAATATATTTGTTAATGGCAATCAAGCCAAATGCAAACTAATAGCTATTTCTTTTTGGGCTTTATGGTTCAACCGAAACATATTTATCATGAGGGAGGAGGTCAAAATGCCTTTGGGGTCATAGCTTTCATTAAGGCGTATATTACCGAAAATGACAATTTGGAAGAAGTTTCAACTACTATGCAAACCCCAGTGGATAGGAAATGGGAACCGCCAATGGGGGCAGCTATGAAATTAAATTTTGACGCAGCATTTCATCAACACACTAACATTTCAATTTCCGGAATTATAGCAAGAAATACGGAAGGGCAAATAATGGCTGCATGTACACACCTGAATGAGTATGTGATGGATTCCACAGTGGCGGAGGCACCTGCTTGTCTACAATCCCTAATCTTTGCGGAAGATTTGGGTTTTCAAAGGATTATGGTGGAAGGGGGTACCTTGACTGCCATGAAAAAAAAATAAAAAGGCATCAGTGGAAGATAAATCTTGTATTAGTGCTTTAATCGAAGAAATTAGAGCAAGATCCCGGCGGTTTGAAAGCATAAGTTTCAGATTTGTACCTCGAAAAGCAAACAACACTGCTCATATCTTGGCTGAGGAAGGGAAGTTTCATGCTTGCTCTATGTACTGGATTGAAGAAGCTCCGGAGAGAGAGGAAAGAGAGGCAGATCAGGACCGATGGTGGTTGAACAGGAATGACTGAAGGATTGATGACTTTTGGACTCCGACTTTATCAGAGCAAGAAGGAATGCTCTCGTTTTTTTCTATGATTTCATGCCTTTCATCTGAAAGGAAGAGGGGAGGTTCCATTTCGTGTAATTGCTGATGCGAGATTAGGATGAAGAGGGGTGTTAATTGTTTTTTATTTTATTTTTCTGTTTATTTGGCGTTTGTTCTACCGTAGAGACTGTTTTAATGTGTGGCCGACGGTTGGACTGCTGGTGTTTGTGTTTTCTCACCCCTCATTAAGGATTTTGCTCAAAAAATATATATTTAAACTATTTGTTATGTGGAATCAATTTTAAATAATTATATTCGCATTTCATAGGTGGATTTAGAATCTTTTCTTGCAAAAATTGTTTTATTATTTCCACGCCACGATGGGCCTTGTTTTCAGCATTTTTGTTGTGTGGCCAGAATATGTGCCCAAATCTGCAAATGAAAAGATCCAATTTGTATCCACCCACTAATTTCTTCATGCCATGCTCTTTTCTACTTTCATTTTTAATTTTAAATTGATCCAAAAGTAAACTTCACATTCCAATATCTCATAAACTTCACCAATCATTTGATTCAATGATTAATACATAATATTAGATCCATAAGTAGGATTAAAATATTTTAAAACAACAACAACAACCAAAAAAAAAAAAGTTAATGCAAGTCTCAAATTTGCTAGTAGAAGAAAGTAACCATAGACTCCTTATGGTCTCTGAAAACAATGAGGTTTTAGTTTAAGTTTCAGCAACAAATCAAAACTTGTAAAATCCTAGCAGGCCTCATGAGTTTGTTGATGGATTAAACCATGATCACATATGGTTTTAAACATTAAAAAAAATTGATTGAGATTAGCAACGTCTCCTACTAACTCATTATTCAACCATTATTTTTTATCCTAATCTTTTTATTTTCCTACCAACTAGAACAAAAATAAAACCTTTCAATTTAGGCTTAAACCCTTTTAAAGTTTACTCATTTAAGAATCAAACCTTTCAAAATGTTTATATAAATGACTAACCGTTTTAAAAGTACTCAAATAAAGATTAAACATTTCAAAATAGTCAAATAATGGCTAGACCTTTTAAAAACGCTCATATAAGAGCTAAATCTTTCTAAAATGCTTTAATAAAGACTTCTCAAATGTTATATATATAATGTTTTAAATTATAGTTCGACATTTTTTATTTATTTAAGTGTTATGTGTCTTATTCTAAACACATTAATCTTTATCTAATTTTTTCTACAAAATAAATTAAAGTAGGTTAATATAAAATTAGCCTCTTATTTAACTATTTAAAAAAATTAATTGAGCATTTTTTCAAAGTTGATATAATGTATGAAAGAGAGGGAAGGAAGAAATGAAGAAAACATGAAATGTTTGACATAAGAAAAAGTAAAAAAACAGAAAACCAGAAGGAGTTGTCGTTTAGTGGGTGGTTTTGTCAGCAGCGTTGAAAAAGGTTTAGTACGTAATCGGCACGCGGCACCCTATTCTGGACAACGCCAGAAACTGCTATTGTAGCAATATATAAAAAAACCACAATCTGTCTGTCCACACAGTCGGCTACTACAGTACTCAAGACATGCATGCATTCCTATTTTCTTACTTTGGAGATTTCACTACGTCATGTTTAGATATACATTGTTACCACAAATCTTTATTAAATCATTTCATTATCATTAAGTGGTTAGATTCTACGTTTTCGGCGTTGACATCATTTATCAATGCTTCAAGTGAAGGACTTCTTTTTCCTTTTTTAAATTAACAATTTTATTATTTTACTAAAATGGGTGAAAGAAAAACCAACACTTTGAAAATAAATTACAGCTTTTTATAAAAAATAGAGAATTATTTTAATTTAGTTATTCAAAGGAAGTTATTTTAAAATAAATACAGAAATATTTGGTTTTAGTGTAAGAATATGTCAATAAAAATTTATTAAGAAAACAAATAGGAAAATAGGATAAATTTGAGAAAAACCATTATGGTGATTTCTCTTTTACGAGAAAGTGAAAAAATTAGTTTAAGTATTAAATCGTATAATAATAAATTTAATTATTAATATTTATTTTAATTAAAATTAATTATTGATATTTTAAAAAGTGTTAAATTATTTTTAACTAGTAAAATATTATTTGAGTTCTTTTAAGAAAAATTAATGGTAAAATAGTTTAAAAAGAGAGAACTATTTATAAAATGACAAACATTTTAGGCATTTTTATATTCATATTTTTATTTAAAAATTGGGGCAAGCTTTGGCCGACTTTTGTAAACTTGTAAGTTTTTCCATTAAAACAGCATGAGACTTAAAGTCAAAGTTTGTGTATATATTTAGATTTATAGAATAAGAAAGAGTGAATTGAAAAATTATCTTAATTTTGTCTCTAATTTCAAGTAAAGCTCGAAAATCATTGCATTTAAAATTTAGATGGACCTTAAAATTAACAAAACAAAACAATAATTTTTTATAATTTCTAAATAAAAAATTGCAAGTGGATCCAAGAGATTATGGATTTGACTAATAATGGGGGTGGTTCACTAATGTCAAATCCATGCAGGCAATAAACTTTGTGCCATCTCATATAATGTAGTTGAGGCTGTTAGGATTTACGGTATTTGAATCGTGACCCACATGTGGAATTGGCAATAGAGTGGCAGTGGCACAGCTAAGTAATAATTTTAGAGTACAGTTGTGTGTAATTGAATTAAAAATATTATATAGATAATATCATAGCTATTAGTCTATATTACCAGGTGCCTTTTGATGAGTGCAGAGAATGAATGCATAATTGATGTTTTGGCGTTGTTAGGAATTTTCTTTTTATTAATTTATGAATCAAATGGCTTATTTAAAACAGATTGGATTTGACTTTCATGAAGAATCTAATATATAATATGGAAATAAATTCGGAATTATATATTTAATCCAGTAAAGATGCCATCTAATGTAAATTAGAGTCTGACAGTGATAATTAAAGGCAGAGTTGTTTTATAGAAGCAGAAGCAGCAGGGATAGTTCTGAGGTCCCTTTTTGTGACACTTCAATAATATTTTCACCATTTGAGAAGCCAACTAAAGTACAGACTAACTAGTCAGTAATCACCCATGTCTGAAAACGGTACATAAAGACAAAAAGGACTAGTGGGATAATATCAACTCCAGCCCCCAAAAATATAAAATGAATCAGTGTGTACAAATGAGATGAAGTAGAAAATGGATCCCTCAGCACGTAATTGCTCACCAACACACTGGACCTAACTTAACAACTGGCTTGCACCACATCATCATAGCAGGCTTCAGCAACGGCAGCACTGCTCACTCACTCGATACCTATCCAACCACGTATTCCTGTTCCCTGTGCTGTCTTTCTTTTAATTCTCTCTTTTTGTCCCCCCTTTCCTTTGAGTCGCATTTATCCACACTTCTTGCTCACATATGGGTGACGTTTGTTAAAGGGAAGCCATCATTCAACTGGACTGCCCTAACATGTCTTTCTTCCACCATGTATTAGAAACGGTTTTACGCCCTTCCTCTCACTTCAATCTTTTCAGTTTGTTTTAGGGTTATTTAATGATAGCTTTAGCACTTTAATAAACAAATAGCATTAATGGTAAATTATACCATTTCTCACTAAATTATGAGTAGATTTTCATTTTAGTTATTAAACTATTTAAAAATTTTCATTTAAGTCACTAAACTATTCAAAAGTTTTTATTTAAGTTATTGGGTCATTAAGTTTTTTTTTTTTTAAAAGTTTCACCAACGAGTTTCAAGCGACAATTCAACGATTAGTACAGTAGATCAATACCAATCGATGGGTAAAAGAACATATATTAGATCTAAGTCAATCTAACGGTCAGTGTCAGAGATCGGAGAAAAAAGTTGTTTGAATTTTAGTTCACAGAGAGCTATTTCATGAAAAAGAAAATAAATTGTAGAAAAACATAATGAGAAAGAGAGCTTTTAATTGGTGCAAATAGTGCAAATAGAGAAAGCCATAAAGCATCGATTTTAATAGTCCTGTGACACCTCACACCCAACCTGGTCGTTGAATCTGAGTGCTTAATGTCACATTAAATTGCTAGAGCAACTCAAGTCTTCTCGAATTTAGCGACACACATGGACATAATTAATAAATGTCAAATGATGTCGTTTTTCTCTTAAGCTCCCATATTAATATCATGGTTCGTTTTCGGTTTCACACATTAACGAATCGGTGCACCGTAAGGGTATATGTATCTCGATTTCAAGCATCATAACATGTATTCACTATGTTTTTCAATTTGACCATTTTATTCACTACAGATCACAAATACATTCCTTATTAATAATGATTCAATTCCAGAGTGCAACTATCAACTTACCATAGACCTAATAGCCAATATTAATTTCCATACCTCTAGCCTTTATTATTTGATTTCGTACTCATGGGCGAATATGCGGGGACCATTATGCTCACAACCCTCCCCCCAAGGCTTTGGAGCTAACGTTAGTTCCCACGAACACCCAGTGCTACCGGAAAACTCTTCAATAAAATGCACTTAGTGTTCATCGGTACATTCAAAGTAACGAGTGCTCAACACTCATCAGAATGTCTGAAGTAATATGCACCTAATACTGATTGGTACATTCGAAGTACTGTGTAAATGATACGTTCGTACTTCTCAATCATACTAATACTATTTAGATATGGTTGTTGCTCATATACTTTTTAATTATAGCATCCAGATTTGTTGCTAATTGCCTGTTCTTGTCTTCCCATTTATCCTCGATGTTTCAATCTTGTATCCAACCTTAGTCAATAAACCAGGTAAGATATTAAATTCTCATCTTCAGCATATAAGCATTCAATTTAAACGTATTTTACAAGTCCTTTATAACTCTAATATCCAAAATTTCCGTATTTTATAATTTACCCGATTGAATCCAAATTCGACTTTGTAAATATATTACAGATATCCTATTCTACCGTTATTCATTGTCAAACCTCAAAGTTCTTATCCCTTGCAATTTGGTCCTTTAATAATTAAATATAATCACTAAGTTTTAAGCTTAACAACATTATAAACTAACACATTTCAATTTTCAACATACACGCAATGTAATCAAGCTATATACACTGTCTCTCCTTAAATCTCTTAGCCATAAGTTCTGTAACTCATTACTAAAGCCATAATCTTAACACATGCAAAAGAAGTTTGGGAATTTCTTTCTTTTCTCTCTTCCATTCCTTTCAAAAATAGAGTGGACAAGATAGAATTAACTTTCTCGTTTCTTTTAAAACACCGAATGAAGAGGATATTTCTGAACACTTATTTTCTCCCTTCGTTTTCATTTCGGTGGAGATGGTAAGAATGAAGCTAATTATGCCTTTAATTTAAGTTTGTAATCTGTCCTCTCTCCCACGTTAGTCTCCTTTACATGGGTGAAATAGATGTCATTACATAAAATTCACCACTTATCACCCTTTTCCCTTTAATATTGACTTACTTATCCTTAATTATAAATAACCTAGTGGCTATGATTTAATATCAACTTACTTGGTGGAATTTCATGGCTAAAATCATTTACATCCGCTAACTTAAATAATGTGATGGTTTGATTGCTAGCAAGGTCTTTGATTAACTACTACACAAGTCCATTTCTTTTATCTCAATTGCTTCCTTTTATGATTTAGTCCCTATACTATATGTAAACATTTACATACTTTATAAGTGGTTTAATTATTCTGAAGTCCTTAGTAAAAATAGCACATTAGGATCTATTCTCTTTCTTTAATCAAATCCTTCTAATTTGATTACTTGCAATTTAGTCCCCGTACTATATTTTTTTCATCTAATAATTCTAATTGTCAATTTCTTACTCGACTCATAAATTTTCTCAGTTTTATACTCGGGCTATCTTAGTTTAAGGAGAATTTCCCTTAATCGGGTTTTTCGGCACCGACGAAAATTGGGTCGTTACAAGACCAATAATTTAAATGAAACTTTTTGAATAGATCAATGACCAAATTGTAACTTTTTTTTAGTTAAATGACCAAACAAAAATTTACTCATAATTTAATGACTAATGATATAATTTACCTTTAACATTAACTACTTGTATAAATTGAATCATGTTACATCACTACATTTATATAACCCAATAATTAAATCAACGACTAAAATAATAAACTAGAATATATTTGAATAACTCTAATATAATTCTTATCTATTAAAATATCAATAATTCTAATATAAATATCAACACATATTTTAAACCTAAGCATGATTTATTTAACGGGTAATCTCACGTTTGGCTCCTATAGTATAACCAAATGTGCAACATATACTGTAACTTATCTAATTTTTTTTATCGATTGAGTCTTAGTTCGATTGATATCGATATTGTTACCAGTACAGAAGGATGCGGGTTCGAGTGCGCTGAAGCGCATTATCCTCTAATTTAAGGATTGAGGAGGGACTATGAGTAATTTTAGGCATTATATATAAAAAAAATGAAAAAACCTATAATAAGATTAATGTTAAAAAAGAAACTTATCTAATTTTTTTCAACAACCACTTTCGAATAATTTATTAACTCAATACGTATTATATAATGACCAATTATTTAAGGAGAGTTTTAGAAATAATCCCAATCAAATATATATTCATCAATTTCAGCTTTACGTATATTACAATACAAATTAAACAATTAATTGTATAGCCAATTATGAAAATATGTAATTTGAAATTACTATAATTAAAAATAGTCCTTTATCGAAGTACATAATAAACTCATAATCGATGAGTCACATGCTTGACTTGCAGTTGCATAGCATTCTTCCTAAGTTTTATTATTAAATTCTTGAGCCTCGATATCATGATTAAAGATGTACTTATTAAGCAATTAAAGGGTAGTATTATTAAATTTACCAAAAATTAAGAAAGAGTAGTACTATTAAAAATTAAAATAATTATTCTAATAATAAAATAAAATAACTATACGATCATAATTAATTCAAAGTATAGTTAATAATTATTGTAGAATGGGAGAAAAATAAGTTTTTGTTATGAAATAAATAATAATTATAATTGGTGAAAGATAATAAACCAGATGTTATTTGCTTAATTGAAATAAAATTTGATGAGATCATGGTGAAGAATTTGGCTAAAAAGCTTAAGTTTTCCTCTTCCTTTACCGTTTCAACGCAAGGTATGGCTGGTGGACTTGCTTTATTTTGGAATACAGAGAAAATTGATGTAGATGTTTTGAATTCATCTGAACAATGTATACATACTGCCATGATGGTTAATTCAGTTCGACAGGTTTTCTCCTTTGTGTATGTTAGACCAAGCTGTGCTTGGGAGGATTGTTTTTGGGTGGAGCTTAAGGTTTTTGCAGAGACGATCGATTCTCCTTGGTGTGTTTTGGGTGATTTTAATGATTTTGCAACGGTTGATGAAAGGTGGGGTGGTAGTGCGAGTTCTCATGATGTTACTAATCGCATTGTAAATTTTAAGGATCGTTGGAGTAGTTGTGATTTACTGGATGTTGACACTTCTAGTTGTCATTTCACTTGGGTAAGAAAGAATGGTGGAAGGATTATTTTACAGGAAAAACTTGACAGGTTATTATGGAATTCACATGCTTTGTTAGAGAATCTGAATGCCAAAGCTATTATGCTCCCTCACTTATGTTGTAACATCTCAAAAATCAAGTTAGAAGAAATTGAGTTTTGAAATCAAGAATGGTTATCCCTCGATTTGAGTTTAAACTTTGGAAATTTTTTATAAGTAAATTGGTTTGGTTCAGTGGTTAAGTGTTCTGGTTATGTATGTGAGGTTCTGGGTTTCAAATCCTATCTCTTGAAATTTTGCTACTTTGATTAAACCCTTATCTTTGGACATGTGGGTTATAAGTTAAATTTAGTCAATTAATGATAAGAATGAACCTGTTGGTTTAATGGTTAAACTTCTGTGTACTCTTTGATTTTGTGTTCAAGTCTTTATGAAAGTAATAGGGAATGTTTTATTTTTTGAATTTTTTTGTGTGGTAGTTAGTTTCTGGTGGTTAATTAAACTTCCTAGAAACCTTCTGAGGGATGACATCTGTTTTGTTTTTCTTTTTACTTTCCATTTCTGTTGCTACCATTCCTCCGTTCTTTCTTTATTTTCTTCGTTTTGATTATTCTCTTCAAACTACCTTCCTTTTTGCTATGTTATGCCAAATTGATCCTGTACGGGGTCGGGCTTTTCCTTTTTGGTTCAATTTGTTACCAGTAAGTTCGTTTTAAAGTTTGTGTCGGAAGTTCTTCAACGTAACTTTAGTCTCGGACACGTTGTCTATTTGTCATTTTAAGGTTGTTATAGGGACAAGAATTCATCCTTATTGCTTCTACGTCAAATTTGTATTAGGTGGGTATCGAAAACCCCTTCTTCTTCAAATTTTAGTCGTCGAAAAATAGGAGTGTCGAAGCCACACGACTATGTGCCAGGTCATGTCACTCATTGTTCACAAAAATTAGAGGCACACAGGCGTGTGTCTAGACTGTGTGTGTTTATGTGTTGAGCAGGATTCAAAGGGGCGAATGACACTGGCGTGTGTCCAGGTCGTGTAACTCACTTTTTACAAATTAGGACCACACGGACGTGTGCCAGAATGTGTGAAGGCATACGACCAACTTTCTAGGCCGTGTGAAACCATACGGACATGTGGACCAATATTTGGAATTTTTCCCTCAGGCTACAAGTGTTGTTTGAATTGAACACAGGCCTACTGTAGGGTCCGTGCTATCGGAATTAGGCTATATAATTTGATATATGATGATCTGATGATGAATAACTTTTGATCTGTACATATGTCTCCTATGTTGAACCTAAGTAAGTAAGGTCTGTCAAAACATAATGAGCCACTATCTAATGCGTGGGAATTATCCAGGTACGATTTGTATTCTGTTAAGTTTGTTGGTGCTCCTTTACGTAACTCTGTTGCTTAAGAACATGATATATCTGAATATGTTGAATGATTGATTGTGTTCGGTTTGGTTTTCCGCTTTGAAGCTTCTTGGTTATCACGCTCGAAGTTCAAATTGATGTTGTGTCAGTTTGGGGGAAGGGTAATGGCAGCTTAATTAAGGAAATTGAGGAAGTTACCAGGGATGTTAAGGTTTGGAAGAAGGATGTCTTTAGTAGTATTAAAAAAAAAAAAAACAAGAGAGTTCTTTTGGCAAGAATTCGGGGTATTTAACAAAGTGTGGATTTTGGGGCTTTAATTTTTTTTCAAAAATTTTAATTTTACTTACAACAAGACTATCATCAAGTGCTGTAACAAGAGGAAGTCCTATGGCTCCAAAAATCTCGACTTCATTTGGTACAAATGGATGAGAGAAATACAAAATTTTTCACTTAAATACCATGGTGAGAAGGCACCATAATCTTCTGACAAGCTTGGTGGTTAAGGGGAACTAGGTTGTTGATTGATAAACCATAAAAGCAACATATTTTAATCCCACATTTAGTATGCTTTTGGATGATTTATCCCTGATTTATGTAAACAGGTGCTCTTAATCCTTTCTTTTCATATCTTATGCTCAGGAAATCACCTAAGGATAAAAAGAACTTAAAAAGGGCTTAAAACGGACCAAATTGGGCCAACCCAAGAAATCGACACGGCCTGGACTTCAAGCCACATGGTCGTGCCTTGCCATTTACTTCACACGGCCATGCCACGATTTACATGGCCGTGCCCCAATCGACAGAATCGAGATACGGCCCGAAGATAACTTACACGGGCGTGTGCCATGGGCGTGCCCCTACCGCGAGAAAGAGCAATTTCACTCAGATTTGGATGCTTGGAGGCAAAGAAACACAATCCTAAGTCTACTTAAACATCCTAGGAGGAATTCTACTTGGATTAGGATACTTAGGAGCCAAGTAAAGCATCTCAAAGCCTATATAAACACCTAAGGTAGCAACTAAAAAGGGAGTTCGGTAGAAGTCGAAACAGGTCGATCATTGAGCAAATTTTTCTGCCAAGCCTTTCTCGTTTAGGGATTGTCTCGAAGATAGCCAATTGATCCATCTTGAAGAGTCAGAATTCTACTCAAGACGGAGGATCTCCTCTTCAATTCCTTGTGGGGTTTTAAGGATTTCCTATGTTTTGTTTTATCTTTTCTCTTGAGATGTTTTCTTGTTTAATTATGAACTAAACCCTCGAGATACACGAAGGGATGAAACCTATGATGGATTTTGTTATTTAATTCTTTCGGTTTATATGATAAATACTTAGTTTGTTCTTAATTATGTTGCTCAATTTAATCTGATGTGCTTAGGTGGAGGAGGAATAGACCCTGCCTAAGAGAAGATCTAGCATAATTAAGCGAAGTTGATCGAGCGCCTAGAGATAGGGTTACAAGATTTTACTGGATTAGGGTGAAACCTAATATGGGGGTCCATTGATCGATTTATTGCTTCCTTAGGGGGTTATTATAAGAGAACAAGAGTTCCACTAATTAACCTAAGGTTAGACGTTATTCGCTTCGAGAGAAGGTTTAATATAGGTTAGGGAGTCTCACGGATCAAGCTAAGTAAAAGAAATCATATGAATTGAAAGTTAGATAATAAGTGAAGTCATAGGTGGATTCTTCCCGAGGGTATCGTCTTTATCAATTGAGTTTTCTTCAAAGTCTTTTCCCAAAGTTTTGTTCTTTTTTCTTTGCATTTAAGTTTAAGTATTTCATTTCTTTTAGATTTAATAAACCAATCACTCCATATTTTAGGCTAAATAATAGAAAGAAAGTGAGTAGTAGTACTTTTAGGTTCCTTTGGTTCGATAAGATATTCTTGCCTGAGCTATACTACTGTTCAATAGGTGCACTTGCCTCTATCATTGTCGATCGATCTCTGAGTTTGATCACTCTTTTATAAATATTAAAACTAGACTGTTTTGCAGCGATCATTGATCAAGATGTTTTGAGAGGCATGCCATTGAGTTTTTCTCCATTTTCTTTGGTCGGCGATCTTATGAATCGTTGAAAGCAACTTATGATGTTTTCAGCCTTAAGTTATTAGGTGGAGAGATAGCTAGTGTGATACATGACCTCGAAGTGGTGGATGTGCAGAATGCAAAGTTCTACCTAAAGGGTCTTAAGGCGCTGGGTGTTGATGGAATTCAACCAATATTTTATTAAAGGAATTGGGATGTGGTTAAAGATACACTTTTTAAGTTCGTGTAGAAGGATTTGAAGGTTAGGGAAGTGGACTTGGATGTGTTAAAGGCACATATGATGCTTATTCTAAAAGGTTCTAGGCCGACAACTATGAAGGATTTTCGACCAATCACTTTATGAAACACCTCTTATAAGATTCTTTCGAAGGTGATAGTTAACCGCCTTAGGCCTATTCTATAAAGAATTATCGAGCCATATCACAATAGTTTTTTTGCTAGTCATTGTACTACTAATAATACTTTGATTACTCAGGAAGTAGTGCATTCTCTAATGGGTAAAAAGGGTCAGCAAGGGGCTATAGTTTGCAAGATTGACCTACATAAAGCTTACGATAGTGTTTCCTGGAGTTTTTTCAGAGAAGTGTTGCTGTTTTATGATATTCCTATGAGTTTGGTGGGTTTAATTATGTTTTGTATTTCTAATATGGATTTTGCAAGTAGTATGGAATGGTGATACATTACCAGCTTTTAAGCCTGAAAGGGGGCTTAGGCAAGGGGATCCACTCTCATCGTATTTATTTATTATGGTAATGGAGCGACTCTCCCATATGATTTTGAAGAAAGTGGAATGAAGACTATGGCAACCAGTGAAAACTTCTAGATCAGGTCCAAGGATTTCGCGTATTTTCTTTGCAGATTATTTAATGTTTTTTTCATATGCTTCTGATGATCAAATTTTGGTCTCCAGGTTAATCTTGATAAATTGAAACTTTGGGTGTCACCTAATGGTCCTCTGGCCAGAGCTGTGTGTATTAGTTAGTTACATGGTATTCCTTTAATCTCTGAGTTAGGGACGTATCTCATAGTCCCAATAATATATGGGAGTGTGACATAAGTAATCTATAGTCACATTGTTGACAAGGTAATAAATAAGTTGTCCAATTGGAAAGGGAAAGTATTAAGCTATGCAGGGAGGAGAACTTTGATTCAGTCTACTTTGAGTTCGATTCCCAATTCATTAAGTTCACCAACATCAATAAGAAGATCTGGGTAAGTCATGGCTATAATTGGAATTATTAGTTTCCTATATTGTTATAGAGTATTTTGGAAGGCTAGGAATGATTTAGTTTTCTATGCTAAAACCTTTGGTGCGGATGCTATTCTTGATTATGTTACTAAAATTGCTTATGAAGCGAGGCTAGTGTTTTCTTCTACCGTGAGTTTAGGTGGTGCTCCAGGTCAGATTGTGAAGTGGGAAACATCCTCTGGAGGGTGTCTTTTTGTTAAATACCAGTGGCTCTAGACGGCATGATGATGGTCATGCCTCGGTTGGGGGGTTAATTCAGAATGTTGCAGGGTTTTGGATGTTGGGGTTTGTGATCAACATTAGAGTGATGAACAACCTTGAAACCAAGCTATGGGGCATACGACAAGGGTTATTACTAGGAAAGGAAAGAGTATTTTGGCCTTTGATAGTAGAGCTCGATGTAGCAGTGGTTGTTCATTTTCTTAAGTCTACGATTATTGATTCTCATCCTTGTTACACCTTGGTTAAAGATTTCTTGGAACTCATCAAGGGCGATTGGATTATGAAAATTAGAAATATTTTTTCGCAAAGGAAATAGGTGTGCGGATTGGGTAGCGAACATGGCTCATGATGCCCCACATGGTGTTACTATATTTGACGCTTCCCCTCAATAGGTTTGAGTATTGATGGTGGAAGATATGCTTGGCTTTGGCATGCTAAGACCATAGTTAACGCCTATTTTTTTTCTTCTTTTCTTGTTCTTATGTAGCAAAAAAAATAAATAAATAAAAAAGAAAATAAAAAAAAGAAAGAAAGTAAAAGAACAAAAAAGAGAGAGCAAAATACAATGAATAATTTTTATTGATCAATGGGGATGTTTATAATGTTTCTTTAAAGTATGTTTTTATAGATATAATATATATAAATGAAATAAAATTATACTTTTTATGACTATTAGAGTTCTAAAGTGCATCAAACTTATCTTGATCTTGGTGGACATCCACTTAATAATAAGGGTAAACTACCAAAATGTTACGTTTTAGTTACTTATGTTATCGCGTTGTAAAATTTTAGTCACTGAGCAGTTAATTTCCATTAATGGTCTAACGATAAGCTGATGTGGCATGTTAAATCATCATTTCAAACGAAAATTTTAGGTTAGATTCTACAATTGGTCCCTATAGTTTTTCATTTTGAGCTATTTAATTTTTTCTTTTATGTTCTTTTAACTTTTTTTTTTAATTTCCATTCTCTTCTGCTTCTCCCTTTATTTTTCTTCCTTCTTCATTTCTTTTAATGTAGTCTTTCTATACAAACATAAACCTTAAGCTATTTCTTATCGCGACATTAGGAGTACATCGTCACAACGTGACCCTTGTATTCTAACAATGTTCAATCGGTACCTATTCAAACATCCCAAACATACAACCGATACAAAATTGTTGGTCTTAAGACCCTAATCCAACTATTTACCCATACAAACATGTTCAGGATAAAGATCCTAAGCCATTAATAACTTTTCTGTACATAAACATTAACTAGTTCATTATATTTACAACATTATAGCTTAGAATGATCATATATAATCTTTGAACAACTTAAGCCTAGGTACATTTCTTTAACCAAAATAAGCGAACTATAGGTACATTTCTTTAACCAAAATAAGTGAATAAGCGAACTATACAAACTATATTGAGTCGATGGATACTGTAACACCCCTAACCTGTATCAGTCACCGAATAAGGGTTACGAGGCATTATTGGTTATATAACAGTTCATACACATATTCATTACATATCACAACTCAAAATTTAATCACATCAATGCCTGTAACTTATTCAAATATTGAGTTTTAAAATCATAACATTCATAAAATTGCATAAATTAAAACAAAATTAAACATTTATCAAAACATTTCATATACAGAACATATAACAAAACGACTATTCCATTTGTTGAATAACAAACCTGTTATAATATAGTTTTTGCAAATGTACAAATTTAAAACATCAAACGAACCATACTTTACTAATAAAATTTTCATTCATTTATACGGCATTGGTAATATAAAACATAACCAAACATGCTTTATTTTTTATGTCTAAACCATATCTACGCATAATTCTTGAATCAATATTATCTTATTCCATTAATTAACCACACGACATACTAGTCATACATACACATATACTCATTTTAACAAGTATCATTTCAATGACCAAATATATTTCTTCTCTTGATACAAGTTCATGCGCATATAACCATATTGATTTGAACCATTTAAGCACAAATTACACTAAAAGTACACCCAATTCACATTCTTCAAATACATACATATAACCAATCACGAACTTTATATTCGATCATTTAAGGTAGCTTCAATACATAATATAAACCATATCACATACCCATTTATATGAGTATTGAAACACCCCACACCCGGCCCACGAGAATGGACCGGATCTGGTATGTTCCTCGAAGTAACCCAGTTCAAATTCATTCGAATACTTTGAAAACTGTGTGTTTTGGAAGATAGTTTGTTGTGGGTTGGGCTCGAGTTGAAAACAAATTTATTTTATATCAAAAACCCATTTGTTTCAGGTGACAAAATGTTTAAACTTATTTTAAATTAAATGGGCTTATTCTTTATAAAGCCCTAAATTCATAACATAGTAATTAAAACAGAAATAAAAATCATCACGATGGCCTTATTACATAAAACGAAACCCAAAATAAAATTGTACAGTACTTAAAATAAAATAAAGATTCAAATTAAATTAAACTTCAAGCTGAACATGGCCACCACAAGTTCTGCCGTCCCGGTCCATTACTGCTCATCACCTGAAACATGTTCCCACAACGGGGTGAGTCGATAGACTCAATGTGTAACCAACACTAAAATATAATAGAAATAGGCACACCATACATATCATATTCATATAAAAATTCAAGATAATGATGCAAACCCAAACCCAAACCTATATGCCATCCGCTACACTCCATCCGTACCAACCTCGCACAGTGGGGACTACTAAGTCAACCTCCATCCGCTACACACCATCGAAGGCGATCATTGCAATCGACATGCTCATCGCCCACTTAAGATATTGTGGCATAGCCACTGATATTTGTGTCATGAGACACCACATTTAGATAATGTAACCAAGTTACCACATTCACTTAGTGAGACCAAGTCATCACATATTCTTAGTGAGACCAAGTCGTCACATATTCTTAGTGAGACCAAGTCGTCACATATTCTTAGTGAGACCAAGTCATCACGTTTCACTTAGTGAGACCAAGTCATCACATTCACTTCCCTTTCTCAAATAACCCGAATGCCCCAAATTATACATATCATGCATATCATATTTAATTTCACTTTCACATCACTTTTCACATGTTAAATATAACATATTTCGAAATCCTAGTAGGAGTAGGAAAACGTACCTGAATACTTTGTACCATAATATGGTACTTTAGCCACATTCTTACACTTTCATATTAATATATATCACATAATTAAGCCATAAATCTATTAGGATTAGTGTGGGATACACACGGTACCTTAGCCATGCTTTTCACATTCTTAATAACACATTTAATTTAAAACATAGCCATGAACATAATAAAACTTAGGGTAGGGTACACACAGTACCTTAGCCATGTTCTTGCACTTTCATATTAACACATTTAATTTAAAACATAGCCATGAACGTATTAAAACTTAGGGTAGGGTACACACGGTACCCTAGCCATGTTCTTACACTTTCATATTAACACCTTTAATTTAAAACATAGCCATGAACATATTAAAACTTAGGGTAGGGTACACACGGTACCTTAGCCATGTTCTTACACTTTCATATTAACACATTTAATTTAAAACATAGCCATGAACGTATTAAAACTTAGGGTAGGGTACACACCTGATTCACTTAGCGATTCATTGAGATTTCGAAAAGCTTGATCTAATGCTTAGATCCTTAATCCCTACATTTGTTTTATCACTTATTACTTTAATAAAAAGCCATTCGGCCATAAATCCAAATCCTAGTAGGATTAGTACACTAAGGCTTACCTTGTTGCCGATTTCCCTATTATTCAAATCCCGAAATTGATCTCTTGCTTTCTTTAAGGATGTCAAAATTCCTATAACCATATGTTAGATTTAATCTAACATAAACATGGCCTTTGGCCTAATATACATATATCTTACCTTAAATCTTTTAAATCCCGAAACTCTCTTATTGATTAATGGAGATGTGAAATACCTTAGATCCAAAATCCAAATTCACCTTCCATATTTCGATCAATAAGATATAGGAGGATTAGACTAACTTTCGGCTTAAAAGAAAGGAATACAATTATAACTATAGATCCTTACCTTTTATATTGAAATCGATGATCCTCCCGACACCACTTTAGATTGAGCTTAGAGACTTGATGAACAATCGGCTATGATCCCTTATGTATTGGTTTCAAAGATGAAAGAAGAGAGGAATAATAGGCTTAGAAGGAATCGGCTAGGATGCTAAAAGAGAAGAGGAAAAGAATGGATGCTCAAGAAGAATTTGGAGAGGAGAGGAGAAAGAATATTTGGCAAAAGAAAGAGAGGAGAATGAATAATGAATAGCCCTAGTCTCATCCTTTTATAGCCAAAATTAGGCCAAGAATCCTTTTCTTGGCCACTACTCTTCCTTATGTGATAACTTTATCTCTTTAATTTTAAAACAAATAAAGTATAATCCTTATTATCTTCTAATTAGCCAAATTTAAAGAGAGTGAAACTCCTCTTTTGCAAGCCTTGTACAAATCCACCTCTTGGGCTTCTAGAAGATAAAATAAAACTTATTTTATTTGCTTCCCATGTGACTTGAACTCAGGCCCAACACCCCTTGCATGTGGGCCATTTCCTGAGGCCTTGGGTGGCATCTTCAGGCCACTTTTCCAAGTCCGTTAATGGGTCAAATTTCACGTACTTTATATTTTAGGGTCGTCTGGCCCTAAGTTCCCCTTTGAACTTTAAAATTCAACATTTCAGGGTCATTTTTAAGTTTCCAAAAATTTTCGCGCGGCTCTGTAACTTGACATTTCCTAGGTTTCCAAAATGTTTAGTTTCCTCTTTTAGAGTAGTTTCCAAAATGTTTACTTTCCTCTTTTGGCTTAGTTTCCAAAAATGTTTACTTTCCTAATTTACTTAGGTTTCCAAAATGTTCACTTTCCTAATTTGCTTAGGTTTCCAAAAATGGTCATTTTCTTATTTTCAACTTAACATTTCTAAATCATTTCCAAGTTTCCTTACATTTCCCTTCATTTCATTTCATTTCCTTTCATTTCCTTTCATTTCCTTACATTTCCTTATATTTCCTTACATTTCCTTACATTTCCTTTCATTTCCTTTCATTTCATTTCATTTCCTTACATTTCCTTATATTTTCTTACATTTCCTTTCCATCCTAGAATTCTAGAAAAACTCTTAAAACACCTCCAAACACCTTTAAAGCCTACTAACACTTGAGTTATGCTCCAAACGCATAACCCCTAATATAGGATGTTACAAGTATAATACTTTAGTCGAATATTCTTATACACATATTCCACCATTTCTAAACCATTTCACCATTTCAAATTGACTCAAAATAACTATATCAAAATGTCAAATTCCCATAATATAGCTGAAACACCCCAAACCCAGCCCACAAGCCCTGACCGGATCTTGCATGCTTCTAAAGAAAATCCATTCAAATCTTGTTTGAAACTTTGTTAAAAACTTGTGTGTTTTTGAAATTAGTAGTTGATTTGGGTTGGGCTCGAATTTTAAAACCCATGTCGCTTAGGTGTTAAAACATTTAGTATCATCACTTAAGAAAAATTTATTTTTAACTTTAATTTGATAATAATCGGATCATACTAAGTAATTTAAAAACATGCTTAACAATTTAGTACCAAAGGCCTTATTACATCAAATAAACCCTAAATAATTCAAAACTTAAATATAGAAAGAAAACTAATAAAACAAAGCAGTCTCTGGGCTTTGCATGGCCTCCACTGAGCTCCTGCAGACCCGGTCCATCACTGATCATCACCTGAAAAATATTCCCACAATGGGGTGAGTCAAGTAGACTCAATGTGTAACCACAACACTAAGGCCCAACAGATTATGGCATGCAAAATCATACATACAAATCAAATAACATAAATTATGATGCAATCCCGAACCTAAACCTAAATGCCATCCGCTACACGTCTTTCGTACCAACCATCACATCGTGGGGACTACTAAGTCAACCCTCCATTCACTACACACCATCGAAGACAGTCGCTGCAGTCGATGTGCTCATCGCCCTTATGATTTCGTGGCATAGCCACCATATATAAATTCGTGACATAAGTCACCACATTCTTATATTGTGACATAAGTCACCACATTCTTATGTTGGGGTATAAAACCACCAATTCACTTCCCCTTTACATATCACCCATATGCCCCATGTCATACAATTATGCATTGACCATATCATATTCCTTATTCACATTCTTATAATTTCATGTATATGCCATAGCAAAACTTATCATACTCATAGTGGAAGTAGGAAAACGTACCTGAGTATTTTGTACCATTACATGGTACCTTAGCCATAATCTTACACTTTTATATTAGCACATATAATAAATTAAAGCCATAAATCTATCAAGATTTAGTGTGGGATACACACCTGATATACTTAGCAAATTTACTCCAAATCCCGAAAACCGAATCTACTGATTTAGATCTCAATTCCTACATTTAATCAATCACCTTGATGTTTAGCAAAAGTCTATTCGGCTATGTGATTAAATCCCGAAGGATCATTGCGACAAAAATCTTACCTTGCTGCCGATTTGATTCTTAAACGAATCCCGAAACTTTATGATGCTTATTTATTGCAATCGGCTATACCCTTAACCATTGAACTAATTAGTTTTGGCTTTTAAAACAAATAAGGAATAGATCCAAATACCAAAATTGGCCTTGGCCGAATGTGTAAGTACACTTACCTTATAATTCTCAAATCCCGAAAACTTTGTGTTAGCCCTCCTTGCAATCGGCTTGCCACTAAAACCCTTAACTAGTTAGTTTTCGGCTTTTGAACAATTAAGAAATAGATCTATAACACCAAACATGGCCTTGGCCGAATGTACATGTACACCTACCTTTTAAATCTAAATCCCGAAATTGCTAATTACTCTTTGGTATCTGTCGAAACCCCTTTAAACATATGTTAGATCAATTTTTACCATTTAATCTCAAGAATAATAGCCCTTGGCCGAATATACACATGATTTTACCTTGATATTGAATCCCGAATAATCCTTCTTCTAGTTGACTATAAACACAGTCCCGAAAGATCCTTCCTTTATTTAAAATCGGCGGCACCTTTACTTGAATCCACAGGGCTATTTGGCTTTGTGGCTTAGTAGAGAATCGATTATGGCTTCAAATGGTGATGAACTATTCGGCAATGGTGAGGGTGAAGGAGGTTTCGATTTTTAGATGAACACTTAGAGAGTTTCGATTCAACAAAGATGAGAAAGAAAAGCTTGAGGGTTTCGGCAATGGTGGAATGTAAATTCGGCTAGCACAGGGATTATTTTGGCTTAACAAAATAAAAGAGAAGAGGGAAGTTTTACTAGAGAGTTTCGGCAGAAGAATGAAAGAGAGGAAAGAATAATGGTTGGCCTCTCCTACTTGCCGAAAATACTATATCAAGAGTCCCTTGGTCGGCCACCTCTTCCTCTCACTATCAAATTCCTTAATTCACTCTTCTTTACCCCTTTTCCTACCTTAGCTTAAATTCTTAGGAGAATTAGACCTCATCTCAAACTCCTCTCATAGACTCCTTTTTGCCGTCCACCTCTCTTCTCCTTGTCGCAAAATAAAAATTCTTTTATTTGCTTCCTAGCGACTCGAACCTTGGCCCATTTACCCTGCTAGTGGCGTCATTCTCAGAGGCCCTAAGTGGCATCTCCGGGCCACTTTTCCAAGCCCAATTATATGTCATATTTCCTCTATTAACTTTCTTAAGGCCTTATCAAGCTTAACTCCCCTTTTAAATTTAAAATCCAATAATTTCTAAAGCATTTGACTACACACTAAGGTTCACAAAATCCATAATGCACATTCACAACACACATAAGCATGCTATTTCATATAATTTAGCAATAGTGCATAAGCCATAATCCGGGATATTACAGTTCTACCTCCTTAAAATAATTTTATCCTCGAAATTACCTGGCTAGAATAGGTGGGGGTATTGCTATCGTATTGCTTCTTTCGGCTCCCACGAGGCTTTCTCCGATCCATGATTTTGCCACAACACCTTGACCAAAGGGACCGATTTCCTTCGTAGCACTTTCACATCTCGTTCCAGAATCTGAATCGGCTCTTCCTCGTAGGACAAGTCTGGCCTTAGCTCCACCTCTTCAACCGAAACTACGTGAGATGGATCCGATCGGTATCGACGTAGCATGGAAACATAGAATATGTCGTGCATCTGCTTTAATTCCGATGGCAATTCCAACTGGTATGCCACTGGTCCGATTCGCTTCAACACCCGATAGGGTCCTATGAACCTTGGACTTAGCTTCCCTTTTCGACCAAATCTCATCACCTTCTTCCAAGGCGATACTTTAAGGAACACTTGATCTTCCACATCGAATTCTATCTCCTTCCGTTTGAGATCTGCGTACGACTTTTGTCTATCGGATGCTTCCTTCAATTGAGCTCAAATTATACTAACCTTCTCCTCCGATTCCGCTACTAACTCTGGACCTAAAATTTGACGTTCTCCCAACTCCGTCCAACACGTAGGAGTGCGACACTTTCGTCCATACAACGCCTCATATGGTGCCATCCAGTATCTTGGCACGATAGTCATTGTTGTAAGCAAATTTCGCTAGAGGCAAATATTCTTCCCAACTTCCTCTGAAGTCTATCACACAGCCTCTTAACATATCCTCTAGCACTTGAATCACTCGTTCAGACTGCCCGTCAGACTGTGGGTGAAAAGCCATGCTGAAATCCAATTTGGTGCCTAAAGCCTGATGTAGGGCTTTCCAAAATCGAGACGTGAACCTCGAATCCCTATCCGAGATAATTGACATCGGCACTCTATGCAACCTTACAATTTTCGCCACATACAACCTTGCCAACTTTTGCAGGGAGTAGTCAACCCGTACTGGAATAAAATGTGCAGACTTTGTCAGCCGATCCACTATCACCCATACCGAGTCCTTCTTAGTAGGCCTAAGGGGAAGCCCACTAACGAAGTCCATGGTAATTCTCTCCCACTTCCATTGGGGAATCTGTATTGGCTGAAGCAATCCTGACGGAACTTGGTGTTCAGCCTTAACTTGCTGACACGTCAGACACTTGCCAACGTATTCAGTCACTTCCCGTTTAAGATTAGGCCACCAAAATTGTTCCCTTAAGTCTCTGTACATCTTACTACCTCCGGGATGCATAGCATAAGGGCTACTATGCGATTCTCGAAGAATTCTTTGCCTAAGTTCCATATCCTTCGGCATACAGACCTTACCCTTGAAGCACAATACTCCTTCGTCATTAATACCATAATCTTCCAACTCTCCATTCTGCACTTGTCGCAACTTAACACTTAGATCTTCGTCCATTAACTGCCTTTCCTTCACCTCACTCAACCACGTCGGCTTAACTTGCAATTCTACTAGCAAACTTCCATCATCATAGAGGCTTAGATGTGCGAACATCGCCCTCAAATCCGTCACCACCTTCAGACTTAGGGCATCCGCCACTACATTTGCTTTACCCGGGTGATACTCTATCGAACAATCATAGTCCTTCAATAATTCCACCCACCTTCGCTGTCTCAGATTCAACTCCTTCTAAGTCAGCAGATACTTAAGGCTTTTATGGTCTGTGTAGATTACCGACTTTTCTCCATAAAGGTAATGCCTCCATACCTTAAGGGCAAAGACTACTGCTGCTAATTCTAAGTCATGCGTCGGGTAGTTAACCTCATGTGGCCTTAGTTGCCGAGACGCGTAAGCGACTACTTTCCCGTCTTGCATCAATACGCAACCCAAACCTGTATGGGAAGCATCACAATACACCGTAAAATCTTTTCCTGCCTCAGGCTGAATCAAGACCGGAGCTTCAGTTAACACTTCCTTAAGCTTCTCAAAGCTCTCCTGCTGCTTATCCATCCATACAAAGGTTACTTCCTTCCTCAACAACTTTGTCAAAGGCGTTGCTATTGACGAGAACCCTTCTACAAACCTTCTGTAATAGCCTGCCAATCCCAAGAAACTACGAATCTCCGCTACAGACCTAGGTAGTTTCCAATCCAACACCACTTCAATCTTTCTAGGATCCACCCTTATTCCTTCAGTAGACACCACATGTCCTAAAAATGTAACCTCCTTAAGCCAAAATTCACACTTGCTGAATTTGGTGTAAAGCTTCTTCTCCCTCAACATTTGCAACACAACTCGGAGGTGCTCATCGTGTTCTTCTTCTGACTTTGAGTACACCAAGATATCGTCTATGAACACGACAATGAATCGATCCAGATAGGGTTGGAAAACCCGGTTCATCATGTCCATAAACGCGGCTGGGGCATTTGTCAACCCGAACGGCATTACCACAAACTCATAGTGGCCGTATCTTGTCCTAAAGGTCGTCTTATGGATATCGCCTCCTTCACCTTCAAGCGATGATATCCGACCTTAAGTCGATCTTTGAGAACACCGCCGCCCTTGGTGATCGAACAAGTCATCTATCCTGGGCAAGGGATACTTGTTCTTGATGGTCAGCTTATTCAACTGACGATAATCTATGCACATTCGCATAGTTTTGTCCTTCTTCTTTACAAATAGGGCCGGTGCTCCCCATGGAGACACACTGGGTCGAATAAACCCACGATCAAGTAACTCCGGATTTGTCCCTTGAGCTCAACCAACTCTTTTGGTGCCATTCTGTACGGGGCAATTGACACAGGAGCTGTTCCCGGCAACAAGTCAATTCCAAACTCCACCTCCCTGTCTGGGGGTATTCCTGGTAGTTCCTCCGGAAACACATCTTCGAAATCCCTTACCATTCTAACTCCACTAACACCTTCTTTCTTTCCATCTAACGCACTTACGAAGGCTAAAAACGCGTTGCACCCTTTACGAACCATCTTTTCTGCCTTTAAAGCCGAAACTACGTTAGACAAGTAGTTTCTCTTTCTCCTATCATAACTACCACCTCATCCTCAGGGGTCCTTAACTCCATTCGTTTGGCTGCACAATCCAATACAGCCCGATGCTCCACTAGCCAATCCATGCCAAGTATCAGATCAAATTCCCCGAAGGGTAATTCCATTAAGTCAGCAAGAAATTCCGCTCATTGAAGTTCCAAAGGTAATCTCCGAAACATCTTATTCACCACTATAGTTTGACCTAGTGGGCTTACTACGGTCATTTCCCTACTAGAAAGTTTAGAGGCTATTTCTAGAGTTTCAACTATTCTACATGCAACATAAGAATGGGTCGAGCCCACATCGATCAAAGTAAAATAAGACTTGCCATAAATAAAGAACGTACCTGTTATGACGTCCGGTGCGTCACCATCCTCCCTACGGTGAACCACATACACCAAGCCCGGCTGTCTTACCTCTATATTACCACCTCCTCGGCCCGGTGTTTCACGTCCTCTTTCAAAACTATTTCCTCTATTATTCGAACCACGACCCGGTGAGGTCATTGTTCCCTCTACCGGCTGATTAACATTCTGAGCTACCGGTCGATTCCCGTCTGGTCTCATCGGACAGTCCTTAATCATATGGTCTTTTGACCCACACTTGAAACATCCCCCTGTCTTCTTCCAGCATTTGCCTAAGTGCTTTTTCCCACATTGATCACAAGTAAGTATCGCCTCCATGGCGACTTGCGACCTCATGACCCTTTAATCCTAGGCCTCTTTTGCTCATTCCTAGATGGCCTTGACGATCCAAATCCTCTCTTCTGCCTATTTCAATCGGAGTTCTGCCTTACGGACTCTTTGACACCCTCAGCCACTTTAGCCTTTTCCACCAACACAGCAAACTCCCGCTCCTATTGCGGGACTATTAATAATCTTAGGTCATCTCTTAGTCTGTCTTCAAATCGGACACACCGCTCATGCTCAGTCGACACTATGCCTCGAGCATAATGGCTCGACCTTAGAATTGACCTCATACTCACTTCTGAACTTGTTTCCTTGAACCGATCCTAGGAAAGCCTTTCTCAGGCATCAATATAATGAGTGCCAACATACTTTTTACGGTATCTTTGCTTTAGCATACTCCCGTGAGTTCCTCAGTGTAGCACCATCCCGCACCATGAGCCACCATTGATATGACTCATCGCGGAGGAGCGACACCAATCCTTTCAGCTTTTCCTCGTCAGTTAAGTCGAGCTCATCCATAATCTGCTCAGTCGCCTCTAACCAATACTCAGCGGTATTGGGTGCTACACCTGATACACCACAAAACACTTCAGCTTCGTTGGCTCGGAGTCGCTCAAGTACCGACTTTCGAGCTCCCATGCCTCCACCTGCTCCTGCTACCCTTTCCAAGACCCGCAGCATCGCTTGTGACACTGCGTCATCCCCCATCTGGTCCTGATATTCCACATCAGCGGCTGGGAGTGGTGGTGGCATTTCATTCTCAGATCCTTGACCCGATCTAATGGGTTCAGACATGGTCATTCGGCCTCTTCCACGGCCACGTACGTTGCTACCACGTCCCCTTGAATTCATACTTTCGCTTTGCATTTATCTGATTAAAGAATTTTATGAATTGGTTTTGTTTCACTGATTTATCACGAACAGTTTTATGTTCACTAGTTTTAAGAAGTTGTTCTTTCGATTCATACACATACAGTCTCACATCATTCATTTAGTCACACACATGAACTTGCGTTCATTACAGAGAAATGTTGTAATTGTCCTTGTTTGTTATTTTTCACTACCCAAAGGTATTTTCGTAATTTTATCCTATAGGGGTATTTTGGTAATTTTCAAATTAGAGTATTTGAAAATGTCGTAAAATAGAGGTTGTTGATATTTTACAAAATTGAAATTACTTTGCTGGAAAAAATTTCAAGGGTAAAATGGTAATTTATACACTAGGAGTATTTTTGTAACTTCACAAGCCAGAGTCATTTCGGTAATTTTTTGCAAAAAAATGGTTCCTGGTGACTTTTCAAAATAAGGGCATGGTTAAAAATTTGTAATTTGAGGGTACTTTGGTAGTTTTCCTTACTGAGGGTATTTTGGTCATTTTGTATGTTAAGGGTAATTTCGTAAATTTTTTTGAAATCGGGGTGTCTTTGATATTTTGTGAAGTTTTTTTTGGACATTTTTGCAAAATCAGAAGTTATTATTGAAATCGGGGGTAGTATGGTAGTTTTGGGAAATCAAGGGCATTTTAGTAATTTTACCATTAAGGGTATTTAGGTAATTTGTAAATTACAAATTCTTAGGAAGTTTTTCCAAAATAGTAATTTTCATAATTTCAAAAGGGTAGTTTGTTGACTTTTAAAACTAGGGTTTCCATAAAAATGTGGCTAGTCCCTTTCGGGTTTTAATTATTGAGTTTAGCCCGGGACTAAGTCCTCTTGGTTAGGGTGAACCGAAGCTACGCACCAGGTAGGATTCGAGTGGAGAGGAGGTGAGTCACTAGGACTGCTTAAATCCAAGCTCCCATTGAAACCAATCCTAGACATGCTCACAATGGTTGCCACACCCTAGCTCGGCGACTTAGACACAGGTTTGTTTAATTGTGCCTTAGAGTTTTATGTATTTGTTGGGGTAAACTAGTCCTAGGGTTTAATTCCTAATCCACTAGTCTACGTCCCTATATATCCCTATATAAAAATCACAAAGAGGTTAGGAGTACTTACCTGGTGGACTTCGGGTCGGAGTCTCAGGTGCCATGCCAGAAAGCTTGTTTATTTCTTAGAGAAGTTCAATTTCAAAAGACAGAAAACATTTTAGGCCCTAAAAGCCCTCAAGGCCGAGTTTTGAATCGGGCTCTAATACCAAACTGAAACACCCCAAACCCGGCCCACAAGCCCTGATCGGATCTGGCATGCTTCTAAAAAAAATCCATTCAAATCTTGTTTGAAACTTTGTTAAAAACTTGTGTGTTTTTTAAATCAAGAGTTGATTTGGGTTGGGCTCAATTTTAAAACCCATGTCGCTTAGGTGTTAAAACATTTAGTATCATCACTTAAGAAAAATTTATTTTAACTTTAATTTGATAATAATCGGATCATACTAAGTAATTTAAAAATGCTTAACAATTTAGTCTAGAAGGCCTTATTACATCAAATAAACCCAAATAATTCAAAACTTAAATATAGAAAGAAAACTAATAAAACAAAGCGTCTACGGGCTTTGCATGGCCTCCATCGAGCTCCCTTGAGCCGGTCCATCACTTGATCATCACTGAAAAATATTCCCACAGCAGGGTAAGTCAAACAAACTCAATGTGTAACCACAACACTAAGGCCCAATGATTATGGCATACAAAATCATACATACAAATCAAATAACATAAATTATGATGCAATCCCGAACCCAAACCTAAATGCCATCTGCTACACGTCATCCGTACCAACCATCACACCGTGGGGACTACTAAGTCAACCTTCCATCCGTTACACACCATCGAAGGCAGTCGCTGCAGTCGACGTGCTCATAGCCCTTATGATTTCGTGGCATAGCCACCATATATAAATTCGTGATGAAGTCACCACATTCTTATATTGTGACATAAGTCACCACATTCTTATATTGTGACATAAGTCACCACATTCTTATGTTGGGGTATAAAACCACCAATTCACTTCCCCTTTACATATCACCCATATGCCCCATGTCATACAATTATGCATTGACCATATCATATTTCTTATTCACATTCTTATAATTTCATGTATATGCCATAGCAAAACTTATCATACTCATAGTAGAAGTAGGAAAACGTACCTGAGTATTTTGTACCATTACATGGTACCTTAGCCATAATCTTACACTTTTATATTAGCACATATAATAAATTAAAGCCGTAAATCTATCAAGATTTAGTGTGGGATACACACCTGATATACTTAGGAAATTTACTCCAAATCCTGAAAACCCGATCTACTGATTTAGACCTCAATTCCTACATTTAATCAATCACCTTGATGTTTAGCAAAAGTCTATTCGGCTATGTGATTAAATCCCGAAGGATCATTGCGACAAAAATCTTACCTTGCTGCCGATTTGATTCTTAAACGAATCCCGAAACTTTATGATGCTTATTTATTGCAATCGGCTATACCCTTAACCATTGAACTAATTAGTTTTGGCTTTTAAAACAAATAAGGAATAGATCCAAATACCAAAATTGGCCTTGGCCGAATGTGTAAGTACACTTACCTTATAATTCTCAAATCCCGAAAACTTTGTGTTAGCCCTCCTTGCAATCGGCTTGCCACTAAAACCCTTAACTAGTTAGTTTTCGGCTTTTGAACAATTAAGAAATAGATCTATAACACCAAACATGGCCTTGGCCAAATGTACATGTACACCTACCTTTTAAATCTAAATCCCGAAATTGCTAATTACTCTTTGGTATCTATCGAAACCCCTTTAAACATATGTTAGATCAATTTCTACCATTTAATCACAAGAATAATAGCCCTTGGCCGAATATACACATGATTTTACCTTGATATTGAATCCCGAATAATCCTCCTTCTAGTCGACTATAAACACAGTCCCGAAAGATCCTCCCTTTATTAAAAATCGGTGGCACCTTTACTTGAATCCACAGGGCTATTCGGCTTTGTGGCTTAATGGAGAATCGGTTATGGCTTCAAATGGTGATGAACTATGCGGCAATGGTGAGGGTGAAGAAGGTTTCGGTTTTTAGATGAACACTTAGAGAGTTTCGGTTCAACAAAGATGAGAAAGAAAAGCTTGAGGTTTCGGCAATGGTGGGATGTAAATTCGGCTAGCGAGGATTATTTGACAACAAAATAAAAGAGAAGAGGGAAGTTTTACTAGAGAGTTTCGGCAGAAGAATGAAAGAGAGGAAAGAATAATGGTTGGCCTCTCCTACTTGCCAAAAATACTATACCAAGAGTCCCTTGGCCGGCCACCTCTTCCTCTCACTATCAAATTCCTTAATTCACTCTTCCTTACCCCTTTTCCTACCTTAGCTTAAACTCCTAGGAGAATTAGACCTCATCTCAAACTCCTCTCATAGACTCTTTTTGGCGTCCACCTCTCTTCTCCTTGTAGCAAAATAAAAATTCTTTTATTTGCTTCCCTACCTACTCGAACCTTGGCCCATTTACCCTACTAGTGGCGTCATTCTCAGAGGCCCTAAGTGGCATCTCGGGCCACTTTTCCAAGCCCAATTATATGTCATATTTACTCTATTAACTTTCTTAAGGCCTTATCAAGCTTAGCTCCCCTTTTAAATTTAAAATCCAATAATTTCTAAAGTATTTGACTACACACTAAGGTTCACAAAATCTATAATGCACATTCACAACACACATAAGCATGCTATTTCATATAATTTAGCAATAGTGCATAAGCCCTAATCCCGGATATTACAATAGCTAGTTCACACATAACGAATACAACCAATTCCAAATTTACCAACCGTACCTATTAAGCCAATCACTCAAGCATAATATATATGCATACATGACCAATACAAACCTAATCAATATAACCTATATACATCCAAACTTATAATCATCCAACCAATACACATTCGAGCAATTAATCATATTTTTCCTTATGACTAAGCCGAATTATAAATGGTTTCCAACCTTCATGAACATGTTTCATTTTTTTAAGACATAACCAACTCAATTAGTTACCAAATCCATACATACCACACATATTATATATTTATTAACTCATTCACCACATTATTAACGAAACATAGCAACCATATACCACATATAAATAAGATATAGCCGAATTGATAAAACCAAACACATTAAACACTTGATCAAGAACTCATAAAAATCGAGCCTAATCCTAATAATCAAAGACGAGCCATTTTCGCATGGCTTTATATATAACATGTCCCCAAAATCAAACATTTTAACTAGACTATACATGCCATAATTTCAATTTCAAACTTAACAAAATACCGAAAAGAGTCGATAGTGTGATAGGCCTTTCTGACGATCCTCAAGCTCGTAACGTGACTCCAAAATCTATAAAATAGAGGTAAACAAGAACACACACACAATAAGCTATTTAAGCTTAGTAAGTCATAAGCAAATTTATATTAGTTATTGTATATTAACACTAAGTTAACAAAGTCGAATATACATGTTCTCAAATACAAGGTTATCATTTAAATTTCTCATACACATACCATATGGCTAATTGTACAATTACACATGAACTTATATAAATCTCACTATTAAAATCACATATACCACATTCGGTCGAATATACACAACCACATATGCATACACATAGTTCACATTTATAACTTTAGCATTTATACAATCAATTCAACAACCGACTTACCTTATTTTCACAACTTGATATAAATACATACCTGAGCCCTTTAATTTGATTTCACATTTGGTCTTCACTTAACATTGCCCGTTGAACCATTTGGAATTAAAAAAGATACTCAGATAGTCGGAAGCTCATACAATTCCAACGTCCCAGACGTGGTCTTACATCTAATCACATATCGATGCCTCTGTCCCAGACAGGGTCTTACACGTAAACACAAGTCAATGCCAATGTCCCAGACATAGTCTTACACATAACACATATCGAAAATCCTATGTCATGACATATGTATCCTATCTATTCCTAGGGTTCGTACGAGACTTTTGAATTTAACAACACTAAAATGCTTATAGACTTACTTTGGATGTTGTAGAATGGTTTAATTGACTATTCGTCTACTTTCGATTTCCCCTGATCTAATTCCGTTTTCTTCCGTTCTTGATCTTGAATCAAGCTTTAAAGATGGCCGAACTAGCTAGGTTTTTCTTATTTTTCTTTTCTTTAGTTTCGGTCAAAGAATAAAAGATGATAACATCGCTTTCATTTTATTTTTTTATGACATATAATAACATTATTATTAATTTACCTAATTAACCTTTATAAATTAATATATAAAACATATATAATAAGGTTACTATTGACCATTGCTGCCCACTAACTTATATAATGGTTTAATTGCATCATAAAACCTTCCAATTATAAAGACAACAACAATTAGACACTTTCATATTTAACCATCAAATTTTTATTTTACGATTAAGCCCTTTTTATTCAATCGGGCACTCAAATGACGAAATTAAAACATGAAAATTTCACACAAGCAAATTCACACATAATTGACACAAAAAATAATTTTTGAAATATTTTTTGGACTCAGATTTGTGGTCCCAAAACCACTGTTCCGATTAGGGTCAAAATCGGGCTGTTACGGATACAAACTAATTGCTAACTTCACTATTTTGGGGCTTTGGTGGTACCTGAACCTTCACATAGAATAAACAAACCATATGATGAGCTATAAGGCTCAGTGGTGCTTTCATGATTCAAGATAACAAAAACATTATAAATGGTCATATTTAACACATTTTCATAATCTAGTCAAGTCATAGTCTATCAAACCAAATAATTCACATCTTTGATACAAATCAATAAATGAATATGAAAATTAACCAATTAATTCATCAATATTCGCATGACAAATGAACGATGCATACCATTTGACAAATACCATTACTTATACCTTATAGCCATCATCTTCAACTATATACTCATATATATATCTCTATATTCAAGTTACATTATGGAATTCATGTTCCATAGTACTCATATCATTCACCTTGTTTTCTTACCAATTTATCCCGTTTCTAGAGTCTATCGACTTGTAGCACCCTTGACTCGATTCGTTCACCAGGTCTGTGTACTAGGTGATACAAGGACCCAAATAACTTAACAACTACAGTAATTTACTATAATTAACTTACTTAAACTATTAAGTTACATATAAAATTATAGAAAGAGTTATAATTCTTTTAAAATACAGCCTTACAGACTTCGTAGTATTTACAACACTAAAACTTAAAATAAAGATTGTTACATTTGACTAGAACCCTGAGGCTTGGCTTCTAAGGGAGCCCCTCTATACACATGAATGACACCTACACCTTTTCTACAAATTGGCGATGTCTGGCTTGCTCCCTCCACTCAATCCTTGAGTCAAACCTTTTTCTTACAAATAAGCAGTAATTTCATAAGTTCAAATAAACTTAGTGAGATTATACAAGACGACTGTAATAGGCCAATTTAGCCTGGGCCCATACAAAAAATAATAAACCCAAAATAATAAAACAAAGTCCAAGTCCAGTCTAAAATATATCATTTGGCCCGATCAGAATGACCCATTAAAAGATTGAAGGTCCATCTACAAGCTTGACGTATATGGAAATACAATCTTCAAGGATATGCAATCTTAGATATGATATGCAAATATTAGATATGATATGCAATCCTAGAAGATATGGTATGCAATCTTAGATATGATATGCAATATTAGAAGATATGGTATGCAATCTTAAAAGATATGATTTTGTAATCTTAGAGATTTAATTTGTAGATACCTTTTAATCTTAGCTGTTGATATAGTTGATCTGTACTGTTGGATTTGGGGAGGCTCAACTATAAATAAAGACCTCTCCCTTCATTGTAAAACACACTTGAGTTTGGAAGCAATAATAATTCTTGAGAGCATTCACTCAAATTTCTCTCCCTTTTATTGCATATGGTCCTAATTTTTAATATATATTTCTGCATTGCATTGCATGACCGTTGTGGTCATACCCTTAAGTGGGAGCTGAAGCTATGCCTTCGTGAGGTTTTCACTTCCGTATGGGCTAGTGGACTGCTTCTGGAATACATCTGTACCTATGTCTTCGTGAAGTTTTCACTTCCGCATGGCCATAGGGAAATGTATTCCCCTAAACTGAACTCGGTCTATATGAGCCTATAATGGGTGAGGATCGACGAATCTGCTGGTTCAGGTACCTCAACTTTAGAGCTAAGCCACATATAGTGATCCTTAAGAGCCAACCCTAGATAGAGTTACGTTGAACCCTAATGGTCACCCAGATAGGTACCATATTTTGTTATTTATTTCTCTTATACTAACGTGTTTTCTTTTGTTTTGATTGCATTGCATTCATATCATAAAAAGAGGTGTTGATTCAAATTCGATTGCTTAATAGAAGAGTTGGTCATAAGAAAATGGATTTTTTGATGAAGTGGATTATAATACGGTCGTCCGAATATAGTGCAAGTAAACACAATAAGAGAAGACTGATAGCCCTTGAAGGAATACAAGGCTTTATTGCCCAAGGATTCAAGCTGACAAAGACTATTCGAGAGTCACCACATCTTGGCTTTCTTGAAGAGGCTAACGAGCTTTATGGAAATAAGTGAGTGAAGAGTCATCGCCTGGAGAGGCATCTATTGGGAAAGTTCATGAGACACGACCATAACATCTTTTGCGAAGAAGGGGATTGATGTTTTCACTTAGATTATGAGGACAAAGCCGCATATGTAATCTGTTTTGTGAAAAGAAATTTATTTTCTAGTAAAGTTTTTCTAATGGAATTGAATTCAGAATCAACACATCTCCTTTTGCATTTCATTCCTTTGCATTGCATTTCATGCATTTACATTACATCACATCATATGCATTCAAGTCCATAGAGAGAGTAATTAGTTGAAATTATCAGAGAAAGAGAGAAGGTTTATCTGGGAACTAAACATCATTACGGTACACGCGCTAAAAAAATGGATCAAAGACTTGAATAGTTCCAGAGAGACGTGCAAGACCAGCTGCAAGAGTAGTTGGCAAAAATTGAACAAGATATGAGAGACCAAATAATGGAAGCCCAAAGGAATATGGTGTTCAAATGACTCAGCTACTGAATGGGGAAATGGACAAAGGAAAAGGCCCCATGACTAATGTTGGAGAGGATAATGAAGACTATCCTCCAGGTTTCACCCCACTATATGTACAGATACAACCTAAGGTGCATCCTCAAAGGTCATCTATTACAATTAGGCCTCAACAAGGTCAAGCTGATATTGGGGTACCCATGATTGTTCAAGTTGGCTCAGGATCTAACCTAGGAGATAACCCTGCTAAACCTGTTATCCCTAATGACATATTTGAAGAGGGAATCGGGGAATAAAAGTTTCCAAACCCTTGCATACTTAGGAGTGTTTTGAATAATGGGATTGTGGAGGAGTTCCCTGTATTTTTAGAGATAATCTAGAGTAATATTCAAAACACGCTTGTTGTCTTAAGCCTAGAGGCGATAAGAACCCTTTTGTGAAATAGGCTTGTGTCCAAAATTTTTATTTCAATAAAATGCATTTTTTTAAGCAAAGATTTTTTCATTCTTTACATTTCATATTGTACATTCTTTTGTTTCTTTCAAGTATTCTTTCATTCTCCATTTATGACCATACAAATGATCATTCTTTCAAACATTTATTCTTTGGAATCTTCTTTCGAACCTACAATAGGTCTCCAGATATCAACGATGTGAGCAACGCTGCTACTGACTCAAAGTCTCCTTTCGAGTAAGATATGTGTCTAGAGGGATCTCAGGACATTGAAGATGCCAAAGATTGTAACCTATCTTCTGATTTGTTAAGAAAGGTAGAACAAGATGAAAAACAGACCCTACTCTACAAAGGGTCATTGGACATTATGAGCCTAGAAAAAAAAACATGCCTAGGTTAATAAGACACGGGCTAAACATGAGGATCGGGCACTATTGGTCTACCATGGAAGGGGATTGCATCAGTTATACCACAAATACTGAATTGAAGGAGACGAGATTTATGTAACTCTTCCATTTTCTTTACAAACTTTTCCATATGTGGGGCATAGATATTATGGGGCTAATCTCATCAAAAGCTTCTAGTTGATATCGATTCATCGTCGTGGTCATCATTTACTTCACTAAGAGGGTGGAAGTCACTTCATATGCCAATGTTACAAGGTCGAAGTAAAAAAAATCAAGCGCTGACAAAGAATGCCAAAAAGGACAAAATCAAAAGTTTGTAGTCTATTCAAAGATCAGACACTATATCATAAAACAACAAAGGTAGCCAAAAAAAAAAGGATTGTAGAAAAGATGACTGAGACTTGTAAAAATTGGCATAAAGAAGTTACTATTTATCTTCTATGATTATCGAGTGTTGGCCAGGACTTTTTTGGGGTAATATCTTACCCATTGGTTTATGGAATGAAATCATTTTTGCCAATTGAACCTAATCGAAGAAAAGGTTAAAAGTTATTCATCATGGTCAGATGATGCAAGCTTACGACAAAGATGTTTATCCTATAGAATTCCACGAGGAGAACCTGATCTTTCTTTTACAAAAGGATTTTAGAGAAAAGCATATGCCAAACTGGGAGGGACCTTATGTTATTAAGAAGGCCTGTTCTAGAGAAACATTGATATTGACCGAGATGGATGCCAAAGACTTGCCCAATCCGGTGAATTTAGGTTCATTCAAGAAGTATTTTACTTGAAAAGAGAAGGGCCAAGGTGAAAACCCGCAAAGGACGCATTGAGCTCAAATTCATTAAAAAAAAAGGGCCAAGGTGAAAACCCACAAAGGGCGCCTTGAGTTCAAATTCAAAAAAAAAAAAGAAAAAAGAAAAAAGGAGAGGCCAAGGCAAAAACCCGCAAAGGGTGCTTTGAGACCAAAGGGGTTTTAAGCCGAAAACCCTAAAAGGGCGGCTCAAATTTTGACCAAAGATAGGGCATATGGTAGTCTTGCTATGCCTGAATTAATAGTGAGGAAGTATGCTACGTCTTGGGCCATTGACAAATTACTTCGGATCTTATAAATATGTATAGAGCTCAAAATGGTCATCAAGAAGTTTGTAAAGAGAAGCTCAGGCTATGATATTTGGGGCACCTACCTTCTATCTTACCCATTTTGAATTTGTTATCTTCGATTACTTTATTCTTTTCAAAGATGCACCCCAATCAATTTTCTTCTATGGCCTTGGCTATCTTTGATTACTTTATTCTTTTTAAGATACACCCCAAACAATTTTTTATTGCCTTGGTTATCTTTGATTAACTTATTTGTTTTGAGCTATGCTCTTGATTAATTCTTTCACGTCCATTATTATTTTTCAAGCATTTGATATTGAAATAACGATTAATAGACTAATAATACTTTCATAAAAGAAGTTTCGCATATTACTCTAGAAGCTTCTTGATAAACCGTAAAAGTAACATATTTTAATCCCACATTTAGTATGCTTTTGGATGATTTATCCCTGATTTATGTAAAAAGGTGTTCTTAATCCTTTCTTTTCATGTCTTATACTCAGGAAAGCACCTAAGGATAAAAAGAACGCAAAACAGGCTTAAAATGGGCCAATTTGGGCCAAAGAGGAAATTGACGAGGCCTGGACTTCAAGTCACACAGCCGTGCCTCATCAAATTACTTTACACAGCCATGCCACGATTTACACGGCCGTGCCTCAATCGACAGAATCGAGACACGGCCTGAAGATGATTTACACGGGCGTGTACCATGGCCGTGCCCCAGCCACGGGAAAGAGTAATTTCACTCGGATTTGGATGCTTGGAGGCAAAAAAACACATTCCTAAGTCTACTTAAACATCCTAGGAGGAATTCTACTTGAATTAGGATACTTAGGAGCCAAGTAAAGCATCTCAAACCCTATATAAACACCTAAGGGAGCAACTAAAAGGGGAGTTCGGCAGAAGCCAAAACAGGGGGCCGAGTTTTCTGCCAGAGCTTTATTCAAGGAATTACTCGAAGATAGCCAGTTGATTCATCTCAAGAAGCCGGAGTTCTACTCAAGACAGAAGATCTCCCCTTGAATTCCTTGAGGGTTTTAGGGATTTCTTATGTTTTGTTTTATCTTTTCTCTTGAGATGTTTTCTTATTTTGTTATGAACTAAACCCTTCAGATACCTGAAGGGGATGAAACCTATGATGGATTTTGTTATTTGATTTCTAAATTATATGATAAGTACTTAATTTGTTCTTAATTATGTTGCTTAATTTAATCTGATGTGCTTAGGTGGAGGTGGAAGGGACCCTGCCTAAAAGTAGATCTAACATAATTAAGCGGAGTTGATCGAGCGCTTAGAGATAGGGTTACGAGATTTTGTCGGATTAGGGTGAAACCTAATATGGGAGTCCATTGATCGATTTACTGCTTCTTTAGGGGGTTATTATAAGAGAAAGAGAGTTCCACTAATTAACCTAAGGTTAAACGTTATTCACCTCGAGAGAGGGTTTAATATAGGTTAGGGAGTCTCACGAATCAAGCTAAGTAAAGAAGTCATATGAATTAAAAGTTAGATAACAAGAGAAGTCATAGGTGGATTCTTCCTAAGGGTATCGTCATAATCAACTGAGTTTTTCCACAGTCTTTTCCCAAAGCTTCGTTCTTTTGTCTTTGCATTTAGTTTATGTATTTCATTAGTTTTTAGATTAATAAACCAATCACTCCATATTTCAGGCTAAATAATAGAAAGAAAGTGAGTACTAGTACTTTTAGGTTCCCGTGGGTTCGATAAGATACTCTTGCCTAAACTATACTACTGTTCGATAAGTGCACTTGCCTCTATCGTTGTCATAGTTAGTCTACAGGTTCAATCATTCTTTTTATAAATATTAAAACTCGACTATTTGACACGATCAGGTTTTTGGCGCCGTTGCCGGGGAACACAAAAATATTAAGAAAGCTCTATTTTTATTACTTTAGCTAATTTTTTATTACAATTTATTATTATTATTATTTTTTACTTTGCTAATTTTTTTCCTCTATTTTGCTTTTGGCAGAAAATTTTAGTCTATGGAAAAGATGGCACTGAATAATTATCAGTGGCAAGTCATGAGGAGAATTCCTACTAAAACAGCCAATGTTGAAACACCCTAAACCCGGCCCACAAGCCCTGACCGGATCTGGCATGCTTCTTGAGTAAAACAATTCAAAACTTATTTGTTACTTTGGAAAATCTGGGTGGTTTGGATGATAATTTGATTTGTGTCGAGTTCAAATTTGAAAGCGGTGTCATTCTTGTAAGCTCGATCTTATCAAAACAATATTTTTATTTGTTCTTGAAATCAATAAGTTAAAAGTATTGTCGGGTTTTAGAGTTTAACAATGATTGAAAATCGGTTGTGTTTAGGTGTCAAAACATTTAAAATTTATTTTAAGAAAAATTTGTTTAACCTTTGATTTGATAATAATCATTATCATGATAAGCGGAATTAAATGCATGCTTAAGCAGTTAATAGTAATGGCCATATTACATCATAGCAAAACCCAAAATAAATTCCAAAATACTCAAATATAAAAACCAACTAAAATAAAATAACTCTGAGCTGAGCATAGCCACCACTAAGCTCCTGCCGACCTGGTCCATTACTGAGTGTCACCTGAAAAGATATCCCACAACGGGGTGAGTCAACAGACTCAATGTGCAACAACCAACACAAATTCCCAACGATTTAGGCATACAAATCATATATAGAACATATATAAACAATGATGCAATCCCAAACCCAAACCTAGATAACCATCCTCTACACATCACCCGTACCTGCCATCACACCGTAGGGATTACTAAATCGACCCTCCATTCTCTACACACCATCGAAGGCAATCGCTGCAGACGACTTGCACATCACCCTTATAAATTGTGGCATAGCCACCAGATAATTGTGACAAAGTCACCAGATAACATTTTGTGACATAAGTCACCACATTCAGATTATGTGACATGAGTCACGGATATTGTGGTAAAAACCACGGATCACTTCCCTTTTCATAATCACCCATATGCCCCATGTGTCATACAAATCATGCGAATATCATGCCATATGCCTTATTCATATTCGTAACAAATTTTCATATATGTCACGTTCAATGTTTATAATACTATTAACAGATCTTTAGAGAATAACGTACCTGAATATGTCGTACCATTGAATGGTACCTTTAGCCACATCTTTCACATTCTTATTAACACAAATATTAAACTAATACCATAAATCTATCAAGAACTAGTGTGGGGCTACACACCTGGTTACTAACGCTTTCACCGAATCTTGAAAGTCTACCAAAACCGATTACACTCCTTCCTAAAAACCAATGTCAGAATCGGCTAACATTAATAGAAAGAATGGCCTAAGGCCGAATATCATAACCCACTTACCTTGCTTATCTAAATCCCGAAACTGTCACTTGCTCCCAAAGTTGTCAAAATCCCTATTTAGTAAATGTTAGAATCGGCTTTATTACAAAAACTTATGAAAGTGGCCTATGGCCGAACACTATGCCCTTACCTTGAGTAGTCGAATCCAAGAGACCCCTTTAATGCTCCTTCACGTTGGCTACATATAAAAGAAACACATATTATGGCACTATGAATATTCGGCCATCCCTAAAACCAAGGCTTAACCACTTGGTTTCAGCACACCCATGAAAAAGAACCCAAACCGATTGATAAGGAAGGAAATACATACCACCAACACACGTTTGAAGAGATCAAGAGAAAGTAGTCGACAGCACCTCCCTTAGAGGATCGGCTTTTGAGAATGACATAAAAAGAATAGCTTCGGGAAAAGGTGCTAACACGAATAAACAACTGAAAGAAGAAGAAAAGAACTATCTGCCACTTTCGGCTTCTGTGACAAGTGAACAAATTGGCTATGGCTAAAAGAGTTTTCCGGCTTTTGAAAGAATCGTGAGAGAAAAGAAGAGAAGAAGAGGTTGATGATTGAGTAATTTGGCAATGGTGAACAATGGTAGAGAGGTTTCGGCTTTGTTATAAATGAGAGGAAAAATAAAGAATTCTCTTGACTGACAATTTCGGCAAGGAGACTAAAGGAGAAAGAAAAAGATGGACACCCTTTAAAAAAAAATTTCGGCACCTACTCCTACAACACTCCCAAAACCGAATATACACCTCCCCTAGAGTCCCATATTTGGCCATTTGCTCCCTTCTCTCCCTTATCCCTTGATCCCCTCCACCTTAGCCGAATCCACAACTCTCCAACCCTATCTATACCTCCTCCTTCTAGAGTCCACATGCCGTCCACTACCTCTCCTTCTTGCAACAAAATAAAACTCCCATTTGCTTCCCTTGCCACTCGAACCTAGGCCCCCTTTGAACTGCTTGTGGCGTCACTTACCAAGGCCCTAAGTGGCGCCTCCCTGCCACTTTAACAAGCTCATTTTGATGTCTAATTTCCCCTACAATCCTTCTTAAGGCCTATCAAGCTTAGCTCCCCTTTAATACTTAAAATCTGATATTTTCTAGGGCATTTACCTACACTCTGAAGTTCTCAAAAATTCATTCAACACATTCAAACACACATAGGCATGCTACTTCATACAATTAAGCAATAATGCACAAGCCCTAAATCCCGGATATTACAGTTCTACCCCCTTAAAATAATTTTGACCTCAAAATTACCTAGCTAAAATAGGTGGGGGTATTGCTGTCGCATTACTTCTTCCGGCTCCCAAGAAGCTTCCTTCGATCCATGATTACGCCACAACACTTTGACCAGAGGGACCAATTTCCTCCGAAGCACCTTCACATCTCATTCCAGAATCTGAATCGGCTCTTCCTCATAGGACAGATCTGGTCTCAGCTCCACCTCTTCAACCGGAACTACATGAGATGGATCTGATCGATAACGACGTAGCATCAAAACATGGAATACATCGTGCATTTGCTGCAATTCCGAAGGCAACTCTAGCTGGTATAAGGTCCTATAAACCTGGGACTTAACTTCCCTTTACGACCAAATCTCATCACCTTTTTCCAAGGCGATACTTTAAGAAACACATAATCTCCCACAGCAAACTCAATCTCCTTCCGTTTGAGATCTGCATACGACTTTTGCCTGTCAGATGCCTCCTTCTACCGTGTTCGAATCACCTTGACCTTTTCTTCCGATTCTGCCATAATTTTCGGACCCAAAATCTAACGTTCTCCCAATTCCGTCCAACACATAAGTGTGCGGCACTTCCGTCCATATAGTGCTTCGTACGGTGCCATCCGAATACTTGCCTGATAGCTATTGTTATACGTAAATTCCGCTACAAGCAAGAACTCTTCCCAACTTTCTCTGAAGTCTATCACACAGCCCCTCAGCATATCATCTAACACTTGGATTACCCGCTCAGATTGACCGTCCGACTGCGGATGGAATGCCGTACTGAAATCCAACTTGGTACCCAAAGCTTGATGTAGCGCTTTCTAGAACCGAGATGTAAACCTCAGATCCCTATCCGAGATAATCGACACCGGTACTCCGTGCAGCCTCACGATCTCAGCTACATACAACTTTGCCAATTTCTGCAGAGAATAGTCAACCCGCATCGGTATGAAATGTGCGGACTTTGTCAATCGATCCACTATCACCCATACCGAGTCCTTCTTAGTAGGCGTAAGGGGAAGCCCACTAACAAAGTCCATGGTAATTCTCTCCCACTTCCACTGCGAAATCTTAATTGGCTGAAGCAACCCTGACGGAACCTAGTGTTCAGCCTTAACTTGCTGGCACGTTAAGCACTTCCCTACAAATTCTGTAACTTCCCGCTTAAGACCAGGCCACCAAAACTGTTCCCTTAGATCTCTATACAACTTACTACCTCCAGGATGCATAGCATAAGGGCTACTATGCGATTCCTGAAGAATTTTCTGCCTTAACTCTTTATTCTTAGGCATACAGACCTTACCCTTGAAACACAGTACTCCATCGCCATTAATACCATAATCCTCCAACTCCCCACTCTGCACTTGCCGTAGCTTAGTACTGAAATCATCATCTGCCAACTGTCCCTCTTTCGCCTCATTCAACAACGTCGGCTTAACTTGCAATTCTGCTAACAAACTTCCATCATCATAGAGGCTCAAATGTACGAACATTGCCCTTAACTCCGTCACTACTTTCTAACTTAGGGCATCTGCCACCACATTTGCCTTGTCCGGGTGATACTCTATGGAACAATCGTAGTCCTTCAATAATTTCACCCATCTTCGCTGTCTCAGGTTCAGCTCTTTCTGAGTCAGCAGATACTTAAGGCTCTTGTGGTCTGTGTAGATCACTGACTTTTCTCTATATAGATAATGCCTCCATACTTTAAGTGCAAAGACCACTGCCGCCAATTCCAAATCATGCATCGGGTAATTAACTTTATCTGGCCTTAATTGCCAAGACGTATAAGCGACCACTTTTCCGTCTTGCATAAGGACACATCCCAAACCTGTGTGAGAAGCATCACAGTACACCACAAAATCCTTCCTGCGTCAAATTTGAATCAAAGCGAGACTTCATCAATACCTTCTTAAGCTTCTCAAAGCTCACCTGTTGCTTATCTGACCATCCGAAAGGTACCTCCTTTCTCAACAACTTCGTCAATGGTGCGACTATTGATGAGGACCCTTCCACAAACTTTCTATAGTAGCCTGCCAATCCCAAGAAACTATGAACTTCCACCATAGACTTAGGTGGTTTCCACTCCAATACTGCCTCAATCTTCCGAGGATCCACCCGTATTCCTTTGAAAGACACCACATATCCTAAAAACATAACTTCCTTCAGCCAAAATTTGCACTTGCTGAATTTGGCATATAGCTTTCTCCCTTAACACTTGCAACACGACTTGGAGGTTATCGTCATGTTCTTCCTTAGACTTCGAATACACCAAAATATCGTCTATGAACACAACAACGAATCGGTCCAGATAGGGTTAGAAAACCCGATTCATCATGTCTATGAACGCGGCTGGGGTGTTTGTCAATCCGAACGGCATTACCAAGAACTCATAATGCCCGTACCTTGTTTGGAAAGCTGTCTTATGGATATCAGCCTTCTTCACCTTAAGCTGATGATATCCAGACCTTAGATCTATCTTCGAAAATATTGCGGCCCCCTTAAGCTGATCAAACAAGTTATCTATTCTTGGTAATGGATACTTGTTCTTGATGGTCAACTTGTTCAACTGTCGGTAGTCTATGCACATGCGCATAGTCCCGTCCTTCTTCTTTACAAATAAGACCGGTGCTCCCCATGGAGACACACTAGGTCAGATAAACCCACGGTCGAGTAACTCTTGGATCTGATCCTTGAGCTCAACCAACTCCTTTGGTGCCATTCTGTACGGGGCAATTGACACAGGAACTGTACCCAGCAGCAAGTCAATTCCAAACTCCACTTTCCTATCCGGGGGTATATTTCAGGTAACTCCTCCGGAAAAACATCCACAAATTCTCCTACTGTTCTAACTCCACTAACTCCCCCTTCCTTTACATCTAACGCACTAACAAAGGTCAAAAATGCCTTGCACCCTTTCCGAACCATCTTATTAGCCTTTAAACCACAGACTACGTTAGACAAGTAGTTTCTTCTTTCTCTTATCATAATTATCGCCTTATCCTCCGGCGTCCTTAACTCCATTCGCTTAGCTGCGCAATCCAACACAGCCCGATGTTCTACTAGCCAGTCCATGCTAAGGATGAGATCAAATTTTTCGAAGGGTAGTTCTAACAAGTCGGCAGGAAATACCACTCCCTGAAGCTCTAGAGGTACACTCCAAAATATCTTATTCACCACTACAGTTTGACCTAATGGGCTCACTATAGTCATCTCCCTATTAGACAGTTCAGAGGCTATGCCTAGTGTTTTAACTACTCTACATACAACATAAGAGTGGGTAGAGCCAACATCAATTAAAGCAAAGTAAGGCTTGTTAGCTATAAGGAATGTACCGGTTATGACGTCCGGTGCGTCTCCATCCTCCCTCCGATGAACTGCATACACCAGACTTGACTGTCTCACCTCTGTATTATCGACACCTCTGCCCGGTGTTCCCCGTCCTCTACTAGAACCATTACCTCTGCCAGCCGAACCACGACCTCGCGGTGGCTGCTGTCCTCCTCTACCAGCCTAATTAGGACCCTGACTTACTGGTCGACTCCCGTCTATTTTTATAGGACAGTCCTTAATCATGTGGTCCTTGGACCCACACTTGAAACATCCTCCTGTCTTCTTCCAACACTCTCCTAGATGCATCTTCCCACACTGAGCACAAGTACGATACTGCCCTCCAGTCACAACCGACTGACCTCGTGGCCCATCAACTCTAGGCCTCTTTTGCACATTCTCAGATGACCCTGCTAATCCAAAACCTCTCTTTTGCCTGTTCCTATCTGCATTCTGTCTCACAGAGTCCTTAATCCCTTCGGCTACCTTAGCCTTCTCCACCAACACGGCAAACTCCCGCTCTTACTGTGGAGCTATCAATAATCTCAGATCATCTCTTAGTCCGTCCTCAAATCGGACACACCGTTCATGCTCCGTAGCCACTATACCTCGAGCATATTGGCTCAACCTTAGAAATTTTGCCTCGTACTCCGCTACGGACTTATTTCCCTAGACCAGCCTCAAGAATGCCTTCCTCTGTGCATCCACATAACTGGTCCCAATGTACTTCTTCTGATATGCCGCCTTAAAGTATTCCCAAGTAAGATCATTAGCGGCAGCACCATCCCTGACCGTAAGCCTCCATTGGTATGAGTCATCACGGAGTAGCGACACTACCCCTTTCAGTTTCTCCTCGGTAGTCAGGTCCAAATCGTCCATAATCCGCTCTGTCGTTTCTAACCAATACTCAGCCGTATTGGGCGCCACTCCAGATATACCACGGAAAAACTCAGCTTCATTGGCTCGGAGTCACTCGGGTACCGACTTTCGAGCTCCCATGCCTCCACCTGCTCTAGCCACCACTTCCAAAACCCGCAGCATCGCTGAGATACTGCATCATCCCCCGTCTGATCCTAATATTCCACATCAGCAGCTGGTGGTGGTGGCATTTCATTTTCGGACCCTTTTCCAGACCTAACGGGCTTTGACACGGTCATTCGACCTCTACCACGGCCACATACATTACGACCACGTCCCCTAGAATTCATGCTTCTGAATCGCGTTTATCTGATTAAAGAATTTTATGAATTAGTTTTTGTTCCACTGATTTATCGCGAACAGTCTTATGTTCAATAGTTCTAAGGAGTAGTTCTTTCGAATTCATACACATACAGTCTCAAATTCATTCAATCATCACATTCATGAACTTGCGTTCATTACAGAAAAGTGTTGTAGTTGTCACTGTTGTTGTTTTTCACTACCCAAGGGCATTCCCGTAATTTTATCCTATAGGGGTATTTTGGTAATTTTTTAAATTAGGGTATTTGAAAATTTCACAAAGTAGAGATTTTTGGTATTTTTACAAAATTGAAATACTTGGTAAGAAAATTTTAAGGGTAAAATGGTAATTTTATAAACTGAGGGTATTTTTGTAAATTTTTAAACCAAGGGCATTTCGGTAATTTTTCGCAAAATATGGTTCCAGGTGATTTAACAAGATAAGGGTATTTTGGAAATTTTTAATTCAAGGGTATTTCGATAACTTTCCATACAGAAGGTATTTTGGTAATTTGTACCGGTTAGGGGTAATTTGGTTAATTTACAAATCAGGGGTATTTTTGTCATTTTTGAAACAAAGGTACTTTGGAATTTTAAAATCATGGTTTGACTTTAGAATTTCACAAAACAAGGTGATGGGTCCCTTTCGGGTTTTAATTATTGAGTTTAGCCTGTGACTGAGTCCTCTTGGTTAGGGTGAACTGTCACTACGCACCAGGTAGGATTCGAGCGGAGAGGAGGTGAGTCACTAGGACTGCTTAAATACCAAGCTCCCCCTGAATCCAATCCTAGACATGCGCACAGCGGTTGCCACACCCTTAACTCGGCGACTTAGACACAGGTTGGTTTGGTTAGACTTTAAGTTTTATGTATTTCGGTGTTGGAGTAGACTAATCTTAGGGTTTAATAATTCCTAATCTACTAATCTACGTCCCAATAATTCCCACATACAAATCACAAAAGGGTTAGGAGTACTTACCTCGTGGACTTCGGGCCAGAGACTCAGGTGCCATGCCAGAAAACCTGCTCAATTTCTTAATAAAATCCAATTTTAAAAGAAAGAAAATATTTTGGGCCCAAAAAGCCCTCAAGGCTGAGTTTTGAATCGGGCTCTGATACCAAACTGAAACACCCCAAACCCGGCCCACAAGCCCTGACCGGATCTGGCATGCTTCTTTATTAAAACAATTCAAAACTTATTTGTTACTTTGGAAAATCTGGGTGGTTTGGATGATAATTTGATTTGTGACGAGTTCAAATTTGAAAACGGTGTCATTCTTGTAAGCTCGATCTTATCAAAACAGTATTTTTATTTGTACTTGAAATCAATAAGTTAAAAGTATTGTCGGGTTTTTAGAGTTTAACAACCGATTGAAAATCGGTTGTGTTTAGGTGTCAAAACATTTAAAATTTATTTTTAAGAAAAATTTGTTTAACCTTTGATTTGATAATAATCGTATCATGATAAACGGAATTAAATGCATGCTTAAACAGTTAATAGTAATGGCCATATTACATCATAGCAAAACCCGAAATAAATTCCAAAATACTTAAATATAAAAACCAACGAAAATAAAATAACTCTGAGCTGAGCATAGCCACCACTAAGCTCCTGCCGACCCGGTCCATTACTGAGTGTCACCTGAAAAGATATCCCACAACGGGGTGAGTCAACAGACTCAATGTGCAACAACCAACACAAATTCCCAACGATTTAGGCATACAAATCATAGATAGAACATATATAAACAATGATGCAATCCGAACCCAAACCTAGATAACCATCCTCTACACATCACCGTACGCCATCATCACCGTGGGATTACTAAATCGACCCTCCATCCGCTACACACCATCGAAGGCAGTCGCCACAGACGACTTGCACATCCCCCTTATAAATTGTGGCATAGCCACCAGATAATTGTGACAAAGTAACCAGATAACATTTTGTGACATAATTCACCATATTCAGATTATGTGACATGAGTCACCAGATATTGTGGTAAAAAACCACCAGATCACTTCCCCTTTTCATAATCACCCATATGCCCCATGTGTCATACAAATCATGCGAATATCATGCCATATGCCTTATTCATATTCGTAACAAATTTTCATATATGTCACGTTCAATGTTTATAATACTATTAACTGATCTTTAGAGAATAACGTACCTGAATATGTCATACCATTGAATGGTGCCTTTAGCCACATCTTTCACATTCTTATTAACACACATATTGAACTAATACCATAAATCTATCAAGAACTAGTGTGGGGCTATACACCTGGTTACTAACGCTTTCACTAAATCCCGAAAGTCTATCGAAACCGATTACACTCCTTCCTAAAAACCAATGTCAGAATCGGCTAATATTAATAGACAGAATGGCCTAAGGCCGAATATCATAACCCACTTACCTTGCTTATCTAAATCTCGAAACTGTCACTTGCTCCCGAAGTTGTCGAAATCCCTATTTAGTAAATGTTAGAATCGGCATTATTACAAAAACTTATGAAAGTGGCCTATGGCCGAACACTATGCCCTTGCCTTGAGTAGTCGAATCCAAGAGACCCCTTTAATGCTCCTTCACATTGGCTACATATAAAAGAAACACATATTATGGCACTATGAATATTCGGCCATCCCTAAAACCAAGGCTTAACCACTTGGTTTCGGCACACCCATGAAAAAGAATCCAAACCGATTACTAAGGAAGGAAATACTTACCACCAACACACGTTTGAAGAGATCAAGAGAAAGTAGTCGACAGCACCTCCCTTAGAGGATCGACTTTTGAGAATGACAGAAAAAGAATAGCTTTGGGAAAAGGTGCTAACACGAATAGACAAACGAAAGAAGAAGAAAAGAACTATCTGTGACTTTCGGCTTCTGTGACAAGTGAACAAATCGGCTATGGCTAAAAGAGCTTTCCCGCTTTTGAAATAACCGTGAGAGAAAAGAAGAGAAGAAGAGGTTGATGATTGAGCAATTCGGTAATGGTGAACAATGGTAGAGAGGTTTCGACTTTGTTATAAATGAGAGGAAAAAGAAAGAATTCTCTTGACTGACAATTTTGGCAAGGAGACTAAAGGAGAAAGAAAAAGATGGACACCCTCTAAAAAAACAATTTCGACACCTACTCCTACAACACTCCCAAAACCGAATATACACCTCCCCTAGAGTCCCATATTTGGCCACTTGCTCCCCTCTCTCCCTTATCCCTTGATCCCCTCCACCTTAGCCAAATCCTCAACTCTCCAACTCCATCTATACCTCCTCCTTCTAGAGTCCACATGCTGTCCATTACCTCTCCTCCTTGCAACAAAATAAAACTCCCATTTGCTTCCCTTGCCACTCGAACCTAGGCCCCCTTTGAACTGCTTGTGGCGTCACTTACCAAGGCCCTAAGTGGCGCCTCCTTGCCACTTTAACAAGCCCATTTTGATGTCTAATTTCCCCTACAATTCCTCTTAAGGCCTATCAAGCTTAGCTCCCCTTTAATACTTAAAATCTGATATTTTCTAGGGTATTTACCTACACTCTGAAGTTCTCAAAAATTCATTCAACATATTCAAACACACATAGGCGTGCTACTTCATACAATTAAGCAATAATGCACAAGCCCTAAATCTTGGATATTACAAGTGTCTTCAACCTCGACGTGGTCACCAGGTTATCTAATCAATTAGAGATGATGAATAAAAAGATTGATGATCGGTATAGTCCCTCGCATGTACATCTAGAAATACAATATGATTTGAATCTAGGAGGCGTGGCGAATCCTGAGTACCCACCCTACGGATATGGCATGGAAAATGAGCAAGCTCACTATATAGGTAACTATTCTAGATATCAAAATAATTTTTATAATGGCACTTATAATACAAGTTGGAAGTACCATTCCAATTTCTCGTGGGATGATCAAAATAGCAAAAGATCAGAACTTCCTCCAGATTTTCAACAACCACCTACAAAAAGAGGGGCCGAATCTTGAAGAGATGCTGACAAAATTCATGGCAGCCACAGATTCTCGTTTCTAAAAGACTGAAGGAGCATTTGATGAACAACAAAAATCGATCAAAGGGATCAAGATCAAGTTGGAGAACTTACTAGGTCAGTGGGACATCTCAAAAAGCTGATTTTTGAACGTCAACAAGGATGTCTACCAAGTAACACAGAAATAAATCCAAAAGAACAGATCCAAGCCATCACAACTCAAGAGGGTGCAATGGTAGATGACCCACCACGGCACAAGAAACCAAGGAAGAAAAAGGTAAAATAGAGTTAGCACACGAAAAGCCAAAACCAATAATCAAAGAATACAAACCTCGCATACCTTATCCTGAAACATTGAAAGGAGATGATTCAGAGGAACAGTTCGGTAAGTTTCTTAAACTTTTAAAGAAATTTCATATTAACTTACCCCTTCTTGAAGCTCTTTTCCAGATGCTAGACTCGAGGAAATTTTAAAGACAACTCTTGACCAACAAACTCAAATTAGACGAAAAGCACCACGTGAAGCTAAACGCAATGTGCTCATCAATTCTACAAAATGAACTGCCACGAAAATTGAAAGATCCAGGGGGTTTTACAATTCCATGTTTAATTGGTAGTTTATCTATTGATAATGCATTAGCGAATTTAGGGGCAAGCATCAATGTTATGCCTTACAAAATGTTTAAACAATTAGGTCTAGGGAAACCCAGACAAACTAGGATGAGCATTCAATTAACTAATAAAACTATAAGAATTCCTAGGGGTATAATAGAAAATGTTCTAATCAAAATTGATAAATTCGTATTCCCAGTAGACTTTGTCGTTTTAGACATGGATGAGGACAACACGATCCCCTTAATTTTAAGAAGACTTTTTCTAGCAACTGCCAGAGCTAAAATTGATATCTATGCAGGTGAACTCATACTTCGTGTAGGCGATGAGATAGTCACTCTTCAAGCTCTTGACTCGGCCAGAACGTCAAGTGATAAAGGTGAGAAAGTAATTTCAGTTGATAACCAACTTGTTCAACCTTCATTGTAGGAAACACCACAAAGCTACAAACCTGAGCCGGATCATAGACTTCTTGCCAATAAAGAAGAATTATATGAGGAATGAAGCCTTAGGGTCGACAAACTAGAAGAGTGGAAAACACAATTTAAAGAAGAACCAAAACCACACAAAGTGAAACCGAAGGAAACCCCAGACGAGCTGATAGGAACAACAAATCACATCAAAATAGAGGATCAGATATTGTTGAATAAGGAAGACTCTCAAATTACCAATTCAGAACTCAAGGCAAACAAAGAAATCAATTTTGAGGTACTTAATGTCTTCCTATACGGCACAGTCGAGGTAAGCAATCCTAAATTCAACACTTTTGAGGTAAACATTACTCGACTTAAACTTTATATCCATAACCAAGTTGATTGCATAAGAAAGGATTTCCACCTCCTCAAACCACCTTGATTGTGCGTACAACAGGTAAGTCTAGCTCAAGACTTTAAACGAGCGCTTTTCGGGAGGCAATCCGAGTACTAACTGTACTAATTAGTTTGGTTTTATTTCTTTTCGTATTTAGGCATAGGTTTCCATACCCACACAGCCTTGCACACGGTCGTGGCCGTGGCCGTGTGGACACCACAACTAGGCATATGAGCGTGGACCTTATCTCTATTTAATTATTTACTGTTATTCATATTTTTATTTTTATTTTTACTTTCTTTATTATTTTCTCCTTTTTCTCAATGGCATTTAGATTTAGCTTAGGATACAATAAAACCAAGCCACTACTTTGAGGATTCAATTTCAAACAGTTCGAGATGCTTCCCCACGTTCACCTCCAATCTTATCCGGTTTCTTTTCATAGACTTTATCCAAAAATTCAGGAAGTGTTACTTCTCCCCTTCTCTTTTGATTACATAATTGGCAATGTACAACTTAAGTGTGAGGGGGTAAAAATACCTAACTTTTTGCATAATTCTCAAATCCTGAATTTTAGTATTGTTCATGAGTAATCTTCTCATATTATTAATTAGGGTAAAATTTCTACTGATTTATGATTGTTATTAACATGTTTTTGAGTAAGTCAGTGATAATTGTGCATTGATGATTTATACTTGAAGAATACTACAGAATCAGGCATGGTAAGTCTACTTTCTAAAAATTAAAATTGATGGGTCGTTGAACTGAATTTGAGTATTATCTTGAAATTTGGAATTTATAAGGATTGATGTAAAAAACACCCATAATTTTTGTGAGATTTTGAGCCTTATAGAGCATATATTCTTTTTCATGCTCACTTTATTGATTATGAGTGTGTTAACTTTGAACTGTTATTCTAGAACTTGCCTGGTTCATACATGTCGAGACCACACTTTTGATTTGATATACTGAGATGATAAAGGCACGTAGGATTTAACCCACTTACTCCATAAAAAGCCTACCTTCACAAATTAACCCCCAATGAACCTTGTTGAATCCTAACAACCCTTTTTATTGACTCACCCACTAATATTAACCCAAAATCCCTTTTTATTTGTTATCACCATTCTTTTAAATACCCTTTAATCGAGGTTTGATTTGATTAAGTTACCGAATTATATTAGTTCAAGTAGTTACATTTATCATGTAATATTTTAGTAGTTTGTTCTTAAAAAAAAACCCAAGTATATTCAATATTAGTAGTATATAAAAGAGCTTAGAGCATTTAAATTCCAATTGTTGAAGAAAAAACTCGTATTAAAGTATTATCAAATTTTAAGTGATGAAAATACTCTTTATTATAGAGTAATTATCAATAGTGGTATTATTAGTTTTCATTCGATGTAAATATTCATATTTAGTTCATTGTTTCTAGTTAGGTAATTTGTCAAGTCGATCTCGATTTTAATCTTCTAATTCAGCCTTTATCCACACCTTTTAACCCAAGCCCCGTTACAACCCTGATAAAGACCAGGCAAGCCTATGGGATTAACTTTTTAGGTTCGACTTATGAGTGCTTATCCTTGAAGCTTAAACACTTTGAGTGATTTGAGTGAACCTTCAGTGAGAATGTCAATCCTTGTCGGTTTTGAATTAAAGGTAATTATTCAGATAAGGGGAGACACCTATGTTTTCGTACTACAAAGGTATGACTTATCTTGATTGAATCTTTAGGGTTCTTTAAGTTAAATTATCCATGTACAAATATCTATGAATTATGATGAGACATTGTCAATAGGAATTATGAATTATGGAAAGTTCATTTTAATTGTAAGTTGAGAATTTTGCTTGAGGACAAGCAAAAGCTTAAGTGTGGGGGTATTTGATAAACCGTAAAAGTAACATATTTTAATCCCACATTTAGTATGCTTTTGGATGATTTATCCCTGATTTATGTAAAAAGGTGCTCTTAATCCTTTCTTTTCAGGTCTTATACTCAGGAAAGCACCAAGGATAAAAAGAACGTAAAACGGGCTTAAAACGGGCCAATTTGGGCCAAAGAGGAAATCGACATGGCTTGGACTTCAAGCCTCACGGCTATGCCTCATCAAATAACTTCACACGGCCATGCCACGATTTACACGGTCGTTACCCAATTGATAGAATCGAGACACGGCTTGAAGACGATTTACACGAGCGTGTACCATGGCCATGCCCCTGCAGCGGGAAAGAGCAATTTCACTTGAATTTGGATGCTTGGAGGTAAAGAAACACGTTCCTAAGTCTATTGAAACATCCTAGGAGGAATTCTACTTGAATTAGGATACTTAGGAGCCAAGTAAAGCATCTCAAAGCCTATATAAACACCCAAGGGAGGAACTAAAAAGGGAAGTTTGACAGAAGCCGAAACAGGGGGGAGTTTTTGCTAGAGCTTTTATTCAGGGAATTACTCGAAGATAGCCAGTTGATTCATCTCAAGAAGCCAGAGTTCTACTCAAGACAGAAGATCTCCCCTTCAATTCCTTCAGAGGGTTTTAGGGATTTCTTATGTTTTATTTTATCTTTTCTCTTGAGATGTTTTCTTATTTTGTTATGAACTAAACCCTTTAGATACCTGAAGGGGATGAAACCTATGATGGATTTTGTTATTTGATTTCTAAATTATGTGATAAGTACTTAGTTTATTTTTAATTATGTTGCTTAATTTAATTTGATATGCTTAGGTGGAAAAAGAATAGATCTTGCCTAAGAGTAGATCTAACATAATTAAGTAGAGTTGATCGAGCACCTAGAGATAGGATTACGAGGTTTTGTCGGATTAGGGTGAAACCTAATATAGGAGTCCATTGATCGATTTACTACTTTCTTAGGGGGTTATTATAAGAGAACGAGAGTTCCACTAATTAACCTAAGGTTAGACGTTATTCGCCTCGAGAGAGGGTTTAATATAGGTTAGGGAGTCTCACGGATCAAGCTAAGTAAAGAAGTCATATGAACTAAAAGTTAGATAACAAGAGAAGTCATAGGTGGGTTCTTCCTAAGGGTATCGTCGTAATCAACTGAGTTTTTCCACAGTCTTTTCCCAAAGCTTTGTTCTTTTGTCTTTGCATTTAGTTTAAGTATTTCATTAGTTTTTAGATTAATAAACCAATCACTCCATATTTCAGGCTAAATAATAGAAAGAAAGTGAGTAGTAGTACTTTTAGGTTCCCGTGGGTTCGACAAGATACTCTTGCCTAAACTATACTACTGTTCGATAGGTGCACTTGCCTCTATCGTTGTCATAGTTAGTCTACAGGTTCGATCATTCTTTTTATAAATATTAAAACTCGACTGTTTGACACGATCACTTCGAAATAATATGAGAATCTGAAATAGGACTATTGCTTAGAACTCACCAAGCTTAAGGGTTAGAAATATTGAAAGATGATTATCTCTTCAGATTTTTATTGGATAACCCAGGTGTAAAAAGGCATCATTCTTGAGAAAAGAAAAATGATACCTTGCATTCGTGCAAATTTCAGGCACATACATCAGGTCATTATACCTAGGGAATGGTGTAACAGATCAAATTGATACAATTTCCATACCTCTGAGTGGTAACTGGATGGATGGAAGAAGCCAAATGTTATTCCCCTAAAGATGCAGTAGGAGGTACAAATTTTATGTCCTAATGTTCAAGGGAAGGGACTCTGCAATTGCAACGGGGCAAGCTTGCTGAGCAGAATATGATTGTTTCTTTGGGTTTTCTGTCAAAGATACCAGCTAAACGAGAAAGCATGGTAATGCATCAGTGATAGAACCTTGATGACCTATGAGCAGTGACAACCCCAAACATTTTAAAAGGGATCATTCTCATGCATTTATGTAAATATCATTCATACACTTCCAATTAGGAGCATTTGATTCATTTCGATCATTGTGTCCTAATCGTTGTACAAAAAAAAGAGAGAGTAGGAGATCATTTTCCTGACATTTTGCATTAATGCAAATGTCATACTTAATATCATTTAGTTAGGAGCATTAGATTCATTCCGATCATTGCATTCTAATCATTATACATTAAAAAATGGGATCATTCTTATGACATTCTACATTCATGCATATGTCGTCAATAATACATTCGAGTCTACAGGACATGTCCCTCAGAGGACGGTGTAGCAAATTGAAGATAGTTCAGATTTTGTTCCTTAGAGATGGTAGGGGAGCAAACTGAAGATTGAAGTCTTCCTAAAGATAGTAAGGAAGCAAACCAAAAAGTTCAGACTTTGTTCCCTAGAGATGTTAGTGGAGCAAACTAAAGATTGAAGTCTTCCTGAAGATAGTAAGGAAGCAAACCAAAAAGTTCAGATTTTGTTCCCTAGAGATGGTAGTGGAGCAAACTGAAGATTGAAGTCTTCCTGAAGATAGTAAGGAAGCAAACCAAAAAGTTTAGACTTTGTTCCCTAGAGATGGTAGTGGAGCAAGCTGAAGATTAAAGTCTTCCTGAAGTTAGTAAGGAAACGAACCAAAAAGTTTAGATTTTGTTCTCTAGAGATGGTAGTGGAGCAAACTGAAGATTGAAGTCTCCCTGAAGATAGTAAGGAAGCGAACCAAAAATTTCAGATTTTGTTCCCTAGAGATGTTAGTGGAGCAAACTAAAGATTGAAGTCTTCCTGAAGATACTAAGGAAGCAAACAAAAAAAGTTTAGATTTTGTTCCCTAGAGATGTTAATGGAGCAAACTGAAGATTGAAGTCTTCTTGAAGATATTAAGGAAGCAAACCAAAAAGTTCAGATTTTGTTCCCTAGAGAAGTTAGTGGAGCAAATTGAAGATTGAAGTCTTCCTGAAGATAGTAAGGAAGCAAACTAAAAAGTTTAAATTTTGTTCCCTAGAGATGGCAGTGGAGCAAACTGAAGATTGAAGTCTTCCTGAAGATTGAAAGGAAGCAAACCAAAAAGTTTAGATTTTGTTCCCTAGAGATGTTAGTGGAGCAAACTGAAGATTGAAGTCTTCCTGAGATAGTAAGTAAGAAAACCAAAAAGTTTAGATTTTGTTCCCTCGAGATGGCAGTGGAGCAGACTGGAGATTGAAGTCTTCCTGAGATAGTAAGGAAGCAAATTGAAAAGTTTAGATTTTGTTCCCTCGATATGGCAGTGGAGTAGACTGGAGATTGAAGTCTTCCTAAGATAGTAAGGAAGCAAATTGAAAAGTTTAGATTTTGTTCCCTCGATATGGCAGTGGAGCAGACTGGAGATTGAAATCTTCCTGAGATAGTAAGGAAGCAAATTGAAAAGTTCAGATTTTGTTCCCTCGAAATGGAAGTGGATCAGACTGAAGATTAAAGTTTTCCTGAGATAGTAAGGAAGCAAATTGGAAAGTTTAGATTTTGTTCCCTCGATATGGTAGTGGAGCAGACTGAAGATTGAAGTCTTCCTAAGATAGTAAGGAAGTAAATTGAAAAGTTCAGATTTTGTTCCCTCGAGATGGTATTGGAGCAGACTGAAGATTGAAGCCTTCCTGAGATAGTAAGGAAGCAAATTGAAAAGTTCAAATTTTGTTCCCTCGAGATGGTAGTGGAGCAGACTGAAGATTGAAGTCTTCCTGAGATAGTAAGAAAGCAAATTGGAAAGTTCAAATTTTGTTCCCTCGAGATGGTAGTAGAGCAGGCTGAAGATTGAAGTCTTCCTGAGATAGTAAGGAAATAGAATGAAAAGTTTAGATTTTGTCCTTTCGAGATAGTAGTGGGGCAGACTGAAGATTGTAGATCTGGCGTTCCTGAGTTTGCAGGAAGCAGATTGAAGATAGCAGATCTGGCATTCCTGAGTTTGCAGGATACAGATTGAAGATAGTAGTCGGCATTCTTGAGTTTGCGAGAAGATTGAAGATAGCGGATCTGGCATCCACGAGTTCTGATGGAGCGATTGAAGATACCGGTCTGGCATTCCTGAGTTTGCAGGAAGCAGATTGAAGATACCAGTCTGGCATTCTTGAGTTTGCAGGAAGCAGATTGAAGATAGCAGATTTGGCATTCCTGAGTTTGCAGGAAGCATATTGAAGATAGCAGATCTGGCATCCCTGAGTTTGCAGTGGAGTAGATTGAAGATACCAGTCTGGCATTCCTGAGTTTGCAAGAAGTAGATTGAAGATACCAGTCTGGCATTCCTAAGTTTGCAGGAAGCAAATTGAAGATAACAATCTGGCATTCCTGAGTTTGCAGGTAGCAGATTGAACTTCAGATTTTGTCTTCCTGAGTTTGCAGTGGAGCAGACTGAAGATAACAGATTTGGTATTCCTAAAGTTGCAGGAAGCAGATCGAAGACATCAGATCTTGTCTCCCTGAGTTTGCAGTGGAGCAGACTGAAGATAGCAGATCTGACATTCCTGAAGTTGCAAGAAGCAGATTGAAGACATCAGATCTTGTCTCCCTGAAGTTGCAGGAAGAAGATCAAAGACATCAGCCTTGCCTCTTTGAGTTTGCAGCAGAGCAGGCTAAAAGACAACAGATTTTGCTTTCCTGAGATTGCACGAAGCAGATCGAAGATACTCGTCTGGCATCCCTGAGTTTGCAGTGGAGCATATTAAAAGATAGTAGATACTGCCTTCCTAAAGTTGCAGTGAAGCAAATTGTAGCCGTCAAACTTATGTTCCAATACCCCTGAAGTTGCAGTTGGGTTGGAAGCCATTTAGAGAAGACAAGGGCCAGGAGGTCAAGAATCGACAAGACCGGGCAAAATTGGTCCTTTTATAGTCTTTGCTCTATTCTCGTTACACGGCAATGAGCAAAGAGGGGCAGCTGTAATAGGCCAATTTAGCCTGGGCCCATACAAAAAATAATAAACCCAAAATAATAAAACAAAGTCCCAGTCCAGTCCAAAATATATCATTTGGCCCGATCGAAATGACCCATTAAAAGATTGAAGGTCCATCTACAAGATTAACGTATATGGAAATACAATCTTCAAGGATATGCAATCTTAGATATGATATGAAAATCTTAGATATGATATGCAATCCTAGAAGATATGGTATGCAATCTTAGATATGATATGCAATCCTAGAATATATGGTATGCAATCTTAGATATGATATGCAATCTTAGAAGATATGATATGCAATCTTAGAAGATATGGTATGCAATCTTAGAAGATATGATTTTGTAATCTTAGAGATTTAATTTGTAGATACCTTTTAATCTTTGTCGTTGATATAATTGATCTGTACTGTTGGATTTGGGGAGGCTCAACTATAAATAGAGGCCTCTCCCTTCATTATAAAACACACTTGAGTTTGGAAGCAATAAGAATTCTTGAGAGCATTCACACAAGTTTTTCTTCCTATTGCGTTCTTATTTTCTGTGGCTTGTTCTTATTTTGTTCTTCGTTCATCTTCGTTTCTTTTTGAGTTGCTTCTGTTTAAGTTAGATTTTGGTGGAGGAATTTCACTGAATCTTCATATTGAGGGAGTCAAGTTGACTTATGCGTTTTTTTTAACTTTTTTTTTATTTATCCATATCATTTTTATACTTTTTTTATTTTTTTAAAATTGTTATAATATTCATTAATTTTTAAGTATATTATTTACCTTATTATTCATTAATTGTTTAATTACTACATTTTATCCAAAATTTTTTCTTAAATAAGGCAATGTTTTGTGTTTAGAAATTCGGGAAATAGTGCCCTAACGTGCTGGGTTGCGATTTTCCATTTGACTAAATAACTAAATATTCTTTTAACAAATTTTGTAAATCATGAGATGATATTGGCTACGAGAGTTTAAAACATCATGTCCTAACGTGCTGGATGTGATGTTTGTATTCTTTCGGAACAAAGGAATCTCAAGTTCCATCTCAAATTGTTCAAGTTTTTAAAGTAATCATGTTTTCAAATCTTTTCAAATTTTCAACATTGGGAAAATAACTAATCAATCCGGCACCAATTTTGGGCATTACAAGGGTGCTAATCCTTCTTTGTATGTAACCGACTCCTGAATCCGTTTTCTTGAATTTTGTAGGCTAAAATCAATATTTTGAAATAAAATGTTTTATAAGGTGATCCGATCACACCTAAGAAAAAATGGATTGGTGGCGACTCCATTTTTGTTTTTAAAGTCGATCCCCATTTTTTTAAAAAAACTTAAAAATGGTTTCGACAACGACAATATAGAAAAAAATTTCAGTGTCTTTAAGAGACAAAATTTTAGCTCCCTATTCATCCTTGGCATTCCGCAGATTCCATCTACGTGGTTAATGCCTTCCTTTTATCCGTAGCTTACCACTGCCGGACATAAACATGTTCTTTATGATAATGGTTTTTTATGATACAGGCCTAATCTCTGTAACACCCTAACCCCTATCTGTCGTCGGACTAAGGTTAAGAGGCATTACTGGAAATATCGGAACATTTTACTCTTGTTTCACAATATCAATCATACAACATCATTTCATAATGATTCATACACATATAGTCCCTTTAGAAAGTCTCCAGGACCTTAAACATGCTTTTGAAAAGGTTCGGGACTAAACCGACCTCATACGAAAACTTTGTGGAACTTAGAAATTTTTTTCTCTCAAAATAGGGCACACGCCCATGTGGCTAGGTCGTCTGCCTTACACAGCCATGCCTTGAACCATGTCTTAGCCCGTGTGGAAAGCTAACTTGAATCACACAGCCTGTCAGACACCCGTGTGTCTACCCCATGTGCAACACTGACTTGAATCACACGACTTGTCACACGCCCGAGTGTCTGGCTCGTGTGCAAGTCTGCCTTGCTTTGAATTGGGACAGTGAAGGACAAGGTCGAGACACACGCCCGTATGCTCATTCGTGTGGGTAATTATAGGCCATTTGCAAGGCCAAATTATCACCCATTTTGGGTCATACCTACAAGCATCAATCAAGCATCAATCAAGCATCAATTCATGTCCCAAAGGTAGCTAAAACATACCAAATTATACACCACTTGACCCATAATAGCTTCATTCATTTCCATAAACTAATCTAACTCAAGCATATCAATTCAAAATATCAATCTCAAATAAAAAACATGTGATTCATACCTCATATAAAACCATTTCAATTCAGAACATTTCTTATTATTTCAATTCTCAAAATATTCTTTGAATCTTACCATGGTTGACTAATAAACCATAGAAGTAACATATTTTAATCCCATATTTAGTATGCTTTTTGATGATTTAGCCCTTGATTTTATATAAAAGGTGCTTGTAATCATTTCTTTCCATGTCATATACTCAGGAAAGCACCCGAGGATAAAAAGAACACAAAACGGGCTTAAAACGGAGCAAATGGGCTTTAGCAAGAAATCAACATGGCCTGGCACAAATCCTGCACGGCCGTGTCTCGTCGACTACCTAAAGCACGGCCTAACTCACGAGTTGCATGGCCATGCATCACCTTATTACCACACACTGGCGTGTCAAGTGAATTACATAGCCGTGTCCCAATCGACAGACCTGAAGCACGGCATGAATTCCAACTCACACGGTCGTGCCACGGTCGTGCCCAAAACGACAGAATCAAGGTACGACCCAACCACGATTTACACGGGCGTGTGCCGTGCCCCTACCGCAGGAATGTACAATTTCACTCGGATTTGGATGCTTGAAGCCAAAGAAACATACTCCTAAGTCTACTTAAACACCCTAATAGTAATTCTACTTGAAAGATGTACTTAGGAGCCAAGTAAAGCATCTCAAAAGCCTATATAAACAACCCAAGGCAACTATTCCAGGAGGGGGTGTTTTGGCAGAGGCATTTGCCGAAGCTTTCATCTTTTAGGGAATTACTTGAAGATAGCCAGTTGATCCATCTCAAGAAGCCAGAGTTCTATTCTAAACAGAGGATCTCTCCTTCAATTCCTTCAGGGGGTTTTAGGGATTTCTTATGTTTTATTTTATCTTTTCTCTTGAGATGTTTTCCTACTTTGTTATGAACTAAACCCTTGAGATACCAAAGGGATGAAACCTATGATGGATTTTGTTATTTGATTTCTAAATTATATGATAAGTACTTAGTTTGTTCTTAATTATGTTGCTTAATTTAATCGATGTGCTTAGGTGGAGGAGGAATAGACCACGCTAAGAGTAAATCTAGCATAATTGAGCGGAGTTGATCGAGCGCCTAGAGATAAGGTTATGAGATTTTGCGGATTAGGGTGAAACCTAATATGGGAATCCATTGATCGATTCTTTGCTTCCTTAGGGGTTATTATAAGAGAACGAGAGTTCCACTAATTAACCTAAGGTTAGGCGCTATTCGCCTCGAGAGAGGGTTTAATATAGGTTAGGGAGTCTCACGGATCAAGCTAAGTAAAGAAATCATATGGTCTAGGGAATAAATAATAAGTGAAGTCATAGGTGGATTCTTCCTGAGGGTATCGTCTTCATCAACTGAGTTTTCCTAAAGTCTTTCTCCAATTCATTCTTTTGTCTTTGCATTCAGTTTAAGTATTTCATTAGTTTTTAGATTAATAAACCAATCACTCCATATTTCAGGCTAAATAATAGAAAGAAAGTGAGTAGTAGTACTTTTAGGTTCCTTTGGGTTCGATAAGATATTTCTTGCCTAAACTATACTACTGTTTGATAGGTGCACTTGCCTCTATCGTTGTCATAGATAGTCTACAGGTTTGATTATTCTTTTATAAATATTAAAACTCGACTGTTTGACACGATCAAGTTTTTGGCGCCGTTGCCGGGGAACACTAAAATACTAAGAAAGCTTTATTTCTATTACTTTAGCCATTATTTTTATTTTTAATTTTTTCTTATTTTTCTACATATATCTTTGTTTTTTGAAATTTCTTTCTTTCTTTTCCTAGCAAGTACCTCTAGTTTATGACTAGAAGGAACCCGAGAGGACCTTTAGAATACGAAAGTGACATTGAAGCTACTGCTCGTAGGAATCACAGAGAAACTAGACGAGCTCTAGACTACCAAAGAGAAGAACAACAAGAAAGATCCAATCCTACTGAAGGGATGGACGAAAACAATCCACCGCCAAATGTGCAAGAACAGAATGATCCACGTACTATGTATGGTTATGCTAAACCTAATTTGACAGAAGCAGAATCTAGTATTGTTAGGCCTGCTATAGCTACTAATAACTTTGAATTAAGGCCTAACACAATACAAATGATTCAACATTTTGTTCAATTTGATGGTTTGCAGGATGAAGATCCAAATACTCATATATCTAATTTTTTAGAATTCTGTGATACCTTCAAAATAAATGGCATTTCTGATGATGCCATACGTCTTCGGTTATTCCCTTTTTCATTAAGGAATAAAGCAAAGCAGTGGTTGAACTCGTTACCACGAGGGTCAATCACCACATGGGATCAAATGACTGAAAAATTTCTTTTAAAATATTTTTCACCAGCCAAGACGACTAAATTTAGGAATGACATATCTTCTTTTGTGCAGAATGACGCAGAAACATTATAAAATGCATGGGAGAGATACAAGGATCTCCTAAGGAGATGCCCACACCACGGATTACCTTTGTGGCTTCAAGTCCAAACTTTTTACAATGGTGTGAATTTTTCAACGCGGCAAATGTTTGATTCATCAGCCGGTGGAACTTTGAACAACAAAACTCTTGAAACAGCTTACGATTTTATTAAGGAGATGTCGTTGAACACCTATCAATGGCAAATTACAAGGGCTAAACCGACAAAATCAGCCGGAGTTTTTAACATAGACGCAGTGACAATGCTGTCAACGCAGGTGGAGTTAATGAAAAAGCTTGATAATTTATGTTCTTCACAGGTACACCCAGTCATGCAATGTGAAGCGAGTGGAAATGTGGCAAATTCTGAGTACCCACCCTACCAACCAGGCGCAGAGAACGAGCAGACAAACTATATAGGTAACAATTTCAGATCTAATAATAATCCTTATAGTAACACTTATAATTGAGGTTGGAGGAATCACCCAAATTTTTTGTGGGGAGGACAAGGAAATCAAGGAAATCAAAGGCAACAACCTCCTCCTAATTACCAAAATCAGCCCTATCCACAGAAAAAGAAATTAAACCTTGAAGAGATGCTGACAAAATTCATGGCAGCTACAGATTCTCATCTCCAAATGACGGAAACAACACTTGATGAACAGTAAATCTCACTCAAGGGAATCAAGACTCAGTTGGGAGAGCTCATTACGTCAGTTGGAATACTTACTGAAATAGTATGTGAAATACGGACAAAAATTTTTCTAAAGACACAGAGCAAGTAAGGGCAGTCACACAAAGGAGTGGCAAAGAGCTAGTTGAACCACAAAGAAAGACACCACATGAGGTTACCAAGAAAAAAAGTGTAGAAGTTGAGAACGACAATACATTGCCTAAAGAGAATAGAACACAAATTCTATATCCAAAAAAATTGAAGAAAAAAAATTGGATGCTCAATACGGTAAGTTCCTTGAACTCTTTAAACAAATACATATTAACTTACCTTTTGTTGAAGCTATTTCACAGATGCCAAAGTATGCGAAATTCTTAAAGGAACTTCCCACGAACAAAAGAAAGCTTGAGGAAGTATCAACGGTGGAGCTTAATGAAGAGTGTTCAGCCCTTTTCCAAAATAGACTACCACGGAAGTTAAAAGATCCAGGGTGTTTCACTATTCCTTGCTTAATTGGTAGTTTAAACATCACAAAAGCATTAGCAGACCTAGGCGCTAGTATCAACTTAATGCCTTACCGATTGTTTAAATGGCTAGATCTTGGGGAACCAAAACCCACTAGGATGAGTATTCAATTAGCTGATAGATCTATGAAATATCCTAGAGGAGTTATTGAAGATGTCTTGGTAAAAATTGATAAATTTATTTTCCCTGTTGATTTCGTTGTGTTAGACATGGATGAGGACATCAATGTTCCTTTAATCTTAGGGCGTCCTTTTTTAGCCACTACTAGAGGTATTATTGATATAGGTGATGGAAAACTAGCACTAAGGATAGGTGATGAAGAAATTATGTTCCAAATTTATGATGCCATGCGATATTCTAAAGAGCAAGATGATTCCTATTATTTTGTTGACACTACTGATCATATTGTTAAAAATTCATTATAGGAAATCCTGTAGGAAATCCTGAGGATGACACAATGGAACTGTGTCTACCTCAAGGAGAGGGGGAAGAAGATGAAGGCAATGAGACAAGTTTGTATACATCAGAATTTAGACAAATGAAAGAAGAAAACATTGAAGAAGATGACATATTAAAACAAAAACCCTCCATCGACGAGCCGCCAAAATTAGAATTAAAACAGTTACCACAACATTTAGAATACACATTCCTTGGGGATAATTCTACACTACCTGTAATCATCTCTTCAGAACTAGAACAAAAGGAAAAGGAGGAGCTGATAAAGATATTAAGAGAACATAAGAAAGACATAGCTTGGAAAATTTTTGATATCAAGGGAATAAGCCCCGCATTCTGCACCCACAAAATTTTAATGGAAGAAGAATATAAACCGTGTGTGCAACCCCAAAGACGATTAAACCCCAACATGAAAGAAGTGGTCAAAACTGAGGTAATTAAACTTCTAGATGCAGGAATAATTTATCCTATTTCTGACAACACTCGGGTAAGTACTGTGCAGGTAGTTCTAAAGAAAGGAGCAATGACGGTAGTACCCAATGAAAAGAATGAGTTAATTCCCACAAGAACAGTTACAGGCTGGAGAGTCTGTATAGACTATAGAAATCTGAATGATGCCACCAGAAAAGATCACTTTCCTCTACCCTTCATAGATCAAATGTTAGAAAGACTATTTGGGCATATGTACTACTGCTTCTTAGACGGACTCTCCGGCTACTTCCAAATCCCCATAGCTCCTGAAGACCAAGAGAAGACAACATTTACATGCCCATACGGTACGTTTGCTTATCGTAGAATGCGTTTTGGATTATGTAATGCTCCTGCTACTTTTCAGCGTTGCATGTTGGCAATTTTTTACGAATTCGTGGAGGACATCATGCAGGTATTTATGGATGACTTTTTGGTATTCGGTAATTCTTTCCATGTTTGCCTCAACCATTTAAAAAGAGTTCTAATGAGATGTGGGGAAATGAACCTTGCGTTGAATTGGGAAAAAATGTCACTTTATGGTTAGGGAAGGGATTGTGCTAGGACATAAAATTTCTAGTAAAGGGATTGAGGTAGATAAAGCAAAAGTTGAAACCATAGAAAAATTACCTCCCCCTAGTTTAGTGAAGGCTATTAGAAATTTTTTAGGACATGCATGTTTTTATAGAAGATTCATTAAAGACTTCTCTAAAATAGCTAAGCCTTTGACAAAATTACTAGAAAAAGATGTTCCTTTTAATTTCAATCAGGAATGTTTAGATGCATTCAATGTCCTTAAAGATAAATTAATAAATGCACCGATTATAATCGCACCTGATTGAAATTTACCCTTTGAACTAATGTGTCATGCAAGTGACTTTGCAGTAGGTGCAGTTTTGGGACAACGAAGAGACAAGAATTTTCAGCCAATTTACTACGCTAGCAGAACATTAACACCCGCACAAGAAAATTACACCACGACTGAGAAAGAACTGCTAGATGTAGTTATTACTTTTGACAAATTTAGACAATATCTAATATTATCTGAAGTTGTCGTTTACACTGACCATTCAGCTCTTCGTTATCTTTTAACCAAACCTGATGCAAAACCTAGACTCATACGATGAATTTTACTCTTACAGGAATTTGACTTGGAAATACAGGATAAAAAGGGAGCCGAGAATCTTGCGGTAGATCACCTTTCAAGACTCAAAAATCCACACACCAAAAAGCTTGATGAACATGAAATAAATGATCCGTTTCCCGAAGAACAGCTCTTTTCTATAACACATTTTGAAGTACTCTGGTTCGCAAATATTGCGAATTATTTAGCGGCTAACATCTTACCAAGAAAATTCACACATCATCAAAAGAAGCGATTCCTTGCTGATGTGAAAATTATTTTGGGAAGATACATCTCTTTCCGCATATGTGTAGATCAGGTAATTCGAAGATGTGTCACAAAGACAAAGGCAAGCAAAATCCATGAACATTTTCATTCAGGACCATCAGGAGGACACTACAGTGGTATTAAAACAACATTCAAAATACTCGAATCAGGATTTTACTGGCCCACTCTATTTAATGATGCCAACAGGTAAGTTACCTCATGTGACAAATGCTAGAGAACAGGTAATATTTCTAAACGTGATGAAATGCCTCAAACATATATATTGTCATGTGAGATATTTGATGTATGGGGTATTGATTTTATGGGACCATTCCCTAGTTCATTTGGAAATAAATACATCCTAGTGGCAGTTGATTACATGTCAAAATGGGTAGATGCGGAAGCCTTACCTACCAATGATGCTAGGGTAGTAGTTAAATTTCTCAAGAAACTATTTTCCCGATTCGGGACACCGAGAGCCATCATTAGTGATAGGGGTACTCACTTCTGTAATGCACAATTTGAAAAAGTTCTAAAGAAATATGGAGTATGCCATAGAACAGCCACCCCATATCATCCCCAAACTAGCGGGCAAGTTGAGGTAGCAAACCGAGAGCTTAAGCGCATTCTAGAAAAAAATGGTTGAATCAAATAGAAAAGATTGGGAAGTTAAAGTAGATGATGCTTTATGGGCCTACAGAACAGCATTCAAAACACCTCTAGGAACATCCCCATACAAACTTGTATACTAGAAAAGCTGTCATCTACCATTTGAGCTAGAATATAAAGCTTTTTGGGCAACAAAATTTTTGAATACTGACCTCACAACTGCAGGAAAAAGAAGAATGATGCAGATGAACGAGCTGGATGAATGGAGAACAGAAGCCTATGAAAACTCAAAACTGTACAAGGAAGCAACAAAGCCACGCTCCGATGCTTGTCTCAAGCGATCAAAACAATTCGAAGTAGGAGACATGGTCCTACTATACAATTCAAGGCTTAAACTATTCCCGAGAAAACTGAAGTCAAGATGGTCAGGCCCATTCATGATCAAAATAATCTTTCCATACGGCACCATTGAGGTAACTCATCCCATAAAAAGCACATTCAAGGTAAATGGTCACCGACTTAAAATTTATAATGATGCAAAATTTGGGGATATGAGAGAGGAGCTTCTGCTCCACGAACCCTCTTTTAGAATCGAAAATAGAGAAAGTCTAGCTTAAGACTATAAACAAGCGCTTCTTGGGAGGCAACCTGAGTTCTAACACACTCACATTAACTTTATCTTTTTAAAAATTTTTCTAAAATAATCTAATAGAAATGCAGGATTATTAACACGGCCTTGAACACGGGCGTGCCCACGATCGTGTACAAGACAGGGGACACACCACGGACATGGCCTGATTCGTGCATAAATAGGGGAAAAATTCTTTTCAACAACACGGGCTACTATACCAGACACGCCCGTGCTGTTCTACCGTGCGAGGCTACTGACTTGTCTAGCACGTGCTTTGCATGGCCGTGCTCCACGACCGTCCATCGAGCACGGGCTACACACGTCCGTTTGACCCAACCGTGTGAATCAACACATGGGCGTGGCAACGTCAACACGGCCATGGCAAATCCACCTGAACGCGTTTAAAACCCAAAATCATGAAAAGCACGGGCAAATTTAAAAACAACATGAAAGTGGAGAATGATCGTGCCTTAGACCCTATATATTAATCTAACCGTACTCTTCCCCAAATCCAAACCCTAAAATCAGATTCCACCCTCCCCCCTTCTCCAATCCGCCACAAAGCAAAACCTCTCCCTCACCAACTCCATTTTCTCCAAAAAACCGACCACACCCCACCCACACGGCTGCAACACCACCATGCCCTCAAACACTACGCCCCTACCAGGCCGTGTTCACACCAAGAAAACCAGCTCCACCGCCGTGCGCTCCACCTGTGCTCGTCAAGCACCACCGAGCCTAGAAATATGTCAACATCTAGAGTAAAACGCTTAGCCTTGGGTAAGAAGAGAAAGGCACCAAGTTCCTCTTCCGCTAGTGCCTCCACCGAACTTCGACATCCCTTCCTCAAATTCCCCCAAGCAACACAAGAAGAGCACTATATGGAGATCCGAAAGAGACCTATCGGCACTGGGAGACACATTGACTGGAACGCAGTCAGGCAAGTCAGACTTGAAACCAATATTCAGGCACTTCTCTCAACTGACCCTTGGGAAAACTACTCGCCATCAATGAACCCACATTTTTGGAACTTACCCTCGAGTTCTGTGCCACATTCACACTACAGACAGTAATGAAGCACTTTGAAGATGCCGACACCATTCAATTTTGCCTAAGGGGCACAGTACGTCAACTAAGCATACCTCAATTGGAAACGGAACTCAGAGTTTACACACCAGAATTCATTGAAGAAAACCCACTGGACAATTTGAACCGAGAGCTCCACTGTGCTCCGTTCAAATGCTGGCAAAAACTACAACCCACTACAAGCAACTATAACACCAGTCATTCTAAAGCGACCGCCCTTTCCCCAGCTCTCAGGTATATTCATGCTATTCTCGCTCATACCATTACAGGCCGCAAAGAGAGCACTGACGTCGTTAATAAACAAGACGTCTACTTCTTATCATACATGTTTGAAGGACATGTTTTCGATGTGGCATATTTTATTGCATGTGCAATACAGCATCAGACGGAGGCACACAGAAAGGGAATCCTATCAATGGGACCATACATAACGCGATTGGCTCGGCACTTTGGACTCCTCAACACTGATCATCAGAGGTCCTCACTTACACTGATCGGACATATGACACCTCAAGGAATCCAGACGATGTTACACATGAAGATGATCAAACATCGTCGAGGATGGACCCCCCTCAATACAGACTAGCCACAGACGAGGAGGTATCCGCAGACATTACTGATGATGTCCCACCGCCGAGCCAAGAACCATCATATTCAATGACCTCGTTGATGATGATATCTCGGCATGCCTCACACGATTCGAAAGCGAAGATGCCTAGAGTTTATCGACACATTTTGATGGGATCGAGGCCACGCTGCAGCAAATCTGCCATCACTTTCATATATCACAACCAACACCTCCACAGGATCCAGTTGACGATGAGGACCTCTAAGTCCTCATAAATTGTTATTTGACATTTACTTTTCTGTATTTTAAAACTTTTTATTGGATGTTGCTTTTAGATTTAAACTTTCATTAGTATTGCATGGTTTTTATTTTTAATTTTTCTACCATTGGCTATCTAACCTCTTAAAGAATCCCTACTCAATTATACGCTACAAGATTATTAACCAAGTAACTTTGCAGAATCTATCACACATCCACATAAAAGTCACATACCCATCTTGGACCTCATCCGTAATTAGGGAAGTTTCATTTTCTCCCTTCTCTTTTGATTTACCCCATTACTGTCATTATTTATCTTTGTACATTGAGGGCAATGCACATCTTAAGAGTGGGGGGATAAAAGTGCCTAACTTTTTGCATAATACTCAAATTAATGCCTAATTCTTCATTGTTCTCAAAATCCTGAATTTTAAACTTGTTCAAAAGTATTTTTTTTTCATATTACTAATTAGGATGAAATTTCTAATGATTTATGATTATTATTGATATGTTTTAGAGAAAGTCATAGTGAATTGTGCATTAATGATTAAATTTGAAGAATACTAGAGAATCGAGCATGATAAGTTTACTTTCTAAAAATTAAAATTGATAGGTTGTTGAACCGAATTTGAGGATCACCTTGATGTTAAAAATTTATAGGGATTGATGTCAAAAACACCCATATTTTTTGTGAAATTTTGAGCCTTATAGAGCATATACTCTTTTTCATGCTCACTTTATTGATTATGAGCGTGTCAACTTTGAATTGTTATTCTAGATCTTGCCTCGTTTATGCATATCGAGACCACATTCATGATTTGATATACTGAGATGATAAAGGCACCTAGGTTTTAACCCATTCAATCCACTAAAAAACCTACCTTCATGATTAACCCCTAGTGAACCCCTTTGATCCTAACAAATTGATTTACCCGTTAATATTACCCTAAACCCCTTTGTATTTGTTATCAACATTCTTTTGGCTACCCCTCTATCGAGAATTGATTTGATCAGTTGCCGAATTAGGATATTTCAATTATCGAAGTTCTTTCTATTATGTTTAAAAAAAATCCAAGCCTATTCAATATTAGTAGTATATAAAAGAGCTTAGAGCATTTAAACTCCAATTGTTGAAGAAAAAGCTCGTATTAAAGTATTATCAAATTTTAAGTGATGAAAATATTCTTTATTATATAGTAATTATCAATAGTGGTATTATTAGTTTTCATTCGATGTAAATGTTCATATTCAGTTCATTGTTTTTAGAGTAGGTAATTAGTCAATTCGATCTCAATTCTAACCCTCTAATTCAACTTGTATCCACACCGTTAACCTTAGCCCCGTTACAACCCTGATAAAGACCTTTTGATTTGTGTATCATCTCATATACAGTGATGGAGATTTGATTTTTAGGCAAGCTTATGGGATTAACTTTTCAGGTTCGACTTATGAGTGCTTATTCTTGAACCTCAAGCACTTTGAGTGATTTGAATGAACCTTTAATGAGGATGTCAATCCTTGTCAGTTTTGAATTAAAGGTAATTACTTAGATAAGGGGAGACACCTATGTTTTCGTACTACAAAGGTACTTATCTTGATTGAATCTTTAGGGTTCTTTGAGTTGAATTATCCATGTATAAATTATCTATGAATTATGATGAGACATCGTTGATAGGAATTATGAATTATGGAAAGTTTCTTTTAATTGTAAGTTGAGAATTTTGCTTGAGGACAAGCAAAAGCTTAAGTGTGGGGGTATTTGATAAACCATAAAAGTAACATATTTTAATCCCACATTTAGTATGCTTTTTGATGATTTAGCCCTTGATTTTATATAAAAGGTGCTTGTAATCCTTTCTTTTCATGTCATATACTCAGGAAAAGCACTCGAGGATAAAAAGAACACAAAACAGGCTTAAAACAGAGCAAATGAGCTTTAGCAAGAAATCAACATGGCCTGGCACAAATCCTGCACGGTCGTGTCTTACCGACTACCTAGAGCACGACCTAACGCACAAGTTGCACGGCAACGCATCACCTCATTGCCACACACTGGCATGTCAAGTGAATTACATAGCCGTGTCCCAATCGACAGACTTGAAGCACGGGCGTGTGCCATGGCCGTGCCCCTGCCGCAGGAATGAGCAATTTCACTCGGATTTGGATGCTTGAAGCCAAAGAAACATACTCCTAAGTCTACTTAAACACCCTAATAGTAATTCTACTTGAAAGATGTACTTAGGAGCCAAGTAAAGCATCTCAAAGGCCTATATAAACAACCTAAGGCAACTATTCCAGGAGGGGGTTTTTTGGTAGAGGCTTTTACTGAAGCTTTCATCTTTTAGGGAATCACTTGAAGATAGCCAGTTAATCCATCTCAAGAAGCCAGAGTTCTATTCAAAACAGAGGATCTCTCCTTCAATTCCTTCAAGGAGTTTTAGGGATTTCTTATGTTTTGTTTTATCTTTTCTCTTAAGATGTTTTCCTACGTTGTTATGAACTAAACCCTTCAGATACCTAAAGGGATGAAACCTATGATGGATTTTGTTATTTAAAATCTAAATTATATGATAAGTACTTAGTTTGTTCTTAATTATGTTGCTTAATTTAATCTGATGTGCTTAGGTGGAAGAGGAATAGACCCTGCCTAAGAGTAGATCTAGCATAATTGAGTAGAGTTGATCGGGCGCCTAGAGATAGGGTTACGACATTTTGCCGAATTAGGGTGAAACCTAATATGGGAATCCATTGATCTGTAACGACCGAATTTGGGCCTAGTAGATTTGTGCCTATTGGGTTGTAATGCCCCAAAAATCCCAAAACTTTTAATTTTTGTGCATGGGAGTTAATATGTATGTGCATCACTTAGAATAATAATATTAAGGCATTATCAGGATTATTTGAAGCCTTAGAATTAGGGGAGACCCTAGGGAAAATTTATTTTTCTTACTTAGTGGACCTTAGTCTCAGGCATGAGGCCTCATAAGTAGATTAAGAGAAGATAGGACACAAATGGGCTTGTAGTCCAGTGGAAAGTGGCGTCATATAGGGGCTATGAGGTGGCGTGTTAAGCAGTTAATGAGGTCAAAGGTTGGAGGCCTGGGAAGGGAAAATTTAGGAGTTTTATTTTTGTGTCTGGACAGAAGGAGTTGGCATTGGAGGGGACTCTGAAAGGGAGTGTTCAGAAGAGAAATTTAAGGTGCAGATAAGGGAGAAAAGATAGGGGTTGGGAGGTGGATATAGTGGTGCCAAATTGGACTCTGAGGGAAGGGATGTTCGGCTAGGGGCTATATATATGAGTGCCGAATTAAGTTCCTATGTTAATGCTGAATTTTTGCTTCCCTGCTAGCTGAATTTCATCACTTGTGAGAGGTAAACGTTTTTTCTAAGTGTGTCAAAGCCGAATCCTTCATATCTTCCCTTTTCAAATTCCCTTTTTGGTTCACCATTCAGTTCTAGCCAAATCACTTCTATTTCTTTTCCCCATAGTGTTGCCGAATTGCCTCTGTCACCTTACTAGTCTCAAAAGCCGGACTTAAGTCGTAGGATCAAAGGAAGATTTTGATAAGAGCTTAGTTGAATTTTTAATGTGTTTTATTAAAAGTCGAAGGGCTATCTAACCCCTCTTTGCCGTTACCATGTACTAACAAGGGTGAGGCTCAGCAATCGCAAGCGCGGTAGGAAAGGATTGTGAAAAGGCAGTAAGTATTCTCGATTCAGTTAAAGTTTTAATAAGTGACCGAATCTATTGAGGCTCATAGGGGTGACTTATGATCAATATGGGTCACTTGGTTTTGACGATATAGGTGTTTGGGTGTAGATCTAAAGGATAATCGCCAATAGTAGTAAAGGAAGGGCTACTAGAGCGTAAGGCACACGGTAAGGTTACGGTGAGGTTTCAGTTTCTGATAAGTGTATATTAAGTTATGATTAATCATTAGGTGATGTCGATTGTAGGTTCATGACTAAGGGGTTTATAGCACGCGAGGTTACCAGGTGTGTACAAACACTACACACACGATATCGGCAAAGCCGAAAAGCCGAAAATGGTTTGGTTGGTTATACGAATTGAATTAGACATGCATGATACATGATCTGAATTTGTTCTGGGCCTATTTGGCCATATGATGAGACTTGAGCCTGATGGGCCATAATGATGTAATTTGGATTTGATGAGCTTTATGGGGATATAGACAAGTATGCTAGGGTTTATGGACCTTAGGCCTAGTTTGAACAGCTCTTAAATTCCATAAGACTTTCTAATAATTAAACATGTCCGTAAACAAGTCGCAGGGTTGGAGTGTGGCAATGGGCATATGCATGTCTAGGATTGGATCTAAGGAGAGCTTGGTACTTAAGTGGACCTAGTGGCCCACCTCTTCTTTTCTGGAATCCTACCTGGTGCGTAGTGTCTGTTCACTTTAGCCGCGAGGACTTGTTGATGGGCCAAAGTTCATAGCTAAAACCCGAAAGGGACAAAATACCCCTGGTTTGCAAAATCACCTAAAATACCTCAGATTTGTGAAATTACTAAAATACCCCAAATTTACAAAATTATCGAAATACCCCTAGCTTACGAAATTACCAAAATACCCCCAGTTTGTAAAATTACTGAAATACCCTTGATTTGTGAAATTACCAAAATACCCTCGATTTAAGAAATTACCAAAATACCCTCGATTTGTAAAATTACCAAAGTACCCTGATTTGTAAAATTATCGAAATATCCCCAATTTGTGAAATTACCAAAATACCCCCGATTTATGAAATTACCAAAATACCCTTAGTTTGTGAAATTACTGAAATGCTCCTGATTTGCGAAATTACCAAAATACCTTTGTAGGGTAGAATTACAAAAATACCCCTAAGTAGTGAAATGACGAAAATACCCCTATGTGACGAATATGAGTTTGTGGATGTTACTTTTGTGTTTGATGTTACCTTTGTATGGTATGGATCTATCGCAGGCTTTTAGCCACCGAGCAACCATGCAGCACCGATAATGTTACCGAGGGCTGTATGCCATTAATATGGGCTTCGTGCCGTAATTATGGGCTTTGTGCTGTTATTATGGCTTTGTGCCAATCATATTTACCATGGCTATGTGCCTAACATATATATATTGATGATTCTGTGTCAATATTTGAGGATCGTATGGCCGTATGGTATGGATCTAGGATCGCATGGCTGTATGGTATGGATCCACCGGAGGCTTTAAGCCCAATATTTGATTAGCGACTTTCTTTGCAACGTTCGATAGTACATGCAACCGGCTACCCTTGGTGTGTAGCGGAGGGGTGGGTCGAGCTAGAATTCCCCACAGGAGTCATAAGGTTGGAAAGGAAATGGTGTGTGTAGCGGATGGATTTTTGGGGTGGGTTTTGCATTATTTGTTTATGAATGATACGATACGATATGATTTGATATGAGGTCATTATGGGATAAGCCTTAGACCATCGATTTTGATAGGGCTTAGGCCCAACGTGAATATTTGTAAGTGATTTGTTTGCCAAGGGTTGTGCACACTGAGTTTCAAAACTCACACCCCTTTAATTTAATGTTTCAGGTAATCTCGAACAGACGACTCGACGTGGGAGAGGACTCGGAGGCGGCCACACTACAAGAGGCTTGAATTTTCATTTATTTGTTTCTAAATACATGTTTTATTTACTTAATTTTCAGTGGACATAATAAGACCTTGTACTCCGTTTTGACTTCAGATTTATTTTGGGTTTTGAGATCAATTGTTTATTTAATTATTAAGCCTAAGTAAGCTATTATGTTCAAACTTGGTTTCCAAAATACTTAAAATAATAAAATGGGTTTTTTTATCTTTAATTAATAAGACTAAAAGATTTTGGGCTTTTGGGCCTTAAATTTTTAATTAGCAAAACTATTTCGAATTGTGCCTTTGATGTGACATTCCGGATTCAGGCCTAACTTCGAGGCCGAGTTTGGGGTGTTACATGATCAATTTATTGCTTCCTTAGAGGGTTATTATAAGAGAATGAGAGTTTCACTAATTAACCTAAGGTTAGACGTTATTCGCCTCGAGAGAGGGTTTAATATAGGTTAGGGGTCTCATGGATCAAGCTAAGTAAAGAAATCATATGGTTTGGGGAATAAATAATAAGTGAAGTCATAGGTGGATTCTTCCTGAGGGTATCGTCTTCATCCACTAAGTTTTCCTAAAGTCTTTCTCCAATTCATTCTTTTGTCTTTGCATTCAGTTTAAGTATTTCATTAATTTTTAGATTAAGAAACCAAGCAATCCATATTCAGGCTAAATAACAGAAAGAAAGTGAGTAGTAGTACTTTTAGGTTCCTTTGGGTTCGATAAGATATTTCTTGCCTAAACTGTACTACTGTTCGATAGGTGCACTTGCCTCTATCGTTGTCATCGATAGTCTACAGGTTCGATCATTCTTTTATAAATATTAAAACTCGACTGTTTGACATGATCTTTGACCATCTCTTTTAGTCATTCATAAGCACATCAAAACATTTCAACTTTTGCATCACATAACATGGACTAAATTCACTCCATAGTCACATTCATTATCAAGCCATATCACATGGCTATAATTACACATTTCAATGCATAATCAAAGTTCTCTAGCCTATACACGTCATACTTCAATATGTACATTTTCAAAAGGTACCAAAATATAGTTTGATAGTGTGGTGATGATCCTCGACGACCCCTGAGCTTCTAGTAGCTTTGATAATCTATAAAACATTGAAAAACACACACAAAGTAAGCTTTCAAAAGCTTAGTAAGCCATATACAAATAAACTTATCACATAGGACAATTATAAACCATTTCATACATATAGTTCATGGCATAACATAATCACAAATCATATTTCTCTTATATCTCAATTGATCATGATCACTTGCTCATAATCACATATCAAATGATCATATACATACATACCTTACATTGCCAAATTTCATATACATACATACATATCAGAATTCAGATGCACATTTGTATACTCATTCATTACTCGAAATCCCCGTTGAATTGTTTGGAATTTAATTGGATACTCAGTTAGCTTTGAAAGCTCGTACAATGCCAATGTCCCAGACGTGGTCTTACATGTAATCAGTATCGATGCCACTATCCCAGACAGGGTCTTGCATGAAACCAAATACGATGCCAATGTCCCAGACATGGTCTTACACCTAAATAACCAAATCGATGCCAACATACCAAACGTGGTCTTACACGATAACACATATCAGAATCCTATGTCATGACATACGTATCCTAACTACTTCCTAAGGTTCGTACGGGACTTTTCGGACGTCGTCACTATAATAGGCCAATTTAGATCGGGCCCATACAAAAAATAATAAACCCAAAATAATAAAACAAAGTCCAAGTCCAGTCTAAAATAAATCATTTGGCTCGATCGGAATGACCCATTAAAAGATTGAAGGTCCATCTACAAGCTTGACGTATATGTGAACACAATCTTTAAGGATATGCAATGTTAGATATGATATGCAAATCTTAGATATGATATGAAATCCTAGAAGATATGGTATGCAATCTTAGATATGATATGCAATCCTAGAATATATGGTATGCAATCTTAGATATGATATGCAATCTTAGAAGATATGGTATGCAGTCTTAGAAGATATGATTTTGTAATCTTAGAGATTTAATTTGTAGATACCTTTTAATCTTAGCCGTTGATATAACTGATCTGTACCATTGGATTTGGGGAGTCTCAACTATAAATAGAGGCCTCTCCCTTCATTGTAAAACACACTTGAGTTTGGAAGCAATAAGAATTCTTGAGAGCATTCACTCAAATTTCTCTCCCTCTTGCGTTCTTTTTTTCTGTGGCTTGTTTTTATTTTGTTATTTGCTCATCTTCGTTTCTTTTTGAGTTGCTTCTGTTTGAGTTAGATTTTGGTGGAGGAATTTAGTTGAATCTTCATATTGAGGGAGTCAGGTTGACTTATGCATTTTTTTAACTTTTTTTTATTTATCCATATCATTTTTATACTTTTTTTATGTTTTTAAAAATTGTTATAATATTCATTAATTGTTTTAAGTATGTTATTTACCTTATTATTCATTAATTGTTTAATTACTAAATTTTATCCAAAAGTTTTTCTTAAATAAGGCAATGTTTTATGTTTAGAAATTCGGGAAATAGTGTCCTAACGTGCTGGGTTGCGATTTTCCGTTTGACTAAATAACTAAATATCCTTTTAACAAATTTTGTAAATCATGAGATGATGTTGGCTACGAGAGTTTAAAACATCATGTCCTAACGTGCTGGATGTGATGTTTGTATTCTTTCAGAACAAAGGAATCTCAAGTTCCAACTCAAATTGTTCAAGTTTTTAAAGAAATCATGTTTTCAAATATTTTCAAATTTTCGATATTAAGACAATAACTAATCAATTCGGTACCAATTTTGGGCGTTACAAGAGTGCTAATCCTTCCTTTTACGTAACTGACTCCCGAACCCATTTTCTTGAATTTCGTAGGCCAAAATCAATATTTTGAAATAAAATGTTTTATAAGGTGATCCAATCACACCTAAGCAAAAAGGGATTGGTGGCGACTCCATTTTTGTTTTTAAAGTCGATCCCCGTTTTTTTAAAAAAAACTTAAAAATGGTTTCGATAGTCACATTATCAGAGCTTCATCAGATTTCACATATTCATCTCAAATAGCCATATATCATATTTGTATATCGGCTTACCTCGTATAAATTCGGATGGAAATAAACGATTGCTCGACCACTTTAGATTTGCCACGATCTAATTCTGTTTTCTTTGGTTCTTGATAATTGAGCCTTGAAGTAGCTGAATGTTTCAAAGCTTCCAAGCCCTAGCTATTTTCTTATTTTCGGTTGAAGAATTGAGAGAGATGAACATTAAAAATGGTTTTGTTTTATTTAATAAAACCTTATTAATCAATTTCCATTTTTAACCTTAGCATTAACATTAACAATCCACTAACTAATCTCCAACCATGTCATTTCATGAATTCAATGGTTCCTTTACAACATAAGGACCTCACATTTAAAGAGACACATCAAATCGACACTTAATCAAATAGAAGGCCACTTTTACATTTTTTGCGATTTAGTCATTTTTCACAAATCGGCACACAAATGATAAAAATTAATCACGAAAATTTCACACATACCAATTCACATGCTGTAGACTTAGAAAATAATATTAAAATATTTTTAGACTCAGATTTGTGGTCTCGAAACCACTATTCAGACTAAGGTCTGAATCGGGCTATTACAACTCTCCCCCCTTAGAGATTTTTGTCCCTGGCAATCTTACCGTTGAACAGATTCGGATATTGCTGTCTCAGAGCATCTTCTGGCTCCCACGTAGCCTCTTCTACACCATGTCGATGCCACAATACTTTTACTAATGGAATTCTATTATTTTGTAATTCTTTAATCTCTTGAGCTAAGATGCAGATCGGTTTTTCTTCATAAGTCATATCAGACTGGATTTCTATTTCAAACGGAGAAATTACATGCGAGGGATCAGATCTGAATCGTCGAAGCATCGGTACATGAAACACATTATGAATCTTTTCTAACTCAGATGGTAGCGACAGTCTATACGCAACAGGTTCAATACGCTAGATAATTTCATAGGGTCCGATGAATCTCAAACTCAATTTGCCCTTTTTGCCGAATCGGAGCATTTTCTTCCACGGAGACACTTTAAAAAATACTTTATCACTGATCTCAAATTAAATATCTTTATGTTTCAAATCTGCGTATGATTTCTATCAATCAGATGCTGCTTTTAGACTATTTCGTATCACTGTTAACTTTTGGTCAGTCTTTAATTGAATCAACCCTGTGGATTTTATTTTCACTAAGTTCGGACCAATACAGAGGTGTTCGACATTTCCTACCATATAAGGCTTCATACGGTGCCATTTTAATGCTCGATTGAAAACTATTATTATACGCGAATTCAATCAATGGCAAATACTGTTCTCGGGTACCTTCAAACTCAAGAATGCAACATCTCAACATATCCTCAAGTATCTAAATAATCCACTCAGATTGACCATCCATCTTTGGATGAAAAGCGGTACTGAAGTGCAGTTTTGTACCTAAAGCCTCTTATAGTTTCTTTCAAAACCGTGAAGTAAACCTCGAATATCTGTCAGACACAATAGATAGTGGCACCCTGTGCAATCTCACAATATCAAAAATGTATAACTTAGCTAACTTATCAAGTGAATTATCCATTCTCATAGGAATAAAATGAGCTGATTTTTCAATCTATCAACTATAACCCTAATTGCATCTTTCTTCCTCGGAGTTAAAGGCAAACCGAAAACAAAATCCATCATCACTTTATCCCATTTCCACTCGAGAATCATAATCGGTTGTAACAAGCCGAATGACATCTGATGTTCAGCTTTAACTTGCTGACAGATCAAACATTTCGAAACAAAATCAGAGATATCTCTTTTCATTTTAGGCCACCAGTAAAGTTGTTTCAAATCATTATACATATTTGTACTTCCCGGATGAACAGATAAGCGACTGCTACGTGCTTCTTTCAAAATAAACTGAATCAACTCTGAATTTCTCGAAACACAAATCTGATCTCGGAATCTTAGACAATCATCAACATCAACTTAAATTCAGAATTAGAGTTCAGGTCACATTGAGCTCGTTTTACTAACATTTCATTTCCAAATTTCTGAGCATCACAAATTTTCTATAAAAACAACGGTCTCGCTTTCAATTCAACTAAAATCGAACCATCATCAGATAGCACTAAATTAGCATTCATCGCATGTAGCATAAATAATGATTTCTGACTCAAAGCATCAGCAACAACATTTGCTTTTCCCGGATGATAATCAATCACAAGTTTGTAGTCTTTTAACAGTTCTAACTATCTTCTCTGTCTCAAATTCAAATCTTTCTGAGTCATCAAATATTTCAAACTTTTATGATCTGAAAACACATGACATTTTTCACCAAATAAATAGTGACGCCAAATCTTCAAAGCGAACACAATCGCAGCCATCTCAAGGTCGTGCGTCGGATAATTTGTTTCATGCAGTTTGAATTGTCTCGAGGCATAAGCTATAAATTTGCCTTCCTGCATCAAAAACACATCCTAGACCATTCAATGAAGCATCACTATATATCACAAATTCTTTACCAGATTCTGGTTGTATTAGCACTGGAGCTTCAGTCAATAGGGCTTTCAACTGATCAAAGCTTTTCTGACACATTTATGACCATTCAAAATTTTCATATTTCTGAAGCAATCTCATCAACTGAGTTGTGATCATCGAAAAGCCTTTTACAAACTGTCGGTAATAACCAGCAAGTCCCAGAAAACTGCAAACTTCAGATACATTTTTCGGAGGCTTCCACTCTAAAATAGCTTAAATCTTGCTTAGATAAACTCGTATATGGGATGCTGACACAATATGCCCCAAAAAGCCAACTTCGTGTAACCTGAACTCACATTTACTAAACTTTGCTTATAATTGCTTATCACGCAGAGTTCATAGCACAATTCTCAAATGTTCGGCATGTTCTGTCTCATCACAAGAATAAATCAATATATCGTCAATAACCACAATGACAAATCGATCCAAATACGACTTGAATATTCAGTTCATCAAGTCCATAAATACTGCAGGGGCATTCGTTAGTCTGAAAGGCATAACTGAAAATTCAGAATGTCCATACCTCGCTCGAAAAGCAATTTTCGGTACATCTGATTCTTTGACTCTTAACTGATCATAACTTGACCTCAATTCTATTTTTGAAAACACCGTAGCCCCTTTTAATTGATCAAACAAATCACTAATTCGTGGTAGAGGGCACTTATTCTTTATCGTCAGTTTGTTTAACTGATGATAATCAGTGCACATTCTCATCGTGCCATCTTTCTTTTTCACGGACAAAAAGGGAGCGCCCCAAGGAGAAAAGCTTGGTCGTGCAAAACCTCTGTCTGTCAATTCTTGCAATTGAGACTTCAATTCTTTCAATTCTGTAGGAGCCATTCTATACGAAGCTATTGAGATAGGGGTCGTCCCTGGCACTAACTCAATGCCAAACTTAACTTCTCGTATTGGAGGTAATCCCGGTAATTCTTTAGGAAATACATTAGGAAACTCACAAACAACTGGCACAGATTCAACTTTCTTTTCAGTCACTTTCGAATCAATCACATAGGCAAAATAGGCTTCGAAACATTTTTTCACATAACTCTGAGCTTTCATCACTGATATCACAGCCGGTAACTCATTCAAATCACTGGACTCAATCTGTATTATCTCATCATTCTGACATCTCAAATCAATAGTCTTTCGTTTGCAGTTCACAATAGCATCATGCAAAGTTAGCCAATTCATACCCAGAATTATATCAAATTCATCAAAAGGTAATAACATCAGATCAGCCGGAAAAAAGATATTTCGAAACATCAAAAGACAATTCTTGTATACTTTGTCAACCAGAACACACTTGCCTAAGGGGTTCGATACTCTAATTACAAATTCAGTAGACTCTATAGGCAAAGTCTTACTTGATACTAAGTTCATGCATATATATGAATGAGTAGACCCTGGATCTATCAATACAATCACAGAAGTATCATGAAGAGTAAAAGTGCCAGTAATGACGTCTGGAGATGAAGCTTCCTCACGAGCTCGAATAGCATAAGCCCTGGTAGGTGCTCTCGCCTCAGATCTCGCAGCTGTATCTTTCGTAACTCTCTGGCTACCGCTCACATTTCCGTGTTTCTGAGAGGTCTACCCCTAGCTGAAGCGTTAATTGACTTCGGATTCTGTACAATCTCTTATTTAACAGACTCAAGATAGTCCCAGATAAAGTGATCTAAAGATCCACATTTGAAACAAGCTTGATCCTTTAATTGAAAATTGCCCTGATGTCTTTTACTACAATGTCCACACTCGGGTCGCTCAGATCTAACATTTCCAACACTTGCAATCGAAGTAGCTGGAGCTTGAAAGCGCGAATGTGATCTTGCACGATCTCTGCTTGAATGTTTCGCATTAGCCTTTGAATGACTATACTCATCTCAGAATTGCTTTGATGCAAACTAAAATGATTTACTTGAGGATCTCTTTCTCACATCTCTTGCTTCTGACTTAGATTTTCTTTTCTTTTTCCTAAGTTCTTCAGCCTTACACATTATTCTTTTATTTCTAGAATTTCGACTAATAAACGGATATCTTCATTCAAGCCGTCTTCGAACCTTTTACACATTATTGCCTCAGTCGAGACACATTCTCATGCATACTAGCTCAATCTCATAAATTCTCGCTCATATTCTGTAACAAACATATGGTTCTATTTCAACTCAAGAAACTCTTTTCGTTTTTGATAAATGAATCTCTGACTAATATCTTTCTTCTGAAATTCAAATTGAAAGAAATCCCAAGTAATTTGTTCTTCTGGAGCAACGGAAGTCAGAGTTTTCCACCATTGGTAAGCTGTATCTCTCAACAAAGAAACGACACATTTCACACATTCATCAGGGGTACACGACATCTCATAAAATACTCGAATTTTATTCTCAATCCAAAACTCAGCTCTCTCAGCATCATCATCATTAGTGGCCCTGAACTCTTCAGCCCCATATTTACGGATTTTATCGACTGGAGGCTTATTTAACAGATTTGGATTCATAACCGGAGGTACAACAAGGGTCTGAGGGGGAATAGGTGAGGGCGAAGGTTGAGGAATGCCCGGATTTACTCTAACGTACTGAGTGAACCACTCATTCATCATTTGGAAGAAGGCTTGTTTAGCCTCTCCTTCTTGACCGCTAGTAACCGGTCTAGAATCAGACGGCTCTATCCCTTGAGCAGGAGTAGGCACATTACTTTCAACATCATCAGTTACGGCTCATTCGGGATCCATTTACTATATGGAAAACACATTTTATCTGTCAGGATTCATCACACTATCGTAGTTCAAATATATATGGCATGTATAGCAAAACTCTCACATGCTACGTTAGTTCTAGAATCGACTAAACCGTAGCTCTGATACTAATAAATTGTAACACCCCTAATCATATCCGTCATCAGACTAAGGTTAAGAGGCATTACTGAACATATTGAAACATTTTACTCTCGTTTCACAATATCAATCGTATAACATCATTTCAATAGGATTCATATAGCCCCTTTAGAAAGTCTACGAGACCTTAAACATCCTTTAGAGAAGGTTCGGGACTAAACCGATCTCATACGAAAACTTTACAGAACTTAAAATTTTTTTCTCTCAAAGCAGGGCACACGCCCATGTGGCTAGGCTGTGTGCCTCACACGGCCGTGCCTTGAACCATGTCTCAGCCCGTGTTTAAAGCTGACTTGAATCACACGGCCTGTCACATGCCGGTGTGTTTGGTCCGTGTGCAACGCTGACTTGAATCACACGACCTATCACACTCTCGAGTGTCTGGCTCGTGTGCAAGTCTAACTTGCTTCGAATGGGACAATAAAGGACATGGTCGAGACACACGCCCTTATGCTCATCTGTGTGGGCAATTATAGGTCATTTGCAAGGCCAAATTATCACCCATTTTGGGTTATACCTACAAGCATCAATTCATGTCCCAAAGGTAGCTAAAACATACCAAATTATACACCACTTGACCCATAACAACATCATTCATTTCCATATACAAATCTAACTCAAGCATATCAATTCAAAATACCAATCTCAAATAAAAAACATGTGATTCATACCTCATATAAAACCATTTCAATTCGTAACATTTCTTATTGTTTCAATTCTCAAAATAATCCATGAACCTTACCAAGGTTGACCATCTCTTTTAGTCATTCATAAGCACATCAAAACATTTCAACTTTTACATCACATAACATGGACTAAATTCATTCCATAGTCACATTCATTATCAAGCCATATCACATGGATATAATTACACATTTCAAAACATAATCAAAGTTCTCTAGCCTATACATGCCATACTTCAATATGTACATTTTCAAAATGTCCCAGACATGGTCTTACACGTAAATAACCAAATCGATGCCAACGTCCCAGACGTGGTCTTACACGATAACACATATCGGAATCATATGTCATGACATACGTATCCTAACTACTTCTTAAGGTTCGTACTGGACTTTTCGGACGATGTCACATTATCAAAACTTCATCGAATTTCACATATTCAGCTCAAATAGCCATATATCATATTTCATTCACATATAAGCAATATTAATTCAATCTAAACACATTTATTTGTATATCGACTTACCTCGTACAGATTCAGATGGAAATAAATGATTACATACAATTCAATGAGCTAGTGGCTATCACCTACGATTCATGCTTGAAAACATATGCATGTACAACTTACTTAACCTCTATATTTATGCACAACCATGGTTTAAAACACAGCTCAAAGTAACAATGAATGTGGTGTAAGCAAACAACACATCATCAACAACTACCTAAAAAGTCAAATGTAGAGACTCACCTTTCTTCTTTTATCTTGACAAGTTAGCTTGTCCCAACGCTAGAGCCTCCTTCATCCTGATATCTAAGCATGAAAACCATATATCGATTAAACTAAAGGTGTTTAAACCTTAAAAACCCATAATCCAAAATTATACAGAAGCTTTTAATGGATCTTACTCTACTTCTTTCTTTAATCCACGAGTATAGAGAGGTAAGTATGCCTACCAGTTCCTCAAATTTTCTACTACCAACTTCAATTCACACAAAGGCTGCAACATGCAGAGCTTGATCTACATCCTCTTCTTCTTCAGAGTAAGTGAAGAAGACGATGCTATAGAGAGCAAAATTGGTAAAATTAGAGTTGAGAAAGATTTTGTTTTACACACACCTATATATAATACATTAGCACGCTCTTTATAGACCAATAAAACCACTCAATCCTAATCATTCTGTCTCCCAATATGGAACCACCTGTTCCAATCTAACTAAACCAGAATTGAAATCCAACCATTCTCAACCAGCCACTTAAGTTACTAAATATCTCAATAGGGCTCGCAAATTTCTATTTTTTAAATCAGCTCCCTGGCTTTTCTTTATATTCGGGTTCTTAGGAGAATCTGGTATGACACGACTCATTCATACTCGACTTGGCCCCCAGGGCTCATTTCTATTTGATTTACACAATAAGTTACATGCTTTCTTTATCACAATTAAAATATGAACATATTTTATTCCATAAAATCATATAAATTCAATTCAATATCATTTGTCAAGCTTACTATTTATAACCCTTATTAATCTAACTCAAATTTCAAGATGGATACATGGATTAGTCAATCTGCATGTCAATCTAGAACGTAGTGCATCTACGGATGAACCGAAGGAAATAGATTGACACATCATCGGGTAAGCCGAAACAATTACATTGTCACACTAGGTGTATCATTGGACGAATTGAAGCGATCATACTGGACATAAGTGCATCATCGGATAAATTAAGCAAATGTACTGCCATACGTAGTGCATCATTGGCTAAACCGAAGTATAAACCTGTACAGTTAATTGGGCAACCAATTTTTCATATTCATTATATAGTTCAATTAACATTCTATCGATCTCAATTCATTGTTAATTTATCATTTCATCAAGTAATATATCATATCTTAATTTAATTTCATACTAATACCATAAGCACTCTATCTTGATAATCAATCCCAATCATATCAATTCAATTCAATTAACCATTTTCAACTCACCCGAATATCATACCATGCAAAGCAGTATAAATATGCAACAATTAAAGTGATTCAAATCATAAAAGTACAAACCGAAAATTTGAGTTACTTGTTGCTGGCTCTCGCCTTTCATTTCCCTCTCGACGGCCCTGCATCATCTTTAGCTACAAATAATAATCCAACAATACACAATACCAAAATTACAAAGTCACACATTTTTAAATTTATTCAATTTAGTCCCTAAACCCGAGACAAGCATGACTTTCAATTTAGACCTTTGGATTAAAATCTAATTTCACATTTACTCGTTAGGTACCGCCTATTTTCTATTCCTACTGAAATTCCATAATAGTTTTGCTTTTTATTTAATTTGGTCCTTAATGTAAGAAACTATCAATCAAGCTTTACAATTTAATCATTTTCATAATAGAAGCTTAATTTCTATCAATTTCACACCGAATACTTTAAGAAAGCAACAATGGAACCTTTCTAAAACTTTAACAGTTTCACAAATTGGTACATGGGCTAGTTAAATCAAGCTCCCATGACCTCAAATATATAAGAATTAAAAGAAAAGGGCTTAACTCAATTGCCTAATTAATGGCCAATTGTTTGAAACCTAAAAGATTTTTATTATTTTTTCTTTTCATTGGTTCATACGACTTAGGGAAGAAGATGATATATTTTATCTTCCTATCCACTTTGTTTGTTATTTATATGCTAATGAACCTTTAGTTAAATTCAATTAACAATTTAATTAGGTTTCTATTTACTTAATTAATCATTAATTTAACTAATGTCCATCATCATTCTCTTCCACTAACTGAACGAAAAGCAATGGTTCATTAACCATTTAGGCCCTTTGAATAATTGCCATCAAGTCCCTAAGCTTTCTTTTAATTAAAAATCTATAGCGATTAGACTTTTACAATTTAGTCTGTAGGCCTTAATAAACTATAATTTTGGCTAAATTGCTTAATTGAATTCCAGTTAATCATTTTATTAACTTCGTAAATATCCTATTTAATATTTATGAACTAGATTTGTGGAAATGAGGTTCTAAAACCACATTTTTCGACACTATTGGAAACTGAGTCATTACATTAAATATATTATGAACTGTCAAACTGATAAGACATCTAAAGGTTATGAACTGAAGCAAATGTAACAATATATAAAGACATAATCTTTGACGTGGATGTAGTAACTAGCTATATAATAATAAAAGGGATGATCATATTAATTAAAACACCACCATAAGTGAGAAAATGAAGATAAATAAGAGAAGAACAAGAATTCCCAAGAAAACCCTTTAAGGAGTGAAGATAACTTCTATTATTGATGGGGAAAGAAATACCATTAGTTGCATACCTATCGTACACCTAAACATTGAGTATGAATTGCATCTTTTTTTATGGATTGTAACACTCTTTACTTAATCATTGGGTTTCTTGCTAGTAATAATTTTTCTCACCACTACCAGTGGAGATTAGAGATAAATAAAAGAACAAGAGTTCTCAATATAACCTTTCAAAGAAGAGAGAAAATTTATGACTGATAGAGAAAATAAAAGTGCATACTATCCTTAAGGATAAAATGCATTTTTCTTGTTTGGTAATAAAACAAATCAATCTTTGTGGTACAAAATTAATTTAAGGCTTCAAAAGAGTTAATGTATTGTTACCTTGAAACATGTTAATCTTTCATAGTACAAAATTAGTTCAAGGCTGTAACACCCCTTACCCGTATTTGGCACCAGGACGGGGTACAAGGCGTTACCTATTTTAAACACATGCATACACGCAATTCCAAATCATAAAATTCCGTTCAAATTTAAAACTCTTCAAAATTTCTCTTAACATCCTTAATATGGGCCTACGAGGCCCAAAACACATCTTAGAAATGTTTCGAGATCAAATCGGGTTCTTTGGAAAACCTTGGAAAATGTCATTACAAACAGGGGCACACGCAAATGTGGAAGGGTGACACGCCTGTGTGACTTGATAACATGGCCATGTTGGCAGATCGTATAACTCAAACGGCCTAAACATATAGGGACACACCCGTGTGGATTTATTTTCTCAATTCGAACCTATAGGGGTTTTCACACTACCTGACACTCGCCCGTGTCCATGGCCTGTGTTCCTCACACGGCCATGACACCCCCGTGTCTTGGCTCGTGTGCAAAAACCTTGACATTCTGTTTCTAATGTTATCATCCCAATAAGGTCACACGGGCAAGGCACACGCCCATGTCCTTAGACCGTGTGGCAAATTAAATTCCTAAATTCAGGTGCAGACTTCGCACGACCTGGGCACATGCCCATGTCCTATGACCGTATCTTCCACACGATTTAGACACACAGCCGTGCCTCAGCTCGTGTGGTTATTACTGGGCATTCTGATTTGCCAATATAGGATGCAGGGGGACACATGACCAAACCACACACCCATGGGAAGATCGTGTGTCACACACGGTCTAGACACACGCCCATGTGTCTGTCCATGTGGACAAAAACAAGGCTATTTACCAAGCCTTTCTGTCACCCCTACTTACACCAACATAAGCCATATCAAACAACCTATTAAATCATGCATATCTATACCAATTACTCGACCATGCAATTTGTACATTCATGATAAACATAATCATTTTCATGTATTAATAATAAGAATTAGCCATCAATTATGGCCTTATACAAAATGAATTTATCTCCAAAATTAAGCCAACACATTTGGCCAAAACAATATGACACTTTACAAAAACTAAGTCCCTATACATGCCATACTTAAAAAGATAAGTCTAACTATACCAAATATTCCAATTAATAGTGTGATCGAACCTCCGACGTCTTTCGATCCCCGAGGTAGCTTGGTAATACTATATGAAAATGGAAAGGAAAGAGAGTAAGCACAAAGCTTAGTAAGTCACAGGTAAATAATTATCAACAATTACCATGAATTATCATGGTCATAGCATTTTATAAACTTGCACATGTTTCTCGAATTAATAAAGACATAACTTACTCATTTTCACCCTTACTAATCATACATCGTAATCCGAACTTGTAACACCTCTAATCCGTATCCGTCGCCAGATTAGGGTTACGAGGCATTACCTAGCAAAACACAGTTCAGCACGCTCATATAGATCATTACTTGTTCACGGATATATCAACTTCTTCAATGAAATTTTTGAACTAACTAACATGCATCAAAGCTAAAATACTTATACTAAGTAGACATAATGTTCGACACAAACAAACATTACATTCATAATATTCAAATACTTAGTTTATAAACAAGCATATATATTACCACCTTAGTTTATATAGCAAACATTACCAAATTATTACAATGTTTACTTGACTAACTTTGGCCATTTTTATGTACTTTAGCCAAATCAAAACATACCCAAATCCATATGTTTTAAACCATGCTAAAATTTCATTCACACAACTAAGCTGAATTATTTCATATTCGGTCATTTAATAAAACCATCATGTAACATTCATTTGACCTTCCTTTAATCAATTATCAAGCTCATCACCTAAGCCGAATTAAAACATTCCATAAATGTAAAACATATCAAATGCAACAGCACATATATATCTATATAAGTATAATACCCTATTCGAATGTTCATATATTTATTATCCACTAATTTCAAAAGTAAAATTCCATAACATTTCATAATCCACACTTAACAAATATAACAAAATTTAACGTTAACATATACTAGACATTTTTATAAACATGACTACCAAATCACAAGGTGATTTATAATTATCAATTAAAACTCATTCATCAACCATATCTAATTCACTTGAATCAAATTAGAACAAACCTTAATTGCAAATCATACCAACTTTCAAGACTATATCATCATGGATATACCAAATACATCAAACATATATATATACCATGATTGAAATTTTACATAAACTTAAGCATCATATCTAGCCATTTTCGCATGGCTTAATATTTACAACTTCAAAACTAACCCAAAGCACAAGCTAGCCTATACATGCCATAAACTTTAAATTCAACTTCAAAAGTACCAAAATATTGATGATAGTGTGACGAGCTTCACCAACGATCCCCGAGCACGTAATGATCATAAAAAAAAGTTCTAAATCACGGGAGTAACCAAAAATAAACACCAAGCAAGCTTTACTAGCTTAGTAAGTTATAAGCAAATCTAAGAAATCTATTAATTATACTCAGAGTGATTTAAACAAAAATTATAGACAAGGATTCATCAAATACTCATTTACTATACAACCGCATAACATTTCTTATTTCTCAAATTAACAGTTGAATCCAATATAATAATTCATCATCATGTATTGTTCACATATTCAAGATCAAAACTAATCAAACGAACACCTTATACCAATTTCCACAAGGCCGAATTATATTTTGTAATTCATATTGCAATCAATATGATTTTGTAAACATTTCCCCTTATTCACTTATATCATCCAAACTATGCATTTAAAGGAAATAGTCCTTCAAATCCACAAATAATCACTTACATTTAATTTCAAATAACAACTTCCCGTAGTATCAAAACTTACCAAATTCTATCTTTGAATTGAAAATTAACTCGTACACTTATTACTTATTAACCAATTTTGCACACTTAGTGCTCGGTAATTAAATTCGCACACTTAGTGCTCATTGACTGATATCGCACACATAGTGCTTGGTAATTCAATTCGCACACTTAGTGCATAATAACCGATTTCGCACACTTAGTGCTCAGTATTTAAATTCACACACTTAGTGCATTTCTCTATCTTGTTACACATTTATATATACACACACATAAGAATTAAACCTCAACTACAAATATACAAATTAATTTATTTCAATCTCTATAATCAACATCACATTCGAGTGTACCAATGGCATATATGCATACCTCACATTCGGCTATACTATACACATATATAGACATCACATTTGGTTATATCAATAATCAGTATACATACTTCCATTAAATTCATGTACATCAATATAGATAAATCCCATACAACATGATTGATTAAAAACTTACCTCGAGTATCGATGGAGTATGTTTTTTGACTATTCGATTAACTTCGCTTTTCCTCGATCCAATCCCGATCCTTTTTGTTCTCGATCTAATAAATTTCAAATTTTGCTAAATCAAATATTATTCCATTGAACTTGGTCCAAAAACACAAAATGGGCAAATTACCATTTTTCCCTGATATTTTTTACTTTTTACAATTTAGTCCTTTTTGCACAAAACACAAATTACACAACATTTGGCAACACTTCTTTAGGGCCGAATATTCATAGTCTTATTACAAGCTCATAGATTTCATTTATTTTACATTTTGACCCCTCAATTTATAAATTTCACAATTTAATCCTATTTAGGCATTTCTACCAAAAATACCTTAATTAAACTTAACAATCTAACATCCTATATTTATTTTCCATCACTAAACATCAAATTCATCAAGCTATCAACAATGGCATTTCATGAATACATCATCAAATTCTAAAATTCAAGCTTGGGCTAGCTAGCATTCAAAGCAACGATCTCAAAAACGTAAAAATTATCAAAAACAGAACTCAAATCACTTACCTATTTGAGCTTGCAAGGGCTGAATGTTTCCAAGCTTCTTTTCTCTCTTTTCTCTCTTAGTTTCGGTCACTCTTGAGAAAGATGAACACTTTCTCTTTCACTTTTATTTTTTATTCAATTATAATATATTAACATATATTAAATTATAACCTAATATCATAAAATATATTAAACAATTGTAATTACTATTACACGCACACCCACCCGGCTACTATGCTCAATTTATGGCCAAATTGCTACATTAAGCCTCCCATTTATTAAAACAACAACAATTAGGCACTATCTTATTTAACCATCAAATTTTCATTTTACGCGATTAAGCCCTTTTTTCAAAATTAAGCACCAAAAGATCAAATTTTAATATGAAAATTTCACACACACCAATTCACACATAATGAACATAGAAAATAATATTAAAATATTTTTCTAACTTAGATTCATGGTCCCGAAACCCCTTAAGGATTTTCATCCTCAAAAATCTTATCGGTGAATAAGTTTGGGTAACGTTCTTTCATCAAAGCCTCAAGTTCCCAAGTTACTTCCTTGATTCTGTGCTTAAGCTAAAGCACTTTTACCAATAATATTTTCTTATTTCGCAACTCTTTCACTTCATAAGCTAGGATACGGATCGGTTCTTCCTCATAGGTTAAATCAGACTATATATCAACCTCTAACAGACTAATCACATGAGAAGGGTCAGATCTGTATCGTTGGAGCATCGAAACATGAAAAACATTGTGGATCTTTTCTAGTTCAGGTTGCAATAGCAATCTATACACAACCGGCCCAATCCGCTCCAAAACTTCATATGATCCGATGAATCTTGGACTCAATTTTCCCTTACGACCAAATATGAGTATTTTCTTCCACGGTGAGACTTTCAAAAACATATGATCACCAATCTGAAACTCTATATCTTTACGTTTCAAGTCCGCATATGATTTCTGATGATCTGATGCTACTTTCAAACTTTGTTGGATTACTTTTACTTTTTGTTTGGTTTCTTTAACCAAATCAACCCCGTATATCTTATTTTCACTGAGCTCTGTCCAATATAAAGGTGTATTTCATTTACGACCGTACAAAGCTTCATAAGGTGCCATTTTGATACTTGATTAAAAGCTATTATTGTACGCAAATTGAATTAAAGGCAAGTATCGTTCCCACGTACCATCAAACTCAAGAACACAACATCTCAACATATCCTCAAGTATTTGAATAATTCTCTCTGATTGACCATCCGTCTGGGGTGAAAAGCTGTGCTAAAATGCAATTTAGTACCTAATGCATCTTATAGTTTCTTCCAAAATCGCAATGTAAACCTCGGATCTCAATCCGAAATAATAGAAATAGATACCTCGTGCAATCGTACAATATGAGAAATGTACAATTCGGCTAGCTTATCGAGCGAGTAATCTGTACGGATTGAAATAAAGTGAGCCGACTTCGTCAATCTATCAACAATAACCTAGATTGCATCTTTCTTACTCGGTGTCAATGGTAAACCAGATACGAAATCCATCGTAACTCGATCCCATTTCCATTCGGGTATCATAATCAACTGAGGCAATCCAGATGGCACCTGATGCTCGGCTTTTACTTGCTGACATATCAAACATTTCGACACGAAGTTTGAAATATCTCTTTTCATACAGTGCCACTAGTAGTATTGTTTCAAATCATTATACATCTTCGTGCTACCCGGATGAACAGACAATCTACTATTATGAGCTTCATTACAAATTATCCAAATCAACTCAGGATCTTTTGGTACACATATTCGGTTTTTTAACCGCAAATATCCCTCAGCATCAACCTGAAATTTCGAGTCAGTATTCGAACCACAGTGATTCCTTTTTTCCATCAAATTATCATCAACCCTTTAAGCTTCACAAATTTGTTGAACAAATAATGGTCTCGCTTTCAATTATGCTATAATTGCGCCATCGTCAGTCATAGCCATATCTGCGTTCATTGCACGTAAAGTAAATAGTGATGTTGACTTAAAGCATCAGCAACCACATTAGCCTTTCCCGGGTTATAATCAATCACAAGCTTGTAGTCTTTTAATAATTCCAACCATCGTCGTTGTCTCAGATTCATATCCTTTTGAGTCATTAAGTACTTTAGAATTTTATGATCGGAATAGACATGGCATTTTTCACCAAACAGATAGTGGCGCCATATCTTCAGAGCAAAAACTATAGCGGCTAATTCGAGATTGTGCGTCGGATAGTTCTTTTCATGCGGCTTTAACTGTCTCGAGGTGTAGGCTACAACCTTACCCTCCTGCATCAAAACACTACCCAAACCATTCAAGGATGCGCCACTAAAGATAACGAACTCTTTACCTGACTCTGGCTGAACAAGCACTGGAGCTTCAGTTAACAAAGTTTTTAGCCGATCGACACTCTTCTGGCATGATCGTGTGTTAGAGTCTTAAAAATTTATATAAAGAATGATTGAGCCTAGAAACTAACTATGATAATGATTGAGGAAAGCGCACCTATCGAACAGTAGTATAGTTTAGTGGCAAGACTGGATTGTCGAACCCAAAAGAACCAAAAGTACTAATACTAACTCTCTTTTTATTATCTAGCCTAAGAATTAAGGGAATTGTTATCTAATCTAAAATTAACTAACTACGAAGCTAAAGATGCTAGACACAGAGAAGGAATTGGGGAAACTACTTGAGGGAAAAACCAATTGATTAAGATAATACCTGAGGAAGAATCACCCTAGACTTCACTTGTTATCTAACTCTGAACCAGACGATTTATTCACTTGACTTGATCCGTAGGATTCCCTAATTTATATTAATACCTCTCTTAAGGCTATTAACGTCTAATCCTAGGTTAATTGATTGAAATCTCTTTCTAATTAAAACCTTTAGAATTGCAATAACTCGATATATGGACTCCCATATTAGGTTTGACCCTAATCCGGTAGATTTTCGTCATCCTATCTCTAGGGTTGCGATCAACTCTGCTTAACTATGCTAGATCTACTCTTAGACAGGGTCTATTCCTCCTCTGCCTAAGAGCATAAACGCTTGAATCAATATCCTAAAATATCAAAACAAGAATTAAGAAGACATAGTTAAGAACAAATCAAGTATTTATCATATAACTCAGAAAACAATAACAAGATCTATCTTAGGTTTCATCCCCCTCAGGTATTTGAGGAGTTTAGTTCATAAATATAAAAGAATACATCTCAGAAGAAAATATAAAACAAAACATTAAGAAAACCCTAAAAACCCTAAAGGATTTGAAGGAAAGATCCTCAGTCTTGAGTATGATTCTAGCTTCTTGAGATGAATCAACTGGCTTTCTTCGAGTGAATCCCATAATTCGGCCCCTTTGGCTTGTCTCTTTGGCCTAGCTGAATGCCCCTTAAAGGTTAGCATCTAGGGTGTTTATATAGGCTTTTGGACTGTCTTTTTTGCCTCTAAGTACCCTAATCCGAATAGAACTCTTCTTTGCTGTGGCAGGGACACGCTCGTGTGAATCAAATCCAGCCCGTGGTCAGATCTGCTAAAGAGGCACGACCGTGTGACTCAGGGCCCAGGCCGTGTAGATTTCATACTTTGGCCCATTTTCTCTATTTTTGGCCCGTTTCTCGTTCTTTTCATCCTCCGGTGCTCTCCTGAGTATAAAACATGAAAACAAAGGATTAGGAGCACCTATTTCCATAATTAAAGGGATAAATCATCCAAAAGTATGCTAAATGTGGGATTAAAATATGTGTAGATTATGGTTTAGCAAATACCCCCACACTTAAGCTTTTGCTTGTCCTCAAGCAAAATTCTCAACTCAAAATTAAAACGAACTTCCTCAATTCATAATATTCATCGATAATGTTTCATCATAATTCATAGATAATTTATACATGGATAATTTAACTCAAAGAGTCCTAAAGGTTCAAATAGTCAAAGTCATACATTTTTGTAGCATAAAACATATAGGTGATTCCCCTTATCTAAATAATTACCTTTGATTCAAAACTGACAAGGATTGACATCCTCACTAAAGATTCACTCAAATCACTCAAGGTGTTTAAGGTTCAAAATAAAGCACTCATCAATCAAACATGAAAAGTTATTACCATAGGCTTGCATGAAAATCAAATCTCCACCACTATAAAATGAGATGATGCACAAATCAAAAGCTCTTTAAAGGGTTGTAATGGGGTTTAGGATAAAGGTGTGGATAAAGGCTAAATTAAAGGGTTAGAATCGAGATTGAATTGACAATTTACCTAACTAGAAAAATGAACTAATCCTGAATAATTACATCAATTGAAAACTCGAAACTAATAATACGAGCTTTTTCTTCAAGATGTTGAATTTAAATGTATAAGCTCACTTAATTATAGAACTAATAATGAAGATACTGTGATATTTTTTTTAGAACAAATCAAGTAAATGCATAATATAAGATGAATTCAACTACTGAAATAAAATAATTAGGCAACTGATCAAATCAAATCTCGATAGAAGGGTAGTCAAGAGAAATGGTGATAACAAATACAAGATGGGTTTTAGGTTAATATTAGTGGGTGAGTCAATAAAAAGTTTGTTAGGATCAAAGGGGTTCACTGGGGGTTAATTGTGAGGGTATGCTTTTAGTGGAGTAAGTGGGTTAAATCCTAAGTGCCTTTATCATATCTGTATATCAAATCAATGATGTGGTCTTGACATGTATAATCAAAGCAAGTTCTAGAATAACAAATCAATGTTGACACACTCATAATAAAAAGAAGTGAGCAAGAAAAGAATGTATGCTCTAAAATGTTCAAAATCTTACAAAAATTATGGGTTTTTGATGACAACCTTGTAAATTTTAAACTTCAAGGTAACAATTGGATTCATGTAGACAACCTAACAAAATTTTAATTTTTGAAAATAGACTCATCATGCTTGATTCTCTAGTATCTTAAAGTTTAAATCATCACTGTATAATTATGAATGACTTAACCCGAAACATATCAATAAAAATCATAAATCAATAGGAATTTCATTCTAATTAGTGATATGAGAAAATTACTTAAGACAAGATATCATTCAGGGATTTGAGAATAATGCAAAAAGTTAGGAACTTTTCTAAATAAATTTTCACCCCACACTTAAGATGTACATTGCCCTCAATGTACAAAGATAGATAGTAATCATATATTAAGAAAATTAAAAGAGAGGGAGAGAAGTGAAACTTCCTGAATTTTTGGATGGATTCATTGAGTTGGAAGTATGGAAACTTTATTCGGAGGTGAAAGATAAGTTGGAGGGGGCACCTCTAATTCCTACGCTAGATTAAGAAATTGGGAATCTCGTGAAGAGTTAGCTAGGAAATAATAAGAATAATTCTAAATATACCAATTATATATTTAAAGAAAAGAAAAATAAAAAGAAAGAATGTAAAAAGTGAAATAAGACTAAAAGAAAAGATTAATGGACTGAAAAGTCCTTATTGTTAGATGGTTCGCGAGGTGGGAGTGATTTCTAAGGCTTGGTGTTGTGATTCCCTAGAAGCCTTTAGAACCTAAAACCAAGAAACTAAAATAAAATGAACCAAATTTAGTATAAGAAAAATAAAGATAAGGAAAATAAAGGAGAAGGGAAAGGAAAAAGAAAGATTAAATGAACTCAAAGGTCCTTTTCCTATCGAGTTAATGAAGCGGCCGGCATAAACTTATATAGATCGGTCTCGCACAGGGAGACTGGGTTAGGATCCTTCCATTTCTTTGACATGGATGAAGTGTAGATCAATAGTTTGGAAAATGAAGAAGGAGGAAATGAAAAGGGAGGAGAGTGTAAAGGTTGTGGAAGAAGGGAATGGAGAGTAGGTGAGAAAGGGAGTAGGTGTTTTAAATAAAATTTTCAGCTCTGGTACATCCCCACGCCTGTGTTTCATTGGTGTGTCGTGTCACACGGCCGTATTACATGGCCGTACGGTGGTTCCTTCATTTCTCCCATGCCTGTTATTTAGGTTGCCATGCCCATGTTGATAAAACAATGTCAACCATGGCTGTGTCGCATGACTGTGGTGTTTAGTCGGAGCTCGTGGCTTGAAGATATTTTTCGTCCTGTTTCGTACTATATCTATCATGCCAGTATGAAAATTTGTAGTATCCTCACGGCCACGACCACGGTATTGTGCAAGGCCGTGTGGTGCTGAAATTTGTGCTTCATTAACTTGGTTAGTTTGTAGTTAGGTACTAAAAGAAAGAGAATAAAAATAAATAGGGTTAGTGCTCGGGTTGGCTGCCAAGAAGCACTCGTTTAAAGTTTTAAGCTAGCCTTACCTCTCATTCAGACATTCATGGTGCTTTGAGGAGTGAAAAATCCTTTCTCATGCTATCATTATATAGTTTGAGTTGAGTAACATTTACTTTAAAAGTACCGAATGTAGAGTTACTTACCTCGACTGTTCCGTAAGGGAAAACATTGGTTACTTTAAAAGGGATTTCCTTCATTTGTATTCAGGTTTGATATGGCGATTCGAGGGTCTATTTTATCTAACAGTACCTGATCTCCTATTTTGAAGTGATTTGATGTTCCTGCAAGCTCGTCTGGGAGTTCTTTCGGTTTCATTTCGTGTGGTTTTGATTTCTCCTTGAAATGCACTTTCCACTCGTCTAGTTTATCAATCTGAAGCCTTTGTTCCTCATAAATTTTTTCTTTATTTGTACGAGGTTTAAGATCTGGCTCAGTTATATGATTTCGTGGTGCTTCCTACAAAGAAAGTTGAACCAAATGATTATCAATAGAATTTACGTTCTCACCTTTACCACTCGATGTCCTTGCTGAGTCGAGAGCTTGAAGACTGATTGATTCGTCACCTACACGAAGTGTGAGTTCACCTGTACTAACATCAATTTTAGATCTGGTAGTTGCTAAAAAGGGCCTTCCTAAAATTAAAGGAACCATATTATCCTCATCCATATCTAAAACAACAAAGTCTACGGGGAATATGAATTTGTCAATTTTAACGAGTACATCTTCAATTATACCCCTAGGAATTTGAATAGTCTTATCAGCTAATTGAATACTCATCCTAGTTTGTTTGGGTTTCCCTATACCTAGTTGTTTAAACATTTTATAAGGCATAACATTTATGCTTGCCCCTAAATCAGCTAACGCATTATTAATAGTTAAACTACCAATTAAACATGGGATTGTAAAACTCCCTAGATCTTTTAATTTTCGTGGTAGTTTGTTTTGCAACATTGCTGAGCACACTGCATTTAATTCCACATGCGATTCCTCGTCTAACTTTTGCTTGTTTGTTAAAAGCTCTTTTAAAAATTTCCTTGAATCTGGCATCTGCGAAAGAGCTTCAAGAAATGGTAAGTTAATATGTAATTTCTTTAAAAGTTTAAGAAACTTACCGAACTGTTCATCTGTATTGTCTTTCTTCATCGCATTGGGGTATGGTATTCGAGGTTAGTATTCTTTAATTACCGATTTTAGTTTTTCTTGGCTTACCTTAACCTTACCTTCACTTACCACAGGATCTTACCTCGGGTTAGATTCAGATTCCACTAACCTTTCACTGTCATGAGCTATTACGGCTTGAAGTTGCTCATTTGGGTTAGTCTCTGTGTTGCTTGGCAAGCTACCTTGTGGTCGTTTGGAAATCAACTTAGTGAGTTGCCCTAACTAGTTCTCGATCCCTTGAATTGATGCTTGTTAATTTTTAAGTGTTGTTTTGGTGTTTTGGAAACATGTTTCTGACACCGCTATGAATTTTTTCAGTATCTCCTTAAGGTTCGATTTCTTTTTCCTGTGGGTAGGGTTGTTGTCTCTGATTTCCTTGACCACCCCATGAGAAATTGGGGTGGTTCCTCCAACCTGGATTATAAGTATTACTATAGGGGGTTATTTTGAGATCTGAAATTGTTACTCGTATAATTTATCTGTTCGATTTCCATGCTAGGATTGTAGGGTGGGTAGTTAGGATTCTCCACACCTCCTCGATTTGAGTCACATTGCATTACTGGGTGTACCTGCGAGGAACCACACAAACCATCAATCTTTTTATTTAACATCTGTACATGATTTGATAACATGGTTACTGCGTCGAGGTTGAATACTCTGGCTGCTTTTGTCGGCCTTGTCCTTGTAACTTGCCACTGATAGTTGTTCAGTGACATCTCCTCAATAAACTCATAGGCCGCCTCAAGAGTTTTGTTATCCAGGGTTTCGTCGGCTGCTGAATCAATCAGTTGTCTCGTTGAAGGGTTCACACAGTTATAGAAGGTTTGGACCTGTAGCCACAAGAGTAATCCATGGTGTGGGCATCTTCTTAATAAATTTTTGTATCTCTTCCATGCATCGCATAGTGTTTCTAGATCCATCTACACAAAAAGAAGAGATATCATTCTTTAATTTGGCCGATGAAAAATATTTTTACAAAAATTTTTCGGTCATTTGATCCCATGTAGTGATTGATCCTCGTGGAAGAGAATTCAATCACTGTTTAGCTTTATTCCTCAAAGAAAAGGGAAGTAACCGAAGACGAATGGCATTATAAGAAGCACAATTTATGTAACAACCCAAACCCGGCCCATACATTAAGATTGAATCTGGTATGTCACAGGGTGAAGTGTAATCAAGTCTTAATTAAATCTTAGAAAAATCGACGATTTGGAAGAAAACTTTTTCCAAGTATTACGTAATCTTTTGAAAACATTGATGTTTAGATTAAAGAAACTCCACTTTTACTTTAATATTTAAACTGCCGAGGTGTCGAGTTTACTGTAAATAGTAAACAAAAAAAAAACCCAAGTACAACCTTGAAAGGTCTTATTACATAACGAAAGGCCCAAATTTAAAAAATAAACTTATAGTAATATCGAAACTATAAATAAAAGAAATCAAAATTATGGCCTCCACGAGTTCGCCTCGGCTCCTGCATCCACGAGCTACTGCTCACCTAAAAAGTTAAGGAAAAGGGGTGAGTCACCAAGACTCAGTGTGTAAATTTCCCACATTATACATACAGCATGAAGCCCGTGGCCTTAGCCCACATATCAACATACAACATATGAAATGCAAATAGCCCAACCCAAACCTAGTTTTCCATCCGCTACACACCAACCCGTCCCAACCAATCACACCATGGGGATTTCTACAATCAACCCTCCATCCGCTACACTCCATCACGATAGTCATGCTGCCAATTACACACGATCACTAGGTGACCAAATAATTTTTGTGGCACAACCACCGATCACTGTGTGACCAAATAAAATATATATATACATCGTGGCAGAGCCACCGATCACAATGTGACCAAAAATAATGTATGAACATATGTATATATATCGTGGCAAAGCCACCGATCACTACGTGACCAATTAAACACTTCCCTTTCATATCAAACCCATACCTATGATCTATATACAAATCCTAAAAATGCAACAAGCTATTCATAACACATCAATTTTCCATACATACATTCGACTATGCAAAGAAACGATACGGTCACGTACCTGGCAATCCTAGCCTTACCCCTAAGGGCATCACGACTGTCTACACAGCCCCTTTTCTAGCATTTTAGCCCATACAAACGTTAGTGCAAATAAAGTATAGTGTGTGAATGTTTACACACCTGATAATACGCACGACGACACTCTCTATGTCGACACTATCACTAGCTGAAACTACTGCTATTTGCCTACTATTCTGCTCAGAAGCCGGCCCACAACTCGGTGGCCAATCCCAAACAACAGACACCGTGCATTTCTTGAACTTTGGGACTGGGACTACAGATCCAACCCCATCCTTCGATTTGCTAACATGTGAGTCCATGAATGATCTTGGTCAGAAGGTACTATATTGAAACGATGAACGCTTAATGAAACATTAGCTTAAGACACGAAGAACGAAAGGAAACTGATTAATCAACTTAGGGAGAATTGAAATCCTTACCTTGAAATCTCGAAAGAAATAATATGGTTCGAATGTTAACGATTTCTGGAATAGAAACCTAGGTGATTAGATCTCCTTCAAATCCCAGAATGCCGCCCAAAAAGAACTCAAGATAAATGAAAAACATTAATCTAATAATGGCCCTAACAACCAACTAGCCATTCGGCTTTGGTCTCCAAAAGTCAAAAAATTATAAAAAAATAATAGTACAAGTCGACACTTACCTTCTACAGAAGATTTCGTCTACCACTTGCGAGAAGATTCGATAATGCCAAAGAAGAAGATTGAAATGGGGTAAGTGAGATCTAAGAGTTTTCGGCTTTTAAGAAAGATTTGAAGAAGAGATGAACAGATAAGAGGCTTAGGCGTTTTCGGCTTTAGAAGAATAGAGTTAGGAGTTTTTTGATTTTGTCAGAAAAAGAGAAGAAGATGAACCCTTAATTGCCGAAAATAGGAGGAGAAAAAATAAAAGCTATGCTCTTGGGAAAATAATGAATTTCAGCACACCCTTAGCCAAAAACAAATGAGAATTTGGGCATACCCTTAGCCACTTCTAGCCGTTTCCCTCCTTGCATTTAGTGTCCCACACTCGGCCACCTCTCCCACCTCTATCCTATCCCATACTTCCATCTTATCCTCATCTTCTTTTCTTCTGACTCAATCCACACTCACTCTTGCGGAGTCCCAGCCGAAATCACCTCTCACTCCTCAGGTGCATATATTAAAAAAAACCACTCCTTTTGCTTAACATGGGATTTGAACCTGCTCCCTTCAAACCCTCCTTGTGGCGTCACTTACCTATGCCCTTAGTGGCGCCTCCTTGCCACTTTACCAACTAGATTTTTGTGTTAACTTTCCCATTCAAGTACCCTTAAGCCCCACTTCACCTAGTTCTCCCTTGCAGAGTCTAAAAACAAAAATTTCTACCAAGGCTCAGGCTTAACCTCAAGCCTTCCTGAAAGCTCTAAACACACCAGACACACACACAGCATGGCATACACACACAACACATCACAAATGCAGAGCCCCCAATCTAGGATGTTACAATTTATTTTGAAGGTATCACAAAATTCTAGAAAATTTGCTAAATGAGTATTTGGGTCTTCGTCCTACAAACCATCAAATTGAACAAATTATTTAATCATTTGTATAGTGTTAGGTTTCAGTTCAAAATTATTACCAGCTATAGCAGGACTAACAATACTCGATTCAGTCCCTGTTAAATTAGGTTTAGCATAATCATACATAGTTCGAGGAGCATGATTTTCAGCCACCTCTTGAGGTAGCGGATTATTATCGGCCATCTCTTCGGTAGTATTAATTTCATCTTCTTGCTCTTCTTGTATGTAGTTAAAGCTTTGCCGTATTTTTATACGATTTCTACGAACCATACCTTTAGTATCACTGCCGTAAACTAAGGGTCCTGTCGGGTTCCTTCTAGTCATAAACTAGAGGTACCTGCTAGGAAAAGAAAAATAAAATTATAAAAGTAAAAATAAAATTTAATTGCAAAAATAAAATATGGCTAAAGTAATAAAAATTGAGCATTCTCAATATTTCAGTTCCCCGGCAATGGCACCAAAAACTTGATCGTGTGTCAGAGTCTTAAAAATTTATATAAAGAATGATCGAGCCTAGAAACTGACTATGACAATGATTGACGCAAGCGCACCTATCGAATAGTAATACGATTTAGTTGCAAGACCGGATTGTCGAACCCAAAGGAAGTACTAATACTAACTATCTTTTTATTATCTAGCCTAAGAATTAAGGGAATTGTTATCTAATATAAAATTAACTAACTACTAAGCTAAAGATGCTGAGACACAGAGAATGAATTGGGGAAAATACTTGAGGGAAAAACCAATTGATTAAGATAATACCTGAGGAAGAATCACCCTAGACTTCACTTGTTATCTAACTCTGAACCAGACGATTTATTCACTTGACTTGATCCGTAGGATTTCATAATTTATATTAATACCTCTCTTGAGGCTACTAACGTCTAACCTAGGTTGATTAATTGAAATCTCTATCTAATTAAAACCCCTAGAATTGCATTAACTCAATCTATAGACACCTATATTAGGTTTGACCCTAATCCGACAGATTTTCGTCATCCTATCTCTAGGGTTGCAATCAACTCTGCTTAACTATGCTAGATTTACTCTTAGACAGGGTCTATTCTTCCTCTGCCTAAGAGCATAAATGCTTGAATCAATATCCTGAAATATCAAAACAAGAATTAAGAACACATAGTTAAGAACAAATCAAGTATTTATCATACAACTCAGAAAACAATAACAAGATCCGCCTTAGGTTTCATCCCCCTCAAGTATTTGAGGGGTTTAGTTCATAAATATAAAAGAATACATCTCAGAAGAAAATATAAAACAAAGCATAAAGAAAACCCTAAAACCCCCTGAAGGAAATGAAGGAGAGATCCTCAGTCTTAGAATGATTTCGGCTTCTTGAGATGAATCAACTGGCTTTCTTCGAGTGAATCCCACAATTCGGCCCCTCTGGCTTGGCTCTTTGGCCTAGTTAAATGCCCCCCTAAAGGTTGGCCTCTTGGTTGTTTATATAAGCTTTTGGAATGTCTTTCTTTTCCTCTAAGTACCCTAATCTGAATAGAACTCTTCTTTGCTACAGCAGGGACACGCCCGTGTGGCACGCCCGTGTGAATCGAATCCAGCCCGTGGTCGGATCTGCTGAGTATAAAACATGAAAACAAAGGATTAGGAGCACCTATTTCCATAATTAAAGGGATAAATCATCCAAAAGTATGCTAAATGTGGGATTAAATTATGTGTATATTATGGTTTATCATGGCACTTCTCTATCCACTCGAATTGAACTTCTTTTTGAAATAGCATTGTCATCAGATTTGCAATCATTGAGAAATCTTTCACGAAGCGTCTATAATAGCCGACAAGTCCCAAAAAACTCTGAACTTTAATAATATTCCACGAGGATCTCCAATCAAGTATAGCGAAAATCATACTCGAATCAACCTGCATTCCTAATGTTGAAATAACATGCCCCAAGAAACTAACTTCGCGTAACTAGAACTCACATTTACTAAATTTTGCGTACAACTGCCTATCACGCAAAATATGTAACACAAGTCTCAAATGTTCGGCATGCTCGGTTTTGTCGCGCGAATAGATCAGAATGTTATCTATAAACACTACCACAAACTGATCCAAATACTGTTTGAATACTTGATTCATCAAATCCATGAAAATGGCAGGGGTGTTAGTGAGTCCGAACGACATCACCAAAAACTCGTAATGGTCGTATCTCATTCAGAGAGCAGTCTTAGGCACATCAGAGTCTCTAACTCATAACAGATAATAACTCAATCTTAAATCGATCTTCGAAAATACTGAGGCTCCCTTTAACTGATTCAATAGATCATTAATGCGTGGAAACGAGTATTTATTCTTTATGGTTACTTTATTGAGCTGTTGGTAGTCGATGCACATTCTCAAAGTTCTATATTTCTTCTTCACGAATAACACTGGCGCACCGCAGGGAGAGAAACTCGATCAAGCAAAACCTCTATCCGTCAACTCTGGCAACTGTGCTTTCAATTTTTTAATTCAGTCGGTGCCATTCTATACGGAGCTATCTAAATTGGAGTCGTCCCTGGCACTAACTCAATACCAAACTCTACCTCTCGAACAGGTGGAAAACCTGACAATTCTTCCCAAAACACATCTGAATACTCACATACAACAGGTACAGATTCAATCTTCTTTTCGGTCACTTTACTATCAATCACATAAGTGATAAATCGTAAAAGTAACATATTTTAATCCCACATTTAGTATGCTTTTGGATGATTTAGCCCTCAATTTATGTAAAAAGGTGCTCTTAATCCTTTTTTTTCATGTCTTATACTCAGGAAAGCACCCGAAAACAAAAAGAATGAGAAACGAGTTTAAAATAGACCAAATTGGGCCAAACCACGAAATTGGCACGGCCTGGACTTCAAGTCACACGACCGTACCTCACCAATCATTCAAAGACTCGCCCCTAGCATGATTTGCATGGCCGTGTCCCAATCGACAGACCTGAAGCACGGCCTGAATCCCAACTTACACAGTCGTGCCACGGTCGTGCCTCAATCAATAGAATCAACACACGGCCTGAAGTCGACTTACACGAGCGTGTACCATGGCCGTGCCCCTGCTACGAGAATGAGCAATTTCACTCGGATTTGGATGATTAAAGCCAAAGAAACATACTCCTAAGTCCACTTAAACACCTTAATAGTAATTCTATTTGAAAGAGGTACTTGGGAGCCAAGTAAAACATCCAAGGAGCCTATATAAACAACCCAAGGCAGCCGTTCTAAGGGGGAGAGTTTTTTGGGCAGAGTTCTTTGCCAGAGCTTTTATTCAGGGAATTACTCGAAGATAGCCAGTTGATCCATATCAAGAAGCCGGAGTTCTGCTCAAGATATAGGATCTCCTCTTCAATTCCTTCAGGGGGTTTTTGGGATTTCTTATGTTATGTTTTATCTTTTCTCTTGAGATGTTTTTTTATTTTGTTATGAACTAAACCTTTTAGATACCTGAAGGGGATGAAACCTATGATGGATTTTGTTATTTGATTTCTAAATTATATGATAAGTACTTAGTTTGTTCTTAATTATGTTGCTTAATTTAATCTGATGTGCTTAGGTGGAGGAGGAATAGACCCTGCCTAAGAGCAGATCTAACATAATTAAGCGGAGTTGATCGAGTGCCTAGAGATAGGGTTACTAGATTTTATTGGATTAGGGTGAAACCTAATATGGGAGTCCATTGATCGATTTACTGCTTCCTTAGAGGGTTATTATAAGAGAACGAGAGTTCCACTAATTAACCTAAGGTTAGAAGTTGTTCATCTCGAGAGAGGGTTTAATATAGGTTAGGGAGACTCACGGATCAAGCTAAGTAAAGAAGTCATATGAATTAAAAGTTAGATAACAATAGAAGTCATAGGTGGATTTTTCCTGAGGGTATTGTCATAATCAACTGAGTTTTTCCACAGCCTTTTCCCAAGTTTTATTCTTTTGTCTTTGCATTTAAGTTTAAGTATTTCATTAGTTTTCTAGATTAATAAACCAATCACTCCATTTTTCAGGCTAAATAATAGAAAGAAAGTGAGTAGTAGTACTTTTAGGTTCCCTTTGGTTTGATAAGTTACTCTTGCCTAAACTATACTACTGTTCGATAGGTGCACTTGCCTCTATCGTTGTCGTAGTTAGTCCACAGGTTCGATCATTCTTTTTATAAATATTAAAACTCGACTATTTGACACGATCAAGTTTTTGGCGCCGTTGCCGGGGAACACTAAAATATTAAAAAAGCTCTATTTCTATTACTATAGCCATTATTTTATTTTTTTTCGCAATTTACTTTTATTTTTAGTTTAGATCTTTATTTACACTAAATTTCCTTCTTTCTTATCCTAGCAGGTACCTCTAGTTTATGACTAGAAGGAACCGGAGAGGACCTTTAGCATACCAAAGTGACATTGAAGCTACCGCTCGCAGAAATAGCAGAGAAATTAGACGAGCTCTAGACTACCAAAGAGAAGAACAAGACAGATCCAATCCTACTGAAGGGATGGACGAAAACAATCCACCGCCAGATGTGCAAGAACAGAATGCTCCGCGTTCTATGTACGATTATGCTAAACCTAATTTGGCAGGAGCAGAATCTAGTATTGTTAGGCGCGCTATAGCTGCTAATAATTTTGAATTAAAGCCTAATACAATACAAATTATTCAACAGTTTGTTCCATTTGATGGTTTGCAGGACGAAGATCCAAATATTCATATAGCTAATTTCTTAGAGTTCTGTGATACCTTCAAAATAAATGGCGTTTCTGACGATGCCATTCGTCTTTGGTTATTTCCCTTTTCATTAAAGAATAAAGCAAAGCAGTGGTTGAACTCGTTACCACGAGGGTCAATCACCACATGGGATCAAATGACCGAAAAATTTCTTTTAAAATAGTTTTCACCAGCCAAAACGGCCAAATTTAGGAACGACATATCTTCTTTTGTGCAGAATGACACAGAAACATTATATGATGTATGGGAAAGATGTAAGGATCTCCTGAGAAGATGTCTACACCACGGATTACCTTTGTGGCTTCAAGTCCAAACTTTTTACAACAGTGTGAATTCTTCTTCAACGAGGCAAATGATTGACTCATCAGTCGGTGGAACTTTGAATAACAAAACTCCTGAAGTGGCTTACAACTTTATTGAAGAGATGTCGTTGAATACCTATCAATGGCAAATTACAAGGGCCAAACCGACAAAATCAGTCGGAGTTTTTAACATAGATGCAGTAACAATGCTGTCAACACAGGTGGAGATGATGTATAAAAAGCTTGATAATCTATGTTCTTTGTAGGTACACCCAGTAATGCAATGCAAAGCGAGTGGGAATGTGGCGAATCCTGAGTACCCACCCTACCAACCAGGAGCAGAACATGAGTAGACAAACTATATAAGTAACAATTTCAGATCCAATAATAATCCTTATAGTAACACTTATAACACAGGTTGGAGGAACCACCCAAATTTTTCGTGGGAGGACAAGGAAATCAAAGGCAGCAACCTCCTCCAAATTATCAAAATCAGCCATATCCATAGGAAAAGAAATCAAACCTCGAAGAGATACTAACAAAATTCATGGCAGCCACAGAATCTCGCTTCCAAAAGACTGAAGCAACACTTGATGAACAACAAAAATCGATCAAGGGAATCGAAAATCAATTCGAAGAACTTATTAAGTCAGTTGGACTACTTATTGAGATAGTATGTGAAATACGATCAGAAATTTTATCTAAAGCCACAAAATAAGTAAGGGATTGCACTAAGGAGTGGCAAGGAGCTAACTAAACCACAAGGAAAGAAACCACATGAGGTTACCAAGGAAAAGAGTGTAAAATTTGAGAATGATAATCCATTGCATACAGAGTATAGAGCACAAATTCCATATCTAGCAAAATTAAAGAAAGAACAATTGGATGCTCAATATGGTAAGTTCCTCGAACTCTTTAAACCAATACATATTAACTTACCTTTTGTTGAAGCTATTTCACAGATGCCGAAGTATGCAAAATTCTTAAAGGAACTTCTCACGAACAAAAGAAAGCTTGAGGAAGTATCAACGGTGGAACTTAATGAAGAGTGTTTAGCCATTCTCCAAAATAGATTACCACGGAAGTTAAAAGATCCAAGGAGTTTCACTATCCCTTGCTTAATTGGAAATTTAAACATCAAAAAAGCATTAGCAGACCTAAGCGCTAGTATCAACTTAATGCCCTACAAAATGTTTAAACGGCTAGATCTTGGGAAACCAAAACCCCCTAGGATAACTATTCAATTACCTGATAGATCTATTAAATATCCTATAGGAGTTATTGAAGATGTCTTGGTAAAAATTGATAACTATATTTTCCCTGTTGATTTCGTTGTATTAGACATGGATGAAGACATTAATGTTCCTTTAATCTTAGGGCGTCCTTTTTTAGCCACTGCTAGAGCTATTATTGATGTAGGTGATGGTAAACTAGCACTAACGATAGATGATGAAGAAATTATTTTTTAAATTTATGATGCCATGCGATATTCTAAAGAGCAAGATGATTCCTGTTATTTTGTTGACACTACTGATCATATTATTAAAAATTCATTACAGGAAATCATACATGATGACCTAATGGAACTGTGTCTGGCTCAAGGAGAGGGGGAAGAAGATGAAGACAATGAGATGAGTTTGAATACATCATCATTCAGACAAATGAAAGAAGAAAACATTGAAGAAAATGACGTATTAAAATAGAAACCCTCCATCGAGGAGCTGCCCAATTGGAATTAAAATAGTTACCAAAACATTTAGAATACGCATTCCTTAGGGACAATTTTATGTTACCAGTAATCATCTCTTCAGAACTAGAACCCAAGGAAAAGGAGGAGCTGATAAAGGTACTAAGAGAACACAAGAAAGCCATAGCTTGGAAAATTTCTGACATCAAGGGAATAAACCCCGCGTTTTGCACCCACAAAATTTTAATGAAGAAGAATATAAACCGTGTGTGCAACCTCAGAGACGATTAAACCATAACATGAAAGAAGTGGTCAAAGTCAAGGTAATTAAACTTCTAGATGCAGGAATAATTTATCCTATTTCTGACAGCACTTGGGTAAGTCCTATGCAGGTAGCTCCAAAGAAAGGAGGAATGATGGTAGTACCCAACGAAAAGAATGAGTTAATTCCCACAAGAACGATTAAAGTTGGAGAGTCTCAGATAGACTATAGAAAGTGAATGATGCCACCGTAAAAGATCACTTTCCTCTACCCTTCATTGATCAAATGTTAGAAAGACTATCCGGGCATATGTACTCATCGCTTCTTGGACGGACTCTCCGCTACTTCCAAATCCCCATAGCTCCTGAAGACCAAGAGAAGAAAACATTTACATGCCCATACGGTACGTTTGCTTATCGTAGAATGCGTTTTGGATTATGTAATGCTCCTGCTACTTTTCAGTGTTGCATGTTGGCAATTTTTGATGAATTCGTGGAGGACATCATGCAGGTATTTATGGATGATTTTTTGGTATTCGGTAATTCTTTCCATGTTTGCCTCAACCATTTAAAAAGAGTTCTAATGAGATGTGAGGAAATGAACCTTGTGTTGAATTGGGAAAAAATGTCACTTTATGGTTAGGGAAGGGATTGTGCTAGGACATAAAATTTCTAGTAAAGGGATTGAGGTAGATAAAGTGAAAGTTGAAGCCATAGAAAAACTACCTTCCCCTAGTTCTGTCAAGGCTATTAGAAGTTTTTTAAGACATGCAGGATTCTACAGAAGATTTATTAAAGATTTTTCAAAAATAGCTAAGCCGTTGACAAAATTACTAGAAAAAGACGCTCCTTTTGACTTCAATCAGAAATGTGTAAATGCATTCAATATCCTTAAAGATAAATTAATAAATGCACCGATTATAATTGCACCTGATTGGAACTTACCCTTTGAACTAATGTGTGATGCAAGTGATTTTGCAGTAGGTGCAGTTTTGGGACAACGAAGAGACAAGCATTTTTAGCCAATTTACTACGCCAGCAGAACACTAACACCCGCAAAAGAAAATTATACCACTACAGAGAAAGAATTGCTAGCCATAGTTTTTGCTTTGATAAATTCAGACAGTATCTAATACTATCTAAAGTTGTTGTTTACACTGACCATTCAGCTCATAGATACCTTTTAAACAAACTTGATGCAAAACCTAGACTCATACGATGGATTTTACTCTTACAGGAATTTGATTTGGAAATACAAGATAAGAAGGGAGCCGAGAATCTTGCAGCAGATCACTTTTCTAGACTTGAAAATCCACACACCAAAGAGCTTGACGAAGGTGAAATAGATGAATCGTTTCCTTAAGAACAACACTTCTTTATAACCCATTCTGAGGTACCATGGTTTGCAAATATCGTAAATTATTTAGCAGCTAACGTTCTACCCAGGAAACTAGCATATCACCAAAAGAAGCGATTCTTTACTGATGTGAAAAATTATTTTTGGGAGGATCCCTTTCTTTTTTGCATATATGCAGATAGGGTAATTCGAAGATGTGTTACAAAGACAGAAGCAAACAAAACCGTGGAGCATTGCCATTCAGGATCATCAGGAGGACACTACAGTGGAATTAAGACAGCACACAAAATACAGGAATCAGGTTTTTATTGGCCCACTCTATTCAAAAATTCCAACAGGTCTGTTACCTCGTGTGATAGATGCCAGAGGACAGGTAATATCTCTAAACGTGATGAAATGCCTCAAACATATATGTTATCATGTGAGATATTTGACGTATGGGGTATCGATTTCATGGGACCATTCCCTAATTCATTTGGAAATAAATACATCCTAGTAGCAGTCGATTACATGTCAAAATGGGTAGAAGCGGAAGCCTTACCTACCAATGATGCTAGGGTAGTAGTTAAATTTCTTAAGAAACTATTTTCCCAATTCGCGACACCTAGAGCCATCATTAGTGATAGGGGTACTCATTTCTGTAATACACAATTTGAAAAGGTTCTAAAAAAATATGGAGTATGCCACAGAACTGTAACATCCCAAAAATGGGGTCATTTGGAATTTAATCATTTTTCTTATGTAAGAACTGCTATTTGAGATATTATTTATGGAATAATAGAGTTTAATTAAAGGCCTTGAGGTGGCTTGGAATAGTGGAAAAATATATATTATTTGCTTTAAAGGTGGATAGCCTTAGTGGTTAGGGGTTATAAGAATAAATAAAGGAGCTTTTGACATAAAATAAGCTTAGAATAAGTGGCAAAGGAAGGCCACACAGAGCTACATGTGGCGCCACCAAGGAGCAAGGAGAGCTTTGGTTGAGTCACGAAATCCTCTTTGGCACTTTATTTGGATGGCAAGAAAGAGAAAGAATTACTCAATTTTAATTCTTGGAATAATAAGGATAATATGAGTGTTTAAATTGTTAATTCGAGGATAAATGATGAGGATAATATTAGTATTTTTCTATTAAATTTTTATTTGATAATTCCAAGGATAATCAAGAAGATTATTTGGATTAAAAGGATTAATTAGTTATTATTATTATTTAGATATCTTGATAATAGTAGATAAAAGGGATAATATTAGCATTATTATTAGATTATTATGGGATTATTATTTAATTATTATGAGAGGTATTCAAATTATTTTGAATTAAGTCAAATATGTGGTCGAGGAGCAAATTGAGGAAGTTGAATGAAGGTTAAACTCTTCAAAGAAGAGTGGGACGATAAGCTTTGTGGGGGTGCGAATGCTTATAAATAGCATCGACTTAGCACTTGTTTTGTTTTTCTCCATCTTGGCAAGCTAGAAATTCTCAAATCTTCCTCTATTTTCTCTCCTTTCTTTTCTCTCAAACACCGCTGGCAGAAAACTCTCACCATCTCCTCCTCTCCATTAGTTTTCTACCATTATTTCTCCTCTATTCTTTTGGCGAATATCCACTCCTCATTGTTGAAATCCTCTTCTCCTGTTAAGACTCACTTTGGCCGAATACACCCCTCATGGTCGAAAATCTTTTCTCTTATTTGGGGCATTTTGGTGAATATCAAAGGTGATACAAGACTTTTAGGGACTAGATTTCCAATCGATTGAGAAGGTAAGGGTACTAAGAATGTTTTAGTGTTCACTCTTATGATCTATCGATTTGGACTTAAAGAAAAGCAAAACTAATCTTACTTGGTATTTAAGGTTGGCCGATTGCTAGGAACCCATATAAGGATTAGGGTTGTTAGAAACCAAATCAAAGCAAGGTAAGATCTACTTTAGTTAGTCAATTGTTAATCATTTTAGCGAAGGCTACTAACTTATTGAGTCTTGGATTTTAGGGTGGTGAAGCAAAAGGTTGATACTCAAGACTTTCGGGTAAGGATTCGGGTTCAAAAGGAGAACCCTTTAAATTGTTTAATTTGGCGAATAGGCCATAGGGCTAACCCATGGTTGGCCGAATGTAGGTACAAAGAAACCTAAGGTGGTCGACTCCTTCATTCGGGATATAGATCACTCGATGGTGACAGTGTGTACATGCACACTTATAGCGATTAATATGTGTGATAAATTATATTGCTTGTAAATCATTTGATGTAGATATGGATTTAGTACCTTAAAAGGTACAAGCAAGGACCTCGGTAAGTCTCTATTTATATGAGACTATTATGATGCTTTTAGGAAGCATGATTTATTTAATACATGTGATAAATGTATGATCTCTGTTATGATTGTGATATGGGTTGATGAGTGGAGGCGGTATTATTGTGCCGACGGGCACCATGTTTTGGTAACACACCGTGACTATATGTCACTAGAGGTTTGGTACCTCCAGAGGTTTGGTACCTCAATAGCGACTTGTCCACATGGTTAACACCACCGTGGGTTGGCCCCACTTGAAATATGGGATCGTCGCGGTGATTTGGTATCACACGATGGGTTGGCCCCATCAAAGCGATCGTGTCTACGGACACCGGTGTTTGGTAACACATTGTGACTATATGTCACGGTGGTTTGGCACCACCGGTGGTTTGGTACCACAGCAGGGGTAGGCGATGGCGTTTGGATGGCTAGGTTGGGAATTAAATATTCGCATATTAATTGTTATATGTTGTGTATGAAAAAAATATTTTAAAAGCGGGGAAGGGTTACATATTGAGTCTTGGTGACTCACCTTCTCCATTATTTTTCCCCAAGTGATGCTTAGATCGCGGACTTGGGCCGGAGGGACTTGAGGAGGCCATGCGGTGGATTTAAAATTAAATGAACTTTAATTTTAGTTATTTTTAAATTTTGTTATTGGGTTGTTTTATTTTGGATGTAATAAGGCCTCATCATACTTTACTTTAGTTATTCTCTTATATGTTGGATATTTTGTTTTAATTATAAATTCGAATCACACGTTTTTTCTAAATTAACACGAAAAATGTTTTATCGTGCCATCGGGCACATCTGAAATTTGAATAAAAACTTGACTTAATTAAATTTTCGAGTTTGGACTAAGCATAATTTTAGCAAGACAACTTAAAGCGAGCAGTTTTCAACAAAACTTAAATTGATTTGAAAATGGGTTTCAAAAGTTCTTCTTAAAGTAACGACCCATATTCGGTCCCAACGTTTAAATGGGTTTGGGTACATTACAAATTGGTATCGAGCCAGTTCAAAACTTCATTGTGGGGCCCAAGGCCCAAAAATGTTTTAGTAGGCCTTATTAATTGTTTTGGGATTTAAAGCGGCATGGCCGAGTCTCGGCACCGATCCGCCTGAGGTAAGTACATCTAAACCTCTTGGTGAATTATATTCATAGAAGGGTAGGAAGCATGGAGCGTAGATAGACTTATAGGAACTTGAACCTTAGGATTAGATTACTCAAACACACAAGCAGAACATAAGACTTAAAAACGAAACCAACCTATGGCTAAGTCATTGAGCTAGGTGTGGTAACCTCAGACGCATGTCTAGGATTGGAACAGGAAGAGCACGGTATTTAAGCGATCAGAGTGACTCACCACCTCTTCGCAGGTATCCTGCAGTGCGTAGCTTGGGTTCACCCTAACCCGGAGGGCTCGGTGGTGTGGTAACCTCACAGCATGTCTAGAAAGGTTCGGTGGGAGCTTGGTATTTAAGCGATCCGCGTGACTCACCTCCTCTCCACACAGAAACACCGCACAGTGCGTAGCTTGGGTTCACTCGACCACGAAGGCTCGGTCCACAGTGAACATAATGACTAAAACCCGAAAAGGAATTAGCCTTGATTTTCAAAAAAGAATGAAACAACAAAACTTGGCTTTAAAACTTTTCAAATCACTCCTTCAAACGTAAGAACCACTCTTTTTACAATGTTTTCCCCGAAAAGTTCGATTTGTGGAAAATTACGAAAATACCCTTAGGGTAAAATTACTAAAATACCCTCGGTTCATAAAATATCAAATCAATGAGTTTGTCCAAAATTTTAACTACTTCTCAAATATTCAACTCACTTTGAAATCAACAATGAAACACTTTGGTTTTGGAAAATTACAAGCGCCTCAACGTGTAAAATTACCAAAACGACCACAGTACAAAATTTTGCAACATCACCGTTTTAAGAAAAGAAATTCTCAAAAGGGACCTCGAGTTTTACAATTATTAAAACACCCTTGATTTGTCAAAATTACAAAATTACCCCGATTGACAAAATTACCAAAATACCCACGGTTTTGAAATAATGCCATAACTTCAAACCTTACCAATTTTTAATGATACCTCCGTGTTGGGAATTGCAAAAACAACCTACTTTACTAAAGTTTTAAAATCTCTTTTATTATGAAAATACCCCAGAGGAAAAAGCGAAAATACCCACAGGTTAGAAATGGGCGAAATGTCCAAGAGCGAATAGGTATGGTAAGTATTAGGAATGGATGCAAGAACTTCTTTGCGTGAACTAAGATAGAAGATCGAGACCTTGTTTGCACGAAAGAATCTCTAATTAAAATTTCTTCATAAAATTTCTTCATGAGTAATGAAGTGGAACAAACGCTAATACATAAAATTCTCTTAATCGGACTAAAAGCGCGATAGATAGAATGAGTTCTAGAGGGCGTGGACGGCGTGGGCCTTGGTAGGGGTAGGATGAGCGGTGTCGAACCCGTCGGATCGGGTAAGGTTCGAAAATGATGTACCATCGCCACCACCACCTCCACTTTTGGAGCGGAGAGAGCGAGATCGGGGGAGGAGAGGCGATGCCAGTCGTGTTGCAGTCCTCGAATTGGTGGTGAGGTGGTGAAAATTTAGGAGCTCAAGTCTGCTCCCGAGCGAATTGATCCAACGGAGCTGAGGTGTTCGGGGTGTGTCGAGTGGCACCCAGTGTAGCGAAATCTTGGCTAGAGTCAATTGAAAGGATCATGGATAATCTTGACTTTGTTGAGGGAGAAAAATTGAAAGAAATGATCGCTTCTAAAGGATGAGGCGTGTCGGTGGTGGTGACGATTCGTGATGGCGCTTCTGAGATGATTTGACTTGGGAATATTTCAAACCGCTTTTAGGAAGAAGTATGTGGGCATCGGCTACACCGACGCAGCAGAGGAAGGCTTTTCGGGTCTAGTACAAGGAACTAAGTCCATGGCCGAGTATGAGGCGAGTTTTTAAGGTGAGTAGGTATGCAAGAGGCATCGTGGCTCTCTGAACACGAAAGCCGTGGTCCGCTTTGAGGACGGACTCAGAGATGATTTGAGGTTCTTGATTGCCCCACACAAGTCCGTGAGTTTTCATCTCTTGTGGAAAAGGCTAAGGTAGCCGGGGGATCAAGGAGGTGTAAGGCAAAATTATAGTAGGAATAATCAAAGAGAGGATTTGGGTCATTTGGATCCGGTGGTAGTGATCGAGAAGAAGGCTAGGCGAGTGGGCCAAATCAAGCGACAAGGCCATGACTACTAATCGAGACCGGCTCGGTGTAATCGCGTGGAAGTCTCATTGGGGAGGTTGTTCAATGGCGATAGAGGATGTTTTGAATGTGGGTCTTTGGAACACCGTGTGGATTATCCCGAAGTGAGCTCGAAATCAGCCGGAGGGGCGTAACCGCACTTTAAAAGAAATGTAGGACCACGGAGGGTCGTGGTAATGGCAGAGGAAGCAACGGTCCTAACCGAGGTCGTGGAACTTCAGGCGAGGTTCAGCAACACAGAGGCTAGGCGGCTGGCTTAGTCTATGCTGCAAGGCGTCATGAGGAGGGTGACGACCGGATGTCATAAGCGATGCGTTTCGATTTTGGTCTTTCTTATTATGCATTAATCGATGTGGGTTCTACGCATTGCATGCGTAGCGATGGTGTGGTAGAGACTTTGGACCTAAACTCTGAAACTGCTTCTAGGGAGATGACTGTAGTTAGTCCGTTAGGTCACTCTGTAGTGGTAGACAAACTTTTTAGGAATGTACCCCTAGAACTCCAAGGGGTCGTATTCGGGGCTGATCTGATGGAACTACCATTCGGGGAGTTCGATTTGATCCTTGGAATGGATTGGTGGCTAAGTATCGGCGAATTTGGATTTTGCTAAGCGCATGGTTCTAAGACGGTGAGAATGATGAAGTGGTTATGATAGGTGATAGAAGGAATTACCTATCCAACGTGGTTTCGCCTTGAAGGTTGAGAAGATGGTCAAGAAGGTCGTAAGGCATTCTTGGTTCAAATCATGCTTTGGAAGTTAAGGAGTCGGAGTTGGAAAGGTCCGAACGGTTGGGGAATTTGTTGATGTGTTCCCGGAAGAACTTAAGATCCGCCTCCGGATCGGAAGTCAAATTGGTATAGACTTGCTACCGGAATGGCACCGTGTTCATAGCACCTTCATCGGATGGCACCAAAGGAATTGGTGGGTGAAGGCTCAAATTCGGGAGCTCTTGGATAAGGGATTTATTCGACCTAGTATATCTCCGTGGGGAGCTTTGTATTGTTTGTCAAGAAGAAGGACGGTTCTATGCGTATGTGCATCGATTCCGTCGATTAAACAAGTTAACGATCAAAAACAAGTACCCATTGCCTCGGATCGATGACTTGTTTGACCGATTGAAGAAGCGTCGGTGTTTTCAAAGATAGACCTTAGGTCGGGTTACCATCAACTTAAGGTGAAGGGGCCGATGTTCACAAGACGGCTTTTGAACTCGGTATGGGCATTACGAGTTCCTAGTGATGCCATTCGGGTTGACCAATACCCCGTGGCGTTCATGGACTTAATGAATAGGGTATTCCAAAGATTACCTAGACCAATTAAATCGTGGTATTTATCGACGACATATTAGTTTACTCAAAGACGGAGGAGGAGCACGACAAGCATTTACGGATAGTTACGCAAGTGTTGAGAGAAAAGCAATTGTATGCCAAATTCGAAGAAGTGCAAATTTTGGCTAAGGAGGTGGCTTTCTTAGGTCACGTGGTGTCGGCGGAAGGATTAGAGTGGATCCCCGCAAGATTGAAGCGGTGTTGGAGTGGAAACCGCCTAAGTCGATTGGCGGAGATCTGAAGTTTTCGGGTTTAGCGAGGTATTATCGGAGGTTTGTGGAAGGGTTCTCTCGATCGCAGTACAGATTGACTAAGTTGCTAAGGAAAGGTGTTCCATTTGTATGGCTAGAGAAACAGCAAGAAAGTTTTGATAAGTCGAGGAAGATTGACGGAAGCTCGGTTTAGTACAACCCGAGGCGGGAAATTATTCCTGATCTATTGTGATGCATCTCACCTTTGGTTTGGGGTGTGTGTTGATGCGAGGATGGGAAGGTAGTAGCCTATGCGTCCGTCACCGAGACCGCATGAGGTTAACTACCCAACTCACGACCAGAGTTAGCCGTAGTCGTCTTCGCCTTGAAGATATGGAGACATTATCTTTATGGAGAGAAGTCGGTAATTTACGGACCACAAAAGTTTGGGTATCTTCGACTCGTAAAGATCGAATCGAGGCAATGACGATGGATTGAACTGTTGAAGGACTACATTTGCTCCATCGAATATCATCCGGTAAGGCTAACGTGGTGGCCGACGCGTTGGCCGGAAGGTTGTGGCGGACTTAAGAGCAATGTTCGCCGTTAAGTTTATATGAAGATGGGAGCCTTTTGGCGAGCTTCAAGTTAAGCCAACATGGATCGAGAAATCAAGGACAAACAGATTAGTGGATGAGGGTTAAATGCTAAGAGAATACAAGTTCGGGATGGTGGTTTAGAAGGGTATAGTGTGACCGGTGATGGTGTGTTATGTTTTCAAGGACGCCCAGATGCCAAAGGATATGGAGTTGAGGCGAGAAAATTCTCCGGGATGCTCATAGCGACCCATACGCTATGCATCCGGAGGCGACAAGATGTATGGAGATCTACGAAACATTACGGTGGTAGGGGTTGAAACGTGAAGTGACCGAGTTAGTAGGGAAGTGTTTGACGTGTCGGCAGTTAAGGTGAACACCGATTACCATCGGGGCTACTTGACCAGAAAGATCCCTCAATGGAAGTGGGAGCGGATCACTATGGATTTCGTCGGTGAGCTACCCTTCACGCCCAAAGAAGAAAGATGCGACTTGGGTGATCGTGATCGTCTCGACTAAATCACTCACTTCATACTGGGGTGAGAATGGACTACTCACCCAGAGGCTAGCAAAGTTGTATGTGGCGAGATAGTCGATTGCATGGTATACCCGTGTCGCTTATCTCGGATAGGGACCCAAGGTTCACTTTGAGGTTTTGGAAAGCGTTACATCAAGCGTTAGTGCATGATTGGATTTCAAAGCGACTTTCCATCCTCGAACTCGACGGCAAATGAAAGGTCATCTACAGATCTTAGAAGATATCTTTGAGGGTTGTGTCTTGGAATTCGAGGTAGTTGGGAGGAATTTTTACCTTTAGCCGAAGTTCGCCCACAACAATAGCTACCAAACGAGTATTGAGATGGCACCATATCTGAATCAGATGGGCGGAAATGCCGAACTCCGACGTGTTGGACGGAGTTGGGAGAACGACAAGTGTTGGGCCCAGAATTGGTAGCAGATCAAGACAAAGTCAAAGTGATTCGGTCTCGCCTCAAGGAAGCATCGGATAGGCGTAAGTCTTATGCCGATCTCAAACGTAAGGAAATGGAGTATCTTTGTGGGAGACAAGGTTTTCTGAAGGTATCGCTTGGAAGAAGGTACTAAGATTTGGGCGAAAAGGAAGCTAAGCCCAAGATTCATTGGCCCATATCTGATATTAAGCGAATAGGACCCGGTAGCTTATCACTCGAATCGCCGACGAGTTAAGTCGGATACATGACGTCTTTCACGTATCAATCTTTGAGACAAGATGTCGGTCGATCCATCACATGTGGTGCCCGTGATGTAAATCGAAGTTAACGCAGACTTATCTTTTGAGGAGGAACCGTTCGGATCTTGGATAGAGATATAAAGGTTCTCGTGAGGAAGTCGATTCCTTAGTGAAAGTCTTTGTGGCGGAACCATGGTGTAGAAGAAGCTACGTGGGAACCTGAGGATGTGATACGGCGGCAATACCCTCATCTGTTTTAGTTATGTAATTTCGGGACGAAATTTATTTTAAGGGGGGTAGAACTGTAACATCCCAAAAATGGGGTCATTTGGAATTTAATCATTTTTCTTATGTAAGAACTGCTGAGATATTATTTATGGAATAATAGAGTTTAATTAAAGGCCTTGAGGTGGCTCGGAATAGTGGAAAAATATATATTATTTGCTTTAAAGGTGGATAGCCTTAGTGGTTAGGGGTTATAAGAATAAATAAGGGAGCTTTTGACATAAAATAAGCTTAGAATAAGTGGCAAAGGAAGGCCACAGGGAGCTACATGTGACGCCACCAAGGGAGCAAGGAGAGCTTTGGTTGAGTCACGTAAATCCTCTTTTGGCACTTTATTTGACTGACAAGAAAGAGAAAGAATTACTCAATTTTAATTCTTGGAATAATAAGGATAATATGAGTGTTTAAATTGTTAATTCCAGGATAAATGATGAGGATAATATTAGTATTTTCTATTAAATTTTTATTTGATAATTCCAAGGATAATCAAGAAGATTATTTGGATTAAAAGGATTAATTAGTTATTATTATTATTTAGATATCTTGATAATAGTAGATAAAAGGGATAATATTAGCATTATTATTAGATTATTATGGGATTATTATTTAATTATTATGAGAGGTATTCAAATTATTTTGAATTAAGTCAAATATGTGGTCGAGCAAATTGAGGAAGTTGAATGAAGGTTAAACTCTTCAAAGAAGAGGGACGGCAAGCTTTGGGGGTGCGAATGCTTATAAATAGCATCACTAGCACTTGTTTTGTTTTTTCTCCATCTTGGCAAACCGCCAAATTCTCAAATCTTCCCTCTATTTTCTCTCCTTTCTTTTCTCTCAAACTTTGCTAATGAAAACTCTCACCATCTCCTCCTCTCCATTAGTTTTCTACCATTATTTCTCCTCTATTCTTTTGGCCGAATATCCACTCCTCATTGTCAAATCCTCTTCTCTGTTAAGACTCACTTTGGCGAATACACCCCTCGCAAAGGTCGAAAAATCTTTTCTCTTATTTGGGGGCATTTTGGCCGAATATCAAAGGTGATACAAGACTTTTCGGGACTAGATTTCCAATCGATTGAGAAGGTAAGGGGTACTAACCGAATGTTTTTAGTGTTCACTCTTATGATCTATCGATTTGGACTTAAAGAAAAGTGAAACTAATCTTACTTGGTATTTAAGGTTGGTAGATTGCTAGAACCCATATAAGGATTGGGTTGTTAGAAACCAAATCAAAGCAAGGTAAGATCTACTTTAGTTAGTCAATTGTTAATCATTTTAGCCAAGGCTACTAACTTATTGAGTGCCGATTTTAGGGTGGTGAAGCAAAAGGTTGATACTCAAGACTTTCGGGTAAGGATTCGGGTTCAAAAGGAGAACCCTTTAAATTGTTTAATTTGGTTTAATAGGCCATAGGGCTAACCCCATGGTTGGTAGAAGGTAGGTACAAAGAAACCTAAGGTGGTCGACTCCTTCATTCGGGATATAGATCACTCAGTGGTGACAGGTGTGTACATGCACACTTATAGCAGTTAATATGTGTGATAAATTATATTGCTTGTAAATCTGTTTGATGTAGATATGGATTTAGTACCTTAAAAGGTACAAGCAAGGACCTCGGTAAGTCTCTATTTATATGAGACTATTATGATGCTTTTGGGAAGCATGATTTATTTAATACATGTGATAAATGTATGATCTCTGTTATGATTGTGATATGGGTTGATGAGTGGAGGGGGCAGTATTATTGTGCCGACGGGCACCAGTGTTTTGGTACCACACCGTGACTATATGTCACCGGAGGTTTGGTACCTCCAGAGGTTTGGTACCTCAATAGCGACTTGTCCCCGTGGTTAACACCACCGTGGGTTGGCCCCACTTGAGATATGGGATCGCCCCGCCGGTGATTTGGTATCACACGATGGGTTGGCCCCATCAAACGATCTGTGTCTCACGGACACCGTGTTTTGGTAACACATTGTGACTATTTGTCACCAGTGGTTTGGCACCACCGGTGGTTTGGTACCACAACGGGTGACAATTGGCGTTTGGATGGCTAGGTCGGAATTAAATATTCGCATATTAATTGTTATATGTTGTGTATGAAAAAATATTTTAAAACGGGGAAGGGTTACATCTTGAGTCTTGGTGACTCACCTTCTCCATTATTTTTCCTGTGTGATGCTTAGATCGCGGACTTGGGTAGGAGGGACTTGAGGAGGCCATGCGGTGGATTTAAAATTAAACGAACTTTAATTTTAGTTATTTTTAAATTTTGTTATTGGGTTGTTTTATTTTGGATGTAATAAGGCCTCATCATACTTTACTTTAGTTATTCTCTTATATGTTGGATATTTTGTTTTAATTATAAATTGAATCACACGTTTTTCTAAATTAACACGAAAATGTTTTATCGTGCCATCAAGCACATCTGAAATTTGAATAAAACTTGACTTAATTAAATTTTCGAGTTTGGACTAAGCATAATTTTAGCAAGACAACTTAAAACTAACGCTTTTCAACAAAACTTAAATTGATTTCAAAATGGGTTTCAAAAGTTCTTCTTCGTAACGACCCATATTCGGTCCCAACGCTTGGTAGGGTTTGAAACATTATAAATTGGTATCGAGCCAGTTCAAAACTTCATTGTGGGGGCCCAAGGCCCAAAAATGTTTTAGTAGGCCTTATTAATTGTTTTGGGATTTAAGCGGCATGGCCCATATCATCCTCAAACCAGTGGGCAAGCTGGGGTAGTAAACCGAGAGCTTAAGCGCATTCTAGAAAAAACTATTGAATCAAATAGAAAAGACTGGGCAATTAAAGTAGATGATGCTTTATGGTCCTACAAAACAACATTCAAAACACCTCTAGGGACATCCCTATACAAACTTGTATATGGGAAAAGATGTCATCTACCATTCGAATTAGAACACAAAGCTTTTTGGGCAATAAAATTTTTGAATTCTGATTTTAATGTTGTAAGAAAGAAAAGAATGATGCAGATAAACGAGCTAGATGAATGGAGAGATAAAGCCTACGAGAACTCAAAATTATACAAAGAGGCAACAAAGCGACGCCACGATGCTCGTCTAAAAAGGTCAAAACAATTCGAAATAGGGGACTTGGTCCTACTGTATAACTCAAGGCTCAAATTATTTCCAGGAAAGCTGAAATTCAGATGGTCTGGCCCATTTATGATTAAAATAAATTTTCCATACGGCACAATTGAGGTAACTCACCCTACTAAGGGCACATTCAAGGTAAATGGTCACCGACTCAAAATTTATAATGGTGCAGATTTTGGAGATATGAGAGAGAAGCTTCTGCTCTATGAACCTTCTTTTAGAACCAAAATAGGGAAAGTCTAGCTTAAGACTATAAACAAGCACTTCTCGGGAGGCAACCCGAGCACTAAACCACTAACATTTTATTTTCATCTTGCTAACACCTCACAAAAATTAGCCCAATAGAAGTGCATGTTTTGAAATACGGTCATAAACACGGGCATGTCAATGACCGTATACAAGACACGGCCTCAAACACGGGCGTGCCATTGATCGTGCATAAACAGGAAAAAAATTACCTTTTCTAACACGGGCTGCGATATCAGACCACGCCCGTGCATCATAACTGTGTAAAGCTACTGACTTACACAACACGGGTAGAAAATGCCCGTGCCTCACAACCGTGCAAGGTTACTGACCTGTGACAAACGGGCTATACTCGACCGTGCTATCCCATCGTGCCAATATACTGACTTATCGGACACGGGCGTGTCAATAGTTGTGCCAAAACAGGGAAAAATTTCTATAGTCAACATGGGAACGCAATACCGTAACACGCCTGCGTAATCGAACTGTGTGAAGCTATCGACTTTTCCCAAAGATGGGCGTGTTTAACAGTAACAACGACTGCGCTAATAAACCTGAACGCGCCCAATCCTGAAAAACACGAAAAGCACGGGTGATTTCAAAACGACACGGGCGTGTCAACTAACCATGCCCCCTCATCTATAAATAAAATCTAACAGCTTTCTTCCCCAAATCCAAACCCTAAAATTAGGTTTAAACCCCTCCTCCCCAAATCTGGCCATAAAAACCAGAATTCCCCCTCCAAAATACCACTCTTTCTCCACAACTAACCCACACACCACAAAGACCACCATGCTCACACACCACGCCCTACCAGCCGTGTTCTTCTTGAAACCAACCCCTTCAATCCTTCAACCGTGCTCATCATCCACCACCACTACTAGTTTTTTTTTCTTCACACTTTCGCATATTTCCTCTTCATTTAAGTTTTTTTTTTTTAAATTTAGGCTAAAAAAATTCTGATTCATGTTATTTAGTTTATTCTATTAGTTTATGATAAAACATTATTTTTGTTTAGTTCATTTTCTTTTTAAAATGCTTCTTGTTTGCTTTAGTTATTTAAGTTTTTAACAACATGATTCTCATTATTTGATTAATCTTATGCTTTGCTTATTAATACATGGTGCTCTGCTATTGTAAAATTTTATTGTGTAATTCTAAAATATATTGGTTGAACTATAAAAAATTACTTTACATTAGTAGGAAATGTGTCAGCATCTCAAGTAAAACGCTCAGTCCCAAGTAAGAAGAGAAAAGGGCCCAGATCATCTTTCGTAAGTGCATATTTCGAGCTTCGGCATCCATTCCTTCGGTTCCCTCAAAACACCCAGGAAGTGCATTACAAGGCATTCTAAGAACGGCCCTTAGGCACCGGAAGGTGTATTGACTGGAACGCCATTGAACAAATAGGACTAGCAACTGACATTCGGGCCCTCATTTCAACCGAACCATGGGAGCAGTTCTTCTCAATCATCGAGCCCACAAACCTGGAGCTAACACTAGAATTTTGCACAACTTTTACTTTTCAAATAGTGATGGCACTGTTTGACGAGCCAGGAACAGTGCAATTCCGGTTAGGGGGTATGGTACATCAATTAAGCATACCCCAATTCGGTATAGCTCTCAGACTTTATACAGACAAATTTAGAGAAGAAAATAACCTCTCTGACTTAGACCGAGACCTCCCCCACAACCCCCTTAACTGTTGGCGCAGCCTAGCACCCACCACGAATGCTTACAACCCCAGTCGATCGAAGGCAGCAGCCCTTGGCCCACCCCTAAGATATATCCACGCCATCCTAGCCCACACTATCACAGGTCGACGCGAAAGCACCGGCGTGGTAAACATGTATGATGTCTACTACTTATCATGCATGTCAGAGGGGGACGTTTTTTGATTTGGCATATTTCATCGCCTGTGCTATCTAGCACCAAACAGAGCCACACAGAAAGGGGATTCTATCAATGGGGCCATACATCACTAGGCTGGCTCGACACTTCGACCTTCTGAACATCGACGATCAGATCACCTCCCTCACACTGATGGGTAACATGGTACCTCAAGGCATCCAGACGATGCTACACATGGGGATGATTAAACATCGTCAAGGGACCGACCCCCTTCAATATCGATTAGCGACATCCACAAATGAGGGGGAGCCCGAGGACATTACTGATGATGTCCCACCAGCTCCGAGACAGCAGCCATCCCATGCAGCAACATCATGGGCAGATATCTCTGCATGCCTCGACAAGTTCGAGTAGTGTTTCGTTGGCAACACTTGACGTTTTGATGGGATAGAGGCCACCCTCCACCAAATATGCCAACACCTCTATATCTTATCACCAGCCCCACCACCAAATCCAGACGACAAGGAGGACCTTTGAGTCCCTTTAATTATCTACATTTTATTGTCTTATTTTTAGTGCTATTTTTATTTTTATTTTTCCTTTATTATCATAATTTGCTACTTTTCTTCATTACAAACTTTTATCATTGCTTATCTAATCTTCGAAGTATCCCTAACATTTATTTATCTTACACCCCTGAAATATCTAACCGATGACTTCGCAGTTCTGATTACACACTCCACATACACGAAAAAATCACTAGGAGTAATTCACTAATACATAAGTCATCTTCCATCCCGAACACTGCCAACTCCCAAAAATCACCCAAAATTCAGGAAGTGGCACTCTATCCCTCTCTTTTGATCTTATATTAATTGTTATTACCTATCTTTTTACATTGAAGGCAACGTACATCTTAAGTGTGGGGGGATAAAAGTGCCTAACTTTTTGCATAATTCTCAATTTAATGCCTAATTTTTAATTTTTCTCAAAAATCCTGAATTTTAAACTTGTTCAAAAGTATTTTTCTCATATTACTAATTAGGATGAAATTTCTAATGATTTATGATTATTATTGATATGTTTTAGAGTAAGTCATAGATAATTGTGCATTTATGATTAAATTTGAAGAATACTAGAGAATCGAGCATGATAAGTCTACTTTCTAAAAATTAAAAATAAATAGGTCGTTGAATTGAATTTGAGTACTACCTTGAAAATTGGAATTTATAAGGATTGATGTCAAAAACACCCATAATTTTTGTGAGATTTTGAGCCTTATAGAGCATATATTCTTTTTCGTGCTCACCTTATTAATTATGAGTGTGTCAACTTTGAACTGTTATTCTAGAACTTGCCTCGTTTATACATGTCGAGACCACATTAATGATTTGATATACTGAGATGATAAAGGCACCTAGTTTTAACCCACTTACTCCATAAAAAGCCTACCATCACAAATTAACCCCTAGTGAGCCCCGTTGAATCATAACAATCTTTTTATTGACTCACCCACTAATATTAACCCAAAATCCCTTTGAATTTATTATCACCATTCTTTTGACTACCCTTTAATTGAGGTTTGATTTGATTAATTTACCGAATTATATTAATTCAGTAGTTACATTTGTCATTTATGATGTAATATTTGAGTTTGTTCTTAAAAAAATCCAAGTTTATTCAATATTAGTAGTATATAAAAGAGCTTAAAGCATTTAAACTCCAATTGTTTAAGAAAAAGCTTGTATTAAAGTATTATCAAATTTTAAGTGATGAAAATACTCTTTATTTTAGAGTAATTATCAATAGTGGTATTATTAGTTTTCATTCGATGTAAATATTCATTTTTAGTTCAGTGTTTCTAGTTAGGTAATTTGTCAAGTCAGTCTTGATTCTAACCCTCTAATTCAGCCTTTATCCACACCTTTAACCCTAGCCCTGCTATTTAACCTCGATTAATGACCTTTTGATTTGTGCATCATCTCATATCTGATGGTGGAGATTTGATTTTCAGGCAAGCCTATGGGATTAATTTTTCAGGTTCGACTTAGAGTGCTTATTCTTGAACCTTAAACACTTCGAGTGATTTGAGTGAATCTTTTGTGAGGATGTCAATCCTTGTCGGTTTTGAATTAAAGGTAATTACTTAGATAAGGGGAGACACCTATGTTTTCGTACTACAAAGGTATGACTTATCGTAATTGAATATTTAGGACTCTTTTAGTTGAATTATCCATGTATAAATTATCTATGAATTATGATGAGACATTGTCGATAGGAATTATGAATTATGGAAAGTTCGTTTTAATTGTACGTTAAGAATTTTGCTTGAGGACAAGCAAAAGCTTAAGTGTGGGGGTATTTGATAAACCGTAAAAGTAACATATTTTAATCCCACATTTAGTATGCTTTTGGATGATTTAGCCCTCAATTTATGTAAAAAGGTGCTCTTAATCTTTTCTGTTCATGTCTTATACTTAGGAAAGCACCCGAAAATGAAAAAAAATGAGAAACGGGCTTAAAACGGACCAAATTGGGCCAACCTAAGAAATTGGCACGGCTTGGACTTCAAGTCACACGGCCGTGCCTCACCAATCATTCAAAGAGACGCCCCAAGCACGATTTGCATGGCTGTGTCCCAATCGACAGACCTAAAGCACGACCTAAATCCCGACTTACACAGCCGTGCCTCAATCAACAGAATCAACACGAGGCTTGAAGTCGATTTACACGGGCGTGTGCCATGGCCGTGCCCCTACTACGGGAATGAGCAATTTCACTTGGATTTGGATGCTTAAAGCCAAAGAAATATATTTCTAAGTCCACTTAAACACCTTAATAGTAATTCTACTTGAAAGAGGTACTTAGGAGCCAAGTAAAGCATCCAAAGAGCCTATATAAACAACCCAAGGCAGCAGTTCTAAGGGGGAGAGTTTTTTGGGCAAAGTTTTCTGCCAGAGCTTTTATTCAGGGAATTACTCGAAGATAGCCAGTTGATCCATCTCAAGAAGCGGAGTTCTACTCAAGATATAGGATCTCCTCTTCAATTCCTTCAGGGGGTTTTAGGGATTTCTTATGTTTTGTTTTATCTTTTCTCTTGAAATGTTTTCTTATTTTTTTATGAACTAAACCCTTTAGATACCTGAAGGGGATGAAACCTATGACAGATTTTGTTATTTGATTTCTAAATTATATGATAAGTACTTAGTTTGTTCTTAATTATGTTGCTTAATTTAATCTGATATGCTTAGGTGGAGGAGGAATAGACCCTGCCTAAGAGTAGATCTAACATAATTAAGCGGAGTTGATCGAGTGCCTAGAGATAGGGTTACGTGATTTTGCCGGATTAGGGTGAAACCTAATATGGGAATCCATTTATCGATTTACTGCTTCCTTAGGGGGTTATTTTAAGAGAACGAGAGTTCCACTAATTAACCTAAGGTTAGACATTATTTGCCTCGAGAGAGGGTTTAATATAGGTTAGGGAGTCTCAGGGATCAAGCTAAGTAAAGAAGTCATATGAATTAAAAGTTAGATAACAATAGAAGTCATAGGTGGATTCTTCCTGAGGGTATCGTCGTAATCAACTGAGTTTTTCCACAGTCTTTTCCCAAAGTTTCGTTCTTTTGTCTTTGCATTTAAGTTTAAGTATTTCATTAGTTTTCTAGATTAATAAACCAATCACTCCATATTTCAGGCTAAATAATAGAAAGGAAGTGAGTAGTAGTACTTTTAGGTTCCCTTGGGTTCGATAAGTTACTCTGCCTAAACTATACTACTGTTCGATAGGTGCACTTGCCTCTATCGTTGTCATAGTTAGTCTACAGGTTCGATCATTCTTTTAATAAATATTAAAACTCGACTGTTTGACACGATCAATAAGAAAAGTAAGCTACGCAACCCTTTCTCATATACTTCCGAGCCAACATCGAGGATATCACTACTGGTAACCCATTTAAATCAGTGGACTCAATTTGAATTATCTCATTATTTTGGCACCGCAAATCAATAGTCTTTCGTCTACAATTCACTACAGCATCGTGAACGGTTAACCTATCCATACCAAGGATGATATCGAACTCATCAAATGGTAGTAACGTCAAATCAGCCGGAAAACATGAATCTCGAATCATCAAAGGGCAATTCTTGCACACCTTATCAACTAGCACACACTAGCCCAGGGGTTCTAAACTTGAATCACAGTAAAGTCTTACTGAATACTAATGTTTCACACACATAGGAATGAGTTGAACTGGGATCAATCAAAGCAATTACACTAGTATTTAAGAGAGTAAATATACCAGTGATAACATCTAGAGATGAAGCCTCCTCTAGGGCACGAATGTCATAGGCTCTGGTAGGTACACGAGCCTCTGATCAAAAAGCTGCATCCAAAGTCCCTCTCTGAGTGACGCTTCTACCTCTCGCATTTCGGGGTGGTCTACCTCTAGTTGTAGCACCACTCGGTCTCACACTCTGAGCATTATCCTTCTCATCTAGCTCCAAGAAATCCCGAATGAAATGATCCTGCGAACCACAATTGTAGCAAACTCAGTTGTTGAACTTGCCCCAACATTCACCAAAATGTCGCCTACCACACTGCTGACACTCGGGTTTATTCGGTCGAGTATTGTCAACATTAGCTATTGAGGTGGCTCGTGAACTCACTGGTGGTCACTCTCGTATAGAAAACCCAACATTAGTCTTAGATCGGCTATTATCATTTCTGAACTTCTTTGATGTTGATTGAGAAGTTTTACCCGCTGATCTCTTACGGAAATCTCTAGCTTCGAACTCAACTTTTCGTTTCTCTTTTCCTAGTTCTTCGGCTTTGTAGGCTCGCTCAACGAGTACCACGAACTTATTTATTTCAAGTATACCAATGAACAATTTTATGTCTTCGTTCAGCCCTTCTCCAAATTTTTTACACATAGCAGCCTCAGATGAAACACACTCGCGGGCATATCGGCTAAGTCTCACAAACTCGCGTTCATATTCAGATACAGTCATACGACCTTGTTTAAGCTCGAGAAATTCTTTGCGTTTTTGATCGATGAATCACTAGATAATATACTTTTTGCGAAACTCTGCCTGAAAGAAATCCCAAGTGACCCATTCCTTTGGAACAACTGAAACCAGAATGTTCCACCAATAGTAGGCAGAATCTCATAATAAAGATATGTCACATTTCAGGCACTCCTCAGGCGTACAGGATAATTCATCGAAAACATGAATCGTATTATCGAGCCAAAATTTAGCTTGTTCAGCATCATCATCCGCTATGGCCCTGAACTCTTGAGCCCCATATTTTTTGATTCTGTCAACAGGAGGCTTATTTAATCTCTTAGTATTAACAATCGGGGGTACCACAGGTACTACAAGTGGAGTATTTGGGTTCGGGGGTTATTGAATAGCTAGATTTGTCCGGATATACTGATTAAACCAATCATTCATTATACTAAAGATGGCTTGCTTAGCCCCCTCATCTTGGTTACTCGTAGCTAGTCGAGATTCAATCGGCGCAGTCCCTTGCGCGGGAGCAGGTGCCACACTCTCGACATCCTCAGCCACGGCTCTTTCGGGATCAGGATCCATTTCTATATGAAAGAAGAAAATATATTTCATTGTCAAGAGTCATCAAACTATCACTGTAAAAATTATGACATGTATAGCTAGACTCACACTCGCTATGTTAGTCTGAGAACTGACTAAACCGTAGCTTTGATACCAATCAAATGTAACACCCCTAACCCATATCCGTCGCTAAATTAGGGTTACGAGGCATTACTTGAAAATACTTAGTTCAGCACACTCATATAAATCATTTCATGTTCACGGATATATCAACTTCTTCAATCAAATTTTTGAACTAACTAACATGCATCAAAGCTAAAATTCTTATACTTAATAGACATAATGTTCGACACAAACGAACATTACATGCATAATATTCAAATACTTAGTTTATAAACAAGGATATATATATTACTGCCTTCGTTTATATGACATTAGCAAACATTACCAAATTATTACAATGTTCACTTGACTAACTTTGGCCATTTCTTTGTACTTTAGCCAAATCAAAACATACCCAAATCCATATGTTTTAAACCATGCTAAAATTTCATTCACATAACTAAGCTGAATTATTTCATATTCGGTCATTTAATAAAACCACCATGTAACATTCATTTGACCTACCTTTAATCAATTATCAAGCTCATCACCTAAGCCGAATTAAAACATTCCATAAATGTAAAACATATCAAATGCAACATCATATATATCTATATAAGTATAATACCCTATTCTAATGTTCATATATTTATTATCCACCAATTTCAAAAGTAAAATTCCCATAACATAGCATAATCCACACTTAACAAATATAATACAAATTTAACGTTAACATATACTAGACATTTTTAAAAACATCACTACCAAATCACAAGGTGATTTATATTCATCAATTAAAACTCATTCATCAACCATATCTAATTCACTTGAATAAAATTATAACAAACCTTAATTGCAAATCATACCAACTTTCAAGACTATATCATCATGCATATACCAAATACATCATACATATATATATACACCATGATCGAAATTTTGCATAAACTTAAGCCTCATATCTAGCCATTTTTGCATGGCTTAATATTTACAACTTCAAAACTAACCCAAAGCACAAGCTAGCCTATACATACCATAAACTTTAAATTCAACTTCAAAAGTACCAAAATATTGATGATAGTGTGACGAGCTTCACCAACGATCCCCGAGCACGTAACGATCACAAAAAAAAAAAAAAAAAACTAAATCACAAGAGTAACCAAAAACAAACACCAAGTAAGCTTTACTAGCTTAGTAAGTTATAAGCAAATCTAAGAAATCTATTAATTATACTCAGAGTGATTTAAACAAAAATTATAGAAGGATTCATCAAATACTCATTTACTATACAACCACAGAACATTTCTTATTTCTCAAATTAACAGTTGAATCCAATATAATAATTCATCATCATGTATTGTTCACTTATTAAAGATCAAAACTAATCAAACGAACACTTTATACCAATTTCCACAAGGCCGAATTACATTTTGTAATTCATATAGCAATCAATATAATTTTGTAAACATTTCCCCTTATCCACTTATATCATCCAAACTATACATTTAAAAGAAATAGTCCTTCAAATCCACAAATAATCACTTACACTTAATTTCAAATAACAACTTCCCGTAGTATCAAAACTTACCAAATTCGATCTTTGAATTGAAAATTAACTCGTACACTTATTACTTTTTAACTGATTTCGCACACTTAGTGCTCTGTAATTAAATTCGCACACTTAGTGCTCATTGATCGATATCGCACACATAGTGCTCGGTAATTCAATTCACACACTTAGTGCATAATAACCAATTTCACACACTTAGTGCTCGGTATTTAAATTAGCACACTTAGTGCATTTCTCAATCTTGTTACACATTTATATATACACACACATAAGAATTAAACCTCAACTACAAATATACAAATTAATTTATTTCAATATCTATAATCAATGTCACATTCGGGTGTACCAATGGCATATATGCATACCTCACATTCGACTATACTATACACATATATAGACATCACATTCGGCTATATCAATAATAAAAAAACATACTACGATTAAATTCATGTACATTAATATAGATAATTCCCATACAACATGATTTGTAACACCCCAAATCTGCCCTAGACATTTACGACCGGATCTGGCATGCCACATGGAAAGGTTGTTAAAGAAACTACGCGATTGTTTAGAATTTTGATTTTTGTTTTCATTTTGAAAATCAGATTCATTTTAAAGTTTGCTTGCAAAACGGTACTAACATTACTAACACTAAAAACTTGTTTTATAACAGAAATCAGATCAGTGGGTTTCAAAAATGTGACGTTTTGAAAATAGGGGTTGTAGTTTTAAGAAAATCCCGAGTTTAACTATCATAGTTTGTGAACTGTTCATTAAAATTTTGGAAAACAGTTATTTGTGTTTTAGGAAAACTCCATAATTATCAGTTCATGATAGATAATAAATGTGTTAAAAATAAAAACCAAATTAAATCCCAGTGGCCTTATTACAGAACATAATCCCAAATTTTAAAAATAATTTGAAGTAATGTAAAACGTAGTTTACTAAAGAAACGGTGCATGGCCACTACAGAGTCCACCTCGACTCCAAATCCACAAAGCTAGGAGTTACCTGCAAAATTAAACAGAGGGGTGAGTTATGAGAACTCAGTGTGTATTCCCCAAACGAACAATAACTGGGCCCGAGCCCATTCAGATACCAACTGGGCCTTAGCCCATACGAAATCAAATTGGGCGAAGCCCATACAGGAATGAACTGGGCCTTAGCCCTAATAGCATGGTATAGCAGATAATGAATGCAGTGCAACCCAGCCCGACCTACATATCCATCTGCTACACACCACCCATTCCAGCCAAAACACACCGGTGGGGATTTCTACAATCAACCCTCGTCCGCTACATACCATCGATGGCAGTCACGCTGCTCATCGCCAAAATTATGGTAGTGCCACCGAAATAATGTGACAGAGTCACCAAATTATGTGGCAGAACCACCCAAATAATGTGACAGAGTCACCGAAATACACTTTCTCTTTTCATGAATATCATATCCCTATCCTATGCAACATTTTATGACATATTATTTTAGTGTATGTATGAATATAGCCATGTAACGAAATATTAGAACATACACATTCATACCAAATTACTCGAGAGGGTATAATCAAAATTTTACGTACCTGAGTTATCTCTAAACTTACCCGCTAGTGGTACCATAGCGGTTTACCCGTTAAGGTAATTCGACTTTTGGCCAATATATTGATTAATACTAAACAAACAAATAAAGGTGTGATAACACACCTGATTACGCAAAGCAATATACACTCCTGATCGTAGTCCCCCTATTTAGCGAAAACAACCACGATTTGCCTATCCCAAATAGATGTCCGCTCTCTACCACAGCCAGACGAAAAATCTTGAACCGCTGACACCCTTTGTCATTTGAACTTGGGAGCAGAGATTACGAGTCCACTCCCCTTAGGCTCCCCTAGCGCAACCCCATTAGACTGGTTAGCACTTGCATCCGTGAAGAGAGTCTTGATCAGTACAGTACTAAGAGAAATGATGGTTGTCTAACAAGAGGTTTGGTTATGGCAAGAGTAACACGAAAAGGAAATAATCGCAGAAAAATCAGAGAGAAGACCCTTACCTTGATAAATGAGAAACAGCACAACAACCGATTCGTCCTCGAATCAGAAATGAGTCGCCAGAGAAGCAGAGGTTCGGCCTATTAGTCAAAGGTTACCCTTGAGTATTTCGATTTAAGAGAGAAAAGCAGAGGAAGTAGAGATGATGAAGGAAAAGAAAGTGTTACCTATTGTTTGAAAGAACCAAGACTAACTTACCGCCCACTTCCCAAAATCTGAAGGATTACCAAGCACAGGAGAGAGTTGCCGATCCTTACAACAATCGGCCTTGATCAAAGAAGAATCGATCCAAGACAGGTTCAGCAAGATTAAAGAAACCAAAAGATGCTTAACGAGTCCCCCTTATCGAAAGTGAAATCGAAATGACTAACCAGACAATGAGGAGTATTCGGCTTAGAAGGAATAGATCACTGTTTGAGAGAGTTTTATGTTCAGCTTACAGAGAACCGAGAGAAGAAGAAATGAGAAGTAACAAAGAAGGCCTCAAATTTAGAGAACAGGAAAAGTAGATGAGTTCAGCTATTGGTGTTTGTCAATAAGCAAGAAAAGAAAAGAAGACGTCTAAAGAGAGATGAGGAAATGCATAAAAAGCCACTCCAAAGACTTAGATTTTGGCAAAAGAAAATGAAACTAAAATTGAACCCCATTGACAAAAAGAAAAGAAAGTTCTCAATTGCACAAATACTCAGAAATATGCTCCAAAATTTCGGCACAAACACCATACCCCCAAAATCGAAACACCCCCCCAAAAGACCCTTTCATGACTGAATTTACTCCCCCAAAACACTCTCCATTTTCGGCCAACTATCACCTCACTCCCACTCCCATGATTTGCTCCTTGATTCACTCCCCCACTCCCTCTCCATCCATCATTTGAAATGGTTGACCACTTCAAACTCCCCAAACTCCTCTCCTCCATCCATTGAAACCTGTTTGACCCATTCAACTCCTCCTTGGTAGAGTCCCAGCCGAATGCCACCTCTTCTCCACCTTGAGCACAGAAATAAAGCTCCATGATGCCGCAGATGGGATTTGAAATCCTCCCCCTTTGCTCTACTAGTGACACCACATCCACTCTACCATATGCTCATCTTGTGCTATCAATTAACCAACATTTTCTTTTAAACCTTCCCGCTAACAGCCTTCCCCCCTTAAGTGCCCAAAAAAGTAAAATTTTACGAAGGCCCCAACACGACCCTAGGCCTCCCTAGGACCCCTAAACTCACCTAAATAACAACATAACAAGCACGACACATGCAACAACACAAAAATGCCAGACCCCTAATTTTGGATGTTACAGCTCTACCCCCTTAATGAAATTTCGGCATCAAAATTTACCTGGTCAAAAGAGGTGAGGGTATTACTGTTGCATCACATCCTCCAGCTCCCATGTGGTTTCCTCTGAACCATGATTACCCCAAAATACTTTAACCAACGAAACAGACTTTCTTCTCAACACCTTCACATCCCGGTTTAAAATTTGCACTGGTTCTTCTTCAAAAGATAGATCAGGTCTAACCTTAATTTCTTCCATCGTCACTATGTGAGATGGATCTGAACGATAGCGCTTTAGCATTGAAACATAGAATACATTATGTATCTAGCTCAACTCCGGGGGAAACTCAAGCTGATAAGCCACTGGTCCCACACATTTCAATACCCGATAAGGCTCGATGAATCTGGGGCTCAACTTGCCCTTCCGTCCAAATCTTAAAACCTTCTTCCAAGGTGAGACTTTTAAGAAGACATAATCCCCCACTAAAAATTATATCTCCTTTCGCTTCAGATCCGCATACGATTTCTGTCTATCGAAAGCTTCTTTTAACCGGTCTCGAATTAGCTTAACTTTTTCCTCTATTTCTGAAATCAATTTCGGACCCAACATCTATCGCTCACCTAACTCAGTCCAACGGGTAGGGGTACAACAACTACGACCATACAACACCTCGTAGGGTGCCATCTAAATGCTGGATTGGTAGCTGTTGTTATATGAAAATTCAGCCAACGGCAGGAAATCTTCCCAACTACCTCTGAAGTCGATCACACATCCCCTTAACATATCTTCTAAAACATGAATTACTCTCTCCGACTGACCATCAGTCTGCGGATGGTACGCTGTGCTGAAATCTATCCTTGTCTCCAAAGCTTCATGGAATGCCTTCCAAAATCGAGATGTAAATCTAGGGTCCTTGTCTGATATGACCATGTAACCTCACAATCTCTGCTACATACAGCTTGGCCAACTTCTACACTGAATAGTCGATACGAACCGGTATGAAGTGTGCGGACTTAGTCAACCAGTCAACGATTACCCACACTAAGTCTTTCTTAGTAGGCGTTAGAGGTAGCCCACTAACAAAGTCCATCGTTATCCTCTCCCACTTCCAAAGAGGAATCTTCACTGGTTGTAGCAGCCCTGAAGGCAATTGATGTTCTGCCTTCACTTGCTAGCATGTCAAACACTTACCCACAAAGTCGGTAACTTCTGTTTTAGCCTAGACTACGAATACAGTTCACGTAAATCTCGATACATCTTACTTCCACCGGGATGCATAGCATACGGGCTACTATGCGCTTCCCGCAGAATCATCTGCCTCAACTCAGAGTCCTTCGGCATACAAATTCTTGCACGAAAACAAAGTACCTCTTCACTGGTCAGACTATAATCCCCTGTCTCCCCATTTATCGCTTGTTGAAATCGAAAACCCATCGATTCATCCAACAATTACTTCTCTTTAATCTGACTTATCCATAACGGTTTCACTTGAAGTTCCACTAACTAACTACCATCTTCGTAAAGACTGAGATGAGCAAACATTACTCTCAAATCTAATATCACCTTACGGCTCAACGAATCTGCTACCATGTTGGCTTTACCCAGGTGATACTCAATCGAGCAGTCATAGTCTTTTAACAACTCAATCCACCTCTGTTGCCTTAAATTTAACTCCTTCTGGGTAAGGAGACATTTCAAGCTCTTATGATATATATAGATAACTAACTTTTCTCTGTACAGATAGTGCCTCCATATAATTAGGGCAAACACCACTACAGCTAACTTCAAGTCATGAGTTGGATAGTCCATCTCATGCGGCCTTAGTTGACGAGATGCGTACGCTACCACCTTCCTTTCTTGCATTAACACACAACCCAAACCTGTGTGTGATGCATCACAGTAGACGACAAATTCCTTCCCAAATTTCAGTGAATCACATCAAAAGGCCCATCAAAATCTTCTTTAACTTCTCAAAACTTTCCTGTTGCTTAATAGTCCACACAAACGGCACTCTTTCACAATAACTTGGTTAAAGGAGCAACAATCAATGAAAACCCCTCAATGAACCTTCTGTAGTACCCAGCCAAACCCAGAAAACTTCAAATTTCAGACACTGACTTCGGTGGTTTCCAGTCCAAAATAGCTTCGATCTTTCGAGGATCAACCCTAATCCCCTCGGTAGAAACAACATGCCCTAAAAAGGTCACTTCCTTCAGCCAAAATTCACACTTGCTGAATTTGGCATACAGTTGCTTTTCTCTTAATATTTGCAGTACAACCCAAAGATGAGAAGCATGCTTCTCTTCCATTTTCGAATACACTAAAATGTCATCTATGAACATAACCATGAACCGATCTAAATAGGGTTGAAAAACTCAGTTCATCATGTCCATAAAAGTGGCTGGTGCATTAGGTAATCCGAACGGAATCACAAGAAACTCATAATGCCCATACCGAGTTCGAAAAGTAGTCCTATCAATATCTGCCTCCTTGACCCTTAACTGGTGGTATCTTGATCTCAAATCTATCTTTGAGAAAACTGAAGCTCCTCGCAGCTAATCGAACAAATCATCAATTCTTGGTAGCGGGTATTTTTTCTTAATCATTAACTTGTTCAATTGGCGATAGTGAATGTACATACACATTGACCCGTCTTTTTTTCTTGACGAACAATATCAGCGCTCCCCATGGAGATACACTTGGTCAGATAAATCCATGGTCCAACAATTCTTCAATTTGAGCTTTAAGTTCTACCAGCTCTTTCGGTGCCATCCTATAAGGGGCGATGGACACCGGAGCCATTCTTGGCAATAGCTCAAAGCCAAATTCCACCTCGCGATCCGGAGGCAACCCGGAAGCTCTTTAGGAAAAATGTGTGAGAACTCTTTCACCGTTCTAACATCTCCTACAGACAGTTCTTTGGCCTCCAAAGCGCTGATGAAAGCTAGGAACGCCTCACACCCTTTTCGCACTATCCTTTCAGCCTTTAGTACCAACACTACATTGGACAGGTAATCCCTTCTTTCTCCTATCACAATCATCTCTTCATCCTCAGTAGTCTGCAATATCATGTGCTTAGCGGCACAATCCAAATTCGTACGGTGCTTAACTAGCCAATCCATGCCTAAGATCAGATCAAACTCACCGAACGGTAGTTCCAGCAAGTCTGCCGGGAAAATAATCCCTTGCACTTCTAAAGGCATATTCCTAAATAGTTTGTTCACTACCATCGATTGTCCTAGAGGGCTAACCATAGACATTTCTCTAGCAGCAATCTCAGATTTAATGCTCAAAGTCCCATATACAGTACATGCAACATATGAATGTGTAGACCCAATATCTATCAAAGCTGTAAAAGGTGCATCAAAAATATGAAACATACTAGTTATGATGTCCGGTGTGTCGCCATCCTCTCGCCATCGTGCTGCATAGACCAACCCCAGCTGTCTTGCATCTGTGTTACCAGCACCTCTGCCCGGTGCTCCATGACCTTGACCAAAACCACTTCCTCTTTTGGCCAAACCACGACCTCTCGGCGGTTGCTGACCACCCCTCCTTGAGTGAGCAAAACCCTGAATTATCGTCCGCATCCTTTCTAACTCTTGTGGACATTCTTTAATCAAAGATCCCTAGATCCACATTTAAAACATTCTCCAGTTCTTCTCCAACACTCCCTCAGATGTGTTCTCCCACACTGTGCACAAGGTCGATCTCGACCGCCAGAATCGCATCACAAATGAATCGACCCTCGAACCTAAGCCTCTTTTGGAAACCCCTAGATGATCCCGACGACCCAAAACTTCTCTTATTCCTTATCCCTATTTTGCCCCTCAGGCCGCTTTACTTCTTTGGCTATTTTTGCTTTCTCAACCAGAACAACAAAATATCTTTCTCGCTGCGGAGCTATTAGTACTCGCAGCTCATCTCTCAGGACATCCTCAAACCGTACACATCACTCATAACCAGTTATGACTATACCCCGAGCGTAATGACCCAAGCGCAAGAACTCCGCCTCATATTCAGCCACGGACTTTTTCCTCTGAACCAAGTTCAAAATTCCTTTCTCTGGGCGTCCACATAACTCGCCCCAACATACTTTCCCTGGAATGATGTCTTAAAGAAGTCCCAGGTGATATGGTCTGCCGGTGTACCCTCCCTTACCGTGAGCCATCACTAATACGCCTCGCCTCGCAGGAGGGACACTGCTCCTTTAATTTTTCCTTCGCCGTGCAGTCCAGATCATCCATGATTTGCTCAACGACCTCCAACCAGTATTCAGCTACGTTTGGGGCCACACCAAAAATGCCCCTAAATATCTCAACCCCATTTGCCCGAAGTCGCTCAGGGATAGATTTTCGGGCTACCGATCCAGTACTTGCCCCAGCAACCCACTCCAAAACTCACAACATAGCTTGGGACAAAGCATTATCCCCTCCAATTTGATCATGGGACCTTGTCTCAGTCCTCAGTGATGCAGGTGCTTCCATTTTCGGCTTGTGCCCCGATGCCTCAGATCCAACCCTAGCACCTCAGCCTCTACCCTGGCAATGTCTACCACGTCCACGTCCTCTTATGCTCATGTTCACTAAATCGAATTAATCTGATTACAAATTTTATAAATTAGTATATCATTTCAATTTTTTAACAATGTTTTATGCAAATTGAGTATAGTAGTTGTTTACGTAAATCGAATTTCCTAATGTCTCAGTCTCTAAAGTCGTAACTCTTATAACCAGCAGTCATAAAACACTAACTCTAAAATCATTTCATAATATCAAGCAAAGTCAGAAGACTTACGGACTTGGTGTCGAAGACTCGGGTGCCATAATTCTAGAAAGACGTACATTTCTTAAACCATATTTCAAACCAATTTTTGGAAAATGTTTTTGAACCCATTTTACAATCAAGTTTTGCAACTTGGCTCTGATACCACAAAATGGAACACCTCAAACCCAGCCCAGGCGTTTACGACCGGATCTGGCATGTCACATGAAAAGGTTGTTAAAGAAACTACGCGATTGTTTAGAATTTCAATTTTTGTTTTCATTTTGAAAATTAGATTTATTTTTCATTTATTTCACATTTTGACCCCTCAACTTACAAATTTCACAATTTAATCCTATTTAGGCATTTCTACCAAAAATGCCTTAATTAAACTTAACAATCTAACATCCTATATTTATTTTCCACCACTAAACATCAAATTCATCAAGCTGTCAACAATGGCATTTCATGAATACATCATCAAATTTGAAAATTCAAGCTTGGGCTAGCTAGTATTCAAAGCAACGATCTCAAAAATGTAAAAATTATTAAAAACCGAACTCAAATCACTTACCTATTTGAGCTTGCAAGGGCCGAATGTTTCCAAGATTCTTTTCTCTCTTTTCTCTCTTAGTTTCGGTCACTCTTGAGAAAGATGAACACTTTCTCTTTCATTTTCATTTTTATTCAATTATAATATATTAACATATATTAAATTATAACCTAATATCATAAAATATATTAAACAATTCTAATTACTATTACATGCACACCCACCTGGCCACTATGCTCAATTTGTCGCCAAATTGCTACTTTAAGCCTCCCATTTATTAAAACAACAACAATTAGGCACTATCTCATATAACCATCAAATTTTCATTTTGCGTGATTAAGCCCTTTTTTCAAAATTATGCACCAAAACGATCAAATTTTAATACGAAAATTTCATACACACCAATTCAAACATAATGAACATAGAAAACAATATTAAAATATTTTTTTGGCTCGAATTTGTGGTCCCGAAACCGCTGTTCCAATTAGGGTCAAAATCGGGTTGTTATAGAACTCATTTATCAAGAATCCTATGTAGGTACCTGTATCACTTACAACATAATCATAACTTTCCTCACTTTTGACATAAACTTTAACTTACCCATTGAGCCAATTGGAATACTAAAGGATACCTGACAAGCCTCATACAAGAGGGTAAAAATATCGATGCCATGTCCCAGACATGGCCTTACACTAGCTCACATGTAGAGGCCGATGCCATGTCTCAGACATGGTCTTACACTAGCTCTCGTCTCAATGCCGATGCCATGTCCCAGACATGGTCTTACACTGGCTCTCATATTGTGGCTGACGCCATGTCCCAGTCATGGTCTTACACTAGCACACATATTAATGCCAATGCCATGTCCCAAACATGGTCTTACATTAGCACACATATCAACGCCGATGCCATGTCCCAGACATAGTCTTACACTAGCGCACATATAAATGCTGATGCCATGTCCCAGACATGGTCTTAAACTAGCTTCCATAATGTGGCTGATGCCATGTCCCAGACATGGTCTTACACTAGCACACATATCACTCAAATGTCATGGTTTGGGTATCCAATATATTCCTAAAGTCCAACCCTAAGTATATCACATCAACTATAATTATGCATAGTCATAGCAATAATCAAACAATTCATGGAATGTCAATTTTTTAATGCATAAATTCAATAACAATGTATTATTTACATACAACTTACCTCGATATGCAAAAAGTGAGCGACTAAATTAAATTAGTCTACTAGCTTGGCTTTCCCCTGGTCTAGGTCTGGACTTCATTTTTCTTGATCTAAAATGATAAAATTCACTCATTTAATCATCAAATAAATTGAGACATTTCAAACTTCCTACTTTGGCAAAATACTGTATTGCCCTTAAACTTTCACAAAGTTAAGATTTTGCCCCTAGGCTTGTAAATCGATTTTAATCAAATTTCCTCCTTTAGTAAGCCTAGCTGAACCTTTATTACTCTTAAAGCAACTCACCATTTCAATTGTTTCTCACATTTACTACCCATTTTACAACCTTTACAAAAAGGTCCATTTTAGGTGTTTTCATGGAAACTCCTTACACAAAAGTTGTTTATTTAACAACCAAGTTTCATTTTCTTCCATAAAATTTCAGAAATCAAAACTAATGTTCTCATGGCAAAACCCTAGACTCTTAACCATTTTTCAAAATATCCCTCTCACTAGCTAGCTTAAGCTACAAGGGTTCCAAAAGTACAAAAATTATAAAAAATGACCATAAAAAACACTTACTTGCAAAGGTTTAAGTTGCTAAAAATTTTCAAGCTTTCCAAAGTCCCTCTTTGCTGAAAATTTTGGTCACAAGGAGGATGAGGAAGATATGGTATCTTTTTCTCTTTATTTTATTTTATTTCTAGACAATTTGTCACCAAAGCCTCACCTAATCCCTTGGCAATCTTATTTATTGTCCCCTATGGCCAGCCAACACATTCCTAAGGACCTAATTGCACCTTAAGGACCTCCAATTTAAGGTTCTATAGCTATTTGACACCTTTAGCTTGTAGAATAAAACTTTCACACTTTATACAATTTAGTCCTTTTTCAAAATTAAGCATTAAATCACTAAAATTCATGCACCAAAATTTTTATGCACTCATATTATGATGCTATAACACATAAAATAATATTAAAATAATTTTCTCCTACCTCGAATTAGTGGTTCTGAAACCACTATTTTGACTAGCCCTAAAATCGGGCCATTACAATTCTCCCCTTTAGGGATTTTTGTCCCCGAAAATCTTACTAGCAAAAAGATTCGGGTATTGGTCTCTCATGGTCTCCTCGGGCTCCCATGTGGTCTCTTCAACCCCATGTCTAGCCATAATAGTTTTACAAGTGCTATTTCTTTATTTCTCAATTGTTTGACCTCTCGATCCAAAATCTTAACCGACTATTCACCATAGGTTATGTCTGAACAAATCTCAACCTCTGTTGGTGAAATCACATGTGATGGGTCAGAGCGATAACGACGTAACATAGACACATGGAATACATCGTGGATCTTTTCTAAGTCAGATGGCAAGGCTAATCGATAAGCTACCGATCGAATCTTCTCAGTCACCTCACAAGGTCTAATAAAACTTGGACTTAATTTGCCTTTCCTACTGAATCTGAGGACTTTCTTCCACGGGGATACTTTCAAAAATGCCTTATCACCTACTTGAAACTTAAGTTCTTTCTGTTTCAAGTCCATGTAGGATTTCTATCTATCCGAAATAGTCTTCAAACAGTCACGAATCACTTTTACTTTCTCTTCTGTTTCTCTAACTAAATCAACCCCGTGTATCTGATTTTCCTTGAGTTCGGACCAATACAAAGGCGTTTGGCATTTACACCCATATAATGCCTCATAAGGTGCCATGTTCAAACTCGCCTGAAAACTATTATTGTAGGCGAACTCTACCAACGGTAAATATTTTTCCCAACTACCTTGAAATTCAAGGACACAAAACCGTAGCATGTCTTCAAGTATCTAAATTACCTTCTCTGATTGGCCGTCGGTTTACGGGTGAAAAGCAGTACTAAAATTTAGTTTTTTCCCCAACGCTTCTTGCAACTTTTTCCAAAATCGTGATTTGAATCTCTGATCTCTATCCGAAATGATCGATACGGGCAGCCCTTGAAGGCTCACAATTTCAGAAACATACAAATCAGCCAATTTCTCAAGTGGATAATCAATACGCACTGGTATAAAATGAGTCGACTTAGTTAGCCTATCGACCACAACTCATATAGAATCTTTCTTCTTTGGCGTCAACGACAAACTAGACACAAAATCCATGGTAATACGGTCCCATTTCCACTCGGGAACCATCACAGGCTGAAGTAAACCCGATGGTACTTGGTGTTTGACTTTCACTTGCTGATAAATTAAACACTTAGAGACAAACTCTGAGGTGTCTCTTTTCATTCCCATCCACCAATACATTTTCTTCAAGTCATTCTACATTTTCACACTACCTGGATGGATAGACATACAACTGCTATGTGCCTTATGTAAAATTTTTCGAATAAGCTCATCATCTTTGGGTACACAAATTCTATCTCGACACATTAAATAGCCATCTGAACCAATTCGAAAGTCTTCTTCTTTACCCTTCTCACACTAATTTACCTTAGCTTGCAATTTCTTATCACCTTTTTGAGCTTCATAGATCTCTTGCAAAAACATTGGTTTCACTCTCACGTCGGCTAAAATCAAACCATCGTCAGTCGTAGACAACTGAATATTCATTGCCCTCAAGGCAAACAAAGACTTCCTACTCAAAGCATCAGCAACTACTTTCACCTTCCCCTAGTGATAGTCGATTATCATTTCATAATCCTTTATCAGCTCTAACCATCTCCACTGTCATAGGTTTAACTCCTTTTGAGTCATCAAATACTTTAGAATTTTATGGTTGGTTAACACTCGGCATTTCTTGCCATACAAATGGTGTCTACAAATCTTCAGTGCGAACACTATGGCGGCCAGCTCTAAATCGTGAGATGGATAGTTTTTCTCATGTGGCTTCAATTGTCTCGAGGCATAAGATATTACCTTGCCTTCTTGCTTAAGAATGCACCCCAATCTATTTAAGGATGCATCGCTATACACTACGAATTCTTTTTATGGTTTCGGTTGCACGAAAATTAGAACTTCAGTCAACAATGTTTTTAGTTTCTCAAAACTCTATTGGCACTTTTCTGTCCATTCGAACTTGACATCTTTCTGCGTAGCAACCTTGTCATAGGAGTAGCAATCATGGAGAATCCTTTGACAAACTGTCTGTAGTATCCCGCTAAGCCCAAAAAGCTTCTAATCTCTGATACATTCCTCGGTAGTTTCCACTCAATAATAGTTGAGATCTTACTCGGATCAACTCTAATTCCATCACCCGACACGATGTGTCCTAAGAATCCGACCTCTCGAAGCCCAAACTCACTTTTGTTAAACTTAGCATACAGCTGCTTATCCTTTAAACTTTGTGAAATAGTTCTCAAATGCTCCACATGCTCACTCTCATCCGGAGAATAAATTAGTATGTCATCAATAAAAACAACTACAAGCTTATCCAAGTATGGTTAGAAAATACGGTTCATTAGATCCATAAATACGGTGGAGCATTCGTTAAGCCAAAGGGCATGAAGAAGAACTCATAATGGCCATACCTTGTCCAAAATGTAGTTTTGGTACATCTTGTTCTTTAACTCTCAACTAGTAATAATTGGACCGCGGGTCTATTTTTAAAAACATGGTGGCTCCTTTCAATTGGTCAAACAAATCATCGATCCTTGGCAAAGGATACTTGTTCTTAACTGTAACCTTGTTGAGCTATTTGTAGTTTATACATAACCTCATCGACCTATATTTCTTTTTCACGAAAAGTACTGGAGTACCCCATAGAGAATAGCTCGGTCTTGGAAAACCCTTATCCGTTAACTCTTGTTATTGAACCTTCAACTCTTTTAACTCAAACGATGCCATCCTTTACGGGGCAACCGAAATAGGTGTCGTACCCGGGACCAACTCAATACCAAACTCGACTTCTCTAATTGGAGGCAATCTGGGTAACTTATCTGGAAACACGTCTAGGACTCACATACCACAGGCACTGACTCAATATTTACTTCCAAATCTTAGGTATTCAACAAAAATGCAAGATAGGACTTATACCCTTTCTTCAAACATTTCTTAGCTGCCAAAGAAGAAATCACTACAGGCAAGCTATCCGATTCACCTAATTCAACTAGAATAATATCCCCATTTTCACATCTCAGTTCAATAAACTTACTACCACAGTTTACTAACACATTATGAACAGTCAACCAATCCATGCCAAGAATTAGATCAAATTCATCAAATGGTAGTAACATGAGGTTAGCTGGAAAACAATGGTCTATAATTATCAAGGGACAGTTTCTACACACTTTGTTAACTATCACATGCTTGTATAACGGGTCTGACACTTTTATCATAAATTATGTAGAATTAACATGCATATTCATAATAGACACCAATTTTAACAAATATAGGAATGGGTAGACCCCAGATCAATCAAAGCAACAATAGAGGTATCGTGAAGAGAAAAAGTACCAATAATCACATCTGGTGACGATGCCTTTTCGCGAGCGCGAATGGCATAGGTCCTTGCAGGAGCTTTACCCTCTGATCTTACAGTGGAGTCTCTAGGCGCACCTTTACTACTAGCCCCACTTCCCGGGTTCTTCTGTGGTCTACCCCTCGAAGGTATATTACTCGCTCGCACTTCTTGCTTTCTGTCTTTCTCATCCATCTTAGGACAATTTCGAATGAAGTGGTCTAGTGAACCGCACTTGAAGCAGCCTCTTTCATTTTTTCGGTATTCCCCGAAATAGCGTCTACCACATTGCGAATATTCTGGTCTATTAGGTTGGGCACTACTAACACTCGCAATTGAAGTGGTTTGGGCCTTAGACGTCGTATATTTTTTATTCTTATTTCTGTTTGAGAATCCCACTGAAGAATTAGATCGCGTAGTAAACTCTCTTGATTTCTTAAATGAGGACTGAAATGATTTCCCCAACTGTCTTGTCTTTGAGTCACAAGTCTCAATATCAGTTTTCCTTTTCTCTTCGGCCAATTCCTTGGCCTTATAAGCTCTCTCAACAAGCACCACAAACTCCCTCAACTTTAAAATGCCAACTAATAATCAGATGTCTTCGTTCAGTCTGTCTTCAAACCTCTTGCACATGATGGCTTCGGTAGATACGCACTCCCTAGCGTATTTGCTAAGTCTTACGAACTCATGCTCATATTATGTTACTGTCATTCGGCTTTGCTTCAATTCTAGAAATTTCTTCCTCTTCTGGTCAATAAATTTTTGACTAATATACTTCTTCTAGAACTCCTCTTGGAGGAACTCCCATGTAATCCTTTCCTTTGGTACAATAGACACAAGGGTGTTCCACCATTGATAGGCCGAGATGTGCAGGAGTGACACAACACACTTCATGCATTCTTCAGGTGTGCAAGACAACTCATCAAATACTCTAATGGTATTTTCTAGCCAGAACTCTGCCCTCTCTGGGTTATCATCTATATTGGCTCTAAATTGCTCAGCCCCTTGCTTCCTAATTCTATCTGCTGGAGGTTTTTCTCTTTTAATTGTTTCTAGTACTTGGGGAGCTGTAAGGGCAGGCTGGAGAATTGGAGGGGGTAGAGGAGGTGGAGCGTTTGGGTTTGCACGAACAAACTCTGAGTACTATACATTTATCATATGGAGGAAGCTTCTCTAGCCCCTTTGACTTGAGCCAGTGTCACGGGCCCACTTTCAACTGGCGCGATCCCTTCTGCGGGAGCTGGAGCATTACTCTCGACATCATCTGCCACTGCTCCGTCGGGATCCATTTATTATATAAAAACACATTTTAAACTATCGGAGTCATCACACTATCATAATTCATATATAGCATGTATAGCTAGACTCATACACATGCTAGGTTAGTCCGAGAATTGACTAAAATATAGCTCTGATACCACTAAATGTAACACCCCTTACCCATATCCGATGCCAGGACGGGGTACGAAGTATTTCCTTTCTTAAACACATGTATACACGCAATTCTGAATCATAAAAGTCTGTTTAAATTTTAAACTCTTCAAACTTTCTCTTAACATCTTTAATATGAGCCTACAAGGCCTAAAACAAATCTTAGAAATGTTTCGAGATCAAATCGAGTTCTTTGGAAAACCTTGGAAAATGTCATTACAAATAGGGGCACACACCAGTATGGAAGGGTGACACACCCGTGTGACTTGATAACATGGCCATGTTGACAAATCGTGTAACTCACACGGCCTAAACATATAGGGACACACTCGTGTCCCACGCCCGTGTGGATTTATTTTCTCAATTAGAACCTACAGGGGTTTCCACATGGCTTGACACTCGCAGTGTCCATGGCCCGTGTTCCTCACACGGCCACGACATGCCCGTGTCTTGGCTCGTCTGAAAAAATTTTGACATTCTGTTTCTGGCATCATGCCCATGACACACCAAAATTCAGGTGCAGACTTTGCATGGCCTGGGCACATGCCCATGTCCTATGACTGTGTCTTCCACACGGTTGAGACATACGGCTATGCCTCAGCCCGTGTAGTTACTACTAGGAATTTTGATTTGCCAATATATGATGCAAGGGGACACACAGCCAAACCACACGCCCATTGGGCAGATCGTGTGTGACACATGGTCTAGACACATGCTTGTGTGTCTGTCCGCGTAGACAAAAACAAGGATATTTACCAAGCCCTTTTTGTCACCCCTACTTACACCAACATATGCCATATCAAGCAACCCATTAAATCATGCATATCTATACCAATTACTCGACCATGCAATTTGCACATTCATGATAAACATCATCATTTTCATATCTTAATAGTAAGAATTAGCCATCAATTATGGCCTTATACAAAATGAATTTATCTCCAAAATTAAGCGAACACATTTGGCCAAAACAATATGACACTTTACAAAGACTAAGTCCCTATACATGCCATACTCAAAAAGATAAGTCTGACTATACCAAATATTCCAATTGATAGTGTGATAGAACCTCGGACGTCCTTTGATCCCTGAGCTAGCTTGGTAATACTATAAGAAAATGGAAAGGAAAGAGACTAAGCACAAAGCTTAGAAAGTCATAGGTAAATAATTATCAACAATTACCATGAATTATCATGCTCATAGCATTTTATAAACTTGCACATGTTTCTCGAATTAATAAAGGCATAACTTACTCATTTTTACCCTTACTAATCATACATCATAATCCGAACTCATTTATCAAGAATCTCATGTAGGTACCTATATCATTTACAACATAATCATAACTTTACTCACTTTTGACACAAACTTTAACTTACCCATTGAGCCAATTGGAATAGCAAAGGATACCCAACAAGCCTCACACAAGAGGGTAAAAATGTCAATTCCATGTCCCAGACATGGTCTTACACTAGCTCACATGTAGAGGCCAATGCTATGTCCCAAACATAGTCTTACACTAGCTCTCATCTCAATGCCGATGCCATGTCCAGAATGGTCTTACATTGGCTCTCATATTATGGCCGATGCCATGTCCCAGATATGGTCTTACACTAGCACACATATCAACGCGGATGCCATGTCCCAGACACGATCTTACACTAACGCACATATCAATGCCGATGCTATGTCCCAAACATGGTCTTACACTAGCGCACATATCAACGCTGATGCCATGTCCTAGACATGGTCTTACACTGGCTTCCATAATGTGGCTGATGCATGTCCCAGACATGGTCTTACACTAGCACACATATAACTCAAATGTCATGGCTTGAGCATCCAATCTATTCCTAAAGTCCAACCCTAAGAATATAACATCAATTATAATTATGTATAATCATAGAAATAATCAAAAAATTCATGCAATATCAATTGTTTAATGCATAAATTCAATAACATTATATTATTTACATACAACTTACCTCGATATGCAAAAAGTGAGCGACTAAATTAAATTAGTCTACTAGCTTGGCTTTCCCCCGGTCTAGGTCCGGACTCCGTTTTTCTTGATCTAAAATGATAAAATTCACTCATTTAATCATCACATAAATCGAGACATTTCAAAATTCCTGCTTTGGCAAAATTACTATTTTGCCCTTAAACTTTCACAAAATTATGATTTTGCCCCTAGGCTTGTAAATCGATTTTAATGAAATTTCCTCCTTTAGTAAGCCTAGCCGAACCTTTATTACTCTTATAGCAGCTCACCATTTCAATTGTTTCACACATTTACTACCCATTTTACAACCTCTACAAAAAGGTCCATTTTAGGTGTTTTCATGGAAACTCCCTTGATAAAAGTTGTTTATTTAACAACTGAGTTTCATTTTCTTCCTTAAAATTTTAGAAATCAACACTAATTTTCTCATGGAAAAACCCTAGACTCTCAACCATTTTTCAAAATAGCCCTCTCATTAGCTAGTTTAAACTACAAGGGTTCCGAAAGTACAAAAATTATCAAAAATGACCATCAAAAACACTTACTTGCAAAGGTTTAAGTTGCTAAAATTTTCAAGCTTTCCAAAGTCCCTCTTTGCTAAAAATTTTGGTGGTAGGGAGGATGAGGAAGAGATGATATCTTTTTCTCTTTATTTTATTTTATTTCTAGATAATTTATCACCAAAACCTCACCTAATCCCTTGGCAATCTTATTTCTTGTTCCCTATGGCTGGACAACACATTCCTAAGGGCCTAATTGCACCTTAAAGACCTCAAATTTAAGGTTCTATAGCTATTTGACACCTTTAGCTTGTAGAACAAAACTTTTACACTTTATACGATTTAGTCCTTTTTCAAAATTAAGCATGAAATCACTAAAATTAATGAACGAAAATTTTCATGCACTCATATTATCATGCTATAACACATAAAATAATATTAAAATAATTTTCTCCTACTCAAATTAGTGGTTCTGAAACCACTATTTTGACTAGCCCTAAAATCGGGCCATTACAAAGGCTTTAGAAGAGCAAATACATTATTATGCAAAAAAAAAACAAAGCGATAATTAATGCATTATCTTCTAGTTAGTCTCAAAAAAATTATTATGCTTTGAAAGTTATACCTTGTAACAAATATCATATTGAGACTGTGGATGAGGAGATGATTGATTTCTATATATTAAATCTATTATATTGGGTAAGAATTTTGTATTGAAAAATTATTGTCTTTCCTCTAGTTTGTACTATGCATATATTAGTATGGTTAAATCACATGAGATGGTAAACAAAAAGTTTACTTTAGTATTGTTGAATCACATGCGTAGAAACCAAAAGCCTACAAGTCCAAATATACTAATTAGTTAGCATGACAAGTTAGATCATCCCGATCAATAATGATGCGACAAAATGAGAATTTAAATGAAGTTTATTAAAGAACCCGAAGATTCTATAATTTAAAGATCTTTTTAAGTTTAACACCCCGATTTTCTGTTAATTTTGGCTTTTGTAATTTCAAGACATAAATACATATCCACTTTAGTGGTTGAGTGATTTGGATGTGTTTGGGTGTGTCTAAGAGGTCCCAAGTTCAAGTCTCAACTTGGGTAAAATTTGGCATTTTTATGAAGTAAGCCCTAGCTCTGTTCAGTAGGCTTTTAATTAATTGTTAGGTAAAAATTCCCTCTCTCTGTCGTTCCATCTCCTCTTTTGCTGCCGAATTTTTCCCCTTTGCATTTGATCCCAAGCGTTTTCTTTTTATCGTTTAGTATTTGCGATCCTCCGCTTCGGTTCTTTGTGTCTTGGTAAGTACAGTATTTTAGTTTTGATTGGATTGATGGATCTCTGCTTATGGGGGTTTTGATTAATGATTAGGAGATAACTAGAGGGCTGGAGATCATTAATTGACGAGCTATGTGCACAAAACCTCGATTGTTCGTTTGAAGGTAACATTTTTGTGATTTAGCGTTCGATCATCTCGTGCGTTTTTGATTGAGAATAGCTTTAAGTGACTAAAATGGTGTTCTAATGATGAAATATATGTGCTGGAGTGCTTGGAAGTCATTTTAGCTTTACTCAGAACTAGATGTGTACCCGAATGCATAGAAAACAAGGTTTTAACGGAAGTCAAAAACCATTCTGTCGACGCCACACGGGCGTGTGGTCGTCCGTGTAGTAGGCCGTGTGTAAGACTATTAGTCACCACACGATCGTGTGATCGATGAGCCGGGCCGTACGTGAGCCAAGGCCAATTTGGGTCGTATGGGCCCACACGAGCAGGCCACATGGACGTGTGAGTCCATTTTTCTAGAAAAATCTGTAAGGTTACACGGGTCACCGCCGAGTCCTCCACTACACCGATCCGTCTACTGCTGGGGATTACCTGAACAGATTAAACAGAAAAGGGTGAGTTTTCACAAAATCAGTGTGTAATCCTGCAGAAAACATACATACAAAAATATCAGATAATAGACATCAATTCAAAATTTGGGTTTGAGCCCATTACAGAAAAGGTGTGGACTTTAGGC